>OX422143.1:132816728-134148517 GCA_949129095.1 Volucella bombylans
ACTTAACAATAATATTGTTTGTATAAACAAAATTACATACTAATAGTTAAATTCTAAAATGGGTAAATTATATTTTATAAATAGCTACTAAGCTGCTTTGTCGCCATCCAATCTGTTCCATAGTAGGTTATAAATCAAACCAGCTTCACTGAATAGTTGTTCGCTTGGAGCAGACTCTGGTGGAGCCTGAGAAAAACCTGGAACTTTGTATTCACTTTCCACCACACCAAAGGATCTTACGTCCACTTGAGACGCTTTTTCAAATGAAAAGTTTGTTACCCGCAGCAGAATCAGTCTCGGAACTATCTTCTCTTCATCACTGTCCCTGAGAGTATTGGCCAGATAAGAATGGAAACTGACGGATGTGCTTTGAAACGTGAGAACTAGTAGTGGGCTCATCCGATTCAATTCTTGACCTTTTATTTACAGGAGAATCGCAATCCTTTCTCCGTGTCTCCGTATCAAGTTTAGTAATTTCAGTACAGTCTAACTTATCAAGCAAATGCAATAATTGGGATTCCACCTGCTCTTTAACAATTTCATTATAAAAAAATTTAGTTTATAACGCGGGTCTAAGTATGTTGCAAGTGCGAATAAGTTATAAGTGTGTAGTTCACCAAATCTTGAGTTTAGATCATTCATTAAACTTGTGATTATTGTTATTATTACATTCGGCTTAGTTTCGGATACTTTCATTTGAAGGTTCTGTTTGAGCACGCGAAATAAAGGAATTACAGAAGAAATGCTGGCTTTGCTGTCACTCGTATTTCTGGTGACTTCTTCAAATGGCTGTAATTCTGTCACCAATCCATCGAGGTGTAACCATTGTTCTGGTGAAATTTGTGGAACTTTTTGCTAGCATATAAGCAGAGCGAATCCTTGACCTTAATCAAACGTTCTATCACATAAAAGGTACTGTGAAACTTAAATATATATAAATAAAAGCGGACTACATTAGAACAGAAGAATTCAATAGTTAATGATAATTTAATAGTAATACCTGTATTGAATTTTTTGAATCTTTTTGAATTTTTTGTAATTTAGACTGTGAGTGGCTAAAATGTGTCGCTTTGTTCTTGCATTTAGCAATTAAAGTTGTCATATAGTTGTCTTTGCAAAGCATTTCGAACACAAAACTGAAGTTGATGTACAGTGCAATTCACATCAGGAATATTAGTTAACTGCATTGCTCGTACCATATTTGACCCACCGTCACGAATACAGCAGTGAATTGTATCGTCTTCTATTTCCCACTCATGCATCATGTGGCTAAGTTCTTCAGCGCTTACTCGTATATCCCCAGTGTGACGTTCATACAGCGGTTGACATTTTCGTTAAACTTATTAACGATACATTAGCACTTGGCTCAGACCAAATATCCGTGGTGAATGATAATTTATGGAAGATAGTAATGCGATAATTTTATTAGCAATTTTAGAATATAATTCGTCACAAATATTGTCGGTGAAAAATTGGTGTCCTTTCATATTGTAATTTGGCACAATATTTTGCACGAGCCGCGAAATCCTAGACTTTCTACAAAACTGAAAGGAAAGTCGTCTGAGGCGATCATTTCGGATATTAATTTATCAATTTCTTTAGATTTAGTATGTGACGTATCCTATTTTAACTTAATAAAGTCTAGTTAATAAACGGCAAGGTATCTGTTTACTAAACCAACAAACCAATCACTAACCCACGCGTCTCAGGCATGCACTCTCAACTTCAATGCAAATCTACTAATGATGTAAACAAATAAAAGAGTGAAAATACAGTTGTATTGTAACATGTCGCAACTCGATCACTCTTTGTCGTTCGTTACCGAGGGTGGTCCCAATCCAAACCCTCCGTTGTGATTATATCGTTCTGACATATCGGATTCGGAGTCGAAGCTCCGTATCATCCCTAAAAGACAGCATCCTTTATAGGGTGTTTTACATCTGCAGGCAAAGCAACGTTACGGCACAATGATTCCTTACTTCAATATTCAATAAATGGAACAGCAAACAGTTAATAAAAGTGCCAGTATTACGAACGATGTAAGGCAGTCCTTAGTATTTTGCGCAAAACATAGCCAAAATCTTTACTTTTCTCAACAATTCACACCGCTAATGCAACAAGCACAGGCGATCAGTAGCAAATGTGCCTAGAAGCTATCAAAAATACCACAGCTATTCTCCACGAACTCCCTATTTAAATATTCAACAAAGCAACGACGGAACATATAGTTCTCGAGAATAAGAAATGTAAGGATATGGACAAGCGAGCAGTTGAAGATATTGAGAGATAAGATTTCAGGAACTGTGCACGAATGTTTAGGCGGAAAGCGAAAGATTGTGCCACGAAAACTATCATAAATAGAAAATATTAGCTGTCTGTATAGTGCTACGGAGTATACAATTAAGACGATGACAACTCAAACTTTCACTACTCCTTCAATCGAAAAATGGTAACATTCAGGCTACAAAAAACTACAAAATCTGGTACTCTACAACGAACTAAAAGGCGCATAATGAATCTAATTACAAATATATAGATATATAGAAGGTCTAATTTTTTTTATTGTTAAGCCTTCCAAAATGAATAACTTTCAAACCATTCTGCCATTTTTGACAGTTCGTTGACGTTTATGTTCAACATTATCTGATCAATCACCAAAAGAAAAACCTTTCGTTCAAAGTTATCGTATTTTGAAAATCGGTCTTCAATTCGCAAAAAGTATCGACACACCGAGCTCACTATTCATCATACTTTAGATAAATTACTACATACTCGTACACTTTAGATAACGCAAGCTAACAAAGAGTCAATGTAAAGTGCGTAAAAAATAAACTTTAGCCGCTTTGTGTGAAAATGTGGCAGAATTGTCCATTTGGCGTTCATAGCAACAGTAAGGCTAAGTCCGCTATGTGGAAAATTTTGCAAAAATATCTCGACCTACACCCGTATAAGATCCAGTAGTGCAGTTACTAAAGCCACAATACCATGACTCGCGACGAGAGTTCGCGGATTGAGCCCTTGAGCAGGTCGACTCTTATATTTATCGAACAATTGCATTTAGTGACTCACACTTTTGGCCTACAAAGTTTGTGAAGAAGCAATATTGCCGTTTCTGGATTGAGTCAAATCCAGAAAAAATGCAGGAATCAAATACACCAGCAAGTGTACATCATACATGTCATATTATTGGTCCTTATTTGTTCAAAAATGAGGAGTCTTACCGAATAGTATTAAGTAATTATTTCTACGGAAATATGAACGATCTGGATGATATGTGGTTCCCCCAGGAACGGCGCTATGTACCATTTTGCACCTGAAACCATTGCCCTGCTGAGGGGTTGATTCATGATATCGCCAAATGCATCAGTAAGTTGCACCGATATCGTGCGATTTGATGCCACTGGATTACGAGTACTTTGTTGAGAATATGTAAAGTCGTTGGTGTATACTGGTAAGCCAAATACTTTTCAGGGATTGGAGGCCAATATCTGTTTTGGTGTTATAAAACGCCGACAGGATTCGCTTTGTAAAAACAACAGCCAAGGAGGCCTTATGACTGAAGTCAGTCAACCTCAATTCTTGTCCTTATAGTAAAAAAAGTGCTCTATAGACAGGTCTGTAAAAAAAAACACCCTTGATAAGTGTATAATTAGACCCAATCATAGCAGATTTAGGCCGTGTAAATACAGCATCTAACAAATTTTTCCATTTCAGTAGAACTTACCAAGAATCAATGTTGCCAAATTCAGAATTCTCTCTTTTTTTCTCATCGATTTTATAGCTGTCTATTAAAACATCTGTTCAGACAGGCTGTGCCTGTACAAACCTGATACATGTCTTTTTGTACCATCCTTGCCGAATATACAATACCATTCAGCCATTCAGCGATACTGTATTTACGTCAACCACCAGCTGGTTTAATAGCAATTACAACAGCTCCGAAAGACTCTGTAATTGGTCTAATATATATGGTTGTTAATACATTTTCTTTAAATAGTTATTCCAAATTAATAAAAATCGCCATCATTAGAAAATAAACTAAGACAACTTAGATAAGGAAAGAGTCAAGCTCGGGGCTCTATATTCGCCAGAATACCTTCAAGATGTCATATGCTAAAAGGAAAAACTATGCGCGCAAAAAATGTGGAACAACTTTTATGAAAAATGTAGGAGTAATGAAAAGATTCTGCTCGGTGTTTTTAAAGGCCGACTCTACATACATAAATACAGAAACATGGAACTGGATCGATGAAACAAAAATGATAGTATAAAACACAAGGACAATCCTTTCCAGCATGAACTAAGCTCAGAGAAACTAGCGAATCCAATAAAGTACGTCTTGGGTTGGACTATGAACGTAGCTATTGCACGTGTGGTATCCGTAAAGGTACCGGGATTTTGAAGATATAGCCTCACAACCTATAAACAAGCACAATCAATAGACGGAGTGCAACGTAAAAACTTGCGGCACTATGAATAAATAACTCGCAGTCTCGCATTTCTCTTCCCGAAATATATTGAAAACAAGCAGGGACACCTGCACGAACAGGAAACTGCACATTTAGTGAAAGCTAAAGTTAGCGAAGAAGAATGAACGGGTGGCGTAGAGGTGGGCCATATCATATATCCTATATACACTGCGGCCGACAATTTGAAATCTTTTATTTTAATGACTCGATTTTGTCAAAAAAAAAAAAACATGGCAATCGATCGCCAACTAGTAGAGAGAGAGTTTTCTTGTGTGTTCTCCTTATAATGACAAGGCGTCACCAGAAGTTGCAACGACTACTGATCAATGATTAAACTATAAAGATATGCGAGACAATTCTAGACAGACGACAACACAATATTCTTAAACCCTATGGCAGTGAACGCGGCTTTATGGGAGGCAGGTTGGATGCCTTCTCTTCTTATACAGACGGGTGGCGCTAAACTATCGAATTGCACAAGAAACGTACACTAATACAGTTTATACAGTCCGCTGGATTGATATGATAGCACTATCATAACAAACGACTTGATAACGCTTCAGCCAACCTTTAATATTTGATAAAGCCGTGTTTCCAAACCCGCAAATCCAACTCCCGGTATCTATTTAGTCGTTAACCACCAGGAAATTGCGCTGACGATGTCGCACGTATGTAGAGCTAGCATGAGTTGGCTAAAATGGCGCGGAAACTCCGCAGTATTTAGTGATGGAAAAATAACGCTTAAACTTAAGGGTTTGTTACACATAATGTTCGTTCAGCCTTAACAAAAAATAGTTGAACGATGTACGGGTCCGCAAAAATAACAGGGACCGACATGAAAATATTATGAATCCCATCGGATCAGTTAAAACGTAATCTAACAAGAAGTACTCGCATTCGCGAAAATGTTTATGATGTAAAACCAATAGAGGATAAATTTCAGGCTAAGTATATGTTCGACGAAAATGGTTAGATTTTCAAGTCGAAAATGCAGTAGATGCTAAAGCCCCATCCGAGGTTCGAAGAAGAATTCCCTCTAACCATCACAATTATAACAAAGATGTCGCGGTTCGGCTTTGAAAGTATCTTACGTGTAATCCAATCACAAGGCACTCATTGCATCTTGACCCGAGTGGTCACCATACCGATTGTGTTTTTGGGTACTTTGCTGTCGTCAATATCGTGCACATGCACGCCAAGATTTAACCGACGCCGTTAAGTAGCGGTTACTTCTTGAAAGCCTACATATTGACGAGCCCATCCTTTCCTCAAAAAACCCCTATTTAAATTTACTCGTAATCAAATTTCTAACTAGGAGGAGTGAATTCAGTTAAATACGAGTAAAGCACCGAACTAAGAATTATGAATTATGGCTCTCTCCTTATGTAAGCCACTAAATTCGGTGTATTGCTTTTCAGTGACGTTCCGATCGATTCGCATTTGCAGGATTATTTTTTTTATATTGAGAGCGCGCTCAAGGGGTTTGTGTACCCATCAACCGTTTTGTACACAGCGCGGGTAAAGCGGAACAGCTCCAGAGTGTTGACTTCGTCTTAGATGAGCTACGTGTCCTTCGCAGCGCGTTGGCAGTAGCGAAATACCGGAATATAATCCCAACTCTACCCCGCACTGGGATGCTACAATAAACATACATCCGGCGGGATATAATCAGATCAGATAATACTCTTTCATGGTACCTCTCACTGGGATAACAAAGCCGGAAGATCAGGCCATTATAGCTGATCATTGCCCTTGTATCAGCAATGTTAATCCTGTTTAGATGATCCCCATAGTAAAGGGCCTTGTTGTAATAATATTTTGTGAACTCTGAGCAAATTATTGGCCTAATAAAGTGACCAAAATAGAGTGGCCTACAGAATGGTTCTAAGGTCTGCCAATTTAGCAGGTGCGGTTGCAAAGCAAATACTTGCATTAGATGTAATCATAGGCCGTTTTCGAAAACGTCATTTGATCGTCATTTGCAATACTTAAGGGTTGCGAACATCAAACTGCAAACGTCATTTGGTATCGTTGATCTGTGTCATCTACATGATTTTTTTCTTGCAAGAACGTTTTCGAACAGAGCGATCATCCTTGAATGCATGTTATTAAGCAGTGCAAATTTCTGGCTGCTTTTTTGCAGCGCATATGACGTTTATGAACATCTGTCCTGCAAACACTGCATTATCGAACATGCTGCGAAGGCAGTTTGATTTCTAATGTCGTTTTCGAACAAATTACTTTTGCAGCTTGCGTTTAAGAACATTTTGCAAAAGCAATTTGATGCAGATGACGTTTTCGAAAATGGCCATATGCTATATATATTTTAACGGTTTAGCAAAAGAAGAAGACAATTAAGATGTGTCGACCAGTTGGCTGGTATTCTGTTGCTTGACATAGTTCGAACTTTGGGTTTGAATAGAATCACTAGACACTAAATATGTAAATAACCAAAAATATATATAATTTGATAATTTATTGGTGAAAGGTGAATCATTTTGGTTATTTCGAAGAAGAGGAAAAACTAGAATTACTCCTCCGATTTATTATAGAATAGGGTTTCCTCTCCATAACTAATTTGCATAACAATTTGCATAGCACTATTAATTTGAATCGTTGCGATTGAATAAAATTGGCGAAATCAGACCAAATGTGGTTTCTAGTGTTGAATGTGAAGTTTTGTTGTAAATTTTGCTAATCAGTGCTGGACATTGACATAAAATATGAGCCTGTGTCAGCCAATATCAGCTATCATCTTCAAAAAAAAAAAAAAACCTTTTAAGTTGATGTTCAGAGTATCCATGTTAAACGAATAGTGCTGAATTGTTTTATCTTAACCAATGGACATTTCAAGTTTTCTAAATTTGTTTTCCACAAGATTTTGAACCAATTTACCATAAACAAATAATGATAGAAATTGATTTATATTCTTATCTAAAAGCAGAACCTTTACATTTTGGGGGGATTCCACACAAATCGGTAAAATTTAGTCAAATTTCAAAAATATTATACATAATATTTAAAGATGCCGAATCAATCTCTGCATATTTAAATTCTTATTTTCTTTTACGTTTAAAAAACAAAACGAAATACCCAAGTTTAACGAGATGTAATACCCTATCACTTCGACATTGAATATTCTTTTTTTCTGATTGGAATCGTTAATAACTGTTTTTTTTAAATCACTTAACATACATTAACTGGAACAGTAATGCAGTATTTATTTTTCTCATTTCTCTCATTTTATAAGAAAACGGTATTTTCAGATTGAACGATCTTTGTCGCGTACGTCACGCTAAAAAGACATTGTTTTCCATTGTGAGTCGTATAGTACAGACAGAATCTTAATTTTTCTTAGGTAAACAACTTATTGTTATTTCTAAGTAGATTGCCTAGATTTGAATCTTCTGCAGTTTTTTCTTGCTTTGAATTTGCTATTAATTGTTTTGTCGAGTGCGTCACGTTTTTAGGTAAATTTTCATTTGTACTAGGTTGAAAGATCTTATACTCGTAGTCGAATTTTTGATTTAGCCTTTTTATCTACGATGGAGAACACGAAAAGGAGTACAGATGCTGCTAGAGCAATGAAATATAGGAATAAGAAGAAACTGACAGATCCAGAATATAGAAAAAAAGAAAACGAGAGAGCAAAAAATTATAGAAAATCACTAAAGGAAGGTATGTCTAGAATAGATTTAGAAGAATCACGGAAGCGAAAAAGAGATCAGAAACGCAGGGAGAGGGAAAGGCAAAGAATACAAAAAACGGAATCGTTACCAACTACTTCCCAAAACGGCGACGTCTCCATAACTACGAATTATTATCCCTATAAGTGTCGTCAAACATATAGCAAAGCCGTTCTTAAATGCTTAAGAAGTCTTCCCACTTGTCTGGAAAAGAAAAAAATGTGTAGTCAAGGGTGTGATGGATACTAGTTCAAAAACTGAAAAAGGTCATACAGAGGAGGAAAAAATTTTGACAGAATTTTTTTACATGCCTGATATTGTGTATACTTGTCCTGACCTAAGAGACAGTATAGCTGTTTGGGAAAATTATCAAAAAAGGATCCTTCAAAAACATTATATGACAATGTTTCTCAAGGAAGCTTTCTTCATTGTCAAAGAAGAGTTTGTAGATATAAGAATTGGTTTTTCCAAATTTTGTAGTTTACGTCCGAAAAACACCTTACTTCTAAAAGATACTCCAAATGAATGTTGTAAATGTCTTATCCACGAAAATTTTATAATGAAGCTCAAAGGACTAAACATCCCTTATTCCCAAAGTTTTTTCAAAGATGTGCTAAGTGATACAACTCCCAATTCAAACTGCTGGTAAAATATATGTGAAAAATGTACAAACCTTAGAACAATTAAAAAACCAAATAACCTAGCTAAAGACGTAAATTGGAAAGAGTGGTCTAAAACTGAAAACAACAAATTGAAATTAATTTTAAAGGAAACTAGAGTTGGAGAATTATTAGAAAAAACTGAAGAAGATTTTTGTAGTTTCTTAAAACATGTTAATATTAAAAGAATACAAAATGATGAATTCCTAAAAGAGAAAATAGCATCATCAACTCAAATTTTGCAAATCGATTTTGCAATGTCTTACAGTTGTGAATATCAAAATGAAGTACAAAGCGCTTTGTGGTCTAGAGCGAGTGTAACATTGTTCACAGTAGCGGTCTTTTTCCAAAATCAACTGCAATCTTATGTCATATATTCGGACACACAACAAAAAAATAAAAACGCAATATTTGTATTTGTTAATTATGAAGGGTCCGCCATCTAACGTTTTTTTTTCAACTAGTGCTTATTTCGTGAATGGTAACACCTAGCTCATGTCTGATTTGACAGATAATTAGTTTTATCCTTCCGGTTAATAATGGAAAATAATTTCATTCAAATAGCTGTCTCGGCTGGCCATGCAGTAGCCTACACGATCGGTCCAATTTTTAAGCACATTATCGATTATGTGCAGCTGTATTTCACCAATGGCTTCACGAATATTGTCCTTTAAAGCGTCAATTGTCTCTGGCTTGTCGGCGTAACACTTATCTTTTACGGTACCACACAAATAATAGTCCAACGGTGTCAAATTGCAGCTCCGAGGTGGCCAAACGACATCAGCTCTGCGGCTGATAATGCGATTTTCAAAAATAGGGCGCAAAACATCGAGTGTAGCTTCGGCTGTGTGGCACGTAGCGCCGTCCTGTTGAAACCAAATGTTGCCAATATCCTCCTCTTCAATTTTTGTGAACAAAAATTCGTTCAACATGGCCCGATAACGATCGCCATTGACTGTAACGGCCACTCCTTGCTCATTTTCGAAGAAAAATGGCCCAATTATGCCTCTGGACCAAAATCCGCACCAAACAGTGACTCGTTTTGGGTGTATGCTTTTCAATGTATGCGTGCGGGTTTTCTGTGCCCCAAATGCGACAATTTTGCTTGTTTACGTACCCGCCAAGATCAAAATGAGCTTCATCTGAAAAGATGATTTTTTTTGGCAAAATCGGCATCTTCTCTAAGTCGATCGCAGGCTCACTTAGCGAAGCGAAAACGCATTGGATGGGTCAGTTAGCTTCAACTCCTGAACCAATTGGACTTTGTATGGCGTCATACCAAGGTCTTTATGCAAAATTCGTCTCAATGATGTCTCCGAAATGTTCAATTGTTGAGAACGACGGTGAATTGATGTTGATGAGATTTTCAAAGTAATGTCGCAATATTTCTCAGCATTGTTCAAGCATATATACAACCATATTCGTTCAGCGGAAGGATGAAACTAATTATCTGTCGAATCAGACATGAGCTAAGTGTTACCATTCACGAAATAAGCACTAGTTGAAAAAAATAACGTTAGATGGCGAACCCTTTATATTAGACTCTATTATGTCTGAAAGGAGAAGTGAAGATATAGCCAATGTAATATGGAGTGATGGTTCATCTTCCGAATTCAAAAACAAGTATATGGCTAAACTCCTCCATTATGTACGTAAAAAATTTAATCTTCATTCATGTGGAAGTATTTTACGACTTCGCATGGAAAGGGTATCGTCGATGGAATAGGCGGAAATATTAAACGTTTACTAAAACAGAAGTCTATGTCTCAAGGCAACGGTTTAATTGTGCAGTCTGCCAAACATTTTGTTTCCGCTGCCTCATCTTTAGTGCCAAACACCAAAATAGTCTACATTTCAGAGGATGAAATCAAATGCAAGATTGATGAAATATCGCCATGGAATGAAGTGCAACCCATCGCAGGCATTTCTAATTTTCACATTTTGCAGTGTATTGGGGATGAAATTCATGCTAAGAAACATTCTATGGATCCAAAAACGGAAGTGTTAAAATTAAAAAATATTAACTACAGTTTTTGTGTCGCATGCGTCACACACCACTTTTTGTTCCTACCAAAGTGAATTGTTACTTGTTATATGAATTTTCTTAAATTTTATTTTCCTTGAAATTGAAGCATTTAAAGCCATTTTTTGTTTCAATTCATTACACACTAGTTTAGCTAAATTAGTTAAATAAAAGATTTGAAGAAAAATATTTGTAGTACGAGTATCAATGTCGCATGCGTCACACCATACAGAACTATTTTTTATTCTTTTTCTTTTACAGGGAAACATATGATATTTTTGTTTTTAAGTCAATTGATATTACGCTTATAAATAATATGTTTCAATAATCCACAAGTATTGCCGGTGCTATGTTAGAACGATTTAAATATTGAAAAAAATGTTCAAATGTCGCGAACGTCACAGTGGAATTCCCCTTTGTTGGTTTAGAAGAGTATCTTAATTCTTTCAACTCTGATACGGAATTTTTGAATCTCCATAATAAATGTCGGTTTTTCCATGTTTGTTCCTTACTCTATGAGAAAATATAAATCCAAGCCGCCATGGTATAACAGACGACTATTTCATTAAAAAGTAAAAAAAACAAGGCTTACAAACGATTCAAAAAATCCGGAAACAATACTGATAAAGAAATTTTTCGTGAGTTGCGAAAACGTTTTAAAATCCTAAGTAAATTTTTACATAACATTTTCATAATTAATATTGAGAACAAGCCAAAACATGATTCCAAATCCTTTTGGTCTTTTATTAACCAAAAAAGATGCTCCAATGGTCGGCTTAAGTAAATGTGTCCAATGGCGTTGAAAACTCCGTCGAACTATTGTATTTGCATAGTTTTTTGAAACTGTTTTTTTATCACTCAGTGATACCTACTTTGCCTGAATCATATTAAATGCCCAAAATCTATTTTAACCAATTAGTTTGTGGAGGTTTAGGATATCAAGTCTGCAGTCTGCGGTCTCAAACCGAACTCTAAGCCTGGTGCTGATGGTATTCCTGCACTAATATTACACAACTGTTGCAGTTCTTATCGCAAACTTTTACTTAACATATTCAATCTATTGCTAGAGTCGGATTTATTCTTCGATGATTGGAAAATTTCCTTTTTGGTGCCTATATTTAAATCTGACTCTAAGAACGATGTTGAAAACTATAGAAGTGTATGAAAACTTTCTGGTATACCAAAGCTTTTTGAATGCATCGTAAAAAATAAATTAGAAGAGTATATTTCAGAGCTTCAACTTGGTTTTGTTTCGGGTCGTTCGACAACATCTAATCTGGTCCATTTTACATCTTTTGTAATTAATGCTGTTGACAGTGGATATCAGGTCTATACTGTCTACACGGACTTTAGTAAGGCTTTTGATTCTGTGAACCAAGTGTTGCTGATAAAAAAGCTAGTTTTCACTCAGCAAAGTCTGTCTTCATAATAGTTATTCTAGATTAATCTCCTGCACTTCTGGAGTTCCACAAGGTAGTTATCTACGACCGCTTCTTTTCATTATCTTTATTGATGATATTCTTCAACAGATCAAATTTTGCCACTGTTTAATGTATGCGGATGATCTCAAAATATTTTTAAAAATTAAAAGTCTTTATGTTTGCACAGAGGTCCAGAAAATAAATAAAAATTTGACGCCGCATTATTTTTTTGCATGAAAGTAGCGATTGTAGAACTTTAATTTAAAATTTTTAAAAAAGTTTTGAAGTCTTGCTTAATTCAACTGACCTTAAAAATGCTTCCTCTTTTCAGGTACATATAAAATCCCACTTTATCATGAATGGTGTCTGCGTCCGATTTAGAGGATGGCTGGACTTGGAGCGTTTGGACGGTGTTGGTTGCTTAGAATATGATGAACGCCGGGCCGTCCATGAAGATGCTATTTTACGCGAACAAATCGATAGATATAATCAAAGGCTACGCGAATTCGAGGATACGAAGCGAGCATATCGAGACAGCCGACAGGACGAAATGGAGGCTGTTCGCCGTGGTGTTGCTTCCGGCGGTATTGGAGTCGGTGTAGGAGCCGGAATGTGGCGACGATAGTTTAAATCAATCACAGTTTATATCAATCATAACAATGAATCTTGAAATCTTAAAAGGAATACAAAAAGCGAGTATGCCTACAGTCTTGCCATTAAATGGTTTATTATGTGATTATTTTTGTTTGGTTTTAATATGTACGAATATTAACTGTTACAATAGTTTGATGGAAGTAGCATTTATATTAAATGAAATTACTGAATATTATGTTTAAAAAAAAAGAAGAATTAATTAGTTTATTTACATCACTATGTTTCTTGTTTCTAATCCCATTCTGCATATTCAGTTAGAGACAAAATTTATTTACTTTGTAGGCTATGTCTTGTTTTAGTTTTCGAAAATTTTTCTTCACAATTGTGTTAATTAATTTAGTGCAATTTCAATGCGTATTAATAAGATAAATGTAGGTATGTGTAGACGGATGTATGTAAGTACTAACGTAAGTAATAACAAAGGAAAACGACGAAAAATAATTATAAGAGTTTTCAAAAAATATATACATTTTAATATTCATTTAATTATTGTTGTGTTATTTGGTTTTAAAACTCACGGTAAGTGTATCCTTTGTTTAAATAAAATGATTTAAACTTGCCCGGCATACATGTTTCAGAAATATCAATCAATGCCTCTTATTCCTTATTATATCTTTAGAAATGAAGAAAAAAGATATTTATTCCAGCAATTTTTTTTTATAATGAGCGCGCGCTCAAGGGGTTTGAGTACCCTTAAGGTGATTGTACACAGCGCGGGCAAAGGAAATTTAGGGAGGAATAAAAGAGAGGTACCGATGTACATTGCTTTTAAATGTTTGCAAGTTATAACTACCAGGAAATACAGAGATCGGCAGGGCATTCCATAAGCGAGTTGTACGGCTTAGAAACGAATCACGATATTTTAGAGTACGTCCGAAAATGGGCTTGTGGGTATACTGATGAGCATTCATAGCGAGACGGGTGTTACGGTTGAAAGTTTGAATGGGCGGAATGCTACTGGCCATTTCAGTGGAGCACTGGTGGTGGAAATAGCGATAAAACAAAGTGAGACAGGAGAGCTTACGTCGGTGATCGAGGGTGTCAATTGATTGACTGATATTAGTATCATCTATAAGTTTTATCGCACGGTTTTGAATCCTATCTAGTAGGCGCAGAGATGTTTTAGGAGTACCTGACCAGATGTGGGCATTGTACTCCACTTTTGGCCGGATGAATGCCTTATATATTCTTACATCGCTTGAGGAAACCTAGACATTTCGCAGCATTTTTGGCGACATCAAATATGTGGTCATTCCAACGTAAGTTGTCATTGACACACATACCGAGAATGGAAAATTTTTCGGTTTCGACGATACAAGTGCAATTCATAGATAATGGCTGGGTGTTTAAATTTCGCTTTAAAGACAGCAGTCAGCATTGTGTTTTGGAAGCATTAAATTCCACTCTATTGATAGTTCCCCAATTGGTTATGCTGTTGATATCAGAATTTAATGAGCTTAGCATACGCTGCCGTTCTCGTACTACAGCCGAAGAGCAGGGCCGTGAGTCCGGGAACGAATATGAAAAGCAGAGAGTACTGTCATCAGCAAAGGAATATCTTGGATTAGAAGTAGCAGACAAGAGATCGTTAATGAAAATTAAAAAGAGTGTCGGTGACAGAACAGAGCCCTGGGGCACACCAGCATTTATTTTGTGAATATCAGACTTGAAACCGTCCAAGACAACTTGAATTGAACGTTCCGAAAGGTAATTTCTAATCCATTGAAGAAGAGAGTCGTCGATCCCAAATGCAAGCATTTTCGACAAAAGAGCCTGATGCCAAACTCTGTCAAATGCCTTAGAAATATCAAGTGCAACTATCTTGCTTTCGCTAGGTTGATGTACGCTTTGGTTCCACTTTTCGGTGAGACATGCCATCAAATCACCAGTGGACCTGTTGCTACGAAAACCGTACTGCCGGTCATTGAGAAGTTTTCGTGTTTCGAGATATTTCATGAGCTGACGATTTATCAGTGTTTCCATGACCTTGGAAAGAAGGGACGTAAGTGCAATGGGTCTGTAGGAGGAGAGAGAAGATGATTTGCCTTTTTTAGGGACGGGCTGGACAAATGCTGTTTTCCATCTGCTCGGGACGAGTCCTAAAGTGTAGGATTGATGAAAAAGCTTACGCAGTGGTTTTGCCAGCGAGGAAGAACACCTCTTCAGAAGAAGGGGAGATATGCCATCTGGACCAGCGGATTTATGTATGTTGAGATCTTTAAGTGCTCTTGCTACTACACGAGTGCGAAAGTAGATTCGTCCCATTGAAGATTCGATGCACTCAAGTGTAGGCGGAGACAAAGCACAATCTGGGAGTGTTGAGCTGGCCGCAAAGTGTGCAGCAAGCAGATTGGCCTATCCAAAGAGCTGACAGCTGGAATGTCATTGTAAATGAGCGTTGGGATGGAGGATGAGGCGGAATTTCTAATGTTTTTGACGAACGACCAAAAATGTATATGTACTTCACTGTTTGAGAAGTACAAAACCCAAAATATTCCTGACTAAATTGAAAATATTTCAGAAGTGTGTTTGCTGCATTTACTCAATTTTGAACGTCTATTGTTTTGGCGTGTGGTCATTGTGTCTTTGTAACCGTGTATGGCAAGCTCCTAAAAAAAATATTTGCAAATATTAAAATGAATAACTATTCGATTTGTAATGTTTTTAAATCGAGAAGAGGAAAAGAAGAAGAGGAAATTAAATCGATTTTCTTTCGATTTTGCTAATGTTAATGATAAAAAATAAATAGTGCTGTGAACTAAGAAAAAATGAAAACTATAATTGTAAAGTGAGTTTAAATGAATTCTTTTTTTAAAGATTAAATGATGCAGATGTTGTAGGAGCTATATTGGATATCAAATCTAAAGCTGTTGTTTGTGACGAAATAAATCCAGTATTCATTAAGATCATTTTGCCTCATATTCTTCCAACACTTACACATACTCGTATATGTAACACTATTATATTAACTTCATCTTTTCCGATTGCTTGAAAATTTGCAAAAGTTGTTCCAATACTCAAAAAACCTGCACCCGTCTTTCACCACCCGAATATAGGCCGATCTCCATTCTCCCCTTTCTGTCCAAGGTACTTGAAAAAATGTTACACAAGCAGATGTCGACTTTTATTAAAAATAACATCCGCATCAGTCTGGTTTTAGGGAATATCATAGCTGCACATCATCCATCTTAAACGTAGCCGACGATATCAGACAGGCAATGGACAGTTTGCCTTCTTGATTTTTCAAAAGCATTCGATACGGTCAATCACAAAATTTTGATCTCAAAACTGAGAAATCAATTTTGTTTCGCAAAAAGTGCTGCTACACTGATGTTGTCGTACCTTTCTGACCGGAGACAAGCTGTTGTTGCTGGTAAAAACTCGTCCCGTTTTCTAAAGTTATTGTCAGGAGTGCCTCAAGGATCTATTCTCGGCCCTCTATTGTTCAGTGTATTCATAAACGATCTTCCGCTTGCAGTCACAAATTCAGCATTTTACATGTATGCTGACGATGCACAAATCCGCCTGAGCTGCAAGCTTGGAATGATCGAGTACGGGGCCCAACAACTCAACAATGACCTTAAAGCCATTGCTCACTGGTCCGAAAAGAATAAGCTCTTTTTAAACTCAAAAAAATCTCAATGCATGATTATTTATAAAACCAAACTTGAAATGAGTTATTTTCCTGTCTTGTATCTCGGCATGAGATATGTGGAGAAAGTTAAGAACTTGGGCATCTGGTTTAACACTATCCTTAGCTGGGACCTTCACATTCGGTCAGTAATTGGCAAGATATATGGTTGCTTACGAACTCTATCGCTATCAAAAAACTTTACACCCCAACATATTAGGCTCAGCTTAGCGAAAACCCTTTTTATGCCCATCATCACATACGGGTGTCAGATTTTCTGTTGTCATAATACTCAAACTAGACGAAACCTAATTGTAGCCTTTAACAACATAGTCCGGTATGTGTACAATCTTAAACGGTTTGTCCACATATCGGCCTACTCAAAAAACATCCTGGGATGCAACCTATAATGCATACATGAAATACTGTTTTCTTAAGACATTAAATAATTTGCTAATCAATAAAGAGCCACTGTACCTCTATGAAAAAATAGAATTTTGTATCTCCAATCGCTCTTATATGTTTATTCAACCGAGATTTAATTGTAACAGCTCTGAGCGGCAATTTTTTTGGTTACGTCATCAGGCAATGGAACTCCCTACCCCTCTTCATTAGAAAACTGAGAGGAACCAGGCAATTCGAGAGGGTGGTATTTAGATTTTTGGCTGATAATAATATTTAAGTAGGTCCCCTTTAAATAAGAAAGCTTCTCTTTCATTTCCTAAAATGTGTTTCATCAAATAACATTTTAGTTTAAATGTCTATTCTAATATGAATTCTGCTTGAACCAAAATATGTAAAATATGTAAACTTTTACAATCAATCAATAAATGAAATGAAAATGAAATGAAATAAATCAGAGCTGTAAACTTTCAAGTACAAGTACCAGTACCAGCACCAGTACCAGGACTTGTACTTGTACTTCAGTACTTTTATACTGGTACTTGAAAAAGCCAAGTACCTCGTCGCAAGTACCAAGTATCGCGTACTTACATAAGTACCAAAGTACTTGTACAGTACTTATAATTACTTGTTCAGTTCTTCAAATCAAAGTACTTTATTTTGGTCAATTTTTAAAAAAATTTCTAAAAAAATGTGTAGGTGTTTAATTGTATACAGTCTTGTAATTGTTTAGAGAGTCTCTATTAGAGACTAGATGATTTATGAATTACCTGATTGTTTACCTTTCTTGTACTCGTAGAATAAAGAGTAAATAAATGCATTTATACATACATAAATGGCTAGAAATTAATCAATCACCAGAAAAATTGTTTGGAATCAGTAAAAAATCTTACTCAATATGCTAGGAAGTACTTGAAAGTACTGGTCAAGTACTTGGAAGTACTGCTCAAGTACATTGGTACTTAAGTACGTGATACTTGTACACAAGTACTTGAAAAATACTGGTACTTGCCTTTTTTCAAGTACCATTACCTGGGTACTGAAGTACAAGTACCAGTACCTAGTACTTGTACTTTAGAGGACTGAAGTCCTAAAATACTTAAGTACTTTACAGGTCTGGTTTAAATACAATAAAAGAAGGAGAAAATCATTTAATATACTCATTGATTGGAGAACATAATCATGAACCAAATGCTTTACGAAAGTCGGTCGCGGATGTTTTAACAAAAATAAAACAGTGTGCTAAAAGAAGTGCAGACAGAAGCAACAAAATCATTCAAGAGCAGCAAAATCATAAGCACTAATCTACATTCGAAATCATTGTTTCAACAGCAAATAAAAAGTTGAGCCGAGTACAATAGACTTTATTTTTCGCGATGATATTAAGTATTTAGATGAGCAGCTTTTTATAGTAGATGACATTTTGAAAGGTAAAGACAGAATTATTATAATGACGAATGAAGAAAATGTAAAGCGCTCTAAACAGTGATTTATGGATGATGGATGGAACGTTTAATTTAATTTTGGTGGGGGCGAATGCCCCCATTTATTCGGCTTAATACAAGCTATAACTTAAAAATTAAACTTAAAATAAAACTTAAAACTAAGGTTGGTTGGAGTGGTGCAGGAGAACGGATTTGAGGTAGGAAGTGGTGCGGTGGAAGTCAAAGACGGTAGGGTTTGAGTTGATTTGACGTAGCATACGGGAGATTGGTTCGTTCGCGCCATAGGAGGTGTGGTGGGTTGGTGGATAGAAGAGTCGAGGGGTACGTAGATTACGAGGGTTAGTGTTGAGGAAAATGGAGTTGTGAAGGGACGCGCATTCAACGTGACCTGAAAGGAGTCGATTAATGAAGAGAAAGTCTGCTGCATCTCTGCGATCCTCAAGGGTGTTTGAACTGATAAGGTTGAGACGGTTTTGATAGGTGGGCAAATTAAAAGGATCGTCCCGGGGCATACCTCGAAGAGCAAATCGAAGAAAACGGGGCTGAATGCTTTCAATTCTCGAGATATGACCACGATGATATGGGGACCATACTTGACTGGCGTACTCTAGGAGGGGGCGAACAAAGGTAATATAGAGGGACCTGGTCACGTATGGGTTGGTGAATTCTTTGGACCATCGTTTAACAAAACCTAGTGCAGAGTTGGCTTTGAGGATTATCTCATCCATATGTAAACGGAAGTTGAGCTCGCTATCGCACAAAATGCCGAGGTCGCGAAGAGATTGTACGGAGGAGATAGGTTGATTATGGAGAAGATAGAGTCGGGGAGGTGATTGGTTCCGCTTATGTGAGAAGATGATGGATTGGCATTTGGTGATGTTAAGTTCCAAAGAATTTTTGAGGCTCCAGATCGAAAAACTATCAAGATCTTGTTGAAGGAGGAAAGAGTCATGGGGAGAGGAAATGGTTTTGAAAAATTTGGTATCGTCGGCGTAAAGGGAGACAGACGAGTGTTTGATGATCATATCGAGATCATTTATGGTTAATATAAAAAGAAGGGGACCGTGATGGCTGCCTTGTGGAACTCCAGAGGTGGCAAAAAATGGAGCGGAGTGGGCTGACCTAAAACGAACACTGTAAAAACGGTTTTCGAGGTAAGAGGATATCCATTTTAACAATATGGGTTCAAAGCCGAGGGCAGACAATTTAAACATGATTAACCAATGAGAGATTTTATCGAAGGCTTTGCTAAAATCGGTTGCAACTACATCGACTTCATTGCCATTCTCTAGGGCAGAGAGGGCAAATGATACGAATTCAACGAGATTTGTGGTGGTTGACCTACCCTTTAGGAAACCATGTTGTCTAGGGGAAATAAGTGATTTGCATTGGAAGCTTAGAGCTTCATACAAAATACTTTCGAGGAGCTTGGGTATATGGGAGAGTTTAGCGATGGGACGATAGTTGGTTATTTCATTCTTTGATCCTTTCTTGTCGATCGGGGTTATGAAGGAGGTTTTCCAAGCCTGAGGAAATTCTCCTTGTGAAAGGGATAGACTGAAGGGCAAGGGAAAAAGAGGAAGAACATTTTTTAAGAAATATGGCGGGGAGGCCATCTGGGCCGGGTATGAATTCGTCATTGAGTTGGTGTAATTTATATTCGATATAAGACGAGTCCAAAATATGAGAGAGAAGTGGGCCATTGGAGAAGTTCAGTAGGCAACTAAAATAGGATGGATCTGGTACAAAGGAGTCGTTGGTGAAGGATTGTTTAAAAAAGGTAGCAAATAGGTTGGCAATGGTGAGTGGATCGGTTGATGACCTGTTGTTGAAAGAGAGGGAAGGAGGGCAACCATGGGACTTTCTTTTGTAGTTAACAAATTGGAAAAAGGACTTAGGGTTGACTTGCGCATTGTTAAGGTAGCGCTGGTAAAGGGAATCGTAAAGTTCTGTGAAATGAAGATAAGCACCAAGATAGTTGGAATATTCGGTAAAGGATCTGGTACGCAGGAAAACAGCTCTTAACTTATTTCTCTTATTTCGTAAGGAACGAAGCTTGCGATTATACCAGGGAGAACTAGTAGATGATGTTTTAAGGCGGGAAAACGGAACGTAAAGGGAAAAAGAATTAAATATTTCTTTATAAAATATGGATAAGGCATCATTTATACTTAGGTTGTGAAAGTTAAAGAGGGATCTGCTGAGATATTCACTGATTTTGTGAAAGTTTGCTTTATGAAAGTCGTGGGATGAGAGAGTTGTGGGGGGAGTGGACTGGAATGAAGAGTTATGAAAAAATGAAAGTAGAAGGGGGGATGGTAGTTATCGATTGTTGAGAGAGATAGGGGAAAAAGTGAGACTGAGGAGTTAATTGGATCTGTTGTGAAAATAAGGTCTAATTGCCTTCCCATAAAATTGGATATACCACTGACTTGGCATAGACTTGAGTCTGTTAAGCGATCTAAGAAGAGACATTCCTTAGCTGAGATGGCATTTGAAGCGATGAAAAACGATTGATCATCTGATGGAGTCCACTGTAGCTGAGGAAGATTAAAGTCGCCGAAAATAAGGATATCATTAATAGGGTCTGACAGGTCAATTAAATGATCGATCGCATCAATAACAAATTGGTAAGATTCGATAGGTTGAGCTGGTAGGATGTAGCAACATATAACGTAAAGGCTGTTGTCCATCGCCAGTAGGACGCCTCGACAGGGGGAATCTTTAATTGTGCGGGTAGGATCGTCGTCGCGGAAAACATTAAAAGTAGGAGGGAACAATTCCTGATTCTTTATGTCGGGAATCAAATTGGTTTCGGTCAAGGCGTAAATATCAAAGGGAAGATCATGCGATTGACATAGGACAGCAATGGTTTTAGAGCGAAGACCTCTTACATTCTGGTGGTAAAATGTAAGAGGGATGTTGTGGGGTGAAGGTGTGAGGCAGGGTGGATTAAGCGCTGGCAAGGGAGGCACGTTATGGACGAAAAAATTTGTCGTGGTCGGCTCGGCTTCGCTGTAGGTGTGATACTCGTTTAGAATGAACATAGTTGCCGAATGCAGCAAGGTCGTCTGCTACTTTCTGAGGGGACGTGTTAAAAATCTCGTGGTACCTGACATAAAGGTTCCTGAGACTGATAGGGTCGGTAGGGAGGCCTTCCAGCTGGATGGAAACCATGACGCTGGTTTTGGTTTTCCCTTTGTAGCAGACCGAGTCCGATTTGTCATTTAGATAGGCAAGAAAGAGACGAATGTTTTCATATATCTTTCTTTCTCTGAGCCTAGAGAGAGCATATCGACTTTCTGTAGTGCCATTGGTTTGCTGTGTTAGTTTAACAGTGGGGGGGAAAAGGGGATCAAGAATAGGAGCATTGGAGGAGGGAGATAGAGATAAATGATTGGATATGGAGTTGGACGAGGGATGAGATGTGGGTTTTAGGGTATGGGAGTTAATGAAATTAGGGTACTTAGCTACAGTTTTAAAGTCGAAGTTGGGAATTGAGTTGTTAGCTGGGTTTGGTGGTGTAGAAGGTTGAGAAGGAATAATATGGGTGGTTGGGGATCGTACCTACATTATTTTATCAACTGTATACCATTCATTGTAATGTTGATGACACCGAATGAACCGAATGGTTTATGCTCTTATGACTGGAAAAAACATCAAATTGTACGAACTTTTGTTTCAAAGTCTAAATAATTATGCTTTAAAACACGGAGATAAATTAAATCCAAAACTTTGTATCATGGACTTCGGAAAAGCTGCAATTAATAGTGTCAGCAATTGTTTTGTGGATTGTGTTCCAAAAGGGTGTAGTTTCCACTTTTTTCAATCTCGATCTACCGGCTTACAAAGAAAGTATGGCTCTGAACCGGAATTGTCCCTGAAAATTCGACAGATAGGCGGACTTTCTTTTTTGCCTCCAGATCGGATTTCTTCAGCCTTTTATAAATTAAAATAAGAAATACCACCTGAAGCATAGCCAAGTATTGACTGGTTTGATTTGAAATAAAAAACCGCCAACCTACCTTCCGTTATTTTGGAGCATTTATAGCCAGCTTGAGTCGAATATGACAACAACTCAAAACTATGCTGAGGCATTAATAGAATTAAGAATATTCTTAAAAAACAAAATGACTATTCCGATGTTGGCCTATTAAAAGCACTTGCTTCAAATTTAAAACTATATTAGTTTATTCTTTTCCGACTTTATATAAAAGACTAGCTGGCCCGGCAGACTTTGTTCTACCCTGGTGCAATGAGTTTGATTTGGTTAAAGCCCTTGTGTAAGAAAGTCTGGAAAGAAGATGAACGATAGGCAAGGGAGCCGACAAATTGCCGCGACAATAATCAAGCGCGAAAATTGCAGTTTATTTGAATGAAAACGGCTTGATGTTTAAAATTGAATATTGGTAATGGCAATTCAAACTTAAAGTTCGTACATTGAATTCTGAAAATAAAATCTCAAATTTAAATCTGAGACGTCAATGTTGACATTTTTAAGAGTAACTTCAAAATCTTTATAAATGAAAAAAAAAAATGACTTAATGTAAAACATGTTTACAGTAAATACATGTATTTTATATTATAAACATTTCTTTATAAGTGTGAAACTCTAAACATATTATAATGTAATAAATGTTGATTAATGATATATTATTTATTTTGAGTTTATTTCAACGCTAAATCTTGATCAATATTTTTTGTCAGTCCATCAAGTTTCCTATTTTGAAAGATCAAACTCTTAGAGCGATTCAGACGCAGTTTCGACCGGATTTGTTTGGTCGTTAGACACGTTGAGCCACCTAAGGCTTATTCTTTTTCAGTTTCAGCTTCAACTTTAGTTTTAGTTTGCACGTAGCGATTGATATACCGATGATACTTTTTTCAGGTAGAGTGGTTCCAATTTTGGCGGGTTCGCCGGCCCTACAATTCCCTGGAATATCTCTGTGCCTCGGTACCCAGCATAGGAGGATGTTGAACTGCATTGCCACCTACGAGGGGCGTTCAACATATTCTCGGTATCGGGGTGAAGCTGTGGTTGTATATATAAATTGACTTATTTGTCAAGTAATACTATTATTTTAGTGCATTCATGTAAAATTTCATATAAATGTGATTATTAATTCGCGTTTTATCTCTAGTTAAACAGAATCATAATGGCAACTGAGACGATGATGGTGAAAATTGAGCATCGCGCTGTAATTAAATTTCTCACTAAGCAAGGAAATAGTCAAAAAACTATTCATGAAGAGATGGTGGCTGTTTACCAGGGTTCCGCACCTTCATTATCAACTGTGCAAAAGTGGTCAAGTGAGTTCAAGAGAGGCAGAGAGAGCATTGAAGACGAACCCCGCTCCGGCGCCCCGGCTACTGCTTGTACGGGAGAAAGCATCAAAGAAGTCGAAAAACTTGTTCTTGAGGATGACCGAATAAAGGTGAAAATAATGGCAGAGATCACCAAGCTTTCAATTGGTACCATTCACACCATTCTTCATGACCATCTTAACCTTTCAAAGGTCAGTGCAAGGTGGGTGCCACGAATGCTCACAGCGCCTCAGAAAAAAGTTAGAATCGCATGCTGTAGAGAGCTTTTGGAGATGTGTAGTGAGAACGCGGACGGTGTTATGGATCGAATTGTTACTGGGGACGAAACATGGGTCCACCACTATGACTCTGAAAGCAAACAAGAGTCCATGCAGTGGCATAAAAAAGGAACAGACCCCCCGAAGAAGTTCAAAGTCACTCCGTCTGCCGGGAAGCTCATGGCCACAGTTTTTTGGGACTCAAAGGGAATCTTGCTCATTGAGTACAAAAAAAAGGTGAAACCATCAACGCCACATCCTACGCTTCCACTTTGCATAATTTGCGGGAGGAAATTAAAAAGAAAAGACGGGGTAAACTCGCAGCGGGTGTGTTGCTTCTTCATGACAACGCTCCTGTTCACACGGCGCGAGTTTCCAAGGCTGCTGCGCGAGATTGTGGTTTCGAAGAAATCCAACACCCACCCTATAGTCCAGACCTTGCCCCTAGTGATTATTTCCTGTTTCCGGATTTGAAAAAATGTCTTCGTGGAAAAATATTTTCGGATGATGAAGAACTCAAGTCGGCAATAAATGGGTATTTTGCAGAGAAAGAGGAAATTTATTTTTTTTGAGGGTTTAAAAAAGCCTATCTCAAGATGTAACAAATGCATTGATGTTAGGGGAGATTATATTGAAAAATAAAAACAATTTAAATTGAATTCGCATTTTCCTTCATATCGATACCGAGAATATATTGAACGCCCCTCGTACCTGAGAGATTATCGGCAATCGAGGGCGGTTTTAGAATTTTGTGGGACTGGATATCCCTTGCAGATATCACGTTTTTCTTCAGCCGGGACAGGACTTCTTTAATTTCTAGAATTTCTGCTTAAAACACGCTACAGTGATTTGGAAGGCGGAAGGAGAGGCTTGGATTAAGCTTATCTGTGAAAATACTGCAACCAACCCCGCTATTAGTCTTGGATCCATCCCTATAGAAATGGATTAACTTGTCATCCATGAAAGCATCTTACTCCCAGAAGGATCTAGAGCGGATTCTTATATGAAAGTCTTTGTCAAGCAAATGTTGGGGCATATTGTAGTAGATGTTCATTGGAAAAATTCCTCGGGCGTGGCCAAATAATTTATTTGTCCATTGTAGAGACCCTTAAGGCAGACACTTGCCTGCTGAAAATATCGAGGGTTGTCAAGTGAAACAGAATATTCAGTGCCGCGAAGGTAGTAGTGCATAAGGCTCCGCCTCCGAATATTAGGTTACCAGTTTAGTTTCCTGTAAAATTAAGACCCAGATATTTGATTTCAGGACTTTAGAACAGGGGGGGGGGGTAGACTTGATAACTGACTGCACAAATATGTAGCAGATGGTTCGAAAAGTCCACAGAGTGCAAAAGTTGGACAGAAAAGCAGAAAAAGAAATAGATAGTCTTGCCTCCATCAGAGATTTTGTTTACCATATTTGTAAAGAACTGCATAAACGCATACCCCTATTGGCCATCGACCAGCAGCTGCTCGATTTAGAGGATCATGCTCTTTCAAGCAATATCTCCCTAACAAGAATGCAAAATACGGTGTAAAAATTCAAATTGTTTGTGATGTTCGTACTTGGTATGTCAATAACTTGGAAATACCACTTTGAATTCCCGGAATTTATTTATTAAAAATAAAAGTATATTTATCTAAATCTATATTGTCCCCTTCAAAGTAATTCCCACCGACTGCAACACACTTATGCCACCGCTTGATACTCATACAATCCTCGAAACATTTTTTATATTCGGTTTTCGGTATAAGTGCTTCGGTGTTAGTGCTTACTGCGATTTTTCCATTACTTCCTCTCGGCTGTTGAAACGCGTTCCCCGTAGTGGTTTTTTAACTCGATTGAACAGAAAGAAGTCACAGGGAGACAAATCAGGTGAATTCGGTGGCTGTTGGATGGTATTTGTTGCATTTTTCGTCAAAAAATTACGAATAATGATGGCACTGTGCGATGGTGCGTTATCATGGTGCAAAATCCACGAGTTTTCTGCCCACAATTCTGGTCTCTTTCGGCGAATTGTTTCACACAAACGTCTCATAACGCCCAAATAATACTCTTTGTTTACTGTCTGGCCTTCTGGCAAAAATTCATGATGCACTACATCGTTGTAATCCATGAAAACCGTGAGCATTGCTTTCTTTTTTGAATGAAAACGACGTGGTTTTTTTGGTCTCGGCTCATTTGGTGAACGCCATTCACTTGCCTGATATCTGGATTGCGTGTAAACCCACGTCTCGTCTCCAGTAATGATCCTTTTGATGAATGTGGGATCGGATTCAGCCTCGCAAATCACCTTTTTTGCGATGTCAAAACGGTCTATTTTTTGCATGAAATTGAGGTCTTTTGGCACCAACTTTGCTGCTACATGACGGAAACCCAAATCATGATGTCTTGGACGGATCCATGTCTTGGACTTTTGAACCGCTCGTGCCACTGGTAAATGACCGTTTTCTTTAGAGAATCGTTGCCGAAACACTTTTCTAACATTTCCAATCTTCGCGCACCATTAAATCCGTTTTTTACCCAAAATTTAATACAAGTTCGTTGTTGCATCCATTTCTAAAATTGTAAAAAATCGCCAACACAAACATAATTGGCTACGTAACTTTTGCAAATGTCAAACCAAGACGCCAAGATTTAGGGGGAATGTCAACAACAAATGGACCAACTTAACAAACAATGGGAGCGCTATCCCGGGAACTATTTGGTCAAGGTGGTATATGCTGAATCTCAACCGGAGGGGACTTACCAAATATCAAACTCTCCTAATAATGTAGTACTTCGATTGGTAACGCCAATTTCAGGAACAGGCCGGAATGTTACTACTGATAATTGAGTTTCCCTCTAACTGATTATTGAAAATCAATCTAACGACAGTGAGAACCGCTCAAAAAAATAAGTGATCGCTTTCACCCGAATCCGTTTCATTTCACTAATGGAAATGGGATACGATCTCGGTCAAGTTCACTAAAAAGGGCTAGTGAAACAACACTGCCAAGAGATCTGAGAAGAAAAGTTTCTGAGAAACACAGACTGTTTCAATATCATAATAATCAAGACCATCCGCAACTTCAGGCAGGTGTACAGTTGGTCCAAGATACGCTGACAACAAAACAAAATTCTTCTGCTATAAATGCGAAATCCTATGGAAGGCATTTGCATAACCTGTAAATATTTTTGCGAATCGTCTTCAGAATGTGATTAAGAAGATTATGTTTAGTAAATGTTACTCACTTCTGTTTCTTGTTTTTTTACATAAAAATGTCTTTATGAATTCTTTATTTTTTATTTGTTTTCAATAAGTGCCCTTCTGTCATTCCATTTTACATACTTGTATATGGAAATGAATTTTTGGTCGTTTTCATTTTCGGTCATAAGTTATGATCAATATTTACGTTTTTGTACTGCTTTAAGTTGTTTTATGTTTCTTTGATAAATAAAGCCAGTAAGATAAATATTTGTTCAAAAATTAATACTCAAAATATTATAAGTATTGAAATGGAGGACTAAAAGTTCTAACAAGGGGTCCTGGCATTATTTGTTTTAGCCTGTAACTCCCCTTACTAGGGGAAAGTTTTCCGCAATAAAGTAAAGTCTTAATATCGTGTTGCCAGCATTATTCAAATGTCCGCCTCGGCATCTCTGGCAGTGCTTCAAGCGGTCGGTCCAATTTTTGATGATTCCGTCCAATATGTGAGGCGTTATTCCGGCAATAGCGTGTCGAACGTTGGCCTCGAGCTCGTCTAAAGTGGTTGGATTGTTAAGCGTAGACTAAGGACTTGACGTAGCCATGTAATGTAATCGAGTGGTGTCACATCGCATGATCGCATTCATTTTCGTTTTATATGCATTTTTATTTATATACTTAAATTACTCTTATATGCTAAACAAAAAACGCTTAAAAATTAGCTTAAATAACTTAAAATTATCTTATACTAACTTACTGGCCCCATGCGGGCACTGATCGCATGATCGCGGCGACCAATTAATGAACTCTCGCCGTGAGATGACCCAGTCGCCAAATTTCTGCTTCACAACTTCGTGCGTTGCGTCGCTTGTATGGCATGTAGAGTCGTCTTGTTGGACTCACAGCTCGGATATATCAATGTTGTTGAGCTCTGACCACATAAAGTCGATTAACGTCGCTCTATATGTAACGGTGAGGATATTTCGAAAGAAATAAAGTCCGATGATGCCGCCATGCCATAAAACGCAGCAAACAGTCGATCTTTCTGGATGCATTGATACTTGGCAATTTTGCTTATTAATATATCCGCCGAGCCAAAAATGGGCCTCGTGCGAGAAGATGATTTTTTGGCCAAAATCCGGATCTCCGACCAACATTTTCAGTGCCCAATTAGCGAACTCACGGCGTTGTCTATGGTCGTCCGGCTTCAATTCTTTCGCCAGCACAATCTTATACGGATGTATGCTCAAATCTAACCGCAAAATAAATCGGTTTGACTCTCTAGCGACGGCCAATTCAGCTGATCGGCGCCGAATCGACATTTCTGTGTCTTCTTCGATACTGGCCGCTATGTTTTCTTCATTTCGCACCAGGTTGGTCTGTCTGGTTGGGGGTTTAAGATCCAAAAGAGTGTACTCACGCTCAAACTTTCCACGGTGCGACGAATTGCCTGCACACTGAAGCCATGATGACGACCTACCTCACGACGAAATTAACTTTGCGTATTTACAACTGAGCCGGAATTTCGATAATATTTTAATAATTTCCGCACGTTCGACAACCGTAAAACGATGCATGATGAAATGGCAAACCTTAAGGAATATTTTGGCAGGTGGTCATTGGTAATTTTGACAGCTGCTGAAACATAAACATTATGATCGCTATCGGGTCACCCATTACATTTTTTGAAATCGACGATTTTCGTAAACAAAATGTAGTGACAAAATGTGCACCAAATGACAGAGGAAAGAACAACAGAGACTGCAATACTCGTATGTATTAAGATTATGTGGTTGACATTTAAATCAAAGTCCAAACAAAAAAAGTCAAATTAGCGTACACATACATATATATATATTCAATATTGGCCAATTGCTTTATTTGGGTCATAAAACAAGCGCGAGCCTGACTTAAAGTTGGCACTTGGCGTCCATTTTTTGGCATCATCTTCAATCCGTATTGTCAGACTCATAGACTCATAGTACTTCGAACACATTTGCCACCTCAAACGAAAGTCATATGTAGGATATAACGAACGAATCGTTTTTGAGGAACCACACTATTAGGATAATATTCAAAAACTGTCATGTAGCTTAGTGTATTTGAGAGATGTTTAAACTGACACACATTCAGCTGCTCTAAAGCGTTCACAACTAGTTTTATGTTTCGAGATGTGATTTATTGTTTTGTTGGTAAGAATTGAATTGCCGGATGTTCGGATGCTACGTACATAAATGTAACCCTTTCCCGAATGACCTCACACTGAAGTCCACAATTGAAAAAAACAAAAAAAAAAGTAGACAAAAAAGAAGGCGTTCTTTTACAAGTCAACTTACAAGGCTGCTATGATACCTACTTTTTGATGACTTGCAACAGTTCCAACTCCCTTACGCCTATCCACATTAGCATAGTTCTGACCGAACGGGATTACCCATTATTAAGCGTTTTATATTTCTCTTCATTCTTGTCCATTTATGAACCACGCCCAGTTCTATTATTGCGACTATTAAAAGAAAGGGTTCAACTTAGATACAAATCAAGCGGCACCCCTTTGTCGTTGCACAACAAAAAAGGTTGCTTTAATCTTGTTCATATATCATGTTTTATTCTATCCCAGCACACGTTTATGTTCATTATTTCACACTATCCATATCTATGTATGCTCTATTCTGTTCCCTTAAAATATACGAGTATATGATCAATAATCGGGAAATTTTTTGTAAAAAAAAAACATTATTTTTGATATTTAAGCGACGTTATTCAGGCGATGGTGGGGTGGATGATGCATCATTTGTAATTGTTTTTATGATTTTTTACAATGAAGTCATCAGAGTCATTGTAGCCCGAAATTGCCCCATTAGACAAGTTCTTTACGAAGAACAAGTATGTTCAAGTTCTTGGACATTCTACACTTAAATTCGTGTTGAAAGAAATTAGCTCAGAACGCGAGCGAGATTTAATTTTATGAAGGTCTTGATGTTGCCCCAAATACCATTCCAATTATTAAAAGGCCATTCGCTGGATCATATTTAATGAAATAAAAAAATCGTTTAATTGTTGGACCTTAATCTTCACGTGATATGTTTCTTGAGCAGTGGATTATATCATATTAACGCGACTGAAGTATAACTGAAATAAAAGTTTTCGTATATTTGAATGACAAATAACTGATATGTATCATAGCAACGCTCTCTTCTTAAAGAGACACAGCGGATGGATGCCTTTGTGCTTCCGAAGTTAAAAAATATTTCTAACTCTACGTGACACCATCTATGAATTTTATATGAAACTGCGGAGAATGGTCAAACAATATGAATACATGTATATAGGTTCGATTGTGGCTTAGTCGTAACCTTGGAACACGATTGGAGGACGACTACTTTAGATTTCACTTCTGGTTAGGAAAACTTGCGTCTGTTTTCCAAGTTTCAGAGGATAGTTTATCAAAACCCGCATCTACGTTGGGTCTGCCTGCGTCCTCATTTAAGGCTTCCATTGACATTGGTTTCATATGAGCATGATTTTCCAGGCGGCAGGCATACCGGACGACGTCTGTAGTAAGTCACCGCGGAGCACTATCTCTGTGAATGTCCGGATTACGCTCGCATCAGGCTGAAGAGGGTACAATGGACTAGTTCTTTGTCTAAGTGCTCTGTTCCGACAGGAAAAAAAAATTGTTTGCTTTATAAAGGTTATTGATAGCTAGATACCAGAGATCGGGGGTGGACCTGGGCCTCAATAAACCTGCCTCATAAGCCAGACATGTTGTTTACTGGCTGCTTGCGATTTTGCACGCAAATTCTTTTCTACCTATACGCGCCACCTTAGCTGGAGTCTTTGTCTGCTTTCCCCGGTGATCGGTTTGAAGACTTTTCGAGATGGAGCACTGGTGTTCATAAGCTCTATATGTTCCAGCCATCTAAGCCGATAAATTCGAACTTTTTTATGTAAGTTCATGTTACTTACAGCTGGTTTCTGGTTAAATCTTCCCATCCGCTCTACGTCGATGCAGCAAGGGCAATGAATCAGTCGAATTACTTGTCTCTCAGAACGAGATGAAGCGCATGCCTCTGCAACATACTCGTGTATATTGGGTGATCAAATTTTTTATAGAGCTCTATTTTGGGTGTCCAAGAAAAGGCTGTGCTACTTAACTATATTCTGAGCCCAAAAAAAAGACAGTTATTGGCAAGAATTACTCTTCGAATTACGCATAAAGTCGCTGCTTATATAAGGTGGGCCATAATGCAGCACATTATCTTCAAAGGTTATATTTTTGGAATAAAATAAAAATAAACTAATGCGTGTTTTTAAATGTTTATTTGGGCATTCAAGTTTTTTTTCCATCATGTTTTGAAAATGATATCGCTTAAGTGGCCGCCTGCCATTTTTAAATACCATTTGGGCTTTTTGTATGGCATTTTCCATGATTTCTTCTTCAAAACTTCGGGCGATACGTTCTCCACTTCTTCTCTTTGAAGGCTACCAGAGTTTCTGGCTTCACATGAACCCCTGACTTTAAATAATCCCATAAAACAAAGTCTAGGACGGTCAAATGGGGTAATTTTGCAGGCCAGTGCCAATCGCCAAAACGCGATATCAGATACTCGGAAACACCTGCTTTATAATGTCGGCTATGGCTCGTGCAGTATGCGCCTGCTGGAGCCACATGTCTTCCAGTCCCAATTCATTCAATTCAGTAATAAAAAATTAATTGATCATGGCCCGTATCGCTCATCATCATCCACAATGGCGGTTTGGGCCGCGGCTCAATGATTCCTCCAGCGTAAATAGCACACCATGCAGTGACTTTGAGTGGATGCTAATGGCTCTACGTGTATTAGTCGCGGATTTTCGGTTACACTTTGTAAGAAAACATCTTTAAGTCTTTCGCCAAAATGGGCTATAGAGACGAGCGTGGAATGGCCAATTCCGTGGCAGGTCGCGGTTATCTGGTTGATGCCTCTACGACATCTTCAGCTGCGGTAGAAATATTATCGGCCAAATGAGGGGTACGATGTCTTCCAGGGCTTGTTCGGTCCTTTGCTGTTCCAATTTCTAAGAGTCGTGCGACTAAACGCCGACCAATGGGAAATGGGTGAGCAGGAAAACGGACAAGAAATGCAAAATTCCAAAATTACTGACGAATTGTTCATCAAAACCATGGTGACGATTATTCCGCGTTCTTCAGGAGCATAGTGTTCCATTGCTTGTTCACACAAATTCTACAATAGTTCTGTTTGCTTCACAAATGTCGAAACCGAATTGACATTCGACGACATTTTTTAATTCTACGACACTTCCCGATAGGGTCATACATTATGGTGGTAGTATATCTAGCTACAACGCTGAGGAGTGTCTAAGTGACGGGTCATATGTATCTACGTTTTCATCTTTTATTTGATTAAAGTTGTCATTGCAATCGGTCCTATATTCAATTTTCACTCACACGGTTTTGATCGCCATTTACAGAGAAGGTACTAGTTACTCCTGGTGAAGCTGCGTCTATAACTTCTGTCTTTGTCCACACGGCCATATCATACTATCACAGATAGATTTGTTAACACAATAAACTTCTTTCTTTAAGGCGGACCTTGTTGTTATAGCAATTGATTATCAATTGATAAGTCCGGATAACCAGAATATTGCTTGCCAGATTGACTTGAAATGTTCAGCTGTTTAAAGCGTTAATCGTTTGTAGCGGTTTTCTCAGACATTGCGTCTATGTGTACAATCGGTAATGCTTTAGTAGTTTTTAAAGTATGCATTTCACTAATAAGAACAACAGTCGACGTATGCCTGGGCTGCAAATCCGACTATATCAAGTGCTTAGTTCCCCGAGAACAACTTGTGAACAATTTTCTGTCTGGAATTCTTACATTTTTTTGCTAATTGGCTGTAGTGCTCATAAACCTTCAAGCAGGATAAGAAAATATCTTCTAGTTGCTCATGAAACTCAAGTAAGTATCCACCTTTATCTGCATATTTTACATTTTTATTTGCTTGGCCAATATGCATTTTTTCCGCCGCGGATGTCGTTATGACCATATGCATCTAAATACGAGTGCTTCATAGCTAACATAGGTAAAGTGCATGAACGGCTCATTACATCTTGGACGTCTCCCTTTGATAAATATGTTTTAATTAATCAGCACACATTTGGGCATTATTGCGACAAGGTCGGTAACAATTAGTCTTCAAATAAGGGCACGTCATCTGAATTGTTTGTAAGTCGTTTCGACATTTCACCGTGTAAGGGTCTAACACATGGGGGTGGAAGTTTTTAAACGTTGACTAGGGTAAGTGCACAAATAACTTTCCAATGTGTGGGCATTGTTGTCAGTTGAATTGAAATTGCTCTCTTCTAGGTACACGTACAGAGATCCTTTGAATTGTTGATGTGCTCTAATTTCAGGGACCAGCACCGAAGCAAATGGATGTACTACACATGAATCAGCATCATCAGGAGTATAGTACGAGTAGGTATTCCTTTTCTGTAATTCGTCTGCCTGTGTGATGTGTTGTTGTTTGTTGAACTCTTATTAGTTTCATTTATCCGCTCTCAATGACGACGACGTGACTTTGGAATGACGTGCTTCAAACTGGTACTTAGAGCCAGATGAAGGGCGGAGAATTTGCTTTGTTGTTCGGACAGTTTTAATGATTTGAAAACAGAATTGAAAGTCAGGGGGATAGCGCTAAGATTCGAATATAATTTCAATTCTAATTTGGGATAAACGTTTCTAAATAACGATATCCTTTCGTCAGTCATTATTGGGATTGTTTGTGCTTAACGGGCAATCAATGTCTGTCTGTCGAATTGTTGTTGCTTAGTGGAAATGTCAGTGCCTAATGGCAGGTGGAGGAGTCTATAATAAAGGAAGAAAATTGATTTCTCTTTTATTCTCTCCTTACTTCCTTTTTCTTGTTCCCTTCGAAAAATGATTTTTGATTTGAAATTTGTCATTGAGTTGTGTTATGCGTCAAAATATTAATTGAATTCAAAAGATTGGAAATTATCCGTATGCAGGTCAGCATCAGCATCAGCATTTTGGTTGCAGGTAATTTTTTGTTATCGTTTATTTAGATATGACCGATCAAATGAAAGAATAAATATTTTTTTACTTAGATAAAGAATCAGTTCATTGTAGTACTTGTTGGCTCCTTTCTCAGTCTTGCACACATTTAGATGCTTAGGAAAAAGTGCTCCATTACGCCCGAGTAAAGCAGTTTAAAGTCCATCCTACATAGGAACAGGAGGGAAGTAATTGACCTCTTAGGTTAGGTTAGGTAAGAGTGGCTGTTGGAAATACCAACCCACTTAGGCCTATTGGCCCATTGTGATGCCACGTGGATCTATGATCTTCTTACTACTGGAACCAGTTTGAGCTTATAATAAAGCGTAGGAGACTGTTAACGTCAATTTTTTCTAAATCGTTTAGGTCGTTGTAAAAGAAAGCTCCTAGATGAAGCTTCCTTCTCTGGGAGAGAACTGGGCATGTGCAGATTGTCTCGTCCTCTTCCTCGTCCATGCAGCTTCTACAGAAATCATTAGTAAAAAGCGCCAAGCCTTCCTGCGTGCTTGCCTATGAGGCAGTGTCCAGTAATGACACCTATTATGGCGCTGAGATGTTTCCTATCTAAGACATGTTTGTCCAGCAGTCCACCCAAGGTCTGTTCTTTTATTGGCATCTAGCTTTAGTGTTAGTTTGCACGTAGCGATTGGTATACCTATACTACCCTTGTTCCAATTTTGGCGAGTTCATCGGCTCTGCAGTTCCCTGGAATGTCTCTGTAGCCCGACACCCAACAAAGGTGAATGTTGAACTGCTCTGCCATCTCCATGAGAGATGATAGGCATTCAAGGGCGGTTTTAGAATATAATGAGACCGAGTCCAGGGACTTGATGGTGGCCTGACTATCCGAAAATATGCGGATATCCTTTGCAGATATCACGTTTTTCTTCAGCCAGGACAGAGCTTCTTTAATTGCCAAATTGCTACAGTGATTTGGAAGGCGGAAAGAGAGGCTTAGATTTAGCTTATCTGAGAAAACACCGCCACCAACTCCGTTATCGGTTTTAGATCCATCTGTGTAGAGATGGATTGACTTGTCCTCCATGAAAGCATCTTCCTCCCAGAATGATCTAGAGGGGAAGCTTACATGGAAGTTTTTGTCAAACCAAAGTTCAGGTATGGTGTAATTGATGTTCTCTGTGTGGATTCCTAATGTATTAAGAATATTGGCGTACCCGAATGAATTATTTGTCCACTGCTAAGTCGCTTTAAGGCGAATAGCTGCAGTCGCAGCTACTTGCTTGCTAAAAATGTCGAGGGGTGTCAAGTGAAGCAGAATATCTAATGCCGCAGATGGGGTAGACCACAAGGCTCCGCTCGTGCATAGACATGCTGTTCTTTCGACTCCGCTTAGTTTAATGCAGTTGACTGCATTTTCCAAGGCCGTCCACCAGACAACCACCCCGTAAATAAGTATCGGTCTTATGACCGAGATGTATAGCCAGTGGGTTATGCGAGGTTGAAGGCCCCATTTGTTCCCAATTGACCTCTTAGTGATGTCGGAAAGCATTCGTTTGATCTGCCAGCATTGTCCATGAAAGCGCTAATCGAGAACTCAGGTAGGTCCTAAAACACGCTCCTCTGATTCATTGGCAATCCCATTGGAGTACAACTCCCACATCTGGTCAGGTGCTCCTAAAACATATCTGCACCTGCTAGATAGGATTCAAAACCGTGCGATAAAACTTATTGACGATACTAATATCAGTCAATCAATGGACACCCTCGAACACCGACGAAATGTCTCGTGTCTCACTTTGTTTTATCGCTACTTCCACCACCAGTGCTCCACTGAAATCGCCAGTAGCATTCCGCCCATTCAAACTTTCAACCGTAACACCCGTCTCACTATGAATGCTCATCAGTATACCCTCAAGCCCATTTTCGGACGTACTCTAAAATATAGTGATTCGTTCCTAAGCCGTACATCTCGCTTATGGAATGCCCTGCCGATCTCTGTATTTCCTGGTCGTTATAACTTGCAAACATTTAAAAACAATGTACATCGGTACCTCTCTTTTCTTCCTCCCTAAATTTCCCTTGCCCGCGCTGTGTACAATCACCTTAAGGGTACTCAAACCCCTTGAGCGCGCGCTCATTATAAAAAAAAAAAAAAAAATTGTAACCTGGGATCCATGCAAGATTCAGTGAATTTAGCCCTCCGACTACGTTCGGAAGGAATTGCAATTTCGAATTAGCTTCAGATATACCTTATTCCCATCAGGATTGCCCAAGTTTTCCTAACGAATACTAGAATCTAGTCATAGCGTTGTCATCCTCCAAAGAGACACCAGTGCCATATCCAAGATTTGGATCCACCCGTGAGGACCCAACTACACATTTTTCCTGCATCAAATTGATTGATACCATTTCTGAGCACAAAAGTTCTGGCATCTCTTCAATATAAAGGGTTTTCCAATAGGGACTTGACAACTTTGAATTTAATTTGTGAACGCACTCGATAGTAGACAGGCTTAGTGCAAGTTTAGTGCAAAAATTTGAGTCTACATATTCGTTGTGTGATGTTGCCGTGTCAGTGAGACAACGGGTTGGTCGAAGTGTCGAAAATATCGCTGCTGTTCAGGCGTCCGTAGCAAACGATGCAAATCAGTCAATTCTACGGCATTCTCAAGAATTGGGCATCGCTCAGACCACATTATGGCGTATTTTGCATAAGGATCTTGGTTTACACCCATACAAGATCCAGCTGACTCAAGAATTGAAGCCGATGGACCATTTGTAGCGACGTACGTTCTCCGATTAGGTTCTGGAGAAGATGCGCCAAGATGATAAATTTCATCGCAAAATCATCTTCAGTGACGAAGCTCATTTTTAGCTCAATGGGTTCGTCAATAAGCAAAATATGCGTTATCGGTCGGGTGAAAATCCACATGTGATCCACATGAATTACCACTTCATCCACATAAAAATAACTGTATGGTGCGGTTTGCATTCCGGCGGCGTTATTGGGCCATATTTTTTTGTCGACGATAACGATCGCCACGTTACTGTGAATGGTCAGCGTTTTCGCGCCATGATCACCGATTATTTTTGGCCCGAATTCGAAGATATGGACTTGGACGACATGTGATTTCAACAGAATGATGCCACAAGTAACACAGCACACGCTACAATCGATTTATTGAAGAGTAAGTATGGTGAGCGTGTTATCTCAAGAAATGGGCCACTCGATTGGCCGCCTCATTCGTGAGATTTAACGCCGCTTGACTATTTTCTTTGGGCTACGTTAAGTTATTGCTTTATGCCAACACGCCGACGACGTTGGAAGAGCTCAGAGCCAACATTGAATGCAAAATAGCGGCCGTTTCGGCCGAAATGTGTGGCCTAGTCGTTGAAAATTGGGTCCAAGGAATCGACCGCTGCAAACGTGCCCGCGGTGGCCATATGAACGAAGTCGATTTCCATTCATAAATGTTTTATGATTGTACTTCAAGCCTATAATAAAGTTTTTGAAATATCTCAAATGGTTTGTGTTTTGGAAACCCGATATAAGACTGTAGGAAAAAAACGGTCGTCCCGCAAGGTCACCAGAACTCCAGTGCCGCTTCTTTTTAAACAGAAACTGTCTTGGAGAACGCAGCCATTAGCCAATGATATGAATATGGAGGGGAGGGAGATACATTATTTTGTCTAAAAAGCCTCAAGCTTGTTCCACCAACAAACCTACTTACATATCTGTCTTATGGTAGCCGTGTAGGTCTACTACTACTAGGAAGGCGTTAGGTTTTTGACACAACATGTTTAGTCCAAAGATGTTTTTTTTCCAGACTGACACCCAAATCTCCTTGGAAAAACGGATGATGGAGCCAGGTGTCTCCTTTTCGGGAAAAGAACAGCCTCCGTTTTGAAAGGGATTTAGTTAAAGCCCATTGCTAGTGCAAAAATAATCGATCATGTCTGGGGTTCGCTGCGTTTCAGAGTAGGCAATCCCTAGATATTATACATGTGTTCCAACAGTGGTGTAGATACATCATCTGCATATGCCTAAGCGTAGAAGTTAAAACCATTGAGAACGTTAGGCAATGAGTCGATTAGCATGTACCAACGCAGTAAAGACAGGACGCCGGCTTTTAGACAAGCCCTGTTAAGCCCCGATGGTTCTATGTAGTTACCAGCATTGCTCTCCGAGTTTCAGACGCCGTCAAAAGTTACGTTTCCATACATAGTACGCCATCGCTAGCCTATATAGTAAACTGCGATTCAAGTACACGTCAGTCTTGAACTAAGGGGTCATATTATGCTAAATATTATATATGCTGCTTCCATCTGATCGAACCAATAATTGCTGATCTGCAATAACTTGATTCGCAGACCAGGATTCAAAGATTCTTTTAGTTGAAACGCTGTCGTTCAAACGATGTAACCGGATCAGTGCAGTCGCCAGATTCTATCTCTCAGATGTATATATATAACTCCTAGACTTACCCATTGTATTTTGTCCTTCACTCGTCCTTGTTGCAATACATGTTTGTCATATAGTTTTTCTGTTAGATCTAAGTTTGCGAAAAAAACGTCGTGCAAGAGGATGTTTCTCCCATGACTACAATACTTTATTTACGAATGATAATAAATCTACACCATAGTATAGACTGCTCAACTGGAGGCAATAAGCTAAGAGTCGGATGAACTTATTAGCCGTATTAGTTCAGACCCAGTCTTATTCCAAACTTTAGTGTTACTCAAGCAAGTAAGTAAGCATCTGTTTGGTATTGTTTATGGTAGTCCGAGCGGATGTCCATGTCATCGAATTATGAAAGAAATACGTATCTGAGAAATAAAGAAGCCTATGCTACAATCACATAGGTATATATCTCAGAGAACCATAATCTTCTTTAAGACCCTGTGATAATAGTTGCAAGACCGGAACCCTACTTTGTGCTACGACTGTGCGATATTTGAGCTTAAATAAAATTTTAATTTTCAGAACTAGTGAAAACAATGGGACTGTATAAAGGCATTTTGACCTTGGTGGGGTTGAAAACCTAATCGAAACAGTAGATAAATTCTACTTTATTGTTAAAAGTATATTTGTTCAAAAAGTTTAAAACTTACTTAACGTGGCGCTACAGTCAAGGGTGGACCTGGGCCTCAACCAACAATCGCCTCCTCCAACGCTAAACTCGCTGAGGCCCATTCCACTTGCGTGAGTCACCTAAGTAGTCGCGGTCTTCTTCTACTGCGCTATCACTCGAGGTCGGATTCGAAAACTTTTCGGACCGGGGCATTGGTGTCCATCCGCACTGCATGACCCGGCTATCTCAGTCGTTGGACCTTCACTCTTCAGCTCGTACAGTTCGTCGTTGTATCTCCTACACTCAGCGTCTATGCAGACGGGACCGAAAATTACCAGAGTTGTTGTGGAGAGTTTCCTCCCAAATCAGACAAAGGCACCCTCGCCCACTTTTGATAAGGTCCATGCCTCGGCATCATAGAGCAGGACTGCGATTATTATGATCTTATATAGGGTGACTTTTGTTGTTCAAGAGAGGGCTTTGCTAGTCAATTTCCTTATTAGCCCAAAGAAGCAGCGAATTATTATTCTCAGCGTTGGTGTTATTATCTGAATTGATAGCGGAGTCTAGGTAGACAAGGTCCTTAACTATATCAAAGCTATGTCTGTCGAAGGTGACGTGCTGTCCTTTTTGGTTGGCAGCATATTCTTGGTGTTGCCCTCGTTGACCGTTAAACCCATCCTCGCAGCTTCCATCTCAATACGCACGAAAGCGCCACTGACATCACCCTGCTTTCTTCTGATTATGTCAATATTATCGGCGTATCCGAGTTTGTAATTGGATGGATTTTTGAAAGATTGTGCCTTGTGTGTTGGCGCTTGAGTTTTGCTTGAAGAATGGTGGTAAATGGTGGTGATAGCACGTCGCCTCGTCTAAATCCTTTTTTGACATCGAAGGTCTCAGTGAGTTATTTACTGACCTTAATGGAGCAGTGGGCATTCTCCATCGTTATCCTGCACAAAGATACGAGTTTGGTAGGAATGCCAAAGCTAGATATTGCTCTGTATAGTTCGTCTCTATAGATTCTGATGAATAGGTGGTGTGTAGCAATTTGGAGCTCATGGGTGTTTTCCAAGATCTGCCGTAGTGTGAGTATTTGATTGATGTTGGAATTTCCTGATCTGAATCCACACTGATATGGACCAACAATACGGCAGAGAGGACCTTGTAGGCAATGTTCCGAAGATTGATGCCTCTGTAGTTGGCGCAGTTCAGAGGGTTCCTTTCTTGAGGATCGGACAAACAATACTGAGGTTCCCTGCATAGGGCATACTTTCGTCCCACCATATTTTACAGATGAGTTGGTGTATACTTCTTACCAAGTCATCGGCTGCCGTTTTGGCAGTCAGGCCGTTCGCTCCAGCTTTGTTGGACTTAAGACCATCTTCACTTCATCCAGGTCGGGTGGACGGATTTGTTGATCTACATCGTTCAGGTTGAAAGGTTCACTCTGCCTGACAGGGGTATTTGGCTCTTCATCGCTGTTATACAGTCTACAGAAATGCTCTTTCCAAATCATCAGCATCAACTACGACTCTACTGCGATGCTCCCTTGTTCGTCTCTACAGACTTCGGTTCGGGATTTGTATCTGTGACACGTTTTTTTTTACCTTTTGGTAAAACTTCCGGATCTCATTCCAGGAGTAGCACCTCTCAATTTTTTTGGACACGCACTTCTCATGCTCCTTCTTTTTCCTTTTGAGAAGCCGGTGTTCATCTCTCCTCTTCTGCTCGTAGAGCTCATCAGCTGCTCTAGACCTTCAATGCAGTGCCGTTTTGTATGCATCTTGCGTAGATGCGAGTGCTTGCGGGCACTCGTCGTCAAGCCAGGGCTTTCGTTGTGATGGCCAAGTGAAACCCAGCACATCAAAGGCGGCATCTCTCATGGCTTTTTGGCCATGTTGCTACTGGTCTTCGTAACTTGATGCTGGCGCCAGAGACTCAATCGGAAAAGAGTTTGGCGAACTCTTGCGATTGTAGTCGTCCGACGTCGAACTTCCATACAGTATTAGCTTGCCTTTACAATGTTCGGGATATCCGAGTCGACTTTGGCCCCTCGGAAGGTTTGGACATCCATAATAGTGGAGGAGTGTCTTGCATCGAACGTAATGTGGTTGACGACAGATTGATCAGGAGTTCTCCAAGTCCCCCTGTGAATACCAAGATCTAGGAACCGCGTGCTATCTCCTTTATCGGAGATGGTGTTGGGCAGGCTATACCTTCCGACAGTACTACCAAAGACGCCCTTCCTTCTTGGCATAACTAGGGCACTGCTCATAAGTCTTGTTCAAGAGCTCGTATAAGCTATGTTTGGTGTCGGATTGTTACATGCCGTCCGCCATGGCACGGTAATGCACTTCTTGACCTCATTGGTGTTTTTTCGTTACCTCACTGAAATCGCTATGGGTACATTATAACTATAGATGCGATAGGCTCGTCTTCAGCGTTTAGACCTGGCCTTTGCGCTTAGCCTGCTCTTGTATCTGCCTCACAATAGAGAGCAACATACGAGTAGCCAGCATGTCAGTTAACTCCACACTTCCGGTAGTTATTTTCGATTTTCGACTTTCGACTTTCGACACAAAGACCTACCCAATTTGTAAATTGTTGTCGTTTTACCTTATTAGTGCCCTTAAACTGGTTTATGTATCAGCTCTAATGATAGTTGCATCAAAAGACACCAGAACTTAGTCGTGGTCAGTTTGTAACGCTTGCATCTTATTTTTGAAGTGCACAGGGTTTTGAGTTGGCAGTCATGTTTGGTATTTTTACCGATGAGAAAATGGTTCTCAAAGAGGCTCCATTTTTGTAAAATTTAATTAAATCATATACTCCCGATTATTATTATTGTCGTGGGGTTAACTATTATTGGCCAGAATTAGTCTTTCATCATGATTCTGTCTGCCTTCATGTCTTCATTTTGTCTGTGCAATATTTCTTATACATTTCTGCTGGCACATTACTTTTCATTACTTTCATCTGCTGGGACTATTATTATTTAAGAAAAATGTTGTTTGTTGATGACTGAATGGCATGTATAGGGTATTGTCTATTATTTGGCGAAGGTAGCGCAGGCTTTCTCTCGTTCATCGTGGTCTTTAATTGTCTGTAAACATTCTTCGCCCTCCGTTTTAATATTTTTTTTAAAAAAAAGTGGATGATACAAGGAAATGCGTATTTTAAATCAAGTGTCATGGACATCTTCACTCTTTATTTTTATAAAAAAAACTGCATTATGTTTCTCTTTCAATTTATGTTTGAGTAATGCAAGTTTTTTCTTGAAGGTTTTGTTTAGTTTTCAAAAAACCTCATCAGGTGATTCTACAACTTAAGTATTCGTCTATCTATGATATTTGAGGTCCAAGTGTTATCCTTCTCGTAATCTTTTCGAAAGTTTTTTTTTTAAGAGTTTACATCACCACCCTATGACCCTTTATTCGTGCACACATATATGAATAGTCAAAGTTAAAATATTTTTCCAACAAATCTAATAAACAATAGGAAAATTCCATGTAAAAAATTTAAGGAATGTTGTAATTGCAAAACAAACGATTGCACGACAAGTGGGACTCTTGAGATACGAGCACTTAAAAAAGGACTACGATTTTCAACGATTGAAGGGGTTGCATTAAGGGTTGAAATGAAGAATGTATGGTGTAGTTAAAACTAAACTCCGTTCTTCTATCAGATATGATGTTACGTGACATTGGATCTGTTCAACTTTCCTCTAATCCTTCAGAATAAACCTTTGAGTACAACAGATTTATATGCAGGCAGATATAGACGTATCTATTTAATTCCAAATAATTGAAATAACAAAGCACGTGTTGAGGATTCCAATGAATTTATGCGATTCGATGTTGTTTGCTTTACTCCAGAAATAATCTTGTAATACTGCGAGTGTTTAAGCGATTGCTCATTCTTTATGTAGTATACTTCTGAACTTGTACATTTCTTGTCGACAATCATGCTGTGGTTTTCGTTTTTGGTCTTCTCTAATTGGCGTCTTAATCAATGCTCAGTGTTAGTAAGTTACTAATGGAAATAGATATTCGACCGAACCTATTCCAATTTCAGGATGTCAAGGATTTAGCTAATCGGTATGTCAGGATGGTAAAATAAAAAAAAAGTGAAATGGACTTACTTATCGCATCAACTGAAATTCTCTTTTGAACCTTGCTCTCCAGGTCCCTTGACAGCTTGTTGCAGTCGTTTTCTGATTTCAAAGGTACATGTGTGTGAGGTTGTTAGTCGTTGCAGGCTAGAATATTGGCTGTAGCAGAAGCAACCAGACTTGCGACAATAAAGGCAATATCCCACGAGGATATTACCATATCCATTGACGACCAGGCTGACATTAAGGGTATTGCTGCAGTCGAGATTAAATCAAAGCTTCTGAAATGTTATAAGGTTGCGTTAAGTTCTGCTGGATCCCTGCCGCAAAGGAGTGTCAGTAAATGAACAAGCAAATGAGTAAGCTCGAAAAGCATCCTCCGTTGATAAAAAACAGGCAGGTCAAAGTATCAAACCTCCACTCTGCACTTTAAGAATGCAAGTGAAGCAAACGATACAAATCAAGGCAAATGAAAGGCCGAAAATTCATTCAATCGGTGAAACTACAAGAATCTTCCAGACAATTATGGCCGGAATTCATGAAATCCAGATGAAAGGGGAAACCATAATTAGCAACCGCAATCGAATTCTCCCGATCAGGCATCACAGACCTAAGTTTAATGAGGTTTATGTTGCTCTGGGCTCCTGATTTCACTGATTTAGATAAATCAACCATTGTGGGCCGGACGAGATATTAAAACTAGATGTGTCGCCGCATAGCCTTTTGCTACAAATACTGTCAGAGATGGCTTTGAAATAAATAAAAATTCAATATCGATTTTGACTTACTGAGACTTTCCTAGTCTATAGCCTATACACTTACATAGGCCGGTTAAGCAGTTGATCAACGGTTTTAAGCGCAAGATGGCTTTGAGAGTTCAGCCCTTGATATGAGTGCTCAAAGGATGCAAGGTATCAAATACATCAGTGCATCTAAAGCAGAGCTACATATGTAAGTCTACTAGGGAAAGCATCTATGCAACTGTGTTATGGAGACTAACACGGCAGTGCCATTAGAGACGCCGCAACTGATGTGCTGGGTTTCACCCAACCACCATCCAGAAATTCTTAGTCTGATTACAAATGCCGGCAAGCACATGCGGCGCAACAAGGATGAAGAACGAGAGCCGCTCGTTAGCTCTACGAGCAGAAGAGACGGGAAAAACATCGGCTTTTCCAGAAGAACAAATAAGAGCACGCGAAGTGCGCGATCGATGATATTGAGAGGTTGTTCTTCATCAATAAAGTACGGAAGTTTTACCAATAGGTTAAAAGAAAGTGTCAAGGCAAGAAGACCCGTACAGAAACCTGTAGAGATGAAGAAGAAGACCTTGTAGTAGAGTCACAGTCGGTGCTGAGTATATGGACAAACTTTTTCTGCAGACTATATAACGGCCAAGATGCCCAACATCCCGGCGTCATGCAGAATAGACCACTCAACTTGGACGATGATATCCACTCGGCTAAAACGAAGTAAGGATAGGACAATATCTAAGCTGAAATCCAACAAAGCAGTTGAACCTGATTGATTACCGGAGGAGGTATTCAAAGCTGCTCATTTCTTATTTTACAAATGTGGTCAGAGGTGTGTATTCGTATTATCTCAGCATCATCCATAAAAAAGGAAACCCACTCAACAGCCTGATTGGTTCTTATCAGTGCGGTTTAAGACCAGGAAAGTCCACAATTGACTAAATCTTAATACTCCGGCAGATCCTGGGAAAACTCAAGAAGTCAAAATCGATATCCACCAACTTTCCATCGATTTTAAGGCCGCATAGGACAGCATTTACAGAGAGGAACATTATAGAGCCGTCTCTATTTTTGGAATACCTGGCAAGCTCCTCCGTCCGCGCAGAATGACAATTGAGGATGCTCGCTGACTTCTTAAATATCATAGTTGAAAGAATTGTGCGGAACTCACAAGCGAACATTGGAGGCACAATCTTTCAATAGTATGTTTTAGTAGATTTTGAGATAGTAAGGGACTTTGTCTGCCTTGGCTCTGCTATGAATTCTACTAACAACACCTCAGCAGAAATAATACGAGGAATTACTCTTGCCAATCGCTGTTTCTTTGGGCTAAGAAGGCAATAGAATAGTAAGGCACTCTCAAAACTAAGGAGACTCTATATAAGACCTTGACCAAGACGACAAGCTAATATATTCGAGCTGTACAGTGACATTGACCAAATCAGAAAACTATGCATCATTCGCCTGAGATGGCCAGACCATATTGAACGAATGAACATCAATGCTCCGGCCGGCAGAGTCTTTGAATTTAACCGGGAGGGACAACGCAGTAGAGGAAGGCCTTACCTTAGGTGGTGCGCAGAAGTAGAAGGAGACCTCAATCGACTTCGAGTGCACAACTGGAAGCTAACTGGAGAGGCTTGTTAGCTGAGACCCAGGTTCACCCCGAACTGTAGCGCCACCTAAGTGAGTAAGTCATACAGCAATGATATAATTATATGAAAACATAATCTGTCGAATAGAATATGCATAGGATAGAAAGGGTCTTATTACAACCATGCAGATCAAAAATTCACTCACTATCTAAGGCTCACTTTCACTGCGTCTGGACAGTTTGTCTCCCTGTACACATTGGCTTCTTCAAAAATGTTTGCTGTCCTGGAAAATACTAGTTTTGGATTAGTTTAGCCATTACTATCGCATTAATCATTGATTACATCTATGTGCTATTGCCTGAGCTTAAGACCAGTAGAAAAGTTCGTTATAATGGAAGTGCACTGATGTGAAACCACTACCAAGACGAAGTGATTCAAGATTTGTCAGAGCTCCAAGATTTCCGTGTCGTGAGCGGTATGATGTCAAGAAATAAACTACGTATTGTAAAATGAAACGTCGGCATAATGACGCGTAAAAGATCCGAACTGGAAAATATATTACGACAACGAAAAGTTGATATAATATGCGTTCAAGAAACCAAGTGATAAAACTCTGGAAACAGGGCTGGCTACTTTAACTTGCAAACGAGAGCGTACGAAATGTATCTGTACGGAGTGGAACAATATTAGAATAGAATTTCCATCATCCTGAAAACTAAACTCCTAGAGCAGATCTTAAGCGTGTATCCAAGATCGAAGACCGATTTAAAAACTGATGAGTGCACGCGTGCGTGACTTTTAATATCATCTTCATTGCACAGCATTTATAGTATAAAACAGCGAGTAAATGAATCGAAATTGACCTTGCGCGAACCACCAGCAAATCAGCACCGAGTTTTGCTCACAAACTTTTCTGTGAATAAAAAGCAGCCATCAGTCGAGAAAACAAATTGACACAACTGCAAGGAATGGTGACACTTGTAGGCGCTAAATTTGCAAGAATGGTTCCAACATGTTGCAAACCAAGAGGAAGAATTAAGCGTGCAAACTATGTAGAACAACTTAAAAAAAATGCGGTCAGGAGCAAGCCTTTCAAGCGTATACTAAGTGCAGCGGCGAAAAAGCGGTAGCAGTAGTATAGCGGAAATTAAATAGAAGACGTACCGGTTTTTATACGAGATGTGTTCAAGTAAGGTGACTTTATATTTTTATAAAAAAGTATTTATTTATTCATCAATATTAATGTTGTTGCCTTCAAAGTAATCCCCTCAGATATAATACACTTGTGCCAATGCTTTTTCCAATCCTCGAAGCACTTATGAAGCGCTTATGAGAACTCTTTTTGGTAAAGCCTTGAGCTCTTCAACCGATGCCGTTTTTATTTCCTCAATCGTTGCAAATCTCCGTCCTTTCATTGGTCTCTTCAGTTTTGGAAACAGGAAAAAGTCACATGAGGCCAAATCCGTCACCAGTTATGACCCTATCGAGCAAGTCAGGATCATCATTGACGTCATTCAAGAGCTCCTGACCGAAGATCATGCGTCTTCTGGTCAAAATTAAGAAGTTTCAGAACAAACTTCACTGACACACGTTTCATGCCCAAAACATCCGAAAAAATTGCACGACACGAGCCGACCGGTATGCCAACATCCTCAGCAACTTCCCTTATGGCAATTCGACAATTTTCCAAAACGTTGACGTTATCATTTTTTGTTGATGTGCTAGGGCGTCTATAGTGTGATTCGTCATTGACATATTCTCGGCCATCTTGGAAGAGCTTGTACCACTTGTAAACATTTTGTTTACTTAGAGCAGACTGACCGTATGTCACGGTCAACACTTCAAGTGTTTCAGAGCTCTTTGTTCCATTTTTTACACAAAATTGTTCGGGACATGTGTACCAACTCAGCAAAAAAAATCGCTAATCGGATGTACGAGTATGTTGTCCGCGAAATCTCAAAAGTCATCTTATTTTTGAACACATCTAGTACAATCAACAACAGAATATTTTTAAACAGAAGTACAAAGGACAAAGCATGTCAGCGACAAAAATGAAAATTTTAAGGCTACATACGAACGGATGTAGAAGGAGTCAAAATCCTGGTATAACTAACGGGGCGATGCAAAATAGAGTGGCCTGTGGACTAAATCTAAGGTATGAAAAGTAAGCCAACCCCGCGCAGTAGCAATGCAGATACTTGAAAGAAATATATTATGTACATATTTCAGCGCTTAAGAAAATAAAAAAGAAGGAAAATGGCTCCCGATGATTGTCAGGTGTTTAATTCGTCAGTGGTGGCTAAAAAGTACGTACTGTCGTATACCGAGCCCATTCATTCCTGCAATCAGTGACAGACACCAGCTACCAGGCATGTGATATCGGAATTGTGACATCGGAATTTGTCCATAGACGGTCCTAGCTGTCAATGTATGTTAGTTACCATCAAACTGCGTCATTGGTGCCATTTCCTTTTTGACATCTGACAAAGATTTTCAACTCACAACAATGCAAGTCTCATACGAGTACAGCAGCAAAGTTTGTAATACCGTTGAGCATGCCGAATCGTGTGCCTGGATTGATTTTCTGATACCGTTTAAAGAAAACTGCTGCAGAATCGCATCGAATGCTGGTCAGAGATTACGGTGAGCATGCTCATGGTAAATCACAGTGCTTTGAGTGGTTCAAAAAAATCCTAAAGGGGCGATTTCGACGTTAGACGCGATGAAGGTGGAAGACCACCGGAATAAATTGAAGACAGCAAATGGCAAGCATTGTTGGATGAGGATGACGTTCAAACGCAACAACAACTCGCGGATCAATTAAATGTGACACGAGACATACGTACGTTTGCAATGGAAAAATGGAGCAGGAAAACCGAAAAACCACTTGCGAAATTCTATTCGCCCGGTACAAGAAAGTCATTTCTCCGTCGAAAACTGGTCAACGAGACGATGGAGGCTTTTAGTTGGGAAATAAAGGCTGTTTCTTAAAGGTATATAAATTGAATATGAAATAAAACACTTGAAGCTAATGTTAATGTCTATGATATTAGCTTTATTTAATAGAGAGTTATATGCCATTAGTGCTTAAATATGATATAGGGCATATGCGCACCATGGCTAGCTTGAATGAAGAGCAAGCATGAAGTCCACTTTTCAACTTTATCGAGCAACTGGGGCCGTATATCAGCAATAACACGGCGAATGTTTATCGGCATAGACTAGTGACTTCACTAGTGACAAGAAAGTAATCTAAAGGTGTAAGATCACTGGATTGTGGAGGCCAGTTCACAAGGTCCATTACGCGAAATTATGCGCTCAGAAAATGTTTCCCGCAATAAATTGATGGTGTCGCGCGCCGTGTGGCATATTGTTGAAACCGAACCTCTGTCACGTCTATGCCATTCAACTGAGGAACGAAGAAGTTAGAAATCATGTTTCTACAGCACTCTCCATAAAGCACGCCAAACAGTGAGTTTTAATGGATGTAAGGGGGTCTCGACAAAGGCTTCTGGGTTTTCTCAACTCCAAATTCGGCAATTTTGCTTGTTTACATGTCCATTTAACCAAAAATGGGCCTCATCGAAGAATAAAATTTTGTGTTGAAAATGAGGATCAAGCTGAATCATGTTTTCGGCCCATTCACCGAACCTACGACGCAGATAATGGTCACACGGTTTTAACTCTTGTACAAGATGGATCTTATAAGCTTTTCAGCCAAAAAATTTCCGTAAAATCTTCCACAAAGTGAATGGGCATAGCTCCAATTGCTGTACACGATGGCGAATCGACTCATTCGCATTCTCCTCAACACTGCGCTCCACGACGGCAATAACTTCTTCTGTTCGCACTGTTTGTCGTCTTTGTGGATGCGTATTATCCACTGGAGTGTACGTGGTGCGAAAAGGATTCATCGTGTTCCGAATAGCTTGTTCAGATGGACGATTATGTCGACCGTAAAATGGACGTAGCGCACGATAAGTTTGGTGAACCGAACCATGGCTTTTAAAATAAGTTTGCACAATTTTCAAGCGTTGTTCTGGCTTTGATCTATTCATCGTAAAATGGCAAAACGTACCAACCACAAATCAACTTTCAACTGTCAAATTGACAATCTGTAGAAATAGTGTTACCAGTCTAAAACCAAACCTCTAAAAAAACCACCCTTTACTTACGCATGCGGCTTACTCACCAGACTGGCTCCGTCCGATTACTATTGTACAATACTTATTTGCTAAGCAGCGCTTCACTTCGTATGAAAATATACGAAAATGGCTCGATGACTGGTTTTTTTTGGCGTGGCATCCACAAATTGCCAGACAGGTGGGAAAAATGTATAGCTATAGTACAGATAATAGATTTATTATCTGTGGCTATAGCTAGCGATGGGCAATGCTTTAAATAAAATATTTTTTTATCATTTTCATACAATAAACGTGTATATTCTATATTAGCATGAGAGCATGACTTCCACTGGTCTACCATGAAGCATCCAGTCTGCATAGGGGTTTTCCGAGCTACACATATCAGTTCAAAATATTTAGCGAGGTCAGTGTCAGACTGTCAGACATTGTACAGGTTCGTCTACTTTCTCGTACTGAGTTTAGACAATGTTTTGACAGTTTATTCTAAATCTTTCTTAAAGGGTAATCCATTAATTTTTATGGGGCTCATCCTCTTTAGTAAAATCGTGGCTTTGCATTTACCAAATTCGATATGCCTGTGGGCTAGTATGGACATTTCTGATAAACCTTTTCCACTCGTTGTCCCTTTCATATGCAATATGTTAATAATTCTTAGATACATAGAGTTCATTCGGCTATTAGCTGTGATCTTCTTGAAACATATGTTAATTATAAAGTTTGATAATTCTGAGTATAACCGTGACTACATCCAACAAGTCCAAAGCTGGAAGAGAGGATTGTGGGAGTTCACAAAGAGTTCACTGATCTGTTCCAATATTTTCTGAAGCTTGAAAATTTGGTACATATTCGTACCTCCAGTTGCTACATTGCATAGATCTATTTGGTGTACACTCAAGCCTTAATACCTGCCGTAAAGGACCTCTCTTTTTTCGAATCACTATGATTGTGCTTTTCCAAAACATTTTATCATTGATTCTGAATTTCAAGTTCCCGTATGAGGACGAACGAAATGTATATGAGAATCTTGCAAAAAACTCCGTAAACTACCTGCACATTACATGAAATGAAGTAAGGTTTTCGTCACAATTTACAATAATAGGGGCTCGACAGGATGTCTTACTTACACTAAGCCTAATGTTTTCATTTTAAATAATCACTCCGGTGCGTTACGCTGCAAAAGAAATTGTCTATAAAAAGATTCATTAACAATGTCATCGGTTCAGCGCCTTTTCTTGTATAGTAAAAAAAGGGGGCAACATATGCTGACGCATCACCCCTTTCTGATTCGACAGTCTTGCCTTCGACCTGATTTCAGCAAAATTATATTACACACTTCAATTGGACTCGCGTGAATCCTTTTTTTTTGTCATCCCTTTTATTCAGTTTGTTGCAGTTGGAAATTGAAATAAATTACAATGTTACCGTGGTGAGCCCTTCGGTAAGGGCTTTACTTCTGATATCACTTAGACACACCAGGAGAGAAAGGATAAAAAGGATACGTTTTTATCGCACTAGTGTGAACACATTATGAACTAATTTTTACCCATCATAAATTTCAAAGTAAATTGATGCAAGACGGTATCAGATGCATTTGATTTGTATAAATGATTCTTGCAGCTTTCACCTATATGCGGAGGATGGGATAACTTAAAGGCAGGGGATGGTGCTACTTACAAATATGTAACTCCCGACAGTGTACTAGTTGGGAGGAATACTATTTTAATTAGAGCTAAGGATGTACACGTGCTGGCACTTCTCGCTGACGCAGTTTTAAGATTACTGCTCATCCTAAGCCATGAATACAGATACTCGTATATCTGAGGATTATCCATAATACTGGATGAATGAAGTTTGGGCTTTTCGCATAACGAAGCGACTTGAATGGAATGATCCCTGAATTGACAGGTGAGTGGAAGGATAATCTAGAATGTATTGATATTTATGAGAAATAAATAAAAGCAAACAACTGTAAACTTCATATTCTACACGTGCATACACGCAATTCTCTGATGAAACAAAGCCCTTTCATGATGATTTGAATCTGTCTCAGATGTTGCAAGGTTTTTAATGAACTTGTTACCAAGGATACGTTGTTTTTTTTTTGTATGAAGAAACGATAATTTCAGTGCTGAATCCTTTTCAGCTTGTTTAAATCAGATGGTTCTAGTAGGTCTTGCACCAAATGCGTGATATAACTGAATCAGGACTCGCTTTAAAAAAAATCACAAAACTTGAGAATGCCATTGTAGGGTGCATTCCCATCGATGCTGTACTAAGCTGATACAGATAGATGATTGTTCAGGAGCTCTGAAAGACTATTGCTCTCATTAATGATACTAAGATGTGTCTCTGGAGCTTCGTTAAAAGCAGAACAGAATGATGTGTCACCGTCTTAATACTTAGGATTGCCGAGCAGTATACAGAGGTACTAAAACTAATGAAGTGGCTATTGAGTTAGCAACATCTTGCTGAACAGGTGGTGAAGGGAGAAACATCTAACATACTGGAGTAATGTTCAATGAATCAAACATGCTAAGGGGAACCATCAGGCTTTTAACGATCCCCTCCTGAATCTATAGCTTGAGACATCAGCTATATAAAAGAAACTGCCTGTCGATACCAAGGGAGAGGATGTCAAACAGTTAAAGAAAGTTTATCTTTGTTAAAAGTTCTATGATCCTTGAGGACATTAACAAAGCTTCGGCTAATGACCTTTTCAAATTAATAACAAAAACTGAACTTTTTCTAGTTCAAACGGCGCGGCGTCGCGCACAAAATCCGATCTTGTGAGTATACTCTCAAGTTAAAAAACTCACCCAGTAATAGGTACAAGAAACTCAGGTAACATATACTCGTACGTTATGTATGTCAGTCGTCATTGTATGCAAAACAACAATAAAGAAAAATTATTTCTTCAGATAGATGAAGCGCCAGCTAAAAGCATCGCAGTAATAGCGTCAAAGTTAATTAGGGAACAACTGGTTCTTGCGCTTATCCCAAAACTCCGTGTGCGTATGTACAATACTCGTAAGTACCAAATATGATTAAGGGTTCAAAGTTCGGAATTTTATTAATTTATTTAGTCCGTGATAGACACAGGCGGCAACCAACAAACATCTCCAGTTAGAGAGGTCTTTGATCGCAGTCTTGCCACCTAAGACCTGCCAGGTAGAAATTGAAGGCTCTTCAAGCCAAATTGGTAATTGTTACTCTGTCTATGTGTTTCAGAAAGTCCCAATCCCTGGCATTTGTAGAGTTCGACAAAGATTCACTTGAATAATTTTGCGTCCAAAGCAATATCTTATCCGCCTTCACTAACGTCTATGCTTTTCCACTGGTATGATGAGCCTTTGTAGTGGTCCTTCACAGTGTCTTATTATCTAGTTTTCTATTAGGACTAATACACATCGATTGACAAGTGTATCGTGTGATTTCTGATTAGGAGTCATTATCAGTGTTAATAGCGGAGCCCAGATATACAAAAACCTAACTACCTCAAAGTTGTAACTATTATGACGTTCTGCCTCGTTCGTTGATATTATGCACTCCTTCTTGTTGACGATATATATTTGGTTTTGTCCCCATTCAAAGCCAAACCCACTTTTATTTCAATACTTGCAAACGTACATATGAAAGCTCGCCAATTATATTATGATAAAAATGGAAAATTATGGCCATTGTGTTGGCTTGCGAGATTTACACAACTTTCTCAAGTATGATATTAAGGAAATCACATGACAGCGTACCACCTTGTCTAAAGCCTTTTTTTTCACCTTAGACGTCAATATCGCGGTGAAATTGCTTCCGGACTTCGGGGAGTAGCGACCATTTTCCACAATCTGACGAAATTGGCAGGGATACAAAACAAGACAAAGCTCTTCTCGGTCTTGAAATCGATAAAGAGGTGGTGGGTATCGATCTTGAGTTTTCTCTAGGATCTGCCGTAATGTAAACATTTGGTCAATCGTGGATTAACTTAGGATATGGGCCAATCAGATCGTTGACAAATGGTTTCAAGATATTACGACAGAAAAGATCTTGAATGCGATGTTAAGGATAATCGATAATTTGATGTCTCTATAATTGTCGCAATTAAAAAGTTCTCTATTTTGTGGGTTGAGCTAATGTTCCAAACAAAAGGCATACTTTCCTCTGATTAAATTTTGGAAATGAGTTGATATACGTATATATTATATATATATGGATGTTTTCGCTCAAGGTAGTCTGGCTGGTCTGGCAGCTTTATTATGCTTAGATGCATATATTGTTATCTTAATTTCATTTTAATCGGCTTGGCTTCCATCGGCGAAGTTGTATAGTCAGGCAGAAGACATAGGAGTTTGGGTTGCGCACTGTTTTTGCCACAGTCCGCAGATGTGGTTTTTGACCATTTCAACCTGGACGAAAACAGACAACATTTCCGTCCACTCAACAAAAATGAAATAAGGGTGGCAATTTCCAAGCTAAAGTCTAATGAAGTTGCTAAACCCGATGGCTTAACTACTGAGCTGTTTAAAGCAGCAGGTGATGATTGGATACGGAGAGTACCTATATCAACTCATCTCTAGAAATTGAACCGATGAGAGTATGTCCGACGAACCGCAGTATTATTTGTCCAAATTTAAAGAAGGGAGATTCTCTGAACTGAGCCAACTACATTTGAACAAGTCTTCTCAACATCGCGTGTAAGATCCTGTCTGCCGTACTATATGAATGCCTAAGATCCTTTGTCTGACAGTCTGGCCGGTCCTTATTAGTTTGGTTTCAAGCCAGGAAAGTCCAACATAGATCAAATTTTCCCATTACCTCAGATCTTAGAAAAAACTCCGAATCAATACACACCACACCTCTTCATCGATTTCAAAGCCATGTATGACTGCATTTTGGCATCCTTACCAATCTCATTCGACTGTGTAGGGTGATGATGGAGAATGCATTCTGTTCCGTCATGGTCTGCTATGGCATAACCGGGACCTTCAACCTCAGAAGAGGACTTAAATAAGGCGATGCGTTTTCGTGTGATTTTCTCAACAAGTCAACTCGCATATGCAATTTAATGGTAAAGCCCTCTCTCGAGCAATCGCAAGGACATTATAAAAGACACAGATCATCCCATTGCCCACGGCGCTTCGAGAGAAAAGTTTTTTGGGTAAGTGTTGGTCTCGTTTGCATCAATGGGGAATGGAGAAGAGAAGACGTTTCAAATGCTAACTGCACGGGCTTTACAGCGATTCCGACCTCGGAAAATCTCAGATAACCCGGGACGTTTTCAATTACTCGTACAACCCAGAGGGACAAAGCACCTGATCTTAGGTGGTGCACACAAGTGGAAAGGACCTCAGCAAACTTCGTGCGCGCAATTTGAGGCAATTAGCAAAACACCGCGTTAGGCGGAGAGACATGTTAGCGTCCTCAGTCCACCCCGGACTGTAGCGACATACCACCTTGATCAAAAAGACGAATTTATTCAGTAAATTCAAAATACAAGTTTATTTATCTAAATCTATATTGTCCCCTTCAAAGTAATCCCCACCGACTGCAACACACTTATGCCAGCGCTTGATCCAATTCGCGAAACATTTTTTATACTCGGTTTTCGGTATGTCCATCAGTGCTTCCTGCGATTTTTCCATTATTTCCTCTCGGCTGCTGAATCGCGTTCCCCGTAGTGTTTTTTTAACTCGATTGAACAGAAAGAAGTCACAGGGAGCCAAATCAGGTGAATTCGGTAGCTGTTGGATGGTATTTTTTATCAAAAAATTACGAATAATGATGGCACTGTGCGACGGTGCGTTATCATGGCGCAAAATCCACGAGTTTTCTGCCCACAATTCTTTTCTCTTTCGGCGAATTGATTCACACAAACGTCTCATAACGCCCAAAAAATACTCCTCTTTGTTTACTGTCTGGTCTTCTGGCAAAAAGTCATGATGCACTACATCGTTGTAATCCATGATTTTTGACTGAAAACGGCGTGTTTTTTTTTGTCTCGGCTCATTTGGTGAACGCCATTCACTTGCCTGATGTCTGGATTGCTTGTCGTACTCATAAACCCACGTCTCGTCTCCAGTAATGATCCTTTTGATGAATGTGGTATCGGAAATCATCTCTTTTGCGACGTCGACACAGTCTCTTTTTTGTATGAAATTGAGGTCTTTTGGCACCAACTTTGCTGCTACACGACGGAAACCCAAATCATGATGTCTTGGGCGGATCCATAGGCAAATTGCAGGTCCTCCGCTATCTCTCTGATGGTTAATTTGCGGTTATTGACTGACATTTCTTTTACTCCATCAATGTTTTCGTCGGTTTTCGATGTCGATGGTCTGCCACTGCGTTCATCATCTTCGATTGACCCACGACCACTTTTGAACCGCTCGTGCCACTGGTAAATGACCGTTTTCTTTAGAGAATCGTTGCCGAAACACTTTTCCAACATTTCCAATCTTCGTGCACCATTAAATCGGTTTTTGCGCAAAATGTAATACAAGTTCGTTGTTGCATCCATTTCTAAAATTTTAAAAAATCGCCAACACACACAGAGATAGATGTACTCTTGGTTACGTAACTTTTGCAAATGTTAAGCTATGACGCTAAGATTTAGAGGGAATATCAGCAACAGATTTACCAACTTAACAAAAATAAACATAACTCAAATCGGAACAATGGGAGCACCACACGGTGGTTATTCTGGGTTTTGATCAAGGTGGTATAAGTAAGTTAGTAGAACCCTATTTTGCCTATCCCAGCATGCACTACCATATGACTTTTCTTCTGAATTTCTTCGGTCATCCCTGTTTTTGTTTGTGTCCTGTAATACGTTCTTTTCTCTTTCATTTTTCTCCGGAGATTTCGATTTTTCTTTCGTCGTAACTTCTTTGATTCTGAACATTTAGCACTCAGTAAAATTGAAATCCGGAGGAATTTGTTAAACTGGTTTAGAAATTACCTTAGTGCTAGGTCTTTTCGGGTAAACATTGAAAACCATAACAGCAACGAAGCATATTTACCTTTTAGAGTGCCGCAAGGATCGAAACTTGGCCCAATTTTATTCATATTATTTACAAATGAATTACTTCGTGTCATCCTTTCGCTATTGCTGACGATAAGGCGATAATTGTCAGACATAGATATCCTGCGAACGGAATGTAGACACTTCAAGAGGAATTTGATGAAGCAGATAAGTGGTGCCACGATAATGGTTTCATTTTAAACGCATCTAAGACAAAGATGATGTACATTCGTGGTACGGATCACAAAGCTATATATCAATGAATTATATTTAAAAACCATGTCTGCCAAGTTACTGGACAAGTTATAGAAATGTTAGAATCATATAATTATATTTATATTATTTTATATTTTGGTGGGGGCGAATGCCCCCATTTATTCGGCTTAATACAAGCTATAACTTAAAAAATAAACTTAAAACTAAGGTTGGTTGGAGTGGTGAAGGAGAACAGATTTGAGGTAGGAAGTGGTGCGGTGAAAGTCAAAGACGGTAGGGTTTGAGTTGATTTGACGTAGCATACGGGAGATTGGTTCGTTCGCGCCATAGGAGGTGTGGTGGGTTGGTAGATAGAAGAGTCGAGGGGTACGTAGGTTACGAGGGTTAGTGTTGAGGAAAATGGAGTTGTGAAGGGACGCGCATTCAACGTGACCTGAAAGGAGTCGATGAATGAAGAGAAAGTCTGCTGCATCTCTGCGATCTTCGAGGGTGTTTAAGTTGATAAGGTTGAGACGATTTTGATAGGGGGGCAGATTAAAAGGATCGTCCCAGGGCATACCTCGAAGAGCAAATCGAAGAAAACGACGCTGAATGCTTTAAATTCTCGAGATATGATCACGATGATATGGGGACCATACTTGACTGGCGTACTCTAGGAGGGGGCGAACAAAGGTAATATAGAGGGACTTGGTCACGTATGGGTTGGTGAATTCTTTGGACCACCGTTTTACAAAACCTAGTGCGGAGTTGGCTTTGAGGATTATCTCATCCATATGTAAACGGAAGTTGAGCTCGCTGTCACACAAAATGCCGAGGTCGAGAAGAGATTGTACGGAGGAGATAGGTTGGTTATGGAGAAGATAGAGTCGGGGAGGAGATTGGTTCCGCTTATGTGAGAAGGTGATGGATTGGTATTTGGCGATGTTAAGTTCCAAAGAATTTTTGAAGCACCAGATCGAGAAACTATCAAGATCTAGTTGAAGGAGGAAAGAGTCATGGGGAGAGGAAATGGTTTTGAAAAATTTGGTATCGTCGGCATAAAGGGAGACAGACGAGTGTTTGATGACCATATCGAGATCATTTATGGTTAATATAAAAAGAAGGAGACCGAGATGGCTGCCTTGTGGAACTCCAGAGGTGGCCAAAAATGGAGCGGACTGGGCTGACCTAAAACGAACACTGTAAAAACGGTTTTCGAGATAAGAGGATATCCATTTTAACAATATGGGTTCAAAGCCGAGGGCAGACAATTTAAAGATAATTAACCGATGAGAGATTTTATCGAAGGCTTTGCTAAAATCGATTGCAACTACATCGACTTCATTGCCATTCTCTAGGGCAGAAAGGGCAAAGTATACGAATTCAACGAGATTTGTGGTGGTTGACCTACCCTTTAAGAAGCCATGTTGTCTAGGGGAAATAAGTGATTTGCATTGGAAACTTAGAGCTTCATACAAAATACTTTCGAAGAGTTTGGGTATATGGGAGAGTTTAGCGATGCGACGATAGTTGGTTATTTCATTCTTTGATCCTTTCTTGTGGTTCGGGGTTATAAAGGAGGTTTTCCAAACCTGAGGAAATTCTCCTTGTGAAAGGGATAGACGGAAGGGCAAGGGAAAGAGAGAAAGAACATTTTTTAACAAATATGGCAGGGAGGCCATCTGGGCCGGGTGTGAATTCGTCATTGAGTTGGTGTAATTTATATTCGATATAAGACGGGTCCAAAATATGAGAAAGAAGTGGGCCATTGGAGAAGTTCAGTAGATAACTAAAATAGGATGGATCTGGTACAAAGGAGTCGTTGGTGAAGGATTGTTTAAAAAACGTGGCAAATAGGTTGGCAATGGTGAGTGGATCGGTTGATGACGTGTTGTTGAAAGAGAGGGGAGGAGGGTAACCATCGGTCTTTCTTTTGTAGTTAACAAATTGGAAAAAGGACTTAGGGTGATTTATAAGGTTGACTTGCGCATTGTTAAGGTAGCGCTGGTAAAGGGAATCGTAAAGTTCGGTGAAATAAGCACCAAGATAGTTGGAATAGTCGGTAAAGGATCTGGTACGCAGGAAAACAGCCCATAACTTATTTCTCTTATTTCGTAAGGAACGAAGCTTGCGATTATACCAGGGAGGACTAGTAGAAAACGGAACGTAAAGGGAAAAAGAAATAAATATCTCTTTATAAAAAATGGATAAGGTATCATTTATACTTAGGTCGTGAAAGTTAAAGAGGGATCTGCTGAGATATTCACTGATTTTGTGAAAGTTTGCTTTATGAAAGTCGTGGGATGAGAGAGTTGTGGGGGGATTGGACTGGAATGAAGCGATGAAAAACGATTGATCATCTGATGGAGTCCACTGTAGCTGAGGAAGATTAAAGTCGCCGAAAATAAGGATATCATCAATTGGGTCTGACAGGTCAATTAAATGATCGATCGCATCAATAACAAATTGGTAAGATTCGATAGGTTGAGCTGGTAGGATGTAGCAACATATAACGTAAAGGGACTTGAGAGGCAGTGATATTTTTATTGCGACAAAGTCGGCTTTAGAGGATGAAGAAATTGTAATGGGAGAAGAGTTAAGGCTGTTGTCCATCGCCAGTAGGACGCCAGGGGGAATCTTTATTTGTGCGGGTAGGATCGTCGTCGCGGAAAACATTAAAAGTAGGAGGGAACAATTCCTGGTTCTTTATGTCGGGAATCAAATTGGTTTCGGTCAAGGCGTGAATATCAAAGGGAAGAGGACAGCATTGGTTTTAGAGCGAAGACCTCTTACATTCTGGTAGTAAAATGTAAGAGGGATGTTGTGGGGTGGAGGTGTGAGGCAGGATGGTTTAAGCGCTGGCAAGGGACGAAAAAATTTGTCGTGGTCGGCTCGGCTTCGCTGTAGGTGTGATACTCGTTTAGAGTGAACATAATTGCCGAATGCAGCAAGGTCGTCTGCTGCTTTCTGAGGGGACATGTTAAATATCTCGTGGTACCTGACATAAAGGTTCCTGAGACTGATAGGGTCGGTAGGGAGGCCTTCCTGCTGGATGGAAACCATGACGCTGGTTTTGGTTTTCCCTTCGTAGCAGACCGAGTCAGATTTGTCATGTAAATAGGCAAGAAAGAGACGAATGTTTTCATATATCTTTCGTTCTCTGAGCCTAGAGAGAGCATATCGACTTTCTGTAGTGCCATTGGTTTGCTGTGTTAGTTTAACAGTGGGGTGTTGAATATCACCTAGTAGTGATATTCGACAGCCACCATATACGGATATACAAATCGATAAACTGCGTTCGGACCTGAGAAAAGCACTATTTGTCCGCAGGTAAAACAGCAAATGTACTTTGCTCCTGTAGAATTCAAATTGAAATATGGGATACTTATTTGGGGAAGCACATCGATAACTCATATCAATAAATTAACGGCAGAGGGGCATTAGTCACCCCTGAGGAAAGATTATTCATCATATTGCGAAATTCTATCGAACTACAAGCTGCAAGTCGAGCTTCTACTCTCTTGAGAGATTTGATTTAAATAAAATTATCATTTGCGTGGTAATCCTTGAATCGAACTCTGCGCAAACGAATCTTTTAAACACAGGTGAATAGATATTGAGAGGCTTCTCAAGGATGATCTTGCTTCATAAGCAAGAATTACATGCATGCATGTATGGTCATACATAAAACAAATTCACATGCTGGATTACTTTCAGAACGTTAAACAACAATATACTGAACAGTCTTTTGTTATATTGCACCTAACTCAAATTTCAGTACATCTTCCGGCAAATTTCCATTTCAATGACATAATCCCTGCAATTGTACGAGCTCTCAGATGTGCACGAATACAAGTTCAAAAAAAGACACTGCTAATGCCAACTTAGTGCCCTAAGATATTTCTCATGAAAATTGTTAGATTTCGGCAAAACTCCAAAGGAAAAGTGATCAGGCTATAGATGACATAAAACTAGAATTGCATCTAAACATTCGGAAAGATGCTCCTACAGGTGATGAATCTATTTCATGTAGGGACTCAGTATTCATATACCAAAACAAAACAAAAAACAGATTTGGTCAATCCTCGGGGGTGTTTTTTCCTACACTGATTGCATTAAGGATAAGCCCATAAAAGGATGTTTTCTTTTTTTTTCTCTATTTTATTTTCAAAAGTAAAACTTACTAAGAATATTCGAACGCATGCAGTGTACTGATACTCGTATCACAGGTATGCGCAGTGTAAGGTAGAATCGCACACATGCACCAGATACGAGTAAAAAGGATATTTATGTATGAACATACTCGTAAACGGTTCCTCTTCTTTTTTTAATGGGAACCTTAGATGTCAAATGTCTTTATATCACCTTTGATTAATTTTGTTTTCATTTATTTCTTTTAGAAAATATTGTATAAACATTATGAGGAAGCATTTTGTGTAATTATACTCCAGCATCATACTTGTGCTGATACGAGTACATGGTGAATGAAAGAATTGCCTGCAGATACAAAATAGCCTACAGATATTTGACATCTCGTTTAATCTGAAGGTATAAAGTAATTTTTCTTCTTTTTTTTAGCCTCCCGGAGTGTTAATATCCTGCTGAGAGTCACATTGTTGTCGACTCTGCTGTCGCAGTAGTTAGCAAGCACAATGAACCTTCTGCTGGGGTGCAGTTCACGTGAATATTTATCTTTTCGAAAATTCCAAGCATTATTAGTGTTCCTGAAAGGAATTTGTGCCTTTTGCAATAACAAAACAAAAAAAGAACGTGACACTTAATTCGAAATGTTGTCATTATTTATCTTGTTGAAGAATAAGTTTTAGATACGAGTATACTCATAAATGAAAACGAAGCAATGATCTACACGGAAATGCTCTTATTTGACTTATCAAAAAATTCAAATGCTTTTCTTTGATCTAAATCGTTAGGGTGTACTCACGTAAATTATGTATCATTACATACATATCTACAGGCGTGTGAGTACACTGCAGATTCATTTTGTATTAGGCCAACAATTCCTTTATGTTCCTTAACAACAGAGTAACATTCTCCATTGAAAGATAGTGGCACGATTATGAATTTATAATCAATGGATTGGAAGTGGGGAGCGGTCACATTACTTAGAAATATCCATGAACAACCACTGCAAATAGGATGAATAAATCCGTAACTTGCGTTGGAAGCTCAAAAGGGTAAATTTATAATGAAAACCTTGCATAGATTCGGTACATCAATAGCAACAAAAACATAACAAATCAGAAATCCAAAATAAAATAATCAATCGGAAATACTGCGAAATGTTTAGGCTTTTTCAAGCAATGTACTAATCTGACATTTAAATGTAAGGAATTATGTTCTATCGCACCAGAAGTGCTCCAACGAAACAACGAAATCGCCAATAGCATTCCTCACTTTGGAAGCTTCAGCCATAATACCTGCCTCACTACTTGGAGATACCATGATTCTTTCCTAATGCCCTCCTGGGTACTTTATTTCCTAATCATTATAATCTGCAAACATTCAAAACCAACGTATTTTACATCGGAATCTGTCTTTTATCATCACATTTTCGCGTCTTTTTTTTTCCTAGATAACAGTACTGATGTTGGTTTTGAGTGCTTAAAGGTGGTAGTCACATGTTTGATCTTCAAAAAATCGATTTTTTTTACATATTCAAAGTTTAATAAGTTGAGAATATACTGTGAAAATTTTAGACCGATACACTAAGTAATTTTAAAGTTACAGCAAATAATAGGGGATGGCGTACCCTGTAGCTGCGGGGATTATACCAAACTTTAAACGCGTTTTTCTCGAAACTACTTTTTATCCGTCGGCCTAGGTGATTAAAAAATAATTATTGGACCGATTCGACTGACATTTTAACACAATATTCTACACATGAATGGCTCTGTCCAGTCGTAGAATTCGATTTTTTTTATCCACTCTTTATTTTATCTCGATTTTAAACCGAAAAACAATCGATTTTTGAATTGTTTTTTACAAGGCCGCCTTTTTGTTATTTTTCACAGATTTTTCAAATCTTTTAAATCTTTTACGGGACAGAATGACAACCCTACTGAATAATAATCTTTTTGGAATTTTTATTTCAGATGATTACAAAAGGAGCAATCATGAGGGCCAGCGACCTACTTTTTTTTTGAAGAAACCTACTTTACCTCACCAAAATGACGTTAAAATATATTTTTTTTTATTTAACAATTTTTTTTTTGTATTATTCAATAGCTTCGTAAGAAGATTGTATTTCATTTTCCACAAAAAAAAAAAATCTTAAAAACCTTTAAAATTTAACCTCGGACATGAGACTACCTTCTTAATTGATTTTGGAGCGTTGGTAAAAGACCCCTATTTCACATGTCTCAAAGAGAAAGTAGTCCCAGATACAAGACCCGACTAGGAAATTTTTCTCGTAAAAGATCAAAGTTTCTCCACTTGTATGTTGTCTTGTTGGAAATAAACATCGCTCTAATCCATACAATAAATTTCCGGCCATAAAAATTCATTAATCATGATTCGAAAGCGCGATCAATTCGGGGTGCAATGTTGTGTTGTGCCCACAAATAGCACCAACCAATAATACGTTATGAATAGATAGGCTCTCCGATTCCTGGATTTTTGAAGCCCCAAATGCGGCAATTTTACATATTAACAAAGTTTGGAAGATGCAAATAGGCCTTATTGCTTAAAATGATTACTATGGTAAATTCTTTATCAGTTTAATGCATTTCCAACACCAGAGTTATGACAGAGTTATGAAGCTGTTGATGTTCGGCAGGCCTAACTTGAAAGCTAATGTCTTCCCATAAATTATTGGAGACAAGTCGATAGGTTGTTTTCAGCAAAAATAGAAAAATGTCATTGAAAACCATTCAACTTTATTCAATTCAATTCAATAAGGATGTAAATTCATCTTTGAAATACTCGTAGCTTTGCATTTGTACTTTTTCATCTTATTGTTGAAACAACATCCACTTTGTCCTCAAAACGTTGTGAAGAATTTGAAGTTGTCTTTTTAACAATTCACTGCGAATTAAAACACTATTTCTCGATTTTGACACTTCGATTGTTATGACATTTTGAAAATTTCGAAATAGCTATGTAAACGGCCAATGTATTTTTCCAAGGTAGGGCGCGGAAAATACAATGGTATATTATAGGGCTTATGACCCAAATCTTTATGCAACTTTGAGCGAAATGTTATTTGTAAAATGTCGAATGCTTGAGACTGATAAATATGGGTTATCGGCCACACTTCGAGGTACAGGAGCAATAAATCCCCAGTTGTTCTTGCGTCTGTAAGTCTTCGTTTAATTTGGAATGAGGTGTATGTATTAGAGTTAATAGCAGAGCCGAGATAGACAAATATGTCCAAGTTGTCTGTTTTAGCATTCTGTCCAATTCGCCTATGTTGTGCGTGTCCTTCAATTGGCAACACATGCTTAGTTTGTTTTGCCTTCATTCAGAACTAAACCCACTTTTGTCTTTTCTGTTTTAATACTTGCAAACGCATCAGTGACAGATCCCTACATGACATCATATCAGCCGAGTAAGAACGTAATTAGTCAGGCCTTTGGAAAGTTGTGCGACTGATGTTAGCTTGCGGATTTTGCACAATTTTTTCAAGTATGATGTTAAAGTCTAAAGAGAGCGCATTACTTTGTCTAAACCCTATTTTAACATCAAACGTTAATGTTAACGGTGAAGCGAGCGTGCTCCATTGTCATCCTGCATACTGTAATGAGTTTGGCAACAGGTATGCTAAAACTATACATGACTCTGTATAGCTGGTTTCTATAGTTGCTGTCAGAAGCGGCCTTCAAACCAATAAAAAGATGATGAGTGTACATCCGGATTTCTTGTAGACTTAAAACGCCTAAAATAGATCGTTTCACGCGTCCACTCAATACAGCGGACAAACTCTTGCACGTAATGTTAAGGAGACTGGTTCCATTATATTTGGCTTAGATTACAAGATTTAATTTCTTGCAGCCCACACAAATTATTCCATTCATCGGGCATACTTTTCTCCTACAAAATCGTAGAAACGAGTTGATGTGAGATCTATACCAAGTTCACCAGGTAGGCCGGCCCAACAACCTTTCTATTAGGTGGTTGGGTGGACGGAAATCTTGGTTTTCAACGCGCAAGTTGAATGGTTTGCTCTACTTAACTATGGAGTTTGGGTCATCCTCGCGTTTAGCAGTACGCATTACAGCCGCAGCGCTTCATAGGTTATTTGTGCTTGCCTGTATCCTCATCAAACCAGGGTTTTGTAGCTGAGGGTTTCTTGGCATCGGTGCCACTGATCTTCAGCAGATTATTAAGGCGTAAGCGAGATAATACTTACGGGTTTTAAAGCATTTGACGGATCCAATTATTTTTGTCTCGACCTCTCTGGAAACCGCGGCTGAAACTTTAATTCTATTTGCTTTCCAAACTAAATTTTCTGAGATAACGTAATGCGTGCATGCTTGATGCGGTCAGCCTAGAGCAGCCATTTTCAAACTGGGCGATAGCGCCCACATGTGGGCGTTCGGTGGGCGTTCTGAGTAGTTTTCTATTTTGATGGGCGATTGAAGGAATTAATTGGGCGCTGAACAGGTCAATGTATTTTGGGTCACCTAGAAAGGATATTTTTAGCAGACTTCTTCTGGTTACTAGGAGTACTTTATGTACTTTTGTACTTCGGGGAACCATTTCTGTTGTCACAACTATCACAACAGTTCTATTATTATGAAGAATGACCTTTGATTCAACAATTTGCATCTACTGTTTACCAACCTGTCTGTGACACTATTAATTAGGCAATCGCTTGAAAAGAGTGATCGTTTTTTAAACTTAACAAAAATAGATTTGCATTTAGTTTGCGTTCATCATTCCAAGAGTCAATACCAGTTGTGAAAGTGTGTTTGCTAAGTAACTATTTTTTTCTATATTTATTGACTTTTTTCCAATACCTATTAATTCCGGGGTGAAAGTAAATAACTAGTAACTACTTATTATCAAAGTGATTTATAATAAATTATTTATAATCAAAGTTCCAATCAACTTTTGAGGCGGTGTTTGTCCTTATTGACAGTGAGGGTAAGTTGTAAACTTTTTTTTATGTTTTTATGTTGTCTAATGAAAATGTTTTTGTTTTTTTTTCTAATTTCAGTTGTTGTCCAAATGTCAGAACCAAAGAGAAAATTTGCTGTCCGACAGTACAGTGTGGAATATTTGAAATTCGGAATGGTACCATCATCTGCAGACAAAACAAGACCTACGAGTACGAGAAGCGTTCAACATATTCTCGATATCGGGGTGAAACTGTGGTTGTATATATAAATTGACTTATTTATCAAGTAATACTATTATTTTAGTGCATTCATGTAAAATTTCATATAAATGTGATTATTAATTCGCGTTTTATCTCTAGTTAAACAGAATCATAATGGCAACTGAGACGATGATGGTGAAAATTGAGCATCGCGCTGTAATTAAATTTCTCACTAAGCAAGGAAATAGTCAAAAAAACTATTCATGAAGAGATGGTGGCTGTTTACCAGGGTGCCGCACCTTCATTATCAACTGTGCAAAAGTGGTCAAGTGAGTTCAAGAGAGGCAGAGAGAGCATTGAAGACGACCCCCGCTCCGGCGCTCCGGCTACTGCTTGTACGGGAGAAAGCATCAAAGAAGTCGAAAAACTTGTTCTTGACGATGACCGAATAAAGGTGAAAATAATGGCAGAGATCATCAAGCTTTCAATTGGTACCATTCACACCATTCTTCATGACCATCTTAACTTTTCAAAGGTCAGTGCAAGGTGGGTGCCACGAATGCTCACAGCGCCTCAGAAAAAAGTGAGAATCGCATGCTGTAGAGAGCTTTTGGAGATGTGTAGTGAGAACGCGGACGGTGTTATGGATCGAATTGTTACTGGGGACGAAACATGGGTCCACCACTATGACCCTGAAAGCAAACAAGAGTCCATGCAGTGGCATAAAAAAGGAACAGACCCCCCGAAGAAGTTCAAAGTCACTCCGTCTGCCGGGAAGCTCATGGCCACAGTTTTTTGGGACTCAAAGGGAATCTTGCTCATTGAGTACAAAAAAAAAGGTGAAACCATCAACGCCACATCCTACGCTTCCACTTTGCATAATTTGCGGGAGGTAATTAAAAAGAAAAGACGGGGTAAACTCGCAGCGGGTGTGTTGCTTCTTCATGACAACGCTCCTGTTCACACGGCGCGAGTTTCCAAGGCTGCTGCGCGAGATTGTGGTTTCGAAGAAATTCAACACCCACCCTATAGTCCAGACCTTGCCCCTAGTGATTATTTCCTGTTTCCGGATTTGAAAAAATGTCTCGTACCATAGGATTTTAGGTTTTCTAACAGGCTCTCGTGTTTTTGGTGGTTCCGCTGTGAAGAATTCTGTAATGAGCAGCCGGTGTTGGATAACTAGCGATTCTCCAAGGATTACCTTGCAGTCCTTGACACTGTTTCTCATCGATCTTTTGCAAAGGTGATAGTCTATTTGTGTTTCGTGGCCTCCGCTGCTATAGGTGATAAGATGTCGTTGATGTTTTATAAACGTCATATTTAAAACAGTGAGACCGTGGGCTTTACATGCTGCAAGGATGTCTTCACCAGTAGAATTTCTGGTTCCAAAGCCGTGGCAGTCCTCATAATTTACATTTGATTCTCCAACGTGGCCGTTTAAATCTCCGCCTACGAAAAGCATCTCCTCGATGGGTATATATCTGAGTAAATTACCGAAATCTGACCAAAATTTATCCTTTTCCGATTGATCGCAACCGTTTTGTGGGGCGTACGCACTAACAATGTTCCACATTTCATTGTTTATAATGAGTTTTACACTCATCAAGCGGTCGCTTATTTTTGAAATACCAACAATATTATTAAGAAGATTTGCCGCAACAATAACACCGACACCGTTTCGTCCATTGACCGTTCCATGGTAAAACTTTATTTCCGGTATTACACCACTTCGTTTCCTGAACGCACATGACATGTAGAATTCTGCGACGCATTATTGCTTCCATCTCCAAGCTTTTTGAAGTCATCGATCCGACGTTCCAACTTGCAAACTGAAGTTTAGTAAAATTTAGAAACTTCATTTTGTCCGCCCTCAATTGAAGTTAGTTGACTTTGGTTTTATCCCACCGGTAGTCGCCAGATGTGGGAACCTACTGATTGCATACGAACTTGTGGGAAAGTTTTAAAGGTGTTAAAGTGTCACAGGCTCATTTTTGGTGTTATAGTTGACTGTGTATGACTGATTCCTCATTTTTGTCGCCTTTTACGACAAGCAGGGAAGCACTGCAGCACTATTCTTTATCCGGTGCTGCACGGATGCACAATTCAAGGGACTAAAGACCACATAAACAGTTTCCCAAATTACGATAGCCATTATGCAAGAAGAGATACGAGCTGCAAATATTTTCACGCTGATTTCTCACTTACCCAGATGCACAAATTATACTGCATCAAACAAATTTGAAGCTGTTAGCATTACATCTTACGTAAATATTTTTAAAAGTGTGTTTCAAAATTTTATATTTTGTCTTTTTAAGCATTTGATATTTTACATTTGAACATTTTACAATTTTTTGCAGCAATGAGCATACAATTTAAGAAACCTAAGATAGACACTTGCAAAACTTGCGATTTATTAAAAGCCAAAATTGATTTAGCTAAGCAGGAAAACAATATGGATTGTGTTCAAGAATTGGAAAGTGATCTTTCCATTCATCATTCAAAAGCTGAATTGGGATACGAGTCTAAAAAAGTTGGTAAACATCGTGCCGCCTCGGATCCATTACTTAAGACACTTACTTTCGATCTTCAACAATGTTTGCCTACTCCATATTTAAACACATCCTTAAGTTTCTAAAAACGTCAGCTTTGGACATACAACTTCACAGTGCACGATTGCTCGACAGGAATAGCTAACTGTTATATGTGGCACGAGGCAATATCTAAACGTGGTGGCAATCAAATTGCATCATATCTCTTCAAACATATGGTCGGTCTTCAGAACATAAGGCACTTAATTTTTTTACAGCGATTCTTGTGCAGGGCAAAACAAAAACTCCTTTGTAAGTGTTATGTTTTTACTTGCTTTTGAAGTTTGCGAAAACCTTCAGACAATCGATCATAAGTTTTTGGAGTCAGGGCATACTCATATGGAGTGCGATGTCGACCACGCTATGATCGAAAGAAAAAAGAAGAAAATGTGTGCCAAAATACACCATCCGCATGACTGGTATAATTTTGTCAGAACTGTAGGATCAAAAAAGAAATTTAATATCTTTGAAATGAATGAAGACTATTTTTTTAACTTCTCTAGTTTCTTGAAAACAAAATTCATGTGGAGAGCAATAAATGAAAATGGGGAAAGATTTTTTTGGAAAGATGTACGATGGTTAAGATATCAAAAAGGTCGTTTCGGTAAAATTTATTATAAAACTAGCTTAATTACGGATGAGCCATTTAAGATTTTAAATATATCGAAACGAGGTGTTGGTTGTGTTAACATGAATGATGTCGCTAAATTGGGACAAGAAATCACTATTGATGTGAAAAGGAAAAAGGATTTGGACGATTTAACTTGCAAACGAATGGAAATGTTGGAGTCACTTCTAATAAATGTCTCGAATGAGGCCACCAAATGGTGGAGGTACCAAAGTACAGAATCATATTAAGTACAGGAAAATACCACTAACCGGTGGGAAGTAATGCAGTAAACTCCTTAAAAAAGGATTGTGATCATTGTCCGGTCAAAGGTCCGATCCAAAGCGACCATAAGACCATAATATGAGTGAATGCAAGAATGCTAAACACACCAGTGAAAGACGGATTTCATAAGGATCCGTCGTATTCACATCTCGACTGCCCAATGAATAAAAGTTACAATGCCAGAGGTCAAAAATAAGCAAAATAACTAAAGTACACAGCGTTACAACACTAAAAGAGCCGAGTTGGCAGTTCCGAATGAATTACTCTACTGTTTGTCTTTCTTGTTAAACGCAGCGTATAAGATCCTACTTACTTCATGCCACCACATGCGTTCACAGCCAGAAATTTTATGCCGCAATGATATCAGCTTCAAGAAAAATATTTACAATTACAACTGTGGGCTGTCCAGTCTAATTCTGAGACCTGCAGAAGCATGGACATTAACGAAGGTGAATGAGGATATCATTTGTCGTTTTTAACGCAAAATTCTTCGAATGATTTTTGGTTCCGTTTGCTTTGACGGAGGAGATTTAACGGCGAACTCTATGGTTGTACAGTGACATTGACCTGGTCAGAAAAGTGCAAATTAGTCGCCTAATATGGCGAAGACATGTAGAGCGAATGAACATCAAAGCTCCACTCCGAAGGGACTTCGATTCCAACCCGGAGGGAAAACGCAGTAGAGTAAGAACTCGCCTTAGGTGGCGTGCACAAATGCAAGGAGACCTTGCCTGAAGTACGCAACTGGAAGCTATTGGTTGAGGTCCAGGTTCACCCCGGACAGGAAAGCCACCTAAAGTAAGTAAAGTAAGTAGGTACTCTGGTGTGAACTGTATTGTTCGTCTTGTATTTAGTTCACATGTAAAGTACACCTACGAGAGACTTTTTCATAAGCAGAAATTTAACTTTCAGAGGTTTGCCATCTCTTATGTAAAGAATGGAGAGTGGAACATTCAGAAATTCTTGTCGGTGCATCGTCTGGATTTAAACCCAGGTGCAGCAGCGGATAAACCGCTATGGATTAAACTTAGAAACAGAAATTCTGTCGAACTTGAAAAACTACTCAGCTGGAGCAATATCGCCCATTCGTTGTGTGGTACTTCACGATGTCCCTTTTAACTTGATCTTTGAAGAGAAGATTTGGACCTTCTAATTCGTCAAAGGTGTGCTCCAAATCTCTCCTTTTTAGCAACACAAGATTAAAACTCTAAGAGAATAAAGTACACTTGTTTCGGACAACTTCGACAAAGGTCCGAAGAGAAATGAATGTCCTGTTCTTAGCTAAAACACATTAAAAGCCGGCGAAATTCAGAAAACAAATCATTCGAATCCACATAGCCGTATTACTTAAATATTAAAAGAAAACTTGAACACAAGTAGGAGCCCCTTCCATGGAGGCTCTACAAACCGAACAACCATTGAAGGAGTTTCCCTTTGGTGTGGAAACAAACTAAATAAAAGAGAAGGGTAAATCTTAAAACTGATTATCGGCGAAAACCTTTTGAATCTTTTCAGCTCTCATCTTCATGTACAGGTCCTTTGGTTTATATAGTTTCGTCCCACATTGGCTGACTGATTGTGAATCGCTTTGGTTTCCTTTCACTGAGATTGAACCAATGCTGTCCACGAGTGGTTTTACATTTTTCACTTCATTTGCTGTGCGGTTCGCCGGTTTTTGAGCGTTCAAACGCCAATTGCTTTCATTTCGTTGGTTCGACGAACTGCTATCGCAGGAACGACGCCAACTACTCGAACTCGACCCACGGGAGATGAAAAAAGTTTCCGTGTCAATCGTATGATGATTGCACTCCTTTTCGTCATCGTCGGGTAGTGGACTTTTTCTCCGCCAACTGATGGGTGCTTTGCCGGTATTCTCTTTGAGAGACATTTTCTCGGCCTGTTTTTAGCTTTTCAACACTCTTCTCGGATGTTGAGTCTGTGGTCGAGGTATGGATCGAATTCGATGCATATGCGCAAACATTTTCATACATCTCCGATGCAGTTGAATCTGTATGCAATGATCTCGGGACAAGCTCACAATATGAATCACCCATAAATATTGGCATCGTCTTTCGACCGTTTTTCCTGTATATCACATCTTTATTGGTTGGAAAGGTGGCTATACATAGTTCCCTTATCATCTGGTGGACGATCAATACTCGGTTCTTGACCAAATCTCCTCATCATTGCAATGGTCTCCTTCTCAATCGATTTTGTATCCTGTCAATTATCATGTGTGGGAAGCTCGCCAATTGGTTTAGTGCCGACTATTTAATGACTTCAATTCATTATAAACAAAGGGTATTGTTAAAAATGAGAAACTAAAAACTAAAAAAAAAAAAATCAAGAACGCAAACGTAAGGCGAATTGCCTACTTTGGATATGTTTGTATATGTTTGCTATAAACGCTGCTGTCCCTTTTTCCAATTTTCTTCAAAAGTGCCGAACTTTTTTTTAAACAATTTTCATTTTTAAATAGTAATAGCGATTGTTCAAAACTTAGCAAATACTTTTTTTCTAATTATCTCTCCAGTATCAAACTTTAAATTAATTTTTCTCAAAACATGAAAAATCTACTTGGGCGGTTACTGCTTTTTGCCACAGAATTATTTTATTTATATTGCATTGTTAAAATATTGAAATTCTTTAAAGCTTGTTCTATTCTCAAAAGATGTAATATTCTTATGTGAACAATTGAATTTAAATAAATTAAATTGGTAAATATGGTAGTTTAGTAAAAAAAAGTCCTATACCTACCCATTAAAAAAGAAAACATCGGTACATTTGGTTCTGCCGGTATTACACATTGTTTCTCAGATTCAGCAATTGATTGTATTTACGAGTTTAGTCATACATAAATCTAGTTTTTTTTTTTCGAAATCATTGACAAACCATCATAAAATTAGTAATGGGAAAGAATTGTAACAAAACTAAAGCGAACATAATGAAAATTCTTATAATTCACCATAACGAGAGAGATAAAAATGAATCAATGGATAATTGGCGAAAAAATTGGGACAACGTCCTCAACCCTTTTCAAAGTCACTAAATTTTCTTCTCACAGAAGAGAATCATCTGATTTTTTTTCGCATCTACAGGACCTTATATTCACAACTAATCGAATTAAAAGTGTTGAATCATCATATCGATGTTTACACAGTAATAAGGATGTCAAACCCAAAAAAAAAGAATAAAGAAAAGAAAGAACAAAAAAAAAAACAACCCTTTTATGCGTCATGCATCGCATCATCATTTATCGTCAGATTATCCAAATGAACACAATGATCGTGTTCGCATGTCATCCTAACGATCTACTGTTTAACTGTTTTAAATTGTTCGCTTTCCAACGCATGCAGATTTATTTAAAAATAAAAAAAGGTGTTTCGTCATTCGTTTCGGTGGGACGCATGCAAATATTGAAATAGGTCCCGTTCATTTCGATTTCGCCTATGGGGTTGTGCATGGATTTAATCCTTTCCCTTTTGCTTATTGAAATGTCAACGCTTCACAAAGCTGATGTGGAAAAGAGTGTCACCCTTACTTAACAGTGACAGTCTTAATAGTACTTAATGTCCTCTTTTCGATTTCGGAATGTGCAAGTACAATATATGAGTGCTGTGTTTTGTAGTCTCTTAGACAAATAACTGCTATTTTTCTGTCAACGCCATTTCATTGACATGAAATTTGATTCTTATGAATATTTAGGAAATGTGTCGATTTTTTTTTTTCAAAACTTAAGCTTTGTTTGGGATACGAAAGTGTTATTCCTTTGATCAATTTTGCACATACTCGCAAGAGGATCTTTGTATTTGCCACATTTTGTTAAATTATTGAGAATTTCAACATAACCATCGTCAATTTTATGCATTTTATTCAAAAAGTATCTACATTCAGATTAACTGTTCAATTTAGAGTTTGTGTACATTTCTCACAAGGATTTTCAAGATACCAATCATTACCTAAATGAATGCGAATCACATTGCGAAAGTCAAACACTAATCGGATTACGAAACAATGATATGTTACGATAACCCTTTGACCGCCAATGTGTCTCAATGGCACACCAAATCGATACGAACTTTAAAGGTATGTTCCCAGAAGTTGCACAAGGGTCAGGGAGTTAGAAAACCATCATGTTTCAAATCGCAGTCCATACAGTAAGTATTATATTCGTTTGCATTATGCATTTAACATCAAAAACATTCATACTCGTACATATGTAGTCATATTCATCGATTTGCAATGCGTCATGTGATATAAGGTTACTACTCCATAGAAACATAGCTTAGCTTCAGACAATATATCGTACTAAAAGACAAGGAGACCTTGGATATTTCAGCCCTACTGCTTCTTAGTGGATCATACTCAATCCATACTTCGGCGATATAAGGCATGAACACTCTAGAAACATCGTTTACTTATTGAGATTGCCCAAATATTCAAAGTGGAACCGTACTTTAACCAGCAATCCCCTGCTACGAACTCACTGGAGTTGATTTGGAAACTTTTGAGGTCTGACCAATCCTGTTTATAAGGTATAGTCTCTGTCATAGCAGTTGGATTTGTACTCTTCTGACTAACAATCAGAATTATGGACCTTATATGGGCTATTCAATTATTTACAGCTGCTGATATAATATTGTTTATAACCCGCCGCCGTCAACAGACGGATTCAATGTGATAGGACTTGATTACACAATTTCCTCCTCAAATAAAAGAAGATTGCGGTAGGCAATAGTACTCGTAATACTGCTTTTGGACAACCAAGGCTCAATCGTCCACGTTCCTAAGATTCTTAAAAAAACCGAAGTGAACCGAAGACATCCAGACTAGACATTAAATGGTTAAACAGTGTAGAGCTGACCCCCGAGGCGTGCTAAATATTATGGCTCCTGTGGCTCTTTCTACAACACGTTCGGTAGATATTAGAATAGGCTGGTTAGGTGGTTGGTCACAGTGATGTCTTTAACGACTTGTCCCAATCATTCAGTACGGACTATCTGATAAAGAGTAGTTAAAGAGGAGGACAGCAGCGACACCGATAAACCTCTTGGAACTGACACTGCATTGTCTTTTTTCGTCTCGCACAGGTCCAAGAGGAAGAAAGTTTCTGGTACTCCCCCAGGTGGATAAATGGATTTTTCAATACACGATGTCCGAATAAATCCGGCTATACAACCAACAAAGGTCGTAGTTCTGATGGACGAATGTCGGTTGATTCGATTGGAGAAACAACTTAGGTAGTGGCTTTTCCTGTGCTCAATGTCCGAAACATGTGCTGCGATTAGCAAACGATGCAGTTCAAATGGACGGAATTTAGATTCACCTTTCAGAAAAGGCCAAAACGCCAAAGAGGACGAGACCATCTTACATATAAAGATGTCGCTATCACCTCTCAGACGCTATGAGTTGGGAAGGCTTGGAATGATAATAGTCTGAATGACGCCGACTGCAAATACTGTGTAGGAGCTAACCAAAGTAGAGAATGTTTTCACTTTCAGCCCTGCCATATGGAAAACGGAACTCTCATGGTGAAAAACTCCACGTAGCAAGATCTTGAGTGACTAAGCAAGTCTGCACCGACATTTCCCACCACAGATTCATCTTCTCGTTTTCGGGACAACTCAGAGGAATGAAAGATGTGTTGATACGTTTTCATATCCAAAATCCTGGCCCCGGCATAGAAAAAAGGGAAAATCTGTTCTCACAGGGAAATCATGAATCGGGAAATCAAGGACGGTTGTTCTTTCATTGTGAGCTTAGACAAAGCTTTTGTTGTGACCATTAAATCTAAGTAAATATGACTCACGTTAAGCAGAGTAACACAGCACACCATAGCTGGTATTTGATAGATGATGACAGAGATCTACGCTGGCGTTTAAATCGCTTATTACAGATATCATTCCCTCAGGGGCATTGTCTTTTATATAATACATACTTACATAATTGACCGTAGAAATTGTACTGTTTGTCCTCCAGGGGTCCCCACCCAGTTATCAAGTCTTCGACCATCAATGACGCTGTCTAATAAAAAGCGGGGGCAGAGCATAATACTGGTCTTATCATAAACATCTTCAGATGACGCTACTGAAGGTTGGTACGATTTGATTAGTTACAAGTTGCCGGTCGTAGGCCTTGTTGGTGGCTGGTAGTCCCTACCAGGACTTAAATCACGGTACCATGGGAGTCAGGAGCCCCCCGGATCTCGGTCCGAGCCTGACTTGTTAGAGGTAGGCCCCTTGTGGGAGCGTCATGGTGGCTGTGGTTTAAACCCAAAATTGCGGGAAGGGTTTCGGCCCAATGTAGAGTTGCAATAAGTACTGGGTGCTGTGACCCTAAGATCAGTAAGAGGTTTCAGGTCGGCCTCATACCAAGGGTGAAACTTGAGCCTCCAACACAGTTCCGAATTGGTATCAATGGATTGACGGAGAGCGATGGCATGCGTATCCTTGATCCTATGGATGTAAGTGGTATATAGAGTTCTTATGAACACATCCGTTTGAAAATTTTGAGACAAACTGTTCGAATGTCAACACTGTGTTATACAACATCAAACCCATAAAAGGAAGAAAACAGCTTACCAACTCTCTCTCTGACTTCGTGGATTGATCAACGTGGCCGTGGATTGCTTTCAGTTACGAAACCAGAACTTCTTAATTATTAACTAATTAACTAAAGTGGATTACTTCAACTCTTTTATTTTGCATGCATTCGAATTATTATAAATTATCTAAATTATTGTATTTTGCTAATTAATTAATTATTTTATATGTTGAATTGTTTAACTAAATTTTCTAAAGAATTATAATAAAATAAGTGAAAGAACTGTTTTGTAAAAATATACTGTTTCGATTTTCCACATGTATGGGTATCCCGTAAACTTAATTCTACCGGACAGATGTTTACTTTAAAAATCAGAGACATGTTTGTCCTCCATTTGGTATCCTGATGGAGCATAGTAGTTAAATATATTCTGTAATTTAGCTATCAATATTCGGTCTCAAAGATATTCTACCAAACGCTGCTGGCTGTGGCATCGGTCCTAAAAAGGAAATGGGTATTCTTCTCAGCTTTTATCAAGTGATCTCTCTTTTCAGCTGGTGAATCTGACATTTTGACATCGCCTGTGTTTTGAATCGAGGAAGTAGTCTTTTCTTGTCACTTTATGAACCTTAAATGAGGTGAGGTGACAGTGGTGAGTCCATTACACTGGGAGTGGTGAGTGCATTACACTAGAAGTGTAATAAGGTTCTAGCTCTAGCTAATTTGTCAACATCGGCGATCTTCATAAAACACGATAATTAAACTGTTGGAAGTGGTTATTGCCAGGGATTACATTTTGATATGTGCCAAGACAGGGCAGTTGAAATGGAAATGCGCCTCTCCTGCTCTTCGACTGCGCTGCTCTTAAAGAAATCTTTGTGGTCAATACTCAATCGTGGACGTGTGATGATTCAATGATTCAGTGTCCCGTGATTATGTTTCTGAGATCGGAGATGTTTCCTCTCCCGAGGTTGATCCACTTTCTTGATCGTAAAGGATCGGATATGGGCCATATTAGTCTAAGAGTCTTACAGTTGGGTCGACGAGTCTACTTACATATGACTGACCTTAGAGAGCGTTTGAAATTGTGTCATTTGTTTGGCGTATGATATTGGTGATTTGACGTTGTCAAGCTTAATCAACAGAGTGATTTTATGCGGCTTGGCCATCTCGATGGGCCAGCTGAGCAATTTCGCTGCTTCTACACCTTTTTCTGACAGCACAACTCACATTGATGAGGCTGTTAAAAAGTTCACTGAATTCGTTTTGGAAGCGGTGGATCAAGCTGTACCAAAAAAAGTCAGATCTCGTGAGTCTGGCAACAACCTCCCATCTTATATATTAAATGTTATAAAGGTAAGGAATGGTTGCAAATCCAAGTGGACTAGAACCAGAAACATTCAACATCTTCACGATATGAAGTACCTTAATGCCGTTTTAAAATACATTATCTCTTCCTACAGATATAAAGTTTGGAACCAAAAGCTTAAAAAATTAGATAAAGGAAGTAAACCCTTTTGGAACATAATAAAGATAATTAAAAAAAAAAACTGTGCATTGCCTGCGCTTAAAGTTGGGAGCTCTGTAATGATCTCCTTTTCTGAAAAGGCGAATGCTCTCTCAAATGTATTTGCTAGCAGCTCCACAAATTTAAATGGTTCAAGTGAGTCTTATACAGAATCGTTAGTTGAACGGTCAATAAATAACATTAATGCAAATAATGTTCGACTAAATACGGATATCATTAGTCTCTACGATGTGATTGATGTACGTATTATCCACTTTAAAAAATAACAAATCGCCAGGTTTTGATTGTGTTAAAAATATATTTTTGAGGAACTTGCCTGTAATGGGCATTAAATTCATTCAGTAACTTTTTAATAAATGTCTGAAACTGGGATATTTTCCTGACAAGTGGAAAACAGCTAAAGTAGTTCCGATTTTAAAACCTGGGAAAGCACCCTGTTTTCCTGATACATAGTTACAGGGCAATTAGCTTGCTAAATTCGCTAAGTAAATGCCTAGAGCGGTTAATTAAAACAAAATTACTCTCGCACATTAAGCTCATTGATTTGTTACCTCCTGAACAATTCGGATTCAGGCAACATCACAGCTCCGTGCACCAAGTTCCCCGCATTGTAAAACATGTCAGAAGTCAATTGCTGAAAAAAAGTACAGGCTTGGTACTTTTTGATATTGAGAAAGCCTTTGACACAGTTTGGCACAATGGCCTGCTACATAAAATGTTTATGCTCAACTTTCCGCTTTATCTAATAAAAATAATTCAATCCTTTTTATCTTCTCGAAAATACAAAGTTACTGTTAATGGTACACTTTCAGATGTCCAAGATCTAGGAGCAGGTGTCCCCCAAGGCTCCGTCTTGGGTCCACTTTTATTTAATATATATTTGTCGGACCTTCCAATTCTCGTTAACTGTGAAATTGCACTATTCGCTGATGATACTTGTATTTTCTGTTTCAATATTGAAACCAATTTACGTTTCTGCTATAAATAAACTACTAAACTATTTAAACAATTGGAAGATTAAAATTAATGCTTCAAAGACCCAGGCTATCTTTTTTACCCGTAAAAGAAAATCCTGTTTCTTGCCAAGCAACAACCTTTGTATAAATAATGTTTTTACTGAGTGGAAACCTAATGTCAAATATCTTGGGATACACCTGGACAAACAATTAAATTTCGGGTTGCATACTAAAGAAACGATAAATAAGACCAATATAATAACAAGAGTTCTCTATCCATTTATAAATCGGAACTCAGATTTGAGCAGAGAAAATAAGATGATCATTTTCAAAACTATTTTCCAGTCAATCCTTTGTTTCGGGTCTCCTGTATGGGGGAACTGTGCCAAAAGTCACCTCCTCAAATTTCAAAGAGCACAAAATAAATTATTAAAACTGATTTGGAAACTACCTTGGGACTTCTCTACTAACGAGCTGCACATTAGAACTAATATCGAAAAAATTAAAGACCGCATTGCCAAACTGAATGAAAAGTACAACATATTATGTAGTATGTCTAGCAATAAATTGGTTTCAGCTCTCAACAACTAATTATTAATTAATTATTACAAATTTATTTATTAAACAATTTATTTATTTATTTATTTATTATTTACTTATTTATATGTTTGTTTAATTAATTTATTTATTTATTCATTGTTATTTATTTATTTATTTATTTATTAACCTTGTTTCTGTTTCTTTGTTCCTTCATTATACATATAATGCTATTAATTGTAAAGAAACCAAATTATTGTTTCTACTGCCCCCTCTTCTATCTGCCACGATGAATGATTTAATGAAGGTTTTTTTTAGTAGTTTTCCTTCTTAAGCCTGTATTTACATTAATAATTGTTCACTAATTTTTTTAAATTGTCAGTAGTAAGGTAGTGAAATACCATATCTCTGTAAAATGTGCAATAAAGTCTGTAAAACCAATAATGTACAATTTAAGCTACAATAAAGTGATAACTAACTAACTAACTAAATAGACGGGCATATCCTATATTTAGCTCATTCCATAGCTGAAATTCTGTCAGCCTGAGGGCTGAGTTAATCACAATCTGCAATCTGCACGTCAAACAACTTTATAGGTCGAACAAACTTGGAGAGCGTTGAAGACCTTCTAACTGCGCCAATGATGATTATGCAGGCAGCTCTTGCGCCTTTCAGGTGCAAGTCACCACAATCTTGGGCATACAATACACTTACATGAGTAGAGGGCCACATAGTTTTTTTTTCATTTCACTCTGACACATTTCATTTCTACCTCAGTTTCCTGTTTAGGATGAGCCCTAGATACTTGGCACTCCTCAATAAACTCAAAGGGCTTCAATTTAACTTGGGTAATTTGATTGACCTATACGTGTAGAAAGATGATGCTTCTCCGAGGCTTTTGAAATACTTTTGCATAACTTGAATCAACAGATGTTAGGCAGATTATCACCAAACATGTAGATGGCGTAACTCAAAACAGTTTTCACTTTGCTTTCCGCAGCTTACGTACAGAAGGCCAGAGCCAAAAATTGTCAAAATTAAATGATTTCAAATGGAACAGTGATAAAAGCGATCTAATACTGCGATTATTACAATTAGATTATAAATAAAAGCGTCTACACAGAAGTATGATACGATTCCATTTATTAGAAGATTTTCTCTTCCAAGCAACTTTTTCTTCCAACAGAGTATTCACCTTTTGTTCTTACATTGCTGACTACAAGTACGAGTATGTAGGTAAAAGTGTGTTGTCCCTTTACGAAGTATCTCAACTGTACTATGAAATATTCATTTTTCAGTTTTGTGGTTTTCCTCGATTCTCTGCGGTTTGGCAAAAGCCAAGTAATTTCCTGTTGGCATACTCTCACATACTCGTATCATCATGCTTTACGAGTATTTAGTAAGGAAAGCATAAATATCTTGCTTTTATTTTAAGAAAAAGATAAAACCCGCAATTTTTTAATTTATGCTGATGTTTACTTGTAATCACGTACCGCTTAGACGGAATAAAAAAAATCCATTATTTAACTTGTAAAGGCATGTTGCTGCTCCTGGCAACGTTTTACGAGTATCTACGTATTTTCATAGTTTGCTTGTTCAACGAGCAACAATTTGTATTTCCAGTACTTTTACGAGTACGTATATGGTACTAACAAATGGGAACTTTCTTCTTGATCACAATTGGAAAGACATTTAATAGCGCTAAAGTATCTACTTAACAAACTACTAGTATGTGCATAAGAACACGAATACCATATGTATGTGATTATACTCGTATGCAAAAAAACAAAGCAAATTTCAGATTTTATTTAACTAAACGGATGCAAACAACTTTAAAAGACATTCAAACAACATTTAAATATATGAAAGAGTGATCACCACTGGGTTCGCAGTATGCTAAGCTAGAAATCCTGGTTGTGATGCCATAAGGAAACTTTAACAAGTGAAACTTTTCATCTTTGATAAAATCTCTCTCATAAAAATGAAAACGAACAACAAACACAATGAATGTAGAGCTTTGGCCTTGGTCCCCACCGGACTGTTTGGCCAATAATTAATACGAGGGGCGTTCAACATATTCTCGGTATCGGGGTGAAGCTGTGGTTGAATATATAAATTGACTTATATATCAAGTAATACTATTATTTTAGTGCATTCATGTAAAATTTCATATAAATGTGATTATTAATTCGCGTTTTATCTCTAGTTAAACAGAATCATAATGGCAACTGAGACGATGATGGTGAAAATTGAGCATCGCGCTGTAATTAAATTTCTCACTAAGCAAGGAAATAGTCAAAAAAACTATTCATGAAGAGATGGTGGCTGTTTACCAGGGTGCCGCACCTTCATTATCAACTGTGCAAAAGTGGTCAAGTGAGTTCAAGAGAGGCAGAGAGAGCATTGAAGACGACCCCCGCTCCGGCGCTCCGGCTACTGCTTGTACGGGAGAAAGCATCAAAGAAGTCGAAAAACTTGTTCTTGACGATGACCGAATAAAGGTGAAAATAATGGCAGAGATCATCAAGCTTTCAATTGGTACCATTCACACCATTCTTCATGACCATCTTAACTTTTCAAAGGTCAGTGCAAGGTGGGTGCCACGAATGCTCACAGCGCCTCAGAAAAAAGTGAGAATCGCATGCTGTAGAGAGCTTTTGGAGATGTGTAGTGAGAACGCGGACGGTGTTATGGATCGAATTGTTACTGGGGACGAAACATGGGTCCACCACTATGACCCTGAAAGCAAAGAAGAGTCCATGCAGTGGCATAAAAAAGGAACAGACCCCCCGAAGAAGTTCAAAGTCACTCCGTCTGCCGGGAAGCTCATGGCCACAGTTTTTTGGTACTCAAATGGAATCTTGCTCATTGAGTACAAAAAAAAGGTGAAACCATCAACGCCACATCCTACGCTTCCACTTTGCATAATTTGCGGGAGGAAATTAAAAAGAAAAGACGGGGTAAACTCGCAGCGGGTGTGTTGCTTCTTCATGACAACGCTCCTGTTCACACGGCGCGAGTTTCCAAGGCTGCTGCGCGAGATTGTGGTTTCGAAGAAATCCAACACCCACCCTATAGTCCAGACCTTGCCCCTAGTGATTATTTCCTGTTTCCGGATTTGAAAAAATATCTCGTACCATAGGATTTTAGGTTTTCTAACAGGCTCTCGTGTTTTTGGTGGTTCCGCTGTGAAGAATTCTGTAATGAGCAGCCGGTGTTGGATAACTAGCGATTCTCCAAGGATTACCTTGCAGTCCTTGACACTGTTTCTCATCGATCTTTTGCAAAGGTGATAGTCTATTTGTGTTTCGTGGCCTCCGCTGCTATAGGTGATAAGATATCGTTGATGTTTTATAAACGTCATATTTAAAACAGTGAGACTGTGGGCTTTACATGCTGCAAGGATGTCTTCACCAGTAGAATTTCTGGTTCTAAAGCCTTTACAGCCGTGGCAGTCCTCATAATCTACATTTGATTCTCCAACGTGGCCGTTTAAATCTCCGCCTACGAAAAGCATCTCCTCGATGGGTATATATCTGAGTAAATTACCGAAATCTGACCAAAATTTATCCTTTTCCGATTGATCGCAACCGTTTTGTGGGGCGTACACGCTAACAATGTTCCACATTTCATTGTTTATAATGAGTTTTACACTCATCAAGCGGTCGCTTATTTTTGAAATACCAACAATATTATTAAGAAGATTTGCCGCAACAATAACACCGACACCGTTTCGTCCATTGACCGTTCCATGGTAAAACTTTATTTCCGGTATTACACCACTTCGTTTCCTGAACGCACATGACATGTAGAATTCTGCGACGCATTATTGCTTCCATCTCCAAGCTTTTTGAGGTCATCGATCCGACGTTCCAACTTGCAAACTGAAGTTTAGTAAAATTTAGAAACTTCATTTTGCCCGCCCTCAATTGAAGTTAGTTGACTTTTTGGTTTTATCCCACCGGTAGTCGCCAGATGTGGGAACCCACTGATTGCATACGAACTTGTGGGAAAGTTTTAAAGGTGTTAAAGTGTCACAGGCTCATTTTTGGTGTTATAGTTGCCTGTATATGACTGATTCCTCATTTTACGACAAGCAGGGAAGCACTGCAGCACTATTCTTTATCCGGTGCTGCACGGATGCACAATTCAAGGGACTAAAGACCACATAAACAGTTTCCCAAATTACGATAGCCATTATGCAAGAAGAGATACGAGCTGCAAATATTTTCACGCTGATTTCTCACTTACCCAGATGCACAAATTATACTACGAAGTAAACAAATTTGAAGCTGTTAGCATTACATCTTACGTAAATATTTTTAAAAGTGTGTTTCAAAATTTTATATTTTGTCTTTTTAAACATTTGATAAATTGAACATTTTACAATTTTTTTGCAGCAATGAGCATACAATTTAAGAAGCCTAAGATAGACACTTGCAAAACTTGAGATTTATTAAAAGCCAAAATTGATTTAGCTAAGCAGGAAAACAATAGTTATTGCGTTCAAGAATTGGAAATCTTTCCATTCATCATTCAAAAGCTGAATTGGGATACGAGTCTAAAAAAGTTGGTAAACATCGTGCCGCCTCGGATCCATTACTTAAGACACTTACTTTCGATCTTCAACAATGTTTGCCTACTCCATATTTAAACACATCCTTAAGATTCTACAAATGTCAACTTTGGACATACAACTTCACAATGCACGATTGCTCGACAGGAATACCTCACTGTTATATGTGGCACGAGGCAATATCTAAACGTGGTGGCAATCAAATTGCATCATGTCTCTTCAAACATATGGTCGGTCTTCAGAACATAAGGCACAGCGATTCTTGTGTAGGGCAAACCAAGAACTCCTTTGTAAGTGTTATGTTTTTACTTGATTTTGAAGTTTGCGAAAACCTTCAGACAATCGACCATAAGTTTTTGGAGTCAGGGCATACTCATATGGAGTGCGATGTCGACTGTGATCGAAAGAAAAAAGAAGAAAATGTGTGCCAAAATACACCATCCGCATGACTGGTATAATTTTGTCAGAACTGTAGGATCTATTTTTAGGTAGTTTGTAGGCTTTAGTTTTAAATTTTATACAAAATTAAAAAATGTCCATATACTAAGTTTTTGATTAAAATTTATTTTCTTAGTTTTAGTATTAATTAATGTTAAAATAGAAATAAAAGTAGACTGTAAGATTCGTCGAAAGACATAGTTTAAGTGTTAGGTTTAACTTAGAGTGCCCGCGTGGGGCCATTAAGTTAGAATAAGATTATTTGTAAGTAATTTAAGCTAATTTTTAAGCGTTTTTTGTTTAGCATATAAGAGTAACTTAAGTTAAAAAATAAAAATGCATAAAAACTGAACTGAACTGAGAGCTTTTGGAGATGTGTAGTGAGAACGCGGACGGTGTTATGGATCGAATTGTTACTGGGGACGAAACATGGGTCCACCACTAAGACCCTGAAAGCAAACAAGAGTCCATGCAGTGGCATAAAAAAGGAAACAGACCCCCCGAAGAAGTTCAAAGCCACTCCGTCTGCCGGGAAGCTCATGGCCACAGTTTTTTGGGACTCAAAGGGAATCTTGCTCATTGAGTACAAAAAAAAAGGTGAAACCATCAACGCCACATCCTACGCTTCCACTTTGCATAATTTGCGGGAGGAAATTAAAAAGAAAAGACGGGGTAAACTCGCAGCGGGTGTGTTGCTTCTTCATGACAACGCTCCTGTTCACACGGCGCGAGTTTCCAAGGCTGCTGCGCGAGATTGTGGTTTCGAAGAAATCCAACACCCACCCTATAGTCCAGACCTTGCCCCTAGTGATTATTTCCTGTTTCCGGATTTGAAAAAATGTCTTCGTGGAAAAAGATTTTCGGATGATGAAGAACTCAAGTCGGCAATAAATGGGTATTTTGCAGAGAAAGATGACATTTATTTTTTTGAGGGTTTAAAAAAGCTTATCTCAAGATGTAACAAATGCATTGATGTTAGGGGAGATTATATTGAACAATTTAAATTGAATTCGCATTTTCCTTCATATCGATACCGAGAATATATTGAACGCCTCTCGTAGATATATGTATGTCTTTTATACCTATGAGTACGTACGGAACAGCTTGCATGGGCGCGGGATCCAATCCTCCGATATTTTAACAATTTCATGTCGAAGTTTCGTGATTTGCTGGCATAGACCAGAGACTTAGTTTAGCCCCAAAGAAAATAATCTAAAGGTGTTAAATCACACGAGCAGGGCGGCCAATTGGGAAAGCTGACAATTACCGAACTTCGTCTTCAGTAAGTGGATTGTGGCACGAGCTGTGTGGCAAATAGCGCCGTCCTTCCAGTTCCAATTTATCAAAAATAAAATTACTTAACGTGGGGCTATAACTGACTCCATCCACTGTAACGGACTCAGTGACACATTTAACATGAAAACCAGACCAAACAGTTAATTTTTTCGTATACATACAATGACTACTGTTGAAACACCTCTGGCCGCTCGCTGGACCAATTGCGGAAATTTTGCTTATTATCAAAGCCAAAATATACCTCGTCACTTGAGGATGATTTTTCGGTGAAAGTCCAGATCTTCTAGCACCGTCAGCATCTTTTCGTGAGTTTAAAGAATCCCTATCGGAAAAATGGGACGCATCTAATGAGGAGAGACCTTCCATGTACATATATATATATATATTATATATACTAAACGCCATAGATTTCTGGAGGCTTGATTTCAGAAACCCTCAACCGATAAAATCCCTCGGTGCCAAAATTCAAAGAGCTTGGCATTTAAATTTCAGGGCCTTCCTTAAAATATTACTCCACCAGTTGATAAAAAATGAAATGCCCAGCTTTTTGAAATTTTTTTTCTCATATTTGACCCCTCAAAGCAAGAATCCAAAGTCCATCAAGGAAGCCATCTTAATTTTAATAATAAACCATATTTGTCGTTGCTAACAAGTGAACAGCCAATTGCCGCCACTTGTGCGCGATACTTAAGGCGAGGTATTTCTCTAATGAGGACTCCTCAAACCCGAGCACTCCAAATGCCTGACCATGTCAGGCGATTGACTATACTATTACGTTTTCATCCTTATCGCCGCATTCTTCTGTTCGGTATATGCGTATTCGTATTTAGAAAGTTCTTTTCACATTTTGGTAGAACTTTTGAATATCATTTCAACAGAAGTATCTGTGTTTGGCCTCGATGGAGCGCTTGTTCGCTTCTTTCTTCTCCTTTCTGAGAAGCCATTTCGCTCCATCCGCTCGGAGAAACCCTTCATCAAACTAGAGGTTTCTCTGTGGTGGTCGGGTGACCTCGGATAAAAATGGATTCACTGTTGAAGATTCCTGCAAATGTTTAAAGGACAACGAAATTCGGATCTGCGCGTGAAATTTTCGGACCCTTAACATACCACGTGCAGCCGAGCAATTAGTAAAGGCCCTTGACTGCTATTACGTAAATATCACCGCCATCTAGGAAGTGGAATGGGATGGAACATAAAGGGAATGAAAAACCAAGATATGTACATACACGAACTATGGTGATTGCTATAGGGAGAAGAAACAGCACTTATTCAGATGTGAGCGTCTTACGAAAATTCACATCAAGACTAAATTCTCCAACCTAATATACGGCCATGCCCTTTCGGAAGACAAGAACGCCGCCACCAAAAAATGTTTCTACGAGCAAGACATTTGAGCAATGTCCGAAGTATGACGTTAAAATGGTACTATGCGATTTTAACGTTTGGCAACGAACTTAGGCTAATTGACTTAGCGGCAGGACGAATAATCACTATAACAAGCACACGATTTCCTCTCAATATATGTTATACAAGAGGATGTGGCGGTCTCCGGATCATAAAATGCTAAATCAAATTCATTACATTGGGATAGGGAGAAGGCATACCTCCAGTATTCTGGACGTATGATCGTTCCGGGTAGCCTACATTGACTACATTGCTACTAACGCACGAATGCGAATTTCTCAAACGCCACAATGAAGAAGGACTACTGTGAGAAGTTATAATGTAGAAGAGCTGCAATCACAAGAGACAGCCAGAATCTTCGCCGAACGCGTATACCGAAATCTCTCAACAACTCCTACGTCGCCAGCTTAAAGTACTGAGGACCAGTGGCAACGCTCCCAACGATCCATCAGAGATGTCGCGACAGATGTGTTGGGTTTCAGTCGACCACCATAAATAAATCCCTGGTTTGATGAAGAATACCGGCAAGCAAGTACAGCTAAACAAAAATCGTATAAAGTGGCGCTGCAACGAATGACAAGAGCCGGCTGTGAGCTTTACGAGCAGAATGGACGGAAAGAACATCGGATTCTCCAGAAAAAGGAAAAAAAGCACGAGAGGCGCATGATCGAAGATATTGAGAGTTTGTACTCCAGGAATAACATGCAGAAGTTTTTCCAGCGGGTAAAAATATCGTATTAAGGTATGAAGACCCGTACAGAAACCTGTAGAGTCGGTGTTGAGAATAATGAACAATTTTTTCAGCAGACTGTATAACAGCGGCGAAGCCCAACATTTCTCGGTTTGGCAGAATATACCATTCAACTTAGACGATAATATCCAAAACTTCCGTCCACGTGACTAAAATGAAGTAAGAATATCAATACCAACAAAGAAGATTGACCTGACGGGTTAAAGGAGGAGGTATTCAAAGCTGCTGGAAATGACTTTGTGGAGAGCATGTACCAACTCATTTCTCAGATCTGGTCAGAAGAGTACATGCCTGATGACCATCCCACCATCCCATTCTAAGGTCGCATATGACAGCATTTACAGAGACGAGCTTTATAAAGCCATGTCCAGTTTTGGCATCTCTGCAAAGCACGCCCGTCTGTGCAGAATGACAATTTTTTTTTTTATAATTTACGCGCGCCTAAGGGGTTAGATACCCTTTTACTGTTGCCAGGGCGCGGGCGGAAAGGTAGAAGGAAGAGAAAGGAAAATTGTTTTGTAGTGGTTTGAAACTCAGGTGTATTTGGTTTCGATATTCGCTCTCCAGGAGGTGGGAGTCCGAATAGGAGGGAGAGTTTTTTCTTCACTCAGAGTGACTCGAGGTATAATTCACAGTATTTTTTTTTTGTGCTTGAAACTCTACAACAGCCAAATCTACGTGTCAGTGTTATGCCTTCACAAGCAGAATTTTTCTGTCTGAGTTCCAATTACACAAATGAAAAATGGGCAAGATTCGAACCTGGATCCTCCGAGTGAGAAGCGATTGCTAGTACGGCCACTCCTGAAAACGCTCGCTGCTCCGTCAAGGTCAATAACAACTTAACCAAGACCTTTGATTTCAAAAAAGGTTTTAGGCAAGGTGAAGCGCCTATTTTCAATATTCTTTAACATCTCTTGAAATAATTGTGCGGAACTCTGGAGGCACTTTCTAAAGTGTGTGCAAATACTATCGTACGCCTATGATATCCACATAATTGGGAGAACTCAGCGGGCTGTGAGGGCAAAACCAAGTATCGTACATGCTGTCAACAAGAAGAGACACACTACAACGACGGATTGTACATAACGTCACAGTCGACAGCTATAATTTCGAGATAGTAAGGGACTTTGTGTGCCTTGGCTCTGCTATAAATTCTGCCAAACAACACCTCAGCAGAAATAAAGCAAATAATCACTCTTGCCAATCCCTGCTTTTTTGGGTTAAGAAGGCAATTGAGTAGTAAGTCCGTATCCCAAAAAAACTAAGGAGACTCTATGTAATACCTTGATTAACCATAAAGTAAGACTGCTTTATGGCACTGAAGCATGAACTCAATCGAAAGGACGAAGATATCCTCAGCCGTTTCGAGAGCAAAATACTTCGAAAAATATTCGGTCCGGTTTGCGTTGACGGGCTTTGGAGGATAAGATTCAACGACGAGATATACAAGCTGTACAGCGACATTGAACTAGTCAGAAAACTGTACATCAGTCGCCTTAGAAGGCTAGGAAATTTAGAGCGAATGGACATCAATGATCCGGGCCTCTGGTCTTCGAATCTAACCCAGAGGGACAACTGCCTTGGAGTACGAAAATGGGGCCAGTTCGTATCAGTTCGGGCTTTTTGCAGAGGCTTGTCAATTAAGGCCCAGGTTCATCCTCTAGCGCCACCTAAGTAAGTAAGTAAGTAGGGTGGCGCCTCTAATTTTTCGGCCTGTCCATGCATTTCATGCGCATAGCCGAGAGCGATTATCCATTTTTCGTTTACTGGGATCGTATTCAAAGCTGTTTACTGCTTCACAATATACATGTGGAGTTTAACGTAGTTGGGCAGATCCTTTAAAGGATAGCGCCAGTAGCCCACTATGGGGGCTGGAGCACAGAGATTTAATCGCTTGAATCTCCTCCATCATCGTTTCTATTTCGACAATATGGATAAATGTTGAAAATTCCCATATGAGCTGACCTCCGAATATTTCGAGGTACCTCAAATTAGGTAATCTGACATCTCCGATGACTACATTTTCCATATGTCCATTTTGAGGATATACACTGAATTTCACTTAACTGTGCCTGCAAGGTCCGAGTGTTTAGTTACATTTGTGCAATCACAGTCAGCATGCTTCAGAGTATTGGTGGTGGTGATCAATAGAGTCCTGATTAAGTCGGTTGAGGACAAAAATATAGTCCCGGATAATCAATTCGGTTTAAAGGCGGGGCATGATGTCATTCACGCCGCGTCTATGTTGCTTTATTGAATTGGAAAAAGCCTTCGATACCGTATGGTTAGAGGTACTTTTTTCCAGCTGAACAGGCCGGGCATTAGTAAACCACTTGTGTATATTCTTTTCAATATGCTTACAGATAGAGAGTTCATCTTCACTTTACCATGCCATAGCGTACGCAGACGATTTAATCGCGTACAGATCAGGTCAAAATATCGAGGTTATTAATATACTTTTGCAACGTGACTTCGATAAAATTAAACGATATTGCGAGGACTGGAAGTTGAAAATCAATTTTCAGAAATCGGAAACCATCGTTCTTAGGACGCCTTTATCTGGGGTCTCTAGGGCCCCTTGCTTGTCGAAATGTAGTCAGATACCTTGGATCAATACCTAGATGTTGAGTCAAAGGTGGTTTTGCCCTTACAAAGAGACTATTTTATAGCAGCCAACTCGATGCGAAGGTGAAGGTGATCTGCTACATGGCCCTTATCCGGCCTATGCTTATACAATATTTGGGTGTCCCGTGCGGTTCCACGTGAGAGCAGGTTTATTGGAAAAGATTCGGGTGTTTGACAGGGTTTGCCTTCGGGCTTGTCTTCGCTTATGCACAACACCACAGACTGAGTACATAAAATTCTATCCTAATGAGGTCTTGTACAATAGGGCGAACCTAATAGGAGTGGATAATTTTGTTATTAAGTTGACTCGAAGGCACATTGCAATAGCAATGACCTCGCCGAACAATCTGATCTCCGGGGCTTACTACCCCAATTACATGTATCATGGGAGAGTACGCTTTAACGGCTTTGTTTCTCCATAAGCGTTCCTCTACTTCGATATGAAAAGTCTGATCCAGGACAGATTAGCGGTGTCGCTAATCTTCCACGTCGCTCGAACAGCTGCGGACTGGCAACTCAACTACGACAGAGATGTCGCACATGGCAGTGCGGAGCGTCTCCGGCTCCGTTTAGGTAGGCTTAAATTAGATTTAAGAAAGGAACAAAAATACACAAAAAAAAAATTTTTTTTAAAAATTATATAATAACAGAGGTGGGTAACACTCTCTAAATTAAGGAACACAATTAGATAGTTTAAGTAGGTTTAGTTTTAAGTTTTATGTTATAACAAAAAGTCCAGGCACTAAGTTCTCTTAAATTTAAAATCTATTTTCTTAGTTTTAGTTTTAAAAATGTAAAATAAAAATAAAAATAGACTGTAAGAAACGTCGAAAGACATAGATTAAGTATTATGTTTGACTTAGAGTGTCCGCATGGGCCCAGTAAGCTATAATAAGATAATTTTAGATAATTAAGCTAATTTTTAAGCGTTTTTGTTTTGTAGAGTGTGTAAGTGTTAATCAATTCAACATAATAAAAATGCAAATAAATTGAAAAAAGAGAGTATTGGTGGTGGTTATTCTCAGCGACTCCTTCCACTTTATTCAATCTGGACTTGGGACTGGTTATGCCAGGTGACCCAAACCATTGGAAAACTAAACAAAATCTAATAACTTCTGGCGAGTTAGCTTGAAACAATCCATTTTTTGTAAAGGAAATTCAAATGCATACATACATATGTAAATCCATATAGATAATTACAACTTACATTGTATTATATCATACAATGTTTTCCAATTTGAATTTCCTCTATCTTGAATAAAATCGCAAAGCAGAAAAGGAACCACTCTGATATTTTTCGAAGGGTGCTTTCGCCATTTTCATAATGCAATTACCCGGAAAGTGAAACATATAACGAGTTCTACTCGCAGAGTTCAGGGTGCAGATGATCCAGTTTGTGAAATAGATACTTTTTTGAAGGGGAACTGCTAAATATGAGTGTATACGAGAATTATATAATAAATATGCATATACTTGCTTATTACCATTTACATTATTTACATATTGAATTGTATCTACTTTTTTTTATCACCACTATACGAGTATATTAATTTTTCAGTAAATAGTATAAATATGTAGGTATGTATGATATATTTGTATAAGGATATTTTTGATATTGATCGAAAGATTATTTATTTTAGTAATTTTTTTTCACTAGCTATGTACCGGTATAGCAAATAGTCAATTTAAGTTAATCAAATCCTTCGACATAGCGAAACCTATTTTATGTTTTTATTTCTTTTTTACTACTAAGAAAATATTTCTGTTGTTAGAAAAGCTAAAATTTTTATGAAACGTGTCCCAAAAAAGCCGAAGATTTTAAGTTTAAATAAAACATGATTTTTTTAAGACAATAACCAAATTTCGATTTAATCATATACAATAGCAGATATACTATTTTTTCAGTTCAAATCTTGAAAAACACAATAGACGAGATGCGTTTAATTTTTAACAATAGTATGGTCGATGTTATTTGCTTGTTAGAAACCTGGTTATGTCCGGAAATGAGTGATGACTTTTTCAAACTTAATAATTATCATAAGCCCAAACGTGCAGATACACAAAATAAAATAGGAGATGGTGTAGCTATTTATATAAAAAAACAAATGGATTTAATTTAGTGAAAAACTCAAAATTAAACGAACTAAACACATACTTGTGCAAAAATGTTGATAGGGTGTATATTTATGGCACCAAACATAGCAAACTGCAATTACATAAGATTTTTGTTAGAGGAGTTGTCTTTGCAGAGACCTTAATTTAAGTATCCTGGAGGGAAAAAGCAAAAATTTCGTTAATATGGTAGAATCCTTTAATTTACATTTCCCGCATTTTAAACAATCCACTAACTTTGTATCAAACAAACGATCCCCGCTTTTAGATTTGTCCATTATATCAAATCCCAATTCCCGCAAACATGTTTCTAAAAAGATCAACATTCACTGGCTTACGTACATTAAATGTTTTAAGCCTTATTAATATAAGTAATCTTCTTTACGCAAAGTGTATGTATATGTTTAACTATTTACAATTAATACACTGCAGTAAGAAATGCAGTTATGATTCGAAATAAGAAAGAGTTCATCTTAGTCGATTCGATATCAAAATTTTGGAAGAACATTCGCGAGATGTGGCTGAGCTCTGTTAAAGAATCAATCCCTAACAACATCGACCATTAATACATTAAATTGCACTGCAACACACTTAATTTTCAGACCATTCCTACAACCACTGACCACCGGTAACAGTCGTTCATAGACCTCCTTGAGGAATAGACGTGTCTCGGCTTTCAAAGTGAAAAAGTAAATTAGCAAGTATATATCTATAAAAGTGAATTAGGAACATTTTGGTCAAGTGCATCGGTGGCCTAGTGGTAGTGGTGTCGGCCGATAAAGCAGGGGTCGTGCGTTCGATTCCCCAAAAAATTACATTGACTTTTTATTTTTAAAAGTTTAAATAAATAAAGTTCAAATAAAATAAAGTACGAAAGAGCGATCGTACCGAGAGTGATGGCAAGCGGTCCGCTACTCCAATAGCGGGACCAGCAGATGACATGATGTCATCGAAAAATGGTGCGAAGAAGAGGAGGAGGAGGCTGAATTCATTTCCGAAGCTTGTAAAGCGCCCCTCCCTAAGAACTTCTACTGAAAAGCTGCCAAGTAAAGTAAGATAAGGGGCACCAACAACGTCAACAAAGGCGGCAGCTGATTCAGACCACGACGAAGACCCATGCGTGTCTGATGGTGGAGAAGACCGCTGCTATATGTGTAGTTTGAATACCTTCCAATCTCTGATGGCTACTGAGTCAGAGGATGAAGAGGAAGAAGTACATTAAAGAGCTGCATTAAAGAGATGCAACAAAAAGTACTAGCCATTAGAAACAAACAAGTGGCGAGAAGACAAAAACAACAACACAAGTCCCAGAAACAACATCAGCAGCAGCAAATACAGCAACACCAACAGCAACAGCAGCAATATCAGCAGACGCAGCAACAACAACAACAACCACCACCGAAATCAACTAAACAGCGGGTACCTCCAATCAACACTTTTAAGATGGAGTTGAAAGAAACAATTGAACTATGTAAGTCGGCCATAGGAAATAATTTTTACATTAAAAGACTTAGTTTAGATAGGCATGCGACCCACTGCAATTCAGTGGAGCGCTATTATAAAATCAAAAAATTACTGAAGGATTCGAAGACGGAGTTCTTCTCCTACACCCCGAAGGGGGACAAGCTGCAAACAATGCTGCTGAGGGGATTAGAACCGTCGACTGATCCGGAGGAGCTCCTTGCACTGCTGAAAGACAAGAAGTGCGAAGGGCTCCAATTCGTGGGGGTCAAGCCTTTCACCACAGCCAGAGCCAAAAGGGAGAAGCGGAAACTGCCGATTTTCCTGGTCCAGCTAAGTCCCACCAGCAATCTGGATGGTCTAAGGAGTATTAAAGTCCTGGACTACCAGGTTGTACACTGGGAGAAATTAAAGAGGAGCAAAAACATTTTACAATGTGATCGCTGCCAAAGGTTCGGGCACGCCGCGTCGAACTGCGAAATGCAGCCTCGATGCGTGAAGTGCGGAAAGAATCACAAGTCCGAGGATTGCGCTCTGGGTAAAGACGGAGCGTCTGAAAAAAGCCAACTCTTTTGTGCTTTATGTAGGAACACGGGACACACCGCAAATTATCGGGGTTGTCCCAAATTCCAGTACATCAAAAGAATAAATCTGGCCGGCAGCAGAAAGTGGAAGTGAAACGTCCACCCGTGCATTTGCAAACTCCTGCCGTTACTCCCCATGTTACCTACGCCCAAATGGCCGCAGGTAGGAGAAATATGGTACAGCAAGCGAAGGTTGCTTCTCAGGCCCCAGCGCCCAGAGCACCTGAACCAGTACCTGACATGCTAGCTACGAGTATCTTGATCTCTATCCACGGGCAGATGGCTCAGCTACAATGTCATTTAACTGAACAGACTGCGTGGGTGGATCAAGTATACGCGCTGCTGCCTGGCTTAACGCACCTTTTGCCGTAATGGGTACGTACGTGGCGGAGCAAACTCTGAAGGTCCTTGCTGTGAATGTGAATTCACTGATTAGGTTCGAACGACGAGCCACACTATTTAAGTTGCTTAAAGACCAAGCCCCTGATGTGCTGTTGGTTAGCAAAACTAAGCTTACCAAGAGACACAAAATGAGGCACAGAAGATACAAAATAGTACGGAGAAACCGACCCAACCCCATTCAGGGAGGTGGCGTTGCAATTTTCGTACGAAAAGGTATACGTTTTAAAAGAGTATACAGTCGTGTAGTACGTACTCGTAGGTTCCAGGTGCTGGAAGCATGCATCGTGTATATCCCTCTCCGTAGTGGAAAGCGGTTGTACATGGTGTCTGTCTATGCACCTAAGGCTGCTCAATCCACCTTATTTATCTCAGAGCTCGAGACACTTTTTCGATTTCTGAGGCTGGAATTGGAAGACAACTATTTTGATATCGGCGGAGATTTCAACGCCAAACATAGTGATTGGGGAAATAATACACCAAATACTAGAGGGAACCTATTATTCAATTGGTGGGGTCAACACAGTGTAATGTATCGACTCGGGCTTAAGGCGACGGATAGTCCGTCGTTTCCCAGATACGGGTCCTATTTGAATCTTCTGCTGTTCGACTCACGAATACAACTGACATGCACTGACCAACAAACTACAAACTGTCTATGCACTTTCGTGTATGACAGTGTCCATTGCGGTCTCAGCACCGAAATAACTGTTCCCAACGAAATTGCGGAATTGGATGAGTTTGTACAAAGGTATTCCTACAATTATAGTAGGGTGCGTTGGACATACTTCACCAGAACACTGACTAGAGCACTCTCCTCGAATTCGCTCTACCCATCGTCCAACAGAAATCTGTCAAAAGAGGAGATTGACAGGTATCTAAGACTAATGGACGAGACAATCAAACGAACAATGGACAAAACGATACCTCGGTACCAACACACTGACGAAGAAGACTTATTCCGCAACGCAACTGTTGACGCACTGCACCGACATAAAAGTAGACTGCTGTCAAGACTAAAAACCTTGTACAGACGGTTTACTGACAGACATAACCCGGAGATCATGACACTGAAGTCGTCGATTAAAAACCTCCAAACATTAATAAAGGAAAATTAAAGAAATTCCGTAAGTTTGTACTGGAACAGTAAAATTCGGGCTGTAAACACCAGCAACCCGAATATGTTTCCGTAAATAAATAAAATATTTCGGAAAAAAAATCAAAACGACCTTCAGTGTCTTAAAATTGCCCGAACGACGAACAACGAACAAATACTGGTAACAGCGGGCATAGATCCAAATGAGGTTGTTGATGATGACAGCTTCTTTGTGATCGAGGATCCGCAGGAACAGGTAGAGGCTATAGGAGCGACTTTCCAGGAAGTGTACAAGGCGAATGTTATCATTAGCCCGAACCACGATCTGGAGAATCGAGTCCTTGTGCACAATTTCTATCTTCGAAATAAAATTGTGAATTGGCGATTCGAGAGCTCGGGTTTCACCCAGTTCAGTGACGAAAATATGGCAAATAATGACATCACCAACGATAGGGTACTACCCCCGTTCATTTCGAAAGAAGAGCTCCAAACGATTCACTTAGAAGTAAGAAATCAGTGGGAACTGACGAAATACCGAACATTGTGCTTCGACATCTCCCTCTAGAAGTGGCGAACATTTACTATATACCACCCTGTTTAATAATGCAATGAATAACGCACATTATCCAGCGTATTGGAAAACTGCTGTGGTACATCCCATCCCGAAAAGGGATAAAGATACTTCCAATCCAGCGAATCTCCGGTCGATTTCCTTCCAAACATCAGTAAAGTTTTCGAGAAGGTGATCAATAGAGTCCTGACCAAGTGGGTTGAGGACAAAAATATAGTTCCGGATAATCAGTACGGTTTCAAGGCGGGGCATGATATTATTCATGCTGCGTCGAAACTGGTTTCTGATATCCAATGGAACAAAGGCAAGAACCAGTGCACTGTTGCCTGCCTGATTGACTTGGAGAAAGCCTTCGATACCGTATGGTTAGAAGGACTCTTTTTCAAGCTAGACAGGTTGGCCATTAGTAAACCACTGCTGTATATTCTTTTTGATATGCTCTCCAGTAGACAGTTCATCGTGAAGAATGGCGATGTGACTTCTGCTGGAACATTTAACATTAAAAACGGTCTGCAACAAGGTGCGGTAAATTCGGCGATCCTATTCAATATTTACACGAGTGATCTGATAGGTTCACTTCACCATGCCATAGCGTACGCAGACGACTTAATCACGTACAGATCGGGTCCAAAGATTGAGGTCATTAATATGCTTTTGCAACGTGACTTGAAAGATCTGGCTAGATCAATTTCTGTATTTTAACAAACATATAGAGGTTGCTCTGGCCAGAGCCAGAGGTGCTTTTACCCTTACAAAGAGACTGTTTTATAACAGCCAACTCGATGCGAGGGTGAAGGTAATCTGCTACATGGCCCTTATCAGGCCTATGCTTGTATTTTGATGTCCCGTGTGGTTCAACGTGAGAGCAAGTTTATTGGAAAAGATTTGGGTGTTTGAGAGGGCTTGTCTTAGGACTTGTCTTCGCTTATACAGAACACCAGAGTCTGAGTACAAAAAATTCTATCCTAATGAGGTCTTATACAATAGGGCGAACCTAATAAGAGTGGACAATTTCGTCAATTAAGTTGACTCGAAGGCACCTTGCAAGAGCAATGACCTCATCGAACAACCTGATCTCTGGGGCTTACTACCCCAATTATATGTATCACGAGAGATACATTATAAAAATTAAAAAAAAAATTTCCATCTACTAAGGTTTTTGCTTAAAATTTATTTTCTTAGTTTTAGTATTAATAAATGTAAAAATATAATTAGACTGTAAGATACGTCGAAAGACATAGTTTAAGTGTTAGGTTTAACTTAGAGTGCCCGCATGGGGCCAGTAAGTTAGAATAAGATTATTTTTAAGTAATTTAATCCAATTTTTAAGCGTTTCTTGTTTAGCATATAAGAGTAATATAATAAAAATGCATAAAAACTGACTGACCACCAGTAAAAAGATAAGTTTTCACTTTCCAGAGTTGATGATTTAAGTGTTGGTCAAACAATTTTAAAAATCTAATCGCAAGCTATTGGCTCGGAAGATGTTTTCCTGGTCTTTATTAAAATTCTTCTACCTATCTTACTTCCTCACATAACCCACACATTTTTGTTCCACTGCCAAAACCATCAACGTCTATTAGTACCAAATACTGCCCAATAGCGATTCTTCCATTTTTAAGTAAAGTATTTGAAACTATTATTAGTAGCCAAATTAAATTATTTTTAAATAGAAGAAATCTTATCACAAAATTTCAGTCGAGTTTTCGCCCCAAATATAACTGTACCACAGCCCTACTCAAAGTATGTGAAGATATATGTACGTGCCGGCTTAGACAGCGATATGTTAGGTCTCATAGTCTTTCTCGACTTTTCTAAGACTCTTGATAGCGTTAACCATTCATTGTTACTTAAAAAGCTGGAAAGGCAATATTTCGCGATTTTTTACAATTTTAAGAATGGATTCAAATTTGCAACAGCGAACTTGTATTTAATTTTGCGTAAAAACGGATTTAATTGTGCGCGAACTTTGGAAATGTTGGAAAAGTGTTTCGGCAACGATTCTCTAAAGAAAACGGTCGTTTACCAGTGGCACGAGCGGTTCAAAAGTGGTCGTGAGTCAATCGAAGATGATGAACGCAGTGGCAGACCATCGACATCGAAAACCGACGAAAATATCCGCAAATTAACCATCAGAGAGATAGCGGAGGACTTGAACATTGCCTATGGATCCGTCCAAGACATTTTGGTTAATGATTTGGGTTTCCGTCGTGTAGCAGCAAAGTTGGTTCCAAAAGACCTCAATTTCATGCAAAAACGAGACCGTGTTGACGTCGCAAAAGAGATGATTTGCGAGGCTGAATCCGATCTCACATTCATCAAAAGGATCATTACTGGAGACGAGACGTGGGTTTATGAGCACGACACGCAATCCAGACATAAGACAAGTGAATGGTGTTCACCAAATGAGCCGAGACCAAAAAAACACGTCGTTTTCAGTCAAAAAAGAAGGCAATGCTCACGGTTTTCATGGATTACAACGGTGTAGTACATCATGAATTTTTGCCAGAAGGCCAGACAGTAAACAAGGAGTATTATTTGGGCGTTATGAGACGTTTGCGTGAAGCAATTCGCTGAAAGAGACCAGAATTGTGGGCAGAAAACTCATGGATTTTGCACCATGTAACGAACCGTAGCTCAGTGCCATCATTATTCGCAATTTTTTGACGAAATGTGCAACAAATACCATCCAACAGCCACCGAATTCACCTGATTTGGCTCCCTGTGACTTTTTTCTGTTCAATCTGAGTTAAAAAACCACTACGGGAGACGCGTTTCAGCAGCCGAGAGGAAATAACGGCAAAATCGCAGAAAGCACTGACGGACATACCGAAAACGGAGTATAAAAAAATGTTTCGATGATTGGATCAAGCGCTGTGTTGCAGTCGTCGATGGGGATTACTTTGAAGGGGACAATATAGATTTAGATGAATAAACTTGCATTTTAAATTTTCTTTACTTGTCACATACACACAACGAGATATGAATATCATCCAGCTCCTCTTATTTGAAATGTAATCCCCTTTTACACACGTCCTGCCTTTTTTCAGCGGTCGCGTTCTGATTCAAGCCGAGCTATGTCGACTATCCAGTGTTCAAATTAACTACTCGTATTATAGTCTAAGCTCATCAAAACCCTTTTTTTCGGCTCGTCGCGCAATTGTCAAGTTTCTGTATTACGTGGAGGTCCTTTTGAAATCTCGAAACATTCTTTCATACTTTCATTATTTAAATTCTTTCCATATTTGTTTCGCCTAAAACGGGATCTGCTTTGGTAGATTTGACCTTCATCGATACGAGTATAACCATAAGTTTTTACATCTTGAAAAGAGCTGCACACAGGATACTTGTGGCACCCCACATGATAGTGGAAATAAGATTTGTTGTAAGACAACATTGATGAGTAACCGAGATAAGTGAATTAAATTATGCAGTATAGTAAGGAGCACAATATTGCGAACCACGTCAAGTTATTTAAAAAAATCCTCTATGGTTAATATATGGTAATACATACTCGTGTGTCTTCCAGTATCGTATCGCCTTCCAAAAATTTCAATGAACGGTGGATCCGAAGGCGCGTAGTCCTCAAGCACAATCATGAACTGGGGTCAAGCCCATAATACAGGCGCCACATGATGCCTACTCCTATAATACGATTTCCAGCAGTTGCTTAATGAATATGAGATAGAAGCATGAATAAAACCCAGATCTGGTCAACATTTAAGTAGTTCTGTGGTTGACACAGATCGCCGACTCTGATAAGCTATCCGCAGATCTTCCAAGATAGAGGAAGGTTAGCTGTACAAGGCGATGCTATGCCTATACTAGCATAGCCCTGATGAATATGACAAAAGTTGCATTCAACGTAATATGTAAGCGTCTAAAACTTGTTTGCATCTTACCTATATTTCTATCCAGGTAAATACGCTTTTTGGAAATTTGGCCATCCAGCCAGTTTAACCGAGAATTTTCATCTTTTCCTTGTAAAAGGCACTCTTCGGGATCCGAATTATCCTCTTCTGTTATTTTTGTTTTGATCTGTAAAAATTACAATCTTCTTCCAAATCAAACTTTTGTGAACTGCTTCGATTTCCTTACATCCTTGCTACATATAATATTTACAAATTTTCAGATCATCGTGAAACGGGTGTCGTGATAGAGTTTCTACTAACAGGCCGGTCAGTTCAAAATATTTGGTGGACGACTCAAATTTTTTTTCTGTTTCGTTTTGACCTCAGGCGAAGGTTTGAGGAATTTGGCTAGCTTCTCATTAAACCATGTCTAATTGGATCGTTAATCTTCAGATAGGTGTGACTTTCTGATTTGAAATGTACGAGCGATCTTCTCCGTACCTGTTGGATAGGGATAAGTGAATTAATCTCTGTTTTCCCTTGGTGACAAATACTGTCCGGGAGCGAACTTTGTTTATAACCAAGTCAGACAACAGTATCACGGCCAGGAGATGATTGATTCTCCCGTTGAACTTGTTTCTTCCCTCAAATTGGTTTTTAGCAATAGAACCGCTACGCTGAAACTGTATTCGGCGCAATAAGACAAAACATAAATATTTTGGTTAATATTTGATTAGCCATTTAAGAATATTCTGCATGGAGCACTTCACCAGCGATTAAAATCTGCGGCGGTTGGCTGTTTCCATTTCCAGCTTTCTCATTCCAAATAGTCAAACAGTAGTTGGTTGCAGTCTTATAGGTAAGACAGTGGATATTTCTACGACACCAATTTTCTATACTTCCGTCAACTCGAACTGCAGCACCAGTTTCCTTCGGTCCTTGCGCGGCACCAACCGACTTTTTAGCACTCCATCCTTTGCCGATTACATTGGTACATCGATGGCTTCTCTTCATTCTCATGGAACTTCACGGCTGAACATCTCTGGCACTCTAGTTATCATCTCAGTTCAATTTACCGAATGTATCGTAGAAAATGGTAAGAGGAATCGAAATATCTACCACGCTAGCGCCTATATCGGCAGGGGTTTAGTAGAACGTCGGTTATAATTTCAGAATTCGTGAGCTGGTCGCAGTCGAAACTGATATATTCGTACCTGTACATGGGTAGTGATAATAATTTCATAAGTACAATGTTTGTTATCTACACTAACAATGCAGTTATCGGCCTTTACAACGCCATATTTTTTTAGAATGTACTTTGTTGTATATATCGTAAATGACGACCTCTTAATACTAGTGTGCTTGTAGTACGTTATATTTATATTGTACTTGAATTTAGTTTCACGCATTCACCCAGTATGTAGTGTGATATCATAATTGAAAACGTGAAAATAATACTACTGATAAAAATTAGTCAAAATTTATATTAGTATTTGCCTTTCGAAGCCCCTCTCCAAGTCGACCTACTCTAGTGAGCATAATATTGATGAAAACTGATATTCCTGTATTCCTGTGCATTTTTTGCACCTTTGTCGCAAGCCAGGCAAAATTCAATGAACCAGTTAATTAAATATGAATTACAAACTGAAAAGATACACAAAATCGCTTATGATCTCAGAATGCCACCCAAGTGAAACAACGGCCTCGACGTTACTTCATGACATTCAATCCGTATCGTGTGGGGAGAAATTTTATGACTTCAGTGCTTTCTATTCCTGAGGCATGCAATAAGTAAGTAACCACACGACTCATCTTAATGCTGATTATATGCGGACTCTGTACGATCGTACGCTCTCGGATAAATAAAGAACGTCAGAGTCAATGTGTCATGTTGTAGCCAACGTTTCTAGTGGTTATGAAAAGTAGTTAAGATACCACTTTGCGGTTTTAAAAAAATAAATTATGTTCATCTCACAAGATGATGATGGAATGGAAGTTCTAGGATTACTTCGATGGTTTATTATGGTGCTTAGAAAATAATTTCAGGGTGCCGAAGTACGCCTTCATTGCCGGGGAAGACTTCATCACACACGCACTATTTTTTCGAAAAAACAAACCGCACATTATATAAATGTAAAACATACTTAGTAGCGTTGTGAATTAGAATATTTTTCTCGGGTAGAGGATGACACTTTCAGCATGACTTCATGTTACTGTCGGAGTATAATGTATCAAGACATATTTTTTATTAGTTCTGGCTATGGTTATCACATGACATTACATACTTAAATCATGTGTATACATAATTCAGTAAAAACTGCTATGCTACGTGAATCGACTATGTGAGAACACCTTTTGCTAATAAGATTGGATGTGAAAATTGAAAGTTCGCTCAGGCAAAATCCCACAAAATATTTTCGACAAATCATACGATTTGTGGTTCGCTATACATCCATAATAGCACGTCACAATTCGAGGATCCTTACTTACTTACTTACCTGTGTAGACCTGAGCCTCTGCTAGTAAAATTCTTTAGTTAGCGGAGTCCGTGGAACATCTCAGCCAACTGATGCGAACTTTTCTGTCTGTCACCGAAAACGGTACCAAATATCGTTCGAAGAGTCTTGCGCTCACAATGGCCAAGTATTACATATCTCCATTCACCGTTTATGATTCTGTGCCATAGAGCTGGACTGGGACGATTAAGGTCTTTTATAAACTCTCCTTAGCGTTCCTTGACAAGTTAGTATGTATTATGCATTAGTCTTTCGAGGCCAAAGGAAGTGTGAATGAAAACTGTAAGTCTTCGTTTAATTTGGAATGAGGTGTATGTATTAGAGTTAATAGCAGAGCCGAGATAGACAAATATGTCCAAGTTGTCTGTTTTAGCATTCTGTCCAATTCGCCTATGTTGTGCGTGTCCTTCAATTGGCAACACATGCTTAGTTTGTTTTGCCTTCATTCAGAACTAAACCCACTTTTGTCTTTTCTGTTTTAATACTTGCAAACGCATCAGTGACAGATCCCTACATGACATCATATCAGCCGAGTAAGAACGTAATTAGTCAGGCCCTTGGAAAGTTGTGCGACTGATGTTAGCTTGCGCATTACTTTGTCTAAACCCTTTTTTAACGTCAAACGTTAATGTTAACGGTGAAACGAGCGTGCTCCATTGTCATCCTGCATACTGTAATGAGTTTGACAGCAGGTATGCTAAAGCTATACATGCCTCTGTATATAGTTGCTGTCAGAAGCGGCCTTCAAACCGATAAAAAGATGATGAGTGTCCATCCGGATTTCTTGTAGACTTAAAACCTAAAATAGATCGTTTTACGCGTCCACTCAATACAGCCGACAAACTTTTGCACGTAATGTTAAGGAGACTGGTTCCACTATATTTGGCTTAGATTACAAGATTTAATTTCTTGCAGCCCGCACAGAAGATTCCATTCATCGGGCATACTTTTCTCTACAAAATCGTAGAAACGAGTTGGTGTGAGATCTATACCAAGCTAACTAGGTAGGCCGGCCCAACAACCTTTCTATTAGGTGGTTGGGTGGACGGAAATCTTGGTTTTCAACGAGCAAGTTGAACGGTTTGCTCTATTTAACTTTGGAGTTTGGGTCATCCTCGCGTTTAGCAGCACGCATAACAGCCGCAGCGCTTCATAGGTTATTTGTGCTTGCCTGTATCCTCATCAAACCAGGGTTTTGTAGCTGAGGGTTTCTTGGCATCGGTGCCACTGATCTTCAGCAGATTATTAAGGCGTAAGCGAGATAATACTTACGGGTTTTAAAGCATTTGACGGATCCAATTATTTTTGTCTCGACCTCTCTAGAAACCGCGGCTGGAACTTTAATTCTATTTGCTTTCCAAACTAAATTTTCTGAGATAACGTAATGCGTGCATGCTTGATGCGGTCAGCCTAGAGCAGCCATTTTCAAACTGGGCGATAGCGCCCACATGTGGGCGTTCGGTGGGCGTTCTGAGTAGTTTTCTATGTTGATGGGCGATTGAAGGAATTAATTGGGCGCTGAACAGGTCAATGTATTTTGGGTCACCTAGAAAGGATATTTTTAGCAGACTTCTTCTGGTTACTAGGAGTACTTTATGTACCTTTGTACTTCGGGGAACCATTTCTGTTGTCACAACCATCACAACAGTTCTATTATTATGAAGAATGACCTTTGATTCAACAATTTGCATGTACTGTTTACCAACCTGTCTGTAACACTATTAATTAGGTAATTGCTTGTGATCGTTTTTTAAACTTAACAAAAATAGATTTGCATTTAGTTTGCGTTCATCATTCCAAGAGTCAAGACCAGTTGTGAAAGTGTGTTTGCTAAGTAACTATTTATTTTTATATTTATTGGGTTTTTTTCAATACCTATTAATTCAGGGGTGAAAGTAAATAACTAGTAACTACTTATTATCAAAGTGATTTATAATAAATTATTTATAATCAAAGTTCCATTCAACTTTTGAGGCGGTGTTTGTCCTTATTGACAGTGAGGGTAAGTTGTAAACTTTTTTTTAGGTCATCTAATGAAAATGTTTTTGTTTTTTTTCTAATTTCAGTTGTTGTCCAAATGTCAGAACCAAAGAGAAAATTTGCTGTCCGACAGTACAGTGTGGAATATTTGAAATTCGGAATGGTACCATCATCTGCAGACAAAACAAGACCTATGTGCATCATTTGTCAGAAAACATTTTCATATAAAACTATGAAGTCTTCGAGATTAATGGAGTATCTGTTGAAAATTCATCCAAACATGAAGGACTGGCCGTTAACTTTTCTCCAAAACCTTCAAGCAGGACAAGCAAAACAACCAACAGTGATCAGTATGTTTACAGCAGCTTCAAAACAGAACGATGATATTTTGCGTGCTTCATGCAACATTTCTTAAATGATTGCCAAATCCGGACAGTCTCGCTCTATCGGTGAAGAACTTATTCTGCCAGCAAAGGAGGTGTTATCAACAATGTTGCATACACCAGCCTATAATGTAACAAAGAAATTACCTCTCAGCAACAGTACAGTGCAAAGAAGAATTGATGAGATGGCGGAGAATGTTGAAAAATCTCTTTGTGAGTGCTTGAAAACATCTCAATTTATATTGCAATTGGATGAGTCAACACTACAGAGAAATGAGTCTATGCTTTTATCTTATGTTCGTTTTGTAAAAGACATGAAGAGCTGTTGTTTGGCAGAACTATCTTTCAAACGTTGGAAGACTTCCTTACACAAAAATGAATACCATGGTCCAACATTTTGGTTATAGCTACGGATGGACCCCCAGCCATGGTTGGTCGATATAATGGTCTCACTGCTCATAGTAAAAGGAAAAATCCTGGTATACTTACTGTTCATTGTGTCATTCATCATCAACATCCGGTTGTTAGAAATTTGAGTGAAATACTTCACAAGTATCTGCAGTTTGTCATCACAACTGTCATCACATAAGGAGCGGACTTCAATCGGTTACTTCTGCATACTGAAGTGAGATGGTTGTCAAAAGGATCTTGCCGAGAAAGATTCAACAATTTGCAAACTACTATCTTGGAATTCTATTTTGCGTGAAAAACTTTTGAATGCTGCAAGTGATGTCGCCTATTTGACCGACCTTTTCAACAAGTTCAATGATGTCAGTTTGAAACTCCAAGGAGATGATCTGAATTTGATAACAACAAAAAGTGTTCTGTCTGCATTTGCTGCTAAGCTGGTCTTATGGAAAAGAAATTTTGCTCGAGGAGATTTGAGCCAGTTTCCTTGCCTTTCAAAAACGCCAAGTATCGATCAAGATAGACTTGATTACTGTGCCCACTTAGAAACTCTGCATTCTGACAGATGTAGGTACACGGTTTGACGACATTTTGTCACTCGACATACCGGCTTGGATTTTAAATCCTTTTACAAGCATGTCAGACAATTTTGATGTTGACCCTGCAATTGAAGAAGAACTAATTGAGCTAACATGTAATGAGAAACAGAAGTGTATGTTTAGCAAAGGATACCAACAGTTTTGGTTCCAGAAATACCAGATCTCTGTCTTGAGATGTGGAAGGTTGTCCAAAAGATGTTCATTGCCTATCCATCATCATATTTAGTTGAACGTGGTTTCAGCGCCAACGCAAATCTAATAACGAAAATGAGAAATAGACTTGACATTGAAAACCGAGGAGATTTGAAGCTTTTCCTCATGAAAATGACACCTAATATCCAAGAGTTAGTCTCATCCCACCAAGTTCACCCATCGCATTAGTTTTCATTGATTGATTATGTATTATTAAAATTCTTTTATCTTTATTTATATATGAATAAAATTTAGTTTGTTGGTTATATTGTTTTTAATTAATTTCTTTAATGTTAAAAATAATGACAAATAACGGTCTTAACTTTTTTTTTTTTCTTAAGTAGGGAGTTTTTTTTACACAAGGTACCTGGTACTGATCCCATCACTAAATTAAATACGATTATTAAAATATGTTAGTGGGAGCTGAAATAATTTGGGTTGTCAGAATGGGCACTAAAGTAAAATAGTTTGAGAACTCCTGGCCTAGAGTTTTCTCAATAACTTCCATTTTTTCCTCGTTGTTGTAAGTCGTCTAGCAAGCGCCGTAAGTCGTCTAGCAAGCGCTTGTTAATGTCACCTTTTCGTGTATACTATAAATACACTGAACAAATAGGTTACCATTCTGTAGCACCAAATATTTCTGTCTACACAGCATTCTTATTGTACGCAAATAAATGCATATGCCGCATTTTTGGTCGGCTAATACAATTGTTGATAAACTAAGTAAAATATGTACAAGAAACCAATTGCAAATGTTATCTATAAAAAAAACAAAAGGAAAATAAAGATTAACGTGATTAGATACGAAACAGCTAAACGAGATACCCTACATAGCGGGTATCAGTGACCTCACTGAAGGATCCGTTCCAAATAATATTCCATAATCACCAGAAGTCTTGGTTTATGTACATACCCAGATTTTCACAAGATAAGTTAAAAGAACCCCAACTAAACACATGCGCATTCAGTGATGTCGATATCTTCTAAGACCTCTATAAATGCGTTCAGTGCATGTATGTGCCTGTTTACATTGGCGCGGGCAGGAAGATTGTCCGAAAGAGAGGGAACGCTTTTTATTGAAGTGGGAAGAAAAAGGGTTACTTCCACCGAGAAGAGAATCCATTTCTAAAGTGGATTCTCGGGTGCAACACATCGTTTTTTCTCCATATCGTTCCATTTCTGACAAATTTTTTCATTTTAGTTTTGATCGTTGATGAGAAAGGAAGTGTGAAGAATAGGAAAAAAGGTATGTTTCAGGCCAGTTGCGCAAGTGTTCCACTTGTCAAAAAGTCTTTCAACACCATGAAAATGTGAACACGACGTTCATGGTGAGGACAGTCATCCCGTCGCCAATGTAAACAGGCACTTAGTGACTTCAAAGCGACTTCAATAAATGTGGAGCAACCAAAATAATCAAAAAATTCATTGCACATGTCATAACTTCCAAACGGATTGTGATTTATTTTTACCAAATTGAAGTCATTAAATTGAAACTATCATATTTCTTAATGATGTCTATACATTGTCTCAGATTTTGTTGAATTTTATACCAAATCTCGTAACTTTGCTGCGGTAAACACTGATTATATGTTTCGTGAATATCAGTTACTTAATTGATTCCCTATCTACTGTAATTCGGATGTCAAGAGCAGGTTGCTGTTTTTGGGAAAAATTTGCGATTTATCTACGAAAAGCATGTTCCGATTAGAATTTATAAAATCAAAAATACTATAACGCCCTGGTTCACTCCACAGGTACAAGAACTTATAGAAAAACGTAATTTTTTTTATAAAAGGTGGAGAAGATACAGATGCAGAAATATTTATAAAGAATCTAAGCTATATCGACGCAACAACTTCTCTTATTCGTAAGACGAAAAGAATTTTTGATAGAAACGAGTTTTGTTCTAACACCTGGAGCACTGCTTTCTGGGCAGTCAATTTCCCTGAGACACTGACATTGACGATCTTAAAGGTAGGTTTACACAATCTGCGAAATTAAATGACAATAACATTAGTCTCGCGGATAGTACTCAATCTGCACCATTTTCATTTTCATTGCAGTGTATTGATGAGGTGTCTGTTGGGTTGTCAATTTTCAAAATGAAGTCAAAGGTTGTAGGGCTTCTGATAAAATGTTTTTACCTTGTGTTATCAAACATATCACATATACTTTTAACATAATTCTTACTATTGTACTTGTAAATTTCCAGATGGGTGGGAAATGACAAAAATAATAAATACCTTTGCCAAAGCCTTTCCCAATAACAAATCCTTATTATAGGCCAATTGCAATTCTTCCTTTCTTAAGCAAGGTACTTGAACCCCTTATTAGTGAGCAAATCAAGGTTCATCTTAAAGGGCATAGTCTAGTAACTACTCACCAGTCCGGTTTCCATGGAAAACGCAGTTGCCTCACGGCACTAGTTGAAATCACTAAAGATATAGTACGCGCTGATATAGACAGTGATATGTCGGCTTTAGTTGTACTGCTTGACTTTTCAAAAGCTTTCGAAAGAGTAAGCCACAAAATTCTTATTAATAAACTTGCAAGTCAGTTTGCATTTGAAAACTCAGCATGCGTTTGCACTTAACTTTTTAACTAGTAACTAGTAACATCCTATTTTCATCGACGTAGGCAGATTGTTTTCTTGAATAATAAACATTCGCCTTGTCGGCCTGTACCTTCAGGTGTACCCCAAGGATCTGTTTTAGGGCATTTAATGTTAGTACTGTTAATCAGCGATGTTCCATAATACATATATTAAGCATTGCAAACATCACATCTATGCAGATGATATCCAAATTTATCAAATGTTTTCCGAGAGCAATGAATAGCATATGATAACCGACATAAATGAGGACCTAAATTCGATATTTCTATAGTCAAAATGCAACCAATTAAGCCTAAACCCAAAATAGTCGAAGGCGAATGTCAGCTTTTTCACCGATATTTCTCCTCAATAATTCAAGGATTGATTTCGTCAGCAAAACTAAAAATCTTGGGATACATTTTAATCAACATCTGAGCTGGGTGCATCACATTAACAATGTAGTCGGCAAAATATTGTATATAGCAGTCTTCGTGGGCTCAGCCAAATTTCATTTTATTTACCCACTAAGTTAACCCTCATCGGTACCTCATTTAGAGCAACGTATGAGTTCCTTGTGTGTACAATTTACACACTCCTTGAATATTTTTTTTTTATGCATAAAAACCAAACAGGAGGTACTTTTTGTTTATTTCAACATTATTTCGTTTATTGGCTTATTATAAATTTCTTATATGATTTTTACCTTGAGCCGAAGTCCAATTAAATCAAATGGTATTGAAAAATATCAATTTGAATTTCAAAAGTATGTAAAATTTACACAAGGTACCGATGAAGGTTAAATGTGGCCTATAACACATGTGCGATACATTTTTAATTGAAGTCGTTATGATTACGTATCAGTTTTTGCCAAGAGTATAGCTGCATGTTCTCTTAACGCGCTGCTAAAATACCGTGCTGTCGTCAATTTTTCGCCCATGCAATCCACCTATAATATTCGTATACATACTCGTATATTGACAGTTTTTCATGCTGAAGATAAACGTTATTACATATTATTAATTTTATTATTATATTGTAAGTATCACTATCTATGCTTTTTCTATTTTTTCTCTTTCCATTTGTTTCTTTTTGTTATTTCTTTTATCTTTTTTTTATTTTCCTATTGTCGTACGTTTATGGTTACTTTTCAATGAGTTTAAATTAGCACGTTTTGTTTAAATTATTTTATATAATGTTAATATCTTACCTCAATTATTAATATGACTTTGACTATGAACATTCCATTTAACACTCGCTGCTGTAGCTGCAAGGATTAAAACGCAAGAGAAAGTTTATTTTCTTTTTCTGTGAATGCCTGACTTGACTTTACTTATAACCAGACAGAACACTTTTAGTATTTTTGAACATGATTTAATTTGTGGCGCTACAGTTTGGGGGGAGCCTGGGGCTCAACTAATAACCAGATCCCGTTCTTCGTTGAAGCGCCAATTTGTAGGCTTCTTGTTTAGCTGTATGTGCTTGCCGGAAGTCTTCATCAATCCAGGGATTCTTGGTGGTGGTTGGGTGAAACCCAGCACATCAGCAGCCACTGGTCTTCGGCACTTGATACTGGCGGCACAGGAGTTGTTGAGAGATTTCGGGATACGCGTTCGGCGAAGAATATGGCCGTCTCTGGCGATTGCAGCTTTTCTTCGTTATATCTTCTCACAGTAATTCTTCGTTGTTGTGGCTCTTAGGAAATCCGCATTCATACCCTGGTATGATTTTAACGTCATACTTTGGACATTACTCATATGTATTGTCTATAAGTTCGTAGAAACATTATTTCGTCCTTGTCTTGCGGGTATTGTCGCATATTAGGCTTATGTTAGCGAATTTAGCCTTGCTACGGATTGTCATAAGACGCGGAATCTCAAGACCTATTGCCTAAGTCTGCCACGGATGGCGAATCCTCGCCCGAATAAGTACAGTTTCTTTTCCCTATAGCAGCCACAGTTTTTCATTCTCCTTATGTTCGGCACATCCCATCGCACTGCCTGAATGGCGGTGATATCTGCGTGATAGCAGTCAAAGGCCTCTTCTAATTGTTCGGTTTCACGTGGCCTGTTAAGGGTCCGAACATTTCACGTGCAGATCCTTAAGTCGTTGTTCATTTTTATTCTAGCTTATTAGTTGGTTCGTCACATACGAGTATTTTAGTCTTTTCCGTATAGGGTTGTGAGCTCTATGATGACGTAGACCAGTATAATGCTACCAGCCAGGCATGACCTTGACATTTTAGCCTACATGAGTAAGGGTTTACTCATGCAGTTACCTGGGACCACAACTATGAGGTAAGGCAAGTAACTGGCTACGAACTTGATTGTTGCACTGCTGACCCAATCCAAGTTATAGAACACTCAGCAGTTTTCCGACCAATTGCCACACAGGATCATCGATTTTCCTAATATTTGAATCGACGCATAAAAACTGCTCGATAGTGCTATTTGTGTTTTTGGGATTAAATAGGTACAACTACCTACTTTTACCAAACCTTTCTTAGGCTTGTTTTTTGAATTTGCAATACTTTTTCCAGTGACAGCTAAGTTGAAGGGTAATAGCAGATTTGTGCTCATTTTTCCGGTTCACTGAAGAAACTTACTGTCCACAATCAATCATTTGAACAAATACAATACTGTGATAACCACTTAAATGTGAGCAGCGACATCTAGCAGAAAATGTCGAAGACCAGAAGATTTCGATATTGGAATAACAAAGTCTCGACTGGAGAGTGGAATCAAATTTTCTAGCAAATTGGAAATTGTATGGGACGCTGGATGGCGAGGATTGTTCTCGAAGTATGCCATTCGGGTATAAATACCAGCATCCCAAAGGTATGCAAATCAGTTCTAAAGTGTAATTTGAAGTGTTAATTAGGAGAAGTGATTAAGTGGTTTAAGTAAAAGATAAGAAAAGTATAAGTGGTTGAGAAATTGAATTGTACTGAGAGAAAGAATTAAATAGTGAATTGTAACTGTACTGAATAAAGGGATTTGTATTGAAAAGAATAAGTTCTATTATTTGTACCCACACAAACATTTTACATTGGTGTCAGAAGTGGGATAGGACTTATTGTGTGTAAAAAAAAAAAAAAGTGTTTTCTGACTATTTGAAAAAACTAGAATGGGTCGAAAACTATTGCAGTTGACCCTCGTCCAACTCAAATCCGAGTTGAACAAGAGAAGCCTCAGCGCCAGTGGAGGAAAAAATGACCTGGTGTTCAGACTTCAGGAGGCTTTGAACAACGAGGGTCATGATCCTGATGCATATTCCTTTGATGTTAAGGAGGATGAACAGACAAGTACCGGCAGTGACATGTCTGCGATGATGCAACTCCTCTTATTAAAAATGGACGAACAGAAGAACAGTCTCGAACAAAAAAATGGATGAACAGAAGAAAAATTTGGACGGTCTTCAACAGAAAATGGATGAACAAAAGAATAATCTGGAAGAACAAAAGAATAGTCTCGAGCAAAAGCTGGATGAACAAAAGAATAGTCTCGAACAAAAGTTGGATGAACAAAAGAATAGTCTAGAACAAAAACTGGAAGAACAAAATAACACTCTCCAGCAAAAATTCGAAGAAATCGATGACAAATTTGAAAGAATAGAGAAGAACGTTGATGACAAATTTGATAGAATAGAGAAGAACGTTGATGACAAATTTGATACAATAGAGAAGAATGTTGGCGAAAAATTCGAAGAAATGGACAGCAAAGTTCAGCAACTGGCGAAAGAGCTCGACACAGTGCGAAAACAGAAACTGCGAGAATGTTCTTTAAGCGGTCCAAGGAGAAAAGATTTGAAGCCTCCCTCATTCGATGGCCAGACCTCATGGTCTACCTATAAGAAGCAGTTTGAAATGGCTGCCTGTGCAAACGACTGGGACAATGAGGAAAAGTGCTTTGCCCTAACAATGGCCTTGCACGGTCCTGCAGCAGAATTGTTGCAAACAGTAGACATCGAAAAGCATAAAGATTATGTGACTTTAGTGCAGGCTATCGAGAAACGGTTTGGGGATCGCCACATGCAGGAGGTCTACAAGGTCCAATTGCAAAGCCGAACGCAGCAAAGAGGAGAAACACTGCAGCAGCTCCAAGCAGACGTGAGTAGACTTGCACATCTGTCATACCCCACCGCAGGCCAGGAAATTATCGACGAAATGGCAAAAGATGCATTTATCAGGGGAATTGCAGATTCGAAGCTACAGTCAGCAGTAAGGATGGCCGGGAAAAGAACCCTTGCTGAAGCACTTGCCTTCGCTCTGGCGATGGAAGCAGCCAATCAGGCTTCCAGGGGAACACATTTCGTCAGGGAAGTAACATCTATCGAATGCTCCTGCACAAGAATTAGTGCCGAGGAACGAGATACTCGACGGGATAGACGGATAATGCGCTGCTGGAATTGCAATAAAATAGGACACCTTCAAAGGCAGTGTAAAGAACCGGTGCGACGAAAAGACTGCCCTCACTGTGGTGGCAAGCCAATAGAGGAAGAAACCAGCAGAAACAGCTATCAAGAAGCCGGTCAACCTTCCCGAAGCCATCAGTCGGGAAATGCTTAAGCACCAACTTCGCGGGGCAGAAGTTGGTAGCAGGAGTCGACGGCCCCAGGACCATCATCCAAGTCTCGCTGGCAAAACGATGCAACGAAAGCCTTCTAGTAGAAGTAGTCAGTGGAAAAGAAAAATGGATGGCAACAGTAGACACCGGTGCCACGGCCTCAATCATCAGGAGGAATCTTGCGCAGAAGTCTTGGCTGCATAACACCAGCAGCTGCAGCTTGCGAACAGCTACAGGAGCAACGTTTAAGGTATATGGTGAAGTCCGCATAAAAATCCAACTGGCCGGAATAACATTCACTCACGCGTTTCTGGTAGCTGACATATGTGACGAGTGCATCATTGGTACAGACTTCATGAGAGAACATGGACTTGTAGTCGACTTGGGGGCACAAACCCTGAAATACGGAAACATGGAGATACCAATGATATACGGAAACGCCAATACCACAGTCTCAAATGTCGTCATCTGCAGCAATCAGAGTCTAGAGCCTTCGTCAGAAGCAATTTTGTGGGCAAAAGTGGAAGGTGGTCCTGGTAGCCACCGATTCTATTTGATGGAGCCGGAAAAGAAAAGAGACTTCATGGTGGGAAAGACCTTAGTGGAGCCAAAGAACAACATGGTCCCTGTAAGGATTCTAAATCCAAAGACATTCAGTGTAAAGGTGAAAAAGGGGGAGATAGTGGGAAAATGCGTACCTGTTGAGGCTATATCGACCACAACGGAAAAACAGGGTGCAACACTGGTCACAACAGTTCAGAGCATAAAAATCAAGAACAAAATTCTCAGCCTCTGTAATCTGGACGAAGATCAGTGAATCCTGGCAGAAAAACTAATCGGTGAGTACGCTGATATATTTGCTACACAAGACGGAGAATATGGACGTACGCATATTGTTCAACACCACATTGACACCGGAGACGCTCGACCAATCCGTCAACCTGCAAGGCGTCTTCCATTGGCAAAGCAAACAGAAGTTGCCGAAATGATGCCGAAGATGAAAGCTGAGGGAGTGATTGAAGAATCGCAAAGTCCGTGGGCATCTCCAGTGGTCCTCGTGAAGAAGAAAGATGGCAGCACGAGAGTTTGTGTAGACTACCGACGTCTCAATGATGTCACTAAAAAGGACAGCTACCCACTTCCGAGAATCGATGACACTTTGGATATGCTTTCTGGAGCGAAATGGTTTTCAACACTTGACTTGAAGAGCGGTTACTGGCAGGTAGAGATAAATCGTGCGGATCGTGAGAAAACTGCCTTCACTACAGGAAGCGGTCTTTGGCAGTTTGCAGTGATGCCGTTTGGACTGTGCAACGCTCCGGCCACCTTCGAGCGACTAATGGAACGAACATTGCAAGGACTCACCTGGAAAACCTGCCTAGTATATTTGGACGACGTTATCGTCATAGGTAAGACGTACGAGGAGCACCGCGAAAATCTAAAAGAAGTGTTTGAGAGGCTACGAAGTGCTCATTTAAAGCTCAACCCGGAAAAGTGCGCCTTGTTTCGTCCGGAAGTAAAATATCTGGGTCACATTATATCAGCGGAAGGAGTAAGAACGGATCCTGACAAAATCGAAGCCGTGAAAAGTTGGCCTTCTCCAAAAGATAAACACCAACTGAGAAGCTTCTTGGGACTCGCCACGTATTACAGAAGGTTCGTAAAGGATTTTGCTGGCATTGCGAAGAGCCTGCATCAACTTACAGAAAAAGGCCGACAGTTCAGGTGGTCTGGAGAATGCGAAAAAGCATTTCAAGAACTGAAGCGACAGCTGTGCAAAGCCCCCATCTTGGGTTACCCCACGCACGGAAAAATGTTCATCGTGGACGCAGACGCTAGCAATGTTGGGGTCGGAGCTGTGATCTCCCAAGTTCATGACGGTCAAGAGAAAGTGGTCGCATATTACAGCAAAGTACTCTCCAGACCTGAACGGAACTACTGTGTAACCCGGCGCGAGCTTCTAGCTTTAATTCTGGCTACGAAGCATTTCCATAAGTACCTCTACGGACAAAAGTTCATTCTCCGGACAGACCACGCAGCTCTGAAATGGCTACTCCAATTTAAGAACCCTGAAGACCAAGTTGCAAGATGGATCGAGCGGTTGCAGGGCTACGACTTTGAAGTGCAACACCGCAAGGGAACACTCCACTCAAATGCTGATGCTCTCTCTCGTCGACCGTGCGGAGTAAAATGCGAACACTGCAATCGTAAAGAAGCAAAAGAACAGGCAACTATCCAAATGATCAGGACTGAGCCAATAGAGGGTTGGAGTATAGACGAAATCCGTTCCTCCCAACAGGCAGACAATGACATCGAACCAATATTGGCCTGGAAAGAACATGAGGAAAGACCAAGCTGGCAGCAGATATCAGATCGGAGCCAAACTCTGAAGGCATACTGGGCACAGTGGGACTCGCTTTTTGTGCAAGATGGATTGCTGAAGAGAAAATGGGAAAGTGCAGATGGGACAACATCTCGTATGCAGCTAATTGTGCCACGGTCCAGAGTCAACCAAGTGCTCCATGAAATACATGACAGAATCTCAGGAGGCCATTTGGGAATAAACAAGACGTTGGAAAAGGTAAGGGAACGTTTCTATTGGCTAAGCGCTAAACAAGATGTCGAGAATTGGTGCAAAAAGTGCATAAGGTGTGCGGCTACCAAGGGTCCAAAAGTAAAGCCACATGGACAAATGCAACAATACAATGTCGGAGCACCTTTCGAACGAATAGCCATCGACATCGCTGGGCCGTTTCCCAAAACCTCTAATGGAAACCGATATACTCTCGTAGTCATGGATTACTTCAGTAAGTGGCCGGTATTTGCCATCCCAAATCAAGAGGCTAAGACCGTAGCCGAACCGATAGTCAACAACTGGGTGAGCAGATTTGGGGTCCCAATGGAGCTGCACTCTGATCAAGGGCGAAACTTTGAATCAAAAGTCTTCCAGGAAATATGCCAATATTTGGGAATAAGAAAGACAAGGACAACGCCACTACACGCTCAATCTGATGGAATGGTCGAACGATTCAATCGGACCTTGAATGAGCATCTATCTAAGGTTGTCAGCAACTGCCAGCGGGATTGGGATCAACACATACCCCTCTTCTTAATGGCCTACCGAAACGCGGTCCATAGCTCAACAGGGCACACACCATCCGAGATCTTATTTGGTCAAACAATTCGGTTGCCAAGTGAAGCAAAATTCGGATCCCCACCGACGGAGCCCAAAGAGGTGAACGAGTACGTGAATGACTTACGCAGCAGGATTCGTAAATTGCATGAAGACACCAGAGAAAAGATGAAGCTAGCAAGCAGCCGCATGAAAACTAGGTACGATATCAAGGCGAAATCTTCCGGTTTCAACGAAGGAGATCTGGTTTGGCCGTATAATCCTCAGCGTAAGAAAGGCAAATCACCAAAATTGCAACAGGACTGGGAAGGTCCATACAAGGTGATAACCCGCATTAATGACGTTGTCTACCGGATCCAGCGTGGGAATCGAGGAAAATTGAAAGTGGTCCATTTGGATAGAATGTGTCATTTCAACGGGATGCTGAATGACGAAGTTGTTCGGGACGAACAACTGTAGGGAGGGAGCAATGTGATAACCACTTAAATGTGAGCAGCGACATCTAGCAGAAAATGTCGAAGACCAGAAGATTTCGATACTGGAATAACAAAGTCTCGACTGGAGAGTGGAATCGAATTTTCTAGCAAATTGGAAATTGTATGGGACGCTGGATGGCGAGGATTGTTCTCGAAGTATGTCATTCGAGTATAAATACCAGCATCCCAAAGGTATGCAAATCAGTTCTAAAGTGTAATTTGAAGTGTTAATTAGGAGAAGTGATTAAGTGGTTTAAGTAAAAGATAAGAAAAGTATAAGTGGTTGAGAAATTGAATTGTACTGAGAGAAACAATTAAATAGTGAATTGTAACTGTACTGAATAAAGGGATTTGTATTGAAAAGAATAAGTTCTATTATTTGTACCCACACAAACATTTTACAATACTTTGAATAGCCATGGATATTTTTCACATTCCGTATTCTCTCATTGATAGTATAATACGTATCCGCAGAGACGTCGGATAGTTCGCACTGAAGAAGCTATTGCTTGTGGAGCGCAGTAGGTATTGAGGAGTACTGGTAGCCTGACCCGAGGCTATATTCTGGAGTCAGGAGCGTCTTGACCCTCGGTTCTAGCTTGACTTGAAGTGTCATGGTGGCTCTGATTTAAACCCAAATCGCAGGGGGGACTTTCAGACTTCCGTCCTATTGCTCGCGGATTGCTCTTGACCCTCAGATAGGTTTAGGTTTTTAGATAAACCTCACTTTCATCTAAGGGAAACTTTATGTCTACTCATGACTTCAATGGGGTTTTCCTCTAAAAGATCTAAAGATCGATGAGGATGGAACATCGTGGGCTTAAACTTACATGACAGATTCCCACGTAAAGGAAGAGACTTGATCTTCTGCGCCACCTTAAGTAAAGTAAAGTTTTGTAAAACAATCAACAAATTCAATTTCTACTAGCTGTTATAAAAAATCAGATGCGACACTCAATTATTGCAGCATTTCATGCGCAATATTCGCCGCACTCCACATTTTTCCAAAGTTACATCCGATAAATGGTATATATTGCATATCACCAACATCAGCGAAACCTCTCCTGCGTCGACCAATATGCGAAACTCTTTCAATTTTATAACACACCCGGCGCCTCCATCGAAGGCACGAACCTTCCATGCCTAATAATATTGAGCGCATAGATGTCGCCGTTAAAACCAATCCAGCTGACTTTGACATCCACCTATGACATATATTTCTCCATAAAAGGCAAACAGATCTACCTAATTTTTGTTTATTTACTTTTGCACCAGCCAAGCGGTTGTCGGTAGCCGGTTTAACAATTATTTTTAACCCGAAAACTTGTAAACAACCAAAGCAAAAATTATGACCAAAATACGCAACACGTACAATGTGAGCACGACAAAAACACTCTGCTGATTCGTCGGCAAAACAAGTGCAGTCAAATCGTATTCGACTTTGAGCTCTCTGTCATATACATACATACATATAAATGTAAAAATAAACAAAAACATTTTTTTATTTACTTGAAAGGGTCGCCCGAGAGACATGGAAGAATCTCAAACTACAGGATGCCAACCCTCGCTATGTGTGGCATATTTGGTATTGACGGGCACATCTGGTTGGGCATTAAAGCAAACCTCGCAAACTAACCTTTTTGCCTTCGGAGCGTTTTCGTTCTTGTTGGGCCACAGTCTGGTCGGTTTCCTTCACACCACTCATCCAAATCCGGGAAGGATAATAAGGAAAATATTCAAAAACACATCAATACTGGCTGAAGTTGCACCTCTGGCAATGATCAATGCTGAAATCTATCTTCTAAGTGGCTTGCAAAAGGAGTTCGCCTACGCACACTTAGCCTCGGCTCTGCTGCCGTTAGTCGCAAACAACTTAATAGAAAACCGCACAAGGGAATTCATCAACATAACATTATTTGGAAATCTAGTCTCACTAGCTTACATTCAAATAGTCAAAGAATCCGGCGTATGGACTGGCGGACTGATTGCCTTGGCTGGCCTCAATCACTTCGTGTTTAAACAACTTTCCAGTCGATATAGTGTGCCAAAGAATGAGATTGTTACAATTGGGCTCAGCTTTTTCAATGTGTTTGCACTAAACGTTTTATACGACCTAAAAGCTTAACGCAAACCCTCAGACCTCTCGAAATTTTGACAAATTATTGTATTTAAAATGTGCACCCGGTTTTTTTTTGAAAATTTTTAAAAAATGTTTTAGTTTTGTCCATGAACATGAACTTTTTTTTTGGCATGTTTGTAAACCTAGACAATTTTACAATGGCTTTATTTTTTTGGAAATGTATATGTAGTATATCTTTTTGTTAAACAAATGTATATTTTAATTGAATATAAATGAATTTTTTCACAAACAAATCAACCATATGGGAAATTGCTTTAACTTTTGGGCCTAGGTCAAGCAGAATTTCAGGGAAAGTTGATGGCAGATGGGAGTAACTGGTCGAATATAGCTAGTTCCTGAAATCATTATTTGGTCAGCCTTTCGAGCTAGGATATTCAGAAATTGCATGATACTGTTTATGTCAATTATAGCAAATGGATAAATGTATAGAATAGTTTGTATAAATTTTTGTTGGAATTTGAGAAGGCTAATCTTATGGCCATTGGAGACTTTAATGGGATTCAATCAAATACTAAATGACGAACCGGAACTATTGCCCCGTTCGATAAGTGAGGATAGGGACGCAACAGATAAACGCACTAATGGGAATGGAAAGAAACTAAACGCTATGTGAATATGTGAAGCGATACGAATCACATTATCAAACAGCCGGACCAATAGTGGTGAAAAAGGGCACCTAACCTTTCTAAGAGGCGCCGCGTGCTCAGTTGATTATTGTTTCCAGAGAGGAAACTGGCTAAAGCATGCAGCAGATTTCGCCGTCCAGGAGTTAACCCACTCAGACCCCTTCTAATATCCGTCAAAGTACAAAGCTTCCAAAACTGCGTTGAAGAAACAAAAATGTCAAAAGATAGAAAGCGAATGTAAACCTCGAAATAAATGGACTAAATAATAGTGAGCTCCATCCCATCAGAGGCATAGAAATGCTTACGACATGTATCTCAAACATAGCTATGTAGATGCTTGCAACTCAAAACAAGAAATAAAGGAAAGCAACCTTGGTATCAATTGGAATGCAAGGCAGCCAGGGAAAAATCGTTTACCTTCCTGAAAGCTCCTGATAAACGTAGACACCAAAAATGCAAAATGTATGTACCATATTGCAAATAAGAAGTTCAAAAGCATTTGCGAACAGAAAAACAAAGACTGTGCATTTAAAATCTCTCGTCAGCGATTGCGAACATAAAAGACTTTAGGTCCTTTTGGAAGATGGTAAAAACGCTTAACGGTGCACTCTTCGCGAATGGCATCAAAGCTGAAGCTTCCATTTTAGCAGAATATTTCGAAAAAGCTGCTAAATCCACAGCAAAATCAAAACCATATGTCATCAGAGTTATACATAGATGCTGCTCAAATAGGGTTCCACAAGAAGGTCGTATTCCATACGAATTTTTGAAAAATGCTTCTTGCAGAAGCTCACGGAAACTTATGATTTTATTTACAGAACTAGTGGGTTATTCAAGTATTTAAGAAAGGAGACCCAAATGAATCAAGCAATTACAGACGCATATCACCAAAATTTTTACGACAGTTATCTTAGAACGCCTAATAAATTGGATACGTGAAAATGACATATTTAGTGAGTATCAAGCTGGTTTCCGCAAACTTTATTCCACAGTCGACATCTTCTCTCTAACAAGCATTGCCCAGGCGTTTTTAGATAAAGGTTAAAAGCTGTATGCCTTCTTCTTGGATTTTAAAGCGGCTTTTGATTATATCGACTGAAGAGCTCTGTTCTTTAAACTGAGCAAACTGGGAGTTTCGACAAAAGTACTAAGGGACCAAGACAACATCACAGCGGTCTGGAATGAAAACATTTGTCTAACTGATTTCAGTCTACATCTGGAGTGAAGCAAGGATGTCTGCTGAGTCCTCTTATTCTGTTCTCAATTTTCCTGTTGTATGTCTCTTAGGGGGAATATTTCTTGATGGATTACGTATAAACCTCTTGCTCTACACTGACGATATCGTAGTACACGCGGGAGCACTAAACATGCTATAAATCATGATAAATAAGCTGCAATAATACTTCCACTGCTTGCAACTTAACACGAACAAATGAATGAAAAATGGACCTGGCAAAATGAAAAACTCGATAAAGTCAAGGAATACAAATACCTTGGAGTCTGATCACACCACAGTTATTTTTTAGAAAGCACCTTCATGATAAGTTAAAAGAATCAAAAAGGGCAACCAATTGTAACTGAAAAGGGATCTTTGGAAAAGAGAAAATCGCACCGAGTGTAACGTATATGTAAAATATGATATTTGAAGCAGTCATAAGGTCAATCTGTGCTATGCGGGGAAAGTGTGGGAGATCTGGCAGTTTGAGGAGGCTGAAAAACTCTAGAGATACTTCCTAAAGAAAATGTTCCGACTGCCAAATTACATGTTGTACCTGGAGAGTTCTCCATGTGTTTACCCTTAGACTACACTTCTTTTATGTCTTGAAAATTTAATCTCAACCAAGTCATCGGCTTCCTCATAAAATTGCTATGCACCTCGAAAATCGAAACCTCGAGTTATTTTCCGAATGAACTAGACTGGGCCGTGAGCATAATGTACACGAAGTATACGTAAACAAAACAAACTTAGGAAATGAATTGGAGGAACTTTAAATCAAGATCCAAAGGAACAGAGCCAAGTACGAAACATTTATAAAGTTTGAAACCATAACCTTGGGGATCAGAATAGTTTAGAGGTAAAGGCTATACTATTCAAAGCCAGGAGCGAACTACTGCAATTAAATTACGAGTACATGCCACATAGAACTGATGGAAGTGACGAATGTACACTGTGCAACCATAGAACAAGAGAAGACAACACTCATTTCATTGGAGCTTGCCAAATGCTGAGCTCAATTGGAACATCCTTCTATGGAAAAAACACGCTCCCTTCAGATGAAGTCTTTCACTTTCTAAATGGAGAAACTGGACTAAACTGTTTAAATTTATAAAATCTGCTCTTAAATACCAACTGCAAATAAACCAAGTTTTTTTTAGAAAAATATTGATTACAATGAATTAGTTCTATAATTTTAAAACTCACTTTTCTCGGTTCACGGCAAAAGCCAAAGCTTATCATTGTAAATCTTGTAACAACCGTATTCCTTTTTTCATTAATAAAGTTACACTGCTACTATTAAAAAATTGACTGATTTCTTGAGCAACCTGCTAGGCCAAAGCTGCTTCCAGCAATTCAGACCAATTTTCACTTCACAGCTTTTATTTAGAGTCATTGGTGTTTTTATTTTGTGTTTGCATTTCCTTCAAGTAGGTCCTCGTAGATCATTGGGCGTCAACAACACCTGCGTACCATCGTGATCGGTGTTCTGCAATACACTTGGGTTTCTCGACGATTCTTCCTATGTCTGCTTAAGGCGGCCCTCGTCTCATGATTGGGTAAGCGGATTGCAATGCATGGTGTGATTCGCAATGAAACTGTCTTTGCGGTATAAATGACCAATCAACCGCCACTTTTTCTTGCGTATTTTAACGTCTCTTGGTTATTGGTCCCCTCAATTGCGGTTTGACATATATATATATATATATATATATATACAGCTTACTTGATACGGCGTTGATCACTTACCAAGTACTACACCCATTAAGTAGTACTATTTCATCTAGGCGCCAAAGACGTCCAGACTAGACGTTAAATGGTGATCCCACAGGATTATACTTCAAGTGATTCTCCCACCCGGCCCTGATTATTAAGGCCCCAACCAACGAAGAAAACCTACCGCCGATTTACATGCTGACCCATGAATTGCTAGATTTTTAGACTCCAATGATTCCTGCGGATGTTACTACGTCACACTCGGTAGTTTAGGCTAACACGTTAAAGAAAGTATCGGAGAGCATCAGCGTGTTACAGTTGAACTCCATCAGAATAGACTGGCGGTTGCTCACAGTGCTGTTTTTGACGGTTCGCCTATAGAAACCAAGAAATTCGAAAGGGCAACAGAAGAGGGACATTTTGAAGAATTACTATCTGAGGGCAGATGAAGATATGAGGCAAATGCACAGCGCAGAGAAACAGTTCTGCGGAAAGCGCGAGTACTAAGAATCTCAATCCTCCCGCGATCGGCGGTAGTGACGCCCACTGAAACCGATTAAGTCCTCATAACTGATAACATCGTTTTCTTCCAAACTTCGCCAAGAGAAAGAAAGTTGTTGCTCCGTCTGTCGATTGATTTTTCCGCACACAATGCCCAGTTGAAGCCAAGACTTCAACCAGCAAAGTTCAGGTGAAGGGAAATCGTTTGATGCGATCAAATCTACCGTTAGAAACATTAGAAACAAGCCTGGCGCGGTGCCTGAAAACCACCTCATAGAAAACCCCTAAAAGCAAAAGAACTGCTTACAAATAAGAATGCCACTATCATATCTCTGATGCTTCGAAATGGGAAGGCAGTCAATGAAGTAGTCTGAAAGCCGCTGAGTGCAAGCACTACGTTGGCCAACTGCGGGAGCTACCCAAATCAGGGAACACTTGCATTTAAGCAGAGGGCTGCTCTACGCAGAAAACTCTTGAATAGCTTAGCAATTTTGTGCCTAATATGTATTCCCTTGGAACTAAATCGATGCGCGCCATATTGCAGATTCCGGAGGAACTCACAGAAATGGAGGCTGTATTAATGCGCCTTCATACTCAGAATCTGGACACCACACTGAAAAGTGGAAAATCTTTTCTCACAGGAAGATTAAGGGTCTTGGATAAAGCTTCATTTGAGACCATTAAACCTGGGTATGAAAATCGCTCACCCTTTAGAAACTTCGGAAAGTATTTGTTTGGAGTGCAGTCATCCTGGGGTGTCATGCCAACTATGTTCGCACGAAACCCAACTGTGAGTGGAAGGTATAACCGAGGTCGAAGGCCGTCTTAACAGTGGTTCGGGTACTGAAAAACTCTATTCTGACCTTGCCTAGCAAGTTCATCAACGATTTTATTTTGCGCAATCCCATTGTGACCTGGAACGCAAATAAGACTCAATAGATTCAGCCATCCGAGGAAACCAGCTCGATATTTAAAAAGGCTGGCTTGGCTCCACATAAATAAAGACACGTGTTGATGGAACCATGAGATGAAAATGACTGTAAAGGCTAAAAAGCAAACCTTGGAAGAGTGGACTAGGTACAGCGAGCGAAACCGCAACCTTCCCAATCTATAAGCAGGTGACAAGCAGTAGAAGATAAGCAATGTCGAACCACGAGTATTTTTAAGATTTCTGCGCAACGAATAAAAAACTCGCAAGAGATTCAATCGCCGAAATATATTGAAGATGAGCAGGGAAATCTACTTACGGGTAACAACGAGAGTTGCAATAGATAGAGAATGCACTTGGACGCCTTGCTACGTAAAGAAATTCCGTGCAGTCCCATTACCTTGGTTGTCGCGCATTAAGAACAAACCGCAGATTTTACGGAAATCGAAGTTAGCGAGATTTTTAAACGAATGAACCGGCGAAGTGCATATCTTCCGAATTGTAGATCGGTAATCTTGAAAGACAACTTTCTGGTTACACTGTATAAAGGTAAAGGCGATACTATAAATTGCAATTTCGGGGCAAAAGTTGGAGTACACCAAGGCGGTGTACCTACAAAGTTAGTTGTTTTTAAATATCGTGCAAGATTTTCAATTGGAACAATACATATCTAAACGAGTCCAGCAAAACTTATCTTCTTTTCGTCAATGATAGCGCTATTATAGGCAACGAAGTGATAGCCTAATGATAACGAGTTAAGAATCTAAAGAGCCAAACCCAACTCCTATCATCTATTTAGAGGGAGCCATCTTCTCAAAATTGGAATAAAAACACTTAAGCTCTCTCGTTAACCACCAAGCAACTTTCGATGACCATGTCGCGCATAGACTCAGTGTGTGATGGCTTAAATGGCGCGAAAACTCCGCTGTATGTGCCTGTTTACATTGGCGACGGGATGAAAGTCCTCACCATGAACGTCGTGTTCACATTTTCATAGTGTTGGAAGACTTTTTGACAAGTGGAACACTTGAATCGGAGCATTTTTGTTTTTAAAATTTGAGCAGTTGGCCAGAAAGATACGTTTTTTCCTATTCTTCACACTTTCTTTCTCATCAACGATCAAAACTAAAATGAAAAAATATGTCAGAAATGGACCGATATGGAAAAAAACGACGTGCTTCACCCGAAAATTTAGAAATGAATTTTCGGTGGAAGTAACCCTTCTTTTTCCCACTTCAATAAAAAGCGTTCCCTCTCTTTCGGGTAATCTTCCTGCCTGCGCTAATGCGAATAGGCACTATTTTGTAAAAGGAAAATGCCACTAAGCTAAAGGGTTTGTTATATGCGACAGTCGTTTGTGCATCACAATGTTGAACGGTGTCCGAAAAATATAAAGGAAAAGTAACAGCGACGGAAATGAAATCGTTACGAATGTCAGGGGGTGTAATAAAACGCGATCTTGTTAGAAGTACGCGCATCCGCGGAAGTTTACACGTTAAAAAACCTATAGTAGAGAAATTTCAGACTGAGCAGACCGTTAGTCTTCCGATGTTCAACGAAGCTCATCTGAAAATCTGTTTCAAAAAGTAAGTTCCAGACGAGGTTCAAAAAAGAGGCCAATGGAAATGCCAAAACATCAGCAAGCTGGAAAATGTAAATTCCGTAAATTAAGCTAACTCCGCAAGAGGCACAGTAGCAATGCAGATACGTTGGAGAAATATGTAACATTAGGTGTAATTATTATATTAATTATAAAATTTCAACGGAGCGTTATGATATAAGGCTCCTAAGATTTATCGGGGTATTTACTCCGTGTTTGCCTTGCTTTGGGAGGAAGAAAGATTAATACAAATGCACATTGGGTTAAAATATTTAGAGGTTGGCTGGTCTTTCTATAAGCAAGTTGTACGGTACGGTTGTACTGAAAGGCATTCATAGGGAGACGGCTGTTACGATAGAACACTTTTGATGAGAATAGTAATAGTACAAGGTGATATAGTAGACTTTACGTCAATAGGGTAGTGGATCAATTGACTGGATTATATAATCATCACCTATGAGTTTAAATTAATTTGCATTGCATCAAGTAGGTGCAGAAAGATTTTAGATTTAGATTTGCTAGGCGTTGCCATTGGTTGAGGGAACCTAGGCATTCCGCATCGGTTTGTTGATGTCGAATATGTGTTCATTCCAAAGTAGGTTATCATTAACACATATACCGATAGTGGAAAGTTATTATGGCTAATAGCTGGGTGGGTGCTTACATTTCACTTTAATGACTGAGGAGAGCATTGTATTTTGAGTTGCATTAAATTCGATTCGTATATGATTTCTAATTAGTTATGCTGTAAATATTTGTTCTTAATGAGATTAATAAACCCTGCCGCTCCCGTTCTACAATCGAATGACCTTATGCATTCGTGGAATTGTAATATTATTACTAACGAATATTCAGAGTTAAAAACATAAACAAAAATAATTTTTGTAGTATTTAGTTCTGTAATGTTAATTATAATTAGCAAACGAAGGAAAAAAAACACAAATTTCCAATGATATATCACCCTTAGGCAAACTTAACGAAGACGCATAAATGGCATTGCCAACACAACTGACAGCTATCTATGCGATTTGCGGGCATCCGAAATTAAATTTTGAAAAGTGTTGGAAAAACGATCGAACGGACGAAGGAACGGCAATTAACCAGCGTTTTGAGGTTTTTTCAAATAAAAATTCAATTAAATCCGATAGTAATAAGCAAAAGCAATCAAAAAATAAATAGAGCAAACACCGCTAAAAGTGGTGTGCTGTTTTTTTCTCGGATTTTTCCACATAACTGTCTTTTCCCACAAACATGTTTGGTTAAATTAATTTGCTTTATTTTGGAGAACAAAACAAAAAAAACAATTCCAAACAGCAGGTAAGTTGTGGTCTTCAATAATAGCATAAGCCCTCTATACAGGATTTGTATAAGAAAATATAGTGCTCCAAAATCCGATTAAGTTCATGGCTAGGTTTCTGCGCAGAAAAACAATTATCATTCATAACAGTTTACCTCTGGAAGTTGCGATTCAAAAAATTCCATCTACCTGTGAAGAATGTGAAAAATTGAAAGAAAAAGATGAACAGAATTAAGTTCGCCAGCAATATCCTGGTTATTTGGCAGGAAAAGTTCAAGAATGTGAAAAGGGCATATTTGTCTTGCATCACAGCTGCTACTTTGATTTTTGTTAATTTTTTTGACAATGCGCCCTGTTTATGTGTTTACAAGGAGAAGTCGGGGGGTTGGTTGATATTCGAGAGTTGGTGTTTGTAACACAGATAATGTGTTCTCCTCGTGCATGCTTGAGCTCACGCAAACATAAGCGCGTGCACATAGAGATTGGAAACTGTTAAACCGGAGCCGCAAGAAACCGACAAATCCATTACCTGCCAAAAATGTACGAATGCCTCTTCCTAGATGTGTTGCCTAGCTTCTGTGGATGTGTGTGTGTGTGTGTATGTTTGAGGAAGAGAAGAAGAAAGGATCCTGTTGGCTCTACAATTAGTGGAGTGTTGTCTTTTTCTAGGCACACATAGTAGGGTGTACTCTTTTCGTCGTACCTATCTTGTGTTTTTTTTTTTGTTTGCTTTTGGTTTGCCGCGAAAGTGGATTGTGGAAATGATTTTCTTCAGGATCATCCAAGGATGGCACAAGAATTAGAAAAATCATCTGTCGATCAGATTTTTGGCGGTGTAGTTGGCAGTCACCGCCGCTCTATATACTGATAGATTTGGTTCAGTTTTTTATTTTCTTTTTCTTTTGAGTTTTTCACCTTTTAACTGTTACAATTTATTGTTTTTGTTTGTTTTTTTTGTTACTCTTATTAACTATGTTTAGTGATTTTGTTGTGTTTTTTATTTGTTGAACTTGTGGCAATTTGGTAAGTTGAAATGAGCGCAAAAGATACAGGGGCTTGCCTTTTATAATTGCTTCTTGCCGCTTAATCGAGATCAATAATATGTACCTATTATCTTTAATTTCCTTTATTATTTGTTGAATGAGGTAATTTAAGCCTTAAGTACAGACTACATTGAAGTGGATCTCTACTTATGTACAGACATGTGCACGTGTAGCGTGTTCTTTCCTTTCTACTCCCCGGGGTGTACATGCTATTGCAACAAAAAATCTTCGGCTTACTCAATACAGGGACAGATCTTTGATTTGAACATTTCAATTTAATTTTTGGATTGTGTGCACTCATTTTGTGTAAACTTTAAGTATCATATATCGTATCTATGTCTCCTTATTCTATAGCTTTCATATTTCGATCATTTTCTGTTATTTGGTGAATTATTGAGATGGCGCTACAATGCGGAATTGGCCAGGGCCGCGGCAATCATACCTCTCCAACTCTTGCTCCCCGTCCACTTGGGAGCACCTCTACCGCGTTGTCGCTCTGGATTGGAGTTGAAAATCTCGGAGCGTTGGTGTTCATGCGCTCAGTGACCCATCCATCTAAACTAGCTAATCCGAGTTTTTCTGACGAAATCGGACCGACAATTACCTGATTAATCATTAGCATCCTGTAAAAAGTCTTTCTGAGTGCTCGAGAGAGCGCTTTGCTGCCCAATTGAGATGAGGTAGATTAAGTCTCTTACTACCTCAAAATTGTGACATTTTGTCCTAGGGCTCGATATTGTGCATATCTCTTTGTTGACAGCATATACTTTGTTTCTCCTTCGTTGACCGCTAGATTCATCTTTGCCAACATGCAGTGTTCCATTATATTAATGTGGTCTGTCTATGAGAGTAACTAACTGACTTCTGAAAGATGGAGTTAACTTGAGAGTTTCGCAAAATTCTTTCAAGAACTATGTTTACAAAAATCACATGACAGCGCATCGCCCTGTCGAAGTCGATGGCAAAACTAGACATGCCCCTATGTATTTGGTCTCTATAGACGCTGTAATATGCGGCTTTGATGTCAATGAAGAGGTGGTTTGGAACTTTTGGGGTTTTTCCAAGATCTGCCGTAATGTGAAAAGTTTATCTATGGGGGACTTTCCTGTTATAAAACCACACTGACCAAAACGCTTTTATTGTTCATTTATTCTCCTTTTATTGGAATTCTCCAGCTTAAGAGATTTAAAAAAAACCGGGCCCGGAAGAGATCCGGTGAGCATGGTGGGTGAATGATCACACAAACTGATCTTTAAGTGCAGAACTGGGTCACCTATAACTACGAACATCAGGCCTGTTTGCGTACTGTCCAAAACTACGAAAAACAACAACAACCACGGCTTTTTGGCAGTTTTGGGCTGTTTTTCGTATACAGGGATGGGAGCGGTTAAAGAAAGTTAGGACGTGAGGTATAGGTGTGCAGAATATTTTTAAGAGATAGTTTGCTGAGGTGGTAGTCGAAGAGAGGCAGAATATCGGTAATTCAACAATGCATTCTATACATTGGCTCAAAGTGTCCGTAATTCGACCTGTGAAGATTGAACCGGAAAAGTGGCACAACGCCCTAAGATTGCGTGGGTTGTTAAAAGAGATAAGTTGAAGGAAAGAAGGACAATCCATAATACCAACTAAAATCTGATGAACAAAGCGAATGTCGGCAACTTTTCGGCGTATAGAAAGATGTTGTAAATTTATAAGTTTCAGCCGATCAGTGTATAGTGGGGAAGTCCACGTAAAGTAAATCGTAAAAACCTGCGTTGAACAGCTTCTATCCGAAGGATGTGAGTTCTATATTAGGGTGATCAAAACTTGGCTTAACATATGTTATGCAAAGAGATTTGGTAGCATTAAGATTGTAAAACTCCTGTAAAAACTAGACCAGCGCTTGATGAAGCCAAGGGCGGAGTTTTTTTTTCATATTAATGTGAGAACGGAAATTGAGTCACAGATGGCACCTAAATCACGCAACTCATTCACTAAGGGAACGGGCAGATTAAAGATCAGATAGTAGCGAGGTGAAGTATAAGTTATAGCCTGACACTTATTGACGTTAAACTCAAGGAAATTCTAACACCAAGTAGGAAATCTGTCTAAATCTTCCTGCAGTGGTAGACAGTGTGAGGAAGATGATATATGTCTAAAGATTTTCATATCATCTGCATAAACAGTTATGTATGAATTTCCAATGATACAATCAAAATCATTTATAGTCAGAATAAATAATAAGGGACCAAGCAGGAAAACCAGAGAAGGCTTTAATCGGGTCAGAAACCATGGATCTAAATGTAACATAGTAATGATCATTTAAATAGGATTGAATCTACGTTATAAACTTTGAGAAATCCGTCCTGGTTTTGGGAAACAATAGATTTACAATGGTAACGCATTAGGTCATAGATAATGCTCTCAAAACGCTTAGATATGCAGGACAGCTTAGCAATTGGTCGATAGTTGGAAATATCTTTTTTTTTAATTCTAGATAAAAAGCGATAAATCGGGATTCACGAACATTATAGTCGCATGATCACCGATTACTTTTTACCTAATTTGCATTCACATCCATCTTACTCGCGCACATAGTTTAAATAAAATGTTGCAATTCTGCATATCGCAAAGGTCGCCAGACCTAACTGACATGGGTTACATCAGAAGTAAACTTCGCTAATAATCTGTCTGTCAGTCACGGAGCTGAAAGGATATATCCGCCATGAAATTCACGACATCCGGCCATGTATGCTGAATCACGCGTCACAAATCACGGACGTCCACCTCTAGATATCATTTTCAAAATATAGAATCCGCGTTCTCTCTATTTATGTTGAAACAAAGTAATAAAACAGTATGTCTCATAGTTTTCATTTTATTCACGTTTAAGAAAATACAGCTATGGTCAAAATAATAGGCACACTCATTACTTTTCGAGACCATAAACGTAGTTCTTATTTTATTCGAATATATAAAGCAGGGATAGTCTCAAATTCATTGTTAATGCAAGGTGCGTTCCAAATTAAACAGAACTGTTTTAAAATAAGAACAACAAAAAGTTTTGTTTGTAAAAACGATTTATTTTATTCAAAAGAGTCCTGTTCTGACTCAATATAGCGCGGTCTAAAAGCATGTCGATGTCCTTTAGGCTGTCGGTACAAGCTTCTGGCTTCTACATCCACAAAACGCTTTCCTTTCACCGACAAATGTACTTTTCCGAAAAGATAATGGTCGCACGGTGCCAAATCAGGCGAATACGGGGAGTGGTTAACAATTAAAATGCGATTTTTAGTCAAAAAATCGGTCACAGTGTCGATCGATGAATTGACGCATTATCGTGCAACAAACGCCAACATTCTTCTGCGCGATGTTCTAGCCGAATACAACGAATATGATGCACGAAACACTTCAAAATACCAAGGTAGAAATGTGCATTAGCTGTTTCGCCCGGTGCAATGAACTCTTTGAGGACAATGCCCTTGGAATAGTGAAAGCAAATCAACATTGTCTTCATTTTTGACGTCTCTAAACGAGATTTTTTGGGTTTTGGCTCGTCTAGCGCTTTCCACTCGGCACTTTGGCATTTGATTTCTGGATCATAAAAAAAACACAACCTTTCATCACTAGCCACAATGTTGTAAAGGAAGTTTTTGTTCTTTATGGCCGCATTGACGTCCTTCGAATATTGAACTCTGAGCAATTTTTAGTCGATGCTCATATTTGTACCGATGACACAAACATACCGTCACTTCAGACGCAATAACTCCGCTTCTGTTCGTCCAGATTTCATGCAATTTTAACAATACAATACAATACAATTTTCCGACGCATGTAGCCAATAATAATAAAAATCACTAGGAATATCTACTTTGGAACGGACTGTATGTTCACACCATCGTATCTGAAACGATTGCTTGCTTATTTCAAAACAAACTGTGTTCAGTCAACTATACTGATTCATACTGCTTAATTGCTTGGAAAAAAAAACAAAAAAAAATGTACAGTGTATATTTTTCCTAATGGAAAGTTAAAGTCATGCAGGAAGCGCTTATTTGATGATATAACTTCGTATCTGTGGACTAATTCTAAAGCAAAAGTGATGGTTGGCTGCAGAAATTTAGAAATAGGTTTGGTATTCGACTTCTAAAGATATTTGAAGAGAAGCTTTCTTCCCAACTTGAGCTAGTCAATTGATTTAAGGAAAAATTTCGAAGTCGTCGAATTCATGAATTTGGATTACAAACTGAACAAATTTATAATGCCGATATGTCAGGCTTGTACTGGAAACTTACCAGAGAAAACATATGCCTCGCCAGCGGAGAGAACAAGATCGGGGAGAAAGACTGAGAACGCTTCTGGTCACGACAAATTAAACTCTTCATTGGAAAACCAAAAAAACCTCGTCCTTTTAAGAATTTAAGCTCACTAATAGACTAAAGACACTCAAAATTTGCATGGATGACTTCAGCAATATCCAAGGATTGGTTCCATAACAATTTTGACTTCGAAGTTCAACGTTATGTTAGTCAAAACAGTTTACCAATAATGGAATAATCTAGATAAAAGTTTACCGAAAAGTGTTGGAGTAACGTTCTTAAAGCAGTAGGAGATGAAAAAGATGACTATGATGATGAAGAAAACATACCATTAAACGTTTTAAAACCTCAAAACAATTACATGTCCAATAGAGTTTCTAATGATGCCATTAATTTGCTGAACCGTAACAACTCCAAGCTATCGTATACAAATGCAGACGTCAATGATAGGAGTGATGACAAACATATCGCAGTTTTTAAGTTGAAAAATAGGCTATCAATCAGTGACAGAACTCGGTTATAATCGGTTCATCAAACGGACAAAAATTAAAAAAAAAAAAAAAAAAACAAATTGATTTGGATGCAGACACATCCCTACGACATAACAAAAATGCTTTTTTGAAAATATCTTCAATGTACAGACAGAAATGCACATATGTACAAATGTATGTAGGTTATATTACGTATAGAAGACATCGGCGAAAGACTGCTTAGAAACGTTGTAACGTGCAAAAAGTATAGTAGTACTTACAAATTTACTAACAGTAGCTACTTCTAATCTTGTGAAGAATAAGGGCCATAAGGTGCTAAAAGACGCATTAGAAAACAGACCGGAAGTAAACGTTAACCACGATGAAAAGAAGCAAGTTGTTCGTGCAACTATTGAGTGGGTTGTCAAAAACGTTCGTTCTTTTGATATTATTGAAGACAATGGCTTGAATAAATTTACAGAGCTGGTGTTATGGCTTGGAGCAAAACTAGGACCCAATGTAGATATAGATATACTTTTATCACACTCTGCAACAATATCCAGCAATATTGACCAATTGTATGAAACCTTAATTCAGATTTGTGGACTGATGCTATTGACTAATTACTGAATTTAATATTTATGGTATTTGCTTGTGTTTCCTTTTCTAATAGATATTATCAATTTTTATTAGTTAAGTTAGAAAAGTGACGAGAAAATATGAAAATAAAGAAATGAAAATCTAAAATTTATGTTTTGTCTTTATAAAATTGTTTCTTTTAACTCGAGTAACACGAGTAGCATTATATAATTCGAATGCGTTCTTCATACTTATTGCATGTTTTGAATGTGACGGAACTTCGTTCACGTACATGTCGCATTCACACCAACGTTTTTCAGTAAAACATTCATTTATAATAATTAAAAATGCAATAGTCAGTTATTGTCGAATCTGGATCATGGACAGTATTAATACTGCGAGTTGAGCGAATTCGTTGCTCTCATATTTGTTGGTAATCATCATTTTCTCAACTCTTTCATTCGTTTCTCGTTGTGTACGAGTATGAAGTGAATGAGTAGGCGCAGTTAATTTCTATGAGTGTTTCATGAGTAACTTTTTTGCATTCATGCAGATAAATACAAAAAAATATCAGGTCATTTCATCTCAAGTCAGTAGTTTTCAAGGTACAACCCAACTTGTTCAAATAATAAATCTCAAAAATGGACTATTCTTTTACAACAGCCCTATAAAATTAACTAGTTAACAGCTACTTTGGAATTTTTTTCCCCGTGAAATAAGTTTATTATTGCGCAATGGAAATCAAATAATTTTTTTTTAAAAAAGGTTTATTTTATGACCCCTAAAAGGGTGAAAATGGGACCACCTCGGTAAGGAGCGACCATTTTTTCAAGTAAAAAAAAAAATAGATCCTTTTTTCTGAAATGAAAATTCAGCAGATCTCTTATAAAACAAATTAAAAAGAATGCAAAATTATTCGCATAACCAGTTCGTAGTTTTTAACCAAGATGTTGATGGTTTATTCAATATTCTCAACGATGGAGTTTTCAATACAAGAATAAGCAGATATGGTTTATGTCTGTGGTTTCTGCAATAGTAACGGTCTTGGAGTTTTTGAGACGATATCGTGATAGGACTGCCACGGTTCGGCAGAAAATGTATCAGCACATGTTGCAGGTTAAGGGAGACAGGAACAACTCAGAAATCCCCGGAAGATTTACATCAGTAACCATTACGTCAGAAATTGTCCAAATACCAGTCTGAATTCTACATTCAAAAGGCATGCATGCTTTCCATCATATACCAGTGCATGAGCTACAACCTGAGGACTTAGAGAAACGTTTTGAATTATGCAATTACATTCTGGAAAGACATTTTGCGGAAGACAACTTAATTGGCCGGATTCTATGAACGGATGAGTATCAATCACCAGGGATCACTAATTTCTACAATTTACAGCCCCATTCCATGAAATACAGAGCTTTTCAGCATAAGTTCAACGTCAATGTGTGGGCAGCCATATCGGGTAATATTGTTACCTGGTCAACCACCGACGAGTGCACACGTTTATTTACTAGTGCATTTATAAATTTTACCATTTCGGTCGTGTATTGTGCAAAAAAAAAAAACAAAAAAAAGCGGCTCGGAAATCTTACAAGCTAAGAAAAAAACAAAAACAAGCGCACGTAGAAGTGCAGCGTAGAAAAAAATTACACAGTGCTGGTATCCCACCTCTATCCCTGCTGATCATAGTACTGCTGCCTGCACTCAGTTACTGGTGTTGCTGTATTTGTCATACGCCACAGTCAATGACTCAGGCTATGTAACAATTGATGGAGAGCGGGTTGTGACTGTGAATTTTGTTGGTGCTCTGTTTCCTATTGTAAGGGAATAACACCTTCAACAATTTGTTTCGGTAAACCAACATCAGAATTTTCACTTCACAGCCTTACTGTGCATCGTCGGTGTTTGTTTTTTGTAATGACTCAGGAGTTTAGAGTGGATATAGCAAATATTCGCGGGCTAAAAAGTAATTACTTTTTTGCGTACCTCAACGTCTGCAAATACTGGCCAGCTGCTTTGGCACTTAGTGAAACACAGGTAGATCCCCGCCCACACATCTCAGATCACTGGTCTGAAGATACCTGGCTTCGAACTAGTGCCAATATTCATCTCTCACCGCGATCTCGCCTTTTACGTCGTTGGTGATGTAGTTTACCAAACTCCACCACAATGTAATCGCTGTTCCAATCCAAAATTCAACTTCATATGGCTAGAATTCCATCTCCGTGAACAAATTATTCACTATTGCTTTATTTACAGAAGTTCCTAACCGGACAGCAAATCGACCTTTGACAAATTTGAGATTTGTATCCCGTACTGAAATCGTTATTACGGGCGATTTTAATATACACAATTCTTGGCTTTGACATTCTAGACAGACAATACCCGAAGGACGGAGTATTCAGATCTTCGCTTCGGAAAACAACTTGGCCCAGCTTGTACATAATCCCAGGCGAATACAAGACGTTTATAGTAATACCGCCAACACCCTGGACTTGTATTTAACTTCTCACCCTGATAAGTACAAAGTGGATGTGCTATCCCCTCTAGGCTCGTCGGACCACTAGTTACTCGTATACCGACCATACGAGGGGCGTTCAATATATTCTCGGTATCGATATGAAGGAAAATGCGAATTCAATTTAAATTGTTTTTATTTTTCAATATACTCGTAATCTCCCCTAACATCAATGCATTTGTTACATCTTGAGATAAGCTTTTTTAAACCCTCAAAAAAATAAATTTCCTCTTTCTCTGCAAAATACCCATTTATTGCCGACTTGAGTTCTTCATCATCCGAAAATCTTTTTCCACGAAGACATTTTTTCAAATCCGGAAACAGGAAATAATCACTAGGGGCAAGGTCTGGACTATAGGGTGGGTGTTGGATTTCTTCGAAATCACAATCTCGCGCAGCAGCATTGGAAACTCGCGCCGTGTGAACAGGAGCGTTGTCATGAAGAAGCAACACACCCGCTGCGAGTTTACCCCGTCTTTTCTTTTTAATTTCCTCCCGCAAATTATGCAAAGTGGAAGCGTAGGATTAGGCGTTGATGGTTTCACCTTTTTTTTGTACTCAATGAGCAAGATTCCCTTTGAGTCCCAAAAAACTGTGGCCATGAGCTTCCCGGCAGACGGAGTAACTTTGAACTTCTTGGGGGGGTCTGTTCCTTTTTTATGCCACTGCATGGACTCTTGTTTGCTTTCAGGGTCATAGTGGTGGACCCATGTTTCGTCCCCAGTAACAATTCGATCCATAACACCGTCCGCGTTCTCACTACACATCTCCAAAAGCTCTCTACAGCATGCGATTCTCACTTTTTTCTGGCTTTTCTGCGCATTCGTGGCACCCACCTTGCACTGACCTTTGAAAGGTTAAGATGGTCATGAAGAATGGTGTGAATGGTACAAATTGAAAGCTTGGTGATCTCTGCCATCATTTTCACCTTTATTCGGGCATCCTCAAGAACAAAGAACAAGTTTTTCGACTTCTTTGATGCTTTCTCCCGTACAAGCAGTAGCCGGGGCGCCGGAGCGGGGGTCGTCGTCAATGCTCTCTCTGCCTCTCTTGAACTCACTTGACCACTTTTGCACAGTTAATAATGAAGGTGCGGAACCCTGGTAAACAGCCACCATCTCTTCATGAATAGTTTTTTTACTTTTTCCTTGCTTAGTGAGAAATTTAATTACAGCGCGATGCTCAATTTTCACCATCATCGTCTCAGTTGCCATTATGATTCTGTTTAACTAGAGATAAAACGTGAATTAATAATCACATTTATACGAAATTTTACATGAATGCACTAAAATAATAGTATTACTTGATAAATAAGTCAATTTATATATACAATCACAGCTTCACCCCGATAACGAGAATATGTTGAACGCCCCTCGTAAAAAATAATAAAAATAAGCAATTTGAGGACCCTATCGGCTTCCTCCGAGGCTTAATTCGAATCTCTACCTGGAATGTTTGCGAAACAAATCACATGAACTAATAGATGATGTAACAGCCATTGTGTACCAGCAAGATGGCGCCTCGCGCACTATGGCCATGAAGTTAGAGAGTGGTTAGATCGCGTGTATTAAAACTCGTGGACAGGGCGGGATGGACCCATTCTGTAGCCTCCAAGGCTTCCGGATTTGATCCTAATGAACCTTTATTTTTTAGGACGGATGAAGGACATTATTTACTCATCGGAAATAACAACATCGAATGACTTGAGCCATACGATTGACGAAGTCCGAAAAGAATTGAAATAAATGGACATTCTTAGATACTCTCAAACACGAGCTCTGGCGTGCATGCATACAGAGCAATGGTTTGCACTTTGAACAATTGACATGATAGGTTTGATGGAAAAAATAAAAAATATAAATGTGCAATCAATATTTGTATTTTTTACCTGTTTCAATAAGTTAGGTCGTATTTTGAAAACTACTATTTTTTTTATTTGTAAATACTAGTTCACGTTTCGGAAAAGTGATGACAAAGTTAAAATTTTAAGTTTTTTAAGAAAAAAAGAAATCACTTTTGATCTTCAATAACTTTTGACACATTAGTTTTAGGGCAATATTTACTTAGAAACATAATTACGAATTTAACGATACCCCATTTGTTATCATACACGCATAAATTTTGAAAGATGTTATTTTCAAATAAGAGTCAAAACAGGGCACCGTAAGGCTTTGCTTTTGATTTTTTTCCTCTAAAAATATGTATGTCAAGGAATCTCGCCTGAAAGTCTTCGACACATTACGCGGAACACTCTATGTGCAAGGACCATTTCGAAAATAATGCACCCATTGGCAATTGTACAATAGTAACAAAAGCATAAGAGACATTGCCAGAGAAAGAAAAGTCACGCAACTGCTCTACTACATGGTGGAATAATAAGCTCGCCAAATTACGAATGCACACCAGAAAAAAGGGCGAAACGCGATAGAGAATTTTTTGAGTTCTTTGAAACTCTCACAAAGTATAATCGAGAAATTAGAAAGCTAAAAGAGAATCATGGAAAAGATTACGCCAAAATTTCCCTGACATTCGAAGCAACGCTGGTATCCACAGAAATCTATCGAAACATCAAGCAAATCGAATCGTACTAATAAAAAACAACTGAATGGTAACTATGTGGAAAGCGGTCTACAGACGATACAGCTCATAGCCGAAACCCATTTCCCAAATTCCATCATCATATCCATTACTCCCGATAATCCTTTCCAGAGGAAGACCGAAAGACCAACCAGAGAGGACCGGAAGAGGTTAAAGGAATTTTTTTATGAAGGTGAAATAAAATAGGTCATCAATTCATTTGACCAATTCAAAGGCCCTACTGAAGCTGGAACCTTTTCAGCACTTCTCCAAGAAGGTATTATGCTAATAATGCAGATAATACTATTGTACATATATATAAACTGGCAGTGACATAATCAACGTAACGGCTGCGAAAGATTGCCCGCAATGATTGTTTCTATATCTCGGAACTCCTCAAAAAGGCAGTCGAACTTGTTGCTATCTGGTGTAAGAAGGTTGGCCTAAACGTCAACCCCAAAAAAAGCACCATCACTAAGAGAAGAAAATTGGACAAACTTAAAGATCCAACACTTTTTGGTGAAACCATAAAGTTTGCAAGTGAAGCTAAATTTCTAGGGGGTACCCTGGATCAAAAACTAGTAAAAGTAAGGATCTCAGTTTGGACCAGCAATAGTCTACCGGGTAAAAACTATCAATTGCTAGACCTATAGTCACTTATGCATCTCCAATATGATGGCATAGAGCTAAACAAAAGTCTACACGGTCTGGACTAAACAAACATTAAAGACTTGCCTGCCACCTCTTTATCTTCACATACAGAAAGAAGCTTTGATTAACTCTACATGCTTATGTCAGTGGATGAGAATAACTCCCAAATACAGTAATTCATCCAGAGCTTTTACTTGAACTCAAGGAGAAGTGAACTATTAGGAATTACTCGTACAGATAGCTGTCTGAAGAAGTACAACTTCAACCATAACTTCAATTCATTCCCTGATCGACAGAACTGAGAACAGAACCTGTTTAAAAGAGATTCACTGGTGAGGTGCACCGACGGATCTAAAACAGATGAAGGAGTTGGAGTAGGAGTAGGTATATACGGAGAAACTACCAATACTTCGCTGTACGCAAGTAAGAACAGTATTTTCAAACTGAGATACACGCAATAGAGCTCTGCATTAGGGAGAACTTAAACAGATATACCTCCAACAAGAACATTTATATTATCTCTTGCCAGCAAAGCGGCTCTACTTGCTATCAACGCTTTTGAGATAACCTCAAAAATTCTTTCAAACTGTATTATACTAGTCAACACCAATAGAGTGAATTCAATCAGGGTGCCAGTACTCTGGTAATTTGGCCTCAAAGTTCATGTTGCCACGACCACTTAACTCAATAAAAAAAACTATATAAATAACTGGCTAAAACCAAAGGCATTCCATTACTAGGCGTAACAGGCAAGCCAATAACTTTTTACCAACCTCTTCGCTGAAGAGAAAAACCAACTCCTACAGCTTTGTAGGGGTCAGATACATGCAGTAACCGGATTTCTAATGGGTCACTACAGAGTCAAAAAACACCTTACAATCATTGGAATAGCACAAGACAACAACTGCAGCATGTGCAATGAGGACGAACAAACAGCATAGGATATATTTTGCCACAGTAACTGCTTAAGCAGAACACGGCTCCGTCTGCCAACTCACTCAAAAATATAGTTGAGTTTATTAAAATTGCAGGCATCATGGATGACCTCTAACTTGAGGAAATCACAATAGGCCTAACTGGCCGCGGTGATAAGGGTTTGAAAATTGAAACTTTACACGGCGAAACCCTGCAGAAATTTATGGGTCATTAGAAAACGTTTGTGATGAACAGGCAAAAGACGACAGTTCAGTGTCCCATTGGGTTAGTCATCTCTGTGAAGGCCGCGAAAGCTTAAGGCGTGATCTACGTCCAGGAAAGCCGGAAACACCAACTGGGGAGTGAAATGTAAAGCTTGTGTGTTGTGTCGGGTTTTCGTGATAAAGCCACATCGAGCAACGTGTGAAATCGAGCTGCGCTGAAGTCGAACAGAACAATGTATTTAAAATCCTCGTAGCAGCCCACTGATTTTACTTTGCTATGTACGCCCTCATGTGGTTGATTTACTGCGCTAGTACGAGTGAGAAGACATACCTCACGACAGTTCGAACGAAATTTTTTCAATTAAGTGCGATTGCGCTTGAATTTGTGTAAGCCACCCACCCGAAGTTAGATACCACAATTCACTGGTTGTGGCCTAACCGTTAGTGATGTGTTGGACCGTTGTTATCTGACTGAATTTTGTATAATAAAATAGTTTGCATTACTTTTGTCTGTCGTAATTTTTGACGCTTGAGAATTGTCTCTAGCTATTGAGTTTCTTATTGAGCAATGTTCTGCAGATACATAGAACTTCTATTCGATTCCTCATCATTCCTTTCAATATTTCCGTTATTGTTTTTAAAGCCATTCATTTTGTTTTTTGCTTTCAGATTAATAAAAAGTAAAACTTTTTGGTCATAATCACCCCTGTAACTATAATTTCAAATAAACAAATTTTATTCTATTCTGACGGGAGGAAATTATGGCTTCAACAAAATCAAATAAAAATGTTACAAAACAGTCGACAACTCTCTTGCCCTTGGCTAGGAAAGGAATAACTAAAAGGTAATAATTCCATTAAATTACAAACAAAAACAATTATCGCAACGAACGACACATCCCCGATTTTTAGAGCGCAAAACATTCAAGACCAAAATGCCGAACCCATGATTACAAGAGCTAAACGAAAAGCCGAAAATAGTCCGTTGAAAAATGATAAAATTAAAAGATCAGCGTTAGGAAATTTAACAAACAACGTCAATACGCTGCATTTAGACGATGATATTAAAAAGATCGGCACAAAATTGAATGAAATCCAAAAGAAAACCTCGCCCCAAAAGGTAAAAATTACAAATACGAGTAGAATAACTAACAATTTAGTTTAAACGTAATTGAAATTTTTATATTGTAGAAAGAAAATGCAACTGCAGCGATAACATCCAGGCCAACGAAAATCGGCACTCGTGCCAATACTCGCAATGCCATAACACACATTCTCGAAGAACAAAAATTACTAATCAATACAATACTAAAGAAAGATGATCTTGATATTATTAAACAACCAACTAGACGCATTTCAAATGAGTTTAATAAGACTGAAGAGAGTTTATACATGTCAGCACTTGAGGATATTTCAAGTTCGGATTCAGTTCGTTATTCAGGAAATTTTGACTCGAAACGGCAAACAAATCTGCAAAAGGAAAAGCAAACCGATGTCAAGACAGATATTTCCGTTGAAATTCCAGTGGGAGACGATGAAAATAGGATAGCTACTCCGTCACCATTGAAGAGTAATCCAGTTGAAATTCCCCATGATGTTGTGGATTTCGATAAAGCAAATTGGAACGACCCGTTTCAAGTGTCTCACTATGCGATGGACATTTTCAACTATCTGAAATCGAGAGAGGTATACGCTATGATAGGTTTATTCATCAAAAGTTATCTACATAATTTAATTGAATATGTGTAGATGGAATTCCCAATAGAAGACTATATGCCAAAGCAGACACATCTTTCGAAATGGATGCGATCGTTGCTCGTTGATTGGATGGTTGAGGTGCAGGAGACTTTTGAACTGAATCATGAAACACTGTACTTAGCGGTCAAGTTGGTCGATATATTTTTAGGCAAAGTTATTATACACAAAGATAGGCTGCAACTACTTGGAGCGGCTGCTCTTTTCATTGCATCCAAATTTGATGTAAGTAAAAAAGAAAGAAAAATCTATAAGAGAACATGGCTGGCTTTCGGAATGTATCGGCTTAGCTCTGCTTTTGAAGAATAGTAAACTTGAAGGCATTTTTTTTTGTTGTTTTACTTTATTAATAACAGGAAAGAACGCCACCGTTAATAGAAGACTTTCTGTACATATGTGATGGAGCATACAATCACAACGAATTGATTAAAATGGAAATGGCTACGTTAAAAACCATTAACTTCGATTTGGGAATTCCATTATCATATAGATTTTTAAGAAGATACGCTAGAGTAAGTCTAATATCTTAATCATTTACTCGTACATACTTATTTTGCTTTTGAATTTTTAAAGTGTGCCAAAGTACCAATGTCAACACTCACCCTGGCTAGGTATATTTTAGAGTTCTCTCTTATGAACTATGAAACCATTAGCTTTAGTGATTCAAAAATGGCATCTGCAGCGCTAATGATGGCATTGCGCATGAACAAAGAACCGAAGGCTTGGACAAAAACATTGGAATATTACACTGGTAAGTTGAATTTGTTTTTCTTTAAGCATACCAGAAGCATGACGATAAAATGATGATTAGCTTGATATCCAAACAACATATCGATTCCCCTTCCCCTGCTGAACGGGAGAAGCACCATATGACATCTCGCCGTATATGACATCTCTGTTGTAGTTTAGTCGTCTGTGCACATTTCTTAAAGTAACTTGGAAGATTAGTGCCACCGCTGATTTATCCTAGATTATCCTTCTTTTTTATAAACTTACAAAATTGGGATAGAAAGCTTTGGGTGTAACAGGTTTCTTTCACCTATGTTTCGAGTTGGGCAAAAGCGCCATTGGTATCTGTGTGTGTGTTAAAATATAGATATTTATCTTGGCAGATCCCAAGGTATTTGGACTAGCAAGTAGTTGTCCAGTTTGTCCCCAGATAAAGGCGTCATAAAAAGAATGGTTTCCGACGTCTGAAAGTTGATTTTCAATCTAGTCATAGCAATATCGTTTCATCTCATTGAAAACACGTTAGAAGTGTGAAATTAATGATCCTGATTTTTGGGCCTGATCTCTACGTGATTAAGTCATCCGTGTACGCTATGGCATGATGAAGAACTCCCACAAAATAACTTGTACAGATGGTGAATAGGGTCGGCGAATTGACCGCATCTGGTTGCAGACCGTTTTAAATGTCAAATATTCTTCACCATGAACTGTCAACTGGTTGGATTGGAAGTGTCTTTGTTTTTTTAAAAATTGGATGCAACACCGCTGTCTTCCAATCCGATGTATAATTGGCATTATTCAAAACATTATTAAATAGAGTGGTGTAAATGTCTACCGCCTCTAATGGCAGCTGTAGAAGCACATTGTTGGGCAAAAAAATTATTAGAAAAAAATAAAAATTAGAAAATTATCATAGGTTTTTTGCATTTTCTTTACTTTTTCCGAAGGCGGGATCATTTCGTGTTTTTTTTTGCCAACTATATTCTTTTGTATGAACATAAGTTGGGTCTCGTATGCCATAAAGAGACTTAACTAGACCGAAAGTCATCTTTAAGTTTAACCAGTGTTCAAAGTATGCATTACATGTAGAATGTAATTAGTTTTTAGAGTTTTTTTTTTCATTATATCTATATAGGTACAAAGTCCGATTGATTTTTATATAATTAATATTTAGAATAACAAGGCATTGAATCCAATAGGAAGTATCACATATTTCTACATTTATTTACTCGTATATACTCGTAGATATGACACGCTTTCTGTAGCGAAGTACGTTTGCTGCATAATTGTAAACTTCATCTCAGCGCTGATCAGCGTTCGGAATGCTGATTGCCGTTCTTAATTCTAATATGCACAAACCAGAAATCTCTTGCGAAATTCTTTTAGAATTGGACAAATTGCAATAAAGTGTACAACGTCTTACTTCTCCTTCCTTGAGGTTACAAAGATCGCATAAAATCGGAAGGGGTCTGGTCGATGTGGTATAAAATTCAGTCTGACTCGTATTTTAAATATGGTACTAATTTTATTAGTTGAATAATGATTTAAAAAAAAAGTTCTCCAAGATTGTGATTAATTATTCTGTAATGCATTCTATATTGTGATATTTCCGCTTCACAGCTTAATTTCTGAAACATGGTACGGCTTGTTGCTTCCAGTATCATGCTGAACTTCATTCTTAAGGATGTATGTAGACAGCTCATCGGATGCAAAAGATGAATTCAAGCCGCATTTAAACGCTAGTCTCTCCCACTCTTGAACGTGGTTTCCTCCTGATGATAGATCATGCAAAAGCACTAGTTTCGGCAATCACTCCCATTCCCATGTCATAACTTTCACTACATAGTTAAAGAGTAGTTTTAGAGTATATAGGAATAGAGGCGGGCATACTTTCTCTTGATGCAGCAGATAGTTAGGAGTACCACTCGGCAATTGGCAATTGAAAGATCCTTTTGAAGAAATAACGAAGGGCTCTATAGAAAAGTATAAAAGTATGAAGGTAACAGCAGTACCTCCCAGATTGAGAGAGGTACCCGGATTGATGAAAGTGCATGTTTAGCTTCAGAAGATTTGGCCGAAAGATGTTTTCTCATATTTAAATTAGACGTGATCAATCAACACTCCCAGATAATTGTATTCTCTTACGACTTCGATATGATCACCTTGGTAAGTCCACTTTTCATTTCGAGAATATCCCCCGCCGCCACTGCTGAATATGACTATCTGCTTCTTCTCCAAGTTGACAATCCAACAATCCAGTTCACGTGTTACAATACTGCATACTTTCTATTGTGTTGGCGAGAAAGACAATGTCATCCGCACACATAAGCCTGTATCCTGTTTCCTTGGTTCATAAGGATGATTGAAAATTGGACTGATACCTGATAGAATCGTGTGTGCATCCTCAGCCTAAAGCGTGTCAGTTTTGTTTTCTCTTGAAATAAAAGATATAATATGGCAGACGGTTAGCCAAAATGTCTATTAAACATTGCCCTAATTGTAATCAGGAGCTGGCCGATAGTGATTTGTAATTTTCTAAAATCGATCAATTGCATCGCGAAATAATAGAAATAAAAAAATTAATTTCGTCAAAAAAACAAAAAAACAGTGGCTCGTTGAGACCATTAGTTGTCCTGTGATTATTCGGACGAAAAAGGTGGACAGATCTTAAATGACACGGGTTGGTATTGATTGGGATTTGGGAGAGTATTGTGTGACAGCCAATGATGCCGGTTAAGAGTTTGTGTATGAAGAGAATATCGGCGGACTCTCGACGTTTTTCCAAATACAGGAGACCAAGTAGTTTTAGTCGATTTACATAGGGGGGTAAAATATTGTGGTCAGCCCATGGTAGCCCACGTAATGCGAAACGCAGGAATCTACGTTGGACTGCTTCAATGCGCAGAATATGTACATCATAGTAAGGAGACTATATCTCGCTGGCGTATTCGAGAAGTGGACGATCAAAGGTTATGTACAGGGATTTGGTGACATAGGGGTCGGAGAATTCTTTTGACAATCGTTTAACAAATCCGAGAGCGGAGTTAGCTTTCCTAATTACGGGGTCAATATGATTGCGAAAATTAAGCTGTGTATTACAAATGAACCCAAGTCCCGCACTGAAGTAACTACAACTACTCTTTGATTTGATAAATAGTAGGTGCGGGTTGGAAGTGTCAAACGCCTCCGGGAGTAAGAAATGTCTTGGCATTTTTCTATGTTGAGCTCGGGAAAGTTTTTATGGCACCATAGCGAGAATCTATTAAGATCATCTTGTAAAGGTTGAGAGTCAGAGAGGCTTGAGATCTGTCTATAGATTTTCATATAATCGGCATAGATAGATATGTGGGAGTGCTTTATGACGTTAACAACATCGTTAATAGTCAAAATAAAAATTAATGGACTGAGATGACTGCCTTGTGGAATACCCGAAGTGGCGAGAATTGGGTCAGAAAAATGGGAACGAAAATAAACAATATAGAAGCGTTATTGCTGCTACTGCTAGTGAGGAAAATTTCCTAAATTGCTCCCGCTTCTATTTCTAATGTGACCAGAGATTCTAGTGCTGTGCCACCTCAAAACGTTTTAAATAAACCTAAACGTTCTAATAATAATCGTGCCAAAGCTATAGTTGGAAAGAATACCAATTCTAATTTGGGAGTGGAAGTTTATCACCATTTATCATCTTTAAATTATTGACTATGTGTCGTTGGCATTCAAAGTAGATTCATCGATTTTATCCTGTCATAAGCTGATTAAACTCGACACAGATGAAAACACACTTAAGTTCGTAAACTTTAAACTTGGTGTGCCTGCCGGAAGATATGCTTTCTACGTTTCTTAACTCCGATATTTGGGAGAATGGGATACGCATTCGGATTTTTAATCTTAAACCCAAAAAAACGAGATGATCACTCCAATCGAGCTCCCTCAAGCTCCCTGGCGCTCTCTAGTTCAATTGATTCGCGCTCATTTTTTCTGCGCGTGACTCAGTCTTGGATGGTGTGGGTGTCGTCTTTTGCTGTTTCTGCCGATCAATAGATCGATGATATTGCTGTAGAAGCTGCTGGCGTTATTACTGATGCTGATTGTGTGCTTAAAACAAATACCCCGTCTCCCACTTTTTCGTCATTGCCATGTGAAATTAGTGTATACTACCAAAATATGAGTGGTTTTTCTTCGAAATTAACAAGACAAAAGCCGTTGTTGCACTGTTAATAAAAAAAGATATCCCACATCAACCCATTAACATAAATACCAATCTCCTGGTAGTAGCAGCAGAAATACACCTTAAAAAATAGTTTACTATAATAAACACATATCTACATGCCAACGACACCGTTACCTCCCAAACTCTAATTGACCTTGTAAGAAATTTATCAGGGGAACTTATTCTACTAGGCGACTTCAATGCGTGGAACCCTCTCTTGGGGCTCATCAAAAAGCGACACCAGGGGCAAAGAGATAGAACACTTCATAATAAATTCCAACACTACCTTGTTAAATGATGGATCACCAACCCACATCTCTACCTACGGCAGACCTCTCGCTATGCTCTCCAATCCTTATTTTGTGATTGGTACACTTTGAAAGACGCATACAGTAGTGACCATTTCCCAATACTAATTGAAATCAAGAACGTATGCCTCACGAAAAACTAAAATTTCATACCAAAGTTTAAACTTAAAAACGCAAACTGGGAAAAATTTCAGAATATAATTGACCAACAACTAGACTTAAGAATACCTAGTAATAACAACAACAAGGAAGCAGCAAACTTTCACAAGGCCATTCTTTACGGGGCAAATTATTCTATCCCCCAGGCAAAACCAAACAAAAAACGGAACGTTTACTGGTGGAGTAACGAATTAAAACTTCTTTGGAATAACAAGCAAAACGCATTTCACACTCTACAACGGTTTCCTACCGTCGAAAATCTTTTAAACTACAAAAAATTCCGAGCCCGTTTTAAAAATGTGTGTAGAAAAGCCAAAACTTCAACTTATGAGAAACTTACAATGGAAATCCGCCCAGATACACCAACACACAAAATTTGGAACACCATTAGACACATTTCAAGTCCCTTCCAGGCAAGTATCATAAGGACTACAGAAACAAACGCGGGACCTATGGCTTGAACTATTTGGGCAATCCTGGTCTAACTACTCAAAAGATTCAAATTATCACCAACGATTTCTGCATCAAAAAGTTGAAATTGAAACTAACATTCGAAATCTTCCACATATTTGTAGCGGCGCCAAGAAAATTGAAACTCCAATAACACTCGAAGAGTTTGAGTTCACACTAAAGACTCTGAAAGGCTCTATTCCTTCCCATGATCGAATATCATACCCAATGATCTCTCACCTCTCTAAAACAGCAAAATTGCGATTATGCAACCTTTACAACAACATATTCTCGAACAGCACCCACCCGCAGCAATGGAAAACAGCAACAGTAATACCAATCGTTAAACCACAAAAAAACAACACCCAATTAGAAAGTTACCGTCCAATATCTTTGTTGCCATGTCTCAGCAAGGTGCTTGAAAAAATTATATCAAAGCGATTATTATGGTTTATGGAGCAAAATAACCTTATCAATAGAGCCCAAGTCGCTTTTATACCTAATAAGGGCACAATGGATGCTTTATTGCACGTAGACTACACCGTTTCCAACATTTTATCAACCAGAAACCATGGCACAATAATCTCACTAGACTTCGAAAGAGCATTCGAAAGAATTGGAGCACACAGCATCCTACAACAAATGTTAAAATGGAAACTTGGTCCTAAAATCATCAGTTACATTAAAAACTTTCTTTCCTATCATAAGGTGAGAGCCAAAGTTAATAATGAGTATTCAAGCGTTTTGCCTCTAGATAACGGAATCCCACAGGGATCGCCCCTATCTGTAATACTGTTCATAATAGCATTCAATACTGTTAGTAATATAGTTGACAGCGAAAAAATCTATGCAGACGATCTCATCATCATTGAAAAAATCACCAACATCAATCTAATACAGGAAGCGTTGATTAGAATATTTTTAACAAACTTATTGATTGGGCTGAAACATCGGGCGCGAAAATATCAACCCAAAAAAGCCAACAATTGCATGTTTGCCGTAAAACAAGCTGTAAAAACTTTTCTTTAGACCTTGGTATATTAACACCAAAATGCGTTACCACAATCAAAATGTTAGGCCTTTATATAGACAAAACTTCTAGATGGTCCTCTCACATCGAGCAATTGAAAAAACGACTTATAACGCGTCTTAACATCGTAAAGTACTTTTGTAGCAAAAGCAGCAAAGTGCACATCAATTCAATTCTTAATGTGATACGTTCAATAATTCTATCTAAAATCGACTACGGTCTTCAAATTTTCGGATACTGTGCAAAGAGTGAATTAAACAAAATAAAAACTCCTCTAAACGCCTCAATTAGAATCGCGCTTGGTGCTTTTCGAACTACGCCAATACCTAATCTACTTGCCGAAGCTGGAGTCTTGCCGCTAGAGGAACGTAGAGACCTTCTTACTGCTAAACTCATTCCAAAACTGCTCATTTCACATACAAAAAGACTTTCTTGCAACGATAAAACGTAAGACGAAACCTAAGTTGGAACATACCATCTACAAAGTTCTTCAAATTGCAAAGGAACTCAACATTCCGTCCAAAATTTTAAAAACAAAGCAAGGGCATTTTCCTCCGTGGTACCGAACTGCGTCGGTACCGAACTCTCATCCTTCAAAAAAATAAAACTTCACCCCAGCCATTTCAGACAAATGTTTAACGAAAAGTACGACCACCTCTGGAAGCTTAATTTTAATTTTCTATATGCTGACGGTTCAGAAATTAATAACAGTATAGCCTACGCTATAGTCGACCAAAGTTTCAATACCGTACAAGCGCGATGCATGAATCCCCACAGTACCATAAAATGCAATTCTGCATTTTTTCTGACAGCCTTTCCGTTCTTAACGCCGTACAAAATCTTAACAGCAGACTTTTACCCATTGTTAAAATACGCCGCAAACTTTGCCAATACTACTCGAAAATTAAACTCGGCTGGGTACCAGGACATGTCAACATCCGAGGAAACGAAGTAGCAGATGCTGCAGCCAAATTAGCCACCAGCTCACCCATGTACTGTTCCGACGTCACCAATCCGTATGATTTACTAAACATAATTAGAAACTCGCAAAAAGAAAAATCTCTGAGAAATTTCGAAAAAATAGACAACTACTATTCCAACTTAATTAACCCTTCACGCTCTGCAGTGCACCTGCCGTATACGCTAACTAGGCCAGAATCTACAGCAATTATAAGATTGAGACTCGGTCATACCCGCCTCACGCATATTCACCTTATTGACAAAAATTCAACCAACAGATCCTGTTTGTTCTGCAACAACCCACAAAACATGACTATAGAACACATCTTGAACATGTGCTCAAACTTCCAACCAGCTGACCACAAAATCGACTACATAAATATAATCAAGAACCCCAACCTTGATAATTGTTTTAGATTAATAGAATTCCTCAAAAAATCGAGCAAGTATGCATTAGAGTGACCGCTGCCAATGCTGGAGACCCCGATCTACTAGTATTCCTTAGTTTTCTGATGGCAGTAAAGTGCTATCGTATCGTTTCTCTTCGGAACTTGAAAAGACTACATTGGATTTTCTACAGTCATTAGATCTCTGCCAATTTAGTAATGTTCGTAATTCTTTTAATAATTTGTTAGATCTTGTTTTTGCATCTGATGATATGAATGTTTCTGTTGATTCTAGCTTATCTTTGATAAGAAATTTTGTGTCTCCTCATAATGCTATTATTATTTTACGTCTATAATAATCTAATGTTGTTTAGTTATTCGACTGAATTCATTTTTAAATTTAATAGTTCCAATCTGAAATTAATGAGTGATCAGTTTGCGTTAGTGAACTGGGGTGATGAACTTCGGTATAGCTCAGTGGTTGAAAACTTTAACGCTCTTTCGAAGATTTTTTTCAATATTTTAATTAATACTGTGCCTAGAGTGCGAAAACGAGTAAACTCTCATCCACCATGGTATAACCAACGGTTACTCAATCTAAAATATGCCAAAAATAGAGTTCATAAGAACTTTAAAAGGAGTAAATCTCTATCGGATTGCGAATTATTTGCTCGGTTGAGAAAGGAATTTATTTTTCTTTCTAGGTTCCTCTCGAACAATTACATTCAACGCTTGGAAATCTGAAATCCAACCCAAGGTGCTTGCTTTTGGGCATACATAAATTCCAAACGGGCTGATATCGGTTTTCCGTCAACTATGAATTTTCTAGGCAAATCATCCAGTAATCCCAAAGATATTCTGAACAACATGTTCGCGTCGTTTTTTCAAGGTATTTATGATTCCTCCAGCCTTTCTTCTTTTAATGAGGATTATTTCGATTCCTTGCACTGCCTCAAGCTCTGTGGTACTTATTGGATCCGAATTATTGTTGGCATTACAGGATTAGAAGGATAGTTACGGGGTGGCCGTTGTGTAGTGGTACTAGCAATCGCTTCTCTCTCGGAGGGTCAAGGTTCGAATCCTACTCATGACAAGTTTTTTCATTTGTGTAATTTGAACTCAGTCAGAAAAATCTGCGTGTGAAGTCATAACACTGACATGTAGATTTGGCTGTTGTAGAGTTTCAAGCACAAAACAAGCGTGAAGAAAAAACTCTCCGTCCTATTCGGACTGCCACCCCCCGGAGAGCTAATATCGAAACCAAATATACCTGAGTTTCAAACCAGTACATCACAACAATGTTTTCCTTTCTCCTCCTTCTATCTTTCCGCCCGCGCCCAGGCAACAGTAAAAGGGTATCATAACCCCTTAGGCGCGCATAAATTAGAAAAAAAAAGTAAAAATCCGGATCTCAATATCGACAAAGGTACCACCATGTCCTATAATAGAACGCAATATAATCTAACCCCTGCTTATCGTCTTGGAAACCAATCAATTAATGTTGTAGTTCAGTTTAAAGACCTTGGTGTTGTTTTTGATAGTAAACTCACTTTTGATCCCCATGTTCACAAATTAATGTCAAAAGCTAACTCTGCTCTAGGATTTCTGAAAAGAAATTCATCGGACTTCAAGGATCCCTATACTCTTAAGGCCATTTACTCGTATGTAAGGATTTTTCGTCCATATCTGGAATATTGTAGTGTTGTTTGGAACCCATTTTCATTGAAAAACATTAATAGAATTGAAAAAGTTCAAAAAAACTTATTGCGCTTTGCATTATGCCGTTTCTTTCTGAGTGGCAATGTCCACTATTCTTACCGCTCTAAATGTTTGCTGTTGGGTTTTGATTCCCTCGAAGTTCGTCGTAAAATTCTTTGTGTTACGTTAGAGATTTACTATGTTTTTCCATTGACTGTGAGAACTTACTTTCATTAAATGGTATTTACGAGGGCTATCTGAAAAGATTCCGACCGAACAATGATACAAGACATTTTTTCTAAAATTTTTATTTTTCTACATAGTCTCCTTGTAACTCTACACACTTCTCCCAGCGATGCTCCCATATCTCTACCCCGTCCAAATAGTACTTGGCGTAACTCTGCAAAATAATTGTTCACAAAGGTGTTTGCCTCCTCATTTGACGAAAATGTCTGTCCTCCGAGCGCAGTTTTTAGATGAGGGAACAAAAAGAAGTCGCTTGGGACTAGATCTGGTGAATAAGGCAGTTCAAACCGTAATTCATGGATTTTTGCCATGGCAACCGCTGAGGTGTGAGACGGCGCTTTGTCTTGGTGAAATAGGATTTTCTTTTTCTGCAAATGTGGCCGTTTTTCTGCAATTTCTGCCTTCAGCTTGGCAAGTAATGATGCGTAGTATGCTCCTGTAATGGTTTTTCCTTTTTGAAGATAATCGATTAAGATAACTCCTTTACTATCCTAAAAAACAGTTGCCATCACTTTCCCAGCCGAAAAAACAGTTTTTGCTTTTTTTGAAGCCGGCTCGCCCTTTGCAGTCCACTGTTTTGACTGAATTTTTGTTTCGGACGTATAATGGTGTATCCAAATTTCATCTACAGTAATTAATCGGCGCCAAAACTCGGATTTATTGCGACTAAACTGCACCAACAGACCGTTGGAAATGTTCATTCGAACACGTTTTGGTCTAACGGCACCCAACGCGCGGACAGCTTTCTCATGCCTAGAACTTAATTTAATTGTAACAAACTTTAGCAATGTTATTGTCAGTGGTTGCAGTTTTTGGACGTCCCGAACGTTCATCATCTCCCAAGCTCTTACGGTCACGTTTAAATTCAACTGCCCTAAATCTCACTGTGGTAAATGATGGTGCAGAGAGAGTTCCCATACACAGAGTCCAACTCATTTTTGATTTGCGTAGGCATATTGCCTTTCAAAAAGAAGAATTTAATAACAGCTCGACACTCAATTTTTTCCATTTTCACAAAAAACACTCACATAGGCTCACTCAAACGACTGTCAACTAAAAACTGCGGGTCCAAAATGGCAGGAACTTCGGTAAGTAACTGTCCAAAGATGCACAACTAGCATTCACTAGCTTTTATTGACGAGTGCCGCTATCTTTACGTTGTGGTCGGAAACTTTTCAGACATCCCTCGTATGCCCCCCTAAAGGAGGTTCTTAGGGCAAGACCATTGTTATTTGAAGTTCATCACTTCACTTCATACGGAGCCAATAGCCTGTTACGCTTTGCTGTAGATTATTAAATCTTGAATATGATCAACTCGAATTGTATTACCCAGAACTAGATTTAAGGAACTCGCATTGTTAGCTTTAAGATAATTTATAATTGTTGTACTTTATATATATTTTCTTTCTTTCTTGATCTGTTGATGTACCGATATCGTAGATCTAAATAAATACTAAAATACCAAACCTGTCGTAATAAGTTTTTTCTCCTGCAATAGGCTTACAGCATGAATTTTGTTTTTGAGAGTTAAGTGTTAACAATACAATTTCATACATCAAATTCGTTTATTTATTTATTAATAAGGCATTTGTTTTATTATTATATTTTAGGTTACTCATTGGAAGACTTTGCACACATTATTCCAGTTCTAAATGATGGATTGCACAGAAAACCAAAAGGAACTATAAAAACAATTAGAAGCAAATATTCGCATAAGATTTTCCATGAGGTCGCCAAAATCCCATTACTTAGTACAGAGAAGATCTTAGAAAATCTAGATGAAAGCATCTGACTACAAGACAAAGAATATAAACACCTGCAAATGTAGAGAACCAATTAATTACAAGAAAGACGTATTCCGATGGACAAATGTATGCCATTCCAAAAAAAACAACAAAATGACTACTTATTTGCGATTGATTTAATTTGTAGCTGTTTATTTTATTTTTTTCTATTTGTTGTCTATTTTTTATTTCGATTTTTAATTGTTAAATCATCGCAAATATACAAATTTATTATTCACAAGGGATCAAGCAACGTAAACTGTTTACAGCGTTACAACATTTTAACTATTACGAATTTGTTGTGTCATACATTTCAAAGTTAAAACGTAATTTATGTACACGTATTTACGGCTTGTCTCAAAATCAATACGTCGTCAAAGACTTTTCTGATTTAGGATACCTAATATATATTAACTAATTATAAAACAAAAACATTTTTAACATTTTAAAACTGAGTCCATTACATGTCATTTTAAATAGAAAAAAAAAAAAAAAAAAAAAACGATTTAACAACACATTTAGCCAGCGCTGTCGAGTGGTAGTGAACGTTTTGTTGGCCTTCTCGTAAGCAAAGAGACGAATCTACACATTTCGTCAAAATGCTCGATTCTCAAACGACAGCACTGCTTCTAATACCCACATATAAACCATACTCTAATACATATACATAGCATCAAAACTGTTGGCTTTCATAGATCTCAATACAATATATAACTTAGGACTTTTCGGCACCGTTATATTTTTGCATATTCTTCAATTATTTTATAACACATTACTGTTATTTTATTTGAACGCTTAAAACTCTTTGATAAGGCAAATGCTTTATTTAAATGTAAATTTGATTGATTGTAAATTTTGAAAATCTTGCGTGAAAATGATATAATACGAGGAGAATTAGGGGGAATATGACAAAAAGAAAAATTTTGAAGTAGAAAATTCACAAATATCATAAGCAATAGAATAGAAAATCGTTAGGTCTACATTTTTTCCGTAATTTTTGTATTTTTTTTTTGTAGGACATCATACATGTTTTAATTGTTAAATGTTCTGAAAAGTAATTGAACTTTTGTATAAACAAATTCATAATACTGCACTAGACGCTTAAGGTCTTACCTAGTGCCAATTAGATCAAATTTTTGCACCAATAAACGAACAAAATACATCATTCGAAACGAAAAGGACATGTGTCATTGTATTATTTCCTTTTATAATTGAATTGGTTTAAAAGAAAATGTAAAGAAGGTAATCTACACATGTTGGAGTCTTTAATTTAGCTTCAAGTATGATGTAAGATGAAGAAATGACTATTCTGTCACGTTGTGCGCCTAAACTTGTCTCCATTATTATCGGCCAAGATACCCAAAATCGCCGCTAAGTAAGTAATTCAGTTTTATCCACCAGCAATATCTTGCATCGTGATACTGCTGGTGAATTTTCCTTGGACTCGTAGATCTCTTAGAAACAACATTACTTGGTATTTTAATGTCTAAAAAAAATACAAATCAATTATGAAATTTGTTTCATAAGAATAAAATAATCTACATTTGTGTATTTCCTTTTTGATTTGATCATACTCGTATTCATGGATTTTTACATTAAAATATTTTGCGAGAACAGAATAGAATCATACATTCTTCCAGTATTTCCAGTTTACTATTCTGACGTAGTACAACAATATCTACAGTGTTTTTGTGAAACAAAAATGATGTTACATCACTGTCAGTGTACTACAATGTAGCTGATGGTAGTATATGAGAAAGAGGCCCCAGTTTGTAGTTGTTTACCAAGATATTAACGTTTAATTCCTAATATCCTCGAAGATGGATTTTTCAACACAAGATGGTTTCTGCAACAGTAACGGTCAATGAGTGAGATTGAAAAATGGCAGAGTGACATTTATTAGAAAATTTTCCAGGTTATGGGAGACGGGATTAAGTCGGAAATTGTTTAGAGACTCACATCCTGTTAGCAGAAGGCGTTCGCAGCTGGGAATACATTTTGCATTATGCCAGAAAATATATAAAATACCAGTCTTAGGCAACTAAGCAGATATTTTAATCCAAACATTACTTACATGCATGCATTGCATCATATATCAGTACGGGAGCTACAACCCGAGGTCTCAGAGAAGAGTTTGGAATTCTGCAGTTACATTCATGAAATACACTGCGGAAGATAAGTTTATTGGCCGGATATATGGGATAGAATCACTAATTTCTATAATTTACTTGCCTGGGCAGAAAGCCATTCCCACTTCATGAAACACGGTGCTTTTCAGCATAAGTTCAACGCCAATGTGTGGGCAGGCATACTGGGTAACAAGCTGATTGGATGCTATCATCAGCTTTCTTCGAGTCTACCGGTTAGATCGCGTGAATGTAAATTCGTAGACACCGGATCAGTTAAAACGTTTTCTGTTTCACAGTCAGGAAAACGTTTTTTATTTCAACACACCAACAATGAAAAACAACTTTACAGCTATCGACAACGAAACGATTGTTTCTGTTTCGCCCTGTTTTTTTGTATTGCCGTATGCACTGTGTATTATTTCATTAATCAACTAAAAACGTTTTGGCTGATCCGGCTTTGCTTAAAATCTTTGTATCTATGACGGGGTGCATTGCCGAACTCTTCCATATAAAATATTTCTCTAAAAATTTGTCAATGAGTCCCCCGTTAAAGTATTCGACTCATTATCCGAAACGCCCTGTATAGCTCGTCTATAAATACTGTCATATGTGGCCTTAAAGTCGATGAACAGATGGTGGATATTAATTTGGACTTGAGTTTTGTGTAGGAACTGCCGGAGTGAAGTTTTGGACGATTGTGGAGTTTCCACTGGTCTTCTGTACTTGATGCTGGTATAAGAATTGTTGAGAGATTTCGGAATATGTGTTCGGCGAAGATTTTGGCAGGTTTTTTTTACGTAATATCTTCTTACAGTAGTTCTTCTCTGTTGTGGCGCTTGTGGAAATCCGCATTCGTACCTTGGCTGCAACAATATGGAGATCGGAGTCAATGTTGGCTGCCCGCAAAGTTCGGATTTCCAGAATACAGGATGCATACTTTATGTCTATAGCAATGTTATCAATTCGATTTAGCGTTTCATGATCCGGAGATCGCCATGTCCCCTTGTGTATATTAAGATGAGAGAACCGTGTGCTTGCTATAGCCATATTTCGTCCAGCCGCAAAGACAATAAGGCTAAGTCCGCTACCAGACGTGGTGTCATGTAGGCTACGCTTATCAACTGTCCTACCAAATATGTTCTCATACATATGTATGTCCTGTCGAGGTGCTCGTGTAAATATTCTTTGTTTTGCGTAAGAGAGTGGGCACATATTAGGCTTATGTTAGTGAATTTAGCCTTGATGCGGATTGTCACAAGACGCTCGCTCACGTGTCGGAAGCTCAAGACTTTTGGTCTGCGGCATATGGAAAATCCGCATCCAAATAAGCGCTGTTTTTTCCCCTATTGCAACCACCATAGTATATATCAGTTTTTCAAGACACTTTTACCACGGTTCCTTGATGTCACTTTATTATCTGTGCTTTTATGTTTACAAAGTGTTGAGAGATTTCTTTAAGAAAAGCGGCAACATTTCCAGTAGAAACTCTCAGATATGCAGCCTAAGGATAAAATACATAAGAAACGTACCAATCGCATACAAAACCCATTTTTCAAATTTCTACACTATTACAACTCCTACAATTTTTAAAAAGCTTCCACTTTTTATCAGAACAATTTTAAGTTGTCAGTCCTTCCTTAGAAAAGTTAAAGACTGGTTATTCACGATTGACTACGTTAATATTGAATCTCTTTTACGAAATGTATCTAAAGAATCAGCACAAATCGATGTTGTACGGTTGTATTTATCTTTTCATGATAATTGTTATCCTACGAGAATTTACCCGCATTTTAATATGCCTTGAATTTTTATAAAACTTTATTAATTTTTATAATTGATTTTGTGTATTATATAACTGATTGTTACCCCACTGATCTTAAAATTTTGTAAAAAAAAAAATTAATTCAGGTGTCATTCACACTAACTCCTTAAGTTAAAGGATGACAAAAATCACGATATTGGAAAAATGCCAAACATCCAAATGGAGACTATTTACTCGTAATTGGATATTAATTTTTTTTAATTACTTTATTTTGTTCTTCACAAGAACATTTACAATTTCATATGAAAATCAGAATCAAATTTCAGTTTCTGGAATATTGGAGACCTTATTCTTTTTTTACATTAAAAGTTTTTTTCACTATCTTGTTGCAGATTAAAATATTGCAGATTTCTACATTCAGAAACATAGAATTATAAGTTACGAGTATTATTGATCTAGTTTCGATTGGACTACCTTCAGCAAGTCTTCAAACTTTACGTAAAATGTTTTATCAATACATAAATTCCAAAACTTCTAAAAGTACCATAGAAACAATGTAAATAATATTAAAAGTTATTTTAGAGTGCAAGTGCAAAGTGTTTTAGCTAATTTAAATTTCATATTTTACTCTCAAATGAACTCAGGTAATTTACAAAACTTTTAATTGGAGTTTCTGCAACTGCCCTTGTTTGCACGCAGCTCTTTTTTATCTGCTTATTGTTACAATCTTATCCTTGCTATAATTGTTGAAGTTTTAAATTGATAGGCGTAGTTAAGTTGCAGTGTACTCGTACACTCGTATGTTTACAAACATATGTATATTCGAATATGTTGGAATGGAAACATTTTTAAATATGGACAATATAACAGAATTGAAAATAATATTGAATGAATAAGTGCAGTTTACTTAATATAAGAATATTTATTTTGCTTCTTGCTTTCGAGCCGTTAATACAAGATGATCCCTTTTAAGTATTGGTAACTTTAAGGGGCGATTTCTTCATTAATTGAGTGTGGAAAGGAGAGGGATTTTGGGAAGTGCATGTCCTTTAAAAATATCATTTTTATTTTAAATTGATTCATTAATTACTGTTCCACTATAAGCTTAGGCTTTCATTCATTTCATTGATGCTGTAAAACAAGTTGTTCCGAAGATAACACGTCAGGCTTGATGTATTTTCCTTATTCCCTTGGAGACTGGACATCTTTCAATGAAATCTAAAATTCTCACAAAGCTGACTGGTATGTCATCTCGATGGAGAATATAATTATTATTTCCTTCGTGCCGTACTTGTTCACGACGGAGTTTCTTATTACAAGCTATGATTTCTACATCTATAAATCAGTTTGTCGAGGAAGATCTGACGACTCTTTAATCTTTCATCTTACTTAACCTACCTATTGGTACAGCTCCATATCTACACTTTTTTCCTGCTATGAAAGTAATCCGAATGTAAACGATTTGACAGATTATTAAGTTTCCTCAAGTACATTATCTATAACTTGAACTTTTGACAGAAATTAAGTGGGCTTTTCGTTCGGTTTTGACATAAGGTTAATCCCACTGAAGTCTATTATGGTTAGGTCTTTTGAAATGTCGGGAGGCATTAGTTTGGTCTGCAGGAGGTCTAACTGCGTTCAGAGAAGCCTTGTATTCTCGAACTAGCTTGGAAAAAGTAAGAGGGTTCAACAAGGTTTTAAGTGCCTATGCTATATGAAGTATATTTCCTTGCAGTGTGTTACTCACCTCCCATGGTGCTTCCGTCATAGAAACCAGTTCTTATCATTTTATCTGGAAAGTGAGTCTTAAGCAGGAGACAGAGAGTCTCGGATTTAGATTGCATATATACTGAATGTTTCCAGTCTGGCTGATTTGACCCTTTGAAGACTTTGACCAGCCTGCTGCTGAATCACATCACTGATTACTACAAGGACTAGCAGTAGTCAAAGAATGCAACCTTATCGTGCTGAGCTACGAACTTTAAATTCCTCTGACATCTTGCTATTGTAAGACATAAACTTGTCCGCCATCATAACTAGCTTTTATAATAAATACTAGTTTTTGTAAACCTACCCTACGCAAAGCTCATTATTGTAGCTTTCAAGGGCCTTCTGGATATCGATAAATAACAAATGTATTGGAGATCTGTACTCCACGCATTGTACAATGAAGATCGGCAAGGTGTTGACGTGACCGATGCAAGAGGAACCAGCTCGAATGTCTGGTGAATTTATGTCAAGCATTGAATCAAGATGCTCTTTCACTCGGACCAGAATACATAACTCTTCAATTGCCACATTGAATCAGATTTCAATTCTTGGGAAGTTTAATAATCATTCCCTTCTTTCAATCATTGATGAACGCTTCGGTTTCCCATCCTAATTAATGGTTGATTTCCATCGAAGTGTTGGGCGCAGCCTGGAAGAGTTCCGCTAACAACATGCCGTGTGTGCTCAATGCTTTGTTTTTCTTTAGGGTTCTCCTTCGAGAGGTAATACCAATCAAATTCTCAATAAAACATCTGTCCATCATTGCTGACGCTGCTATTCTGTAAAATAGTCACAATTGGGCAATCTTCAGGTTTTTCCCAACATGTTTTTCAAGATTGTTTTATACTTTCTCCGAAAATAATATTAATTTGAAGGAATTTCTGCACCCTTAACCTTAAATCTGAACTCTATCAGCTTAGATACTCGTATTTTCTGTATTGCACACAAATGAATGTTTCTATTTTCGTGACTAGTTTTGTCTCAAACTTGCACTCTACTTATTTCACACGAGGGACACTTGAACCTATTTGTACAGGAGGCATATGCGTTAGCCACAAAGATACAGGCTTTAATTGGAAAGGGATACAAAAAAAAAAGATACGGTAGAGGGAATGTCTTAGCCAGTTTGATCAATAATGAAAGTAATCCATGTATGTACATACTTTCTACTGCTTTATGATATGCCTAAATGATACAATGTACAACCATGGGCTTATCGTGAAACCACAAAGATGTTCTTTTATTAGTAGTTTAAGTCATATGCATGTGCTTTAAATCCTTAACGTGACCCCATGCTATGCTGAATAGGGACCACTCGAAAGTGGGGTGAGGATTCATGAGCATTCGTTTGATATCCAAGAAATCTGCGGTGAACTTGTTAGGGATCAATATAATTCTATTATTGTCAATCGTAAATATTGATAGATTACGAGCATTGTATGGATGGATTTTTCTCACATGAGAAAATAAAATGTGTGTGCAATGCATTGATATGCTTTGGATAGCGAACAATTGGTTTGCGTGCTTACAAGGCATAATCCTCTTTTTCAGTCTCATGTGCCATATCCTTTGTGATAGCTTACAAAGACGTTTTTTATTTGTCATGTAGAAAAATGTTTTTAACATTAAAGCAGCAATACCATTGTAAAGGTTTTCTAACATGGAATAAGTATTAAATTTGTTTTTTTTTGTTTATGTGTCAACAAGCTTTGGGCCACGATTTTATCGTCTCTGACAAATCCAAGTGTATTACCTAACTTTGGAAGAAAACGAAGTTTTACAAATATCCATCTAATTGCTTTAGTACAATACTAACTCATACTTATTCACTAATGTTGCACTCGATTAATTAGTAGTCACTTCCAGTTGTAAATAAAAGGTCGGTGGCGGTCCTTTTTCAATTAGTTACCACTAAAAATATGAATTTCCTTTGCTGCGGTACACCGTCTGCCTGCATGAGATCCGATGATCCTTCGGACTGGTAGGTTACAAACAAAGGGTTTAACAAGTTGAAGAACTGTCCACGACGCCTTGAAAAAACGTATTTAAAGAAATTATAAAAAACTCAGATGCGAACACAAGAGCCAAAATCACATAATTCTGAATGCCAATTGACAGATCCATTTCGAGAAATCACATTTTCGTTGAATTTAGATTTCAATAAATCGATGGTTTAAGCTGCTGTATGGGAAAACTGTTGAAACGATATCTCATCCGGATCAATGTTATGATATTTTGAAAAAGAAGTGAGACTCCATTACTAACCAGCTCCGCCTCCATTTTAGAAAAAATAAAGGCGGATGAAACCATCAGTGTGTAAACAGCACCAACGTGTATATTTACGATTGGTGTTGTCTAGTATATATTTAGCGATGTTTTGACGAATAGTGAAAAACGCACATCAAAAAAATAGACGAAGTGCAAATTTTGCTTTGCGGACAGAACACGAATTTTTTAAAGCAATTTTTACCACACGTAAGCATTGTTGGGCAGTGAGTCTTTCGATTGTGATTTTTCAAAGCATACTCAATAAAAAGATTATATACATATAGTACATCTGTTAAATTTGTCAGTTTCTATATCGAATGTTTTATCTCTCATAAAAAAAAAACCAAAACATCTTTTATGTACATAAATGTCGCAACCATTCCTTTTCGTTCTTTTATTCACCGACTGAAAATCACCAGAAGAAAGAGATTTCTTCCGATTTTGTTAGTGCCCAAGCCTTTGCGCTACACTGTGATAATCGAAGGCTTACGAACCACTATTTGCGAAATAATGTTTTAGTTCAATTGCTTTTTTATAGGGCCCATACACTACACAAACTGGCGCTGCACACATATATTTTGTTGTTGCAAAAATGTGTATCCATGTCGTCTGTTTGCAACGACGCACAGAGGAGTATTTGGATCAAAAACCTGGCCAAAATTATTTTTCGTTGTTTTTGCTATTATTTCTTTAGGAAATTAATATTCACACATTAAAGTACAATATACAGTACATCCACAAAGTTTGTTATGATTAGCATATTAGGGTCAGTCAATTATTATTATTTTTTTGTAATAACGGTGAAACTAATCGCTGGATTCTGTGCAATAGTTTTCATCAAATTAATCTTCGCTAATTCCATCTTCACTCAGAGCAAAAAAATCTTTCATTATTTATATTTGAGTACTCTGGAAGAAGCAGTTCTCGGGTTTCCTTGGAAAATGACTGTCTTGGCTTCAATACCGACTTTTTGAGAAAACTTATGAGTAGATCAGAACTAAGAATTAATCTGTTGAGGACATCCATATTACATCCTAGCATACCTTAGACGGTAGAGTCTGTAAGTTTAAATTTTATTATTAAGTAATATTTACCTTTGTTATTTTTATTTACTTACTTTAAAAAGTAAAGATTAACTTACCTGAAGTGTTTATTTCTAGCTTCATCAACCATGTTAGTCATTGTACTTTTTACTGATTCACTAGTAATGATTGAACATAGTTTACATATGTAGTTTATATAGTTTAGTATAGTTGAACATAGTTTATTTCACTTTTTATAATGCCCGTACTTTCTTTAACAAAGTTGATTCGAATTGGTATACAGAATCGGGGAGAAGAGGGAGTCGGATTTTGCCAAATGATTTTTGAAAAACAAACCAACCGCAAGGGAACAAATGAGCTTTGAAATATGAATGCATCTGACTCTGATTTTTTTTCAAATTTTTGTCCATATTGGGATTGCTGGGGGATCCGTCACAACCCCACTTTGTAATTAGCTCTAGAGACTTGCATTTATTTTCATCTAGGGTAGCTGTAACATCATGCAAATACATAAGTAATGAATTAAGTGTGACAAATTCTGCAGGGATATTTCGGCCAAGGTTTCAGTTACAGTGTATGATTCTTATATAGGATAACAATCTTTTTTGGCTTTTTGAAAGATACTGTAAAAAGCAAAAAAGCCCTTATTTGTTTCTGCGATAATTTCATATTGTTTTGGCGATAATCCTGCTTCAACAAACATTGAAAGTGCCTTTAATATCGGCAATTTTTTTTTTTTTTTCCGTAAGGTTATCAAGATATGCTTGTCTATACTTCTACGCTCTTTGGGGTGTTTTTAAAATCTCTGTCACTAATTTTGAAGCATCATTCTTCCCAGCCTCTCTTAACATCACCTACATCACCTTAGTTGCAAATGCTAGTTCCTCGGTTTGAAAATTTTCCCGAATATTTTCGGTTTTTCTCCTTTTACTTCTATCACTAAGTTCTTCAAATGACTTTTCAGGTCTACCTGGTCCGGCAGTTGTGTTGGGGATTGATAAAGTTCCTTAAAGCCGTGATTTATTGCTTTCTAAAAAGAAATTCTTTTTTTCTTCTTGATTCTAACCATTTTCGTTTAAGGTCGCGCAAAAATTTTGCTACTTTTGGCTTAAAAATTGCAAGTTGCTGTGTTGAACAAGAAGAAGTAGTACTTAATATATAATTTTTTAAGTAACTTAATTTTTCATTAATATTCCCCTGGCAATTTTCTTCCATAGTGTCAAATAAATATTGTTTTGTCACAACTGTGAAACCTGATGATCCTAATAGGAGGTACAAAAATACTTTGAAAAATAAACATTCACGGGACATTCCCATTAAAAACGTGAAAATTTATTAGACGGCCTACTTTTTTCTCCCTAAATGTTTCTGCTCAAATTATTTCTTTTCACCTCAATATAAATTTTGTTCACGCAATAAAAAAGTAAACAAATAACACCAGTAATTTTCATTTAAAAAAATGTTGCATAGCTATGAGTGCTTTTTACACAAAAGTGAAAAATTCGTTGACCCACAATACTGTTAAGAGCACGTAGGAGCAACCAATTTTTGTTGCATTGACTTAAGAAATATTCAAATTACTTTATAAACTTAAATTCATTGTAGAATAGCAGGGTATACTAAAACAAAATCATTAAAACTTAAAAAATAAGTTAAAAAAATATTTTGTTTTGATACAAAAGTTCTAAGCCCAAATTGAAACAAAAAATACCGCCTTATACAGTGGACGCTCGATATAGTGAACATCGAAATAGTGAACAATCCAATATAGTGAACACTAAATATTTTATACAGGCTATTCTAAATAGTGAACAAAGAAAATCTCGCTACAATGAACATAAATTTTTTTATTTCCTTATCGTGTTGTGCGAGTATCCTTTATGATTATGTATGTATGCACGTACATATGCATATGGTAAACAATTTGGGATTGTTTTTAGTGCAAAAAAGAGCCCGTTTGTTTTTTGTGAACGATCTTCTTGTAAGCATGTCTCGTAAGCATTTGACGCTTACTGAAAAAAGTGAAATTTTAAAGCAATTATCGGATGGTAAGTAATAAAAGTCTTAGTTATTATGTATACCATAATACTGTAAGCAGAACAATATTAAAGGTGTCGCGGTAACATTTTTGGCCAAAAAATATGATGTAGCTAAATCTACTGTCTGTAGTATTCACAAAAAAAGAGAGGCAATTACTGCAAAACTGAGCGACACCTGTTATGGAACTAGCAAAAGAAAGACATTGAGGTCATCCGAACTACCTATAATGGAAAAAAGGTTATATAAGTGGTTTTTGGAGCAACGTAAGAAACATGTACCGGTGCTTCTGTGGACTAGCTCTAAAACAAAAAGCCATTGCTATTATCACAGACATCGATAAAAATGAATCTGGTTTCGTCGCAAGTGATGGCTGGCTGCAGAAGTTTAAGCAGAGGTATGGTGTACGATACCTAAAGATATCAGGCGAAAAATTATCATCGCAAATAGAACTGGTCTGCCCTTTTAAGAAAAAACTGAGAGAGAAAATGTTAGAGCTGCAGCTTACCAAGGAACAGCTGTACAACGCTGATGAAACAGGGCTATACTGGAAGCTTCTCCCGGAAAAGACATATGGAGCATTCAGCGAAAAAACTGCTCCAGGGCGGAAACCAGAAAAACAAAGAATCACATTTTTAGCGTGTGATAATGCCACAGGTCACCATAAAGTGAAACCACTTGTCATAGGAAAGGCTCAGAAATCTCGTTGTTTCAAAAATGTGTCCTTGCCTGTGCATTATAGGAATTCCAAATCGGCCTGGATGACCTCAGCCATTTTTAAGGAATGGTTCCATACTCTTTTTGTTCCAGAAATACAACGTTTTCTCCGCCAAAACGGGTTACCAATTAAGGCATTGTTAATTTTGGACAATGCCCCCTGCCATCCTCCAGAAAGTGAACTTCAAACTCCAGATGGTGGCATTTCAGTCATGTATATGCCTCCCAATGTAACACCACTAATTCAGCCTATGGACCAAAACGCCATACGCCTGACCAAACTATTTTATAGAAAAAATTTGTTGATATCAATTGCTGCTTCTGAAAAAGGTGAGTTCTTATTTCATATTCATACCTTCAATAAAAGACGCTGTTTTTAACTTGGCAGCAGCATGGGATAAATTAGAAGCTTCAGTCATTGCGAAATGCTGGAAAAACGTTCTTTCGATGGAAGAAGACACGAAAGACGATTTTGAGGATGAAGATGACTTACCTCTTAGCGTTGTTCGCAACAATTTAGCGTCAAATGCGAACACATTGGCCACGAAGGACGTACTGAATCTTCTGAATCATTTAACAGGACTAGCACATACCGCAGCCGATTTGTTAAATTGGAACGATGATCAGGAATCGGCAAATATTGAAGAAGAAGAAAACGAAAACGAAAAAGAACAACAGCCAGATGTAGAATGTCCGATTAGTTCGTTGTCTTCTAGAGATGCTGTTCAGTTATTTGAGAAAGCACTTGAATGGGCAACTAGCAATAAAGTAGATTACGCAGATATTTTGGTCCTTAAAAGATTACAAGAAAAGGCGATGTTGATTGACATAAATTCAAAGAAAAAGCAAACGAAGATGACTACCTATTTTAGCACAGCTTAAGTTTGTTATGTTTTTAAGAACGTGGACAGTTTTATTTTTGTTCTGTTTTACGGTTTTTTATGGATGAATTGTTTTGGTTAAAAATAAAAAAAAATATATATATATTCTTTATCCAAAATGTTGGATTGTTTTTTTAGTTATTGCAAAGAAAATCTGTAATATATTATTTTTTTTGATGAATCAAACGTAAAAACATACTCATTTTGATGAAATTGCCTTCAAGGAGTCAACGCTCGTTACAATGAACAATCTCTCTCTAGTGAACAGGCCTGGTTTTTTTTTAGTTCACTGTTTCGAGCGTCTACTGTATTTCCAAAATTCAATTAAGATTGTAAATACGTACCTGAAGCAGAATTCTCCATTTGAATTTGTATTACTATCTACCACAATACTTCGATATCACTTATTGAACAACACTTACCAAAGTAGCACGATGTGAAATAAAATTGTAGGATATGCAACTGTTAATTGAACTCTTTTTATCACAACACACGATCTACAAAAAAAAACAACTACAGTATATTGACCCATGTGTATTCAGCACCCGCTATACCAAGCTTTTTGTTGTCAATTTGCTTTTCAGAAAATCGGTTTTTGGCCAGGTTTTTGATCGAAATACTCCTCTGTGCGACGGTCTGAGTAATTACAAAATATTTTGAAATTTTCTTGGTCTGTGCAGACGTGTCTGCGTAGTGTATGGGCCCTATTAGACCAAAAAAACTAGCTTCTGGTAAAAGCGATTTGCGCTTAGTTATTTTGCGATGTTTGATATGGCGTTTTGTTGATGGCAAGTATTATGTTGTGTGTTGTCCTACATTCAGAGATCCATTTATAATGGGTTCATTGCTAAAAAATAACACATTGACATATCAATCAAATCAATGCAGTTCCCTTATGCCATAGACGGACTTGAGTGATTTTGACTAATGTATTCGCTCCTACGAGTATACTGGGTGAGTTTTTTAACTTGAGACATCCAAATTACTCGAAAAACACGCGATATCACGAAAAATGTTTATCTTATGTCCTCTCCAGAACCTTGTGACTTTTGTCTGAAACATTTTTCGGGATATCGCGTATTTTTCGAGTAATTTGGATGTCTCAAGTTAAAAAACTCACCCAATATAAGTTTTGCATAATTTCGTTCAAAACGTTGTTCAAGAAGTTGCGTGACAGTTGTTCTGCAGAGATGGAGCAGGGGAACGTCAAAACTCGACATGACTTAATGCAGAACATTTCTATTCTGTATTGATATGATAATGTTAATGTCACACGTATTCGTATGTGCTCATATAAATATGTACATCCAGGAATGCATTGATCATTTCTGATCTTCGACGTAGCTTTGACACAAACAGTTAGCTGTAGCTCATCAATAACTTCAATAACGTTGCAGTCAACAATTACATTCAGATATATTGGATCATCCAACACGAGATGACCTTTTAAACCAAGAGAAAAACTGAACATTTTTGAGAAAAGCTATAATATTTTTATTTTAATCTAACGTACAAAATCTGAAGATAGCAATGGAATACAATATATGCAAAATGTCCGCCTATAAAAAATTAACCTTTTGATGAAATTTTTATCACGTTTGCGACTGTATTTCACGAATAACATCACTGATATTTTCTTTTAGTGCATGAATCGTTGGCGTAAATTTTATCTTTAACATGACCCCAAAGGAAAGAGTCTAATGCTGTTAAATGCTCTTAATTGAGGCATGTGGTACCGTCCTGCTGAAAATAAACATCTTTCACGTGCACAGATTAATTTTAGCAAAAAAAAAAGCCGACTACATCGTTCACTAATGCAATTCATTCACTGGAACGGTCATTTTCGAAAAAAAATATGACCCAATGACACCGCCTGCCGAAAACCGTACCAAACAGTCTTTCGTTGTGGATGGAGGGGTTGTTCCACTATTTAACTTGGGTTTACGTACTCAAACAAATGGAAATGAGTAGCATCATCAGCGAAAGCACTAGGCTTATGACCTTATGAGCATGTACGAGTAGGCCCAGATCTTTATGCAAATTACGTATCCGGTAACGCATACCAGACGATACCCGAACCTCAACACAATTTCCAGTTGATTCATACTTTTTTCTCTTTTCCCACAATCCTATCTTTTGCAATCTCTGCACTTTTAACTTGAATGAAATCGTCCCGCTCCAAAAATGCTGAGGTAACAATATAGAATTAATAAAAAGGGACTGACAAACACGCCAAGCCTCGGTCTTGTAACAACAGTGTATTAAGTAGTATTAAGAGTAACAGCTAATAAAATTATTTTTTTTACCGCGAAACTGGGACTAAAAATGTCAGTTGCAAAATGCAGTGCAATGTGATTGCGGGGAAGCCCAATTCCTGTGATTTTCTCGAAACGAACACACTTGTGTTTTCAGTCACACTCTTGGTTACGGCGGTTATATTTTTAGTTGAACTTCCCGAAAGAACACGAGCTTGAGTTTTCATAACACGAACCATTCCGAGACGTTCAAAATTATTGATTAAATTTACTACAATATATCTGTGCGATAAGGTGGTTGATGAAGACCCAAAGCAGTACGAACTTTACATTTTAAACGTTTTTGTACTGAGTTTTCACCATTTCAACATGTTGTGTTAGTGTGTATCGATCCATATTTAATAAAATTCTGATTTTTACGAGTACTATCGCTATGATAGTTCAATGCTGACAGTTCAACAATAGTGCAAAATTTAAAATGACAACTCTTGTTGGATGACCCTCTTTGTATATACGAGTATATTACATTAGTCGTTTTTAAGGTTAATCTTTCTTTTTCTGTTTGTCGGTTTGTCCATGATTGTAACAGAAATTTTGTAATTTTTCTTAGCATCAACGGTGTTCGTGTTTTTTGTGTTTGACTATTACTCGTATAATGGTTCGCGAAATCAGAATAAATATAGCAAACACACGTCCTGCGAACGTCCACGTCTATGCATAAATACAGGCCAGCTGTTTTGGTACTTAGTGCAACACAGACAGATCCCTGTCTATACCTCATGGGTCACTCAGATCTGAAAGTTCCTGGCCAAGAACTAGTGCTATTATTCTTTTCTCACTGTTGTCTTCTCACTTACGTGCGTAGTGATGTAGTTTATCAAACTACAAACTGTGATACTTGTTCTAATTCGGAATTCAACTGCGTGTGGTTAAAATTCCACTTCCGTAAGTAAATCATCTTCTGCTGTTTCATTTATAGAAGTCCCAAACTGGAGAGCAATTCAACCTTACAAGAGTTTGATCCGTTGAGATCTTTGCAGCTGAAAACAACTCGATTTAGCTAGTAATCCTGACAAGTACACCACAGTGTCACATCAGCCTATTTGTCGTACACTAATCATACAGTTAGAGAAAAAAATTCCCAAAAGAGTGATACGAGAAGGCCATTTGGAGCGGATCTAATAGCTCCTTAAGCAATTTAAAAAGGTCGTTATTTTTCCTGATAACGACTTGGATGCTGCTGTTAATATGATCACAAAAACTGTTCTTTTTGAAGTGATATACCACCTTGATCAAAATGGTCCCGGAATTTATTCAGAAAATTAGAAATACAAGTTTATTCATCTAAATCTATATTGTCCCCTTCAAAGTAATCCAAATTGACTGCAACACACTTATGCCAGCGCTTGATCCAATCCTCCAAACATTTTTTATATTCGGTTTTCGGTATGTCCATCAGTGCTTCCTGCGATTTTTCCATTACTTCCTCTCGGCTGCTGAAACGCGTTCCCTGTAGTTGTTTTTTAACTCAGATTGAACAGAAAGAAGTCACAGGGAGCCAAATCAGGTGAATTCGGTGGCTGTTGGTTGGTATTTGTTGCATTTTTCGTCAAAAAATTACAAATAATGATGACACTGTGCGACGGTGCGTTATAATGGTGCAAAATCCACGAGTTTTCTGACCACAATTCTGGTCTCTTTCAGCGAATTGCTTCACGCAAACGTCTCACAACGCCCGAATAATACTCTTTGTTTACTGTCTGGGCTTCTGGCAAAAATTCATGATGCACTACACCATTGTAATCCATGAACACCGTGAGCATTGCCTTCTTTTTTGACTGAAAAGGACGCTGTTTTTTTTGGTCTCGGCTTATTTGGTGAACGCCATTCACTTGCCTGATGTTTGGATTGCGTGTCGTACTTATAAACACACGTCTCGTCTCCAGTAATGATACTTTTGATGAATGTGGTATCGGATTCAGCCTCGCAAATCATCTCTTTTGCGACGTCAACACGGTCTCTTTTTTGCATGAAATTGAGGTTGTGTGGCACCAAAGTTGCTGCTACGACGGAAACCCAAATCATTAATCAAAATGTTTTGGACGGATCCATAGGCAATGTTCAAGTCCTCCGCTATCTCTCTGATGGTTAATTTGCGGTTATTGACCAGCATTTCTTTTACTCTATCAATGTTTTCGTCGGTTTTCGATGTCGATGGTCTGCCACTGAATTCGTTATCTTCGATTGACACACGACCACTTTTGAATCGCTCGTACCACTGGTAAACGACGGTTTTCTTTAGAGAATCATTGCCGAAACACTTTTCCAACATTTCCAACGTTCGCACACCATTAAATCCGGCTTTTACGCAAAATTTAATACAAGTTCGTTGTTGGAAATTTCAATCCATTTCTAAAATTGTAAAAAATCGCCAACACACACAGAGATAGATGTACTCTTGGCTACGCAACTTTTGCAAATGTCAATCTATGACGTTTTGAGGGAATGAAACAGATTTATTCCGGGAACGTTTTGATGGTACCTTGTCCCAAACCGAAAAAAAATCAATGGTACGACTCGAGCTGTAAAAGGTAGGTTTGTAAGCGTTAAAGAAATATTTTTTTATGTCCTAAAGAGGAAAATTGAAAAAAGTTCAAAGGAGCCAGGAATGACTGCAACGGTTTTCTTAAGCGTCTTAAATTTCAAAACCAAAAACTGAGGGAATACCCTGGGATTTGAACAAAAACCCCTGCCTTATAGACGACTAAGTCCTTTACTTATTTCTCATACAGAACACATACTAGCTGTTGTTTCACTCTTGGTTTCTTTGTCTCAAAGTTAATTAGAAGACTTCTTCCAAAAATAAGGAATCAGCCTTTCCCAGGTTTGGCTTTCTTTGAAACAGCTTCTGTTAAATTGAAAAATCAGACATCACATTTTGGAGCTCAAGACGGTGAATAATAAATATCGCATGTGGTCTTAGGTATACCAATTTGAAAATTATTTATATTTTCCAATATGAGTCGTAAGTAAAGCTAAAGTTTATACTTGATCGTCGGGGCACAGATCGCTTGATTATATGCGAAATTTCACTGTGCTACGCTTTTTTATATTTACAAACTTTGAGTTTTGTTAATATCCCTTAAATCTTCAATTTCCTTTAGCTGAAAGGAAAAACGGTATTTTTCGTTTTAACAGAATATGCTTTCCTTATCCCACCATTCTAGCTTTTTGTTGGAATGTTTCTTCATGTGCCTTTTCATTATTGTTCCCTTAGAGACCATACCATATTCCTGTTTTTTCTGGGGTGCTATTTAAAAAAAAACATTTTTTTTTACATTATTTATTTATTCCCTGTAGTGCCATTTCTCTCAGTATTTGTCGAGGCGACAGTTTGAGGTAGACCTATGACCTCGACAAAGAGCTTCTGAAGCACTGAAGCTCATGCTCTCTATATTACTGATACACTAAAGCTTTTGTAGTATCATCTAATCATCTACATACATATACGAGTAATAATAATGTTCTCCCAGCCGAGAGATGCACATTTAGTAGATTGCAAATGCAACTATCTCTAATTGAAAAACTATTGTATAATAGTAGAACTTAAAACAAGATTATCAAATTATCAATAACGCATATGTTGTTTCGGATGTTTAAGGGGTTTCACATCAATTTATGACGAGCGATCGGAAAGGCCGAGAGCTTGTCTTTATGTGCCGAACTCACTCTCACCATCTAAACTTGCGCAATTTGGTAACCAAGATTTAGTTGCGGCAAACATAAGCTACGAATCGAATTTAGAATGACACAAACTCGCCGTTGCGTCTGCTTATTTTCCCTAGGATTCGTTACTGCCGCCACCATCGGAGGCAGTAGCAGCACTCATTCAATATTGTGACTCCAGGAAGATGGAACATGAGAGGTAATCATCTTCTGGACTTCATACTATCGTCTGACCTGGCTGACAACGATGTTGGCTCAGCTCAGGGAACTTTTCTTACGAGAGTAAGACAGCAAGTAATCGACTTAACTTTATCCAACAGGTATGGTAAAGAGATTACTGGCTGGAAAGTACTATCAAAGATCTCCATGTCAGACCATAGATACATCGAATTCAGAATCGGATGCGAGGTCTCAACCTTGTTGAAAGGAATCCGCATAAAACCAACTATAAACGATTTAAAGAGGAGCTCAACAAGTACAATAGTGCTCACCCTATGCTCATGACAAAAGAAAAGCTTTAGGAAGCTGTTCAGAACATGAACGGCACCCTCACCAAGTGTTTCGAAATGACATGCCCAGCTAGTAAGCAATACTGCAGATTTCCCGTTCCTTGATGGAACCCAGACTTGCAGCGTCTTCGTAAAGAATCCAGAAAACTTCTAAACAGGGCACTTAAGACTAATTTGGAGGAAGACTGGAATCTTTACAGATCAAAGAAAAAAGATTTTTAGAGTTCGGATTTCGAAGGGCCCCTTTTACAAAGCTTTTTGCGAAAAGATCGAAACTATCGGTTAAACCAGTAGGCTAGTCAAAGTCCTCAAAAGGGAAAGATCAACCAGGCCTGAACCAGTCAGAAAATCTTACGGTACCTATACTGAGTCGAAAGCGGAGACTCTCACTCTCACGCTTGAGTCTCACTTCTCAGTCTCACTAATTGGAGCCAGCTCACAACTAACTTCTATCAACGAAGTTGGTTGTATTGACTGATGAGGCCATTAAACATGCTGTTGCTTCTTTTGATGGCTTCAAGTCGCCTGGCACAGACGGTATTTACCGAGTTATGTTACAAAAAGGTATAGACCAGCTGATGGCAACTCTGAAGAGAATTTTCACTACTAGCCTGGCACTGGCATACTCGTACATACGGAATATCTGGCGAACAGTAATAGTGGTCTTTATACCGAAAATCGGAAAGGAGGATTACTCGCTTGTCAAGAGTTTCAGACCTAAAAGTGACGGGGCACTACATTTTTTCAAAGCAATTAAATGCGATGGGCATAAGTGACACAACATCCTACGATGCTTGCAGTGAAAGTAATGACGACACCGCGGAGTACTATCTCTGTGAATGTCCGGCTTTAGCTCGCTTCAGACTGCAGGTACTCGGCCCTGACGTAGTGGGTACTGGGACTGTAGGCACCTTATAACTGAAGCGCTTACTCATCTTTCTTCGTAAGTCTGAAAGATGTCATTAAAAGGAACTTACAAAGAGTTCTTGTTCTTTATCTGAGTGCTCTGTTCCGACAGAAAAAAAATAGGCATCGATAGCCTCTTGACTGGTTGCATCTATCTAAACCAGTAGTTGGAGAGCACTGAGGTAAGAAGCTCACGTCTTTATGAGATACTTATGTTTCAAGAAGCATGAAACAACAGTGCACGACATTTGTTAGCGTCACAACATTCCCCTAAATAAAATCATTCAACTTCTTCCTTAAAGAGAATTCACCTTGTTTGTCTTCTGCGTTTATCAAAGACGCCGACAGGATTTTGGAGATGTATAAGCTTTTGTTTTCATAGATATCCGTTTGTGTTGACGGACTTTAAAGACAGTGATGTAACAGTGGTAGAGCTCATAGGCCTTGTGATATTTAGAGTAAATGAATGCCCACGCCTCGGCTCGAAGAATCTTAATTTACACTCAGAGGTAGAATGGAGTAGAGAGGGATCCCGCTTTGTGAAATCCAAAAGTAGTAGGGTACTTCAACCATCTTGAAGTGCGAAACGAGAGGCAGTGGGCCAATGACCGCTATTTCTGGAGTGGTTTATTTGTTGAGGCGCAGGTCAATCTATATTTACCTGTTGTAGCGTCAGCCTATATACAAAAAAATAAATATGTTTAATTGTGGTGTTCTATGTGGGACACAAACCTCACTGTACCAAATCCAATAAATTTACGCCTTTTCCCCTCCCAATCTATCAATTGGTCCTACTAATCTCTCTTTCCGAACTTACAACAAAACCTAACCCTATCAAACGTCCCACTATTTTCGAATTCCCTCATTCCACTTTCTTCGTAGGCTCACACTCTCCCTGTGTTCTTCGTACTATGGTGTATATGGTATGTCTCTTTTGTCGTAGAGAGTTGTGTTGACCAATGTAAATCCAGGAGGAGGTGGTGGCAAGCTTCGCTAAGGAGATAGATCGTGTGGGAGGCAGTTTATTATAGGTATAAGTTTAGGCATGAACCCACAGATGAGCGGCAGAGATTAGAGTGAGGAATAGAAACAGGCTAAAGAAGCAAAGAAATGGGGCATTTTTTTTTTATTTAGAGAACGAGACCAATTATATAGGGCAATGGCCTTTACGGGTTTTGATCAGCTGACATAGCAGCCATAGCGACAAGGTCGTGTTGGGTGGGACTTTTTTTTCCCCCTTTGGGAGTTAAAAGTCGTGACAGTGGATGTCTGAAAATAGAGCGACAAGGTCGCATTTGATTCGGGTCCCTTTTCAGTTTTTTTTTCTTTTGAGATTTAGTCGGCGCGAAAAGTGGTTACAAAAAAAAAAGGATTTTATACAGTCTGCGCGAAAAGTGTTGAAACGAAAAAAAAAGGAAAAGGTGAAACTTTTCCCCGGGCAAAACAAAAAAAAAATCAAAAAAAATTGAACTACCCCTATCCACCCCCCCATTACACCTGCGCGGTGCCATTTTTTTTGTTACCGGTGCAATAAGGACAACCCACAAATAAGCTGGTGGGCGAAAAGTCCTTGCTGAATTAAAAAAAATAAAAACACAAAAAAAAAAAATCGTAGCGCGAAATACGATTTCCCCATATACTCCTAAAGCTGCATCGCCTGCAAGTGGATTAGTATAGTAGATACATATGTATATGTAGATATTTTGAATTTAGATGAACGTATTTTATATTGTATGTACATAGATTTCAGTGTTTTTAATTAAATTGTGTAGAGTAAGGTTAGGGTTAAGCGAGTTGTTTTTTTTTTTGAATTATTGAATTTTATTTGAATATAGTTTTGTGTGCGCAAAAAAAAAAAATATATTGTAGAGGGAAAATTCGTCCTCTCGATGAAACTTGTGAAAATTGGTTTTGATTTATGTGAAAAGACCAAAACTTGGTCGAAGACACACGAATAAACTTAAACCTCCAATCACTTACGAAAGGCCAAGTCTTGGTCGAAACGTATGAGTGATTCCTTTTAATCGGAGCGTAAACTTGTAAAAGCTGTTCTCTAAATAAAACACTAACAACGGTTTACGTGGATTTTTCACAATATAATAAAATTTTATTCTTCTATTAGAGTAATTTGGTACTTGAAGTGAGTGTGAATTATATGATGCGACACAAATAAAAGTTGAGAGTTGCCACATCATTATATTTTGTTTGGTACATAAATTTAAATGTTGTCACATCATTATTTTTTATTTGGTACATAAATTTAAATGTTAATTAAAACTGAAATAATGTTAAATAATTCACAAAACAATTAATAATTTATTTATAACAAAATAATAAAATAATAGCTGTGCTACAATCTCCCCCTCTGGACATGAAGTCGTCTCGACGATTGTACAGGTCAGCGTCGGTTGGAAGGTCGTCCCCTCCTTCTTATGGGTCGTATTGGCTTATTTATTGTGGATGCGTCCTTCGCTCGGAATGGAGTTAGCGCAGACACATGATAGGTTCCAAGAGGTACATCTAACTTATCCGCTTCAGCAATTTGGAAAAGTGTTTCGCTGAATCGCCGTATAATGATATATGGACCATCTCGCCTAGGTGCAAATTTGGATGTTATTGTTTTGCCTGCGTTACTAAGAACGTGTGTTGTAATTAGGACTTCATCACCGAGTTTATATTCTGGAGCCTTTTGGCGCCTTCGATTAGCGTACTGCACATGTTTGTTTTTGTTGTCATCTTCTAACTTGGATACTGTTTCCAAGATGTTGGGTAGTTCTCTTAGGACAGGAAGTATTGTAGAGTCGAAATTCGGATCATCAATGCTGCTACTGAGATCATGGGAGATATGTATTGGTGCTTGCAGCTCGCGTCCAAAAGTAATATAAGCTGCTGTTTGTCCAGTTGTAGAACAGACTGCAGAATTCATCGCGAAACGAATGGATGATAGGTGTTGTGACCATGTGTCATGTTGATTTTCAACGAGGATCGCCAACTGTGTTTTTAGGTCACGGTTCTTGCGTTCCACCATGTTGGGCTGTGGATGATATACCGGTGTAAGCATCTGATCTATTCCGAGACGTGTAGTTAAATACTGCATTATTGCAGCGATAAATTGTGGACCATTGTCGCTAATTACTCTTCTTGGGATTCCGTATCGTAGGAAGATTTCGTGTAACAAAACATTTGAACATTTTTCCGCTGTTGCTTCAGTAAGAGGGAAAAGTTCTACCCATCTGCTAGTTGTGTCTTCTACTACAAATATCCATTTGTTGCCATTGCTGACAGGTAATGGTCCAAAAAGGTCTATAGAGAGTGCCTCGAATCTTTGATTGCTTGCTGTGGTTTTGTAAAGTCCCATTGGTCGTAGATTACTTGGCTTATATCGCTGACACTTGTCACACTCTTTGACATATTTCTGAACCGTAGAGTACATCTTATCCCAATAGAATTTTGAACTTATCCTTGATAAGGTTTTGTCAACTCCGTAGTGTCCAGCAGTAGGGGAATCATGAAGGGCTTTCATGATTGTTTCTATTTCTTGGTCTGGAACTACTAGCGCTGCTTCTTCAGTATCTGTATACTTGTATAATACACCATGAGTCACAATGTATCCCTCATTGGCATATTTTTCACCTTCAGTACCATCGGTGCCCTCAAGTGCTTCTAAAATAATTTTAATTTTATCATCTTTTAGTTGTTCTTGACGAATTTCTTGGCTTCCACGGGTTGGAATCGCGACTTCTGTGTAGCATATGTCACAGGATTCAATTGGCGGGCGTGATAATGTATCGGCTACACTATTCGTTCTCCCTGAAATATACTTTATTTGAATATTGTATGGCTGAAGTTGTAACGCCCATCGTGCCAAGCGCCCAGTAGGTGACTTGATCATCATTAGCCACCTTAATGGCTGGTGGTCCGTTAAAAGGGTTAAGTCTGCGCCTTCAATATAGCCGCGAAATTTATTGGTCGCCCAGACGATCGCTAGTGCTTCTCTCTCTGTCGTCGAATAGTTCTGTTCTGCTGATGTCAATAAGCGACTAGCATATTCTATTGGGTGCTCGTCAGGGCCCTCCCCCTGGACTAAAACTGCTCCCAATGCATAACTGCTGGCGTCTGTCTTCAAAAGGTATGGCTTTGTTGAGTCGGCTTGACTTAGAATAGGTGCAGTCACCAAGAGATTCTTGAGTTTTTGAAATGACTCGTCTTCCAATGCACTCCACCTGAATACAGCTGATTTTTTTGTAAGACTGCTTATTGGTTTCGAAACTTTAGCGAAATCAGGTATAAAGCGTCTATACCATGAGCAGGTTTGTAGAAACGTGAGAACTTGCTTCACGTTTTTTGGCTGTTGCATATTAAGTATGGCTGACACTTTTTCAGGATCCGTTTTTATCCCATCTATCGTAATAATGTGTCCCAGAAACTTAACTTCTTCGCAACAGAAATTACATTTTCCTAGATTTACCCGCAAGCCGAACTGCTTAAGCCGGTTGAAAACTTTATCTAAATCATTAATATGCTCTATTAACGTTGATGAGCAAACAATTAGATCATCTAGGTAAGCCTGGACCACTGTGTCATCTAAACCAGATCGGACTTGGTCCATCAGGCGTTGAAATGTAGCGGGTGCGTTCCGTAATCCGAATGGCATCCTATTAAAACGAAAGGTACCAAACGGCGACGTGAAGGCTGTCTTATCCTTATCCGATGGGTTTACTCCGATTTGCCAATATCCAGCTTGAAGGTCAATCGTAGACATGTATGGCGTGGATTTGGCTGCATGGAGCAAGTCATCTATCCGAGGAAGAGGATACCTATCTGGTGTGGTGATGGCATTGATTTGTCTGTAATCAACACACACCCTGATGTCACCATTCTTTTTGGGAACCAACACTACAGGTGAGGCCCATGGTGAATCGCACGGTTCAATGATTTTCTGCAAAAGCATTTTCTGTAACTCAGCTTTAAGCTGTTCCTTCCTCACAGGTGATAGACGATATGGAGGGGAAGCTACTGGTTGATGAGATCCGGTTTCAATGGAATGAACTACACCACGAACAGTTATCTCGTCCTCCCATTTAAAAATATTGTCGTGCTTCTGTAATAAATCATCTAATTGTCCCTCATCCTTCTTTATAATACTGGTCAAGTTTATGCCCAACTTATAGGGTGGCCCAAACAGTCTGTCATTTAGCCGGTCTTCTTCATTAGAGAAATCGAGGAATACGTTTCGTATCCGATTGTTACCTGGTTGTCCTTGGTCGTAGACATGTAGTGGTAAGGAATCCTCAAATACTTCGTATATTTCTTCTGCAGAATATTTCTTCATAGGTGGCAATGGCATGGGTTTTTTATACCTTGGTGCGTTATCAATCAGCTTATTTATTTTTTGTACTATCGCCGGATCGTAAATTGGAGAGACTGGGCTTATTTCACCGTATGCAAAATTCGGTGTTGTTGCAATTTCTGTATATTTAAAGAAAGGAACACTAAATTCGGGTTGATCGGCAAAATACCATATGTTCTTGGCTGGGTTGATTATAATACCAGAGCTTTCTAAATAATCGATTCCCAATAACGTGATATTGTCATTGGCTTCTGACAACACACTAATGCTTATTTTGGTTTGTCGGCGGCCTATTTTCATATAAGTGGTTGTCGTCAAGATATCTTGGGTTCTGAGAATACCATCTGCCAGTCTAATTTCCGCTTTCATTTTCCGAAAGTCGTGATTTTCCTTTCTTAGCTGGGCACTCAGCCTGTTGCTGGCAATACTCGTTTTGGCTGCCGTATCTAAGTAAGCAACATGTTTAATACCGCCAAATTCTACTACCACTGCTGGTATGTTACCTCCCTCGCTAATTCTCAAGTCTAAGGCATTAATGCTGGCTCCACTTCCAGAGCTGATGCCTTTAGAGCATTTTGGACAATTTCTTTTTATATAGCCTATGGTTCCACATCCAAAGCAAACTAGCGGATTTTCCGGACCTCTATTATTAGGCCCTAGTGGTCGTTGCTGCTTGGACTGCTTGCTGCTATTAAATTTACGGCAATTTTCTTTCATATGTCCTACAAAATGACAGAAGCTACATCTTATAACTTCCTTCTTCGCTACTGGGTGGAGTCTTTCGTATTCTCTTGCGAGGGCTATGAGTTGGGTAAATGTTTTAAACTCGCCCCTCCTAACACCCTTCTTGATATTATCATGTAGCAGGCTGTATATAATGTCTATACAGTGTACCTCTGGTATGGGTGGCTGGGGAATTTCGGCCAATAATGCTCTTTTTGCACTGATAAATTGGTCCGTTGATTCACCCAGTTTTTGTTTTTTTTCAAACAATAGCTCAAATATAATGTACACTGGTCGTCGTGGAGCGTATTGGTCTCTTTGACCAAGTAGTCATTTCCGTATGGATGCCTTTCCACCATGTCGCTGCTTCATTCTTTAGAAGCAAGGGAAGCTCTATCAATGCATCTTCATCGGTGATGCGGCGAACCCTTTTAAAAATTTCAACGTTCGTTATAAAATTTTCGAAACGTTGGGCGTCAAATTCGCCATTAAACCGCTCCGTGCAATCGCACAACGTCTCTTTAAACCGCTGGGTTCCTTCGGGAATACGGTGTTCCATGTCCGTTGTATTTGCTTGTCCGTTGGTCGTCATCCTGCTGGTAGTACCTGTTCTTGTATTTGCCGCTGGACCGTCAAACATTCCCTCCAGTCTTCTTGATCTACCCCCCGAGCCTTGCCTGTCAGAGGTCTTACTGCTGCTTAGTAGGTCTTCTTGCTCTTCCACGTACGTTCCAACAGAGCCTTGCCTATCAGAGGTCTTACTGCTGCTGCTGGTGCTATCTCCTGTGCTGAGCCTTGCCTAAACGCCAAAACGGAATATCCGTTTACCCGCGACCGCGACTCACGTTATCGGTTTCACTGACTCGCGTTACCGGTTTCACTGACTTGCGTGAATTGCCGATAAATCCGTGGGGAACTCGAGCCTCACGTTGGTCGTCAATTGTAGAGGGAAAATTCGTCCTCTCGATGAAACTTGTGAAAATTGGTTTTGATTTATGTGAAAAGACCAAAACTTGGTCGAAGACACACGAATAAACTTAAACCTCCAATCACTTACGAAAGGCCAAGTCTTGGTCGAAACGTATGAGTGATTCCTTTTAATCGGAGCGTAAACTTGTAAAAGCTGTTCTCTAAATAAAACACTAACAACGGTTTACGTGGATTTTTCACAATATAATAAAATTTTATTCTTCTATTAGAGTAATTTGGTACTTGAAGTGAGTGTGAATTATATGATGCGACACAAATAAAAGTTGAGAGTTGCCACATCATTATATTTTGTTTGGTACATAAATTTAAATGTTGTCACATCATTATTTTTTATTTGGTACATAAATTTAAATGTTAATTAAAACTGAAATAATGTTAAATAATTCACAAAACAATTAATAATTTATTTATAACAAAATAATAAAATAATAGCTGTGCTACAATATATATATATTTCTATTCCAACAAAGCGATTCTTCGAAGTGCTGGCGCCAGAACTACGAGGGATCCGCTAAAATCCGGTAAGTCCTATATATATATATATATATATATATATATATATAAGTTTTGCGGCTAGGATCAGAGTAGCCTTAATAACAATTCTTAAATAAAATAAAATTCAACACTTCAACCTAGGATATACATATGAATCGTTTGTGCATTTTTTTTATAATAAATATAGAATGAATTTTGTAGTGATTTGAAGAACGGTTTTTTTTTATTATAATAATGTATAATATTTATTATTACGAGCTGTCATCGCTGTGTGACCCTGGGACATATTATTCGGTGTAGGGTACATAGGGTTAAGTTAGCTTTAGGTTTAGTTATTATTCTTTAAAGTTAAGTTCGGTAGTTAGGGATTAGGTTAGTGTAGGTTTAGTTAGCTACATCGCGCTAGTCCCGGTCTTGCACAGTGGTGATGGCACACAGATATGATCCTGCTGTTTCTTTTCTTCTTTTTGTTCTATCATCTTTCTCTCCTCTTATCTTTTAAGTCCGTCCGTGAAATAACGTAGCTTTCTCCAGGCTATCTTTGTTTTCTCTTTTTTTTTATAATTCGGCACGAAACAAAAAGGTAAGTTGAGGTGCGATGCACGGGGTAGTGGCAAGAACCAACCCAACCCGACGAGCTAGAGCCGAGCAACCGCGAGCGTGCCACTGCCAATTACTCCTGCATCATGGATGCCTCCGTGGCCAACTGACTCCTTACACTGTCTAACGCCAACTTATCAACGACCGTAGCCTTAAGGACACAGGACGGTGGTTTGATAAAGAGTGCTTCCTTCGTTGACAATACTTCATTCGCTATAGATACCTTTAAAGATCATTTCTCCCTATGACATAATATCCAGGCACCCAACAAATCCTGACGGAAATCTGCACGCATAAGGCGTGGAGTAATGAGCGATATGATTATGACAGACCTCAGGGCCTAAAGTTTGGCCTGACCGTTTTCGTAGATAACAATATTCTCTTCCGAGCGTATAGAATATATTTTTGAATTGGGTTTGGGTGTGAAATACCGAAACCAGTCTCAACATCATTTATTTCAGTTAAGTTATCAGTCCACGATAATCTCAAGACAATTGCAACATGCCAATGGAAGTGTATGACCTCAAGTGTAAGTTGTCTGAAACTAGGTCACCTGTACATTCTGATCATAGAATCGTTCCATTTTAACATAATTTACTAGATTTGTTGAAGTTACAATATTTTTCGATGTTCTCTGTGCACCCCTTGAACTTTTAGTTTGCTTACTACCTCATAACTGACCGACTTGTGCTTATGATTGATTTGAAAGTATATCTGTCTTTGCTTAGAGATGTTCCTTCAACTACTCATCACTTCCTAATTACTACTCTCTCAGTGTTCCTCACTAGTGTAATTTTAATGACTTCTTGTATGTTTCTTGCCCGAAAGCGTATGCTCGGTGCCCACATTGCAAATATAAGTGTTAGATGACATTAAAGACATAGACCTCTTTGGTTGCATCAGTACTTCCACAATGTACGAGTATGTGATTAGCATCGCTTTCCACGGTATGGATCATTCTTACCTGGTAAACTACGAGATGTCATTATGTTAGACAGACCTTTCTGTTCTTTCTGTTACTGTTACCTTTCTGTTCTCGCGAAACGTTCGCTTGTTTTGTCTTATGTACGTATGTATATCTAGGAGTGTCGTATTGCCTTCAGTTGTGTTTATAGACGCTAATGGAGGACTTTATATGTTTTGACACTCCACGTTTTTCCTCCTCAGCTACATAACTTTTGAGAGGTAAAATTGTTTACTTTTCGAATGTTGTGGTGCCATCAAGCACTGTTACAAGCTGGAAAAGATTTCTAAACATGCCGTCAACTTTCTAACTAAGCAAGTACCTGCACATGGATAAGCGGTTGCTAACATTTTGAATAATAACCAAAAATCGTCACCAACATCGATGAAGTGCAGAAAATCTATCATTATTCTTATTAAACAATTAAAATGTCTGCTACAGATAATAATCATAATGGGGCAACACGCTGTTTTGCTCATTAACACATTTCCATCATTTATTGCATCCATCTCACCAACAAGCTAATCAAACTGTCTGGAATTAACTCCCCCAATATCACAACCAGAGTTTGTGGCATACGGCGATTCACACAATTAGCACACTAAAAAGCCCCTGTCAAAGTTTGGTTTCCCCCTAACGTGTTCATTTCCCTTCCTTTTTAGTGGTACAAAGGAGCATGCAATTAAAGGTGACGGAGTCGGTTGGTGCTCGCACCAAAAGTGTTTCAACCCCGAGCATTCGTGGGCGTGGCAAGGCAACACAACAGCCCGAATCAGAGTCACATCACGCAAACAAGACAATTCTAAAAAGTCTTTCACTTTTTTTGGCTAGTGGCAAGAGAAACAGTCATCAGTCAAGAAGTACCCAGGAATCAAACAAGAAACGTACACGTAAAATGGACGAATCAAGTGGCAAAACCAATGCAAAGTTGTTGGAAAATTTACGAAGAAAAACACGTTTTACCAAGTAAAGTGAAATGAATTTTATTTAAAAAAGAAATAATTGAAAATTAATTAATCTTGAACAGAGATGAAATCGACGCACTATATAGAATTTACAGAAAATTAGTATCGAATTGTCAATATGCAGCGAAAACCCTGGCCTCGAATACATCCAGTTCAGTAATTGCTAAGCCTCATTCAGCTGTGGAGGTGAGTTTTTTTTTTTAAATATTTTAACAACTTTTATTTATTTATTTTTTGCTTTTATACTTCTATAAATTTTCTATAAGAACTTATAACATTTTAAAAGATGCAGAACTACTTACCCCACAATAGTGACGTGAATAACCGTTTGAGAAAGTGTGTTGAAATATTATTTTCAAATGTTAAAATCCAAAACGTGTCACTAACTTTACTAACTAACCAATAAATGCAAAACAAAAACTAAGCCCGACCTGTGCTCGTGAGACATTTCAAATGTGGAAAGTAGTAGTAGTGTAAGTAGGAATACGAATAAAAGACAGGTGTAAATAGTATTCCTGAATGAAAACGTTTAAATAAGTAGATTGTACTTTTTGCCAAGTTAGACATAGTCCAATTTTATCGGAAGGTCATATACGAGTACATTTTAAGAATTTACAAAATGCTCTCTAAATATAAGTACACCAAATAACTGTGCGGTTTTATTTCGAAATAAATAGGGCCTAGTGGTACATCTATTTGAGTGCGCTCGCTTCAAAATTAGTTCAACTTCTCATGCGGAATTTTGCGTACAAACACATTCTTTGGTCGAAAAGATGGTCATTGGAAAATCTATTCATCCAAATATATTCGTAGAAAATAATTTCTTCAATTCATTTTTTGCAGTACGGCTTCTTTTCTTAAGGTGGCCCTATGAAGTTTCATTCATCTAGCATAATTTATTTTTCTTTTATGAATCGTTGAACGAGTATTTTTACATTTAATGGTACATATTTCTCCTACGTATGTACATTGCAATTGCGCCGCTTATTTGTCTGGCTAAATATTAATATTTACAACCATTCTACAGGCCGTTATTGAAAGTTTTCGGATATACTCGTATTTGGCATTTGAGTGATCCAATTATTCTTCCTTCGGCCTTTTGGAGAGTATTTTCCAACGACCTTCGTTGAATATGGCAAAAGCAGCTGATTTGCTCGGCCAGAAATTAGTCCAATACCGGTCTCTTATGGGATTTTCCATTGGTTTCTCTTCGGATGTTGGGCAATTTTGAATCCAATGGAGCACCAAAGGCTTCTTCTGACTAGCCTGTCTAAATTTTTACATGCATTGGTTTGGTTTGCTGTCCAACTTTTATTTCGCAATTTCTTTGTTTATCAAAATGGCGGGAGACCGATTATTAGTGTAAATTGTGATAAACGTTTCAACAACGAAGCCAAACACAGCCGATTGCTCAAGAACAGAAATCTAATTTGACACACAATACTATTTGACTTTTATATTTATATGGGTTAGCATATTTTGACATTAAATCCAGAAGAGAAAACCAGAAGCAAAATGTTGCTTCTGAAAAAGTGAGAAGAATGCCAATGGAACAGTTTTATGTAATTTTTTTCTCTCCGGAGTGCAAAAAGAAGGGCTTCTGTGGGCCAATGGAAAACGCCATAAACTTGAAGACTTCCGTAAACAGATCACGTTTTGTCAGACCAACTAACATTTGTAACATTTTCATTTCCGTTGCTGTCATTTTTCCTTTATATTTTTCGTACTTAAATAGATCCTGAAACATTGAACAGGTTCAGAATTCTAAGTACTGAAATTTATGTCGAACCCATAGACGGAAAGAAGAGTTAAAACTTGTAGATTAACTGTTAATAATTATTAAAAAAGATAAAAGAGGATACAATGGGTGAAATACTGCACGCAGTAATGCGAACAGTACTACTGCACATCTGTTTCAGGTATAATATGGTCAACAAAATTGTAGTGGCTTGAGCCACATATTTGGAGACGAGAACAGCGAAAATGAAACTGAAGTGGAAGTACAAGTCGTAATGTACAACACGCTATCAGAAGACGAAACTTTTTGCTCTCCTTATTTATATTTGAGAAGAAATGTTCATCGTATTTCATTATTTTTTCAAGAAACTCATTTAACTTAATTTATTTAATTTGCAAAAACAAAAAAAAAAAACAAAAAATAAACGGTTGATCCCATTCATAATTGACTTTCTGAAAATTTACTCTAAACAACAATTAAATTTTTAGAAAGAATAAATTGTTTTATCAAACAAATAAATAATGAAGTACAACTTTTACTTAAATTAGAGTTAAATTAAAATTAAAAACTAGATTCCAAGTTTATTCATCTGCCTGAAATTTCAAGGGGGAAATTGTTTGTCGACTGGATTTTAAGTCGACAACTACTTGCGTCATGAACATCGGTATTTAAATTATTCACGATTACTCATTCCAAATAGATGTCAGGAGTTGGGTTCTGAAAAATTACAATACGGTCTTAGTACCGTTGCCTGAAAATCTGTGAAAAGAAAGAAGTCATTTCGGCCTCTTTCAAAAGAAAATCATGCACGAGATAAAAAGGAACAGAGTTTGTACTTTAACTTCGAACTCTCCGATTACATTTAACTTCAATAGACCAAATCTTCTCGCTCATAAACATCGCAGAAACTTATAAGAAGAAGCATAAAGAACTTTACGCTTTTTTTCATAGATTTTAAGCTGCTTCCGACTCGATTACACGAGCAACACTTTTTTACAAACTATATATTGTAGTTATGGAATTTCGTCCAAGTTGATAAATGTTCTAAGAGCAATGTACAATGTTTGGGAAGACAGCCATCTGTCGGAGGATTTCGATTAATGATAAGTAGGCTGGGTACTTACTATTCTACTTGGAATCCGTAAACTTGGAAAATTCGAAGATGATGATATTCAGAGATGATGGAGGAAAAAAGCCGGAAGCGATAACTGAATATTCTAAGGTGAGGAGATTGAAAAGGTAAAGCAGTAAAGTGGGTGACCGCAGTTCAAGTGGTACCTAGTGATTCAAGTGGTTAGCTTCCCAATCGGACGGTTCGAGGTTCAATACCAGCCGTGCCCGAAAGACTTATTTTTAGGCAACTAAAATCTGGTGAAATGAATGGTTGCCTAAATATCGTACAACATCAAGTCAATTTACACTAATAATTTAGTCTCCCCACTCTTTAAAAAAAAAAATTCCTAGGAGTGTTGATTACCCCGAATTTAAACTTGACGAAACATCTTCAAAACAAACTTGCGGAAGCCAAACAAAAAATATTTCGTACTGCGACAACTTCTGTTGTTCTATACGCAACACAAGTTTGGGGTTCCTTCTCTTTCGAAAATGTTTAAAAGTTCCTCCGCTACTTTATAGAATCCCAAGTATATATTTCGCTCACCTATATGATTCACTTAGATTCCTGTTTCTAGTTACTCGTACTGAGATTTTGATTATATTGTAAAAGTCATGTCAAAAAAATGTCAAAGAATACCGAGGTTTGTGCTTCTGCAAATGTTGCAAAGCAGAATAAAATCTGTACAAGGGTGGGAAATGCTAGGAACGGATAGTAACTATAGTCTAAATATTACATCAAACTAGCAGCCGGTTTCGCTGAAACAGAAATTCGACATCTTATTGAAAAAAACCTGACACATAATTTACCACAAATTCGTAAGCGAAGTTTGTTCATCCCAACATATGTTATGTATCATAGGTAAGACTACAGCCAACTCGATCAGTGTTCAGAAGATAGCACCTACTTTTTGATCAGCAACTCTACATACTCGTATATGATTAACGACATCTTCAAAATAAGAGGAGATCTGCTGAAACTAAATTACACACCACACCGCTAAGTGTTACCAATTCTATATGACATATGTAATCTCAGAGAACTAGAAAATGTGTTACAGCTCAATGGGAAATTTCGTATTCTTAAGAAATCTCGCCAAAATTCATCATATCCATATCAACAATCCATATCCTAAATGGTGGGTTAGGTTGAGACATACTATTGTATATTATATGGCTACAAAGTAAATGCACATGTTAAAGGAGCCGAATAATATAATAGAAGAAAGGTTTTAAGAAATACGGGTACATAAGCACCAAAAATCGGAAGCAACCTATTTTCTTAGCTTATACTATATATGTAATATATAGGTGCATATATAATCAGCTATTATTTAATGTTGATCTGGTAGACGATCAAGAGGCTAATCTATAGTGAATAAGAACTAAACAATGTATGAAAAATTATATATTTTTTTTAAATAAAGCAGTCAATTAAAATAACTTTATTTAACTTTGGTTTGGAACTCAATGGGTTTTTAGTACCCTTAAAACATGCGTACACAGCGCGGTGATATGCAGACCTTTCGAAGCTTCTCGATGTTCATCCATTATTATCCGCACACTTTCAACCGTGTTATCTATCAAATCGTCTTTGTTTATGTCTGGCACCCAAATCAGACTTTTTATCAATGATAGTTTTACTAGCTTCACTAGGGCGCTATTTATGAAAGCTAAAAAACTTAAAATTGAAAAAAACTATAAAACTATAAAGAACTCACAAATTTTATTGAGAAAAGTTGATAATTGTTGCTTTAAGATCGTTTGCCGATTTGGAGGCTCTTTAATACTTGTGTCTAGTTAATTTTTTTTTATTAAAAACGTACATTTTATGTTAAATAATTTAAATAGCCTCGATCAAATAAGCAAAAATCATCTCTTTTCAACAATTTACGATACAAACGATGATATATTCCATTGTAGTACTATAAATGATTCCTTTTTTGTTGTTCACCAGAATATTCGTAGTTTGCGACAAAATTTTGATGTGCTGGTCTGTAACCTTGAAGTTCTTGCTACTTTACCGGATTTTATTTTTGTTACAGAGATCTGGATATTTACTTCCGAAAAAGATGAGTACTCAATTCTGGGCTATAATTTTTTTCCATATCCAAATAATAACTATTCTGATGGCGGAGTAGGAGTTCTTGTGCGTGACTTGTTGGAAATTGATTTGAGCTATTTACAATTTTCAAATGCGGATATTCTTAGGCTTTGTTGTAAAATAAGCAATCAAATGTTTAGTTTTACCGATTGCATACTTTTGAAACAAATCTTTTTTTGGAAGAATTTTCTAATCTTTTGTATCATTAGAGAGGAGCTAATATCATCATGTTAGGTGATTTTAATATCAATATTTTAAATTCAAACTTGTAGAGCGGGACTCTTCTCTTCAGAAAATGTTTTCTTCACTAAAAAAGTAGTTCCCTCGATGAAAGGAGAAAAAAACAATTTCGGTTCGTTTTTACTATTTTTTATTACGACGGAAGAAGTAAAAGAGAAAACAAAAAAAAATATGTGTATTTGTTTACAAAAACTTAATCAAACTTAGCAATTTGAGTATTAAGGAAGACCCGGGAAATCGCCCAGTTCGTTCTTTAATAATCAAATTGCCAGTCAGCGGGCGAACGAAAAAAAGACCTCCTAGGAACTCACCTTAGAGTGTCTTCTTTCGATGCTCCGATACTACTCGATGTTTAAGCTAACTTCTGTGGGCTTTTATACTCTATTTCGCAACCACAAAAGAGAGCTTTTACACGTGATCAAACAGCTGATATTAAGCTTTTATGAAAGTATACAAAACTTTAATATAGGGTAATTAAGCAAAAGTTGGCAATATAATTATTTAAAAATTTAAATTCTTTACAATTTATAAAAACAGAAATGTTGCGTATTTAATGAAAACATTAATTAAAGCTCTGCTTCAAACTCTATATCTGATTCTTATTTAAATACTATTGCTGAGCATGGCTTCTCTTCGTTTATATATACGCCTACTAGGCCTACCGCAGCTACATGCCTTGATCATGTTTTTGGCAGGTTTTCGAAAAGCACCTTTCAGAATTGTGTAGTCATGAACTTTGATCTAGGCATTACGGATCACTGTATGACAGGCCTTTTGTTTTGCAATGCAAAAAATGAAAACCGATTTGTAAATATGCCAAAAATTTGCAAAATAGAGTATGACCAATTAAATAATGCACTTTTGCAAGAAGATTGGACCGCTGTATACTTAGAAGAAAATATAGAAATAGCTTTTGACTCATTCCTAAACATTTTAAAATATTATATCGAACGATACTTTCACACCAAAGAATTCAACTTTTAGGTTAAAACCTTGGATCAGTGGACACTTATTAAAAAAAAAATACGTCTTAAAAATGATTTAGCAAACAAATGTTGTACACATCCCCTTAATCTTAGTTTAAGAAGACGTCTTGAAAAAATATGTTTGAGTTTAAATAAAGAAATAAAGTTCCTTGGGAAACCTTAAGAAAGAGTGGGGGGTCATTAATAACATTATCAATAGAAATACCAATAACTCATCTTCTTCAATTTCACTTAATGATGAAGGGTATGTTATGATCTTTAGTTACAAACATATTTAAACAATTTTTTACTTCGATTGGTCAACCTTCTTCCTTTAGTGCATATGAGAATATCTGTAACCACTGTTCGAACATATGTATATCTTGTAAACTATCATAATTCCATCCTCAGTTTTTACTTTGAAATGGACATGAACTTTACGTTCTTATTAATTCATTGAAAAATAAATCCTCGTCTGGAAATGATGAAGTCTCCAACATCACCCTACAAAAAATAGCTCTAAATATAACTGACATTTTAGCCCATTTATTTAATCTTAGCGTCAAAACTGGAAACTTTATTAACTCACTTAAATATGCTATTATGCTGCCCTTATTCAAAAAGGGCAGCCAAAATGAGAAGAAAAGCTATAGTCCAATTTCATTATTGTCTTCTTTTCCTAAGATTTCTGAAAAAGCTATTAAAAGAAGGATGTTACATTTTCTCAACAAAATTAATTTTTTTAAACAGCAGCAATATGGCTTCAGAAAGGGACTTTCGACACAAGATGCTCTTTTACTCTTTTCTTCTTTTATTAACAAAGGTTTGGATGAAAACAATTAATACGCTGGTCTTTTTGTCGATATTACTAAAGCGTTCGATATGGTTAACCACACCATTCTTTTGGAAAAATTGCATACTGCAGGCTTTCGTAGTTTTATGTCTAGCTGGCTGACTTCCTATCTCAAAAATAGAACAATGGCAGTAAAAGTCGGACAATATTTAAGTGACACGAAAGAAGTGAATCTAGGAGTTCCTCAAATATCAGTAATTGGCCTTCTACTATTTATTATTTACATTAACTCCATGTTTTCCCTACCTTTGAAAGGAAAAATCACGGCTTTTGCAGATGATCTAGGAATTGCTTATACTTTATCTAACCTTTTGGATATAGTTGCTGACATAAACAATGACATCAACTTACTTAGAAATTGGTTTTACTTACACAAATTAGTTGTTAGTAACAAAACTAAATTAATGTTTTTTAACTTAAACTCAATGGAGTATCCCAATATGAGTGTATTCTTTCACTCTTTTGATTGTCCCCGTTTTTGTCTAAATTTATGCAACTGCATTAAAATCAATACAGGGTTTACTTTCAATAACGACTTAAAATTATTTCAAAATTGAAATAGTAAAGGAATTTAAATACCTAGGGGTTTTCTTCGATCATAATATGAGCTGGATGCAGCACACGATTTTTATAAAGGAAAAGCTTAGAGCCTTTATTCGCTGTTTTTACCACCTAAAAAAGTTATTGGATACTAAAACATTAAAGACTGTTTACTTTGCCCTTTTTCACTCTAGATTAGAATATGGAATTAGCTCCTGGGGAGGCACACATTTGTCTAAGCTACAACCACTTATTATATTACAAAAGTGTGCCATAATGAAAATATGTGGTAAAAATCGTGTAACGCATTCCATGCCATTGTTCAGAAGGTTGAAAATTCCTCCGGTTAGACATACATATTATTTTAAAGTTTCAAGAGTTTTTTATTATGAAAAGTGGATACTTACAGAGTCCAATATCAGATTCATTTAATTTGCGCAGTAACAGAGCAGTTCGTTAATTAAAATCCCTTCTTTCCGTACAACTCATTACAGAAACTTCTACTTAGTTGTTTCCTGCAAACTTTATAACAGCCTTCCTAACTAAGAACTTGGCTTCTTGGATATGATCATAAACAAATTGAAGTTCTCTTGCCCTATTGTGTGTACAATTTTCTTTTGCAAACATTTTTTAATGTACTTTTTCATATTTTTTACTATCTAATGAATGAATTAAAATAATTGTTTACCCCACATAAAAAGTTATACATTTTGAAGTGACATTAACACTATTTTTAAGAATTATTAATATAAATGTCATTAACTATTCTTAGCTAAAATAGTTTGTTTAGTTTATACGAGTACTTGAATTAAAACTTATGTATGTCAGTCTAAGAATAATGAATAAATACAAAAACAAAAAAAATATCAACCTGCCCCCCACAAAGCCACATGGACTGCCGTGGAGTACAATAGCAGTTCAGTTAAAACCGCCGCTGTATTCAGTCGCCCTCTTACTTTACTCCATAATTTGTGAATTTCCTATTTCAATTTCCATCTCGAACCTGCAACAAACAGTCACCAACTCTCAAATCATTACGAGTCCATGCTTGATATCATATTCGATAAAATCAGTGAGCTTAATGATGAACTCACCACGAATATAACAGTGTTGAATGATTTAGAAAATCTCATTGGAACAGTATGCCACAAAATTGATGGTCTTCCAACCCATCCCCCACCGCACAACAATTACAAAACTTCAATTTTGGCTGAGTTGTTACAAACTGAAGCCGAAGGTGCTCCAAATTATGCAGATGCTGCTTGGATTTCCAAATTTTTCAAAAAGAGGTACGGCATCACCATCAACCAATACACAATATTCCCAACATCTCACCACAAAAACAAACGGAACTTCAAAATTAATTTACCGGCTAAATACGAATGGTTATTTGTTAACTCATCCAACACCAACCTTAAGCTAGGAGAGATGCGGGTCTCCAAATGGACGGATCGACCAACCAACAAAAACGTAGAAAAAAAACGAAGCAAGGTCTCATCAAAAGATAATTATAAATCGCCCAGATCCATTCCCCACCCAACTGGAGTCTTAAAACCAATATATTTCCCAATTTTTCCCCTACCGTTTATATCCCTAAACAACCCCCTTCACGTATCTCAACAAAAGCACCAAGTGCCTCTCTTCCATCCAACCCCCAACGCGTTTCATTTAATTTAACCCCTGAACCTGATACCGTCACTGCTCAACTACCCACACCCCCTCCCACGAATAATAACAACTGTTGTCCCAATTTCGACTTTACAACAGGAGCCAGATACCCAAACTTTATCAGCTCGCATATCTTAAATCCCGCTTCTAGCTCGCCTTCTCCCTCGGTTTAACCGGCCCCAGTCCCTATTTTTGATCCCCTTTCACCGCCTAATGTTAAATTGACCCTAAAGAATATAGACACCACAGAATGCCGTTACGCTCTCTTTGGGCTAAGTGATAAAAAGATATACGAAAATATTCGTCTCTTTCTCGCATATCTTTACGACAAATCCGACTCTGTTTGCTTTGAGGGAAAAACCAAAACAAGTGTTCAACGGATATAACTAGTCTCAGAAAGCTTTACAACAGGTACCACGAAATCTTTGACACACCTCCTCAAAAGGTTGCGGATGACCTCACTGCTTTCCGCAACTACGTATACTCTAAAAGAGTTTCTCACCTTCTATGACTTTGTCTCGTAAGTCCGATCAATCCCCTTCTCGACTTTATTTTCTGCATGGCCAACCTGTACCCCAGGTTCAATCCCTTCGCGACCTTGGAATTTTTTACGATAGAGAGTTAAATTTCCGTTCGCATATTGATGAGATAATCCTTAAAGCCAACTCATCGCTCGGTTTTATCAAAAGTTGGTCTAAAGAATTTTGCAACCCTTATGTGACAAGGTCACTTTACATTATCCTTGTCCGGCCCCCCTTTCAGCGAATTCATATATCCTGAATCGAGAACATTCGTCGTTTTCTTCGGTTTCCCCTTCGTGGACTACCCTGGAGTGACCCATTTATCTTATCTCCCTATCGCGACCGCCTCAAATTTCTTAATCTCAATACCCTCGAAAAACGCAGAGACGTAGCTGACATTCTCTCATTCATCGATTGCTCTCCGGTTCTGTGGACTGCGCTTCCCTTTACAATTCTATTTCCTTCAACACTAACCCTCGTAATTTACGCTGTCGTCGTCTCTTCTATATCCTAACCCAATGCACCTCTTATGGCTCTAACGAACCAATCTCCCGCATGCTCCGTAAAGTCAACTCCCCCTTTTTGATTTTAACCTGAGCATTTCTCGTCTTAAATTTTGATCTCCTCCACCATTCCCTTACTTCCTAACCCTTAAGTTTGTTGTTAGTTTCTAAGTCCTAGTTCTTAAGTTACTTTAAGCTTGCATTAAGCGAAATAAATGGGGGCTTTACCCCCACTAAATTAAATTGTCGACTGTGTTTTGGCGATTTGCATATTTTCATAGTATGCGACATTTGTGTCACCTAACTTGGAAGAGTTAAGACCCCTAGTTGGAACATCACGATTGCTGTAGTTTAAACCGAAAGGAAGAGTTTTCCATGTTTGGTTGAACCATTGTGTAGCTGCAAATAAGTTCTGGGTACCTCCAATACAGGGTCCGAATTTCTATCACTAATGTATTAAGTCTATCTATGCACGACAGGCATTCATACAAAACACAAGAGATATCTGCCACCGAGGATATGTGATCCGATCTGACTGCACTTCTTCGGATCAATATTTTCACTCCTTCGCTAACATCGGCTTCCGTGAAATGTGTCGCGCGAATTTTTCATTAGGTGGTAACGTGTTACAGTACTCTTTCAATCTATTGCAAATTTCGTCGTTCCCCGTAACCGATATATACGAGTACATCACATTTCAATTCAATTCAATTTCAATTTTATTTGTAGCAAAGTTATTTAATTTAAGAGGTACAGAACATAGTTCATAGTTCTTTATATCTACAATATGCGTACAATTTTTAGGACGAATTATTTTAAGAATATTATAATAAATAGATATATTTAAGGGAAAACACTACAGGAAAAAAACCCTTATGTAATACTTAAAAACTAAGATTGCAAATTACTTCCAAATTACTTAACCAGTAATAGTTAAAGGTTGAGTATGAGTTCATTATCTGAAAAAGCACATTTTTTTAAAAAAAAATTTTTGGAGCTTGTACAAGACTAATTTAGTGGGGTTGACATTTGCTCTATTGTGAAGTCGGGCTGTCAAGTAAGACCATGGTAGGTTAAGCATAAGCTTAAGAATTTTATTTTGGCTCACTTCTTAATGTGAGTCTCAGCACAGTCAAACCATGCTGGAGCTGCATAAGTTAAAACTGGTTGGAAAATCGTTTTGAAAATCAGGACTTTATTATGTGTGCTTAGTTTAGACTTTCTATTAATAAAAGGATATAGTATTTTAATTAGGAGGTTGATTTTGTGAATAGTATTAGATATATATATGCTTTTCAAAAGTTAGTTTTTTATCGAGAGTTACACCGAGATACTTACAGTTATCAGATCACTGAATATCTGTAGAGTTAATTTTAAGCATGTATTGGGAAAGAGGACTTTGCTTTCTGCGTCGAGTGAACCATATAGCTTGGCACTTCTCAGTATTAACTTTTATTTTCCACCTAGTAAAGTAGCTCAGTAGTGAATCTAGTGAGCTCTGCAAGCTGATAAGTGCGTGTTGTGGAAGAACACTCGACGCGGTATCATTTGCAAACATGAACACTTCAGTGTTGTTAGCAAGACGTTGTAGATCCGACATAAAAATGTGGAAAAGGATAGGACCGAGTACAGAGACTTGTGGAACACCAAAATGGATATCATACTCGGAAGACTTCGCAATGCCGGTGTACACAACAAATTTTCTTTTTTGTAAAAAGCTCCATACAATCTTGATAAGGCGAACAGGAAAGTTAAACAGAATTAGTTTGTAGATGAGCCTTTCATGCCATACTGTGTCGAACGCCTTTTCGATATCTAGTAATACTAAACCAGTCGAAAGTTTTGAGTTTAAGTTGCTTTTCACATGCATTTTTATTCTTAGGATTTGGTGGTGAGTAGAGTGGCCTGCTCTGAAACTCAGCTGGATATAAGTTAATAGCCTGTACGTGGCTTAAGATTTGACGCTGTGTAACTTTTTCGAATATCTTACTTAAAGTGCTTAGTAAGCTTATAGGCCTGTAGTTATTAGGGTTATCTTTTGACTTGCCAGGCTTGCTAATTGGAATCACTTTGGCTATTTTCCATTTGACGGGAAAATAACTACATATATTTGATACATAAATAAGTTATACCTTTTTTGGGTAATGCTTTTAATAGCCTGTTACTTATACCGTCGGGACCAGGGGACTTTTTTATTTTTAATTCGTTGATCAAGTCCTCAACGAGGTGGTTGCTAATAGTTAATTCTGAATTTCGATTTACAGGGATACTACTTAATTCCTTAAGTTTATTTCTTCCAAGATTTCCAGTAAAAGGGCCACTCAGGTGTGCTGAAACTTTGTGATTTTGGCAAAATGTTTCAGCCAAAACACTTGCCTTTTCTTCCTGAGTTACAGAAACATCATTTTGAACTCGAAGGGATGGTATATTTGAGCTTCTTTTCTTTATTATTTTTGTAACTTTCCAAAACGGCTTGGATCCTTTATCAAAACCAGATAACAGATTGTTCCACTTTTGAGTTTGAAAAATTTGGATTTTGTTTTTGATTTGGTGGTTTAGAATCTTAAGGTTAGATTTAAATATGTCCAGCCTGCAACGAATCCATTTTCTCCGCTCAGAATTTCGCAAACGAACCAGGTGTAACATAATATATGTGCCGGCAGCGGTGGTTGGTTTGAATTAAGGTAAGAACATTGTCTCTTTTTGGGATGGATGCATCGGCTGTTCTTTTAATTGTTTGTTCAAATGAATCAATGACCATATCTATCTGTTCGCACGTCTGAAAATTGTCCAACGATAAACTACCTTGATACAAGTTGTCAGATATGTGGGACCTATATCTCCATTAAATGTTGGATGCCACCCATGTATCGAAATAACCACTGAGCCCAAACATCTTTCTTTCTTTCTCTATCCCATTTTTCAAAAAAAAACTTAGTACGTGCTAGGGCACTTTAAGTGTATTCATACCCACTTGAGTGTTAAGTTCTTTGAAGAAAAAAAAACATGTATTGTTTATAAGACCAGAAACTTGGAGCTCAGTGTAAACCGGCAAGTGATTTGAACTCAGAGCATCAAGAGTTATAGGCTGGGAGAAACGAACAGCACAATTTGTTAAAAATATATCAAGCGGTGAAGGGTTCTTCGAGGAACTACTTAGGAAGTATGTTGGTTGAAGAGGATATAATATTGAAAACCTTCTATTTACGGCGACAATATCGTGAAGCATATTATATTATTGGCTCTCAGACATCCCCATGATTGCTGCCTAGAATTATTATTATTGTTATTATAACTTTATTAATCAGAATTAATGATTAATCTTAAATTATGGCACCAGCTACCAGGACTTCGGCCTATTATACGAGTAGTTATCATAAAATAAGAGTTATTAGATAAACTTATACATAATATAAATACACAAATTAGATCTTATTTCCCAATTGTAATAAAGTTAGTATCTTAAAAACGTCTTTAATGTTTTGTTCTGAGGGAACAGTTAAAAGGTCTATCAGACTGCTTGATCTATTGACTTCTTTGGACGCTAGTTTGATGTTTTCACAGTCATTAGTAAGGTGTTTTATATTAAGATTAACATTAATATTGCACAAGTGACAAAGCGGTTGTTCTTGTTTTGTTAGAATATGGCTGTGAGTGATGTAGGTATGGCCTAGCCGTAGTCTTGTATAACATTTTAGCATACTAGGAGGTATATTATTCGGGTAGGTAGATTTGTTTGCTTGGGGGTTGATTCTGGAGTAGTGATGAAGGTATCCATCCCAACAGCTTCTCTTGGAGTTCCAATATACGCGCATTAGGTGTTTTGTTTTTCTATCTTTTTTATTGTATATGTGGAATTGAATAAGTGGTTCATTTAGGGCTGCTTTTGCTGCTTTATCTGCCATCTCTTTGCCAGTTATACCAACATGACCTGGTACGCAAATTATTTTTAAATTTTTGTTACCGATAATTTTGTCGCGTAGGCACTCGATTATACCGGTTTTGTTATTTAAATTACTTAGAGCAGTTATTGTTGATAGGCTATCGGAAAAAATTGCAGTTTTTTTTGCTTTTTGTAGCCGTTGTGGCATTAAGAATGGCGAAAGCCTCGGCAGTGAAGATGGAGGTTGAGTTACGTAGAAGTCCCTTTGAAACTATGTTTCCGTTTTCTTCAACAACTGAAAAGGAAGTGCCAAGTTCGTTCTTAGAGGCGTCGGTGTAAGGGATTTTCCAACCAGTGCTTTTCAGATCGTTTATCGTTTCCATAAATATTTTTTTGTATACGACCTCGCTAGTATTAGCTTTTGGACGCTTATGCAGGTCGATGTTTATAGAGCATTTTCCATGGTGGGAATAATGAGTGTTTTTTCGACTTTAGGTAGACCGGTGTATCCCATTTGTTGGATAAATTTACAGAGTTGATTAATGAGGATGGGTATTTCTGGTGCTTGGATCTTCGCAGAAGTTTTCTTGTGACTGTTTGAATGGGCGAATTGTTACAGGAGTTGATTTTGAGAAGAATAGAGGCGGTGAGGTATTCTATCCGTTCTGTCATTGAAGTAAGCCCGGATTCAGTTAGAATGTTTTTGATCGGTGTTGTTCGGAATGCATATCTTATAGGCTGTTCTTACTGCACTGTGGTAGGAAGGAGTTATTAACTTCAATGACGAATTGGAGTACTTGCTGTAAATTGCAAGTCCGTAATCAATTTTAGAAAGCAACACTAATTTGATAACATTAATAAGACAATTAACATTGCATAAACTGTGTTTAGAGGCTAGGTACCTTATCATATTTATCCTGGTAGCGAGGCTTTTCTTAATATATAAACAATGGGACTTAAAATTAAACTTATTATCAAATATAATCCTTAATATTTTTAGGTTATTTACATTTACAATATACGAGTATGTATTATTTAAATTAACTGAAATATTTTTAAAACAGCTGTGTTTTTTTTACAGATATGCAGTATTTGACTTTTTTCTGCAGATATTTTTGTTCCAGAGTAATGACCCCATTTTTCTAGGTCCCTAAGAAGATTTTAAAAGTCAGCTTCAACATCATTCAAGTCTTTGCATTTAGATAGGATTACAAGATCATCAGCGTTTATAGAATAGTTAATTCTACTGTACTTTGCTAATATGCTGCATATTTTATTAAAGGCTATACAAAAGAGGATAACGGAAAGTGGAGATCCATGGGGAATACCGTTTTCGAGGTTATGGACTGAGGAGAAGGTGTTCTTAACTTTTATTTGGAATTTCCTGTTTGATAAAAAAGCTTTTATGAAAGTGATTATTTTAGGGCCGATTTTCCATTCTATCAATTGATTTAAAACAACGTGGATCCCAATTCGATCGAAAGCTCTTTCGAAATCGATCGGAAGGATCGATATGTGATTTTTTGATGAAAGACCTGAACCAATATATTCATCAATATATTGCATCCATCGTACTTCTATCTTTTCTGAAAGCTGCTTGGTTAATGTTCAGAAGGTTATACCTATCCAGGAACCAAGATAGCCTACGGGAAATAATCTTTTCAACTACTTTACTTGGACATGGTAGTAGGGATATTGGTCGGTAGCTGGATATGTTGGTGATGGCTTTATTTGGTTTGGGTATAGGGACCACTGTGGCAATTTTCCATGTTTGTGGTATAACTCCATGGGTTAAAATCTGGTTTAATATGCGCTGTTTCAAAAGGGGGGGGGGGGGGGGACTGTTTTTTAACATAGCATACAATATTCTGTCATACCCAGGTGTATGCCCTTTGCATGAATTAATGCAACTTTCAAATTCGATTAGACTAATGTTTTCTTCTATTTGTTTTGCTAAATCACTAACGGGATCTAATCTAACTTGAAGATTGCAAAAATAGTTTTTTTGATTCACAAATTCGGAATGGAAATTAGTATCATTAGAAGCAGTCGACCATGTAGAAGCGAAACATTCAGCTATTTCTATGGGATCTGATATAATTTGTTGGGAGTGATCTTTTATGGTTTTAATGGAAAATGGTTTGTAGTTACCGGTGAGAGAATTAATATCAGACCAAGGTTTCTCGTTTTTGCTTCTTTTGCCGCCATCCTGAAAACAGCATTGGCTTTTTTAAAAACAATTAGATTGGTCGTAGTGGGGTACTTTTTGAATGTTTTGAAGACTGCTTGTTTCGTTTGGTGGAGTTTGCCCAAATCATTACTCCACCAGGGCACAATACGTTTATATGGTAAGTTTTTTGTTTGTGGAATGGCTACATTAGCTGCAAATCGAATGGATTTTTGAATAAGGTCAGCCTCTTTGTTGATATTAGCAGAGATGTCTTTGTTGGCCAAAAAGTCGAATGTTTTGGATTGAAATAAGGGCCAATCTGCTTTATCTAATTGAAACGTATGTACGACATTGTCATGATTTATATGGTTATCGAATGTTATTTCAGTGATGATAGGAAAATGGTCGCTTCCATAGAGATCAGATAAAATATTCCACTTTGTGTTTGGAACGAGGAAAAGGGAGGAAAAGGTTAAGTCTAAGTGAGTGAAGCTCTTATGAGTGGAAAAATGAGTAGGGGAGCCATTATTCAAAATTGCAAGGTTGTAGTTAATATAAAATTGTTCAACAGTTTTCCCACGAGTATTAAGACTAGGGGAACCCCAAATAGGGTTCCAGGCATTGAAGTCGCCAGTTATCAATATTGGTGTGTTAAATCTGTTAACAATATTTTCTAAGTCATGACTGGTAAAGGCTTGTTTTGGATGAATGTATGTACAGATTATAGTTAATTTGATGTTAAGTTCTATTACTATACCAACAGCGCAAATACTTGATGGAATGTTAATAAACTTGTGTGGAATGGATCTGTGAACAAGTAGCCCATTTCTTTCCTTGGCGGCGGAGTTGTTGTTAACAAAATGGGGTGCATATTGTTTCGGATGATGAGGACTTGAACCGATAGGAACGTGTGTTTCTTGAAGAGCAATCACAGAAGGTTGGAATTCTTTTAACAAGATTTGGAGTTCATGGTAGTTATTTGAATAACCATCCATGTTCCATTGAAGGACTTTTAATGATGATCTTTTGAATGGGGGTTTTGTGGGATGTGAAGTTGTGTTTATTTTGTGGCTCCACTGCCCTGATGTTGAGTCTCCCAAGCTCCCAAGTGTGCTTGGAGGATTCAATCCCCTGGCAGCGGAGTTGCTGTTTTCGGAGTTAATATGGACGTTATTGGTCATCATCGGTATCCATTATCTTAGCGTAGTAATTGTGTTCTTTAAGAAGTGAGTTTGTAACTTTTGATTTGGAGGTTAATTTGTGTTTTGGTGGTTGTTTGAGTCGTTGTTGTCGGGTTGTTGGAGTTATATTTTGTTGATGTTTGATTGGGATGTTGTGGAGCGGGGATAGGGGGTGAAATTGAGATTGAAGAAAATGTTGGCTTATCGGTGGCGATATCTTTGTGTTGTGCTGGAGTGATGGTTTTTGTTAGTATTCTATTTTTTATTATTTCTGCTATAGATGGTTTGGTCCCAGGATGTTTCTTTGGAGTTGGTAGCTGGTGTAATACGGGGTCGTCTCTATAGATCTGCCAGCCTTCCTGAAGTATGCACCGCCAGTCAGATTTTATTTTGTTGACTGACTTGTGTCGTAGGAAAGTTGGACATGAAGAATCATAAGCGGTATGGTTATCTTCATTGCAATTAATGTAGTATATGCGAGAGCATCGCTCGTGTGGTGGTGGCAGACAGCATTCTTTCCAAGTTTTAGCGTTGTTGCAGTGATTTTTCGTGTGCCCTAATTTTTGACAATTAAGGCATCTCATTGGGTTTTGGACATATTCTTCCACTTTGCAGATTAGCCAGCCTAATTTTATTTGACGTATCAGATCGAAGGTTAGAATGGCAGCTCCAGTTGGAACCAATTCGCTATTAATTTTTTTGAACAACTTTTTAATTTGTCTTATCTTTTGTGCTTTGAGTTCGCTTAAGAGTTCATCTTCTGAAATGTCTCGGATATGGGGGGAGTAAATTCTTCCTTGGACTGAGTTGAGAGTGGTGTGGGACGAAATTTTCACTGGGATGGTGTCAATATGTTTTACTTTTAGGAATTTGTTTGCAGTTTGAAGATTGGTCACTTTCACTAGAAGATCACCGGAGCGCATGGCTTTGTCCTCTAAAATTTAATTAGAAATTAATTCTAAGCCGCGATTGATTTGAAAGAGGTTATACGAAAGATAGTGGACGTAGTTTATCTTGCTTATCAAATTTCCCTAAACTTGAAATCACTAAGTAGCGCGGTAATATTGTCATCATTGGAAGAGATGCGTTTGCGTTTGGCTTTGGGGCGCTAGTTTATGGGAGTATCGGGATCGAGACCGCTAAGCCATCCATTTTTTTTTGGGGGGGGGGGGGGGGTGGGGGATGGGTCGTCAGCCCCCGGTATTGTTTTTATGTTTTTTAATACATCAGAGGAGTTTTTTTTATTCAAACAGCAAAGGGAAGAAAAACAAAAAAATAATAAATAAATAATTTTGAATAGCACGTGGCGGAAAAATTTGACAGTTCAGACTAATCGATCGGTATCAGTTGCACTCTTCACACGTCTGTACACGGCGTTTGCCAGATAACGACTGTGGCCTAGAATTAAGATCACCCCTATCAAATAATTTGAGTTTATCCTATTCAATTTTAGTATATCTCTTTTAAATTTAAGCTTTGTCTCATTGTTGCTATTTCCATCTGGAAAATAAACAGAGAAAATACTCAATTTAGATGAATTTTTGGAGAAATATCTCAATGCCTATAGCTTCAACAACCCTGAGACGAACAGCTGGTACGAGTATGACTGAATGTCTTATACGAGTAGTATTGTTAATCACAATTGCAACTCCTCCTCCTTTTATAAGTTGCCTATCTAGCCTATAGCACGCATAATTTACATTTGAGCCAGGTCTCTGTCAATAGAGCAATGTCAATATTACTTTGTATCATAAAATCAAAGAATTCTGTTTTTTTATTTTGAATGCTGGTGGCATTCCAAGTAATAATTTTTGGTTTTGTGCTTAACATATTGAGTAGATGTACTTCACAGCAAGAGTGGTAATGACATTAAATTGTTCAGTTTTATTATGGCATGAGCTTAACTTAGACATAACTTCATTAAGTAGATTAGAAATTTCATCAAAAGAGAATAATAAACTACTGCTACTAGTTTTTTCATAAGAAAGTTCATTTACATTTTTTGCTTTCAATTTTTATTGAACCACGTTCAATGCTTATAATATATTTGTAATGAATGTACTGCGTATTGGTTTTAATTGTGAATGGTTTGACTTCAAGATGTTTTTTTAAAAGAAAATCATTGATTTAAAGTTTATCGATTAAACTTCTAAGGACCTCACTTTTAGTTTTTAACACAATGATTGGGGGAATGGATTCTTTTTGTTTCATAATTTCAACATGCTCACTATTTCCACTATCCATGCGATCATCACACTATGTTTGTAGTGGTTGATAATTGTTTTTATTGTTAACTGTTTTATCCATATTGGAAAATTTAACCGATTTGCCAGGTAGGAGGATGAAATTCTCATCCTCCATCACACTTGATGATCGTTTTAAGTTAATTTTTACTTGCCACTTCAACAACGCGTGAATCTCGATCGACAAACACTTATCGAATGCGCATCACATTTTGTCTGGGAAAAAGTTATTCTAGTTCCGTTTTATTATTCAAATCTATTTGATTTTTTTACAGTGTACAAACTACAATACCGTTGAAGAATTTCTGTAGTTTTTGCTTGACATTCTGAATCATGTGGAGTGAATAGGCTTGTCTCGAAGTCATTGAGACAGTTCTGCAGAGATCGGAATAAATAATAGTCAAAGAGTATTATGCCTGGACTATATGCCGGGTGCATCGAAATTCCCACTTCCAGAGTGTCGCAATTTCTTACGTTTCACCAAAGAAATGTGTTTTCGGGCATTGTCGTGATGGAAGACAACACCTTTCCTTTTGGTCAATTCGCTGCCGTTTTCTTTCAATTACCTGGCATAGTCTCTCGAATGTTAACTCTGTACATCATGTTTTTCGCTCTCATTTCATGAGGAACCCAAACATCGGGGTTCTTTCTGTATACAGCTTTCTGGAAATGGTTTAAGACAAATTTGTGGTCAATGCCAACATCGACAGCGCTGATATGCACAGATATGCTGATTTAACGAGTATCATTGACATCAAAATTGGCCGAACCAAAGCGAGGGAATCATTTCCTTCCCCATAAACAGCACAAATGTTTACAATCCTGCGCAGCGTTTTTCCCCTTGTCGTAGTACATGTATTATTGCAATATGTATATATCGAACTTTCTCATTATCTGCGAATCTATACTCTATACTCGTACTAATAATTATAAATGCGAAAGTAACTCTGTCTGTCTATTCCCTTTTCACAACTAAATCGCTGAACCAATTTATTGTAGATTAAATTTAGTATGGACATATCTTGAGCTCCGAGAAAGGACATAGGCTGGCTAGTTTAAAACCAAAAAAAAAAATGCCAAACAAAAAATTAATTAATGTACTTCAATGGCAAGGCACTGCTCGACATTATTGTAAAAAATCTGATACACGAAGTCTACTTTAGAGAAAACATAATAATAATAGAGTTCAATATAAACCCACTTCAGATGGCAGGTGACAGCTGACGTTTTCACACATACGAAGTACGAGTAGATATTATAAAATCTGCATTACGTCGAACTATAATTAGAGGCAGATAGTGTTTATTATGTCATTTTCTATTTCGTCTTTTAAACAGTTGTTTAGTATTTTATGGTTTGCTTTTTTTTCGTAATTCTTTGTCTTTGTCATCTTCTTAATTTCTGAAACAATCTTTTAGTCTTTTTTCTAAGTTGGTTGGTTGCCTTGTCTTTTTGAGTATTACAATAATAATACTACTTATCCTATGATATATATATATGTCACGCAAACGTAAGTCAAATTTAGCGCCTAGCTGCAAGAGGGCTCGAATTGTGAAAGTTAGTCGAAGCCAAGAAACCCAGGAACAATCACAGGACCAACGGTCCTTAGATGCAGAATATCACGTATCTCTTAGACCTGCAGAGGTATTGGAGCAAGCTCAGGTTCGCTGAACCTTAGATGCTAGAGACAGATTAGAGTAGTCACAAGTCAGTCATGATTATTTTACAGCTGCTGAGACATTTGAAGAGTCACAACGACGTACGGCGTCATTTAAATGCTGAACGACAAACAGAGAGACGTACTTTTACACGTTGGACTGGGGGAGTTATAAAATGAGTAGAATAATTTTAGGATTATGGCACACGATAGTTCAAGTATTGAATGTGCCTGTTTACATTGGAGACGGGATGAAAGTCCTCACCATGAACGTCATGTTCACATTGTCATGGGGTTGAAAGACTTTTTGAAAAGTGGAACACTTGAACCGGAGCATTTTTAATTTTTAAATTTGAGCAGTTTGCCTGAAACATACCTTTGTTCCTATTCTTCACACTTCCTTTCTCATCAACGATCAAAACTAAAATGAAAAAATATGTCAGAAATGGAACGATATTGAAAAAAACGACGTGCTTTACCCGAAAATTTAGAAATGGATTCTCGGTGGAAGTAACCCTTCTTCTTTACACTTCAATAAAAAGCGATCCCTCTCTTTCGGACAATCTTCCTGCCCGCGCCAATGTGAACAGGCACAATGGAAACTTTAAATTGGAATAGTAAAAGTCTACTACAACTAATTTCTGACAGTTGTTTGTAGTTCGAAATCAGTTGTTATTCGCTAATATATTTAAATATGTTTATTTTATTTAATTTTGACTAAAATGATTGTAAGAAGTCAGTAGAAGCGCATAAAATTTGAAAAAATATATAGTTACATTTTCGTACTGATCATTTCTTTCGTAGCTGTCGTATGTCAATTGCTTCGATCACGGATGCAAGAATGTCAAATTACGACACTCGAAGCTCGAGTGATGTGTAGCTCGATAACATGTGCGATAATTTTCCCCCTGCACTAATCCCATCGTAGATTAGTAGTCTTAAGCATATACTAACTATACCTAGATATCAAACTTTCCAGATATTGGAAAATCAAAACCGGTTTCCAACTGATCGTCTCTATCCGTGGGACTCTGTCCGTGAATACGTGTGAATTGTGATCAATGGCAATTTATCTCCTTTTTTATACAAACCACGCCCATTTGAAACAAAAAACGTCATCCAACATCAATCGCTCTCATTCTAGCAATTTTACTTGCAAATTGCTCTCATTCTAGCAAATTTTGACAAAGTTATAGAGATGTAAAAGTGTTGGAATTCACTTACAGTGTGTCTGTGCGAAAGTTAAGGGTTTGCAAAAGTATTAGTAGAGTTTGACATCTAGTTTAGTTTATCTATGGTCTTAAGGAGAATGGACCAAAAATGTGAGCATTGCAATGTGCTGAATTAGGGTATGAGTTGCTCTGGTGGCAAAATCTCACCTCTGTCTTTAGGTAAGCCAAAGACAGAAGTCATAATGCCAGGTTTTTCACCTACTTTTACGATCCATGGTCAAATTTACCATAGAATTAGCTCGTTGCTTCCAGCAGATAATCATCAGCATAAGTTCCTACAGATTTACTTTATCGGGGACGAAACCGATGAAGTGGACCGCAGATGTCACAATATCCAAGACACCGTTGATAAATTAAATCACAGCTATGGTTAGGTACTGGCGATGAGTTCGCAACTCGCGACATCGTTTTACGTGCACGTGATGACAGATAAACAAGGGTGTCTAATACATATAAATATTATCTGTTACCTTTTACGATTAACGTTTTGTGGCTCAGTGGTTCCTCTCTGGAACCACGCATACAAATTATTTTTCCCAGCAGCCTGGTAAGTGAAAGCTGGAACCACCGTCGATGACAGTTCATGCAATCGACAAGATAAAACCGTGGTTTCCACGTGATACTGGTATAGTAACCGTTAGCAGGGTGTTTGTTGCAGTGATTTTAAGGTGATCGGTTCGTTTGAGAAACACTGCTAATAAGATTTTTATTTATTTACTGATTCCGAGTAATAAAAATTGGTAAAACATTTTTTCTGTAACAGTTTTGTGTAAATAATAAAATTTAGTTGAAACATTGTTGAAAACTTTTGTTTTTACGAGTATTATTACTTTGGGACTTTTTTGATGTGGTTCCGCAATGGCACCACCCGTCTTCAAGACTATTTTTATTTATGTTTTTAGATTTTAAAAATGAATAAGAAAATTTATTTTAACAAATTGAGGAATGGTTTGATTTATTGGATGAAATTCCTTCCGATGGGTCAGAAGTTCCTGAATGAGAGGACGGGAGTGAAGCAGATGTTCCTGATTATGTTTTTGAGGAAGAAGAAATTGCAGGTCTTTCTGTAATACAAACAAGTGACAACAATTGTGAAAATGAAGATCAATGTTTATTGGAATCACTTGTGACTACAGACTTACAGGTGAAGTGGACTAAAACTACTCATGGAAGCAGATGTGTCCAACCGTTTGTCGAAGCCGTTGGCCCACAGATTCTAGATGGGGTCGAATTTTAAGTGGACATGTTTCTTCTTTTGTTTTCGCCGAAGCTTTTGGAACACATAGTTTATCAGACAAATTTGTATATTATACAATGGCAAGGCAAGAACAGTGATCCAGTTACGAATGAAGAAATGAAGTGCTTTTTGGCAATCAACTTGCTTATGGGTAAACACATACATATGTTTATGTTGATATATACACAGATTCTTATTTTTACTCTTCGAAATGCGTACCACAGGTATCAAGAGGCTTCCCAGTTATATGGACTTTTGGTCATAAAAAGTGGAATTGCGCGATAATTTCATATCTACAAAAATGTCACGCGATAGGTTTGGATTTCTTCTGACTAATCTACATTTAAATGATAGCAGTTTTCTATGGAAAAGATGGAAGTAAGTAAGCGGTAAAATGCATAAAATTAGTCAAAGACTATAATTGACATATGGGCTATGTTGAAATAGACAGAAAAGCTAAAAAAACTGGTGGCATAGTATTTTTTGGCATTTTCTTGATTTGACAGTTGTTAATGCCAAAAAAGAAAAAGAATTGCAGGCACTGATATTACTCCAAACAAGTACAAAGTCAATGTACTCGTACCTTTAGAAAAACGACTGGACAAGGCGGTACATTTGCCAGTACATGGCACTAAAGTTAGATGTGCTAATTGTAGCACTAAGGCAAAACCTCACAGAATAGTAACTATTTATATAAAAATAACCCGGTATATATACACAAATTCAAGCTTAACCTGACACTTTTCAAACTAACGTCCACAGTTGTCAATGCAATCAGCTGTTCTTGAGTTATTTGGATTTAATGCCAACTAGCGCCACAAACTTTTTCCCAGACACAGTTTTTGTTTTACTTATTCCACGGTTGAAAGGCTAGCAGTTTGTTTCTTAGCAACACTTTCTTCTCGTTACCACCAGGCTTATTTATGTATCTGTAGCCGGCCCTCGCTCCAACACCGCTGAAAGGTTTTACACTTAAGGGCCAACCATAGCAGACTTTGATGAGCCTAAGCCAGCTTAATAAAATGCCTCATTACATAAATGTACGTAAAGGGTAGTGCACGACTATAATGGGATTTTACATGCTTTCGTCAAGGTTCGTTAAATTTAGTTGGCTTATGAAAAGTCTCAACGGAATGGGACATTCAGTATGAAACTTGGACAGCTGACACAAAGGAAATTCTTTTTTTTTCTACTTCAATAGTTTTTGTGGGGATACTTATCCCCTAATTTTGCATTTTTAATTTTCTGAATGTAAACAGTTTGACAGATTATTAAGTTTGCTCAAGTGAATTTTGGGTAACTTGAACTTTTGACAGAGATTAGTTGGGCTTTTCGTTCAGTTTTGACATAAGGTTAATCCCACTGAAGTCTATTATGGTTCGGTTTTACATTTACGAGTACAATTTTCTTCGAAACTGTTTCACATAACATACATTATATACTATGCATATGTACCTTACGTGTTTAAGAAGTTTGTCTTCTTGATTTATGGCATTTTGGAGCCATTTTTATAAATTTAGCACTCAGAGTTTTTTTCTGAGTTGTGTCAGTTGTGTAAATTTACTGTCTCGATTGACAAAAAATTCTGTCAGCAGGGGTCGGTCCTGACTTGCGCGGAGTCCAAGATCACTTTTGCTTGCTGTTTCGCGATATTGCAGTATAGTTGATAATCTGTCTGGTGCCCACTGCTGTAATATCTAATCCTGTGCCGGATAAATAGGTTAAGTGGCGACATGGTTTTAGTTCTTTACATAATTCACAGATAATATTGTCACCGGAGTAGCGAACGTCCTCTATTATCATCCTGCACAATCAGAATAACTAGCCATGTTGCTCTATAGCCTGTCACTATTGATGCTGCCATATTCGGCCTTGAGGTTTTATCTGGACTAGCATCTGCCGTAGGCAGTGTATTTGGTCAATTGTGTACTTATCTGGCATAAAACTGGACTGATAGAGGCCAATCAGATTGTTGATATGGATCTCTCAAACGGCTTTGAGAGACTCGAGTAGAAAGACGTTTGCAGTCTCTTATGGTAAAAACCGTTATTCGCGTTCACACTTTGGCTTCAAGGTAGTGGTCTAAGTTTATGCAATCCAACTGAAATTTCTCACTTCCTTGGTATTTTTTTTTAATAAATTAAATTAAATTAAATTAGATTAAATGTTGAGATGTGGGAAATGTGTAATAGCTATGATGACATTCCGCTCCGCCACGAATTCGATGAGTATGAGTCTATTTTCGGAACTGTTGTCGTATAGGCTATGTTTTATAACTGTGCCGCCAAAGATGCTTTCCTTCTTTAAGTTGGCTTTAAAGTCACTTAGGATGATCTTAACATTGTGCTCATGATATTGCTTATAAGCTTGACCGCGGAGCTCATCCTTCTGCTCGGTGGGGACGTGATCGCCTATCGGGTGTGTGTTGGCGAAAGTAGAACAATTAGATGATCTTGTAGGTCTGTCGCCTGACCCCTCCCATAACACTCCTTGGATGGCACCTAATTGTTCAACTGCATGTGGACTTTTAAGTGTCCATTTTCTGGGGTGGCCAAGAGTAAGTCCTTCCTTATTCGTATAGTGTTTTACGTGATCTTCCAGAAGATAGTGCCAGTAGCATACTATGGAGGTTTGAGCGTTACTGCATCACCACAATCTCTTTTTCGACAACTTGGCTAGATGCCAATAAATTACCTGAATGTGTCGGAGTAGCTCAAATGACTTCATCTTGGGATGTCCCCCGCTGATACGGCCGTATTGTGCTTTGCAGACTCAGCTACTTCCCTTCTCCAGGCGCAACCCAGGCTTAGGACCAGCCATGGCAAAGTACGCACGTAGACTAGTTCCTCAGTTCCAAACATAGACTAACTATAACTAGATATCAAACTCTACTAATACTTTTGCAAACGTTTAACTTTCGCACAGACACACTGTAAGTGAATCACCAACACATTCTCAATCTCTATAACCTGTCAGAATGGCTAAAATGACAACAAATTTCACGTAATGTTCGCTAAGTATATATAATAAAGGCAAAAATAAAAGGAAAAATATTTTTCGCTGGTGAATATTTAATTCAACGTGGTGAAAAAGTGAAGATAATAGAATATATTTAAAAAAAAAACCCTTTTTTTTGTTTCAATTGAACAAAAAGGGGATCGTTTCAGAATAAAATTAAAAAAGGACCTAAGGATTATATTTTGAAAGTTTCATTTGAAGATATAAATGAATTGAAACTATTACAATTCTGAAATCAAGCTTAAGCTTGTATTGAGAGTCAATTGTATAAGCATTTTTTATGTTTAGGCACAAACTCTGTACTCTGGACATCAATGAAAAGGATTATTAATTAATGGCAACTTTTAAAATCAATTTCCTTGCTGTTCTTTTAGTTTGAATGTGTTGAGTAAATAAATTAATTAAATAATACTGATAAGTACAATTAACATTTTTGATCATTTTTTAGTTTTTTAAGGAAAATATTTGTTTTTCTATTTGAATTTAAAGCTTTTCCAAAATATTTCGAGAATCTTTTTTTTCACACATTATAAAGTACAAAAGCGGTGGTATTTTAATTGTTTATTTTTTAAAAATAATTTCCAGAATTTGACAAACAATGTGAAATGATATCCCAACTTAATTTGGTTTTGTCGAAGGGAATTTTTGTTTATAATTGTTTTCAACAGATTTTGCTACTACTTTGTTGAGTATTCTTTAATGCTGTTAACATCTTTAAGCCGGTCTAGCATAGAATGCGTCAACTTTTCCATATATTCACATATTATTTCTTGCCATTCCGCTAAAAATTAAAATTTTTAACTGAGGCTTCGATGTGATGACATGTTTTCGTAACCTCATCATTTAATGATTCCAAAGGCGTTCCAAAGAGAACGGGTTAAGATCGGGGCTATGTGGTGGCGTTACTAGCAAGTGAGGGACTTTATGTGGATATGGACTTATGCTTGAAATCGTTGTCCTGTTGGGAGTAAAAAATGTTTCGCAATAAGCATTGTTTGTGTCCTTTGAAGCAAATTTTCGCTCTAAATATTTTAGTATACTTCTTTTTCTGAATTACTGTGACTAAATTACCGATCTCAACAGTGGATATTTAGCTCCATATTACACAACAACCATTTCCGTGTTTTACTTTTTGCCTTGTGTATTTGGACTGTAAGTTTCATTTGGTTGTCTTCATGCTTTCGAAGGCCTATTTGATTCATAAATGCAAAATTTTGACTCTTCTGAAGAAATCCTAGAACACAAATCCTTTGTTTTTTTATTTATTAGCAAAGTCCTTTTGTTTTTTTTTTTATTTGCTTCGCTGACGAAAGGTTTCTTTCTAACGGTATAAGATTTATACTCCGATTTGATGTCGTTGACATTCACGAAAATCCAGCCAAATTTTAGAATTACAACGTGATATTTGTGAAACGTACAGCGTTGTGTTTACATCGATTTTCTTCTTCTCGGAAATTTTTTGATGCAAAAATTGAGCAAAGTATATGGAAATGTTGCGTTAGTAATGGAATTAGTAATACAAAAGCATTAAATATGAGCTAAATTGTCCAGTCACATCCATATTTTTTCAAAAAATAATTGGTCAATTCGCTGTCGTACTAAATGGACCTATAAAGCACTAATTTTCTATTTATTGTTCTATTTTCACAAATAAAAACAAATAATCATTAATTATTATTTATTACTTCGTATGAAAAGTTAATACAATATTTTCCATTTAATCGAATAATCCAATTTATTCATGAATTGTAATTTACATTTTTTCGGAACATGCTCTCCTGATGAAAACATTCATGGTGAAGCGAAAAACTTACCCACACCGTGGTGAAATGAACAAGGCACTGTATGTATAGCTATACGAAAATGTATTCTTTTTACTCACATTTATTTGATCAGCTCACGATGGTTCCACACTGGGAACGCTTTTCTTGAAACCATTGCACTTCAAATGTTGTATCTGCAAGGAAAAAGGCACTATATGTATAGCTATACGAAAATGTATTCTTTTTACTTACATGTAATTAGTTAGATCACTCATCCACATTTCTTAAAGCTCTTGAATGGTGCATTTAGATTCATTGTTCTTACTGTAAAAAAGAAGTAAAATAAATTATTTTGAAATTAAAATGTTTGTAGTTACTCACAAGAAAATGTAAACAAACTTTTCCAACTGCTTTTGCCACCTCCAATCCAAGGCAATCTGTTCGTGGCCGCAGTATTCTGTGGAAAATGTTTTCTACTTGCTCCAAATGTGTAAATTTTTCTTCTTTTGTTGTCCTAGAAAATATAATAAACAAAATTATTGTTCAACATAAAATTTTTTTGCAACTTACACGAAATTAGATTTGTAAATATGAGAAATGTCAAAATCGAAATTCACCGCGTCATTTTTATATGGGTGACGTCACTCGTAAAACTTTTCGAATTTTGACATTGTTGACAATTCTCACGTATTCACGGACAGGTTCACACGGATAGGGACTTTCAGAAGAAAACCGGTTTTGATTTTCCAATATCTGGAAAGTTTGATATCTAGTTATAGTTAGTCTATGGTTCCAAATGTATCGAAGTAGCTTTTAATTATAAGGAGTTTATTTGCTGTTCACGCAACTATTGAGGAAATTATTCTCCTTCTTCGGTTGTCATTCCATTCCACTTCAAGCCCGATTGAACGGGACAAGCATCATGGCTACCATGACGAGGTAAAATAATTATAAAACTTAATAATTACAGCACTGCTAAAAACTGTTCAGTGAATACCGTACAACACTCAGTCACTAATAAAAATAATACATCTGTTATAATTTTTTAAATAAGCAAAATCAAATTTCCTCTTTTTTCACATTCCAGGGCATCGATCGTATAATATTTCGGGAACTATTGCACAGTACTTTTGATATTGTGACTGAAGAAATTTTAATGGAAAGAATATTTTGCAGTTGGGATAAAACTCACGAAGGTCTTCCACTCCGTCTTGAAGGTTGGCTTACAGGTTTGTCGGTATTTCTTCGTGGAACCAAGACGGAGAAAGCAGCATTCTGCTTCAGGGTTTATGACTTGAATGCCGATGGATTTATCACAAAGGACGAAATGTTTACATTATTAAGAAACTGCCTCATTAAGCAACCACAAGATGAAGATCCAGACGAAGGCGTGAAGGACTTAGTGGAAATCGTTTTAAGAAAATTCGATGTCGATAAGGATGGAAAGGTATTATTTTTTTTCTGTTACTCATTGTAAAGTGATATTGGTTTGAATTAATATTTTCCAAGGTATCCTTTGAGGACTTTTTAAATACGGTCACTGAACAGCCTTTGTTAATTGAAGCATTCGGACAGTGTCTTCCTTCTGAAAGTGTTATTGTTTCGTTCTTCTCAACTCTTCAAATATAAAACAAACATATTTATCACATTAAGTCGAAATAAATTGTTTATGTAAGTATATATGTATACTTTCTGTTTCTTTGACTTGCGTAATCAGATGTCCATTGAACAAAACGAACTGTTTTGAACAAAAGGAAATGTTCCATTTTCCTGAAAACAAGAAGACCTTGGGGTGGTCGAAATGTTGCGTTTCCAATATATCTCAATTGCTGGCAGAACTGCTATTTACACCAAACTAATAGCCTTTCATGAACATGTTATACATCTACGTAAACCACATGTTTTAACTGAATCAAATGCTCAGATAGAGTCGAGAGAGGGGCACCAACAAATCCTGGGCTATTATATTCGTAATCCTGGAACACGTTAAATGCATCGAATTAGGAAAAGATTATGAACCGACCTAATCGGATTAAAATACCGGATTATCTCCGTAAAATGATAACGAACTACAATATTTCTTAGATAGAATTCCCCACTATGACACTGACAATGGAGTTAAAGCGTACTAAGTTACTGGAGGTGTGCCAAAAGGTTCGGTCTTAGGCCCTCTACTGTGTGCCTTAATTTATGTGTGTGTTTAATTTATGATTAAACTGTATGCCTATAGATTCCATGTGAAGCATTAATGATCGGATTTATGATGACATTGTCGTGGTGATTGTAGCAAAAATGGTGTAAGAAATTGATATCTGCAGCAACTCGCGAAACGTTAATGGTTAGAGTTGGAGGGCATGCAATTGTTTCGCCACCATTTCTTAAGCATCTCGGAGTTATTATTGACAACCATCTAAGTTTTAAGCATCACCTAGAGCAGATATGAGAGAAATTATGGAAAGCTGCAAGTGCACTTACAAGGCCGATGGATGTGTTATATTGGGGACCTAAAACAGGATAAAAGGCTCTTTTTGCTGGAGCTGAAAGACTTATACCATGTCCATGAGTACATGTGCCGAAAAGGTTAAGTTTTACGTGTGGGGAGTCAATTTTTAGCGCACGAATCCAACTGTTTCGCATGATACTATACGAGTACTCGCCGTATCTTCAATGCTACCTCTCGACATGCTTGCTGAAGAAAGACTCTCTTCTCCTACATACCCATTGCATTAATGATCCTTCGTTTCAAGGAAATGCTGATAGCCCGTCAACTCATAAGATATCTCGAGACACGAAAATTTTTCAATAGCTGGTAGTATGGTTTTCGTAATAAAGGTCGACTGGTGATTTTATGGCTTATGTCACCGAAAAAAAGAACATCATCTGGCAATAGCAAGATAGTTGCACTTGATATTTCAAAGACATTGGACACAGTTTGTCAGTCTCTTTTATCGGATATAACTCTTTTATAACTTTCAATCCTCATTCAATTAAATCACATCTAATAATCACAAAATAAATTCTAGAGAGCCTCAGAATTCCGTTCTGTCTACGAAACTCTTTTTAATTTTCTTTAATGATCTACTATTAGTTAATTCTAGAGAAATGTATTCCGTTGCCGACGACAGTATCATCTGCTCTTCACATTCGTTCCCGAACTTAAGACCCTGCTCTTTGGTTGTAGAACTGGAGCGACTCTATGAAAGTGCCTGTTCACATTGCAATTGACGCGGGCAGGAAGATTGTCCGAAAGAGAGGGATCGTTTTTTATTGAAGTGGGAAGAAGAAGGGTTACTTCCACCGAAAATCCATTTTTTTTCCATATCGTTCCATTTCTGACATATTTTTCATTCTAGTTTTGGTCGTTGATGAGCAAGGAAGTATGAAGAATAGGAAAAAAGGTATGTTTCAGTTGGCCTCAAATTTAAAAATTAAAAATGCTCCGAGTCAAGTGTTCCACTTGTCAAAAGGTTTTTCAACCACATTAAAATGTGAACACGACGTTCATGGTGAGGACTTTCATCACGTCGCCAATGTAAACAGGCACAAAAAATAACTAACTGTGTTGATTTGAATGCTTCCAAGATAGAATGCTGTCTGCCATGGTTAAGGGGAAATTGAAACCCCCTGCAATTGTCCATGTCACTAACATTATCGAGACCGAATAGCTTTCCATTCTATAGTACGTTTCAAATCACCGTGCAATTGGAAAGCTGCGCAAAGAGAGCCTGGAAGCGCATGGTACTCATTTGCTCACTGGAAAATGATATTTACCAACCGGCTGAACTTTTTCCACTTCCTTTCATATTTAACCCTTTTGCATCATAAGCGCATACCACCTTGAACAGAAAGTCATCTGAGAGTAGTTGTTCATATCATGAGTAGTCTCTAAAGTTAAATGTTTTGTTGCAGTCGTTGGCGATTTTTAGAGCGGATTCTTTTTCACTACGATTAAGTTAACTGTTTTTTTTTTTTAGATATAGGCTGTGCAAATATAGTGATGGATATTGAAGACCAAGGTATTTAGATAATTGTAAACTTACTCATCCTCCATATTGATGTGCATAGTAATATTAAAATCGTTATTAAACTTAGTGCCTCAGTTGGGTTCTTTTTTTTTAAGTGAAATTTTGACAGGGCATACGTTTTGATTCGTGTAGTTTCGCCTAATTTAGTTTATATATTTACTTAGGTGATCTCTCATTTTTTTAAGAACGTAACATATGTGTCATTTTTTGCGAAAATGTGATAAAATTTGCGAAATTTAAATATATATAGAATAATATTTTTCTTTTAAGGGTCAAGTAAAATAATCAAGATTCGTAATATATTTTTCATATGGCGTAAAATAAAGAAGATTGGAGGTGCTACTAAGCATAGGATCACATGGAACTTTAACACGACCGGATATATTCTCTATGCCAGTCCTTTTTGACGAGATGGAATAAATGCTAACGGAACGAAAATTTCTTTCTAACAAAGTACAGTGACTGGCTCGAAGACTTCACTGATGTAAGTAATTTCAGTGATGCTAAAAAATCTCAAGGAAGGCCAAAAAAGGCCTTCTTAGAATGCTGGCCTCGAACAAAAAGAAGGCGTATTGCTAGCTTGTCTACAAAATACCAAGATGTCGCTTCTGCTTTGAAGCAACTTCGACCAATTACCATTCCGTAACTGAAAATGACGCCTTAAAATTATTAATTGATGCTAGATTATTGAAAAACTAATATCAAGTTATAAGGAATGTGGTAAATGAAAAACCAAAGCTTGATGTTTTCCCGAGTTATGCGCGGGGGATTGTTACCCGACGCTATAAACAATAACGGTCACTGTAACTTCAGCGGAAGTAACTCTCCAAGGCCTTTTAGATCACACTGGGAAACTCACAACAACGCGTCCTCAACATGCCAGAAGATGGTTTGAGTAGTTTGACACTTATTGGAAAATGGGGCTTCGATGGAAGCAGTGGACCCTCGGAGTACAAACAGCGAATTTCGGGTGAATTTAGTGATAGTGATATGTTCGTCACTTCTTATGTGCCTATTCAACTTTTTTCACAACTAAATCCTGAAACGGATAAAAGAATTGTATAGCAGAATCCTCGCCCTGGATCGATCAGCTACTGTCGACCTATCCGTTTTCAACTTAAGAAGGAAACTGCAGAGTTGAGCAGAGCCGAACAGCAATACATACCAAGTCAAATCGAGGATCTAGTACTAGTACTATTTTTACTATGGAAGATCAGATTTATAATGCAAACCATAAGCTCAAATTGAAAGTGGGGGATGGGAAGGTGTGTAATGCCTTAACCTATACCGCGTCCCACCAAGTGTGTTATATTTGCGGAGCCAAACCAACTGCAATGAACAATATTGAAGGATCCTTGCAAAAACATACCACCTTGATCAATAATTCTAGGAATAACCGTGTGGCGCTCCCATTGTTCCGATTTGAGTTCTGTTTTTGTGTTAAGTTGGTAAATATGTTACATTCCCTCTAAATCTTAGCCAAGAGTACATGTATCTCTGTGTATGTTGGCGATTTTTTAAAATTTTAGAAATGGATTTAAATTTGCAACAATGAACTTGTATTAAATTTTGCGCAAAAAACGGATTTAATGGTACGCAAACGTTGGAAATGTTGGAAAAGTGTTTCGGCAACGATTCTCTAAAGAAAACGGTCGGTTACCAGTGGCACGAGCGAGCGGTTCAAAAGTGGTCGTGAGTCAATCGAAGATGATGCAGTGGCAGACCATCGACATCGAAAACCGACGAAAACATTGATGGAGTAAAAGAAATGTTGTTCAATAACCGCAAATTAACCGTCGTGTAGCAACAAAGTTGGTGCCAAAAGATTTGATTTGCGAGGCTTAATCCGATCTCACATTCATCAAAAGGATCATTACTGGAGACGAGACGAGGGTTTATGAGTACGACACGCAATCCAGACATTAGGCAAGTGAATGGCGTTCACCTAATGAGCCGAGACCAAAAAAACCACGTCGTTTTCACTCAAAAAAGAAGGCAATACTCACGGTTTTCATGGATTACAACGGTGTAGTGCATCATGAATTTTTGCCAGAAGGCCAGACAGTAAACAAAGAGTATTATTCGGGCGTTGTGAAACGTTTACGTGAAGCAATTCGCCAAAAGAGACCAGAATTGTGGGCAGAAAACTCGTGGATTTTGCACCATGATAACGCACCGTCGCACAGTGCCATCATTATTCGTAATTTTTTGACGAAAAATGCAACAAATACCATCCAACAGCCACCGAATTCACCTGATTTGACTCCCTGTGATTTCTTTCTGTTCAATCGAGTTAAAAAACCACAAAACTTAGTTTCGCTTGCCAGCTTAGCAATAAGCTACAAAGGTTAGTTCCTCACTTGAGTTAACGTTTAATGTAAGGATCTTCAGATTAACCTCATTTAACGTAGCAGACAGTATATTGGCGCGTCAGACTTGTCAAAAGGGTTCGAATAGATGACGTCAATTCGATCTGCTACTTGTAGTTGATTTAACTGTTTCTGGATTTTTCCGTGGCGAGACAGAAAGATCGCTTTCAAGTTCCAGATCCACTTCTGGTGCTTTTTCACCTACCCTTGGCTTATTTTTTGATGTCATTGTTCTTCGACGAACTGTTTTCGAGCCTGCATTTGTTTTTCAGCGCCTGGAACCTAGAACATCCCCTGAAATTGGCGGGATTTCGCACATTCATGGAGAGTATACAAAATAGTTGACTCCTATCCGCTACCCTATAGTTACATAAAATACATTCTCCATTTTTGTGGAACTGCATGTTGTAGTTAGCTGCGGCGGCATACCCGAACCTCTGATAGGGAATACATTGCAGTATGCGATCTACCCTTTTTAATTTCTCCCAACGTACATCATGATACTACAGGAATTTAATACTTCGCAGGCTGTTATTTTTGCTGTTGGGCGTTAGCTGCACGACCGTGGTAAACGGCTTGGCCCCCACGAATTTCAGGTCTACATCTTCAGCTCCGCTTCGAGCTCCGCCGTTGTTATTGTTCGATCGATACCTTTTAACAGGATTGTCTGTAATTTCTCCCCCTACGGCCTTAAGTTCTGTTACACAATTTCAAGAGCTCCTGGCCAAATTTTTTATTTATTAAAACCATTAGATATTACTCGGTTCGATGAATTGCCAAAAGTAGAGGACAGTCCAAGACGTCGTCGTTAACGCGCCGTCCTTCCAAATGCGGTGATAAAAACCGTGCATGAATAAATTCGCAGAAATCCGCTTCGGAGGAAGAAAATCGTGTCCAGAGGACTAGAGACATCCACTAGATTCATGTCAAGACTGACTCTGGATTATCTTCACATGAAAGCCTATCGTAGGTCAACGGGACATCTCTTAATGGATGAGAAAATTTTTACCATGGAAGAAGTTATCAACAAACAAAACGACAAGATTTATGCTATATCATCACAGGAAACGAAAAAAGTTGTTGTGTCACATCCCTCCATTTCTGCGAAAAGGGTGTGAAAACGGGTGGAAAAGTTTATCAAGAGGATGTAGAAGATAAGTGCCAACAATTTTGGGCGAAGATGGGATATAAGTCCCAAATTTTCGGAGAGATAATATTTAGCAAAACGTTGTGGATTTTCATTAGACATCTAACCCATTTTTTCCACTATATCTACAATTATTCATAATAATTTAGAAAATAAACACACAATTTGATAGATAGTGCTATAATAATCATTTATTATTTCATATAACAAAAACTGAACAAACAAAACCTTTCAATATTATCTAACCAAATACTTTAAAAAAAAACGCCAAAAAATCGGCAAAGTTCACAAAGCGACATAAGGCCAATTTGGCTTTATGTAGCTTTCCACTGTATATCTGATTTTGCTTATCGAATTAACGTATTGTCTACAAAAATGACTACAATATTGCATTCAATGACTAGTGTACTATACGTCGCATAGCGGCGCCCTGAGCACCTGCATGTGAGGCCAAAGGCCTTCCGGCATATGAGTCGAAGATACACCCATAGAGTGAAATCCTTGCAACTGTAACCCCAACTGTCAGGCAGGCGCCTATAAGCCAATCTGGCATATTTCAAGTTTGGGGTGGGTTACTCGCTTCTCTCGCTAACATCATTTAACCCTTTTCTCCGCAGGGTTTAGCCGTTCACGCCGCTTCGTCGCTCCGCTAAGTGTATGTCAACAACTGTCAGGCAGGCGCCTATAAGCGAGTCTGTGGGGGGGGGGGGGTGGATCACTTTACCCCAGGACATAAGGCCCAACATTTTTATTTGGGAGTTATGTCCCACTTAAGTGGGACCACATATTTCAACAGCACTCTGCTCCGGGGCAATACTCCTGGTTTTATAGGAGCGGAAGATTGGTAGTCGGTAAGGCCAGATTTGAATCTGTTTGTTGTCAGAGCTAGCGAATATAGCCTGGAAGACTCCTCACAGAAATTTGAAAAGCCTCAAAACACCATTGTAAGCATCAGCGTCATCTATATCCATGGATGCAGCTCTTGCCGCTATTGAACAATGGCCATAACATTTGAAAACTTGCATTAAAACAAACTATTTTTCCAAATAATAAATATGTATTACGTATATGGACATAAATATAAACATAATTAATTTTTTTATAGCGTTTTCTATTGGTAACAAATCCGAGCCAAGTTGCTGGGGGGTTAACTTTGATTAAAAATTCGATTAAACATGGTAAATAAAAAAAATCCTTTTCGGATAAGAGTAAAGATATGGATTAAAAAAATAAATGAAATAACACAATAATAAGGTAGGGGGGTTACAATGAGTATGCGTTTTTTTTTTTTGTAAAAATAAATTCATGATTGTGGCCAGTTTCTGGTCTACGCATACTGAATATCAAATCAAGGAACACCTACCCTCAATCCAAAGAATACCAATAGCACTCTAGCTATTTTCAGTGGAAAAGATTATGATAACATTTTATCTTATCAAGGAAAGTTCAAACTTCGACTAATAATCACAACGCTGCACCGAACCTGACAAGTAGAACCTGTTTTATCAACGATTGGTATGAATGTGGGTACTATTATAACTTATATACATATATAATATTGTACATAAACATACCTTCAAATCAATATCGGCATGATTTTTTCAATGTGACCTTGTAAACAAATGTTCCATTTCTCAGAGCCTTTATGAAGCTCTAAATCCACCCCTGGGAAGCATCTACTCGTATAAACTATCTGCTTAAGTTATGTCATAATCTATGTGTTTGTTTTTTTATATACTATTTTACTTGTAATATAATACAATATATTTGGAGTACAACATGTAAACACAGATACTACAATGCGTATCTGTTCGGTGACATTTGAACCCTAAATGCAAAAATGGACGAGCTATTCAGTCACTTGTATTGTACATAAATTTGCAAGCCATTATACATAGTTGTCATAAAGATAACTTAACCTAAGCTGTTTGATTCGTTTTAACCCGGTTCAATGGAGATACAAAAAAGATAAGAAAAGAAAAAAAAACAGATCTAACAAATCTACAACAAGCAAATAAATAGAATTTCAGTTGAGATATCAGCGAGCACTATGAGCTAGCACCTATTTTGTCAGATTGTGTCCGATAAGAACGCGACCCTAGGCTGCTGCTGCTGCTGGGGTTGCTAGTGATTGCTGTCGCTATCGCGAAGATATTATGCGATGTACAAATTGTAAATGTATTTTAAAATCTTCATTGTACAGCAGTAAGCGGCCGCAGATAATAGGTAGAGGTATTATTAATACAATTGTGTTTAGAGACTAGAACACATGCTATAGCCAGTCGGTACTCCTATCGGCGGTGGCGGCGGTGTTTATTCTGGACGAGAATTTGACTGCACGTAGTCGGTTGTAATACATACATACCATATATACTCGTAAATATATTTTTTTTTGAAATTTTAAAAATTGATTTTTAGTTCCACAAGTATCAGTAGTATCGCAAGCTGCCGAAGGAACGGGCATAAAATCGATTCGTGTGGTATTAAATAATTCTATTTGGTTAATAATATGGCAGAGTAAGTAGCATTTTGTATACTTTATCGTGTTGTGTAAAAGTAAATAGTGGAGGATATTTAAAAGAGGTGTCTTTTTGTTTCAAATATTTGAAATACTTAAATCCGTTGGTTTGGAAATAATGATAACAGATACACCATTTCCCATACGAGTATGAGTAGTTTGCTTTTTCTTTTGATCGGATACTATTTTTGTATTGAAGCGATGGGTTTTATTTTAAAATCGTTTTGTGGATATGTGCTATATTTTATATGAATATCAGGATGTGGACAGATGTTTTATTGAATTTGTTTTCTGTTTTTGGGAAACATGTGTTTCTTCGAATTTTTTGAAAAAGAAAAACTAGAGTTCATTGTATTCCATTTCTTCGGCACACGTTTTTTCATGACTGTACGTGTATAATTGTTCATATTTTACGTTTCGTCATGATATTTATTTTACAACTTTAAATGCTTTAAACGATTTTGAAATTAGAGATTTTGTTGTAGATATTAAATATGATACTTTAATTGTAGCAATTTCTGCACGAGTATATAATGTTCGTAGATATAATCAAAACTACTATTATTATTCAACTCTTTGGATTCAACTGTGAAGATATCATATTATTGTACTATTCAATAGAACATTGCCATTTGATGTGGCTTACGAGGGGCCTTCAATATATTCTCGGTATCGATATGAAGGAAAATGCGAATTCAATTTAAATTGTTTTTATTTTTCAATATAATCTCCCCTAACATCAATGCATTTGTTACATCTTGAGATAAGCTTTTTTAAACCCTCAAAAAAATAAATTTCCTCTTTCTCTGCAAAATACCCATTTATTGCCGACTTGAGTTCTTCATCATCCGAAAATCTTTTTCCACGAAGATATTTTTTCAAATCCGGAAACAGGAAATAATCACTAGGGGCAAGGTCTGGACTATAGGGTGGGTGTTGGATTTCTTCGAAACCACAACTCGCGCCGTGTGAACAGGAGCGCTGTCATGAAGAAGCAACACACCCGCTGCGAGTTTACCCCGTCTTTTCTTTTTAATTTCCTCCCGCAAATTATGCAAAGTGGAAGCGTAGGATGTGGCGTTGATGGTTTCACCTTTTTTTTGTACTCAATGAGCAAGATTCCCTTTCAGTCCCAAAAAACTGTGGCCATGAGCTTCCCGGCAGACGGAGTGACTTTGAACTTCTTCGGGGGGTCTGTTCCTTTTTTATGCCACTGCATGAACTCTTGTTTGCTTTCAGGGTCATAGTGGTGGACCCATGTTTCGTCCCCAGTAACAATTCGATCCATAACACCGTCCGCGTTCTCACTACACATCTCCAAAAGCTCTCTACAGCATGCGATTCTCACTTTTTTCTGAGGCGCTGTGAGCATTCGTGGCACCCACCTTGCACTGACCTTTGAAAGGTTAAGATGGTCATGAAGAATGGTGTGAATGGTACCAATTGAAAGCTTGGTGATCTCTGCCATAATTTTCACCTTTATTCGGGCATCCTCAAGAACAAGTTTTTCGACTTCTTTGATGCTTTCTCCCGTACAAGCAGTAGCCGGGGCGCCGGAGCGGGGGTCGTCTTCAATGCTCTCTCTGCCTCTCTTGAACTCACTTGACCACTTTTGCACAGTTGATAATGAAGGTGCGGAACCCTGGTTTTATTCTGTTAAACTTCTGTTTAACTAGAGATAAAACGCGAATTAATAATCACATTTATATGAAATTTTACATGAATGCACTAAAATAATAGTATTACTTGATAAATAAGTCAATTTATATATACAACCACAGCTTCACCCCGATACCGAGAATATGTTGAACGCCCTATATCCTGCGTAGCTTGTGTTGTTTTAAGCTCAATTGTATTTCGAATTTTCAAGAAAAAGGAAATACTCGTAACTTCTTTTTACATTTTAAATGTCAATTCAGAAAATTAATTGTACTTTACTTTCCGTGGAGCTACAGTCGGAGTGGACCTGGGCCTCAACCAATAGATGTTGCACTAATCGCACATCGTACATCAAGTTGGCTGAGCGCGTCAGCTAAGGCCATGTCTCCCTTTACGGCGCTGTCCCTCCGGTGGTTTTCATTCTGCCCAGATGCTCTAGTTATGTGTTTGAGCCCTTTTGATAATGTCAGTATCGCTGTATAGCCCAAACAGTTCGTTGTTATAAAAGGTGTTTTTTTGTTTAAGACTTATAGGAGTCTTTTTTTAAACAATAATTATAGAAATTAAAGTCTTTATTCACTATCAAGAATGGTTCATGGTAATATGTTAAGAACAAAAATTCAGCATCCTTGGCTATTTTTGACGAAGCGCATCGAGTGACGTCAAGTCGCACGATCTCTGCTTTAGACGAGGTCCAAGTCTCGGTGTCATAGAACAGAACTAGGATGACAAGCAACTTATATAAAGACTATTTGGTCTTATGAGAAAGGGGTCTGTTATTCAGTTGGTCCCTGAGCCCAGCGATTGCAAGAGCAATTCAGCATCCGATTTCTGTGCTGATGTCGCTGCTGCCGGTAACTGAACAGGCAATAAAACTAAGTATCTCGAAGTTATAACGACCAACGATGACGTTCTGGTCACAGCCGTCGCTTGTGTGCGTCCCTTTCTGTTGACATATCACATCGCATATCGCTGTAATCCGTGTAATTGTGCGGACTTAAAAAAAAGGTCGTGCCTCTCTTGATGGCCAGTGTGGTTTTAACGGTTCCTACTAGGGCGATGTTAAAAAAGTCACATGACACTGCGTCGCCTTGTCTTTGTTTTTTTTTTTTAAACATACCTCAAGAGGGTATTACTATTTTTAAAATACCGGAGCACGTGTTAAGTTTGTTTTTGGAAAAATGAATAGAGAGAGTAACATGTTTGGGGCTCAGTGGTTAATTCTTTCCGTGGGTGGAGACTAAATATTAGTATAAATAGACTTGTTTTTGTATTTTAGGCAACCATTCATCTCACGAGATTTTAGTTGTCTGGAAAAAAGAATGTCTTTTGGGTACGGCTGGTATTGAACCTCGAACCGTTCGATTGGGAAGCCACACTACCACTTGAGCCACGGCCACCTTCTTGAGATTGAAGGCCACGGTTTATTCATTAATGACTTTAATAGGGCAGCGAAAATTTTCCATAGTCATCCTAGACAACCTAAGGGTTTTGTCAAGGATATCAGAACTAGATATGGCGTTGTATTGCTCGTCCTTATGCATGCTGTCATATACGGTTTTGAAGTCGAAAAATAGATGGTAAGTGTTGATCTGAATTTCCCGCGTCTTTTCCCAGATCGGCTGTAGTGCGAATAGTTGATCAATGGTGGATTTTCTTGGTTTGAAACAGCACTAATATGGAGCCACTAGATAATTAATGAATGGTTACAGACCCACGATGTTTAGGAGCCTTATGGTTGCCGTAGTCAAAAGGGGCTTTTCCTTTTTTGTATGCATCGATGCTTTCCTCTGACAATATCTTTTAAATATTTCCCAAAAGGTCACTACCAGCTGCTCTAAATAGCTAAGCAGGCGTCTCGTCTGCAACAGCAGTTTTATTAGACTTAAATTTCTATATTTCTACTTTTACTACGTCTAGGTAGGGGGGACTGAATTCTCTGTCATCTTCGTTCAAGGTGAATGGTTCATTCTGCCTGACAGGGGTGTTTCGACTCCCATCGCCGTTACACGGTCTGCAGAAGTGATCTTTACATATTCTCAGTACCGACTATGACTCTACTTCTAGTTGTCCATATTCAACTTTGCAGGCTTCCATTCTGGCCTTGTAGCCCTGGCATGTTCGTTTTACTCTGTGATAAAACTTTCGAAGGTCATTTTTGCAGAACATCTCTCCATTTACTCGATCGTGCTCTTTCTTTTCTTTCTGAGAAGCCTCTGCTCATCCATTCTTTTCTGTTCATAGATCTTACGAGGTAATAGTCATCGTAAATCAGACGTTTCTTAGGAGAAGATTTCTATGGTTTGTATATTGGGGCTAGAATTTTGACAGAGCTTGAGGGAAACGCAATCGGCAAAAACTTTAGCGATCTCTTGCAGGTTTTCAACGTTGAAATTTAGTGGTCTTGGTTGATTCGATGTTGGGTCCTCAGATAGTTCGGATATCTAGAATGCTTTAGGAGTGTTTGACGTCGGTCACAATATGATCAATCTGGTTGACGGTTAATTGATAAAGGAATAGCAAAGTCAGCGTGTTGGCCACTAAAAGGTTACAAGTTCTTAAAACCTGAATCGATTGTCAGACGTGTTCATATGCACGCTCATTTCCTTTTCTGTCATTTCATGTAAACGAATTGTAATTTTTTACGCAGATTACGAATCTGTCAAAAAAAAATAGGGGTTCCCATTAAAAAATCAAAAGTGACCTTCGTTTGACCTTGAAAATGGGTATCAAGGTCAAACTCGTGGTCACCATCTTATGTCCCCTTCAGAACCTTGTCACTTTTGTCAGAAACATTTTTCGCGATATCGCGTATTTTTCGAGTAATTGGATGTATCAAGTTAAAAAAACTCACCCAGTATATGGTAGCCGAGTAAACAGGTTTGATAGCGGCTTGGCTATGTATGAGGATAGCAATGATTTGCTTGTGCCTTGTGTCATGCCCGAGTCAGATTGCCAGTAACTCCGCCTGGGAGACGCTAGCAAAATCTGGCAAGCGGTATGATAATGATATTTTCAGTTGATTCCGAGTAGACACCGGCCCCCACACCACAGTTCATCTTTGTTCCGTCGGTGTAGATGACCTTTATTACTTCGTGTTTCTTTCACTGAGCTCTGATGGGAAATCCTACGTGGAAGTTTTTCTCGCAGCTTAGTTAGGTTGTGATGTAGTCGGTTTGAAACGACTATACCGTTTAGTAACGAATGCAGGATGCTACTGTGGCCATAAGGTCGAGAGGTAGAAGATGCAGAAGCACAATAAGGGCGTCCGCTGGTGCCCACAGCAATAATAGCCTTGGTGCCTATACTGTCTGTTTTTCTGAGCCTTCTTAATCTCGTGAACTATAGCCTATGCTCTACGTGGGCCACCATACTACTGACCCGCAGGTGAGTATGCACTACGGCTACAAGGTCATCCAGGTTGAAGTCCCCACATCTTTCCAAAGGTTTTGCCGCAGACATAGAAGGCCATAAATGCCTTCCTTACTCTGTGCTCGATGTTTTGCTTTCAGTTAAGTTTTGGATTAAGCATGATACCCAGCTAACTAGCGCTGGAGGTTAGTGTGAGCGGTTGGCCATTGAGATAGGAAAGGTTAAAATCAGGTATTTCGGTTTTGGTAGTGAATGGAATCAGTTCAGTTTTGCTCGGGTTGGCACCAAGGCCACAACTTGCAATAAATGTGTTTACCTTCCCTAGAGCAGCCTACATGATTTCACTTACCCCGAAGGAAAACTTCCCTGACTCTATTATCACCACTTCTTAGAGCAGGAGATACGAGTATAACAGCGAACTCTATGAGATGTATACGTCATCGACCTGGCCAGCAAAATGCACGTCAATAGGACATATATTGTAGATCGAATGAATATATAGGGTTTTCCAATAAGGACTTGACAACTTTTTTTTTAAATAAAACGCAAACCATTTGAGATATTTCAAAAACTTTATTATCGGCTTGAAGTAAAATCAAAACATTTATGAATGGAACTCGACTTCGTTCATATGGCCATCGCGGGCACGTTTGTATCGGTCGATTTGTTGGACCCAATTTTCAACGACTCGACCACACATTTCGGCCAAAACGCTCATTGTTGGCATAAAACAATGAGTTAACGTAGCCCGACAGAAAATAGTCAAGCGGCGTTAAATCGTACTAACGAGGCGGCCAATCGACTGGCCCATTTCTTGAGTAACACGCTCACCATATTTACTCTTCAATAAATCGATTGTAGCGTGTGCTGTGTGGCTTGTGGCATCATCTTGTTGAAACCACATTTCGTCCAAGTCCATATCTTCCAATTCGGGCCAAAAATAATCGGTGACCATGACGCGATAACGCTAACCATTCACAGTAACGTGACGATCTTTATCGTCGACGAAAAAATATGGCCCAATAACGCCGCCGGCATGCAAACCGCACCACACAGTTATTTTTTATGGATGAAGTGGTGATTCATGAAGCATATGTGGATTTTCACCCGACCAATAACTCATATTTTGCTTATTGACGAACCCATTGTGCCAAAAATGAGCTTCGCCACTGAAGATGATTTTGCGATGAAATTCATCATCTTGGCGCATCTTCTCCAGAACCCAATCGGAGAACGTACGTCGCTTTAAATGGTCTATCGGCTTCAATTCTTGAGTCAGCTTGATCTTGTATGGGTGTAAACCAAGATCCTTATGCAAAATACGCCATAATGTGGTCTGAGCGATGCCCAATTCTTGATAACGCCGTGGAATTGACTGATTTGGATCGTTTGCTACGGACGCCTGAACAGCAGCGATATTTTCGACACTTCGACCATATCATATATCTGTGTCTTGATCAAAAATTCCCGGAATTTATTCAGAAAATTAAAAATACAAGATTATTCATCTAAATCTACTCGTATATTGTGCCCTTCAAAGTAATCCCCATCGACTGAAACATACTTATGCCAGCGCTTGATCCAATCCTCGAAACATTTTTTATATTTGATTTTCGTTCGGTATATCCATTAGTGCTTCCTGCGATTTTTTCCATTACTTCCTCTCGGCTGCTGAAACGCGTTCCCCGTAGTGGTTTTTCAATTGAACAGAAAGACGTCACAGGGAGCCAAATCAGCTGAATTCGGTGGCTGTTGGATGGTATTTGTTGCATTTTTCGTCAAAAAATTACGAATAATGATAGCACTGTGCGACGGTGCTACCACAATTCTGGTCTCTTTCGGCGAATTGCTACACGCAAACGTCTCATAACGCCCAAATAATACTCTTTGTTTTCTGTCTGGCCTTCTGGCAAAAATTCATGATGCACTACACCGTTCTAATCCAGGAAAACCGTGAGCATTGCCTTCTTTTTTGACCGAAAACGACGTGGTTTTTTTTGGTCTCGGCTCATTAGGTGAACGCCATTCACTTGCCTGATGTCTGGATTGCGTGTCGTACTCATAAACCTCGTCTCGTCTCCAGTAATGATCCTTTTGATGAATGTGGGATCGGATTCAGCCTCGCAAATCATCACTTTTGGCACCAAATTTGTTGCTACACGAGGGTTAATTTGCGGTTATTGAACAACATTTCTTTTATTAAATCAATGTTTTCGTCGGTTTTCGATGTCGATGGTCAGCCACTTCGTTCACCATCTTCGATTGACTCACGACCAATTTTGAACCGCTCCTACCACTGGTGAACGACCGTTTTCTATAGGAATCGTTGCCGAAACACTTTTTCAAGTTTTCATTTTGATCAAGGTGGTATATGAATCGAATGAATGAATAAAGTCCGATAAGTTTTCGATTGCTATATGGACACACAGCGCAGCAGTGAAAGACCCCGTCTTATGTTGTGTACACAAATTAACCATCTCGGAGTGCGCAACATAAGCCAATTAAGCAAAGACCGCGCTAACTAAAGTCGTCTTAAAGAATTTTCGTCTAGGTGTGGTTTACAAAATTCCTTAATTTACAATAGATATGCATTCCAGCTAATAAAATTTACTTAATATTTGATAGTTTGTAGTTTATTGCCTTAGTAAATGTTATGTATTCTGATAATTCCACTTGGCAACTAATTATAGAACAATTTTGTAATGTGGCTTGTCAAACTACGAAATTATGTAAATTAGAAAAAAAAAAATTTAACAAATGAAAATCGACATGAAACCTCAATTAGTATGAAACCGTAAGATAATCAATGAAAATTCAATGCGTTGTGAGTAGTAACATAAAAGTATGAAGGGAATACTGAATCGATCGAAGAAAGTGTACCATATAACAATTAAAAAAATACGATTATATGCGAGTATTGTCTACGAGTTTTGGGAAAAGGAAAACTATACCATTTTAAGTTTTATCTCGCTCCAAAAAATTATTAATCTTGTATCGATATAATCCTTACAATTATGGATCTGTTGAAATGACTAGTTATTATGGAAAGTATTCCAAAAGAAAGTGCAGAAAACACAGAAAGTTTTTCTCAGGTTTTTCTCACGTCAACGTTCTCTTAAATAAAGCACACGCCGTATATCTACGGCCAATTCTGGACATGTCTCTTGCAATAACGCCATTATTTCACATGATCTTCGGTAAGCGGCACACATGTACTCGAGATCCATACCACATATTTAAAGCAAAAAAAACTGCGTTTTAAATTCCCCGATACCTTTGGAGTACTTGTGCATTTCCGATAGCTTTTGTGAAGGAAAACGGTTCAACGACGCTTTCAGCCCAAAATCCACACCATGCATGTTCTTCGTATGAAACATTGGTTGGTTTTTTTCGTAGCCATCAATGTGAAAATCGTCCTCATTGATGAAGATAATTTTGTTGGAAAATTCACAGTTCCTTGATGTTGAATGTTGGATTTTGAAGATACGAGTAGATTCTGAATAAGGAGCCAATGCCTTTGGACTCAACCAACAGAATTTACTTCAGTACAGGAATCCTTCAGCATAGTCTTAAGATCTAAAACAAAAGATGATTTTTTTGTTTCAATCTATGAATACGCAGGCAGTACGAGAGATTATACGAGTAATCCCGATGAACGTCATAACAATACAACTGTGACTAAGTATATGGACAGAGCCTAACCGCATAATCCCATCACTAAAATAAATATTGAACCTAAGACTTAATATATAGTAAGGGCTAAGACAGTTATAGTTAGGGTAGTCAGATTATATAGATCACGTAGAAAGATACCGACTCTCAGGTCGAATATCACTTGAACAAATTTAAACTCATCGCAAATGTCAACATTGAAGAGTTACTTTCTGAGCGTAATATATAGATCTACAAAACTGTGATAAAGAATACATCATTAATGTTGTCAATAGACTCCAAAAAACGGTCCGACTTTACTGCATATGGGCATCCCGCACCATGTCTGACTTTGTTCTGAGCGTGGAGTTTCAATGGCCTAACTTTCTTTTGAGTCTGGATCAATGACACCGGAATATCAATTTCTTCAGGAGGGTATCGGCTAGATGCCAGAAAAGTTATGAAGTCGGTACTTTACTCATGGCTTGAAAACTGATCTAGACTGTGGCGCTGGCGTCTTCGCAAAGGACAACAACCTTAGATTTTACACATCGTTAGGTAAATTTGCATCTTGCGATCCTTGCCTTGAGGGTGTTGATGACACCATGTAGGTTTAACTCATTAAATGTGTTCCGCCTTAATATTCGAGCGGCATTAGATCGCAAGATCTTGGTGGTAAATTTTCAGGTCCCAACATTTGAATCACTCTCTCACCAAAATTTGATTTGAATCTCAATATGACACGTAGCCCAACTCTGCTGGAATCACATATCGTCGACATCGAGCTCACAAAAATTTCGAAAAAAATATTAGCTGATCATCTTTCTCATCATCATATCCATTATTCACTATTGGCTGTAACACGAGATCATACCTTATTTTTAAGAAATAATAATTTGATGCCACAAGCGTATGAACCACCCGATACAATAAATTTTTATGGATACAATTTACAATTGACTTATTCGTTAAACCAAAAGTGGGTCCATTATTAAACATAATTTTGCACTGACACAATTTTGCAATAACGCTCTTTCGGCGAAGTTCCAACGCATAATTAAACGGCTTTTATTTTTCCACCAATTGAATCTAGTAAAAAATATGGCCAAGATTCCTTCGCAAAATATTCCAATCTTATACACTTGTATAAGATCGAGCTGGTGCAGGATCTAAAGGTTCTCGTATTGGGATCTTGAGGAACTTAAAGTCGATTATCGAACTATCGATTTGTCATCGCAACTCGTGAAGACCTCCTGCATAATTGTCATAGAGCACTTGGCAAAGAAAGGCATCAACACCTACAGGATTCACAAAAGAAGGAACTCTTTTTGATTTCTTATTCTTCTTTCTGACGGCCTGACTGTCTCCACAAAGGTCCTGCACCCGCCTCCATTTTAAATTGCGCAATAAAGGAAACGGTATTTCTACAGTCTCTACAAGACCTCAGAACACCACGGCATGTTTAAGTTCGCAAACCATAGAGTCCTAAATTCAGCTCAAGTCCTAAACTATGCTTCAGTCTGGCAGTACTATCATTTCTGGACATCTGGACATATGAGAACATCAATCGGGATATTTAGCAGTGCATTTTGCAAGCCACACCATTCCTCACTCCTCAGTCTGTCACTGTGAAAATATTGCTACAACCGAAAATGTTCTTCTTTCGCTATGGATTCGCAAAAAGACCCTCACAGTACGCAGGCTGCTTTTAAGTCTTACAAAACTTTGTGTGTACTACCGCGACACAAAGGGCAATATTTTCACCTGCAGCATGAAGGTCATGCGTGATTCAGTTGAACCGAATTCTGAAAGTTGATCATCAACTTCCAGTTATCGCAATATCTTATAAAAGTCACGTTGTAAAAGCAAATTAATAGTCTCTATCTTTTGACCTGATACGCGATCAAGTCGTTCACCATGCCAGATGGTGAGCTAAGAAGTTCGCTTGTGTAGGTGTTAAATAGGAACGTTGTTTTAACCGAACCTTTCTGCAGGCTGTTTTTAATGTTAAATATTTCGTGTCACATCGCCTTCTCCAAGTCAGTCAAGTAGGCACCCCTCCATTGTTTCTTGCTTTTGTTCGACTGAATATCAGATACCAATTTAGACGCGGCATGTGAGATATAGTGCCCCACATTGAAACCGAATTGATAATCCGGAACTATATTTTTGTCCTCAACCTACTTAGTCAGGACTCTACGAGTATTGATCATGTGAGATATAGTGCCCCACATTGAAACCGAATTGATAATCCGGAACTATATTTTTGTCCTCACCTACTTAGTCAGGACTCTACGAGTATTGATCACTTTTTCGAATAACTTGATGATATCAGGAAGGAAACTTATCGGATGGTACGTGTTTCAAGTAGGATGAAACCACTGATTTATTAAGCACTCAATTCAACGACAAATGGACCTGTGAATTAGCCACAAAGATCGTTCGGGTACTTCTTCTGGACCTTTGGATCTTGAAAGCAATTATTTTGGGCGTTGTCAGTGTGCAATGGAGCCCCAAATGCTTGAAAGAATTGCAACAACAGGATGCGCTTCGTGAAAAACAGCCGAGGCAGCCGAGATATGGCGGAAGTCGTGTTCGAAACATAATAGTATGAACTATCCTCATATTGTTAAAGAAACACTTTTGATTCAATCTGAATTGTTTAAAAACAAAGTTCTATAGCTCTTAAGAAAAACACCTTTTATTACTAAATTGGTCTGTTTGCTTTAGCAAGATCGGTATCTACTCGGAATCACATACAATACTTCAACGGTTAAACTATAAATTTCAGCAATATTTTTTTTTTAAAAAGTGTTTCCATGCTCGGACTGTTTCTGGAACATGAACACAAAATTTCAGCAACAAAAATACACGCAATTGTATGTACTCGTATTTACGCCGAATTAATGTTCTTAGTCATTTCTGATCTAATTTTTCGAATCTACTTCATTCGTGTGGCGGTTGTGCCTTTGAAATGATTATCAAATAAAATGTGAATAGCAAGTACACACTTGCATACGCATGTATGTGTATACTCGGATGAATGAATGGGTTTTACACATCTCGGATGTTGAGAAAAATTATTTTGTCTTTCACATAATTTTGTTTATACTTTCGTACTTTCCAGTAGTAGGTATTCTTAGAAATATTATTTCCGTTAATAGAATAAGTAAGTTGATAAGATTTGTTGAAGTTCATTGATCTTAAAAATTTGGAGAAGAGAGTATTATTTATAGATTTGCTTTGAGCTTTCTTATAGCATGCAGGAGGGTCAAATGACGACGACTGGTACATATATAAATAAGCCTGATTCCTTTTATCAGAAAGCACTTGCTGTCACAATGACTTTTCAGATTTCGATTTGATTAACTATCAATACACAATATTTGTAGATAAGACAGTAGAGGTGTGTTTTATAATTTAATTATTCATATCAGAGTGGCATTACTTAGCTTTTAATCATTAATCCACTTTAGATAACAGAAATTATTAGTTAAGGGGATTAATTTCAAGCGCTGAGGTCAAAAACAATCCACTATTTACAAAAAAAAAAAAAAAACCCGCAATCGACCACACTTTCAAGGGCAAATAAAATATTTACAGTAGTTAGATATTTTGCTGCGATAGCACGTACGCAAATATTTGATTTGAAAATATTTTAACCTGTTGGATTTATATAGCTGTACACAGGATACGGGTGACTCATTTATAAGACTAGTCCTCTTTATTTTTAGTCGGGAAACCATAATTGATCTAATGTTAAAATTAATACGAGTATATCGCTCTTTCCAATTATTTTCTTAAGTCTGTGTACTATGCTCATATGGCGGATATCAATTTATATTCGAGCCAGTTTCAAAACACTATTTTTTTTGTTTTCGAAACGCCAATACCAGGCCATGTGCAAACTATCCTATTAATCTTCTTTGTATCTTTACCTTCCTTTATTTTTAATGACGTACAGTGGACGAAGGTTTCAACCGAGCAACTTCTCCACATAGCTCGATCCAACTGTCCACACAACCGGGCTCCGAGCAGTATTTACCATGTAATAGTTTGAACCGGACGGAAGCAGAGCAGCTGTCAATCTTACAGGGCTGTATATGATACAAGGCCACCCTCACTTTTTGAACGCAATGATGACTGGTCCAGGACAAAGGCGTAGTGTCACTAAGTGTAAAACTAAGAGAAAAACCAAAGAATGAGCTAGAGATGACTGCAACGCCTTTCTTAAGAGTTTTAAATTTCAATACAACCAAGATCTGAGGCAAAAATTAATACACTGTTAATTGTTAGTTCTGTCTCATCCCAATGCTCATTTGAGTGTAATGACATTCCAGGTGTCAGCTCTTTGTAACTACAAACCACATTATCTTCCACTATCGCATTCGTGCAGTAGGAAGGGTTCCCAAAAATCTCACCTTTTGTCCAGATGGTATGGCTTTTATTTTTCTGAAAAGATTCTCTTCCACGCTGGCAAAACCACTCCATAAGCTTTTTATCAATCCTATTCATTAGAACTCTTTCCGAGTAAATCGTTTGTCCAGTAAAGAAGGCGAACTCTTTTTCCCTCCTCGTACAGATGCACGTACATACGTGCACATACGTCCCTACTTCTCAATGACCGCCAGTACGGTTTTTATAGCCACAGTTCCATTGCCTAATTGAGGGCATGACTCCCCCAAAAGTGCAACCAAAGTCTACACGCGCACCAACAAGTTAGTTGAACTTGATATTTCATTGGGGATCTATGAATATCTTCTTCAATGGATAAGAACTTACTTTTCGGTTGATTTAATCCAAGTTATTTTGAACGATTCTAGTCTGATATCCACAAAATAACTCCTAGTCGCAGGGATTTGTTCTGTCTCCGGCAAATTTTGTACTACTTTTAGTCCAATATATTCCTCTGCTCACGACAATACTCGCTGGCTTTATATTCGTTACCCGCACTTACATCGTCCAAACCGAAAAACTTTCCATTTTCGATATGTTGCCAAAAATACTGCGAAATATCTAAGTTTCCTGAAGTGATATAAGAAATGCTCTACCTCATCTATTCTCTTGCTTAAATATATCTGCAATTTATGCACCCAAAATTGGAGTACAGTACTGTATCAAGTGCTCCGAAACCCCTTCTGTACTTTCTAAAAAGGATACAAAACATTAGTGCGATAAAACTCATAGTTTACGCCAATATTGCCATTGACACCTTGCAACACCCAGGTAATGACTCTTGTATGATACAATAAATTGTTGTACCACTTTTTCACAACCAGTATAAATACAACCATACAACTCTCTTATCGAATACTCTGCCGAACTCTTTATTTCCTAGTCATTATGACCCGCAAACATTCAAAACCAACGTATCTATCGGTATCTCTCTTTCTTTCCTTCCTTCCTAATTTCCCCCCCGCCAGCGCTGTTTAGAAACATTTAAAGTGTGCTGATAATCCTTTGAACGCGCTCTTATAAAAAAACAAAACACTCGAGCGGAGGATTTATTTTGGCCCCGTGCTCCTGAGACTATGGTTACAGCCTGATTTATTGAAGAAGCCCCCTTGTAGGAGCGTTGTATTATAATAGCTGTGCTTTAACCCCAAAGGGAAAGTCTTCTGATCCTGAGACTATGGTTGCAGCCTGATTTATTGAGGAAGCCCCCTTGTAGGAGCGTTGTATTATAATAGCTGTGCTTTAAACCCAAAGGGAACGTCTTCTAATTAGTCGAAGTGGTGGTGTTAGACAGGCTTCAACTCTTCAGCAAAGTCGTGACTTCGTGACGCGTGACTTCGAATTTATACTAAAAGTGGTATTTGGGCCAACTAAACGTCAATGATAAAAGTAAATAATTGTAATTCCATGTGCGATAGCGTACCGTGCGCTTAAGCCACCTTGACAGGTAGTCACGTTAAACATACGTCAAATCTGTCAACCTTATGTGTGGTCTTTTACTGCTGCGTCTCCCATTTGACTTAGATTTCGGGTAGAAGCTGTCCGGTGTTCGTACGATTGATGTCCCTGAATAGCTTGGATCACTTTTCATTAAGTATTTCCTCCATTCTTTTTCAAGATAAACGTGATTATTCACATATGGTACTCGTACTTTCCCTATGGGAAAGTGCAATGAATTTTTCGAATGGCGTCGAATGCCAATTCGGTTTTGACATTTGTGAAGCAAACAGAATTAGGGTTTGTGTAAATAAGCAATGGAACACTATACTCCCGAAGAACGCGGAATAATCGTCAGGATGGTTTTGATGAACAATTCGTCAGTGATTTTGACGCATAAACGAGGCCCATTTCCACCTACGTGGATACGCGGACAAACAAAATTTGCATTTGACTCAAAGTCACTGCATGGTAATCTGTTTACGCTGGAGGAGCTTCCTTTTTTTTTAGAACAGGCTGTGCATGGTGAGCGCTACCGAGCGAAGATCAATGAATTTTTCGTTTCCCAATTTGATGGATTGAGACTGGAGGACATGTGGTCCCAGTGGGACGGAGCAACAGCACATACCTCACGAGCCGCAACCGATATTCTAAAACAAACAGTTTAAAGGGTCATACATTACGGCCCATCCGTTATAGCACGGATAAGTAGTCAAGAATATTACTTCCGTCTTAGTAAAAGTCTAGTACTGGAATATTAAAGATCTTATATGGAACTACGAGTACATTTGTCACTCTCAATAGGGCTCTACTCTGTGACAACGGTGACATTTTGTACAAAACGTACTGACACGGGCTTTACAGACTTCAATTTTAAATTAGTAAAACGCTCTGTATTTTAAAAAAAAGCTGTCTTTCTGTGATTGATTTAGGTGCTTATTGGAATTTTTTCAAGAAAAATGTTAAAAAATGCGAATTAATCGATCCCCTTGCGTTAATTTTCTTCTGAAGTCGGTTATAAGCAATGTTTGGGATAGTGACACAGAAGCGGTGTACATGCATCTGTTAAGTTGCAAATTAGGGCAAAACCAAGTATTTATAGTTATATGCTGCTAAATTAAACTAAGTCGCTATAACAATGAGGACTGTACATCGACTTCATCAGAAAAGAACGGATCAGTCGCCTGATGGTAAGTTCAACATCCTCGCCTCGAAAAGCGGATCTAAAGAGCAGAACGATGGTCAAAAATCCTCTACTAACGAATAGGCATATCGCCCTCTTGAAAGTGTTTACCAAAACTACAAGTTGTTCACAAAGAAGACTGAGGTAATGTTATTCGACCAGATGAGACCGAAGTAAGCTGCTTTAATTAAATGCAAATGAGTTTGGAAAAAGAAGAGGCAATGGCTATCACAGCGGCTGAAAACGATTATATTTGGTGAAACTAACCGTATGTTTTGGAGAAGCATGATCGCTCAAGTGTACGTGGCTATTTACACATCTTATTAAAAAAAATGGGACAAATCAGACTTTAATTCCCAATAGGAGGATAATGTCCCGAAACACAAAGCGAAATTCACAAGAAATTGGATAAAAAGTTTTAAAGTTCTGGAGTGACTTCCCCAGTTTTCAAATTTAACCCAATAGAGCACCTTTAGCAAATGAATTGTATAAGCATGATGTTGCGTGTTGAATGAGATAATATTTCATCAGGGGTATGCTTGAACCTTGTGAACTACAATATATGCCAATTAGAATGAAAAGCGCTTATGGATTGAAAACATCTGAACAATTTTGTGGATCACTATATGAATCTATAACATTAACAAAGCCATCGTCGAATTAACTGACCAATTGTATATTCAAAATAATTTAAAAAAAAGTTTGAAATCGTGTATGCTTGGATAAAGAACCTTTCTGACTTTTCAAACTAGCAATTAAATGTCATATTATAAGTAACTTTCAATTAAAAATAACAGCTTTTCAATTACCCATTACGAATATGTATACAAGTGTCTATTATATCACAAATATATATAACATTCGGATTTAACGAATACAAATAACACTTTCACGTGCGCTTAATCAACGACAGCTAGTTCATTGAAATGTAACAAGTGTAAATTTTAATAGCACAATACCGTCAGATGACTAAGCTACACTGTGCGTAACAGCATCATTTCATGTTGAGCGCAATGCAATTTTGGATATTAGTACATCCAATGATCCCCCTTATTATGACGAACTTGAAACCATGAAATACGGCGTTCGGTAATTGACAATAAATTGCGCTGGTGTAGACGGAGCTTGCATATGACTTTGTAATATGCACATATATCAAATGTGTGCGTCACTTGACATTCAACAGATTGAGTAGGTAAGGTGTATATATATCTAAGAGAAAAACAGGAGGCTAATCAGAAAAATTTGTATACTTCTACACGCCCGTATTCAGAAATTTAATACTTTGTAGTTAGCATTGCAGGTTTAAAATAGATTGTTGGTGTGTACTCAATGCTAAAATCGTCGAACCTTCATTATTCTGGTTTTAATCCACACACGATAACCGGTAAGCGATTATATGTAGTAGAAATATAATATCTCTATCTAGCATTTTGCAGATTTCTGATTTAAACGAGATTATCATCGTTTTCATACGACTATTAGAAATGGTACACGTGTGATGGAAATAGGAAACGATGCGTCTAACAAAAAAAAACATACAATTATGCAGAAATATACATATTTTGGCGTGAAGTACTCGTAAAGTATTTCAAGGCATATTTAATCTCTTTAATGTTCCGACTGCTGGGTCGTTTTATAAAACCACTAATCCCAAATATGCTTGCTAGATTTGTGGCGGCATCTAAAATTTCCAATAGTGATAACTCTCAAATTTTGCTGTTTTCATTTATGTTCATATGACAAGTCATGATGAATAGACTTACGTTTTCACATCATTCAAACTTATTTTGGAAGTCAGTCTTCAGTTTGCAAAGTGTAGTGATGTGAATGAAATTGCAGCGGACAATCCGAAATTATCAATTCGGCAGTTCGGTCCGTTCATTTTGTCAAAAATTGTGTGAAAATATATCGCCCTACATCCGAATTACAATAGATGCCTTGAACATCTTGAGGTCGAATCTTATTTTTTATGGGAAAAAAATTGTGTTTACGAAAATGTTGGCTCAGTGGGTCCGTAAATAAGCAATATTGCCACTTCTGGAGTGACTCAAATCCAGAAGAGGCTCATGAGACGCAGTCATACCAACAAAAGTGCACTGTTTGGTGTGGTCTTCACACCGATGACATCAGGGCTTTACTTCTTGCACCAAATGAATTTTGTGCGGGTGCAGTATTAAATCTTTTCGCAAAATGCGGTATAATGATGACCAATGCACATCTAAAGCATTTGCGCGTTTACGAACTGATAGGTCCAGATAATTTTGAATGGACATACATTCATACAGACATACATTCTCTACGTTCTCGTCAGTTAAACCGGTTTATTCCAACTTATGAGTTCATTTCCTAATAGGGGAACACTTGGCGCATCATTTATATTATGCAAAGCACAATGACTGCAGAATATTCTTCGCGCAGCTGTGGCTGAATCATTACTTTTTTGTTGAATTCGCCGACGCAGAATGCATGTTTCGTTCCCGGGGACATTCCTTAGCGACTGAATTCCTAAAAGCCGTCCAATCTATTGTCACGCGCCGCACATCGCAGTAATCCAATCAAATAGAAACTTCTAATTTGGGATAGCTTGTAGCAGGAACCATTCTCCACAAAAAATAAATATTGTGAATTCGATTCCTGAAATTATCATCGTCTTAAATGTTGAGACATTATTGTTCAATCGCTTGAGGGAAGTATTTTATTTGTGGGTTGTGACTATATTCATCTTGTCCAATACCCGAAAAAGCTCCAGCCGGTATGAAAATTCCAGTCACAAGATTATAATTTGATTTGGTTTAATTGATATACGGTAATACTAATGAGACTCTATATAAAACCCTCATTATCCCAGTCCTGTTTTATGGGGCAGAAGCAAGGACGTAAAAAGATATCCTTGGCCGTTTCGAATGCAAAATTCTTCGAGTGATTTTTGATTCCGTTTGCGTTGACGGACTTTGGAGGAGAAGATTTAACGACGAACAATGCGACCTCTACAGCAACTACGTCTGCGATCACTAGGACATGTAGAACGAATGGACACCAATGCTCTTGCCTAAAGAGTCTTCGAATCTAACCTGACGCAAAACCTTACATATGTTAACTATATAGAACCTCAACCGATTTGGAGAGCTCAACTGGAGGCAGTTAGCTAAGGATCGGACCAAGTGGAGAGTCTTGTTAATTGAACCCTAAGTTCACCCCGAAATGTAGAGTAGGTGCACTTACATCTAAGTAAGTAAGTATATGCAGTGGTAGTCAGAGAATTAGAAACGATAGGAAAAATAAATGATCGGCAAAAGTCATGCTTTTTTGTAGGTCACTGTAATAAATAAGTATTGTGTTTTTGTTTACCGCTTATCAGCTCTTTATGTACAGATGTACAAAACGGGTTACACGGGGTACACAGTTACCATTTCATATATTATTGTGAGAGTGTGTGGACAAGGAATTAGAAACGATTAAGGAAATATTTTTTTCTCAGCAGCTAGTTGTTGTAAGTTCACTTTTGTGTTGTTAAATAAAATGAGAAATATAACATAATTAATAATAGATAATAAAATGTGCAAAAAGATGTCGTATACCCCAGATTTGCGGCAACTTTTTGTAGAAGCTTGGAGAGATAGGAAGGAATCAATGGCAGCAATTAGCCAAGATTTGGCTGCTCTAAGAAGATGGTTTTTGGAGCCGTGCACACTTTAAAGAGAACAGGCTGCTATGAAAATCCCAAGAGAAAAAAAAAATAGACAGAAAAACAACAGATTGATTACTCGAGCTTCGAAAGCGGATCCCTTCTTGACTTCTGCAGGTATTAAAGAAGTCATTGGGCAGAAATATCAGCCAGAACCATATGGCGATGACTGCTCGAAAATGGCCATCGTGAGTGCATTGCACGAAGAAAACCGTATGTGTCGGCCGGTAATCTTAAAACACGATTATACTTTGCAAAATTGCATGCCAATCGACCTATTGCATTTTTGAAAAAAGTCCTGTGGAGTGATGAATCGAAATTCAATTTGATGGGATCAGATGGAAAAGTGTACGTAAGACACCCCCTCCCCCCAACCAGGCACAGATACACAATTAAAATGGTTAAGCATGGGGGAGGCAATGTTAAAATTTGGGGTGCATTTTCTTGGTATGGTGTGGGTCCTTTAGTTCGTATACAATGCATTATGGATTGGTTTATGTACAAAGAAATACTTAAAGAATCGATGGAGCTCACTGCTTCGAAAACATGCCAGTTACGTACATTTTCCAGCACGATAATTACCCTAAACCCACCGCAAAAGTTGTGAAAGAATGGCTTATGGAGGAAAAAATTAACGTTTTAGACTGGCCAGCGCAAAGCTCCGATTTAAACCCCATTGTGAATTTGTGGGCAGATGTGGAAAAGGGACTTTGTGAAATCTAAAAATGCGTTAGATCTTTTCCAACATATTCAAGAAATATGGGAGAGCATACCTCCTTCAAGATGTCGGGCTTTAGTGGAAAGTATGCCCCGAAGACTTGATGCAGTTATAGCGAACAAGGGTTTTCCAACCAAATATTGAGTTTTTTTATTTACATTTTTAATTATTTATTTTTAAAAGGAATTCTTATCTTTTCGTTTCTAACTCTTTGACCAGCCTTTTACTGGACTATTTTTGTTTTCTATAAATTTTTGTTTGCTAATATTACCGTTAGGATTACAATTCAAATGAATAAATAAGGTTTTTGTAACGAGATTTTAAAATAAAGAGTATTTTTTTTAAATGTCGTTTAAAATAATAAAATAATCAAAAACAAAACAAACAATAAGGTCCGTTTCTAATTCTCTGACCACCACTGTATATCCTTAGCACAAACTACGACTCTATTATTAGATTTCCTTTCTCATCTCTACAGGTTGCTAGTCTGGTCTTGTTAGTTTTTTTTGATACACCCATCTTGCTATGAATGCTCATCAGTTTTTACCCTCAAGCCTACTTTCGGACGTACATTGAAATATCGTGATTCTTTCCTAAGTCTACAACTCGCTTATGGAATTTACTGCCGAGCTCTTTACTTCCCAGTCATTATAATCTGCAAACATTCAAAACCAACGTGCATCATCATCTGTCTTTTCTCAAACTTTCCCTCGCTTGCTCTATGTGCAAACGTTTTAAGGCAAAATCCCTTGAGCAAGCGGCAATTATTTAAAGAAAAAAAACACCTTCGAATGTTGTTCCTAAAGTTATGCCTCTGCCTTTCCCCCCCCCCCCCCAAAAAAAAACCAGATGTTCACCCCTCCTCTTGTTCTTCTATACAGTGTCGCTTCGTAGGCGACCTCCATTCTTCATCAAATCAAGAGCTTTGCGGGGACGATCGGATGCAAATTTGCACGTCATTTGCACTTAATGTTGGTTGCATTAAGGAGGTCTCCGGCGGTTTATTGCGATTGCAGCCATTCAACGTTAAATCTCCTCGTAGCATTTCTTCGTTGGCTTGGAGTTTGAGATATCAGTGAACGTACCGTCGTTACAAAGAGGTAGTGGTTCGAGTCTCCGTTTGCTGCTCGGAACATTTGGACATCTACATATAATACTGCAGGAGTCTCTTGCGTTGATCGCAACGTGATCAATTTGTTTGACGCTTTGTTGACAGGTGACCGCCATGTCCCTTTGTGGATATATGGTAAATTTAAGGAAACTGTGAGTTAGCTTTAGTGATGTTACGTTTTGGTGCTAAAGTCACCTAAAACGATTTTAACGTCATACTTCGGACATTGAGCTCGTAGAAACATTCTTTGGTAGCATCACCATTTTCCTAAGTGGGTACGGTGGGCGAATATCTTGAATATAACTTTGATGGATTTTTGTTATAAGGCGTTCATTTACGTGTCAAAAGCTGAAGACTTCTTGCCTATCTCTGCCGTTTAAAACAAATACGTACCCAAATGGGCGCTGTTAGTTTTCTCTGCAGCAATCGTCGCAATACACGAGAATATCAAAGTTTTTCATGATTCTTTTCCGCTGCCCATCCCACCGCGCTTACTGAATGCTGGCTATATAGTAATCTAGGGCCTCTGCAAGTTGTTCAGTTGTTCGTGGCCTATTCCGAATGTTGTTGTATTTTTCTTGATTTGCAGGATCGTCAATAATGAATTCGTCACTATTCGACACTATAGTTGGTTCGTAATACTTGGGTTCTTACGTAATCGGGTAGTTCATCCCTCGTACAACCCCAAACCTGCAGGGCCCAGCACTTTTGTGACCACTTGGACGAAAGGAGCCGGATATTCCGGGAGTATTAAAGTTGACATCGACCCATTTAGGTTTCATCCTTACTCGCTTCTGAAAGTGAATTAATGTTTTTGTTTTTGTTCTCTTTTCAACACGCGCCTAAGTTTGCAAGGTCACCTCCGGTTGGACGAGTAAGCTCAATAAATAAGTAGTTATATTTAGTTGTAGCTCTAGGCATCGCCAGGTTGACTCCGTTCGGTGCCTCACCCAATCGTGCATACCCATTATGATTATCCCGCAGTGATTATAAGGCCGATAGAATTACATGGGTCGGTTGTATTGGAAGAAGAAAGGTTCATATAAGTTTGTCACTGCTGCTTTTACCGTACTCTAAAGACGTATGGTCTCGGCTCCATAGTGGCTTTCTTTAGCCCGTCTGGCTTTCCTGGTGGACGCACTATTATATCTCTCTTCCATCGATATTCATATAACGTAATAGAGTCTCAAAGGCAACTTTCGATTAAAGAACTAATCTTTGGTACAACTAGCACTGTAGTTTTGAATGCCGATAGTTGTGGGTTCAACAACAGGTTTAGGAGAAGCTTACAATTTTTCAGCGGTACAAATCTTAACGAGAAATCTTACGTACGGGGACTTTCTTAAATTTTGCTAATTTTATTCATTGGAACTGACTAGGAGTTTAGGAAACTCGAACAGCAAAATTTGATATTTGATAGTCTCTTCTTAAGGATTAAATTTAATTAAGACCCATCCTATTAGCACCGATTTCATTTTGCTGTCTTGTTAACTCCCGAGCAATAATATCTTTTTTTTAATGAGTAGGCATTCTAACATTCAATATTAAAATATGGTATGACTATTTTGTCGAAAAACAATATATATTATTAATATAAGAATTCCACTCATCCGCCGCTTATTCTAAGTCAAATCCAATGGATTAGCCACAAGTTAAAGTTATGATACAATCCGTATTCAGTAAATTGTCATAAACTTGATCAAATTGTTTTTTTTTTTATTATCTTTTCTAATTGAAATTGGCTTTGTAGTCAGGTTGGTATTTTCGAAGAAGGTTATTTATTTCTTTGTTTTATTATGTTGACTATATACCAATCATCGCCTTAAAAGAAGAAATAAAATGTTTATATGGAATAATACGAGTATACTGGATCACGTAAGAGCTATGAAACACGTACGGATTTTATTATTTAGATTAACTTCAATTCTCCATGACCAATATTGTACGAACAAATGGTAGTGCAGATAAACATCATTGTCTACTTATTTTGATTTCAAATAAGACAATTATTGTACTGAAGAACAGAAGGAAAATTAAAACCTGGATGCTATTTGCAGTTATGTTCTGCTATTGTGACCTGGGACCCAAAAAAATGTAGTCTTTCGACTGTGTTCGGAGAATCCATGCAGACCCAGATACTTCGTTTCCACCAACGATTCTTTACAATATACAATAGTTCATTGCCATCTGGGTTCCGTATATCTCCACTTGGAAGGTTTTTTAGATGAAGCGTCCATTATATGAATATCAAGGGGAGGGAGATTCATTTACCAGCATAACCAGGTGTGTTAGCTGCTAGCCTCTATGCAGCAGACAAATACCTTTCTTTGGAGATCGGCAGTGACATATTTTCGTGAAAGGTTGTTCCACCAGATAACCGGCACTTTGGGTATAATTGGTCTTATGATAGCCGTGTAGATCCAGACGACAACGACCCATATCAGTAACAAGGCCCATATCTTAACGATAGATCCTTTATGCCACCAAAAAGTCGACGCTATCTTGGAGATTTTCGACGCGACGTACGCAATAAAAACGCACAACGCATACATTTTCTTGCCGACTGCGCCTTCACAAGATTTTGCAGTATCGCTGGTTTTAACGTGTTGCATCTTGAACAGAGAATACAAAGCAGGATGCAAAGCAGTTTTACGAACAATACCTTTCATGTTCATGTTAGACTGATAGGTCTGAAGCACTTTGTGTAATCAACTTTCTACATTTTTGGTTCAAACGCTACTCTTACTGTTCGCCAGAGGTCCGGTTTGTTTACCAATACGCAAGAGTGTATTTACTCAGCTCACTTCTAGCTTCGGTGATAGGAGCTAGTTGGGATCCAGTTCTGATTATATTTATTACCAGATACTTAGGTGATAATAAAGCATGAAGCAACGAGTCTCTTATTTGGACTCAGTATAGGTGCCATCATACTAAAGACTTTGAGCAGCCTGCTGGCTTCACCGAGTGTTTTAATCTTTTCGCGACAATCTTTGTAAGAGGTACTTTTCGCAATTCGAATTAGTTTCGTCTGTTCTTTTTGATCGTTTCGATCTGTAAAGATTCAAATTTTCCCCCAAATCAAACTTAAGTGATTTGTTAAGAAATTTTCGGATTTCCTTAGGTTATTTCTTCAAATCTGGGTTCCACAATGGAACTAGCAATCTGTAATTTGTCTTGAGACTATGGACAGCCATGATTGGGTATTAAATCAAGAACCAGTTGACTATGATTTTTCGAATAAAATCTTCTTCACCAGCAAGGTACAGTTTCACCGGAGATGAGAACCCTCAAGTGATTAAGGAAGGACCACAAATAATACAAAATGCCAATGTTTAGGAGGCATCGTGGTCAGGCGGGACCAACGATGGAAAGCAATGAATGTAAAACAGTTACAATCACTGCCCTACATGATATATGGAGCACAACACGCGATAAGATTGGAGTTTTTCATGAAAAGTTTGATGACCGCATCATTTCACGTATAGTTCGCCTAAAACATGCGATTTAATGCCACTAGGATTTTTTGTGGCGCTTAAAAGTTGTGTCTGTGCTATTAATTTCTAGACGTTGGAGCACTTGAAATCCAACATTCGTCAAGCAGAAGACTGCCAAATATGTGTGAAAAATTCATTCAGATTAACCGAAAACTAAACGGCTGCTACAAGAGATTCAGAGGAAGACATTTCACTGATATTGCATTTGATATTGCAAAATATCATACATTGAAGCTGAATATCATGTATATATAATCCTGTTGATTGAAGTTTAATTGGCTACTACATATAATACATAAGATAACGAACCATAGCCCGAAAGTTGAAACATACAACGTGGAGCTGAACATCAATATGACCGAAACAAGAGCTAGAGTTTTTAAATAAAGCAAAAGAACACAATTTGTGGTTTATGAGGTCCAAAACGATAAAATATTTTTTAATCTAGGAAGTGCTGGACTTGCCGCGGTTGTATGTATGAATGAATAGGAGCTGTGTAAGCAGAAAACTATGTAAAGCCGTAAAGTAAAAAGCTAAAAATATAGCAAATCAATCCTGCAAATTGGCACCGACTAAAATCAATTAACTACTTTAACTAATCATCATATTTAAAAGCAAGAAACTATTCAGAGATGCTCGTACTTGTTATGGAATGTTTTACAATTGTTTGTGAGCAAATTAAATTGAAAAATATGAGTGATGTTGTTTGTAATATGACAGTTTGTATAAAGTGTACAAACCACGGGTAGTAGTACCTTCAGGTAAAACTGACCTTCAACCTATTAAATGTGCCATTTAACAATTAGATCTGTTGAAATAACAAATTTAATAATTCAATTAAGATTATAATGACTATCGGACTGTGCTTGTATTATTAGTTTTACAACCTTGTAGTTTCGTAGTTATTCAACTGCTATCTAATTCTATAAAAGCAAGTACAAACTCCAAACCATAAATTAACTAATCTAGATGGCAAAGTCTATTACATAGTCCACTTGCAACCCCATCCACTGCTCGCAAATGCAACTTGAAGTGAATTACCAACACTTGTCCAAGCATGAATTCCGCCTGTACACTGCACGTGATTGGTTCGTTGGGTTTAATGTTGCTGATTTGACAGTGATTTATATGTAAAGTTCACTATGGATTCGTAATGTGGGTGACATACATGTCTAAAATGTAACCGGGATTAACATTATTGTTAACAATTCACATGTATTCACAGACAGGATCACACGGTAAACGGAAATCAGTGGAATCAACCGTTTTTTGGATATTGTAGTTCATCTATGCTAATGAGTTTTATGAAACTGATTATCAGAAAGAAGATTTTAGAGCGTGAAATCATATTTTTTATCTATAATAAATATGCTCGAAGTAATCCATTCCATTTGCGCACTGATGAGTTGGCTTTCTTAGATATTACCTTGTTCTACTCTGTCACTCGTATGGCTCTTGTTTCAGTTCGATAATTCGTCAAATCGGCGCGTTGATTTTTATTCACTTCACATGCTTAAGCTGTATTATACCTTGAATTCAAATGTATCGCTGGTTCCCCCTATCTATTCAAATCACTTGCAGAATTTTCCACTAGAAATTACCAATTGTCTTCTTTTATTAACTGCTGAACCTGTCAAGCGTATTATTAAGTCGAATGCTACACATTTCCTCCATATTTGTGCATTGCTACTGGACCGCTTGTGGATTTGGCTACATTTTCGAACCATATGAAACCACCTAACAGGCCTCCTTATTTTTGATAGGATTTTCCGATGACCTTTATTGAAAATGGCAAAACCAGCTCATTACTTCAATTTGAATCTTTTCTGCTATCAGTTTCCGCGAATTCGCGTACTTCTAATTAGACAACGTTTTGTTACACCCACAACATTTTCGTTACATATGCATGTGTATGTGAAATAAATCTTTAAATTTAAGCGGCATTCTGTCACTCCTCATTGTTACATTCTGGCCGATGTGTCTCTTGTAAGCGCTGAGTTCCAATTCACGTTTTAAGATGCGCGACACGCTGTCCTTGCTGATATCCATCTCCCGACATATGATTTTCTCTTCGCGCATCGGATTTCGGCGAATTCTATTCTCCACGGTTTTGATGACTTAAGACGTTCGCACAGTGTCGCACAATATACTCAAATAACTTCACGGTATACGTAATATAATATATACGTTTGTATTTCGTGTGATTTTCATTAGCCGCAGTATCCAATTACGAGCGAGCCTCCATGATTGCAAACAACTGACGTTAAAGACAAACTTTGCGTAAATGTCGCTTATCAAATAGCCGTCAAGTTGGAGTGGATACGTTCATTGATTCTTTACAATAAAGTTGTTCATTTCGTGTACCAAAACATTTGCTAGTACAGTAAAAACTCTTTTATCCGGAATGCTCGGGACCGACAGTGTTCCGGATAATCAATTTTCCGGATATTAGAGGTTAAGAGATTTCGAAAATAAAACAGCGTTTTATAAGTATTTATTTATATGATTCTCAATTTAATTCATATACGAGGGGCGTTCAATATATTCCCGGTATCGATATGAAGGAAAATGCGAATTCAATTTAAATTGTTTTTATTTTTCAATATAATCTCCCCCAACATCAATGCATTTGTTACATCTTGAGATAAGCTTTTTTAAACCCTCAAAAAAATAAATTTCCTCTTTCTCTGCAAAATACCCATTTATTGCCGACTTGAGTTCTTCATCATCCGAAAATCTTTTTCCACGAAGACATTTTTTCAAATCCGGAAACAGCAAATAATCACTAGGGGCAAGGTCTGGACTATAGGGTGGGTGTTGGATTTCTTCGAAACCACAATCTCGCGCAGCAGCCTTGGAAACTCGCGCCGTGTGAACAGGAGCGTTGTCATGAAGAAGCAACACACCCGCTGCGAGTTTACCCCGTCTTTTCTTTTTAATTTCCTCCCGCAAATTATGCAAAGTGGAAGCGTAGGATGTGGCGTTGATGGTTTCACCTTTTTTTTTGTACTCAATGAGCAAGATTCTCTTTGAGTCCCAAAAAACTGTGGCCATGAGCTTCCCGGCAGACGGAGTGACTTTGAACTTCTTCGGGGAGTCTGTTCCTTTTTTTATTCCACTGCATGGACTCTTGTTTGCTTTCAGGGTCATAGTGGTGGACCCATGTTTCGTCCCCAGTAACAATTCGATCCATAACACCGTCCGCGTTCTCACTACACATCTCCAAAAGCTCTCTACAGCATGCGATTCTCACTTTTTTCGGTGGCGCTGTGAGCATTCGTGGAACCCACCTTGCACTGACCTTTGAAAGGTTAAGATGGTCATGAAGAATGGTGTGAATGGTACCAATTGAAAGCTTGGTGATCTCTGCCATCATTTTCACCTTTATTCGGGCATCCTCAAGAACAAGTTTTTCGACTTCTTTGATGCTTTCTCCCGTACAAGCAGTAGCCGGGCGCCGGAGCGGGGGTCGTCTTCAATGCTCTCTCTGCCTCTCTTCAACTCACTTGACCACTTTTGCACAGTTGATAATGAAGGTGCGGAACCCTGGTAAACAGCCACCATCTCTTCATGAATAGTTTTTTGACTTTTTCCTTGCTTAGTGAGAAATTTAATTACAGCGCGATGCTGTATTTTCACCATCATCGTCTCAGTTGCCATTATGATTCTGTTTCACTAGAGATAAAACGCGAATTAATAATCACATTTATATGAAATTTTACATGAATGCACTAAAATAATAGTATTACTTGATAAATAAGTTAATTTATATATGCAACCACAGCTTCACCCCGATACCGAGAATATGTTGAACGCCCTTCGTACATACATACGAGTATATGTAAATACATTTCAGTGAATATTTTGCAAGTACATACAGGTGTTTTTTTTTTTAAAGAAATATATCTATCCAAGGTTTGTTGTCTTAGCACTTTCGGTTTTTCTTTTATAAGTTTGTCTTGCAATCTGTAAAGCCGCATCAGTTCTTGTTGCGAAATAAAATTTTTTTTCTCAAAAAAATTAATAAGTCTTCCAATTGAGAGGATAGCCTCAGTTATCTTAACTGCATTAGATTCAGGCAAAACTTGGATTTCTTCGTCGCTTCCATTTTGATCAGTATTTTCTTGAGGATTCAGAACCATTTCCACGATTTCGGTGTCAGTTAAAGTGCCTTCTGCAGGAGCCTCTGAGTCACAGCCTATCCAAACGCTTAAAGCTTCTGCATCAATTCCTTCAAATGTTAGTTGATGTCCACCCAATGCAGTAGTATAGGTCAGAATTTCGTCAACAACATCTATTCTTTCAAAAGCAATCGATTCATCAGTCTCATTTTCATCATTCGGTAGGATAACATTGTGCCATGTTTTTTTTCAAAACCGAAGATGTAACACTGTTCCAAGCGCGAGAAAGGCTCCAAATCGCATTTTTTATGTTGAACCTTTTGTAAAAATGTTCATAGCTTTCCTTCTCCTCATGGTTCAGAATGTGGCGCACAATTTCTTTGCGGTAATGAGCCTTTAGACTTCTTATTACTCCCTGGTCCATCGGCTGAATAAGGGAAGTACAGTTGGGAGGAAAATATTTGACCAGTGATTTCTCTCGCAAAGCTCTTCATCAGGATGTGCTGCACAATTATCCAATAAAAGAATGATTTTGCAATAGACCGGAAGACCTACTTTTGCGCAATGTCTTCTCGCTTCAAGAATGAAGTTGTTATCGTACCAATCCAAAAATATTGCTTGAGTAATCCATGCCCGTTTGCTGGTCTATATAAAATTAAACATTATTTAAAAAAAATATTTTATGACTCAACCATGTTTAGGACTTACCTTGTACACCACTGGAAGTTCAGTTATATTTTTTAAAAACCGCGGACGGACGCTTTTTCCTATCACAAGTAATTTGCACTTATGAGTGCCAGCTGCATTTGAGCACACAAGAGCCGTAAGCCTATCTTTCGATTCCCTTGCGCCACTTAGAGAAGCCTCCGAGCTTAAAGCTAAAGTTTTCCTCGGCAAGACTTTCCAAAAGAACCCAGTTTCATCGGCATTATAAACTTGATCTTCTGTCAAATTCTCGGCTTGTAGAAATTGAGCCAAATCATCCACGACTAGAACAGCAGCTTCATGGTCAGCTGATACAATTTCACCCGATGCTTGCAAGCCGTGGATTCCATGTCGGTTCTTAAATTTTTTAAGCCAACCCTGAGAATAATTGCACTCAGTTTCAATTTTTATATGCTCATGGAACCTTTTAGCTTTTTCTATCAGGATTAGCCCAGACAGTGGAATACCTTCGCTACGACGTTGTCGAAACCATTCATAAAGTGCCTCGTCTAATTTGGGATTCTCAGCTTCTCGCATAGACTTACGACTTCGACTCGTCTTTGTGGAATAAGTATCCGCATAAAACTTTTTAGTGGCATCCTTATTTCTTTTTATGTCGTAAACTTTTGACTCTCCTATCCCATATTTGCTACAAATTAATCGGACACTTGTGCCTTTCTCCAAATCGTTTATAATTTCAGAATTTTCTTTAATTTGAAGAACTTTACGTGCTCGTTTTGTCGACATAGCGATACAAATGCTTACTGCAACGTACAATCAAACACTACGAGTGCTCACGAGATGTGCTATTTGGTGAAGGAAAACAAAACTTAAAGTCTGCCATTTAGTTTAGACGACAAACTTATTTTTCAGACTAAAACGCAGACGGCAAATTTGTTTTCGTTTTCAGGCACGCATTCTTTAGCTAATCGCAACATTTTTGAACATTTACATGCTTGTGTAAAATCATCTGTACACAGCATTGCGGATATTAGAGGTTTCTCCGGGTATTAGAGTGTAAATTTCACAAATATTTTCTTGAAAAAAATCCGGATATTAGAGGTTGCCGGTTATTGGAGTTGCGGTTAAAAGAGTTTTTACTGTACTAGGTAAATATAATTTTTTTTTGTTTTTTTTTTTTATAATTTACGCGCGCCTACGGGGTTGATACCCTTTTACTGTTGCCAGGGCGCGGGCGGAAAGATAGAAGGAGGAGAAAGGAAAATTGTTTTTGTAGTGGTTTGAAACTCAGGTGTGTTTGGTTTCTATGTTTGCTCTCCAGGGGTTGGAGTCCGAATAGGACGGAGAGTTTTTCTTCACTCAGAGTGATTCGAGATACGGTCTTAGTACGACTGATTCGTAACATACTATCTCCCAGCTCCCCCCACAACTCTCTCATCCCACGAACGACTTTCATAAAGCAAACTTTCACAAAATCAGTGAATATCTCAGCAGATCCCTCTTTAACTTTCACAACCTAAGTATAAATGATGCCTTATCCATTTTTTATAAAGAAATATTTAATTCCCGTTACGTTCCGTTTTTCCGCCTTAAAACATCATCTACTAGTCCTCTCTGGTATAATCGCAAGCTTCGTTCCTTACGATATCAGAGAAATAAGTTATGGGCTGTTTTCCTGCGTACCAGATCTTTTACCGACTATTCCAACTACTCGTATCTTGGTGCTTATCTTCATTTCACCGAACTTTATGATTCCCTTTACCAGCGCTACCTTAACAATGCGCAAGTCAACCTTATAAACCACCCTAAGTCCTTATTTCAATTTGTTAACTACAAAAGAAAGTCCGATGGTTACCCTCCTTCCCTCTCTTTCAACAACAGGTCATCAACCGATCCACTCACCATTGCCAACCTATTTGCCACCTTTTTTAAACAATCCTTCACCAACGACTCCTTTGTACCAGATCCATCCTATTTTAGTTACCTACTGAACTTCTCCAATGGCCCACTTCTCTCTCATATTTTGGACTCATCTTATATCGAATATACTTAAATTACACCAACTCAATGACGAATTCACACCCGGCCCAGATGGCCTCCCCGCCATATTTCTTAAAAAATGTTCTTCCTCTCTTTCCCTTGCCCTTCAGTCTATCCCTTTCACAAGGAGAATTTCCTCAGGCTTGGAAAACCTCCTTCATAACCCCGATCGACAAGAAAGGATCAAAGAATGAAATAACCAACTATCGTCCCATCGCTAAACTCTCCCATATACCCAAGCTCCTCGAAAGTATTTTGTATGAAGCTCTAAGCTTCCAATGCAAATCACTTATTTCCCCTAGACAACATGGTTTCCTAAAGGGTAGGTCAACCACCACAAATCTCGTTGAATTCATATCCTTTGCCCTCTCTGCCCTAGAGAATGGCGATGAAGACGATGTAGTTGCAACCGATTTTAGCAAAGCCTTCGATAAAATCTCTCATCGGTTAATCATCTTTAAATTGTCTGCCCTCGGCTTTGAACCCATATTGTTAAAATGGATATCCTCTAACCTCGAAAACCGTTTTTACAGTGTTCGTTTTAGGTCAGCCCACTCCGCTCCATTTTTGGCCACCTCTGGAGTTTCACAAGGCAGCTATCTCGGTCCCCTTCTTTTTATATTAACCATAAATGATCGCGATATGATCATCAAACACTCGTCTGTCTCCCTTTACGCCGACGATACCAAATTTTTCAAAACCATTTTCTCTCCCCATGACTCTTTCCTCCTTCAACAAGATCTTGATAGTTTTTCGATCTGGAGCCTCAAAAATTCTTTGGAACTTAACATCGCCAAATGCCAATCCATCATCTTCTCACATAAGCGGAACCAATCACCTCCCCGACTCTATCTTCTCCATAACCAACCTATCTCCTCCGTACAGTCTCTTCGCGACCTCGGCATTTTGTGTGACAGCGAGCTCAACTTATGTTTACATATGGATGAGATAATCCTCAAAGCCAACTCTGCACTAGGTTTTGTAAAACGGTGGTCCAAAGAATTCACCAACCCATACGTGACCAGGTCCCTCTATATTACCTTTGTTCGCCCCCTCCTAGAGTACGCCAGTCAAGTATGGTCCCCATATCATCGTGTTCATATCTCGAGAATTGAAAGCATTCAGCGTCGTTTTCTTCGATTTGCTCTTCGAGGTATGCCCTGGGAAGATCCTTTTAATCTGCCCCCCTATCAAAATAGTCTCAACCTTATCAACTTAAACACCCTCGAAGATCACAGAGATGCAGCAGACTTTCTCTTCATTCATCGACTCCTTTCAGGTCACGTTGAATGCGCGTCCCTTCACAACTCCATTTTCCTCAACACTAAACCTCGTAATCTACGTACCCCTCGACTCTTCTATCTACCAACCCACCACACCTCCTATGGCGCGAACGAACCAATCTCCCGTATGCTACGTCAAATCAACTCAAACCCTACCGTCTTTGACTTTCACCGCACCACTTCCTACCTCAAATCTGTTCTCCTTCACCACTCCAACCAACCTTAGTTTTAAGTTTTAGTTTAAGTTTATTTTTTAAGTTATAGCTTGTATTAAGCCGAATAAATGGGGGCATTCGCCCCCACCAAAATTATGCAATTATTGTGAGTTACCTGAAAGGGTGTCATGTCATTGGTTATAATAGCACTATCGTCGGCGAAAGGAAGAGAAATCGTTCCGGACTCATCAATGTGCTGTTTCAATAAGAAAATCTTGTTCGACAATTAAAATGGGTTCCAATTTTAACTTTGAATTCTCCGATTATACTGGCTACCAATTAAACTTTCGTTTTAACGTCATCATGCATATCGTGTATCAATCTTAAATTCCAAGTCTATGGAGATGGTATGCAGATCGAAGTTTCCATATATTCATCCATCATTCATGTCACCCTGCCAAATAAAAAGCCATAATGCCGTGGAGTATAATGGCATTGCCTTATCGACTTGTATATTTTCATAGTATGCGACATTGGTTTTACCGTGGCAGTCTTCATATTTATATAGTTCAAGGCAAATAGAAACGGGAAGTTGCTTCGCAGTTGAAGGAATCAATATGCTGCGTTCAACCTACCATTGAACGCAAAACGTAAGTCTTCAAGATAAATCGGGGCCAAGGGCGGGCTAGAACTACAATTAAATACGAGAATCGGCTAATATTCACAACAAGCAAACAAAGCACACAAAAACCTGAACTCGAAATATGCGCCGAAATAAATCAAACACGGAATAAACCGCTGTCCTTGACAAGTGTCAGACAAGGATTAAGACGTGGTGGACTACGAGTATGTATTTGGGCGAGTTGCTGTTCGAAGATCCTTGCCACGACCACAAAACAAGCAGAGAATTGACAGAAAGTCCGCTTTCATACGTTGCAAGTTTCGAAAGATTCAAATGAGTGCAAAAGAGAGAAATAATGAAACAAAAAATACCCAACTAACCAAATTCCCACTGCATGTGGGTAGCAATTTCATTGCAAGTTTTTGACATTTCTTTTTCTCCTTCTTCTTTCTTTTTCTCCTTCTTCTTTCTTTTTCGCATTTGCTTCATTACTTCTTTCGCTGTGTTACGAGCACAACATTTCAGTATGGCGGATGAACTGAAATGGACCAATGAATTAACAAGGGGGCTCATTTTCAATTATGAAAGACTGAGCGCCAAAGATGAAATGAAAGAGAACCTGTCAAATAACATGCAAACTCAAAGAAGGGGAAAGTCTTCATGTAGAGTTGCGCGCATCACTGAATGACAATTCAAAAGAAAATAACCAGAACATGCGCATTACACACTTGCGACGTATGAAAGCGGACAAAAAGGAATACAGACTGGAGAGAAGAGAAGAGAGAACAGAGAAAACAGAGTGTTTTCGTTCGATGCGGTAAAATTAACAAAGTATCCTACTAGACTTTGTAGTTCCTACTATTAAGCATGGAGGCGGTTCTGTTATGGTCTGTAGATGTTCCTCTTTAGGTGGAATGGGAGATCTGGTTCGAGTGATTGGAAATGTAATAAGGAGGCATACAAAACCATATTGGAAGAAAACGCTGTAATCTCTGGACTAAGATTGATGGGCGAAAGATTCGTATTTCAGTAGGACAACCACAGTGTCCTGTAAACGTGTGTTTAAACGTCAAGATTTTGTCCAGACTGTCAGAAACAGAGGAAAGATGAAAAAAATTAAGAGCTGTTATGAGAGGAGATGGATACAAGGGTTCGAGATCAATGCCCATCATCAGAATCAGCATTGTGGAATAAACTATTGGATTCCTGGAGCAATATACAATTCAAAAATTGTTAGCTAGAATGCCAAGAATTATAAAAAAGAAGTAGTTGTATGTAAAGGTGGCTTTTTCGGCGAAAGCGACGACTTTTTCTTCTAAATTCGTTTATGTTTAGAATAAAAAGAAAATATTTTTCTTCTTATTTTAGTTTCATATATCATGCATATATAAGTACGAGTATGTTCCCAGTTAATTTAACAAGATTATTATTCTACTTAAGAGCTTTTTCCGATGACAGATTTTGTTTTCTTCGAGCACTGAGGACGGCCTTAAACTTTTGGTCTTCAGAGTTTACCCATGCGTTTTTTTGTTAAGTATAAACTATTACAGAAAAACATATATAGAGACATATAAATTACGAGACTGTTGGCCAATTGAAGGCTTTTGTAGATATACAAGGTTAACTTGGAATGCTGCGGTTGATACTCGAAACATTTATTGGAGGAAACAGACTTCTGACTAAAGTAAAACTAACCTAACTTCTGTAAGTGTAGAAGGATCTGAAAGCGTTTTTCCATTTCTTTGTGCCATGACTACTTTCAAAAGGAGCGATCACTCATAGTGTACAGATTATACTGCCCTTTCTTCGTAGGGATCCTGCCTATGATTTATTTCATTTCACTCGCTCACACTTTGGCTTTTAGGCAATTACTCGTAAGAGAAATATGTAGAGTTTCGATTCATTTAACGCTTAATGGTTGACAAGTAGATAGGCGTGGAGAAACGAATAAAGAAATTATGGTATAAGTCGATTCACATTGATTTCAATTTGTTTATATTATTTGTGATGTTATTGTTTATAATAAATAACTATTTTTTACTTAATTTTTTTTTTTCAGGGAATCCCAAGTGAACGAGGGTGGTTTTCAAGCCATTGCTCTTTTGGTTTTAGATATAATCTTACTTATCTTAAAATTCTTTTACTATATTATCGAAAGTATAGTGAATACCTTTATTCGAAAAGAGGAACAAGATGTGAATGGAGAGATTGTTTTGGTATGTATTGATCATAAAAATAATATATGTTAAAATGCGCCCACATAAAAAAGCGAAAACATACTTACTAATAAAAAACATTTCAGTTTCCGGGAAAATTTCAAAAATGTAGCGTTTTTTTTTGTTTATTAGTTTTTTTCTATTGTTATTTGTCAAGTGACAAACAAATACTTATTAAGGGACCTTTCGCTAAATGGTTTCAATGTACGAGTTTGCATTGGTAATGATTAATCGCATGTTTTTACTCTTTCTAATAATATCTTATCACTTGCAAAGTATTACCTTTGCCGAATTGTCCCCGAACGATAATAAGGTAATACGAGGAGTTTACTGCAGCCAAAAGCAGAATGCCAAACATCGCTTTATAGTTGGAGTAATCGGATCCATCAAGGACTTGGTCTTTTTGCAACTTAAACAGTGTGGCTCTTTTTTCGAACCTTATCCATAGATTTACATTCAACGCAAGGACCTGAAGGACTCGCTCGGGTATTTTCGTGGACAATACAATTGGAGATGCATTAGACACGGCAGCAATGAGTAGATTTGGTCCACACATATAACCAGTTCCTTGTAACTGCGCCATCTGCTTCTAGCTCTATGCTCAAGATGTTTTTTTACTATGATATTTACGAGTATATGCGTTCAAACGACTTTGAGTACCTTTAAAATGTGTGTGCAAAGACACAGCACGGGCGAAGGAAAATTAGGGTGGGAAGAAAGAGAGATACTGAGGTACGTTAGTAATAAATTTATGCAGGGTATAATGAATAGAAAATAAATAGCCCTAAAGGACATTTCATAAGGAAGTTACATTGGTTAGAGAAGATCAAATGCAAATTCCTATTCTCTGACTGTGTTTCTGATATAAGATTTCCTTTTCCATTTTTGTAGATTTCTGTTCGGGTTTACAGCTTACCTTTTAATTTTTTGGTAAAACTTCCGAACTTTATTCTTCTAGGAACACCTCTCTAAGGTCTCGATTTAACTCTTCTCAAGTTCCATATTTTTCTTCTGATGAGCCTTTCATTCTCTTATTATTAAATTTGCTTGTCTGCCTGGGTCATCGAGTCAGGGGTTTCTTTGCTGGTGCGAGCTGGCACCCAACACATCAGAAATGATACTGGTCGTCTACGTTTGATATTGACAGCATCGGACTTCTGGAGTTTAAGGGAGACTCAATTAGAAAAGGCCCTGGCGATCTCTTGTGATTGTAGCCGCATTGGATATTGATTGGCCCGGAGATCAGGTTGTTTGTCGAGGTCATTGCTCTTGCAATGTGCCTTTGCCTCAACTTAGTAACGAAATTGTCCACTATTATTAGGTTCGTCCTATTGTACAAAACCTCACTAAGATAGAATTTCATATGCTCAGACTCTGGTTTTCTGCACAAGCAAAGACAAACCCTAAGGCAAATCCTCTCAACCACCCGAATCTTTTCCAATAAACTTGCTCTAACGCTGAACCACAAGGGACATTCAAATACAAGTATAGGCCGGATAAGGGCCATGTGGCTCTGGCCGGAGCAACATCTATATGTTTGTTAAAATATAGGTATTGATGTAGGCAGATACCAAGGTATCTGACTACATTTCGAAAAGCAAGTGGCCCTAGAGACCCCAGACAAAGGCGTCTTAAAAACGATGTTTTCCGAATTGATCTTCAACTTCCAGTCATCGCAATATCGTTTAATCTCATCGAAGTCATGTTGCAAAAGCATTTAATGATCTCTATCTTTGGACCTGATCTGTACGCGATTAAGTCATCGGCATAGGTTATGGAATGGTGAAGTAAACTTACAAGATCGCTTGTGTATATGTTGAATATAATTGGCGAATTAACCGCACTTTGTTGCAGATCATTTTTAATATCAAATTTTCCAGTACAAGTTCCCATCGCCATCTTTCCCGAAAAACTGTCTACTGGTGAGCATATTAAAAAGAATGTACAGCAGTGGTTTACTTATGGCCAGCCAACCTGAAGAAGGGCCTCTCTAACCATACAGTATCGAACGTCTTCTCCAAATCAATCAAGTAGGCACGCGTACATTGTTTGCTGCTTTGGATATTGGATACTAGTTCGGACGCGACATGTGAGATGTCGAAACGGAATTGATTATCCGGAATTACGTATATTTTCGTCCTCAACCGACTTAGTCAGAACTCTATTGATTAGTACCTTACTAATATTCGGGAGGAAACTTATCAACTCAAGATTCGTCGGATTGGACGTGTATTTATCCCTTTTGGAAATTGAATATGCCACCGCTGTCTTCCAATAGGTTGGATAATGTACATTATTCATCGCATCATTAAACACTGTGGTGTAAATGTCTATCGCTTCTATTGGCAGATGTCGAAGCCCAGTGTCCGGTATCGCATCGGTTACCACTGAGTTCTTATTTTATTCGAAGATAGTTTAAAGCTCTTCCTTCGAAATGAATGAGGGTACCTCCGTCTCGTCGGCTATGACATTATTTTCCATGTTTTCGTCATTGAAATCAATGAATCCATTTCGAAGCTAGGAAATGTACAAAGGGACCTGATTTTCCAAGTCGTGATTCAGGCAAATGACATAATTTGCCTTACACAATCCTAGAAAGTCGGTCCTACGCTCTCTATTTTCTCCCGCGGATCTTCGATCACAAAGAATTTATCATTATTTTTGATGATGATCCAGCTTCACCTGCTGTCAACAGTATCTGTTCGTTGTTCGGGCGAATCTTAGACACGGAATGTCATTTTGATCTTTCCTCCGAAATATTTTATTTATTTGCGAGAACGTATGCGGGTTGCTGGTGTTTACAGCCTACATTTCATTGGTCCACAACAAACTTACAGATACTCTGCAATTTTCTTTCATTAATCCTTGGAGGTTTTTGATCGAAGACTTTGGTGTCATAACCTCCTGGTTACGTCTGTCAGTAAGCTCTCTGTTACCCAGTTTATCCGACAGCTCAATTCGGGTTGAAGCTATCCCCATTGGTTCAATACCCGTAGAAATGCTGGTGTTTATATGAAATTATCCAAAATGAGCGAGAGAAAATTGAGAGAAGTTTAACATTGTTCTTATTTCTTTCTCTTTCCAAATATTTCGTTTGCAATCCCACATTTTAAATACACAACACGATGATGAAAGAATGATGAGAGCGAGAGAGAGTAAAATGCTTCTATGCGATTTGAATATAAACATTTTCGATATTTCAAAGCAGTTACAAATTTTCAATGCGTTTTATAAGCAGGAATGAACGTATGCGTGTTGAATATTTCAATGCGGTTTGAAGTGATCCTTATTCGAGCGTATTGAACCAATGCGGGTATATCGGTGGAGTGCATCAATATGTTTTCTTTATAAACAACATGCTTTCTTCATTAGTATGTCGATACCGAGGTATCCATTGTTCGTTTTATGGTTTCGTCCATTTGTTTGAGGTACCTGTGAATCTCGCCATTGAACAGATTCTTGTTGGACGAGGTAGAGCGAGTCAATGTTCTGTAGAAATATGTCCTACGTACCCTACTGTAATTGTACGAATATTTAATATTTAAGGCAGACGTTTTCATGTCTACACAACTGTTACGAGTAACATGATTTTAAAAGAAATGAGAAAAGCTTAGGATACGAGGGCGGGTCAATAAGTCCGTGATTTTTTGAATTTCTGACCTCTTTACTGAAACAGCAACACTGCTCCTGTCAACAGGCATCTGTCAGTTGACTCCTGTCAAAATTTAAACTTGCTGCGTCAGTTAGTTTGTGTTTGACAGCTATTTTTATCAGACTACTCACTAATTTGAGGAGAAAATGGAAAAAAGTGAATTTCGTGTGCTTATTAAGCATTATTTCTTGCGAAAAAAAACCATTACCGAGACCAAGGCTAAGCTTGATAAATGCTATGGGGACTCTGCACCATCGATTTCAATGGTAAAAAAGTGGTTTACTGAATTTCGTTGTGGCCGTACAAGCACTGAAGATGCCGAACGTCCTGGACGCCCAGTTGAGGTCTCTACACCCGAAACAATCGAAAAAATTCACGATATGGTGTTGGCCGACCGAAGATTGAAAGTGCGAGAGATTGTGGAAGCCGTAGGGATCTCGCATGGCTCAGTGGTTTCAATTTTGAATGATCACTTGGGCATGAGAAAGCTTTCCGCAAGATGGGTGCCGCGTTTGCTCACAGTCGACCACAAACGCAATCGTGTAACAACTTCACAGGAAGGTTTGGCGTTGTTTAATCGCAATATGGAGGAGTTTTTGCGCCGTTTTGTAACCGTGGACGAAACATGGATCCATCACAACACACCAGAGAACAAACAGTGGGTTTCTAAGGGTGAATCGGCGCCAAAGAAGGCCAAGGTGGGTTTGTCAGCCAATAAAGTTATGGCGACTGTTTTTTGGGATGCACGCGGGATAATCCACATTGACTACCTTCAAAAGGGAAGAACAATCAATGGGGAATATTATGCCAACTTATTGGACCGATTCAATGACGATTTGAAAAAAAACCGACCTCATTTGGCCAAGAAAAAAGTTCTTTTCCACCAAGACAATGCAAGGGTGCACACATGTGCAGTTGCCATGGCAAAAATCCATGAATTGGGCTATGAATTGCTCCCTCATCCACCCTATTCTCCAGATTTGGCTCCGAGCGACTACTTCTTGTTCCCAAACCTGAAGAAATGGCTTGGTGGAAAAAGATTTGACTCCAATGATGAAGTCATCTCGCTATTTTGAGGACCTCGACAAATCATTTTTTTTGGAAGGGATAAAAAAATTGGAGAAGCGTTGGACAAAGTGTACAGAGCTCAAGGGAGACTACGTTGAAAAATAAAATTATTTTTTTATCAAAAAATCTGTGTTTTATTCCAAAAGTCACGGACTTATTGACCCGCCCTCGTATTAAAGTAGATTGGTGGTAACATATCCAACCAGAAATTAGCATTTTTTGTTATCCTGTTTATGAGTCCATAATGCCCGTAATACAAATCTCCTTTATTTCTATTTAGATAACCGGTGCTGCTCATGGAATCGGAAAGGAAACTGCCCTGGAATATGCTGGTAAAGGGGCTACCGTTGTTTGTTGGGATATCAACGCAAAAGGAAATCTAGAAACAGTCAAGGAAATCAAGTCGATGGGAGGAAAAGCATTTTCATATGAGTAAGAAACGAATTCTCTTCATTGTCATTCCCATACATAAATCTAAAAATATTTAACATACATATGTTTACATGTACAAAATATTCGAATTGTTTTGATTAGATGTGATGTAACAAAACGGGAAGACATCCTCCAAGTTGCCGAAAAGGTGAAGAAAGAAGTTGGTTTTGTCAGTATTTTAGTTAATAATGCTGGTATAATGCCCTGCCATCCACTCTTGCAACATACGGAGAAAGAGACAAGACTGATGTATGATATCAACGTTTTGGCACACTTTTGGGTAAGCTTTATCAATGCAATATAAAAATATTTTAACCACATTTCTTTTGCATATTTTTTATGTATTATTAGATGATTCAAGCCTTTTTGCCAGAGATGATTGAAAAGAAAAAGGGACACATTATCGCCCTATCGTCATGTGCTGGACTTTTCGGTCTTAAGAATTTAGTTCCATACTGTGGAACTAAATTTGCTGTACGTGGAGTTATGGCATCACTTTACGAAGAACTTCGGGCTCTTGATCTGCATGAACAAGTAAGCAGATCAATAATAAAATTAAAAAAACAAAAAACATTTAACTGTGACAACTTATTTTAGATAAAACTAACAACAATTTACCCATACATGATCGACACTGGCTTGTGCAAGAAACCACGATTCAGGTTTAGCCTTATGAAATTAGTTACTCCACAGGACGCTGCTAAATATATTGTTGGTGCACAAAGACGTGGCGTTCAACATCAAAGTATTCCCGCGCATTACTTATATTTGGAGAGGGTGATGAATTTCTTGCCATCGAAAGCTATTGAAACTGTAAACGATTTTCTTGATGCCGGGGTAGAGTCTGACTTGTAAATGGAACAGTTTTATTAAATTTAAGGGTGTTGATTTTTATTAACATATATAAAAAAATAATTATTTTTTATCAAAATAGTGTTTTAATTAAATATATCATATTAGACGACGCAATTGTGCTTAAAGGGTTTTCTAATACAAGGCTTAATTTTGACGCCTGTCAGAGAATGACAGCACATCAATAACATATAAATGGAACGATCCATGCTTAAACAACGCATCAAAATTGTTAAAATATATTTAAAAAAAATGGTAAAAATGTTGGTGAGACAGTTCGAAAAGAGAAAAGTTTTCCCAGTCGATGTGGAGCACCTTTTCGCCTAGCGATTGTTAAATTGTTTCAGAAACTAAAGCTACTGCGACAAATTAGTAAGCGATTGCTTATGTACGATTATAAAAGCGACGGGACCTCGTGGTTGGCGACCCTCCAAAACGAGGAAAGGACAACGACGTTCAAATCTGCATATGGAATGTTCGAATCTTCCAGCCGAACAACAAGCGAAGGCTCTTGACTGCTAAAAAGCAGATATCACAGCCATTCAGGACTTGCGGTTGAATTAGCCGGGTAAAAGATTCTGGCATATATATACTACGGCGATTGCTACAAAGAAAACAAATAGCGTCTATTTGGATACGGATTTGTTGTAAGCGGCAGACTTAGGCAATAACTGTTGAGCTTCTATACGTAAGCGAACGCCTTATAGCAACATGCATCAAGGCTTCAATCGCGGACATCACCCTTATATACACTGATGACTCCACAAATGAAGAAGACGATGCTACCAAAGAATTTTTCTATGAGCTCCTCGACAAAACGTGTGAGCGATGTCCGAAGTATGAGGTAAAATTGTATTAGGTGACATAGTGGTTAACTTTGCAGACTGTAAAACGGTAGGGACAGCCAAATTGCGGTGTCAGGCAGAATCAACCATTCATCATAGACAGTAGAAGTCAAGAGAACCCTTCACGCAACCAAGATAAGTGAGGACGGCAATATACAAACTTAAGTACAACAAGGCTACTGGACTCGTATAAGATCTTATGTGAACCCATTTATCAACAATCTGATTGGGGGCCAATCGATGCGGTAAAACCACAATTCACACTACGATTGATCCTAGAAAAAACCCTAGAAATCAAATCTTAGACAAATCGTATCAAATCGATACGCACCACCTCTTTCGATGTTAAGGCCACATATGACAACATCTATCGAGGCGAGCTATACAGAGCCATGTCTTGCGTAGGCGTATATGCTAAACTCGTCAGATTGTGCAGAATGACAATGGAAATCGCTCACTTCTCTGTAAAAGTCGGAAATAATCTCTCTGAGACATTTGATGTCTAAAACGGGTTGAGGTAAGGTGATGCACTGTAGTGTTATTTTTCCAGCATCATGCAAAACTCGCAAGTTAACACCAAAGGCACAATTTTCCAAAAGTCTGCACCAATCTTTGCATCAACTGATGACATTGACATCATTCGCCAAGCTCAGGGAGTTGTAACTGGTGCATTCGCAAGAGTTGGAACGGAAGCGGCAGAAATAGGTTAAGTCATGAATGTGGGCAAATGTAAATACATGCTATACGCAAGAAGAAACACACAACATCGAAGAATCGGGTGGCACGTCACAATAAACAGCTTTAACTTTTAGGTGGTAAAGAACTTTGTATATGTACCTCGGCCCTTAAAATCGAATATTTTAATTTCATCTCATTAGAAATCAAACGAAGACTTACTCTTGCCGTTCGCTATTTCTTCGGCATTAAGAAAGCAAAACCGTAATAAGGCCTTGTCCAGAAACACTAAGGAGAGACCATATAAGACGGTCTTCATCCCAGTCCTACTTTATGGTGCAGAAGCGAAGTTAGCGAAGGTAAATGAAGATATCCTTGGCCGATTTTCGTTCATGTAATTTTCGAGTCCGTTTGTGGTGGCTTTGTTGTATAGCTACTCGTACATTGACTTGGTCAGAAAAATGCGCATTAGATGTGAGCACCTCTTCCGTCAAACCGTCACCGTTGATGAAACTTGGATCCATTACTACGGGCCGGAGACCAAGCGACAATCAAAACTAGGAATTTCTTCAGGGTGAATCTGTTCCGAAAAAGACAAAGACGATCCCTTTATCTTTGAAAATCTTCACTCTAATTTTTTGGGATACGAAGGGAATAATCCTCATGGACTTTTTGAAGAAAAGAAGCACGATAACGAGTAAAATATTGGACCAATTTTATAAGAAATCGACACAGACACGCCCCCATTTGGGAAAGAAAAAGCTGCTATTCCACCACGATAACGCACCAGCTCACTTATCCGGAATCGCCAAGTCCAAATTACATTAATTACGGTACCACTAAAGCCTATTTTGAAGAGCTTGACATTGACAAGCCATACTTTTTAAATTTGTAGTATAAAAAATAGGAAGAATGTTGGGAAAAGTGTATCGTCCCAAAAGGGGTCACGACTTACATCCAAGAACTCTCCCAGAAACTTAGTGCTGTAAGTGAGTATAAGATCAATTCCATTCGCGAATTTGTCATACTTACCGCCTTTGTCACAAACGCAACTAAGCTTGCGCTACCTGTCACAAGATAACAAATAAAAATAAATATGGCACGACTGGGAATGTGAGTCAGCACGGAGAAAAGTGTTCACCTATTTACGTTTAATAAGGAAAACAGGTAACAACGCCGCGTAAACTATATATTAACAATCTAACAAAGCATAGGTAAAGTTACATATCGATGCAACTCAAATAAAGCCCCAGGAGAGGATCGCAGTTCGAATCGAATCGAATTTGTTAAGTGCGCTTCAAACGGATTTATGAAAAAACTTACGGTGTATACACCTTCACTTTCGTTGTGAGAGAACTGCCTCTCTGCTTTAGGAGAAATATAATCTTCCCACTCTTCAAAAAAGGAGATCGCAGTGATCCTAGTAACTACAGGACCATAACTTTCCTCAACTCAATAATGGAAATTTTCACCGGAATCATCGGCTAACCGCCTGGGTACAGACAAATGAACTACTCAGTGAGTTTCAAGCTGGGTTCAGAGAAAACTATTCCACAGTGGATAATATCTTCACATTCACAAGTGCCAAAACTTATCTCGACAAGGGCAAACAACTATACACATCCTTCATGGATTCCAAGGCGACTTTTGACTCCATTGGCAGATCACTTTTCCATAAGCTTAGTAATCTGGAAATGTCAATGAAAGTACTTAAATTTACACAAAGTCTTTATGCATAGAATAGAACTGCATTATGGGATGGACACAACATGTCTAATTGGTTGGACTGTTAAACAGGGATGTCTTATGAGTCCCCTACTTTTTTTCGTTGTTCTTGGATAACCTACCAACTTTTCTGCCAGGGGAAATTGACTACGATTTAATACAAACGAAAACTAATGTTCGCTTATGATGCAATACTACATATATTCTTGTCTTTTGTCATCAATTGAACCAATCGCTCCAGCTGTTTTTTATTGCTTACTATTTTTGCCCTAAACCAATAAGTATTTTCTATTAATATATAAACACGTAAAATATTACAAAAACTTACATTTTCATTCGCAGCGCCTTCCTTTGTCGTCCATAAAAATGCAATTGACGAAACAATTGACATTTATCAAAAAAATTAATTTCACGTGAAAATCGCAATACCACTTTGTTACAAATTGACGATAGTCTGTAAATGACCATGGTGCCGAAGGCATATGGTATGTTTTCAGTGTGATGTAAATATAGTATAAAGGTCTTGTGAATACGTGAACTTCAATATGTAAATGTGTGAACTGCGGACGGATAAAAAAGTATAAAGTTATCCTACTACCTCCTTACGTAAGAAAGCTTATATTCTATCCAGCTGTCAGTTGAATACGTCGATGCGACGAATGTACCGCATGCTATGGGACTGCACTTCTTGTACATTTTAAAAGTAATGTTACTTCCAAGCCAGCGCCTTAAATACATTATCGCAAAAAATTGTATACACCATAAGCTACAAATTTTCCATGAATGGTCTAGATTATGCAGCGAATGCACCAGCACCAATGCAAAGCAGCTCTACAGGACCTGTTGGTGAGTGGTGATCTATTCACACATGCTGCGTTACTGCAATATGACCTAGGAGAGAAAAATACAATCTATACATACATACATACAATCTCGATGATATTCAGGACCAGATAGGAGATTTTGCAGTTAAACTACAAGCCGCTTATAACCAGCCGAAATGAGGAGGCAGAATGTTCCTTATGAAATCTACGAGATATCGAATACGCACATCACTTTATCGGAATATGACCAATTTTAAAGGCGTTTCGAAGAGTACGAGGTAAGTTCAAACTTAATTGGTCAAAACTGGAGTACACAATCTAGTTTCTTTTTTTTCTTTTTTATAAATTAGCGCACGCTCAATGGGTTAAGGTACCCAAAATGTTTGCACACAGCGCCGACGAAGGAAAATTAGGGAGGGAGAAAGATTGGTGCCGATGTACGTTGGTTTTAAATGTATGAATATTATAATGACTAGGAAATAAAGAGCTCGGCAGGGCATTCCACAAGCGAGTTGTTCGGCTTAGGAATGAATCACGATATTTCAGAGTACGTCCGAAAGTGGGCTTGAGGGTATACTGATGAGCATTAATAGCGAGACGGGTGTTACGGTTAAAGATTTGAAGGGGCGGTTTCAATGGAGCACTGATGATGGTAATAGCGATAAAACAAAGTGACTCCTAAATAAGCGTCCTAGAGGGTCCAAAGTTGAACACAAAAATGGCTATAACTCCTTAAATAAGCGTCCTAGAGGGTCCATTGACTGGGTGATGTTAGTATCACCTATGAGTTTTATCGCATGATTTTGAATCCTGTCTAGCAAATGCAAAGAGGTCTTAGGCGCACCTAACCAGATGTGGGCGTTGTATTGCAGTTTTGGGCGGATAAACGCCTTATATATTGCAGCCAGGTCAGAGGGGGTCTTACATCACTTGAGGAAACCTAGACATTTCGCCGCATTTTTGGCGACATCGAATATATGGTCATTCCAATGTATGTTGTCATTGACAGACATACCGAGGATGGAAAGTTTTTCGTTTTCGACGATGCAAGTGTCATTCATGGATAATGGCTTCGTGTTTAAATTTCGCTTTAACCACAGCAGATAGCATTGTGTTTCGTAAGCATTAAATTCCACTCTTTTGATAGTTCCCCAATTGATTATGCTGTCAATATCGGAGTTTAATGAGCTTAACATACGCTGCGGTTTCCGTTCTACATCCGAAGAGCAGGCACGTGAATCCGGAAACGAATATGAAGAGCAGAGAGTACTGTCGTCAGCAAAGGAATATATTGGATTAGAAGTGGCAGACAAGAGATCAATGATAAAAATTAAAAAGAGTGTCGGAGGCAGAACGGAGCCCTGGGGCACACCAGCATTTATTTTGTGAATATAAGACTTGAAACCATCCTAGACAATTTGAACTGAACGTTCCGAAAGGTAGTTTCTAATCCATTGAAAAAAAGAGTCGTCGATGCCAAATGCACGCATTTTCGACAAAAGAGCCTGATGCCAACTCTGTCAAATGCCTTAGAAAAATCAACTTCAACAGATTGGTGTACACTTTGGTTCCACTTTTCGGTGAGACATCCCATCAAATCACCAGTGGACCTGTTCCTACGAAAACCATACTGTCGGTCATTGAGAAGTTTTCGTCTTTCGAGATATTTCATGAGAAGACGATTTCTCAGCGTTTCCATGACCTTGGTAAGAAAGGACTGTAGGAGAGAGAAAATGATTCGCCTTTTTTAAGGACAGTCATTTTGGCAGCGTGGAAGAACACCTCTTCAAAAGAAGGGGAGATATAAAATCTAGACCAACGGATTTGCGAATGTTAAGATCTTTAAGTACTCTTGCTACTACACGAGTACGAAAGTAGATTCGTCCCATTGAAGATTCGACGCACTCATGTGTATGCGGAGAAAAAGCACAATCTGGTAGTGTTGAACTGGCTGGATAGTGTGCAGCAAGCAGATTGGCCCTGTTTAAAGAGCTGACAGCTGGAATGTCATTGTGAATGAGCGTTGGGATGGAGGATGAGGCAGAATTTCTGACGTTTTTGACAAACGACCAAAAACTTTTACTACCTTTGAGACATTGTAGTATTTTTTGATTCAACTTTTCGTCGTACTGAAATTTCACACGCTTAAGGAAGACGTTGCAGTCACTCCTGGCTCGTTTAAACTTTTTGCGTTTTTCCTCGGTCGGGTTGGTCTTGAACGACCGAAAAAACATTGCTCTAAGCCTGATAGCCTCTTTACAGCTTGAGTCGTACAATGCCTTTTCTTTTGGTTTGATACTATTCATCGGATGAGGAATACAGGATCTCATTCTGTGATGTTATCAGCAGCGGCATCGACGTCGTTATCGGAGACACATAACGACCAGTTAAAATTCCTAAAGAAGCTGTTAAGTCCGCTCCAATTGGCTTTCTCGTATTGCGATACGGTTCTTTTTGGGAATCTCTTGGGATATGACACAGTGGTCCGACGAGCCTAGAGGGGATAGCACATCGACTTTGTACTTATCAGGGTGACAAGTTAAACACAAGTCCAGGGTGTTGGCTGTATGACTATAAACGTCTTGTATTCGTCTGGGATTATTTACAAGCTGGGCCAAGTTGTTTTCCGCAGCGAAGATCTCAACACACCGTCCTTCGGGTATTGTCTGTCTAGAATGTCGAAGCCCAGAATTCTGTATATGTACGGAGATGGAAATTTAACCACATGAAATTGAATTCCGGATTGGAACAGGGACTACATTATGGTGGAGTTTGATAAGCTACATCACTACGCACGTAAATGGCGAGACCGCGGTTAGAGAACAATAATGGCACTAGTTCATATCCAGGTAGCTTCAGATCAGCGTGATCCGAGAGGTGCGGGCGGGGATCTACCCGTGTTTCACTAAGTGCCAAAACAGCTGGTCTGTTTTTACAGACGTGTACGTACGCAGAAATACCACTAAAATACCGACATCAAATCGTAGATGAAGCATTTTAAATTATATTAAACAAAGTAAATTGAATTACAATATTAAACTTATTGTAAATCATATTCTGATACAAATTGTAAATCTCTCTTATCCGGCTAACGGAAAATGCAATGCTATATTTTGTGAATTTTGTAACCAAATATTTTTATTGTACAATAAAATCACATTTTACTACTACAAGAGCTTTCATCTCGACAAGAATTAACTCGAGCACAGTTGTTTAAAGCAATGGCTGTTGATAAATTCACTGTTATCAAATTGAATCAATTGTTTTGAAATAATCTTGTTACACAAAGTTCATTTTATTTACTGTATATTGTATGTATATAATTATCTATAGACATGTTTTCACTATATAAATATTTGCTTTACAATGTTTAATTTACTCATTATCTTAATGTACAGATATTATTTATTATTACAGATTACACACACTTATAAAACAGTAATACCTATGAAGCTAGGCGTTAGAAACTATCAAATAATACTGATCTAACGAAATCAAACAAAGAAAAACAAATGGTTTCCAATAAATAATAATAAAAAAAGCTTTGCACCATGATAACACAAAATTACAATAACAAATACCAACTCAGCATACCTAAGTTACATAAATATGTAAAACAAAAAATATTATAGTTAATAAAGTAAAAATTTGTGAACTCAAAACATATTGTAGTATAGAACTTTGTCACCGTATTTTCTTTATAGAAAAACAAAATTTACATTCTATTGTACCATTATATTGGTATATCTAATTTTAGTATATGTATGTGTATTTCTATGTGTATGTATGTATATGAAATTACATATTACAAATTGTACTAAGGATGGGTGTAGAGAGAGAACGTCAATTATTTGTCAATATCAATCAATAAGTTAGTATAACATAAATCACAATTTTATTTAATGCTAGTTTTTGAAGTAGCGCCGACCTTTAACTGTCTTATTTCGGGAAACAGTTCAATCATCAAAATCTCAACTAGTTCCTAAGAAATAGATCAATTACATAAAAAAAAATCAAAACATAAAACAAAAAAGCAATTTCTTTTAGTGATTCTTACATAGAACAACTGTTTGTTGTACGAGGGATTTTGAAGAGCTTCAAACACTTTCATTACACCATGTTTAGCCGCCTGTGCGCCAACCAAATTACTCAATACTTCTGGAATGTTGTCGATGAGTAGAGCCTTAGCGGCGTTTCTCGTCATTTCTACCATATCTTCAGATCGTGGCGGGTAGGACGATGCCAGAACACCACCAGGCCAAAATGATTTCAATATCGCCGAGAAATAGTGATGAAGCATTGATTCTTCAAACAAGTATGCGACCGACTCACGAATTTGCCTGAAAAGAATGAAAATTATTACGACTACGAGTGTGTTAAAATATATTTATTTATTAGGTACCTATTAATTGTCCTGCCGTATGTAATTTGCACAAACGATATAATGCTTTTTCGTAACCATTTAAAAACGCCGCCCTTATCGAAAATTTCCCCCATCAAGGCATACAAAGGCTCCGCAATTGAGTCCTTACTGTCCAAATCAGCTGACAATTTTGACTCTGAATCAACTCCTTCCAAGTACATCGATATATCATCGTCTTCTCTGTGATGTGTTAGACCCCAAAACGGATCTGTAGATTTATTGTTCTCCGCTTTAGCATTGTCGCTCTTAAACAATGTTGACAGAGAAAATTTCGTTTTTCTGGGCGATGGTGTAGTCTGCTTAAGGTGATCTGAGCTGGGACTAAGGAATGTGTAAATTGCTTCACTTCCACATAAGTGATCGTCTTCAAGTATGAACTGAACAAAAATTTTATTTAATATACTCGTATTATTGTTTTTATATCGATTTATTTATATTTTAAAAATAAGTTTAGTAGCTGTCAAAGAAACATGAAATATCTTTAAAGCGAACGGAAAACTGGTTTTCAAGATGTAAATCAAACAATTGTATAAATTGAAAGCAAGTATTGTACACTATCAAACAATTTTATCCGAGCAATAACTGGAGCAGTAAAACAGCACCAATCTGTGGAAAAGAGCACTCAAAAATTGTTTTCCTTATTTGTTGCTGTTACCGGAATTTCTCAGTCTTTCATAGAAAGAGAAATTTAGGATTACCAAGATCATAGTGGCTCATTACAAAGCCAGTCAGCTTAGCAATTGTTCCTTATTGTTAAAAGAACATCCAAAGTGTTGGGAGGATTGACAGAAGGCCCATGCCTAGTGCGCCAATCGTGTGCTCTAAAGAACAGGCCGGCAATGCCAGACATAATTTAGCAAATAGTACAGTTACATCATCTGTATATGTTTAAACATGCCCATTAGAAACATTCAGAGTGTTAAGCACTGAGTAAACTAACATGCTCGACAGCAGTAAAGACAGGTTGCTGCCGTGTCGGCAAATCCTATTTACCCCGCCACCACATATTGGGTCGTAGTTAGCATCCACAATCAGTAGCATTGCTCTAATTCACAAAATTAGTGACTCGTCTACAATTGTGTTGTCTGGCTGAGCATGTGTAACTATGCCGTCAAAAGTTGCCCGCTTAATCCTGTCCAACAGATTTTGAAGCGCAGAAGCGCAGTCGGATGGCATGTTGCAAATTGGACAAAGGAAGAATTCGCAAAACAGTTTTGCTCATATGCAACCCAACTATTCCCTTCCTTCTCTTCAAAATGAAGGAATTCAAACCGATTGGTCTGAAGCTCTTCTGGAGCACGTAGTTATTTTAACCGATTTTCAGTTCAAAGGCTACTCTTACTGTTCGCAAGAGTTTCGGTATATATCTCATTGCCAGTCTTAAATTCTTACATTCACCATGATTTTGGGCAATAAATTACTCAAGATCCTTGACGTAGATATGCATAAGATTATAACCTATGTAAATGAAATACAACTTGCAGTCTGGGCTAAATGCAAATAAAATAACGTTAGATGAATGGTTGTCTGGAATACAACGAAACGTGAAATTACACTAACAGTTTGGTCTACCCATTAAATATTGATTGCCATCAATAAATATATCAGACTTCGAAGTTTCTAAAATTATAATTTCACTTACCAGCTCAAATACCTGTGGTAATGATGGTATATCCAACCTTGTTCTTAAAAAAATTGCATAGTGGACATTCTTGCCTACATGTTTAACTTACGAGTAAGTGTTTTTACTGGTGTCTTCCCTAATAAACTTAAGTGTAAAAATGTAATACCTCTTTTTAAAAAGGGTAGTAAAAGTGGTAAAAGTGATTGTAGGCCAATTTCCTTATTACCCTTAATCTCCAAAGTGCTCAGTTTGGGTTTAGCGAAGACCTTTCTACAGACGATGCGCTACTAGAGTTCTTTTCTTTTATATATAAATCATTGGATGACAAAAAATGTTTCGCCGGACTCTTCGTAGACATAACCAAAGCTTTTGACTTAGTAAACCACACTATTCTTCTTAATAGATTATATTGTGTTGGTCTTCGCAGGTTTGTGCATAGTTGGTTTATGTCATACTTAAAGAATAGAAGCCAAAGAGTCAAAATTGATGATTTTTTTTGTAACTCAAAAACTTTGAACTTAGGTGTACCCCAAGGTTTAGTTCTTGGTTCCATACTGTTCTTTGTCTATATAAATTCATTATTTAGTCAACCATTCATAGGAAAAGTTAAAGACTTTGCCGATGAACTCGGAATTGCATGTCGCTCTGGTAATCCTTTGAGCTTAAGTGCTGACATTAGTCATAATGTTCACCTTTTGCGAATATGCTTTGCGGAAGACAAGCTGGTTCTCAGTACTAAAACTAAATTGATTAACTTCAATCTTAGCTGAATATCTATTTTCATTCGAAAAGTTGTGCTAGCTTGCGATCTGCAGTTCGTAGTTTTTATCATCTCAGAAAATTCTGTGATAATAAAACTTTAAAAAGTTTATTTTGGAATTTTCCAATCAAAATTACAGTATGGTTTAAGTTGCTGGGGAGGTGCCTACCAAACCAAGCTTCAGCCATTTGTCGTTTTGCAAAAATGTGTAGGGCAAATCGTTTAGCTCTTTCTATGGCTTTATTGAGAACATTGAAAGTTCTACCATTAAAACACTAGTACTACGAGTATATTACAGTTTCTAAAGTATTTTTTTTATGAAAAGTGGCTATATACAGAGTCCAATTTATAACTCGCAATCTGCGAATTAATTCAACTAATGTTGTCGTCATGCCTACTTTTCGCAGCACTTTACTCAGTTTTGTCCTGTAAGTTGTTTAATTGGCTTTCAATGAATATAAGACCCATAAGATCTCTATCCTACTTCTCCCTCTCTCTCTCGCTCTATCCCATTTTGTGAAACAACTTAAGACATGTTTAGGCAATCTTAATTCCTGAAAACAAAACAGTCCTGACGTACTAAATTGACGTTCACATGAGCCTCACAAAGAAAGTCTTTGAATAATGCCAGAAAAAGCAGACCTCATATTTTGAACAGGAATATATAAAATCCTATGCAACTCAACCATAAACCTAAAATATAAACGAAAAATTACCTATAACTCTCTTTTCATATAAGACAGCTCTTAGCTTGATATTGGGTCCTTCCCCAGGGGTATTCTACCGGATATTCACAGCCGTCGTTAGACCCATACTCATGGACGGTATGTTAATCTGGTATACTATTCTAGACGAAAACCTAATGTGATATGTCTGATTTGTGTTAACATATTTCAGAAACTCACGCAGAGAAAGCTGCATAAGGAAATAGTAAGCCATAGACAAAAACAGCAGCTGCTCTAAGATTCTAATGGGCAATACAACCATCCTTGATATAACTGGCTACCTGTGCTATTATTACAACTTCTGTGAATGTGAAATACAATGATAGAATTTGTATTAATGCTGATTGCAAACTGAAATTTATAATCCGCCTAAAAGCAGTATCACAAGTTACATATTTCAAGTGAAAAACATAAATAACCGAAAACATCTGCCACCCAATTATGTCCAATGTACCGAAACACGAATGTGATATACATTGAGACCGAAGCGGGTATTAAAACTATGCAAGCGCAAACGATAAGATCAAATACCTACCCGTCCACTTCCGATCAGCGAAACACTATTTGCAAAATGTGGGATTTCAGTCGCTAACAAAAAATAGAACTTTGTTGATACGCACTTAACATATTTTTCCAAAGCTACATCGATAAAAAAAAACCGAGAAACTACTTCTAATCAGCAGAAATATTGGCATCATCTTAAATAATTTCTAGATCTTATGTGACTTTGACCCCTAAATTAGTGCGTTTATACATTTAAATCTCAGTTTCCAACTCCAAAATTTACAAAGTTCTTAAAATAATAAAACATAAGATTATTGCATACTAATACCGTTCCAAAATTCGTATACCCCCTTTGGTCGTTTTGTCGCCTATTTAAATTTTTTGTAATTCTGTTATTTTTCCATTTTTCTCTTCTCGTCATTCTCTAAACTACTTATCGCTCCCAAGATGACCATGGCGCCAGGTGGATGGCCGGATACTCAAACGTATGGATGATCCGCGCCTTGATTACCTGAGATGTCAACACGCTCCTGCTAGAAAGCCTGCGAGGAGACTAACGGGTCCTTGAGTTGAGCCACTCTTTATTGTCCCCCAAAAGTGGGCCCCCGCCCAATTATCAAGGCTTCGCCCATTAATGACGTTGTCTAATAATAAACGGGGGCAGAGCAAAGTACTGGTTTTATCGTAAACATTTTCAGATGACGCTACCGAAGGTTACTACGATTTGATCAGTCACAAGTTGCTGGTCATAGGTCTTGTTGGCGGCTGGACCACCGGTAGTCCCTACCAGGACTTAAATCACGGTACCATGGGAGTCAGGAGCCCCCCGGATCACGGTCCGGGCTTGACTTGAAGAGGTATATAGGTGGTGATATAGATGCGTGCATGTGCTCAGTAGGTGTAGGTGGCGGCAACTAACCGAAATGAGCAGCTAGGTCAATTACAAACTAGTCGCCTTGAAAACGGAGTACCATTGAGTGCCGCAAAAAAAAAAAAAAAAAAACTACCAAGAGTAAACAAAAGGCAACAAAAGCGTAAAGGAGCAAAAGACAAAAAACAAAAACACCGAACCAAATGGAATTTAGAAATTTAAGGCAGATAAGCACAAATTTACTCCAAAGAGCGACTAGATCGAACGAAAGAAACACACTACACCATACCACCACAATGACTGTGGCAGGAAATGTAACCCCGTCATCAATCCAGACAGCAAATCTAATATATTACAAGTACGACTACATTCATTTTATTTTTGCAATTTTCCCTCAACTTTCCCTGTTCGGTTTTGTGTGTCCTTAATTCGCGTACTAGTATTTGGATCCATTTGGTTTCTTAAAGGTTTCGCTTGGCCGTTGGTACACTGGCACCCTTTAGCAATCAAATTTCAGATTCAAAATCGCGAATTTTTCTAACAAATTTGCGCCCAACATGGACGCTATTTGAAAAAAGTCTGTATCCCTTTATATAGCAATTCGTGTTTTTTACGGTAAGTGCCCCTGTGTTTGTATAAAAGACCACTAATACTTACATTTAAGTACTTTTGAACTTGAACTCTCGTTTTTTCAAGTGAATTTTTGTCATTCTTTAAGAAGAAAAGTTTAAAATTTGTTGGCAGGTCCATTGACTTTAGTTCAGAACACATTGGCCGTAGTTTTCTATGCAGCTCCTAAAAAAGAAACTCACGTTTGAAATTTGAAATATGTAGCTAAAGTTACTAATAAAATAGCTTACATGAAACTGTGCCAATGAACGTAGTACTACCCATCCACTTGAAATGTTGCTGGGCTTCTGATCTTTTAAAAACGTATTTGGATTATTAATATCTTCATCGACATGAACTAACACCATAAACTGAAGTGATTCCTTTTCATCTGAAATCTAGTACAAGTATATGTGAGTTATTGCATTAAATGTGTAATTCATTTCTTTTTTATACTTCAAGACTTTGTATTGTTGCTTTCCATTTGCCTATGTGATCGGACCAAGCATCAGTTCGTCTTAAATGAGCTTCTGTTTGTCGTTTCTCATTCTTTAACCACTCCATTTCCTTCTCTAATATCAATAGTACTTTAGATTCTGGCTTAACTGAATATTTTAATGCATCTAATGCTAGAATTTTCTTATCAAGACGTTCTTGAATTTGTTCCAGCTTTTTTCTAGCATAGGTGGTATGAGTTGCTACATCCATTTGGTTTTCTGTTTCCATCGAGGTAGTTTGATCTTCTTGGCCATCAGGGAGTGAATTTAGGGTGGGATCCTTAAAATCTTCGGAGGATAGTGCGTCCGTTAATTGTCGATATTGTTCGCTTAGCAAAAACGATGGAAAGTATTTTTCTTCCAAAGTTTTCTCTACATTTGCTTGAATTTGATAAAATATATCCGGTCCTGTGTCACCAAGTAGAAAAGTCTCAACAAGTTTTCGTTCAGATTTTTCGATTTTTATTTCCGGCTTTGGTACTCTAATGTATACGTAGAATATTTCAGTTCCTAACTGATGCCACTGAGACTTTGAGGCGTGTTTTAAATCTTCTACGGCTAAATAAAATCCAACCAGAGTACTGGCTTTCAGAGGTTCTAAAAACAATGTCAAATATCGTCGTCCAAGACTTGTATTTAAAATATCTGTTAATGATAAATTCTTTGATGGGGAGAAAATAAATGTTTCGGTTAGTGCTTTACATGGAATTTTCTTTGAAAATAAATTACCAAATCGTTGGAGCAGCTTTCTTTCCATCCATACTTCAGGAGATTCTTTTCGCATTGGGATTTTGCGTAAGAGAGTTGTTGGATATACCTTTTTAATCGTACTGCAGTTGTTATTTCCGAACGGGACAAACATTTATCATCTATATCGGGATCTAAACCTACCACAAGTAATATGAAATTAATTCAAATTTTAATCTTTCAGAAATAATAAACCTTTTGCACGCTGTAAATTTTGCATTGTAGTTGCATGCATGAGATCGTTTACAATGCTCGTCCGTATTAGCAAGAGCTCTTCCAAGTTCCCTGCATTGTTGATTATTTTAACAAAATCCTCAAAGCTAGCAGCATATTCATAAGTACGCTTGTTGATTGCGGCTGCAGCTAACCTTGACTCAATATTTTGTACAACTTTTTGATTTATATAATCAGGTGAAGTTAGCATTTTAATCATCGGAAAAAGTACTAAAATATATTATGAAAACAGTCATTCAGTGAAAGGATAAGGTGTACTTTTCGTAAGTATACTTTTGAAAGACAAAATTTCGGTTAATAATATTTTTAAAGGTGGCAGCGAATATCCTCGTGGTAGTAAGAGTATAACCATGATTTCACTTAGCTTCCGTAAAAATTCTAGTTCATGATGATCGTCCTGCAGGTAAGAGTTTGTGGAAAATACAGGAGCAACCCCGGTCTCAAACCTAAAATAAAATAAGATTACCATTTGACATTATATTTGGGCAAAATCAGAAAATCTTAAAACAAGAATTTCAGGACAAAGCTCTATCTACGAATTTTGAACAAATCAATGGAAATACACAAGAAAATGTGTTCTGGCGTTGCATTACAATGTATGCTGACTGCAAGTTGATCAACCAATATTTGTTTGGATGGCGCTACGTACCATCGATTTATTGAAATCAGCGCATTATGACAAAGAATTTAAGATTGAAGCCTGTAATTTGGCAACCAAAATCTAACGCCGCTTGATTACTTTCTGTACGGCGTCGTGAAATCGGTTCTCTATGCAAGCTTTGGAAGGCAAGAGATGCATATATTGCATCCCTCCATTACCCGAAACCTACACACTAAACGGCCTCCATTCTTCCAATTTACCAGTTTTTTTCTACGTTCGAACCTTACGAGAAAATTTGCATTCAAAGGACCATTAGAGTTTACTCTACCATCTCATATTATGGCTGGAGGTGCGCTAGGCACGGAAACAGCGCGTAGGCCTGTTCCTGTATCTGGCGTAGCACTCGTAGCTGAGAAATCTTTTGCTTCATAGAGGCGAAGATAGTTAGCATGTCAGGTGCATACGGTGCTGTACACGCTGGAGCCTGACAAACAACATTCGCTTATTGTGCTATACTTCACAAATTTGGCATCATTCTGGCGTAGTAATTTCTGAGTGACGGCTGGCGTTTGACTAATTTTAATTCATACAATGCGAAGATTATTATGGACTGGATCAGGGTACGTATTGTGATTGAAAAGGACTTGCTACGTTATTACGTAGTATACACATGTATTATATATACGAGTACATGGCGAAACTCCGGTAGCTCTAATTTATATCCATATAGATTAAGATCAGAACGCTTCGAATTTTACACCACCTCTGCTTTCTTCCTTTCTGTTTCATAAAGTGCCAGACGAGGACATAATCAGAGAGGCAACGAATATTTGTGTTAACTAAAAACACAACACCGACGAGGCAAGCATAGCTGTGGAGTGAAATTTGTACGAAATTAAGTTGGGTTTCCCGGAAAGACATAGTTTAAGTATTAGGGTTAGCTAAGAGTGCCCGCGTTTAGTTAAAGTAGTTTAGTTTGTGAGTAACAATGAATTATGGAAATAATGAAAATGTTATCATTGGTTTGCATCGAAAATGACTAAGCCCAAGTAACAACAAACGTGCTGGTTTATTTAACATTTTTATCGTCATTATTGTTTTTTTCTTTCTGCACTTCACTAGCAGTGTGTGTAACAGTTTTTGTTCAATGACCTAGATGCGTAAGAACCATAAGGCACGACGTTAGACAAAGGCTGAATTTTGAATAATCTATTTGAATATCTTTTTCCGCAATTAAATTTTGGTCGCACATTAACCGCTTTTTTTTTTACATGCGTTCTATACTTTTATTTACTTAAGTGCTGTATCTCTTTGTGGTTCCTAGAACTTATACTTAACTTACCTGTCATGAGGTATGCTTTCTGGTAATGTGCCTCAACTCTCGTCATCTCTTGTCTAGTTAATGTGGTTTGTTTTCGATTGATCTGAGCCATGTTTACCTTGTTCCATTACGTATTCTACCATTTTGAGTTAATGGATTCTATTGCACTACATATATGGTTACTATCACATTTCGGAAACCGTGCACATTTTAGCACCGCTCCAATCAAAGAATGCTATTGCATTATACCATGCCTATTGGTTCCTATACGTCTTCGTATTGCATCTGTTAACAGCCACCGATCCAATTTTCTCAAGATATCCAGGTAAAATGACGAGCAGCTCCGGAGATTGATTTCCGGATCTCCGGATCTGCTTTGATCGAATTGCAATAACCTCTGCAGTAGAGCGTCCTGAACTAGAAGCCCAGTGGGAAATGATTGTGAAGTTGATAAAGTCAGGAAACTCGACGGAATGTGGCAGTACATACGTACTTCCGTCTGTAGTTGGAGTGAACATCTTGATTCATCTTGATCATCATTGACCAATGCGTCAAGTATAAATCTCCGTTACATTTGCTGTTCATCGATTTCGAGAAGGTCTTCCAGAGGTTAAGTCAAAATGCTAAACGTCGAGCCTTGCGCAGGAGTGTTATAATAGAAAAATTAGTCGCTATCATAAAGGCTACCTACGATGACGGGATTTGAAGTTCGCACTACAATAAGACCACGTTCTTTCGCTACTGCTATTCTTTGTAGTAATATGATCCTGGTGGCTCTATCTGGAGGAAACAGGGGTCTTAAGTGGACTATGACATCATATCGTCAATAGATTGACTACGCTGATGACATTTGTCTGGTCTCACACAGGATATTGAACCTGTTCACAACTTAAGGTCAAAGGCGAACAAAGTAGAGCTCAAAATAAATACGATTAAAACAAAAACCCTAAGCAGTACAATTTCTTAGCACGGCAATAAGACGAGAAAGAAAGCGGTTTTCTACGTCTAGGAAATATATCCTCAGAAGATGATGTGACAGAACTGGATGTGATATTAGAATTCGCAAAGCAAAAGTTACGTTCAGTATGATATATTATAATCTGTAGATCCAATGTTTTCAGTAAAAAACAAAAAACAAGCTGAGACTGTCCCGATCAAACAATAGGTACCTGAAAAATGATGTCACAAGGATGATGCAGACTATCATATATATTTATGCTCAGCAAGGCATTTTTTTTTTTTTTTGTATAAAGTTACGAGATTTCTTTCTTTCGTATTCGCAAAATTATCAGAGGAAAAGAAGTGAATTACAAAGTCATTACTGCCAAGCCTTTGCTTATCGAAAAACATGTCCAAAAAATACTTGAGTGGACTTATCGTTACAAATATGTAGACTGGACCACAATTATTTCACAAATATCAGGGAAAAGGACTGTTGTGGGACGGGCGTCGAAAAATTGGTGAGCTGCACCGGGAGTCTCGATGTTCAAAGAGTTATTCAATTGTAAATAAAGAATTTTTAGTATTCCTTAAAATGGAGTTGAATTGCTTCAACAAGACAACGTTCCGAAACATCGTAATTGTATCTCTCAGGGCTTGAAAGAGGAAGAGTTTACACGTGCCAATCTGATTGACATCTGGGACTGTGCAGAAAAATTGCCTGCAAGATCTCGACAAAGGTGTGATTCAATAATTGGGAATAGAAGGAGAAGGAGTTGTCCAGCAACATATGTATTTAGCACTTTGTGCATTAAAGAAACCTAATAGTAGAAGGTAATGAAGTCAAATGTTCTTTATTTTTCAACATTTTTTATTGTAACATTGTTTTGTGATTAAAAATTGCATTTGATATGGAAAAGCAAAAAAACTTAGGGCGATGACATAAAGAGTCGTCTGTTGGATAAAGTACAAATAACAATATAATTTGATTAATATGTACATATTTGAATTTGAATAATTATGTATATAAAAGAGAAATAGTTGAGACTTGATACTGATCTTTGAACTATACTGTCTTTGAACTGTACCATCTGATGGATTCTTTTTTCTTCTCTCATGTTACACATGGTGCATAGAGTTGAAGCGTTGCCCCAAATCAGTTTCCATTAAGTCACATCTGGCTTTAAAGATCCATGTAATATTGTCAATGTCAAAATCATCAATAAAGTGATTTAGCCTTTCAAATAATCTAGGAACTTGAAAACTCATGTTCTTCTACTTTCCCTTGCTTCCCGTTCTGCTTCTTGGTGACTATTTGTTTTGAGTCGATACAGAAGCTATAAGTTTTTGATGTTCTAGTCTCTTTCAAGTGGTATGTTCTGATCCCAATATAAACCAAATAAAATTTCGATATTGTTTATCACTTTGATCCAAAAAAGTTGTTTTTCCAAAAGAATTTTGGTAAATAAAAACCCTGTTTTCTTGACATATCTAAGATGTAAATCTAGTTATAGAAATGCCCATCTTCAGCCCCAGTCTCGATCGATAGACCATTCTTTTCACTTCTTTAAAGCCCCAGACTTAGGCACTGTTAGCTTGGATATTTTTCGTGGGGGCTAACGCCCCCATTTATTATGCTTAATACAAGCTTAAAAACTAAGACTTAAACTAATACTAGGGCTTAAAGCTAAGGATGGTGAAGGAGATCGAATTTGAGGGAAAGTGTGCTGCGATTAAAATCGAAAACGGAAAGGTTGGAGTTTACCTTACGCAGCATACGGGAGATTGGTTCGTTAGAGCCATATGTGGTGCGGTGGATAGGTAGATAAAAGAGACGGGTGGAACGTAGATTACGAGGGTTAGTGTTAAAGAAAATGGAGTTGCAAAGAGGCATGCAATCGACGGAGCCTGAGAGAAGTCGGCGAATGGACAAAATGTCTGCTGCGTCCCTTCGTTCCTCAAGGGTATTCAGGTTAATGAGTTTGAGACGGTCTCGATAGGGAGGTAAGATTAGAGGATCGTTCCAAGGTAGACCTCGAAGAGCAAAGCGAAGAAAACGACGCTGGATCCTCTCAATACGAGATACATGAACTCGTTGAAAGGGACACCACGCTTGGCTAGCGTACTCGAGAAGGGGGCGAACGTAAGTGATGTATAGTGATCTAATCACGTACGGGTTGCAGAATTCTTTGGACCATCTTTTAACGAAGCCGAGTGATGAGTTTGCTTTAGAAATTATCTCATCAATATGCGAGCGGAAATTAAGCTGCCTGTCGCATAATATACCAAGGTCGCGGATAGATTCAACAAGGGGTATAGGTTGGCCGTCGAGATGGTAAATTCGTTGAGGAGACTTCTTGCACTTACGTGAGAAAGTAATCGATTGACATTTGGAGACATTGAGTTCTATGCAGTTCTTGATGCACCAGGTGGAAAAACTATTTAGATCTATTTGAAGGAGGGTGGAGTCTTGTTGTGAGGAAATGGGTTTAAAAAATTTGGTATCGTCAGCATAGAGAGAAAGTGTTGAGTGTTGAATGAGCCTTTGAAGGTCGTTAATATGTAGTTAGGATGAAGAGGAGTGGACCTAGGTGACTACCTTGAGGAACACCTGAAGTGGCCAAGAAAGGGGCCGATAGGACAGATCTGAAACGAACATTATAAAAACGATTATCCAGGTAAGAAGATATCCATTTAAGCAAAATGGGTTCAAAGCCCAGGACGGACAATTTGAACAGGATTAGTTTATGAGATATCTTGTCAAAAGTTTTACTGAAATCAGTTTTTATAACGTCAACTTCTTTACCATTTTCTAAGGCTGAGAGAACAGAGGACACGAATTCTACGAGGTTAGTGGTAGTTGATCTACCCTTCAGAAAGCCGTGTTGATTAGGGGAAATAAAAGATTTACACTGAAAGCTTAAGGCTTCATGCAAAATACTTTCGAGGAGTTTGGGTATATGGGAAAGTTTAGCTATAGGGCGGTAATTAGTGACTTCGCTCTTTAATCCCTTTTTGTGTATGGGTGTTATGAAAGAGGACTTCCATATCTGTGGAAATTCACCTTGAGAGAGCGATAATCGGAAGAGATTAGCAAGGGGGCGTGAAAGAGTTGAGGAACACTTTTTAAGAAATATGGATGGAAGGCCATCTGGGCCGGGTAAGTATTCATCATTAAGTTGTTGTAATTTGTTTTCTATTACTGTATGATCAAAGCTATGAGAAATAGTAGGGCCAATAGGGAAGTTAAGTAGGTATTTGAAATAAGAGGGATCCGGTACGAAGGATAGCTCTGCAGATTGCCAAAAATAGATTCCACTTTGCATACGTTGCGTTAATGCTACTCTTCGCTGCAATATTTCTTTTCCCTACATGCTTCATTAAGCTCATTTTGGCTGAAAACACATCATATCAGACAAAACGTTTTTTGTTGGCTAATGAAACAACAATCCATTAATTCTTATACGCCAACACATACCAAAGCAGGCGAAATAAAAAACATGTTTTTGACTCATGTGTTTCACGACTGGTTGTCGAAAATGCATACGACCAAAATACACCGAATGCGACAAATATGTTTGAAACCAGAGTAGTTGTCGATTATTGCACACTTGCTTATTCGACGAGACGAAACAGAAAAATATGTTTCGTTGCCGATAGGTGGAGTTGTGTTTCAGAAACAACATTTTGTTTTTCTTGTTTTTTTTTGCACTGCCGTTTATTTATTTGAGAGTTTTCGTTGAGAATGTACTAGGTGGGGTGAAAAGTAACCTCCTTGGGAATGAAAAAAAAAATTTTTTTTAAATGTTTTTTTTTTATTTTATTCAATATAGTCCCCTTTTAGCTTGTTCCAGCGATTTTCCAACTTCTTGATCCCGTCCGAAAAGTAATTTTCCGGAAGGTCTGCAAAATACTCCTCCGTGGCGTCGATGATTTCCTCGCGTGAGCTGAATTTTTTATTGATGAGCCATCTTTTGAGGTTTGGGAAGAGATAATAGTCCGAGGGAGCCAAATAGTGGACCAAGTTTCATCAAAAGTTACCAATCGACGGCAAAAGTCCGCCCGATTCCGCATCAGCAAGTCCAAACACTCTTTCGAAGTGCTCTCGCGTTCGTGTTTTGGCCCTTCACTTTCCGGTCAGCCAACACCATTTCATGTATTTTTTTGACATTGTCCTCTGTAACCGCATCGGAGGGTCTGCCGCTGCGGACTTGATCGGTAGTGGAGTTGCGGCCACCACGAAACTCTGGAAATCAATATTTGACGGTGTAATCTGACGGAGCATTAGCCCCATTATATTTATCCAACTTTTCTTTTGTTTCCTTCACCGTTTTGCCTCTCAAAAAATAATGTTTTATGAGAGAACGAAAATCGTTTTTGTCCATACTCAACATGATGCCAAACACGTCAACAACAATCAACTGTCAAAACAAAACTAAAAGACAGTATCGCACTGAAATTTGGCATGTCTGCCTAAATATGAATGGACTTCAAGGCACCATAACATTTTTTGCAGTAGCAGCGCATTCTGGCGGTCAAGGAGGTTACTTTTCACCCCACCTAGTATGACGAGCTTCACAATAAATAAGTCGCAAATTCGGTTTTGTCTTTTCTTTACACACCAAAGAAACAGAAAACCGAAATGATTTATTTTGTTACATTGTGTTTCGGTTGGTGTGTGTGTTGAAGTAAGAAACGTTTTCTTGACTGTAAAATAAAAAATATTTTGTCTGATCCTGTGAGTTTTTAGCATTTTGGAGCAAGTAAAACAATAAATTTAATGCGGCACTATTCGATTGATTCCATTTTAAAAATCCACTTATCTTGATTTTGATAACATTCCACTGTTCCGGAAAACCATGATTTCCGATTTTGAAAGGCTCACTACCAATGCATACCATATCAGCTGTATGCAGTAATCTACTGTTTAAAACTTCGATATTGAGACCTCCTCCTATGGATTCACGTAAATAATTAATGTAGAGTGTTAATAGTAACGCCGACAATAAGCATCCTTGCTTCACCCACAAAGTATCTCAAAGTATTGTGATAACTCTCCTTCCGTCCACAAATTTTAATAAACTTAGTTGAAACTCCAATTTCACGCAGTTTAAATATTAAAATTTCCCTCGAGATTTTATCAAAAGCCACTTTCAGATTCATGAAAAAAGCATGAACTTTATTTTTTTCTGCCAGCTGGATGTGTACGACATAGGCCAGGTTGTATATGTTGTCTACTGTAGAATATTTTTTTTTAAAGACAACTCCGTTAGAATGTTATTTCTTTCCATCCAAGTGTATAACCTCAGAGTTTCACTATACAATTCATGAATGAAATTTCCCTGCAGCTCCTTTTTTGAACGTCGGCCATACTACGGTTTTCGTAAAGGCTTCCACTACCCTACATTGATGCAATATTTTATTATATGCTGTTGCTAGTTCTTTCTTATGTCAGGTCACACTTGTTCTGGATTTCCTATCTCCTTTCCTATCTCCTTTGCTGTCCTTAAACGTATTAATTTTGAAGTCTATTTGTTGTCTTTTCAGATTCCTTCCATTTTAACTTTGATAAGAAATTGTTTGGGCTGTTCCGAGCAGTCGTAGTATTTTGCTGAATGTTCAGTTTTATTGGCAAATGATCTGACCGTTTCTTCTACATTAAACACTTCGACCCACCTCAACATCTACTATGACACGGAACATATATCTTTCACCGATTCTCCAGGGTTTCTAACGTAAATGAGAGGAAATGTTAAAAGCGGTTAAAATAAATAATTTTGTTTACCTAAGTCAAGTTATTATTTTCTTTGAAACCTCACGCTTATGTCAAAGACACTGTAAATGATGTACATTGCACCTAAGGCTTACGAACCTCTATTATTCATAAACAGTACGTAATAGGTTGCAAGCAATTATTTCCGTTCAACGAAGTGTAGTTTTTTTTTCTTTTAATTTTCCTAACAATAATCTTTATGACGAATATGTACATTTGTATAAATAGATTTCAAGCATGAATGTGCGGTCTATTGCAAACCGCAAGCACATGCCCAAAACAAGCTGATTAGCAAAATTTTATGTAACAAAAACAGAACAAACAAATTCAACTGTTAAACAGTTGAAAGAGACCCTTAACGTATTACCACTTGCAAGCGTGATTGACGAACATGAACTACGAATATGAATACCTATAACTATAACCTATAACTTTATGAATACCTATATACATTAGTATGTATTGTAGATATTGTAGATATACTAACTCACTCAATTCCTATTTAATATGGGTTAAGTTTTTCTTGCACAAATATAAACAATAAAATTGAATCTTCTGTGAATAAAAAAAAAAACAAAACAAAAAAAACTCACGCTCTGGCTTCAGCAATTCGAATTTTTTCCAAGTGTACGGTGACCCGATTTACCATGTCCACAGCTATAACTTTAGCCGCATCGATTTTGATGGCACGCTCACGCACTTTTTGTACAGCATTCCACAAGTCCTCCCGCAGTACATCATTTATGAGTTTCGGCTTCGTTGTGACATATCTTTAATTAAAAATTCTTTAGCCACACACTGTAACCATCTTACATTGGGCTTGACTTACCCCAACCAGGGTGACATGAAATCACGCAATACATATTCAGCTATCTGTTGTAATTGCAGATCAACAGTTTTACCAAAAATCAGGGGTAAATTTGACGGATTTTTTATGGGATTAGGTAGATTAAAAATACTAGATCTGCAAGTGTATAGAAAGTATGACTCAAATTCAGAGAGGCTGTATCCCACCGTCATCTGTACTTACTTTGTTGCATTATACACCACCGAATATGGTTGATGTATCAATTTAGGCTGAGTTTTGGACGACAAACTGAAATGTACATAGATTGTTCCAGCGATAGCTAAAAATAAAGAAATTGTTCTTGTTTGTACTACAAAGTGATGGTTGAATGATACAATGGGCAGAAACCTTATCAGTTTGTGGATACTCACCTCCTAGGACGAGAACAGCGGAGTAGGCAATAAAAATGAATATATAGAAAAACGGTGGGTAGCAAAAGATTATAGTTAACAGCGCTATTAGGCCACCTCCGAGCCAATAATTTAAATTCATTTCAAAATGGTATTCTTGTAAAAACGGGCGTAACAATTCCAATTATATTTGTCCAGCAGATATTTTGGGCATGGTCTCCCAAATGGTCATGCAGACGACGTAACTAACGTTCTCCTCTGATGTCTTACATGTCCACACACATCGGACGATAAGAAGTATTTCTTCGATTTTTCTTTGCAATAATCAATACCGCAACAAGTTAAATTTTGTTTTAAATTCACATAAAGAAAAACTTCGATCTACAACTTTTGTCCGATAGGAAGCCCGATAGTGACAGTAGACATTTGGCCGAATGAAAATACAAAATAGAATGTCAAAAAGAAATTGATAAGAAAAAACAATAACAAAAATGAGAACTGGCGAACAGCGAACAAAATAAACGATGACTTGATTTGTGTTTATGGATTTCATTTCCAGCATTTTCCAACTAAACAAAAACCAGGTGTTTTTGACATTTCTCTGGGTAGTGTTCATTGCACCCTCAGGTTTGGTTTTATCACTCGTGACAATGAAGTGACTGTACAATGTTAAATGTAACAATACGACTGAGTAGGTTATCGCTGAATCAGACAAGTTAGATAAACATTAATAAATACATACATTTTAATGATGATCAATCGTTATTAGGAAGACACCAGTCGGATGCACGGCTTTACTCAGTTTGCGCTATTTGGTGCATACCTCTGATTAGAGCTACTTCGATATATTCGCTAACGACGGCTCTCATAACCTCCGCGTGGCAAATGGCAACGCACTGTGTAGTCTCCTAAGCATCGCCTATAAGATCTTTTTTGCCGTTTTGTTTGAGCGTCTGAAACCATTCATCTGAGTGGTCCAAACCAGTGCAGTTTCAGGTCAGGAAAGGCCACCATCGATCAAATATTCACACTACGGTAGATCTAGAATTCCTGATTGTCACTCACCATTTTTTCCTCGACTTTAAAGCCGCATTCGACAGCATATATAGGGACGAGTTATTGTTATTACTCTTATTATTATTATTGACATCGCTGTCACTCTCGTCAGGCTTTGCAGGTTGACTATTGAGAATTCTTGCTGCCCCATTAAGGTCAATAATGACTTAACCACAGCACCAAACTGGCTGGTTTTATAGAATATCGTTATCGTCCCGGTCCTGTTCTCGAAGGTGGATGAAGAAGCACTTAGCTACGATACTACGTGAGTTTTTCTGTCCACTTTATATTGACGGGAAGTGGAGGAGGTTGAATCCGGGAATTGTACTGGCTGTATAGCGACATCGGTCTAAACATGCGTCTACAGACCCAAAGTCCGAGTCAGCACCGCCATATGGAGCGGATGGACACCACAGTTTCCCCACAAATAGTCTTCAAGATAAACCCTCAAAGGGCGGTGCAGGAGAGTATGACCGCATCTAAGGTGGCGTTCACAAGTGGTAGGTGAGCTTAACTAACTTAGAGTGCGGCATTGGAGGTGGCTGGCGAGGGATTGTAATAGATGGGGAGACTTGTTGGTCGAAGCCTCAGTTCACCTCGGTCTGTAGCGCCACATATTGAGAGAAAATATTAATATATTTACAAATACCAGCGCCACATGGAAGAAAGGAGAGTAGAATGAAAGTGCGTCATCATAGTATGTGTGCAGTACATATGCACAAACTTGCGAAAGCAGAAGAGTTATCGTATCAGAAATTAGAAGCATATATCGCAACCTATAAACAGGAGACAAGAGATAAAAGAAGTACATGTACAACCAATTTAATGCGCTTCTTAGTGAAGAATGCACGTAGAACGCTACAGCAGTGCAGGAGCATTCCCTCGGATGATGCGCGCAAAAAAAAATCTGTAGATTTAACGAGAGCCGAAGTTAGTAAAGGAGTCGAGTGAACCCGCGGCCTGTAGTCGGACCGGAACACACACTCTTCGAAATTGTGGACTAAATACAATAGAACAAAATAACTACTTTGAGGTTATATCTGTCGACAAAGAAGTTTTCCCCAGACCATATTTACTTTTAGCCTTTTCATCATTTCTTTACTTAGGGCTTACTTTCTGTAGCTTTTACAGGACCCTAAAAAGAGCCCTACGCTAATAGAGTTCTTGAATATGAATGCGATTATATTAAAATCATTGGTCTTCTCTAGATGAACAATTTCTAAACATGGCATGGTAATTTTTAGGGGATAGTGAAAGCAGCCCTCCGCTAAAAGAGCTCTTGAACATGACTTGATTATAATTATTAATATCATTAGTCTTCTCTATTACTGATTTTCTTATTTTGCTGACTTTTGAAATATATAAAATATTAAAATTCTCTCCCATGATTTGGCATTGATATTGCAGCACTAGTAGGGCTGAATTTGAAGACTTTTGTACTATTCTATAGGATGTTATATTTTTGATCACCCCTTCAAGTGTGCTTGAATAAACTGATGAGCATTCACAGCGAGAGCGGTGAAGGTTTTGAAGGGGCGGAATGCCATGCAAAATTGTAATAGCAAAAATAGTAAGAATAAGGTAAGGCAAGGAAAATTGATCAGTAATGACAATTAAAAAGAGTGCCAGTGATAGGACGAGTGCAGGGCACACCAATATTTATTTTGTGAATATCGAAACTTAAATGGTCCAAAACAACTTGAGTGAAACGTTCCGAAAGGTAATTTTCCAGATCTTGGAAACTACTCTTGCTACTACACTAATGCAGAAGCAGATTGTCCCATATGTTCGACGCACTGAATTCTAGGTGGATGCATGCAGATTGGTCTTTGTCATGTCATTGAATGAGGCAAAATCTCAAATGTTTTTGACGAGCGACCCAAAGTTTTTACTGCCTTTGTTACGGTTAAAAAAAAGCGTTGCAACCATATCTGGCTCTTTTGAGCTTCTTTCGGTTTCTCTTTCTAGTTATCTCACCCAAATAGCCCCATAACGTTGGGTGAGCGTATGAACTTCATGCCTCACCTGGTTCGAATAAAACAACGCATGCTGAGTGCTGTAGGTCAAGTAAAGCGCATATTGCGATCTGACTGGGGGCGTAACAGGCTATGACTGTAGAGGTCCGTAGTCGGATCTTGTCTTGCCAAAGAGTCGCTTTGCCTGGGTTTACCTATGAGCCAAACTATCTCCACAGGGGCAATGCAGGTGTTGTTGGGAGTGCCACCTCAGGATCTGGAAGCGATACGTCGTGGTATTGCTTTGAAGATCAGAAAAGGGCACCCTCTAAATGAGCGATATTGGGATTCCCCGGGAGAAGTGGATGGCCTATCCTTGAGGCAACGTAAAACCTTGCTACACGCATGTGTTCTGTCTAGATTCCTAAGGGATGTGCCTACCATGAGAGTATTTACTGAACGGAACTTTACCCTCAGCCTGGGATTTCTGTTGACCTGGCATTGCTCTTTTAATGCATTTTTGCATAAGAGAGGGCTCAGCGGGATTGCGAGCTGCTCGTGTAGAGGCACCTATAAGGACTGGCTTCATGTCCTATGTGAGTGTCCCAATTATTCAGAGATCAGGGACTTTCAGACTATCATCTTTAATGGAGAAGCCTACGATTTCAGTGGAATTATCACTGATATCGTACGGTTCGAAAGAACCCGTTGTTTTGCAAAACAAGTATTTAATAGAAGACGCAGTAGGCATTTAGCGGGTGGAACTTAGCAATTTTGAATTTTGTTGAAACGCCGGCAGTCTTAGGCAGTGACCGCAAGGTTGCGAAGCTCGACCGGAAACTATATTCTGGTACCACGGGAGGTAAGGAGCCCCCGGAACTATAGTTCCGGCCTGTCCTAGGAGTTGGTCTCCTTTTGGGTGTATCGTGGCGGCTGTAGTAGACCGAATGGAGCTTGGACATCTCATGGCTTAGCATATGTTGTAGTGTACTACGACTTGTGCTCAACCATAGGATTGCTATGGAACCAACTGGTCTGCTCGATGTGGAGTTGCATTGTCAACGGGTGCCATAACCCACAGAATGGCGGAGGTATTAGATAGGCCTCAACCCTTCACCAAAGGGAAAGTTCGTGCCTTACACACGACTTCGAATCTGGTACTGGTGGTAGTACTTGTACTACCCGAAGCGCGCTTATCAACGCATTGTTTTGATTTCTCGTGCGAAGACGCACCGTAGGCTTAAGCCTACACGGCAATTACCTACGTAAAAGACAAGAGACATCTGTCTTCCGGGTGTGGGCCCTCATCCAAATATTAAGGCTTCTTTCATTAATGAAAGTAAAATACAGTAAAAAGCGAAGGTAGATTAAATACTGGTCTTATCGTAACGGTTTTCAGAACTTAACGCCGCTGAAGTTTGCAGTAAATTGACCAGTTACTAGCTGGCGGTCATAGATCCTGTTGAATGGCACCTGGACAGACCAACCCACAATCCACCTACGTACGATTTTGTCATCCAAACTTATGGAATTACTTAAAATTTACTTCATGTAGTGAAGTGAATTCGTTGGACCAGATTTATGTTGTTCAAGAACGTTTTAGCTGTTCACACAAAATGCGTGGAAGTTTGAAGGTTTAAAAGGATATATCTCGACATTTTTTTTGCAAAATAAAGGCTTTTCATTGTAATATGAGACACGTTAATCCAACTCAGAAATTGAATTTTCAACATTTGACCAAGCGTTACGGCTTGTTCTATTGGATAAAATTACACACAAGTCAATTTTCATAAGAGTAATCTTCGTAATAAATAAGTAAGTGCAAAAAGAAAAAAAATACGAAGAAATGTTGCAAACCAATACTCCACAAAAGCTGAATTAGCATATCAAGTCTAAGACGATCGTCTGGATCGAAACATTGCCTTCGATAAAAATTGGTGCTCCAGTTCGTTGAAATGTTTCTTAGTTCCTTTTATAAGTATTTTTGTTTTTCATTCTTATTTTTAGGCTGGGTCTTAAATTGTTTAAAATTTATAACATTGTAGTTCCAATACAATTATGTAACACTGTAAATTTGATTTCTAGAGAATAAAATAAAATAAACGCACCTTATCCTGTAACGTAGAGGATAACACAACAAAATAGATAAATGTATGGAAAACGGAGAAAAACAACAAAGAGAAGAAAAAATCGGTTGACATTTGGTTGAAAAGTATACCGGTGGTTTGTTACTGTTTGGCTGTGCGGGTTCTCGTTCTACAGGTTATTATTGGAAAATTCCTAACCTGGATCTGGCCAGCTATTTGTTTTGAGTGGATATTTTATTCACGTTTAAAAATTATTTTGCAAATCTGGATGAAACTAGCGAAGTTATGATAGCCGCCTCAGAACCTTTGGTAAGTTCGACAAACCAATATGAACTTACAGCTCTACATGTGCGAATTGCAAATTTGTTCTTAGGAATTCATTCCTCGGGGGCGTCAGGCGGTTGAGGAGCATCCAGGACCAGTAGTGTCGATGCAGAATTCTGCTAGCACTCCTGAGAATGTTCTTTTACATCGCTTGCAGAATATTAATATTTCATCTACTGAGGAACATAGAGAATTTTGGTCAATACGTGAAATATACTCAGAATGCCGACGAGACGCTTCAAATTCGGAGAAGAATCCACCTTTCAATAGTCCCGATTACATGACTGACTACTATGTCAATTCCGAGGAGGAACTTTATGTGAAGAAAAACACAGCAATATGGAATAGAGGTTTGAGTTCGGATTGTGCTTTTAAAAATAAAGGATTGATTGAAAGAAATCGATTACAGGTTTATACGCAGAGAGGATTATTCTTCCACACATGTGTTTCACTTGTGAGACTCCAATTAAGTTTGCATTTTTCTGCAATCCCAGCTTTTTACAGGGCGTCTTGAAGAAGGAAATCGATAAGAACAACTCGACGACCATATGCCTCATTGGTAGAAGGATAAATCATTTATTAACATTTGTAATTTGTCATGTTATCTGCTTTCTCATCTTATTTGTTTTTTTAGATGCGACATGTCTGAGAGTTTATTGTAGTAATGGAGAGGATTTCATTACAAATTTGGAATTCCCTGTATCCAATGTTTGGGTTACAAAATATGGAATACTTCTTGAAAAGGAAGCCACCAATACGATAGTGCAGAATTTGGCTATATCTATGCCTCGAATTTTTTCGTTATCCCATCCACTTGATGAAATCTGTCCGGTTCTGAATAAATCGGCTTTTGGAATAGTTAGCTATCTCACTGAAGCTGACTACAGTGTGATTTTTTCCACTGAGAACAGCGATTTAGTTCTTCTTTATGACAACAAATTAGGTAAACATTTTGTATCTAAACTGAGGAAGGCAACTGAAGAAGAAATTGTTTTTGTCGGATGCAATAATGAGACGGCTTTTGGAAGTGCCACTGTAAATCAAACACAAAGACCAGGAGCATGTAGTTTTTCGCAACATTTTATGAAATTTTCAGGTAAATTTATTTGATTTTACAAAATTGCTTGAAACTAAATAAATGTAACATAAAACAGGAGGTGGGAAAAACAGTACAGCCTACCAGCCGCGATCGAGTTTAGGAAATACAGGTTGCAACCCACACATAAGCAAGTTTCTGAATTCGCAATCGTTAAACAGTGGAGCTGGGTGTTTAAAGTAGTTTTATCTAATTACAATTTATATCGTGGATTTGTACTCATTTTTCACTTCCAGTCGAACAAGTAGTCAGTCTCCACTTACGCGGCTGCATTCGTCTATGGGACTCCATTCGATTTCATTGCAGGATATTCGAAAACCTGGGCAGGCTCAACCATCCAAACCAATTGTTCCCGAATATTGTTTAGAGCACATCTGGACAGAAAATGCAAATTCAAAGTAAAGTGTGAAGTGGTGGGCGATTTATTGTTTAATGAAAATGTGTTTTTTTTTTTCGTTTTTAGAGAATTCTGTGAAGTTGCAACGCGCGCCTTCTTGCATGTCGACTTGATTGGGCAGATATTCCTCTGTTTTTTACTTCCGCGTTCATGCAAACTTCAACTTGTTCGAATAGTTAATTTTGGTGAGGATAATATACAAATTGAAGGAGATGTATTTACTATACCTGCTAAGGACGCTCTTTGCTTAGAGGTTTGTATAAAATGAATTCTTTTTTATTTCAATGGAGTACTTGTTGTTACTTACTTTTTCACATACCGTCTTGTGACATTAATTTTTGCCCGAAAACTGTTTCTGATTTTGAAAACATGATTCTTCCCCAATATCATTATTGTCCATCAGTGTGGATAGTTTGTGGATGTTTCAAAAAGAGAGTAGGTAGAGGAGCTATGTAAATCAGATGCTACGTGGCAAACACCATATGGGCGAGATCTCTTTCCTTGCTATTTAGCATTATTCTCAGTGATTTTTGTGGTAGGAAGTCTTTGCTCTTATGTAGTTCTTAAAATTAAACTTATTTCGCTAACAACATGGCGAAATAAGATTTCTCTTTGACTTTCGAAAATTTGTTCTTAGTCATATTTCATAAGCTTCGTCGGAGCAAACCAACTACAACCATTCTGATGTTTAGCTCAAAATGTCGAACGACCATTTTAAGTCTTTGATGCAGGCCAAGATAACACCTTTGCATATATGTGAGCTGTTTACTCTAGAGCACCTTCTCAAGTGTTATTTTATTTTATAGTTTGTTTCAAACGTATCTGACGTAGCATACAGGTTGCAGTGACTCATTCTACGCATCTGGAGCATCATACAAAGATATCAACAACATGCAAATTGTGTGTTCGTATAATGTTTTCCGGTCTGCGCCACTCAAAATGGACCAGCATTCTTCACAGCTGGTGGCCGTGGCTCAAATGGTAGTGGACTGGCTTCCAAATCGGAAAGTTCGGTGTCCGAATCCCAGACATATTCATTTTTTCAGGTAACGAAAATCAAGTACGATGAGTAGTTGACTAGAAATCAACAACAAGCCAACTTCCACTAATAATTTTAATAATTTAGTCTCTCCATTAAATGTTGGATGCCACTCATGGAGCGAAATGACCACTGAGCCCAAACATCTTTCTTTCTTTCTCTAACCACTTGAGTGTTAAGTTCTTAAGATAGTACGGGGCCAGTCCAGTCGGTCGTACTACCTGCACTGCTGAGAGAGAGAGAGAGAGACGATCAGTCAAGAAAAGAAAGGCTGGAATTTAAATATTTAAATCAGAGGTCGTTTGATACCGCTCATATCCATCTGCTGATTGGCTTATAATGCTTCGCCAGAGGTTTTATCTCATGCGTTTGAGACTTGTTAAAGGGGCAGGTCCGTAAGTAAGGTGAACACTAGCTGATCTATTCCAAAGAAATAAAGGGTCCGCCATCTAACGTTTTTTTTTTTTCAACTAGTGCTTATTTCGTGAATGGTAACACTTAGCTCATGTCATGACAGATAATTAGTTTTATCCTTCCGGTTAATAATGGAAAATAATTTCATTCAAATGGCTGCCTCGGCTGGCCATGCAGTAGCCTACACGATCGGTCCAATTTTTAAGCACATTATCGATTGTGTGCAGCTGTATTTCACCACTGGCTTCACGAATATTGTCCTTTAAAGCGTCAATTGTCTCTGGCTTGTGGGCGTAACACTTATCTTTTACGGCACCCCACAAATAATAGTCCAACGGTGTCAAATCGCAGCTCCGAGGTGGCCAAACGACATCAGCTCTGCGGCTGATAATGCGATCTTCAAAAACAGGGCGCAAACCATCGAGTGTAGCTTCGGCTGTGTAGCACGTAGCGCCGTCCTGTTGAAACCAAATGTTGCCAATATCCTCCTCTTCAATTTTTGTGAACAAAAATTCGTTCAACATGGCCCGATAACGATCGCCATTGACTGTAACGGCCACTCCTTGCTCATTTTCGAAGAAAAATGGCCCAATTATGCCTCTGGACCAAAATCCGCACCAAACAGTGACTCGTTTTGGGTGTATCGGCTTTTCAATGTATGCGTGCGGGTTTTCTGTGCCCCAAATGCGACAATTTTGCTTGTTTACATACTCGCCAAGATCAAAATGAGCTTCATCTGAAAAGATGATTTTTTTGGCAAAATCGGCATCTTCTCTAAGTCGATCGCAGGCCCACTTAGCGAAGCGAAAACGCATTGGATGGTCAGTTGGCTTCAACTCCTGAACCAATTGGACTTTGTATGGCGTCATACCAAGGTCTTTATGCAAAATTCGTCTCAATGATGTCTCCGAAATATTCAATTGTTGAGAACGACGGTGAATTGATGTTGATGGCGCTTCACGCACACTTTCTGCTACAGCAGCAATATTCTCGGATGTACGCACTGTTTTTGGCTTTTCACGCTTTATCGATGAGGATGCCAGTTTCTTTCACTTTTTTCACAAGATAACGAACATACGGAGCTGACGGTGCTTCTCTTCTTCCAAAATCCGTACGCAATTTTCGCACACATTCTGCAGCATTACCATGATTTTCAAAGTAATGTCGCAATATTTCCCAGCGTTGTTCAAGCGTATACACAACCATATTCGTTTAGCGGAAGGATAAAACTAATTATTTGTCAAATCAGACATGAGCTAAGTGTTACCATTCACGAAATAAGCACTAGTTGAAAAAAAAAACGTTAGATGGCGGACCCTTTAAAAAGTCCCAATTTGTGCCAACAGTATTGTGCGGAAGCACTGATTCTTCTTGGGACGGTCGCATGTATTCATGGTGTGAAAATGTAGTCCTATAAACCTTTGCAGAAAATTAAGAAGATAATGACTAATGTTTTTAGATCCACAATACCTACCTCAGATTATGGATTTGTTCGAAGTACATTTTTCTAAACAAAGGCAAAACATTTTCAGATATTCATCTAACAAAGTCCGTCGTTTCCATAACGTAATGTGACGCAGGTTGAAAGACAGACGCAGGTTGTTTTTTACGAGGAGTGAAATTTAAGATTGTAACCCTCCAAAAAGCCCTAGCACCGTCTCTTAGATCAGTTTTGAAATCATCCGTGAAGACTCGACTACATTCCTTTCCTGGCTCAGATTCTGGCGAAACAATTCTTGAGCACAGGAAAAGTTGCGGCAATAGGAGTTCTGGTGTCATTTCATTCAGGTCAATAAGGCAGAAGGTAGTTGGGGGGTAATGTCATAAAAACTCCATTGCGTGAATTACCAGGAATTCTTCTAAATGGAAAATGACTTTGAGATTGCAGCCCATGGTATTAATATCAAGTGGAAGGAGATTTATCGGTGCTTCAAACGCAAAACTAGATGTGCAATGGAAGGCTGTCATCTAGTCGAAACAGATTGTTCTCCGATGTCTCGTAAAAGCAGCAGTGACGTATTTTCGTGAAAGCTTGTTCCATCAGACAACCGTCGCATAGGATATACATAATTGGTCTTATCATAGCTGTGTAGATACAAAGGACCCTATTCAGTGGCAAGCTCCGAGAAAAAACGGTGGTGATGGCTTGAAGTACTAAAGAGTGAATCGACTTATTCCTTAATTTTTATTGAACTGACTGAAACCACATTTCTAGTGATCTAATCGTCGATAATGTCTACGGCTACCTGCGCTTTAGTCAAACACAGTCACTAGATATGGTGATAACAGTCAGTAAAGCTGCATTATCTGCATATGCTTAAGCGTAAATGTTCGAAGCATTGCAATCTAGAAAGTGCGTCCATCAACCTGCAGTATAGTATGGAGACAGAACGTCGATTTGCCGCTATTACTCTTATTTACAAAATTAGTTATTCGCCAATGCCCTCTTGTCTGGCTGAGCGTAATATGCTATCAAAAGTTGCGTTGTCGAAAGGATGCTCAATGTCCATAAAAATATGTGTACTCCTTTGTGGGCGCGTAGTTTCGTAGGATTTTCTACGGTGATAGGCATAGCTTGGGTATCTTGGACAGAGCGTGCATTCGCAAAGCCTTCTTTTTATGCTCTTAGCAATCGCGTAGTCAGTATTTCCAATTTTCCATATAAATGCTTCACTTTCTGTGAAGCCAAGGGTTCCGTAAATATGCCAGTGCTAAACTAGCGGTGAAGCTTCTCTTCAGAATTGCCAACAGCTGGTTTTTACTTTTTTGTAACGTAACCTCATACTTCAATACAACCGATGACAGGTACCAGCTACGGCGTGTTCTTACCCAGATCTCTTGCAGGCGCTGGTTGTGAGCTAGTTCTGGTAAGCTTATATCAGAAGTGATCATGCAGGCATGAGACTGAGAGTTACCTGTTTAGAATCTGTCGGGTGGCTTCCTTACCTTGTCGCTGCAAATCTGCTTTCCTGTGTCAAACGGACAACCTGCAGAAGTTTTTCCTTGCTGGACATGTCAGTTCAAAACAGTTCTGTTTCTACTTTATTCTGAGCATTGGTAGACATACCTTCGAATTCCTAATCTTCAACAAGGCCGAAACTTCGCCCTCGGTAGTCTCCTTAGTGTCACTGTTGAATAGTGTATATTTGACGAGACTCAACCAAATATAAGGTTCAAGAGATGATTGCCTCTCACTTTGCGTTTGCTATTGACTCGAAAAGTGTTCGGATCATTAGCATCGCATTATGTATACGATTAGTTCCACTTTTCTCAAATTAGAGTATCCAATGGGTTCGACTATTATTATGGAACGACAAGCACAATCTCCTGAATGTGTGCCTTGTCAAATTTTTTGATTTTGAACAGTTGGTAACTGCAGGTGACACATTAAGATGTTCATTCAAAAATTCTTTTTCTTATTTGTTTTCCAAGGGTCACCAATATTTGTGTTATCTAATATATACTAGGATTGCAGACAAATTCAAAGTATCTATTTTTATCTTTCAGAAAATGAAAATGATTGCAGTTCTTGATCCGAATGGAACATTGATTTTGTATACCGGAAACGTATTTGTATCAAAGGTTCATATTGCTGTAGTTATGCCATCTTCTGTAGTACAAAGCAAAGCTCTTAACTCCTCATTTCCGAGGTAAACTATAGAAAATCATTTAAACTTTCTTCAGGAGCTTACTCCAACAAAATGTTACATTTCACAGAAGAAGTAGTCTTCTACCTACGGCCCATCAACAAACTGATTCCAATTTTGAGGAAGAGTTACATATGTTATCTCCTGTACATCCGCTACAACCTCAATTTCCGATAAGGTGCATAAAACCACTTACAAGATTCTGTTACGACATTTTTTCTTTTTTAGAAATATTAGTGGTGTCTGTTTGAATTTACGTGATCCCTCTGGAAACCGACTTACTCTGGTCTACCCATCGGGTAAAATGTATCGTTTGTCACTACCTTGTATCAATGAAACAACATTTGTGACTCGCTGCATAGCAACTTTAAGACGAATTTTAAGAAAAGATCAATTTATTCAATTTATAACTCAATGGTATGCGGCTAGAAACCCCCCAGGATCACAAGGCTTTAGCAGTCTAAAGGAATGGCAAACTTTTAAAGCAGTTTTATCAGAACTAATAGGGTGTATAGTTACCTCTGAAGAATCAAGCACAAATACTTCATATAACGCAGAGGAACCTAAGAAACGAAGAAAAAACGACGAAGATATAGACGGCACCGATGAAGATTGGCACTACTTGGAGTTAGTTTTGAATGAGCAAAATAAAAGCAAACCAGTTACTTCGAATACAGTCAAATTTGTAGATAGCAATGCTGCATTTTTTAGAGATATTCCAAAAATATTTTTCGCCTTACATTTGCTGTATGAGGAGCTTAAACTTGACAATATGATGCTTGATGTTCTAAGTTTATTGGGAGAGGTAAGTAGAATAAAATATTTAACGACCAAAACGAAACTATTTTTTGTTCTTTTCTTTATATTTCAGTTTCTCTTTCAATTATCCTTGAATATGCAATTGAGTGCATACTCGTTCCATTATATTCTAGATTTTCCTCAATATATGAACATGAAATCACAGTCGCTTCTAACAGAAGAACATGCGAAACAAATGCTGCACAAAGATTTGCTTACCGAACCTGTTCCAAATATATTTCAACAAGTAGAAAATATACTTCAAAATCGCGAAGTATATCAATATTCGTACATAGAAAATGTAAACACTATGAGTAGAAATGTTTTGCAGGTTAGTATCGTACTGTAATACTGTATATTTTTGCCCTTCTAAAAAAATAAAAATCCTTTATACAGCTGGTTTCTCTAATAGCCCAGGGATGTCTGAAAGTAAGAAATTGGGTTAAACCTTTGGAATTCCCAGATACAATGTATTCCGATTGGCCAAAGACAAAGAAACGTTTCATTTCCGCAACTGTTCCTCTATGTGAACAACTCATACAGATGCTTATTAGTATGGGTAAGTAGTTTAGTATTTTTTTTTTTTTTTTGTACTTGACGAATTTGAAACCGACTATATATTTTCTATCAACTGAATGAATACGATGTATTTTCCGATGTAATGCCCAACATTAGTTTTATAAGAGCAAGATAACTTTTCCCTTGTTTTGAAGAGCTGATACGTTCGTTTACTCGTCGTTTCATAAAATATATTTTGATATCTAGAAAATACTGGTGAACATTGTTGTAAAAAGACAAATTTTCGGTTTTTGATGCAGCCCGTAAAACAGTGTTGAGCAGGGCAAGTAGTTAAAACAACAATAATAAGCACAAATTAAAGTGATTATGAATACCCTTTATATATTTGCGCCTGAACCCAGAAGTTTGTACGCTATCGGGGTCTTAACATATTGACATCCAAGAATGCGCGTACTTCTTATAGATAACGTTTTGTTACTCCCGCTGACATTCTTAACATTCTCATTTCAGTCGCTATCATTTTTTCTTTATACTTATCGTTCAACGTCCAACATTACGATGTATATCGGAAGATGGTATAATTTTTGCAAATGGCGTCGTACGTCAATCATATTTGACATTTGTGAACTAGACAGCTGCAGTATACAAACCATCCTCAATCTCAACAATGAAGACGACGATTTTGTGTCGAAAATCATCATGAGCGACGAGGTGTTTTCCACTTAAGCGGTGACGTCAATAAGCAAAATTTTCACTTCTGGGGCACTGAAAATCCGCGTGTGATGCACGAAGAGCCATTACATCCACTCCAAGCCACTGTTCATGCGGGAGGAGTAATTGGGCCGTACTTTTTTCAGGACGCCATCGGCAATACGATCACTGTTACTGGCGAACGCTACAGGGCCATGATAAAGGACTTCTTACTACCGGAATTGGATGAGCGGGGCTTGGTGAACATGTGGTTCCAACAAGACGGTGCAACCACACACACAGCACGAGCCACAATGGATATTGTGAAGGAAGTGTTTCCTGGTCGCGTAATTTCTCGTTTTGGCAATTTGGCATGGCCAACAAGATCGCGCGAATTAACCATCCCAGACTTCTTTCTTTGGGGCTACTTCAAGTCACAATTTTATGCCAACAGCCTCAGACAATCGCAGCTCTTAAGGAGAATATTCGACATACGAGTATTTAGCTGCCTGGTAAAGCTCACCGTAAATAAGGTAACCCAATCAAGTGCAGAGTGAGCTGATTTTATACCCGAACCGGTTTGGCTTGTCGTTTATGTGCTGCTTGAACATTTCAATGTGGTTTGAAGTGGTGTTTATATGAGCGATTGAACCAATACGGATTGACTAAATGCACATTACGCTGTCATATAAACTGGGTAATATATTTCAACTTGAGCCATTAAGCGGGTTAATTTACTCTATGTTGGAGTACGTAATCGTATAGGAGCCGATTTCTTAAAATACATATAACGAACTGCGTTGTTGAAATGTCTCCATCAACCAAGGTGAGGAACCAATCAAGGTGAATATTTATGAAATCTTGAATGGGGCCCGATGTTTTTTTTTTTTATAATTGACGCGCGGGATTGCGTACCCTAAAAATGCTTGGTCACGCGCGCGTGCGAAGGAAGTCAAGAAAAAGAGATACCGATGCCTTCAGCTTCAGGTTCCTGCCTAGCCCCTATCCAAACCGACTATATAACGAAAAAATAATATTACGGGGGCAAAAATAAAAAAAATATTACTAAACGCTCTAGCCTTTAAGCTTTTATAGCTATAACGAAAGCCTGAGTATGAAATTCTCCGGTTTGCTGTAACCCTTTATTTAGTGCTGCACAATTAATTTAAGCTAATTCACAGGAAATCATCTTTACTTATGATTGGACTGTTCTTAGCGAAGAAGACCTTCCGAAGCACATTAGTGTGCTTCCTCAGCAAAAAGCAACGGATAAATTCTCGTAACATTTCTTTATAGCTGTTCTGTGTGAAATTATCCAAAAGACGTAGAGACCGTGATTGGCTCCTACAAGAGGACAACAATACAAAATACAAATAACAAAATGACGTCAAAGTGTTGGATTGGTTATCTCAATCTGCTGATACCAATCCGATTGAAATTGTCTAGGGACTTATGAATCAGAAAATCAAAGAAAAATGTGTAGTGTGTTGCATAAACAACTAGTGGAGACTCTGGGCCGCTACAAATCGGGTATTAGTGCCATCCAAGAAGTGCGCTGTGATAGAGCGAGTCAAAAAAGTATGATAAACTGTCACAGTGATTGCTATAGAGAGAAGCAACAGCGCCTATTTAGAGGCGGATTTGTTACCGGTGCAAGACTTAGACCAACAAGTTTTGAGCTTCAACAATGTAAGCGAACAACTGTTAACAATTTGTATTAATGCTAAATTCGCAAACGTGAGCCTGATATGCGCCCACTCCTCCATAGAGGAGAGGGATGATTATGTCAAAGATTTATTGAATAAACTCATCGACCAAACTAATGAGCGGTATCCTAAGCATCGCATTAAGATCATCCTTGGTGAAAAGCTAGAAAAAGAGAGCATGTTTGGCCACACAGTTGGCCTGCACCTCCTCCTAACAACGAGCCAACGCAAAATGCCATCACAACCAGCACATGATTCTCACATCTCAACATCCACAAAGGTACCTGGCTACAAAAATCTACTTTTTTTTTTCTTTTTTAAAAAGAACTTAACACTCAAGTGGGTATGACTACACTTGTGATGCCAAAGAGAAAGAAAGATGTTTGGGCTCAGTGGCTATTTTGCTCCATGGTGCATCGAACATTTAATGGGGAGACTAATTATTAGTGTAAATTGACTTGATGTTGTATTTAGGCCATTCATCTCAGCAGATTTTAGTTGCCTGAAAAAAAGTCTTTCGGTCACGGCTTGTATTGAAACCCGAACCATACGATTGGGAAGCCAATACACTACCACTTGCTCATGACAGACAACAGCTCTGTCCACCCGACCAAGAAGATGTTTGGATAGCGATATCTTAAGTGTCGCAAGATGACTTGATAAGTATGCCCAGCTAATGGATCCTCAGCATCGTTTCCCCGATTCTTAAGAAGGGAGACCCTCTGAATTGCGCCAACTATGTACATAGGAACCGGTCTCACTACCACGCACAAGATCCGTAAAATGGTCCTTCAGTTCAGTTTGTTTTTAGGTCTGGTAAATCCACAATTGACCAAATATTCAGCTTACGGGAGATCTTGCAAAAAACGCAGAAATTCCAAATTGATGCCCACCATTAATTCTTGTTCAGGATGACAAAGGAGAAAACTCGCTGCTCCATAAAATTCAGTAATGACACCACCGAAACATTTGATTTAAAAAAAAGTATTTCGGCAAGGTGACGCGCTGTCATGTGATTTCTGCAATATTTTTCTTGAAAGAATTGTCCGAAACTCATAGCCAAATATCAGAATCATAATATTTCAATAGTCGTACCAGCATATGCTGATGACATTGATATTATTTGAAGACATCTCGTTTGCGGAGATTGAAAGAGAAGCGGCTAAGTGGTAAATGAAGGTAAAACAAGTAACAATATATGGTGCCGACGAGAAACGACATCCAACATCAACGGCTTGGACAGTACGCCACAACAGGAAATTTTGATTTTTTTTTTGAAGTAGTAAAGGACTTTGTTTATCTAGGCTCTGCTGTAAACTTGTATAACGAAACAACCGCAGAAATCAAGCGAAGAATCACTCTTGCCCTCGGTGATTTTTTGGACTAAGAACAAAGAAAGAACTCAATAAGATCCTCATCATCCCAGTTCTACTGTTTGCCGTGGAGGCATGGACTTAACCAAAAGCAGATGAAAATTCCATTGTCAGTTTTAAGAGAAAAGTTTTTCGAGTGATTTTTTATCCCTTTGGCATAACCGGAAATTCGAGATGAAGTTACATCGACGAACTGTATGGGCTTTACCCAGATATTGACCTTGTCCAAAATTCATCGGCTTAGATGGATTGGTCATGTTAAGCGGATGAAGGCAATTCCTTCGGCTCGGAAGTGTTCGATTCCAACGTAAAGAAAGTAAAGAAAGACGTGCTCACCTTAATCAACTAGGTATGCGCAACTGGAGGCGATTGGTGCAAGTTCGGGTCAAATGGAAAGAGCTATTGGCCGAGGCCCAAGTCCATCCCGGACTGTAGCGCCACCTAAAGAAACAATAAAACCACTACCTCTAAAGATGATGAGCGGAAAGATGGATGCAGTACTGATAGTGGTCATTCGAATGAAAAATACCCCTTTCTTCTGGTATATGAAGAGAAGAACTGTATGAGCAGTATCACAACGTGAATGCAGTCTGAAAATCTATGATATGAAGATTATATTGGCTCGGCCACGTCAAAGAGAGTCTACGAATCCTGCTCTCTGGTTCGAGTCGTAAAAGAAAATGCCGAATGTCCGCTACAAAGATGAATCAGAAAGCTTGATGGGACAGACTGGAGTTTGTGAAAGAGGTTTTCTTAATGTTCTTCGTTCAATTTAATAGGGTCATATGAATTAAGAGACTCCAAGATGTTTCTACAGTATTAAATGTCGCTTGCGTCTTTAAGTTCAAATAGGTCTTACCCAAGGTTTTGTGTATGGCTCACTATGTTTTCCACCTGGTTGTATCGAAAGTATCATCGTAATAGAGTTCCTTCTAGTGGGTAAACATTCTGCAAAATCTTTGCCAGCATAGATCACGTATCTAAAAGGGAAATTACTGTAGTATACAATGTTGCATGAGGTATATATATTTTTGTTATCAAAAGGAGCAAAAATCTTTGCTTCATTTAGTGAGAAATTAAAGAACAATGTTGTTCTATTGTTTTAAATGTAAATAGGATTTTCAAAGGTACTCCAATTTTTGGTGTTACGAATGTTGTCTAAATCTTAAAATAAATAATTTTGTGGACATTTTTAGATATGACACGGACGGATGTCGAGCGTTTACCGGTAGCCTTATATCTAATGATATCAGAGTGCTTGGAGCATGGCCGTCTTGCACCGCCGATGGGATGTTCTCCACCTACATATGAATTAATTCTACGATCCGAACTATTAGAACATACTCGCTATCAAGATTCCACAGAGCTATATTCGGTGAAATTTAATAAGGCGAACATTGATGCAGAAGACTCTTTATCACCACGATGCCCGCCAAATCCAAACGGTTTTTCAAGAGCCGAATCTGTTGATGACGATGGAATGGAAAACATCGATACAAAGCTTCTCAGCCTTCGTTTTCCGGATGATTTAAGAATAGCAGAAGTTCGTCGATTGCTTATAAGTTCTGAACCAGTTTTGATCGATATATCGCAGTCACCTGGCATTTCCGATCATGAATTTATCGAAGAGCAAGAGAAGCAATTATATGCAATGTGTACTAGAACAATGACCTTACCAATGGGTAGGGGTATGTTTACATTGAGAACATCGATTCCCACACCAACTGAATCAATGCCTATTCCAAAGCTTTGTCTTACGGGAAAGGAACCAGTTAAAGGTGCCACAATTGAGATGCAACAAATTGAATTCCCTGCCAACATGAATTTATGGCCGAGTTTTCACAATGGAGTGGCTGCTGGGCTAAGAATTTCTCCATATGCGAGAGATGTTGATTCTACTTGGATCGTTTATAATAAACCAAAAGGACCCACTGAACAAACTACTGAACATTCGGGCTTCTTAATGGCACTTGGACTGAATGGCCATCTTAAAACACTTTCGTTTATGAGTATATATGAATATTTAGTGAAATGTGACGAGATGACAAACGTGGGTCTTTTGTTGGGGATATCTGCGACCCATAGAGGTACATGACGACAGTGCATAAACTCTTGGTGTCTTACGAAAACTAATTTCCTATTTTTTGTTTTTTTTTTAGGTACGATGGACACAACAACAACCAAGTTACTGAGCGTACATATCGAAGCGTTACTACCGGCAACAGCTCTTGAATTGGATATCCCACAAAATATTCAGGTGGCATCACTGATGGGAATAGGACTTATTTATCAAGGAACTGCTAAGCGGCATATAGCAGAAGTTTTATTACAAGAAATAGGTATGTGTGTGCTTTGAATGATTAATGTTTTTTGTTATTGGAAATATGTGTGAGTTTCCTAAAGGGCGACCACCTGGTCCGGAAATGGAGAACAGTGTTGAGCGAGAGTCATATGCCCTTACGGCTGGCTTAGCTTTGGGTCTAGTTACTTTAGGTCAAGGTGAAGCTCCAGCTGGTCTGCGAGATTTACAATTGCCAGACACTCTTCATTATTACATGGTTGGAGGAAACAAACGACAGTTGATGGGCTCACAAAAGGAGAAGTACAAGTTACCATCGTTTCAAGTGCGCGAGGGTGATACTGTGAATATTGATGTTACGGCGCCTGGTGCAACATTAGCTCTTGGATTGATGTTTTTCAATACAGACAATAAGGCTGTAGCCCAATGGATGGACCCTCCAGACACAAGTTATTTACTTGATCTTGTTCGTCCAGATTTGTTGCTCTTACGTACGATTGCTAGAGGTTTGATACTCTGGGGTGATGTGCAACCGAGTTCGGATTGGCTTTTTAATCAGTTTCCAGCAAACCTAAGATTCGATATCAATCGAGGACCTGTCTCCAGTGGCGACGGAATAGATCATGAGGCAATTACGTAAGTTACGAATACACAAAATATTTTTTCCACAAAAATGAAACAAGAAACATCTTGAAAATTTTTCAGTCAAGCTTACTGTAACATAATAGCTGGAGCTGCATTTTGTATTGGTTTAAAATATGCTGGCACTGAAAACCAAGAAGCATTTAAATCTCTTCGAAAAGCAATCAAACTTTTCCTTGGATTTCAGGGAAAATATGTTGGGGAGTTCGCCGGACGAGCAACTGTGGAGAGCAGTCTTATGTTGATTCTTGTTTCCATATCATTAGTTTATGCTGGAACTGGGGATTTGGAAATATTGCGAATAATACGTTATCTTCGATCGAGAATTGGACCTTCTCATTCACAGGTTACATACGGATCTCAAATGGCCATACACATGTCTTTAGGATTTCTGTTTCTTGGAGCTGGCCGTTACACGTTTTCAACAAGCCCCGGAGCAATTGCAGCGCTTGTTTGTGCTCTTTTTCCAAAGTTTCCAAATCATAGCAATGACAACAGGTAAGTAAAATCATAATCTCATAATGATGCATAATTTAATTCAATTAAACCATAGAGTCATGCCTAACAAGGTCCCCCATAACTCGCAGACAATTTTGCCGTAACTACCCTTCGCGTTCGGGCACTAATCTTGCCTTCGTTTTTTCCTTGGTCAACGATACCAAGGATTAGGTGATATTTCACTACCTCATTGAAAGGCTCCGACACCTTCAATAGTCATTCTGGGAATGCTATCTTCTCTGCACAAGATGTTTTCTTGTCTTCGCACAGGTTGAGGGCCCTTCTGGATCAGGTTAACTTCCTTCTGTTGGAATGGAACTCCTTTCTTTGTCGCTCGGCGGCATTATTGATTTTCTTTCATTGGATCTCTGTAGAGATCGCTAAGCGTAAAAACTCGTTATGTACCTCGTACTAATTTGCATCCTCTTTCTTTCTTCAAAAATCAACTCAAAGTTAGAGTCCGACCGAACATTCGGCTTCTGCTTCGGCTTCGGCCACATTCGGCTTAAATTTCCACCTTCGGCAAAACATTCGGCTTCGGCAAGAAAAGGCCGAAGATTTTGCCGAAGCCGAACCATTTTTCCGCAAAAATTAAACTATCATACGCACCGTGTTTTGGAGGAGATTTCGAGCAAGTCATTTCATGTTTGTTTCGTTTCTGTAGCAGGTAGCTACAAGGAATGCTGATATTTTTAATTATTGGGCCTCAAGTCCTTATACCTACTTGAAAGAAGTAGCTAACAAATATTTATCAGCTCCTCCTACTAGTGTAGCGAGTGAGAAATTATTCAGTGCTGCTGGACAAATTTATGCTGATCGGGGCTAATTTGCAGGGAGAAAATGTACAAAAACTGACCTGACTGGCAAACAGTTTCCACGTGATCGCGTCCCTGCAGCTGATCCATCCGAAGAAGAGGTTGCTGACTTTCAACAGAAGAAATAAGTACAGCTATCGGAAAAATGAAACGCGGGAAAGCGGCGGACCAGACAACATCCCATCAGAGTTTTGGTCGAAAATGGAATGTATCGGCAGTGAATGACTGTCGAAACTCTTGAATAAAATAAAATGCGGACAAACTATGCCGAATCAATGGAGAAGTAGCTTTTTGGTTCCGTTATACAAAGGCAAAGGCGACACGCGAGAATGCAACAACTACCGCTCAATCAAGCTGATGTCACACACGATGAAAATCGTTGAAAGATTTTTAAACGAACGTCTTCGTAAAATCATAAAGCTCGACGATAGCCAGTGTGGATTCGTGGAAGGAAGATCGACGGTGGACGCAATCCAAAGCTTGCGAATATTAATGGAAAACCATCGGGATTCGTCAAAAGATCTGCACATGGTATTTATTGATCTAGAAAAAGCATTCGATCGTGTGCCTAGAGATCTCATATGGACCGCGTTGAGGTCTCAAAAGGTACCGGAAACGTATATACGAATGATACAAGACATGTATGGAAACGTCAAAACTGCTGTTAAATGTACCGCCGGACTTACGTGAGAATTTCCCTTAAATGTCGGAGTGCGTCAAGGAAGCGTTCTTAGCCCTTTCCTCTTTAACGTGGTACTAGACTATCTTTTGAAAGATTGCATGCACGAAGCAAATGTAACATCTTTTCCTTTCGCCGCCGACGCAGTTATTCTAAGCGATAATGTCGTAGATTTACAAAACGTCCTAAGTAAATGGAAAGATGGGCTAGAGAAAAACGGGTTTAAAATAAGTCGCTCAAAGACGGAACATTTGACCTGCCCATTTTCGGATCCACTGCGACCTATTCCAGATATAATGTTGGACGGAATAGTTCTTCCGAAAACCACTAGGTTCAAGTACTTAGGATCAATCGTTAACGTAGAAGCGAAATGTGACGACGACGTAAGGCACAGAGTAAGCGTGGGGTGGATGAAATGGCGAGAAAATTCGGGAATCTTCTGTGACCGAAAATTTTCACTTAAATTGAAGGGAAAACTTTACACCACGGTGGTTCGGCCAGCTCTTACATATGGTTCGCAGTGCTGGACAATATACGAAGCGTTTAAAAATAAAATGACGACAGCAGAGATGAAAGGGATGTCGACTGGAGTTACGAAACGCGACTGCATTAGAGGAAGTCTACACATAAAGAATTCGGTAATCGAACAACTTGAGTTGGATAGAATTAGCTGGTATTGCCACGTTCAAAGAAGATCTCCGGAAAATCCTGTTAAGAAGGCAATATCAACTACGGTCGCTCCTACTAAAACAAAACTAGGTAGGAAAAAGATTTCCTGGATTGCTCAGATGGCAAATGCACAACAACGCCTGAGGCTAACCGTCGAAGCGATACAGGACCGAGCAGTATGCAGACGCGTTCTGCAATCTGCGACATTAGCCAACGCCATAAGGGGAGCAGTAGCGATGCAGTAAAAATGGGAAACTCGTTATGCATAAGTTCGTGTAGCGAGGAAAGGGCTAGTAAAAGGAAAAGAAGAAGAAGAAAATGTACAAAACTTTTGCTTCTTACATATAATATTAAGTTATTTATCATCGTTTGTCTTCTCATATTAACTTTGTTTGTTGTATTTACGTGTTATCGAATGTACCTAGGATTTTGGATTTTTTTAATGGTTATTTTTTGTTTTTATTTCTTTGCTAAGCATTCATTTTGATTGTTCCGTTTATGTGTTATTTAAAAGAGTCTACTGCAATATTTTACTGGCTATTTGGTTGTTTGAACAGGCACGTTGACATATGAATATGCATACAGGTATGTTCGAAAGGTATGTCGAAATCAGGAATCTCAAAGTTGCTGCCAGCTTTTGCTCTGGTGTAATTACTGATCTCATAATAATCTTCTGCAAATCGTCTTTTATTAGCAAAAGGAGCTACTAAAAGGTTTCCTTATTCATCCTTAAAAACTGAAGAAATGAATTGAAGAACGCTTTTTATTGAAGTGGGAGGGAGATGGGTTATTTCCACCGAAAATTCATTTCTAATTTTCATCCTGTCGCCAATGTAATTTTCTAACTATCGTCACTTTTCGTTTTTGTTGTTGTTTGCCAAGGGATATTTTACTGAGCTGGGTAGTAACTTACCAATAAAACACAGCTAGTATAACATCATCATTAAAGCGACTGTCTAAAGACGAATCTAATATTTCAATCTGGGAGACAGTAGAACTATACATACTTTTGTGTCCTTATACACAGGAGACAGGCTATCGAATATTTCTCCGACATCAAACAAATAATTAGTTGTCACTAAGAAAGAGAATAATCTTACCTTTTGCGTTATTTAGCTTTGCGGTTGACATTTTTTCATCCACCACTGTTATTCAATATTTCACAGACTTCAGAAATTGTTCTTCTGTATTTTATTGCCTCTTGCATTGTTCCACAAAGGCGTTTCTTTTCATTTTAGACAAACTGGAGCTCGGTACTATTCGATTGAAATCATACTTTTCCGCAATAGTACTCTGTTCTCAGGATATTTACCTTCATACTACAGATGCAATAAGTTTGTGGTCCGGCTTATTGTTTGTTACTTGGACAATGCAAGGTTTTCTGTGTCACGACCTGTGAATACATCTAGAAACCAATAACGACTGCAGAGAACTTAGGCTGGCGGCCAAAACTATGAATGTGGTTTTGTTAATGTTATGTGACATGTTAAAATCAATGATATTTAACACTGGCATGTTTCAACTGAAACGTCAATGTCTGATTATCGACAAATCTGTTTCGACATCCTATTAGGCTCCAACATTTTCGAATCTTATTGACAGCCTAGATCCACAGATTAGGATACGTGTATCCTAGGACTCATGGAATCCACGGCCAATTGTTATAAAGGCATAAGACATATTGATAGCCAAGAACTTGGCTGCTAAAGTCTCAAAGGTGGAATTAAATCTTCCTATCATCAGGCTTGCCCAGAGAAAGAAAAGTTAGGCAACTGCTCTACTCCATGGCGGAATAATAAACTCCCCAAATTAAGAACACACCAGAAGGCTCTTCAACGGGGCGAAACGCGATGGAGAAACCTTGAAACACTCACAAAGTATAACCGATAAATTAGAAGAGCTGAAAGAGAGTCATGGAAAAAGTTCTGCCAACATCTCTCTGACATTCGAAGCAGCTCTCGTATCCAGAGGATTCTATCAAAACGGCACACAAATCGAACTAATGAAAAAGACGAGTGGCACCTATGTGAAAGGCGGTCTACAGACGCTACAGCTCTTAGCCGAAACCCATTTCCCTAATTCCACTAACACATCAATTGTTGGTGATCAATAGACCAACCAGAGAAGGCTGGAAGAGGTCAAAGGAAATTTTTCATGAAGGCAAAATAAAATGGGCCGTCAATTTATTTGACCCATTCCAAGCCCCTGGTGAAGATGGAATCTTCCCAACAATCCTCCAAAAATGTATTACACAAATAACCCTGCCTCTGATAATCATATTCAGAACCAGTTGAAAGTTAGAAAGAGGCCATTGTTAAGTTTATACCCAAAGCATGTAGCAAACTAACTGATTTATCCAAATCATACAGGCCTATAAGCCTCACTTGATAGACATATCAGGGATGGTATGTAGGAACCCGCTTCACAAAACCCAATATGCCTATTAACCAGGAAAACCGACAATGCATACTCTACAAGAACTCACCACAAAGATTGAGAAATCCGTCAGAGACAAAGAAATTGCGGTAAGCTGCTCCTTGACATCCAAGGAGCTTTCAACAACACCGAACACTTCCAAATATTCAGATGCATCCGATACACAGGAGTTGCTACATGTAACTGGCGAAAGCACATGCTTAGCGGTAGGGATATCAACTTTACATTAGGCAGTTACGGAATCAGCGTTACGGCTGCGAAAGGTTGCCCCCAAGGTGGTGTTCTCTCCCCACTGCTATGGTCTATCGTAATAAATTAACCGCTAAATATAGTCAGCAACGTTGGTTTCTATGTCCAAGGATACGCTGATGACATTCCGATTCTTCTCAGAGGAAAATTCAAAAAAAACTATCTCGGAACTCCTCCAGAAGTAACTCAATCTTGTGCCTAACTGGTGCAAGAAAGTTTGCCTAAACCTCAAAATGAGCACCAGTTGTTGTAGTTGCCTTCACCAAGAGAAGAAAATTGAACAAACACTTGGAACACACATATCAAAAAAGGAGTAGAAAAAGACAAGATCTCACTATGGACGAGCAAAAGTCTACTGATTAAAAACTGGAAAACTGCAATTACTAGACATATAGTCACTTATGCAGCTCCAATATGGTGGCATAAAACTAAGCAAAAGTTGATTGTTGTTTAATCCAACAAACTTCAAAGACTTGTGTTTGCACTGCGCGTGCATCGAGAACAGCGTCGACTACAGTATTAGAGGTTGTGCTGAACCTCTCACCTCCTCATCCCCACATACAGAAAAAATTTGTGGGAAACGAGTACATGCTTACCTCAGTTGATGAGAGTAACTCCAAAATAGTTCACATAGAGCTTTTACTCAGGAGAACTAGAACTATTACGAATTACTCTTACAGGCAATTGTATAAAATGTGCAATTTCAATTATAACTTCAAGTTTACATTCCCTGATCGACAAAACTGGGAACAGAATAAACACCTGTTTATTCATTGGTACATTGATAGATCCAAAACAGACGAAGGAGGTGGATCAGGCATACACGGAGGAACTACCAATACCTAGCTGTACGGAAGTAGGGACCGTAGCATATCTGTATTTCAAGCTGAGATACATGCAATAGAGCGCATTAGAGAGAACTTAAACAGATCTGCCCCCAACTTCCTAACAGTAAAATGGTCCTATTGGCTAACCTTGTTGAGATAACCTCACAAATTGTCTGGGACTACATTGTACTTCTCAATAGAGTTAACTTAATCTGGGTGCAAGATCACAGTGGTTCTGATGGTAATGAAAGATCAGATGAATTGGCCCAGAAAAGTTTGCCCTCGACATTAGGGGTTATCAATTAGCTCCATAAAAAGCTATATAAGTAACTGACTAAAAACGAAGGCATTGCATTACTGGACGGAAACTGAAGGAAACAGGTAAGCCAACAACTTTTTGCCAACGCCTTCCCTTAAAAGAACAAAACAACTCCTACAGCTTCCTAGTGGTCAGACACACGCAATAACCGGATTCCTAACGGGTCACTGCAGAGTCAGAAAAAAACCTTATAGCCATGGGAATAGCATAAGACAACAACTGTAACATGTGCAGCGAGGACGAAAAAGCAGCAGAGCATATCCTTTGCCACTGTAACCGCTTGTTCAGAACACGTCTACGTCTGCTAGGTAAACCATACCTTGAGGCAGAAGATATCACTGCGAGCTCCCTCAAAGATATAGCCGAATTTATTCAAATTGCAGGCATCATGAGTGAGCTCTAACTTGAGGAAATAACAATGGGCCTAACCTGGCTGCAGTACTAAGGGTACTCATACATATTCCCACCTCCCTCCTTAATCTAATTTAATCTATGTTAATTGTTGCTTTAGTATAGTTAGTATAAGTCATATATTCCTCTTTATATCTTATGATAGTGGTCTAATAATATTTACTTTGCATAAGTAAACGCAAGTTGTAAGAGTTTCAAACATTTCCTTTGGTTTGAGCGATTTTTATTTTCTTTGTTACACACTGCTATAATGCCAAAAAGCTAAGTTTATTTTCTAAACATTTGTCTCCATTTTAGATATCATTTACAAGCATTCCGTCATCTCTATGTATTGGCAGTTGAACCTCGATTATTTCTGCCCAGAGATATTGATACGAAAAAATTGTGTCTCTGCCAAGTATCATATCTTGAGATCGGATCATCAGAGTTAAAAAAGCTTCCTATGGCACCGTGCATGCTACCAGACCTAAGTACACTACAATCGGTTTTAATAGATGATCCAAACTATTGGCCAGTTTGCTTCGAAAAAGGACGTAACTGGGATCAGTTAATGTATGAGTATATTGAAAATAAAAGGAAAAACAATTGTGGAAATAACAAAAGAATTGATTTTTCTATTTACAGTAAAGCATTGGAAGTATCTGGTTGCATTGATATTAAAAAACGTTCGGGTTGTCATTCGCATTTAGACGATCCCGACAGGCTCAAGAGTCTCTTTGCTCAAACTCTTACCACCGAACAGTATACGTGCTGGAAAATAGATACAAAATCACTTGAAACATTCTCATCGGATCCAATTGTTATTGGCTTCACCGATCGATTCTTAAGCATGGATGCAAAAGAAAACAAATTAACAAAGGTAGAAATGGAACGTTATCAACAATTGATTGTTATTTTCTACAATGCTGTTATAAAAGACAAAATGCATGGTTTACCGATCTATTTATCGATTGTAAACGTAAGTACTTCACTTTAAAAATATGATATAGTCAATTTATAATAATTTTGATATTTACTATAGACTTTGCAAACAATCAAAACCAAGCCAAGTGCCTATGATGTTTGGCAATTAAAGCTCATCGATATCTATATGAGAAAACAAAAGGAAAACGTTCTAGTTTCTAAGGAAATTGTTAATGCAGTTTTAGAAAATCTTAAATCATATATTGAATATTGTCTAAGTAGTTGTAGTGCAGCACTAAAAAGGTTCATTACATCTAATTCTTTGGATAGTCTTTGCGAGGCTAATGCAGACGATATTTTAAAAGTTATATCTGCTATCGTTTATTTTGGTTTGTGTCCTAATGTACTAAATCTGGTCGACTTAACTGGAACTGTTAATTACATCCGCTTGCTGTATGAGCTGAAAAAACTCAACTTGGAGACCACCACAATTAATTGCATAATTAAAATTCTTGAATTATCCTAACTCAATTAACTGTTATATTTATTGTGTAATAAACACTGAAAATGTATTTTAACATTAAGGTGATGCTTTTCATTTCTGTTTTCTTTTCAGATTCATAAAAACTACAGAAAAATGGAGAAATATTGGTACGAGTAAGTTATTAAGCCTGTGAAACCCACATTTTCTGCGTCCTTCTAAGCCTTATTACGTGCGTTCAAAGTAGTTGGTGAAATGCCACTTCCTTAAAAGTTTGAAGTCAATGATACTTACTTAGATTTGTCCATAAGACGGGCGTAGAGTGCTGAAAATCTGTGCAGTTTATCCCTAAGAACTTACACTCGCTCGCGACAGCTCTTCCTTAGAGTGAATCGCATTGCTTTTTAACTGGATCGCATAGCTTTTAACTGCGGCAATCTCCACTAATGGCGATGGTTCCTACTTTCGTTTATTCTCTGCACAGCAGAGAGCTGCATTGAGTATGATCGTGTCGATTCGATCATTGTCGCTAAAAAATCGATACAAGTCATTCGAACACATGGTAGATGTATGGTTGTTCAAGCTGCGCACTCGACACAAAAAATTCTTGGGCAAACATGTATGAGACACAACACTATTTTTTCGAGTTTGTGCAGTAGTGAGTATGTGTATGTCTCGCCACGAATGAATGTTACCGAATGGATGGATGCCTCCATATGCATGAATTCATCTCGAGTGTTATGGTATATTCGAGTGTTTCGAGTATCTCTATTGTCTCGAGTGTGTTCAAACACCGGAACAAACGAAAATGCGTTAACTTTCATTCTTTACTGATAAGGAACAAAATTCATAATTACAATAGTTAATGTGTATGGACATGTGTGTGGGTATATTCGAGTGTCTCTGCAGTATCTCGATTGTGTCGAGTGTGTTCAACCACCCGAAGAAACGATCATTATTTGCTAATACTGCACAAAATAACCGAACACTCGAATGCATGTATCTGCATGATTCGAATGTTTCAACCAACATGTATTTTTTAGGTTCATGAGCAAACGATTATTCCTTGCTGCTCAACGAAAGTGATTGCTTCAAACAAAATCTGAGTCATTGATCGGGTATACACAAATACAAAGTACACGTTACAGCTCTCTGGTGCACCGCCCAATGGCTCTAAGAGTTTTTTAATGGTGTTGAGATGCTTACCTGATTTGGAGTCTTTGAGTTTGCTGTAAAGTATATAACAAGGAGATTTTTTTTATAATTAACGCGCGCATAAGGGATTTTGTACCCATAAGACAATTACACATATCGCGGGCGAGGGGAAGTTAGGGAAGGAAAAAAGAGAGATACCGATGTGCGTTTGCAAGCTATAGTGAATAGGAAATAAAGAGCTCGGCAGGGCATTCCATAAGCGAGTTTAACGGCTTAGGAACGAATCACAATATTTCTGAGTACGTTCGAAAGTGGACTTAAGGGTATACTGATGAGCGTTCATAGCGAGACGATTGTTACGGATAAAAGTTAGAAGGGGTGGAATGCTACTGGCAATTTCGGTGGAGCACTGGTGGTGAAAATAGCGATACAATAAGGTGAGACAGAAGACGCCTGTGTTCGAAAGTGTCGAATGACGGTGTTATATTGGCATCACCTATGAGTTTTATTGCACGACTTTGGATCCTATCCAGCAAGTGCAAAGGGTCTTGGGGGCACCTCACCAGTGGCCATTGTACCCCAGTTTTGAGCGGATAAACGCCTTATTTATTGAGGCCAGTTCAGAGGGAGTGAGAAATTTTTTACATCGCTTGACATTTCGCAACATTTTGTTACGTCATATATCCCCTTGTGGGTCTTAAGGCCTCTACAACGCCTGCGGGTCATCGTGTGCGGTTTCTGGCAATGTGCCTCCTGAGTAAGCGGATTCCATTGGATCGCGTGGTTAGCTATGGACCTGTCACCTTTTCGGAAAGTGTGACCAATCCACTGCCACTTTCGTCGTTGTATGGTTGTGTCAATAGGTTCATGGCCGGTTCTCTCATAAAGCTTTTCGAGATACGGTGTGGCCAGTAAATCCTTAAGATATTGCGCAGGCACCTATTAACGAACGTTTGCAGCTTTCTTGTGATAGTAGTGGTCACTCTCCAAGTATCACATCCATACAGCAGCACGGACTCAACGTTGGAACGAAACAGTCGTACTTCGCCAAATTTTAGATAGCATCCCAAACGCAGACTTCGTTTTACCTATTCGGCTGGCTATATCCAGTTCGGTTCCGCCATCGGTTGAGATAATACTCCCAAGGTATTGGAAACTCTCTACTCTCTCAATCTTTTGTCCAGCAATGCATATACTAGTATGAGTTGGTGAGTTCATTTAATGCCATTTGGTGAAGGTCCATTATTCTGTAAAATAGTAGGCCTACGTTGTCAGCGTAGTCAAGGTATTTGAGTTCAGATGTAAGAATCCATCGAATTCCTCCATTTTCCATCCACAAAGCCACATTTAGCACATCGCTGATTACTTCGGCAGCCTTGCCGAACTCCACTTTGGACTTCGAATTCCTCAGACAGCTTTCCTCTGTGCAAAACGTGACATGTGGACCCATCGTACGTACCCTTAATAATTGCTATTAATTTATCTGGGATACCTCTCCTGCGCAGGGCACGCCAAATAAATTCCCGATTGACACTATCAAATGCCTTTTCGAAATCGATGAACAGCAGGTGGAGTGGCGATCGATATTCAACGCACTGCTCGATGATGATCCGCAGGGTGTTGATTTGGTCGACACAGGAGGATCCAGAGCGGAAACTTGCTTGTTCGGCGTCGAGTGTGTCTTCTAGGTGTTCTTTAATTCGCTCCAGAATAATTCTAGCTATTATTCTAGCCTCTCCAGTTTTTACACTGCATTAGGTTGCCTTTTTTAGGGAGCTTGACGATCATTCCCTTCTTCCTCTCATCCGGAAAACTCTCGGCCTCCCAGGTTCTCCCAACAAGTGGGAGCAGTAGCTCAGCCGATGCAGTTGGCGCAGCTCGAAAAAGCTCTACCGCCTTATTGGTTTTCAGTGCTTTGATTTCGCAAAATTCCAAGAATGGAAAGTTTTTCAGTTTTAACGGTGCAAATGCCATTCATGGATGATGGCAGGGTATTTAAATTTCGCTTTAACGACAGCAGACAGTATTGTATTTTGGAACCATTAAATTCCACTCTGTTGATGGTTCCCCAGCTTAATGAGCTTAATAGACTCTGCCGCTCCCGTTCTACAGCCGAAGAGCAGGGACATGAGTTCGGAAACATGAAATATGTTCATATTCGGGAATATACAAATCAGAGAGTACTGTCGTTAGCAAAGGAATATATTGGATTAGAGGTATCGGACAAGAGATCATTGATGAAAATTAAAAAGAGTGTCGGTGACAGAACGAAGCCCTGAGGCACACTAGCATTTATTTTGTGAACATCAGACTTGAAATCGTCCAAGCCAACTTGAATTGAACGTTCCGAAAGGTAGTTTCTAATCCATTGAAGAAGAAAGTCGTTTGCCTTGTGCAAAGATTTGACAACTGGAATATCGTTATAAATGAGCGTTTGTTCGTATTGAAATCTCACACGCCCAAGAAAGGCGTTGCAATCATTCCTGGCTCGTTTTTTTCGCCTCATCCGATGAGAGACATAGGAATTCATTCGAAAAAGAATTTAGTTTGTGATCACATGGTCGAATATCGAACCCATTCATAATTGTGTATACAGGATACAGGGATACAATTTATTTACGGAGTCAAGACAGCACATCAAACTTGTCAAAAGTCGAATTGCTTTCCAGTGTGGGGTTTTTGCAAATAAAGCAGTAGTGTATAGTTTCCTTACGGAGATCAAATGATGCAATTTGGTAATCTAGATCATTATGCACATAAAAGGCGGAATCGCGGTGAAAGTAGAATAAATGCGATAGTTCCTATCCTTCCTTCGATCTACCTGTGTTTCCTTAAGTGCCCACACAAACGTGCACATACGCAGGAAACTGATTACTTGTTAGATCGCGTATATTTGCTATATGTATATACCCTCAATTCCCGAGTTATTATATTCAACAAACACACAAACACCGACAATGCTAAGCAAAGTTGTATTGGGAAAATTCTAGCATTGGTTTACCGGATCAAATTGGTGTAGGTACTCTAAGAGGTAAGATTTTGCAAATTGTAAGTATCAAACGTAAGCAACTGAGGTACAATGTCAAGCTACAATATGTGCTTCGCTTATCGTTCGATAAGAACTAGATTTTATGGTTTGAAATACTTTTCATCTTTTTGATCTTCTAATTTCTGGATTCCATCCCTGAAGTGAGAATCCGGAAGATTCTCGAAATACGTCATACGGCTGGTATTACCTCTTCGTTCGATGAATATCGTTTTCCATGCATTTTTTGAGTCAGAGGTCAGAGGTAGCTAAAGAATAGGGTGGATGTTGCAATAGTTCGTACTTTAATTCATTGATTTTCGTGAGGGTTTTTTGAGCTGTGTGAGATTTGTCTTTATGAAAAATAGGTTTTTTTCTTCTGTAAACAAGGCCTTTTTTCACGAACTTTTACATCCAGCTTGTCAAAAAGGTTACAATAATAGTCTGAGTCTAATGTTTTGACAGCATCCCAAAAGGCTGATGCTAGCACCTTTTTGTTCAATTTCTGGTTTTTAACTCGCTTTGAAGCCGAAGTACCGGGTTTACAGCACTCCTTAACTTCTTGTTTTTATTCAGGATCATGGTGGTAGACCTAAGTCCCATCCATAGGGATGACGCAACGCAAAAAATCCTTCTTATCCTTTCTAAAATGCTCCAAATGTTTATGATAAAGTCGCATTCGAATGTGTTTGTTCCATTGTTAGCGAATGTGGCACCCATTGTGTACACAGCTTTCTAAAACCCAAAACACCAGCCAAAATATTGATCACACTGCCTAGGGCTTCTACTACATCTCTCTCGGTTAATCGACATCTTCCAAAACCATATCCTATATTTTTGCTACGATTTCTGGTGTTGGACCACTTTTTGGACATCTTTCACTTGGATCGACTTCAAGACGTACGAGCACGTTTAATTTCAGCAACCCATCTTTCTACTGTTCTAATTGAAGGTGAAGAGTCCTTGTACACTTTTAACAGACGCTCATCAATTTGTTTTGGAGCTACACCTTCCAAAAATAAGAATTTTATTGCTGCACGACATTCAATTTTTTCCATTGTAAAAAGACACTATGAGACGTCAACTGTGGACAGATGCAAATATACGAATGAGTTAACAGATCTAAATGAAACTTCACAAGTGTTCATAAAAAAGTACTAGTGTTTTTAGAAAAATAAAACGACGACCCTTATTGAACCTCATAAATTTTCCAGCGCAAATATTAAATTGCGCTGCAAGAAAATCTTATATGACACTTCAAGCGAATTCTACCGAATTTCTACCCACACAATTGTGTTATGGATTCTATTATAAAGGAATTCAAGTTAAAAAAACAAGTAGACATATACCGCATTACGAGTAACGTGCACTTTGGAGTAGAAAAAAGTGAACTAAAACGACTTAACATTTCTCGTATATTTTTTTTTAAAGCAACATTATAGTTCGGCGTCAATAGTCCTAGGCATATTCGGTTGACTGTATAGCAGTGCGCTCTCCGGGGATATATACGAAGACGCTGTGGTCATCTTTCTCCTATCTGTATTACCAAACATACCGGAATCACGCGAATTTATTTTCTTCTCAATTACTTTATCGAAAAATCGCGACAATTTCACCGCATCCGTTGTTCCAGCTGCCAAGCTTCGTGTATTTCTGCAGTTCAACCATATTTCTTCGGCTCCGCATTGCTCCGCTGTAAGAAATGCGTTACAAAGTTAAATGCTAATTAATATGTTATTTTAAAATTCAACCTATTCCACCGGCTTTCTGCAACACCTTCGGATGCCTCTTCTCATCAATCAAATCGAGCTTTGTCCCGACAACCAGAATAGGTATTTGCGTTGAACCGAGGAATTGTTCGGGATCAAATAATGTTGGGTCTGTGTTTGGAGGTGCACTGTTGTTACCCTTTGCCGTGTCTTTGCCATCTTTGTTTAGGATTTCGTAGAGCCACTCCTTCAAATTCTCATGGCTTTTACGATTTGTCAGATCGTGTACTAAGATTATGCCATGCGTTGGATTGTAGAAGACTCCGCGGGTGTTTTTGTGACTAAGCGAACCGCCAATATCAAAGAGTTCGATGAAGAATGTATTTTGCTGTGGAGTGCCTTCTTTGTATTCGTGGATTTTTACTTCTATAGAGCAGCCGACAGTCCAGCCAGGGTGTATCAAGGATTCATTGTGGGCAATCAAATGTGTGAGACAAGTTTTGCCGACACCTGAGTTAAATGTTGAAATTATGTTTTTCTTCTGTGTTAATAGAAATTACAAATAAATTACCTGAATCTCCTACAAGAAGTATTCGTACTTTATCAATATTCGACATTCGTATTATTTACATTTGATTTCAAACACGACTGTGACACATGACGTCAGGTAAGTGACATTCCTAGTTCAGCTGCATAGTCTAAATTGAAGGAAAGTAAAAATGTTGCCACTTTAAAGAGAATGATATAGCGAGTAAATAGGTATTTTTTGTCCAAAGTGTTGTCACTTTGATGCCGTTGTTTTATATATACGAGTATGTTGCCAATAAGTGAATTTTGTTTTACAATTAATTCCACACGAATTACGAATTAAGTGTACTGCTGTTCTTTTTGATGAGTAATTTAGGAATTAATTTGTGCTTAGGGGGTTCCAAATAAGAGATTTAATTTCGGAAATAACCGTTGCCATTAATAATGGAATACGATATCAGTCAAATGATATCCAGATCGGCACATGCCGATACTTTTGATAAAATTGTTCAACACATTTTCGCACACTTGTGCCTGCGTTGATAACAGTACGGATGTTGGCTTTGAGTTCTCAAATTTATTGGAGGAGGTTGGCATACATTTAATAATTCACATGACCCCGACTAGTAAGAAAACCCAATGAGTCAGCTATTCGCAATACAATTGGAAAAATTCGCACTTCCTTTAAGGGCCCGGCCCATAGAATCCGTTGCGTCCGTTACGATGCCGGATAGGTTGATGTTGACGTATTTGAAGGAAATGGGACTGTCATAGAATCCGTGGCATACGTTGGCAGAATAACTAACGAAACGAAACAAAATAATTGAAATGTCAACTAATCTCAATGTTTTCTTTTCAAGCTACGACAATTTCTCTTCATTCTCTCAATGTCTCCACCAATGAAAGTGCTTACTCTAAATTTGTGAATGCGCGAGCCTCAATATGTGTATGTATGGTCTTCAATGTGTGAGAGTGTGAACTGTCAACGGATCGACGGATTGAAAATGTAGAAAGTAAACCTACTTTATCCTTAATATCCGTCATATCCGTTGCTTATGGGCCTGCTTCCATAACAAAGTGTATATTCTATCCAGCTGTCAGTCGAATATGTCGACGCAACGTACGCAACGGATTGGATTCTATGGGACTGGGCCTTTACTATTTCGAATTCCAGGCCACTGACAAGAATGCGCTCAGATGAAAATATCAGCGCCGACTAGGAAAATCCTAATTCATTGATTCGTCATCTTTCCCAAGAACTTGTCCATTGATTTTAAGGAAGATTATGTGCAGAGTAATGCGATCATCGCTTGCGTCTTGATTTGACGGATTGAGCGATTGCACAGTTGGAAGTCCATTTTTTTTAAATTCAAATTTTATTCAGTGATGAGCTTCACTTTTGTCTCAGTGGCTTTGTTAATAAGAATAAGTCGAATTTTGAGAAGGGAAATATATTTGGTACTTGGTACCACTTAATTGTCAAATGTGTAATTTTTTTATTTGTAATGAAACTTCCTTTTGCTTTTCAACCTTCATTGTAGTCGGCTTCTGTTAATTTAAATCGTTCTTGGAGATAATCGGTATGACGATGTCTTTGCAATAAGCCGTCAAATATCCTTTGTTGTTTTAAAAACTATCAGATTGTAACATAAGTATTGCATGTCTGTTTAATGTCAATTAATTTGCAAGCAGCGAAAATTTATTCGGCAATGTAATTGACGAAAAAAAAAAAATACCCCAAGAACCTCTTGGACATCATCCCGAGATCTAAATTTTTTTCAGTAGACTTCTACGGTAATAGCCTGATTAGAAGGCAACAGCTCAAAATGGATTGCTCCCTCAGCATCCTACCATACAGACACCTTGAGCGGGTGAAGTCCATCTCTGGGATGCTGTGCTGGTCTGTCTTCTGGAGTAAGCCATTGGTGGTAACGTCTAATGTTACATATTGTAAAGAAGCTAGATTTCGTCTCTGGTATCGATGTGGTTCAAAAACGGCTCTTGATAGTGACGCGACAGAAGTGGAGTGCAAACTTCCATTCTTTGCTGGAGATTATTTTTCGATAGTAGGCGTGGTACCTAGTTCCCCAACTTTATGACTTTTCAATATTTTTCGATCGACAGATGGATGGTCGTATCGCTTTCGTTGAGTTCCTATACCGTAACAGTGGAATTTTTTTCATCTTCTAGCTATTCAGGGCTACCCAAACGAGGTTCGTTCTTTAGGACAAAATGGCCATTTCTAAACTTTGCAAACCATTCTGCTGTTTCCGGAATAAAAACAATGAAATATGCCTAATATGCTCAGCCAATACATCCATTTCAAAATTCCGTTAAAAATGTTTACAATGATGATAACACAACAAAATATTCATTCTGCAAATTTAGAGCAATACATCGCAAATACTATTTAATTTCCATACCTGTCCGATGCTTCCATCTACAAGCTAATGTTTGTTAATTCGAGCCTATACCAGGTGATCGATTTAACCCGGTCTCCATTTTTTGAGCTTCGTTTCTAGTTTCCTCGGTTAAAATTCTTGAAGGCAGGTTTGTTTGTTTTCCAGTCAACATGTTGGTTAAGTTTCCCTTCCATTTGCGCGCGCCACATAAGGCGTTGTTTCTCCGGGTTGGAATCGAAGGTTCTGCAGGCTGGAGCGTTCGTGTTCGTCGCTCTATAAATCCTAGTCATCTTAGCGGACTAACGTGCACTTTTCTGACCAGGTCAATGTCATTGTACTTCTCTTAGGGTTCATTGTAAAATCGCCTCCTCAAAACCCAGTTAACGAAAACGGGACCAAAAATCCTTGAAAAATTTTGCGTTCGGAACGGTCAATGATATCTTCACCCACCTTCGCTAGTCGCTAACGTCCATGCTGTAGCGTACATAAAGCAGGAGTCGGATAATGATGATCTTATATAGAGTTTCCATAGTGTTTCTTGACAAGATCTTTGTATTTTTAGGCCGAAAAAACGGCGATTGACCTTCCTTCGCCATTTTGCACAATCTGAATCAGGGATACCAAGTCTAGACATGGCTTGGTATAGCTCGTCTCTATAGGAGCTGTCATATGAGGACTTAAAATCAATAAAGTGCTGGTTCGTATCGATCTGGATTTCCAGAATTTGCAGTAGTGTGAATATTTGTTCGATTGCGGGCTTATCGGGTCTAAAGACGCACTGATAGGGGCTTTCAGATCATTGATAAATGGCTTCAGGCGTTCACAGAAAAAGACAGATATGATCTTAGAGGTATTTGCGGTCTTAAGCAGACTGATGCCTCTATAATTGGCGTATTTAAGACAGCCTCCTGCCTTGTGAATCGGATAAATCGGTGTTAAGGTTACATTCTTCGGGCATGCTTTCTACTGATAAAATCCGTAATCTCCCACTGCCTAAAATAGCTCGGCGGTCCAACAGGCTTGTTGTTCTTAACCTTGAATATTGCTATCCTCATTTCATTTTAGTCGGGTAGACCGATCTCTTCACTTTCACCGTCCAGGTTCATTCTGCCTCGAAACGGAATTCGGGTTGTCCTCGTCAGTCTTCTGAAGCGGTTTTTTATATCCTCAGTACCGAATGTGACTCTATTACCTTGTTTCCGTGTACATTTCTAAAGGCCTCTGTTTGGGCCTTGTTTCTCAATGACAGTAGAAATTTAACGAAAGCAAAACTGTGTGGATCACTTTTCAGGACTGAAAATGACTCGTCAGTGGCCTCTGAGATGAATGGGTTATACAGAGTTTTTCTTTTGGTGCGCCCCAATTTTTTCTATTTAAGGTTTTTTATTTTAAGGTTTATTAAAGGTTTCAATGGATTTGGATTAAAATATGCTCGTAATTGATACCATTAATTATGAATATGACATCATTTGTCCCTCACGGAAGAGCTTACATGAATGTAAATTTAATTTTCCATGACTTTATCGCATGATTCGGGGACTTTCCAGCAATTTTCCGTCGAATGTTCGCCTCCATCTTCCGACTTTTTGGATTTGACCAGAGATCTAATTTGTTCCCATAGAAAAGATCCTAAAGGTGTTAAATCACACGAGTCGGCGGCCAGTTGACAGGGGTATTTCTGACGATAAATGATAACCGAATTTTGACTCGAACGAGTCGATTGTGGCACTCGCTAAGTCGCAAGTGTCACCGTCCTATTGAAACCACATATCCTCCATCTCTACTGGTTCTAATTTATCATAAAAAAAAGGAATACGAGTATTAACACGGAGCGATAACGGTCTGCATTCACTGTAACCGACGTGCCATTATCATCTCGAAAGAAGTACGGCCCAATGACTTCTCCGGGATGGAAATTATTGTACATCAAACAGTCCATTATCTCGTATACAATGGGTACTTTTGGAACACCATCGGTTGTTCACTTTACCAAATGCAGTAATATTAGTTTTTAACAATTTAACAATTTATTAAAAGTATGCCTTGCCACTGAGAACGATTTTTCGGTGAAAATCCTGATATTCTTCGACCTTCAAGAGACGGGTTTTGTCATTTAATTTAACGGTTTCATTTACATACATAGTATTACTTATATGAAAAATATATGTATATATACGTATATGCCATGTATATATATATATTTAAGGAGATATTTTAAACTCCAAAAGAAACAAAAAGTTTCTGCAGCAAAAGCATTCAGTTTACCAAAAAAGAAATTATTTATACAAAGGGACTTCAATGTAGCGAGTTTCTATATACATTCTATACATACTTTCTTATAAGTATGTGTTAATATATAAGCTTTAAATTATAGACTACATAATATAATTCCGTATTCGAAAAGACTTTGTCTGCACGTGTCTCATTGGCTTTGAGTATAGGCATTAGCCAATTTCATTCCTTTCTTGCTCTTCAATTTTGTTGCACCACAGTAACGTAAAAGGGTGGACAATTTACAAGTATGTATCTTTTATCTTGGCAAGGATTAAGGGTAATTTTTGGTGTGCCAGCTCAACAAAATTAACTAATATTGTACGCCAATGTGCCTCTTAGCTTTGGATGAAACTACGGTCTACAGGGTGAAATTTGGATTTATTCATTAGATAATTTCGGTACAAAAATCACAATAGATACGTGCTTGAAATACACAACTGTTGTTCACTTCAAACGTTGAGTGTATAGCATTTGCAGTATCATTTGAAGGCGGCAGTAAAAAGAAAGCACGTTTTAGGAAGACAGAATAATGGTCTTGTTATAAAAATTTCCGAAAAATTACCATGCGATCGAGACTAGATTTCAAGGGCGAACCACTTTTTTAGGACTTAATAAATTTGAAATAAAAGAGAGATGGTATACAAAAATTATCGAAGACTTTAACAGGACGATTAAATTGTTTTAAGCTTGGACATAGCTTTAAGTTTGTCAACTGATGACCTGCCGTTGAAATACCTGTGGCAGTTTCCTTTTAGGTACCTATTAGGTAATTCCTAAACTTAAATAAACTAAAATAGCTAAACACTGTTTTCAACACTCAAAGTTACTTCACTTCATAGTTGAAGTTGTACAAACGTTCTACGTAATATATGGCTTGAGATAGGGATCCCTTTAAGCCAAACAATACATATAGCGTGTTTTACAAGGGTGGTTCAATAAACCCGTGACTTTTTCCTGCACTGCAACTTAAAAAAAACAATGCTGTTTCTGTCAACTACATCTTTCGATAGACTAATATTATAGATTACTGACAAATTTTGAGTGAGGAAAGTGCGCCATTTAGTTTGACTGTAACAGCCATTGGAAGCAGACAACTGTGTGAATTATAGCGAAAATGGAAAAAAGCGAATTGTGTGAAAATTTCGAAGGAAAGTTTAGCGTTGTTCACTAGCAAACCAGACGAGTTCTTGCAATGTTTAATAAAGATCCACCAAAACAAATGGCAGCAATCAAAAGGCTGGTTTCTCCGGGCGAATCGCCGCCGCAGGAGGCGATGTTTTTTTTGACGACGGTTGTTTTTTGGACGCACGCGGCCTTAATACAAAGCGAGCACTCCTAAAAGGGAAAAACAATCAGCGGGAAATATTACGCCAACTTAGAGGACCAAGGAAAATGGCAGCATTTGACCAAGAAGAAAGTGTTCTGCCATTAAGACAATGCACGGGTGCACATTTACATAGTCGTTATGCTCATCCACGATATTTTACGGATTTAGACTTCCTCCTGTTTCTAAAGCTGAGATCATCATCGAGATGAGATGAGATCATCGTTGAAACAAATGTCTATTTTAAGAACCTCGACAAACCTTATTATTTGGAAGACGTCAAACAATTGTATAAACACTGAACTAAGTGTGCTCCCTAAATAAATGCGTCTTTGTTGTGTTTATGTCAAAATCGGCTCATGATTATGTATTTGGCATAATTAAAAATAGAATTAAAAGTTAAAAAAACTTAGAAAAAGGGCGAGGAAAGTATGTATTGTGTCCTGAGCTAACTAGCCAACATGTCCTACAACTTAATACATAACACTTTGGGTCAATTGGATAATTAGTCTCTCTGAGAAATCTTGTTTAACGATTCAGAAAACGTCATTTTGAAAAAAATGCGTTCGAAGTTTTTTTCGTGAAAAAACATAATTTTGTTTAGTAAGTTAATTCTTTAAAATTATTTTTCGTTAATCATCGATATCAGGGGTCGAATCCCGCAACGTGAGTTTTGCTGTGTGGATGAAAAAATGTGTACACAGTCTTTTTACGATTCCGCAAGCGAGAATGTGAGTTTTTTTTTGACAGATACAGACAGGTATGTACACAGCCTAGTTGAAGAAATTTCTTCACTCTGTAATCATGGAAAGATTGGTGCCATCTTCATTGAAATTTATTCCCAAGATCGAAACTCTGTTTGCGAAACTTATATTAACTGTATTGGATACTCAAAACAGGAACGACAACAGTGCGCTCGGTAAAAAATATAACGGCTGTTGATGCTTGTGTTGACGAAGTAAACTATGGAACCTCCAAGTACTACTGCACATGGATTTTTATAAACCCCCCCACCCGAAGGTAGCAACCACAATTTACTGGTTGTGGCCAACCTGACCGTAAGTTGTGAGGTATTGGTGATGGACATCCCATCAGAGTTTTGGTCAAAGATGGAATGTATCGGCAGTAAATGGCTGTCGAAACTCTTGAATAAAATAAAATGCGGACAAACTATTCCGAATCAATGGAGAAGTAGCTTTTTGGTTCCGTTATACAAAGGCAAAGGCGACACGCGAGAATGCAACAACTACCGCTCAATCAAGCTGATGTCACACACGATGAAAATCGCTGAAAGAGTTTTAAACGAACGTCTTCGCAAAATCATAAAGCTCGACGATAGCCAGTGTGGGTTCGTGGAAGGAAGATCGACGGTGGACGCAATCCAAAGCTTGCGAATATTAATGGAAAAACATCGGGATTCGTCAAAAGATCTGCACATGGTATTTATTGATCTAGAAAAAGCATTCGATCGTGTGCCTAGAGATCTCATATGGACCGCGTTGAGGTATCAAAAGGTACCGGAAACGTATATACGAATGATACAAGCCATGTATGGAAACGTCAAAACTGCTGTTAAATGTACCGCCGGACTTACGTGAGAATTTCCCTTAAATGTCGGAGTGCGTCAAGGAAGCGTTCTTAGCCCTTTCCTCTTTAACGTGGTACTAGACTATCTTTTGAAAGATTGCATGCACGAAGCAAATGTAACATCTTTTCCTTTCGCCGCCGACGCAGTTATTCTAAGCGATAATGTCGTAGATTTACAAAACGTCCTAAGTAAATGGAAAGATGGGCTAGAGAAAAACGGGTTTAAAATAAGTCGCTCAAAGACGGAACATTTGACCTGCCCATTTTCGGATCCACTGCGACCTATTCCAGATATAATGCTGGACGGAATAGTTCTTCCGAAAACCACTAGGTTCAAGTATTTAGGATCAATCGTTAACGTAGAAGCGAAATGTGACGACGACGTAAGGCACAGAGTAAGCGTGGGGTGGATGAAATGGCGAAAAAATTCGGGAATCTTCTGTGACCGAAAATTTCCACTTAAATTGAAGGGAAAACTTTACACCACGGTGGTTCGGCCAGCTCTTACGTATGGTTCGCAGTGCTGGACAATATACGAAGCGTTTAAAAATAAAATGAAGACAGCAGAGATGAAAATGTTAAGGATGTCGACTGGCTTTACGAAACGCGACTGCATTAGATCTACGCACATTAGAGGAAGTCTACACATAAAGAATTCGGTAATCGAACAACTTGAGTCGGATAGAATTAGCTGGTATTGCCACGTTCAAAGAAGATCTCCGGAAAATCCTGTTAAGAAGGCAATATCAACTACGGTCGCTCCTACTAAAAATAAGTAGGTAGGAAAAAGAATTCCTGGATTGCTCAGATGGCAAATGCACAACAATGCCTGGGGCTAACCGCCGAAGCGATACAGGACCGAGCAGTATGCAGACGCGTTCTGCGATCTGCGACATTAGCCAACCCCATAAGCGGAGCAGTAGCGATGCAGTAAAAATGGGAAACTCGTTATGCATAAGTTCGTGTAGCGAGAAAAGGGCTAGTAAAAGGAAAAGAAGATGCTTGTGTTGACGAAGACCCCAATTTATCAATTCTTTGTCGTTCGCAGCGATTAGGCCTTTAGCCAATCACTATCTGGAAAATAGAGTCATTTCAAGAAATTGAGCCGTCAATTGGCCACCACTGTGGGGCTAGATCAAGTCAGTATTTTATGGTGATAAACCAGAAATGATTGCTTGAAAACCTGGTCGAAAATTGTATCTCTAAAATGCGTTACAGACATATATATGTATATATATGGGCCTGGGATAGCAGATTAGCTGTAATTATGATTTTAATCCATTTATAACAGTGAAAACGATAATTTTATCTCTAAACGCGTTTTTCTCGAAACAGCATTTTTCAAATTTGCTGTAGTGATAACTCGGAGACAAATGATCCGATCACTATCAAATTTTTTCTGCATGTTCTGTATATATTTCTCCATACAATGACCTACCAGTTTTTTGATCTGATTTTGGCAGGCCAAAAACGACTAAAATGTTGGGTAAAATTCAACTGTTTTTTTAAAAACGCCGCCATTTTGTCAATTTTTGATTTTTTTTTCGATCGTAGGTCATTGTACGGACAATATCTTCTAGTTTAACGAAAATTGTTTTTTTTATATTTCATCTACGGAGAAGGCCGGAATCACTGCAGCAGTGGAGGACCGTTTTTTTTAACGCCGTCGGAGATCGCGTGTATCTGGAAAACTATTTAAGTTTTTTCTTCAAAAATTTTACTGTGTATTCTTAAAATATGTATAAATATACCCTTAAAATTTTAAAACAATTGATACAGTAGTTTTTTTTTAAATTCCCAAAAATCGCATTTTTTTTAGGCTGTTACACTATGTGTGCCCCTTAAACCCAAAATTGTGTTATAACGTCAACAAATTTGACTTGTTTTTAACTTCTTTTCAGATAGCTCTCCCCTCTAAGCTCATTGGAACACAGTGTCATATCAGGTGATTTCTCGTACACTGACCACACAATTAGGGGAAATTTTTCTTAAAATTCCATTATGCAATGAGAAATATGTAGCTAATTGGGGCAGATAGTTTCCTTAGCAATTTCAACTGGCCGTTGAATTTCCCGTTATGATCACAATCACTTTTCTCTATTGGAAGGAAATAGTAATATACATAAATCCCTCATTGGACAAACATTTTCATATCAAAAGAAAAGGTGGGATATGACCCGAGTTGTAAAGAGCAGCAGGGTTAGGTTATCAGGGTTAGAGAACTGTTTTTTCGGTCTTACAAGACGTTCAAAAACATACAAATTTGTGCGTCATCCTCACGCTCTCATATGTGGGTATGTACATATAATGAAATTACAGCTGTCAGGTCTTTGAATAAGGCCAGTCTGCTACACACTTCCCAGCAAGATTAACATTTAGATTGTGGGATGTCTCCGACAACACTTTACCGCGTCGGGTTTTCAATGGGACGAATCCATTTTCGCACCAGTAACAAGAGTACTCAAATATCTCAATAAACACAAATCGCCTGGTGCAGGTGGTACATCTCACGATCTTCTAAAGAGGTCTTCTTTTTCGCTGGAAAAACGGTCTGCGTACGCTCTCTCATCAATTCTAATCATCAGGAATCTTTCCGAGTAGCAGGCCGTCTCTAAAAAAGGCGAATGTTCTCCTCTCCCCTCCTACAAACGCAATAATTATCACTTTCCTCGTGTGAAAATAAAACACGCAATACAAATAAAAAAATCGATTTAATCATTTTATTTGCTGATTTTGCTATTTTTATTTCTTTTGTGCACAGACTTCATTTTCACGTTTAATTTGAATTTTTAAATTCAGCCCACACAGCTGACAAAAAATTGTTCCAGCGTGTTGCAGAATCCCATGAATTGGATTTGTGAGTGTGTACGAATAAACGGGCGAAAAACGCACGCTTGCCGAATTCGGCCCCAGGACCAAACATTTCATCGAATGACTCTTCCTACTCTTCACGAGCTTATTTGGTCCCTTGTTAGTTTATTTTTTCTCTTGCAAACGTACCCGTTTTTCGTCGCATTTCATACATGGTTGCCAATTAAAATTGTTAGTACTTCAATAGGGTGACCAGATAACAACAGTAGGAAAAAAAAAACTTTAAATAAAACAACAATGGTGCGAGATATAAAATTGGTTACAGATTCATTTTGAATTATGATCGCGGCAGCCAATTGATGAATGCTCGCCGTGAGATGACCTAGTCGCCAAATTTTTCCTTCACAACTTCGAGCGTTGCATCGATTGATATATTGATGTTGTCGAGCTCTGACCACAGAAACTCGATTAACATTGCTCTATATCTGACCAATGTCGGTAACGGTGTCTCCTTCCTCAAATAAGGTCCGATGGTGCCGCCATACCATAAATCCTTGTGGATGCATTAATGCTTGACCGAACACTTGTGGATTGTGTTCGATCCAATAATGGCAATTTTGCTTGTTGATGACTTTTTCATGATGAAATGGAAAACCTTACTGAATATTTTGACAGCTGCTGAAACACAACAATTGGAAAAACCATCATTGATATCTGGTCACCCGTTATAATTTTCAATAAACTTTCATTAAAAAGGGGAGCGGAGCTCTAGGACGGAATTTCAACAATAATTTTGGAACAGAAAGTGTGCGTGGGACCGAGGTTGTTTCAACTCTCGTTGTTGGGCACATTTCTAGCAACTCGTCCTTAGTTAAACTTTCAAAAACGGGCTTCAGAAGATCTTGTATTTACTGCGAAAGGGCTGCTTGTGCGCAAGGTCCGCAGCATCGCGCGTGTGAGGATACCGTTTTCGAACGTTGTGCTGCGCGTTTTTTTCGTAGGTTATTTTCCAATCTACAAAACTAACTTAATGATGAAACAGTTATTGAAATTAGTATTTAGTATATATTCCTCATTCAGTCTACAGATTTTTTTGTAAACATCTGTAATTGTATTTCGAAATCGATGTATTGGTTGAGCATATTCGGCATATTTCATTGTTTTTGTTCTGGGAACACCAGAATGGAAGTGAAAGCACTAGAGAAATCCAAAATGTGTATGGGGAGAGTGTTCTCAGCGAGTCCAAGTGTCGGCATTGGTTTGCAAAGTTTAGAAATGGCGTGGTTGAACCTCGTTCGGGTAGCCCAGAAGAACTAGAAGATGAGCTTCTCTACTCCACCGTTGAAAGAAATGCCACTGTTACGGTAAGGAAACTCAGCGAAAGCCATACGATCATCCATCGACACCTAACAAATATGGGAAAAGTCGTAAAGTTGGGAAAATGGGTACCACACCTCCTATCAACAAATAATCTTCAGCAAAGAATCGAAGCTTGCGCTGCACTTCTATCGCGTCATTATCAAGAGCCGTTTTTGAACAATATAGCTAGTGAAAATACTCATTGTACATATTGGTTAAATTGTAGTATTTTGCTTACATACACATATTAATATTCTCAAAGTAGTTTGAAGCTCTTACTGATTTTAGATTATCTGTAGGCAGAGTATTATTTCCCTACCACTTTGCTTGCTTGGCAACATTTTACATTCTTATCAACACATTCGGAATATGTAGAAAAAAAGAGTGTCATTGAGGCTGAAAGAATTGCTGAAGCTTACGATTGACAAAAGAATTCGGTCCATGATTCCATTAGCCAACACAAAAATTATTCATGATCGACAGTTCATTTCAATGACTTCGATGTTCAATATAATGGAATTTATAGTTTAAGTGAATCTAGCATTTTCTGTAAATCTGCGATAAAATGTACATAGATGGACCGAAGATAGCTCTCGGTTGAAGAAACAAAATGTAATTAGAGCCAAAATTTCGGCTGATATCATGACATACAATGACGGCCAAGCGGTTGTTGTTGGTCTGGACGCAACATGATGATGATAATCTCGCTTTCGCACGTGTTGCTTGCTATAAAGTGCCTCAGTGACTCTAATGACTTATTCCAAAAAAATCTCACAAAAATGATAACGACGAATCAGTCCAACTTAGAAAGTAGTGTCAGTTATGCTGATGAATTAGGCAACTCGATTCTGTCCTCAACCGATATAATTAAGTCCAAGCTCACCAACATCGACAAACAATCTGCAAGTCTGGTCGAGATGAAAACTGCGATCAATGATCTCAAAGCAGTTTGTTCCGCCCAAAACATCTCTAATCTTAAATTGTGCGAATCGATAAATAACCTGCGTGAAGATCTTGAGACTCAATTTCAATCTACCTCAAAGAACCATCCATCTCTAATGCAGCCTGATCCAATGCTCGAAGTAATCTTTGACAGAATCAACGGTGTTGGTGACGATCTAGCTGCCGCACAATCAACCATTTTCGATATTGAGAATCATATCGAAACGGTAAGCAGCAAAATTGACGATTTACCATTCCACACACAACACCATCAGAATGTCCACTACAATACATCAATTTTGGCTGAATTACTGGAAACCGAAGTCGACCCACTTTTACCACCACCTCCTCGTCCACCACGGTTAATTAAATCTACAACTTCTCCCGCTGCCACTTCAATCCAGGAGACCGAAACTGTTTCACTGTCAACTCCTCCCATCGCCGCCCCACGCAAGCTAATCAAACATTTTGGTACTACATGGACACCTTCCGAATGGAGGCGTAGACTGGAAAAAATTGAAACCGATATGAGTACATTCTTCATCAAAGGCACCCCCGTAAACGCTGATATTTCTTGGATCACGAAATTCTTCGCAGACAAATACGGCATCACCATCAGCAAATGTGAAATTTTCCTGCCATCTCACCACAAAGGTAATCGAAGCTTTAAATTCGACCTCCCTGCTACATACGAATGGTTATTTAAAAACCCTGCTGGTACTAATTTCAACGTTGGAAAGATGCGCATCTGTAAATAGATCGAAACACCTACCAAGAAACAGGATAAAAAGAAGCTTAAATCTAAGTTACCTAATTCCGATTCCAACTCCCATCCCAAATCGGACTCTAATAAAATACCGAAATCCGTCCCAAACCGTAGCAAACCTGACTCTGTACCGAAAACCGTTTCCAACTCCCGTTCCAATTCTGACTCTAATTGGAGATTTAAAACTAATATATTCCCCAATTTCGCCCCTCCCACTCACATCCCGAACCGACTTCATCGGTCCTCTAATTATATTGCACCTGCAGCCTCCGTTCCACCCAAGCCACCGCGTCAACGCATCTCTTTCAAATTAGCACCAACCGCTCACAATAACCCCTCGGAAATACCTAACCCCTCTGCACGTGCCCCCACTAGCACTTCTTTCCCTAATTTTGACCTTAAAACCGAAGCTAAATATCCCAATTTCGTTAGGTCCCATGTTATAAATCCCTCACATGAACATGTGTCTAATGCCCCTTCAATCACCCCTGCATCGCCTTCAAAATCTTCGTCCACCTACCCCATTTTTGACCCCCTTCTGCCTCCCACAGTTAAAATAACCCAACAAACTTTTGGCTCAACAGAATGTCGTTATGCACTTTCTAGGCTTAGAGAAAAAAAGACGTACGAGAATATACGTCTCCTTCTAGCATATCTGCATGACAAATCAGACTCAGTTTGTTATGAGGGGAAAACTAAAACAAGCGTCATGGTCTCAATACAGCAGGAAGGTCTCCCTACTGACCTTACAAGTCTGAGGAACTTATACATCAAGTTCCACGAGATTTTTAATATGTCTCCGCAAAAAGTCTCAGACGACCTTGCTGCTTTCGGTAACTATGTGCACTCAAAAAGGATCTCACACCTCCAACGAAGCAGAGCTGACAACGACAAATTTTTTCGTCCCTAACGTGCTACCATTGCCAGTGTTTCGACCATCCACTCCTACGCCCTCTCGTAATAACCTTCCTCTTACCTTTTACTATCAAAACGTAAGAGGACTGCGATCTAAGACCCGTGCCGTCTTGCGCCAATCTCACGCTCTCCCATTTGAGGTCTACGCTCTGACCGAAACTAATCTAATTCCCGATATAAAGAATCAGGAATTATTCCCCCCTAGTTTCAATGTTTTCCGAGACGACGATCTTACCCGCCCAAATGATGATGCTCCGTATCGAGGTGTCCTACTGGCCGTCCGCAATGACCTAAACTCTTCACCAATCGCTGTTTCTACTTCCTCTAAACTTGACTACGTTTCAATAAAGATAACACTCCCCTGCAGGTCCCTGTACATTATGTGTTTTTACATCCTACCGGCCCAACCAATCGAATGCTACCAACTCGCTATCGATGCAATTGATCAAATAATTAACTTATCTGATCCTCTCGATGATATCATCGTATTTGGCGATTTCAATCTACCTCAGCTGCACTGGACTCAATCAGATGATAAATCTTTTTTTATCGCTTACCCTATCTCGAGTAAAGAATGTCTCTTCTTGGATGAGCTCACAGACTCTAGCTTATGCCAAGTTAGTGGAGTCTCCAACTATATGGGAAGGCAATTAGACCTCATTTTCACCACTGACCCCATAAATTCCTCTGTGTCGCTCTGTCCCCTTTCACTATCGACCATTGATAACTTTCACCCACCACTTCTTCTTTCTCTTTTCCACCACTCTACTTTCCGCCCCACCCCATCTGCAGCTACCACTTCTTACGACTTTCATAAAGCGAATTTCCGCAAAATTAACGCATATCTTAGTAAGTGTTCTTTTGATTTCGCCAATATGCCCCTAAAAAGTGCTCTCTCTATTTTCTACAGAGAATTACTTAATTCTATTTCTCTCTATGTCCCCTTTTCGCGTAATAGGACCTCTTCTACGAGCCCCCCGTGGTATAATTGTAAACTTCGCTCTTTACGTAACAAAAGAAACAAATTATGGACAGTTTTCCTCCGGTCCAACTCTTTTGTTGACTATTCAAACTATCTCGGGTCATACCTTCAATTCGCCCAGCTCTATAAGCGATACCTTGATAGTGCGCAATCAAGGTTTATAAATGATCCTAAGTCTTTCTATCAATTCGTTAATTACAAAAAAAATCCGACGGTTTTCCTCCATCCCTCTCATACGAAAATATATCATCAACTGATTCGCATACCATAGCTAACTTTTTTGCTACTTTTTTTAAGCAATCTTTTGCCGATAATTCCTTCGTACCGGATCCCTCTTATTTCAAATACCTACTTATCTTCCCTATTGGCCCTACTATTTCTCATAGCTTTGATCATACAGTAATAGAAAACAAATTACAACAACTTAATGATGAATACTTACCTGGCCCAGATGGCCTTCCATCCATATTTCTTAAAAAGTGTTTCTCAACTCTTTCACGCCCCCTTGCTAATCTCTTCCGATTATCGCTCTCTCAAGGTGAATTTCCACAGATATGGAAGTCCTCTTTCATAACACCCATACACAAAAAGGGATTAAAGAGCGAAGTCACTAATTACCGCCCTATAGCTAAACTTTCCCATATACCCAAACTCCTCGAAAGTATTTTGCATGAAGCCTTAAGCTTTCAGTGTAAATCTTTTATTTCCCCCAATCAACACGGCTTTCTGAAGGGTAGATCAACTACCACTAACCTCGTAGAATTCGTGTCCTCTGTTCTCTCAGCCTTAGAAAATGGTAAAGAAGTTGACGTTATAACAACTGATTTCAGTAAAGCTTTTGACAAGATATCTCATAAACTAATCCTGTTCAAATTGTCCGTCCTGGGCTTTGAACCCATTTTGCTTAAATGGATATCTTCTTACCTGGATAATCGTTTTTATAATGTTCGTTTCAGATCTGTCCTATCGGCCCCTTTCTTGGCCACTTCAGGTGTTCCTCAAGGTAGTCACCTAGGTCCACTCCTCTTCATCCTAACTATTAACGTTGAAGGTCGTTCAACACTCAACACTTTCTCTCTATGCTGACGATACCAAATTTTTTAAACCCATTTCCTCACAACAAGACTCCACCCTCCTTCAAATAGATCTAAATAGTTTTTCCACCTGGTGCATCAAGAACTGCTTAGAACTCAATGTCTCCAAATGTCAATTGATTACTTTCTCACGTAAGTGCAAGAAGTCTCCTCAACGAATTTACCATCTCGACGGCCAACCTATACCCCTTGTTGAATCTATCCGCGACCTTGGTATATTATGCGACAGGCAGCTTAATTTCCGCTCGCATATTGATGAGATAATTTCTAAAGCAAACTCATCACTCGGCTTCGTTAAAAGATGGTCCAAAGAATTCTGCAACCCGTACGTGACTAGATCACTATACATCACTTACGTTCGCCCCCTTCTCGAGTACGCTAGCCAAGCGTGGTGTCCCTTTCAACGAGTTCATGTATCTCGTATTGAGAGGATCCAGCGTCGTTTTCTTCGCTTTGCTCTTCGAGGTCTACCTTGGAACGATCCTCTAATCTTTCCTCCCTATCGAGACCGTCTCAAACTCATTAACCTGAATACCCTTGAGGAACGAAGGGACGCAGCAGACATTTTGTTCATTCACCGACTCCTCTCAGGCTCCGTCGATTGCATGCCTCTTTGCAACTCCATTTTCTTTAACACTAACCCTCGTAATCTACGTTCCACCCGTCTCTTTTATCTACCTATCCACCGCACCACATATGGCTCTAACGAACCAATCTCCCGTATGCTGTGTAAGGTAAACTCCAACCTTTCCGTTTTCGATTTTAATCGCAGCACACTTTCCCCCAAATTCGATCTCCTTCACCATCCTTAGCTTTAAGCCCTAGTATTAGTTTAAGTCTTAGTTTTTAAGCTTGTATTAAGCATAATAAATGGGGGCGTTAGCCCCCACGAAAATTAAAACAACCATAATATTTATCGAGGTTGGTAATGCAAAGCCGCGAATCCGTAAACGAGATATGAATCTGATAGATGCGCATCATCTCTGCAAAGCATATGCATCGGCAGGAAAGAGGAGCACATATAACTCTAAGGAACAATATTTCCATCACTTTCGTATCTTAAAACGAAAACACCACCTTCGCTCAACAAAAAGAGCATTCAGACAGAGAACTAGTCTGTTGTACCTGATAAGTTCTTTTTGCTGGAATTGTTGAGTCTTTTGTAGAAAGTTGAGTAAATGCTTCAGTGATAAAAGTAAGCGTCAGCATTCACCACATCACCGCTGTGTACCTGCAGCCTGATGCCAACGTAGACCGGACAATCGCAGAAATAGTGCTCACGATGTCGTCATCACTCTCACATCAAGCGTCGTAGGATGTTATGTCATTTATGTATATCATAAATAGGTGCTAAGTAGACGCGTAGTGCGCCTTTACGATGCCAGCAGTATACAGTCACAGTCTACTACTACAAAAGAAGATACGTGGCAGCATCCTGAACAGTTATGCCATCTGCAGTTATGCACACATTAAACCTAATGGTAGTTATGGCAGCTCTAACCGAGGATGCAGAAAGTCTTAACACATGTTCCGGTACTTAGAAACTCTCCTCTGAATATTTCCTAGAAAGCTCAAGCGATCCCATGGTGATCTTGGACCCAAATAAGATTACATGAATTCAGCCTTCTGAATGCGCGTATTCTTTTAGACTCTCAAATCAGGTTGGAACTGGTATGGTTTACAGAAAGGGTTGAAGCGCAACATGGCTGTTGCTGCAAATGCAGATACTTCTCCATTTCCATCGATTCTTCACAATACAGTATTGTGGATATCTGATCTTGAAAGAGAGACGCAAGTTTTTCCGCCAAAAAAAAGTCAGCGTCCATAAAGACCGTATTACAATTCTTTCCTGGCTCAGATTCTGGCTGAACTCGTTCTTGAGCACAGTGATAGTAATTTTCGTACTTACGTAAAAGAGGAGTTCTAGTGTTCTTACATTCAGGTCGATAAGATCAAAGGCTGTCGGTGCGCAAGGCAATCAAAACTCCAGAACGTGTTGTATTAAAGACAACTTTTCTTTAAACACAAGATGGCTTTGAGATTGCAGCCCTTGAATAGCAAGATGAGGGAAATTTTCTGGAGCTCTGCTAATATGCCAGTGCCAGGCTAGCAGTGAAAATTATTCTCAGAGTTGCCTGAAAATGGTCTGGATATACATATGCCATCGGTGCTAGGCGGCTTGAAGCCATTAAAAAAAGCAACATGATATTTCACGACCTCATTTGTTGCTTGAACCGATGACAGATCCCAGCTACTAGTGTTTCTAATCTGTCTTCCTAAGACTCACTCTCCAAAATCTGAATTAGCTTCTTCTATCTTTCATTCGATCTCTAAAGATTTCAGTCTTCTTCTTAATTAGTTTTAGTTTTAAGCTCCACCATTAAACGAGCGATCTGCAGAAATTCTTCCCGGTTAGAAACGTCAATTCAAAACATTTACTTAGGGCCATATTCAGTTTCATTCAGTATTTTCTGTCGTCAGCTTTGTCCTGAGTTTAGACGGAACATTGATAGAGTTATCGAGTTCTTTCTTAAAGCGTGTCTAGTTGGTTTTTCTGGGATTCCTCCTCTTCAACAAGTGCGAAACCTCGCATCCGATTTTAAATTTGAAGTACCCAGAGTCTGACATGGAAGTCGCGCCGTTCTCTATTCATATCGAATCGCATGTATGCCTCAATAATATTTTGGTTGCTAAAATTTGCCCAACTTTAGACGGTGAGATAGAGAAGTTCTCTGTCTTTCCGATCACTCATAATATGTTGGTGTGAAAGCTTTTAAACATCCGAAAATTCAAATGTATTTATTCCACACCCATGGTTCCTATATCTATATTATGTGAGGTTTTGTATTCAAGGCGGAAAGCCTCATTTATAGACATGGCGTAGTAGGCAGTGAAGAAGTATTGTACTTAGTCGTTTTGAGCAAATGTATTGTTTTGGCGGGGAATGTTGAAACAGATTTAACCACAAACAATATCGGCTCTTCAGAAACATCAGTCCAGTCAGTCGTGTGCGGATCTAAGTGATGGCTGCACTCATTTGGAAATAAAATGAAAGTTGACCTTCCTGAGGTCCAGATAGCGACGTGAGTCATACTTAGATTTATTGGTCTCAACTAAGTCTTGTCTAACCATACTACGAGAGAGGCGCCGTACTTGTTTTCCCTTGCTCTCCCTGTCAGAATATCAGAATAAGTTTTCCGCTTTTCAGTGTCGAGTTTAGGATTCTGAGTAGTGTGCGTCATAATATACGAGTATTGTGTTACACTCTACTTGATTTGCACTGTATGTATGATGGTCTGCTTATCTGGGATTCATCTGGGATGGAACTGTGTGATGTGCTTAAATTGAAGCATAGTAATAACGATTTCTTAAGCTTTTTTTACAATACTTCACAGTAAGTGATGTGGTGTATCGCGCCACCCGAATTTGTCCGGATCCTAATTACGGTAGAGTTCCAAGCGATACAATGTTATAATGTGCCCACAACATAATGTCCTTACTAAAACATCATTTTATGATAACATTCGAGTTCGAAATTGTTTAGATTGAAATTTTTCTTTCAACCCTTCTAATGTGTAAAATTTTTTTCTAAACTGTTTTATAAATTCGTAGTTACATCATAGCTCAATATCTACTTATGTGAGTGTTGTTTTATTTTTTTTTTTTTTGTAATATTAAGCCCCACACGAGCATACATTAAATCCGGTTTTTGTCGATGAAATCAATTTAGACCACATCCATGAAATTATTTCCAATAAATAAATTTCCACACTATATCTACTGTTTGAGAAAGAAAAACATGATGTGCCTCTTTCAACTTCGTATCTAAACTTTTATCCCACAGACTGTGTTTTTTTTGTATTTCCTTTTGTTTGCTCAGTTTTCGGCGGTAGTAGGGTAGGTATCCCTCAAATTATTTCTGCTTCATTTTGTCATTTTAAACAAAGTGGAAATTTTCGATACTCTACAAATATTTTTCGTATCATTTTCCCTTAGGGCATGGAGCTGTGGAAAGACATGGAGGGCACTTGAAAATACATCCACCCACTGTCTATGGGGCTCTTAGGCCTAGCCAGTAACAGGACTATAAATTTAAGTTTGTTTGTCTATTATTTCCAAGCTTGCTTTTTTATATTCTCAATATTAAGACGTAACATTTCCTTCAGTGATTTCAATGTCAGCAACTCGCTCTCAGATGTGTCAGAATACAGATACGGACACCATACCATATATCCGATTTTCATATACGTATCCGAATACTCTCATATGTATACGAGTACAAGGAGGTCTCTGGTAAACAAATTTTTTTTCCGCTGTTTTTAACTCACTGATTTAATATCTGTAACACATCGTGTACACATCGTGTACGGATATTGGACTGAGGGGAGCGCATTAGCGTAATAGAAATAAAAAAAATGCGATTTTGGGCATGTTATGGAAAACCACACACAAGATATGCATAGCAATAAAATATAAAATAACAGTAAAGCGGGCCTGGGGAACAGCACACAGCACACAGCACACAAAACATGAACCGAATACCCTTGCCGACATCATAAAAATTTATGATTTTCATTTTTCGAAATGAAGATTCTGCGATAATATGGCAAAGGCGGGATAAAGTAGGAGGACTGCCGATACAAATTCAGTTCTAACACTTCTTGTCGTCATATTAAATGAATTGTAGACGAATGGATATCAGAATCGTCGGATTAAATTATTTTTTGAAATATATTTAGTTGAATAGGGTCCTTAGAAATGTTTGTTTCAAATTTAATTTCGTCGTGTTCTTTGAGATACGAGTACATTCTTTTTAATTTTAGCACTCTCTGTATTAACATGAATTTAGTGCCATCAAATTTTCGTTGGTACGAATCCTTATACTCGTATAAGATAGATAATAGACAATTTTAGACAGAAGTTTAATGAGTTGGAACTTGTGGACGGTATTGTAACTATGATTCTTCATCGCATATTCTTTTAATACCCATTGAAATTGGAACTGTTATTTCATATGCATTTCGGTCAGATATCCATATCGACATTGCGTACCTCCTTAGATTGCTCTATATTGGATGACTTCATCACTGAATATAATGCTGTTGTTCTGCATTTGAAGGTTCTACTTATTTTTCCTACGTACACGGCAGGGCAGGGCAGGATTTTTCGGTGTCCTTTTTTGACAACACCCATCTAGAAATGTTTCCCCAATTGTATGCGCAAAGACATAAACTCCCAAGATTTTGCGAATTCAGAGGCAGATGCAGAGAAAACCTCATTTGAGCTACTTCGATAACTCATGACATTTGAGGACTGTTTTTGGGATTTAACCGGGTTGTCGAAATAGACTTGGTGACTGAGAAGTTAAAGGCAAACCAACGACAGCGTTCAACCACCCATAGTGGGCTATTCTAGACGTCTCATCGGGTTAAAAGGCCGACCATGTTAAACATTACTTTTGTTGAGAAGCAACATACATATTGATGCACTCTCCTATAATGTCACGAAAAACGGACAAATACGGACAAGCTGCCATCCAGGATGGAAAAATGTGACATCTACTATATTGATTGATATAGCGAGCAGAATCAGTTCCTACATATAACTAAAATATAATAAAACTACTCCACATCCATTTAGGGCGACACCAAATTTTCCGAATCTACTTCTTCATTCCAAGACTCTACCCTTCTTCAAGAACACCTTGAGAGGTTTTCCACTTGGTGTCAACCAATACTCAGGTTCAATCCTATCTCGATTTTGGGATATGTGCGGATTGTGAGTTAATTCTTGAAGCAACTCATCACTTGGTTTTTCAAACATTGGAATGCAGTACCTTTGTCTGGCCTCTACTGGAATATGCCAGCCAAGTGTGGTCCCTCTTTCAGAGAGTTCCTTTGCGAATCAAGAACATTCAGCGCCCTTTCCTTCGATATGTTATTCGAAGACTACTCTGAACGGCCCTTTTATTTTACCAGCGTATCGTGACCACCTCAAAATTATGAATACCATTGAATAACGCAGATGTGTAGCTGGGATTCCATTCATTGACTGCTCTCGGGTTCTGTGAATTGTGCCTCCTTTTACAAGTCTATTTCGTTCAATGCTAAACCTAGTAATTTACGATCGACTCTTCTATATACCAGCCAACAAACCTCTTATAGTTCCAACGAACCAACCAGAGGCCAATTCTAACCTCTCTGTTATTGATTTCAACTTAAGCACTCCTCGTCTCAAACACGATCTCCTCCTTGATTCATAGTTTTTTTGAAAGCCTTTTTGCTAGTTTAAATTAGATTAACGTTGTATAAAGCTAATAAACAGTGACTTTAATAAAATTAAAATTAAACTATAATATTTGAATATGGTTTTATTATCAGAAGAAGATTTAGGCAAAAGTCTTAAGCTTCAGCCATCTGAGGAAACGCCTGATTACAATTCGCATTAAGGCTAAATTACCAACATAAGCCTGATAAGTGCTAACGTCGTTATAGAGTAAATGGACGATCGTGCCAAAATTCTAAGAGCCCTTTTACTAGCACGTTCCAAGCACAACGTATAGATCAACCTTTGTGATTTGAATGAAAACTTAGAAGAGTAAAGCATCTTTGGCGGCACAGTTGGAAAATATAGCCTACACGACGGCAGCTTCGAAAATGGATTGAGATTTATCGACTTCATGGTGGGGAGAAAGGTAATAATTCGCACATCTCAACATCCACAAATGGATCTGGCAATCAGCATTAAAAAATCGCAAACCTGATCGATCACATTGCGATCGGAACAAGACACAAATAATCACGGCTCAATCGAGGCCACGGAAAGGTGCTTCAGAAATCATGCTCGCATGTTCTAACAAACATAGCTTGAAAAAGATACAAATAGCGAACACTATAGTTGGTACTGAAAATTTGAAAGGATTGAAGACGATTCTGCCGGGCAGAACAAACTATTCATCGTGATGAAAATCGACAACAATGTCGTCCACTCGGCGACGTCTGAATGCTGACATCTAACTAATAGGGCTGCAAGAGCAAACGTACCATCAAGGGTTTACATATGTTTCTCCGCTCAAAAACGGAGCGTTTTTCAAGATTTTTTTTCGCTACGATATTAAATTAATATAAAAAAAATAAAATATACATTGTGTAAAGTATTCCTTGACGAATACAAAACTTTATTTACAATTGAAGAAAAACTATTTTAAAGTATACATTTCGCTCATCTCCGGAATCCTCTTTTCAAAAACGTGCTGGGCGGTACCAGGAATGTCTCTGGTAGGTTTCATCTGAAACACAAAAAAAAAACCGTTGAAGTAGATAGATAAAACTAGTCTCTATCATAGCCGTTTTCAAAATTTTTTAACAAAATGGAAACTTTTTGAACGTATGAGGCTATTTTTGACTAAAAAACGAGTCACATTTTTATTTATAACAAATCTAAAAATTAAGATATCTCCTACGTAGGAGACTAGATAATGGTATTACGAATATCCGTGCGAAATGGCATGCAAATCGGTTGAGTGGTTCAAGAGATATTTCTGGTATCGTCTCGGAAAACACTGTTTCGAGAAAAACGCGTTCAAAGTTTTGCCACTCGGTTTTAGGTCGAAAAAGACGTATATAAATAGAATATAATTTTCTTTTGTAACTTACATATCATCATCGATGCCTGGGCCATATAATGCGTCACTTCCAGATGCTGTGGCTTCATCTAATTTGGCCTTTGCGGCTTCGGTCATGAGTGAACGCCTTGATTTCGTTGCGCCAAGCGCAGCGCGTTCAGTGAGATCGAGTCGCCGCGAGTCCTCTAAGTCGACCCAGCGATGAGCATTGGGTCCACTGTCAATCCCCATAATCTGCATGATCTTTAACAAAGTTATTGCTCCTTCATTATACAAACAGGCAGCAACATTAGCAGCAATCTCAACTACTGTCAAGCCTGAGTGCAGCGTCTTTGGCGATATTTTCCAGATTAAGTTATTGAGACTCTCATTATTATTCTGTGTGTAGCCTCCTACATAACGCTCTAATAACTCGATCTTACTGAGGTTCTCGTATATGGGCCTAATAGCATGGAGAACTTCCACTGGTAGTGGTTTATAGTCGTGGGTATATTCTGTCGATTTTCCGCTGGCTTTTGCCTTTTGCCATGAACACCATGACTCGGAACCCGGTGGACAATTATCATGATGCGGCTCGTTATCCGTTGATCACGAGCACATCACGAGCACTTTTAAATTTTTTTGCGGACGCACTTGAAGTAAAGTCATCGCATTCAGCCTGATGGCGATTTTTCGGCGGTACTCGCTTAGATTTCACATCTTTTCTTAAAACTCCAGATTTATGGTATTCTCTCGACACCTTTTTGCGCGATAACGACATGATTTTTCCACTTTATTTCTTTTCGAAATGCAAAATCTGCAGTGTGTCTTGCCAGCGTGGCTTCGAAAGCAAAACTAAAAATGTGCAAAACTGAAAAGGCAAAAAAAAGGCTCGCCCGATCCGACGTCTAACGGTCATAACTTTCTTAATTATTGGAATTTTTGAAAAATTCTTGCGGCATTTGAATTGCAAAAGAATATAGAATTTTTTCATGCAAAAAAAAAAATCGATTTTTTTCAGCGGAGAAACATATGTAACCCCTTAAGGGGATTGAGTTTGAAAGGAGGATAAGCCAACTCATCTATAAAATATAGTCAGATGAAAGTATACCCGGTGAACTGAATTTCAGCATCGTTTGTCCAATTCTCGTAACTATATAGTAATCAGTCTCTCAGTCCAGAATTGCATCTATTGTGCTATGGAAAAGCTTGAAATTCTGTGTCCACCACTGTTTTTTTAGGGCTGGTTAGTCCACCACAGACTAGATATTCATTTACTGATCTTGGAAAAAAAGTCAGGAGCTCCGAGTCGATGCCCACCTACTGTTTTTTGATTTAAAGATAGTATATGACTGCACATCTGTAGACAATTTCAACTTGGCTTTCTTGCTAAACTCGTCCGTCTGTGCAGGGTGACAATAGTCATAACGCCACCCAGGTATTTTTTGTTTAAAGGGGATTTCGAAAAGGTGACGCACTATCCCATTTATTTAAGATCATTCTTGAAAGCATTGTGAAAATGCCAGGGACACAATATTCCAAATCTGTGTATGATACAACTGCAAAACGAAGTGTTTTTTTTTCGATCAGAAAGAACACCCAAAACCAACACACTTGCCGCGAAAGGCAGACTATATCTTTGTCTATCAAGGCTCCGCCATAAATTCAAACAACGACCGGACCCTAGAAGTCAAGCGAAGGATTACTCTTTGGAATCGCCTCTTTTTTGAGCTGTGTCCAAATAAGGCGTTCCCATGAAGAATGAAGAAAGCATTGTATTAGAGTCACATTCTTCCACTGAAACATCTAAAGCAGGGACAAGTTGAGTAAATGAATATCACCGCTCTGGCCGGCAACGCTTTCGAATTCATTCCGGAGGGACAACATGGTAAAGGAAGACCTCACATCAGGTAGTGTGCGTGAAAAGAGACTTAAAATAAATTAGTGTACATACGTTACTGACAGTAACGTGGGTGGCCGTGGATCAAGTGGTAGTGTATTGAGTTCCCATTCGGACGGTTCGGCTTTCAATACCAGCCGTGACCGAAAAACATTTTTTCAGGCAACTGAAATCTCGTGAGCTGAATGGTTGCCTAAATACAACATAAAATCAATTTAGCCTCCCCATTAAAATGTTGGATGCCACCCATGGAGCGAAATAACCACTGATCCCAAATATCTTTCTCTTTCTCTCTATCCAATTTTCCGAAAAACGTAACACGTGCTCCGGCATTTTAAGAGTATTTATAAAAAAAAACCAAAAAACAAAGTAGCTTACTAGCAATTGTGTTGGTATAATAGGTCTTAATCCATTAGTGCATAAAATTAATGTAACAATTTTTTCGTATCTTGTTTATTTAAAGTAAAATACTTTTAATTTAAAAGAAAAAAATATTGTGTTTGTTATGGTGAAAATATAGGGTGTTAGTTTAAACGGACTCTATGCAGAGAAGTCATTATTTTGTATAGAAATTAAAAAAAAAAAAAGCAGTTTTTGGGTGGAGGTGCTTTCGCACTTTTTACAAATAAATTTGCGTTTTTTGCCATACTTGGCGCAATACTCCATAAAACGATTCTGCCTGTCAAAGTGAACATCGTTTTTACAAATAGAAGTTCTCGATGAACATGTATCATACGATTGTAGAAGAGTGGTTGAGATGTGTCGGTGAAAATCCAAAAGAGTTCTTAATTGACGATCGTTTAGTCTCACTTTTCTCATAAGAAGCCAAGCATTTATCAGTTGTTCACTGATTTTCGACGCGACAAGAAGTGCTTCGGCTTGAGAACAAATTAAACTGTGAAAGAAAGCATAAATTAGCACCTAGGCATAGTGTGTGTTAGATCCCCAGTAGCCTAGTGCGAGTGTTCCACAGTCACGGTATCAGAGGTAGTGGGTTCGTACCCCCGTATCCCCGAATCGTTTTTTTATTTTTTTTTCTCTTGTTTTCTTTAATTTCCAATATAATTAAAGAACGGTAAAAGAAATCACGTGATGGAAAACAACGAGCGACCCGCTCGACAAAAAACGGGCAAAGTGGATGACGTAATGTCGTCGTCTGATTACGCAGCACAGTCTGTAGAGGGGTCAGTAAAAACGACAACAAAGAGGAGGAGGAAACTAAAACCAACTCCCAGCCCTGCAAAGCGCCCTGTCATATCTACCTCAACGGAGAAGATGCCGGTTGATGTAAATAAAGGGGCTATAATATCAACATCAATGTCCGATGTGAGGGAGGACCGCTACATGGGAGGAAGCAACAGTTTCGTCACATTGGCAGCCTCAGATTCAGACGACGAAGATGAACAAGTCGAGTCGCTGAATACTAGCATCAAAATGCTAGAACTACAAATAGTGGATATAAAAGCCAAACAAATGGCAAGGAGAGAAAGGGAGCAGCAAAATCCCTACCAACAAAAACACGGGCAAATGGAGCAATCCACCAAAAAGCAACCGGAACGACAACAACAGCAAAGACCACCGAAACAAAAACAGCAACCTAAACCTCAGTTGCAACAACAACAACAGCAGAAACAGCTACAACAAAAGCAGCAACAAAAGCAACAACAACCGCAGAAACAACAGCAACAACAACACCGTGAACAGAAACAAAAACAAAGGGTGCCACCAATCAACACCTTCAAGATGGAATTGCAAGACACAATCCAGTTATGTAAGTCGGCCATAGGCAATAATTTTTTTATTAAGAGATTAAGTATGGATAGGCATGCGATTCACTGCAATTCAGTGGAGCGCTATAATAAAATAAAACAATTGTTAAAGGACACGACGACGGAGTTCTTCTCCTTCACACCGAAGGGTGAAAAGCTGTAAACTATGCTGCTGAGGGGGTTAGAGCCGTCTACTGATCCGGATGATCTCCTCGCACTGCTCAAAGAGAAGGAGTGCGCCGAGCTCAAATTCGTGGGGGTTAAGCCATTCGTCACAGCTAGAGCCAAAAGGGAGAAGCGGAAGCTACCATTCTTCCTGGTTCAGCTGACTCCCAATAGCAAATTGGATGGTCTAAGGAGCATTAAAGTCCTACACTACCAGATTGTGTCATGGGAAAAAGTAAAGCGGAGCGACAACATTTTACAATGTGTTCGCTGCCAAAGGTTCGGGCACGCCGCATCGAACTGCGAAATGCAGCCTCGATGCGTGAAGTGTGGAAAGAACCACAAATCTGAGGAATGCGCTCTGGGTAAGGACGGAGCGTCAGAAAAAAGTCAACTATCTTGTGCCTTATGTAGGAACACGGGACACACCGCAAATTATCGGGGTTGTCCCAAATTCCAATACATAAAAAGAGTAAATCTGGCTCGGCAGCAGAAAGTGGAAATTAAACGTCCAGTCGTGCAGACACAAACACCAGCCGTTACTCCCCACGTTACCTACGCCCAAATGGCGGCAGGTAGGGGAAATACGGTACAACAACCAAAGGTAGCTTCTCAGGCCCCAGCGCCTAGAGCACCGGAACCTGTACCTGACATGCTGGCTATCTTGCTCTCTATTCAGGGGCAGATGGCTCAGCTTCAGCGTCAAATACAGGAACAGGCTAAGCGGGTAGATCAAATATACGCGCTGCTGCCGGGCCTAACGCACCTTCAGTCGTAATGGGTACGTACATGGCGGAGCAAACCCTGAAGGTCCTTGCTGTGAATGTGAATTCACTGATAAGGCTTGAACGACGAGCCGCACTATTTAAGTTGCTTAACGACCAAGCCCCTGATGTGCTTTTGGTTAGCGAAACTAAGCTTACCAAAAGACACAAAATGAGGCACAGAAGATACAAAATAGTACGGAGAAACCGACCCAACTCCATTCAGGGAGGTGGCGTTGCGATTTTCGTACGAAAAGGTATACGTTTTAAAAGAGTATACAGTCGTGTAGTACGTGGGTTCCGGGTGCTGGAAGCATGCATCGTGTACATCCCCCTCCGTAGTGGAAAGCGGTTGTACATGGTGTCTGTCTATGCACCTACGGCTACTCAATCCACTTTATTCATCTCAGAGCTCGAGACACTTTTTCGATTCCTGAGGCTGGAATTGGAAGACAACTATTATATTATCGGCGGAGATTTCAATGCCAAACATAGTGATTGGGGAAATAATACACCAAACACTAGAGGGAACCTACTATTCAATTGGCGGGGTCAGCACAGTATAATGTATCGACTCGGGCTTAAAGCGACGGATAGTCCGTCGTTTCCCAGACACGGGTCCTATTTGGATCTCCTGCTGTTCGACTCACGAATACAACTGACATGCACTAACCAACAAACTATAAACTGTCTACGCACTTTCGTGTATGACAGTGACCATTGCGGTCTCAGCACCGAAATAACTGTTCCCAATGAAATTGCGGAATTAGATGAGTTTGTCCAAAGGCATTCCTACAATTATAGTAGGGTGCGTTGGACACACTTCACCAGAACACTGACGAGAGCACTCTCCTCGAATTCGCTCCACCCACCGTCCAACAGAAATCTGTCAAACGAGGAGATTGACAGGTATCTAAAACTAATGGACGAGACAATTAAACGAACAATGGACAAAACGATACCTCGGTATCAACACACTGACGACGAACACTTATTCCGCAATGCAACTATTGACGCACTGCACCGACATAAAAGTAGACTGCTGTCAAGACTAAAAACCTTGTACAGACAGTTTACTGACAGACATAACCCGGAGACCATGACACTGAAGTCGTCGATCAAAAACCTCCAAACATTAATAAAGGAAAATTACAGAGCATCTGTAAGTTTGTATTGGAACAATAAAATTCGGGCTGTAAACACCAGCAACCCGAATATGTTCCCTCAAATAAATAAAATATTTCGGAGAAAAGATCAAAACGACCTTCCATGTCTTAAAATCGCCCGAACGACGAACAACCAACAAATACTGGTAGCAGCGGGCATAGATCCAAATGAGGCTGTAGATGATGACAACTTCTATGTGATCGAGGATCCGCAGGAGCAGGTAGAGGCTATAGGAGCGACTTTCCAGGAAGTGTACAAGGCGAATGGCATCATTGGCCCGAACCACGATCTGGAGAATCGAGTCCTTGTGCACAATTTCTACCTTCGAAATGAAATTGTGAATTGGAGATTCGAGAGCTCGGGTTTCACCCAGTTCAGTGACGATAATATGGCAAATAATGTCATCACCAACGATAGGGTACTACCCCCGTTCATTTCGAAGGAAGAGCTCCAAACGATCTTCGAATCACTTAGAAGTAAGAAATCAGTGGGAACCGATGAAATACCGAACATTGTGCTTCGACATCTCCCTCTAGAAGCGGTGAACATTTATACCACCCTGTTTAATAATGCAATGAATAATGCACATTATCCAGCGCATTGGAAAACTGCGGTGGTACATCCGATCCCCAAAAGGGATAAAGATACTTCCAATCCGGCGAATCTCCGCTCGATTAGTCTTCTTCCAAACATCAGTAAGGTTTTCGAGAAGGTGATCAATAGAGTCCTGACTAAGTGGGTTGAGGACAAACATATAGTTCCGGATAATCAGTTCGGTTTCAAGGCGGGGCATGATATCATTCATGCTGCGTCGAAACTGGTTTCTGATATCCAATGGAACAAAGGCAAGAAACAGTGCACTGGTGCCTGCCTGATTGACTTGGAGAAGGCCTTCGATACCGTATGGTTAGAGGGACTCTTTTTCAAGCTGGACAGGTTAGGCATTAGTAAACCACTGTTGTATATTCTTTTCAATATGCTCTCCAGCAGACAGTTCATCGTGAAGAATGGCGATGTGACTTCTGCTGGAACATTTAACATTAAAAACGGTCTGCAACAAGGTGCGGTAAATTCGCCGATCCTATTCAACATTTACACAAGTGATCTGATAGGTTCACTTCACCATGCCATAGCGTACGCAGACGACTTAATCGCGTACAGATCAGGTCCAAAGATTGAGGTCATTAATATGCTTTTGCAACGTGACTTCGATATAATTAAGCGATATTGCGATGACTGGAAGTTGAAAATCAACTTTCAGAAGTCGGAAACCATTCTGTTTAGGACGCCTTTGTCTGGGGCCTCTAGGGATACCAGAAAGAATTGGCGAAAGTTTTCTATCGTCGGACAACACGGACAGCCACTCGCTTGTCGAAATGTAGTCAGATACCTTGGGATCTGGCTAGATCAATTTCTGTATTTTAACAAACATATAGAGGTTGCTCTGGCCAGAGCCAAAGGTGCTTTTGCCCTTACAAAGAGACTGTTTTATAACAGCCAACTCGATGCGAGGGTGAAGGTGATCTGCTACATGGCCCTTGTCAGGCCCATGCTTGTATTTGGATGTCCCGTGTGGTTTAACGTGAGAGCAAGTTTATTGGAAAAGATTCGGGTGTTTGAGAGGGCTTGTCTTAGGACTTGTCTTCGTTTATACAGAACACCAGAGTCTCAGTACATAAAATTCTATCGTAATGAGGTCTTGTACAATAGGGCGAACCTAATAAGAGTGGACAATTTTGTTATTAAGTTGACTCGAAGACACGTTGCAAGAGCAATGAGCTCGTCGAACAACCTGATCTCCGGGGCTTTCTACCCCAATTATATGTATCACGAGAGAGTTCGCTTTGACGGCTTCATTCCTCCAGAAGCGTTCCTCTATCTAGATAGTAAGGGTCTGATCCAGGACAGATTGGCGGTACCGCTAATCTTCCACGTCGCTCGAACAGCTGCGGACAGGCGACTCAACTACGACAGAGACGTCGCACGTGGCAGTGCGGAGCGTCTCCGGTTCAGTAGGTCGGTAGGGAGTCGCGACATGAGGGATGTTGCTCGGCAGCACCAACAATTTTGGTGGCTAGTTGAAGGAGGGGAAGTCTCGTCGTCCAATTCTTCCAGTACTAGACAGCTCTATAGGAAGCAAAGTCGGTCGTCTGACTATTTTATTAGCCTTGGCCGGCTTATATAGTTTTAGGTAGGATTAAGTTAGTTTTTAAGAAAAAAAATAAATAAATAAATACAAAAAAAAATTAATAAAACAAAAAATGAAAATAAAAAAATATATATATATATATATATGTTTACATGTATTTATATATTTAGTATATATATATTATGTATACACATATATATATTGTATGTCTATATTTGTGTTAGATGTAAGTAGGTTAAGTAGATTAAGATTTAGTTTTAGGTAGTCTGTAAGTTTTTAGTTTTAAGTTTTATAACAAAATTAAAATCAAAATAGCCCATATACTAAGTTTTTTCTATTTAGAAATGTTTTCTTAGTTTAAGCTGTATTGTCCTAACTATAAGAATAAGAACAAAACCTGTCAAAACGTCGAAAGACATAGTTTAAGTGTTAGGCTTAACTTAGAGTGCCCGCATGGGGCCAGTAAGTTAGAATAAGATAATTTTAAGCTAATTAAGCTAATTTTTAAGCATTTTTTTGTCTAGCATTTAAGAGTAATTTAAGTATATAAATAAAAATGCATTTAAACTGAACTGAAACTGAAGCCAAGCATTTACCACAGAAACATCCAGCAGATATGCAAAAATTGGCCACCACCATTTCTTTTGCATAATCCTCGTTCGGTACATAGCAACCAGGTGATCAATTTTATTACCGCCGCCCATACCTTTAATAAAATAATAAATAATAATAATAAATATAAATAAATATAAATAAATAAAATAATAATAATAAAAATTAATCAATAGCATCTAAGCAACCTTCGGTTGGCAAATTGTTGCTTTTCCATTTCCTCGTATCCCCATTAGTTCCCATTGTTACAACGTTGTTGTCCTTCCATCGGATTAATGTTATTTGACCACTATCAGAAATCAGACGAGCCTCTGTCCTTCTTTTTCATTTCCTGTTTTGGTACAGCGTGCATTTATCGGTCCTTCCATCCCTATAGTCCCAGTAGCGTAAATTTCAATACTGGACAAATGTCTCAACAATCTTACAGAGGTAAAGTAATTGTTAAAAAAACACTTGTTGTGTATAGGTACACATTTTTTATCTAAACAATAATGAGAACGAGTAGCAACTACTCGTACCTTGCTACCATCAAGACCCAGTTCCTTATATGGTTGTTCACCATCCACGGTCTTGCCCATATACTCGTATATCAAATTGGAGCATCTACCCATTGCTAAGACTAAAAGCCCAAATCTTAAATCCAAACCTTTTTGGTTTGTTCCTAATGAACTGCTTAGCGTAGTGTATCATACTGTCATCCAATACTCCATGTTTTTCAAATGAATGACTTAGAGAACCGATCAAAGGTCGTAATTTGTGTAAACGATCGGTGTTCACTTTTGTGTTGCCGTTCAAGTGAAAGTTGTTCAAAATACACTCAAATCTGTTCAGATGCATTTAATCAGACAACAATTTGGGTGGTACATATTTTTTATCGGACCAATACATCCTTTTATTATTTTATACATTTTACATAGCCAGACAAAAAACAAATAATTCATTCGTAGATAACATACATACATCCAAGGGCTTACGTCCAAGTGCATACTCGTATAAGTTACTCTGAGCCAGTATTCATTCCAAATGACTGTCATGAAAGAAAAGCTTGAAGAAATCCACGGGCGACTGACATAATTGAGCTTCGTGGCTTGGCTCAAATTTTTGTTCAATATAATATTCCAGTTCTGATTTCACCCAGCCGCTGGTATCTGATTTGAATTTATGAATTCCACAATCAGTTTTCAGTTTTTTTTTGAAAGAGGTTCATCATCACTTTCATCGGAATTTATCGCCCCTTCCAGGTCGCAAATAATTAATAATATCTTCATGCTCGTCTTTGCTGTTATCGGAATCCTTATCAGAATCCCATCGCAACCATTCGATGGAAAGTAGAACATAAAGATTTTTATGAGAAATCTCTTCTCCAGCCTCAAAGTCTTCAATACTTTCCGAAACAATTAACCTTTGAAATACACAAACGAACATTTTTTAAAAACACAAACAACCTTCACTAAATGCTAATAAATTCGATTATTTGCGCAAATTACAATACTACCATATTGTGAAGGATGTTTTTTTTAGAGGTATAGAAATTTAATATGAAATAAAACAATTGAATAGACAATAATATTAGCTTTATTTAATGCCTAATTTTATGCCATTTATTTTATATATGATATCGGGCACATCCGCGCCGCGATTAGCTCCAATGAAACGCAATCGTGAAGTCCAATTTTCGACAACTTTTTCGAGCTATTGCGGCCGTATATCAGCAATAACACGGCGAATGTTGACTTCCAAATCATCCAACGTCTCTGGTTTAACGGCATAGAGTAGTGACTTCACATGTGACTTCCTCCACAGGATTGTGGAGGCCAGTTCACAGGTCCATTATGCGAAATTATGCGCTCAGAAAATGTTTCCCGCTACAAATTGATGGTGTCGCGCGCCGTGTGACATGTTGCGCCATCTTGTTGAAACCAAAGCTCTGTCACATCAATGCCATTCAGTTGAGGAACCAAGAAGTCAGAATTCATGCTTCTATAGCGCTTTCCATTGACGGTAACATTCTGGCCGGCATCGTTCTTAAAGAAATATGAGCCGATGATTTCACCACAAAGCACACCAAACAGTGAGTTTTAATGGTTGTAATGGCGTCTCGACAAAGGCTTCTGGGTTTTCTCCACTCCGAATTCGGCAATTTTGCGTTGAAAATGAGAATAAAGCTGAATCATGTGTTCGGCCCATTCAACGAACTTACGACGCGTATAATGGTCACGCACGAGCTGGATCTTATAAGCTTTTAGGCCTAGCTCTTTCCGTAAAACCTTCCACAAAGTGGATGGGCATAGTTCCAATTGCTGTGCACGATGGCAAATAGACTCATTCGGATTCATTCTCCTCAACACTGCGCTCCACAACGGCAATAACTTTTTTGTTCGCACTGTTTGTCGTCTTTGAGGATGCGTATTATCCACTAAAGTGTACGTGGTGCGAAAACGATTCATCGTGTTCCGAATAATCTGCTCAGATGGACGATTATGTCGACCGTAAAATGGACGTAGCGCACGATAAGTTTGGCGAACCGACCTATGGTTTTCAAAATATGTTTCCACAATTTGCACGCGTTGTTCTGGCCTTAATCTATTCATCGTAAAATGGCAAAACGTACAACTAAAATCAACTTTCAACTATCAAATTGACAATCTGTAGAAGCAGTGTTGCCAGTTTAAAAAACAAACATCTAAAAAAAAACGCTTTATAAATAATAAAGTAACTTTTTTTAAAAAAAATAATCACTTTCGTACACTTTTGAAAATAATTATAATTATAGCAACTTACGAGTACCCTCTACTGCTTAACGCACGCACTTACTTGAATTTGTCACAACATTCTTAAGGCTCAACCATAATCATCATTGGGAAGCATAAGCTAATGTCATAACTGAACGAAATGTCGATAATCATAATGCCTACATAGCTATCTGCCAAATAAATCAAAAAATCACGAATCTATCATTCTTGATGTTTGGTTTTTCTTTTTGTTGCACACTGTAATACACTGTGAAATATTGAAGATATTATAGATAAAAAGAAAAACGGTCGTGTAGTGTACGCAAAATAAATCGCAACAGAAAAAGGAATGGTTTTAAATTAAAGACATGGATCAGGGTCAATATTTCATATACACGCGAATGGGCAGATAACTGTACAATGTGTTATTTAGTTTGATGGGACCACTCCTGGTTAAATATTGCATGAGGGAGCCAATCGTCCCGGAATCCCGCCTGGCTGTGCTGTGTAAGTTTTATCAAAGAACCTAATTCCGAAGACTACAAGGAGATTTGCCATGATTTCTGGGAACTATGGAATATGCCTAATTGCGTTTGCTCAGTTGATGCCCACCCAAAAGCTGAAGTATTTTTCATACAACAAACACTTCAGCATAGTCCTAATGGCAGTATGTGATGCAAAATAACGCTTTACAAATATTGACATTGGAGAGTATGGTAGCCAAATGACGGAGGTAAGAAATGCATATTAAACTATTAAAGGAGTATTCATGTAAAGTTTTAATTTTATGTAGAAATCTTTCATATAAGTCATTTCGGGAAGAGACTGTTGGAAAATAATCTTCCTATTTCTGACACGAAAAACTTGACAGACTCTAAGCAACAGGTACCGTGTTACTTTGTAGCTATCAAAAACTACCAGGAACACTGTTGCCACCGAAGGAAGAAGATTTTAACAAAAGGCTCTCTAGAGCTCGCCGCACAATTGAAAACTCATCCCGAATTCTAGTCTCTCGTTGGCGTATTACATATCTTGAACATTACATAGCGCTTCATAATCTTATTATGTTAAACATGCGCAACGCAGCACCACATTGTCCCAAATACACAGATTGGGAGGACTGTGATGGTCAAGTGCATGGTGGATTGTGGCAAAGTGAAGTTGGTATTAATTTACAATCAATCATATCATATTTGAATGCACATCAATATGGTGGCAAAGCATCCACTGCAATACGAAACTCTATTCCCGATTTATTATATAGGGTTTTCCAATAAGGACTTGACAAATTTTTTTTTTAAATAAAACGCAAACCATTTGAGATATTTCAAAAACTTTATTATCGGCTTTAAGTACAATCAAAACATTTATGAATGGAACTCGACTTCGTTCATATGGCCACCGCGGGCAATCTTCAACGACTCGGCCACACATTTCGGCCTAAACGGCCGCTATTTCGTGTTCAATGTTGGCTCTGAGCTCTTCCAACGTCGTCGGCGTGTTGGCATAAACCAATGACTTAACGTAGCCCCACAGAAAATAATCAAGCGGCGTTAAATCGCACGAACGAGGCGGCCAATCGACTGGCCCATGTCTTGAGATAACACGCTCACCATACTTACTCTTCAATAAATCGATTGTAGCGTGTGATGTGTAACTTGTGGCACCATCCTGTTGAAACCACATGTCGTACAAGTCCATATCTTCCAATTCGGGCCAAAAATAATCGGTGATCATGGAGCGATAACGCTGACCATTCACAGTAACGTAACGATCATTATCGTCGACGAAAAAATATGGCCCAATAATGCCGCCATCATGCAAACCGCACCAAACAGTTATTTTTTGTGGATGAAGTGGTGATTCATGAAGCACATGTAGATTTTCACCCGACCAATAACGCATATTTTGCTTATTGACGAACCCATTGAGCCAAAAATGAGCTTCGTCACTGAAGATGATTTCGCGATGAAATTCATCATCTTGGCGCATCTTCTCCAGAACAGAATCGGAGAACGTACGTCGCTTTAAATGGTCCATCGGCTTCAATTCTTGAGACAGCTTGATTTTGTATGGGTGTAAACCAAGATCCTTACGCAAAATACGCCATAATGCGGTCTGAGCGATGTTCAATTCTTGAGAACGCCGTGGAATTGTCTGATTTGAATCGTTTGCTACGGACGCCTGGACGGCAGCGATATTTTCGACACTTCGACCAACCCATTATCTCACTGACACGGCAACATCACACAACGAATATGTAGACTCAAATTTTTGCACTAAACTTGTTATTGACTGTCTACTAGGGCGAGAATTACGACCGAAAATTGAAGTTAACGCTCTTAAAGTTGCAGTCACCGACTCTGAATTGCGATAGAAAATTTTTATAATTTGCAGACGTTGCTCGTTCGTGTACATTACCATGATGAAAATGCTGAGTTTACTGAATAAACTGACAGTGACAGTTTGATGATTAGTGAAAGAGTGCGTTCACAAATTAAATTCAAAGTTGTCAAGTCCCTATTGGAAATTTAATTTTGGTGGGGGCGAATGCCCCCATTTATTCGGCTTAATACAAGCTATAACTTAAAAAATAAACTTAAACTAAAACTTAAAACTAAGGTTGGTTGGAGTGGTGAAGGAGAACAGATTTGAGGTAGGAAGTGGTGCGGTGAAAGTCAAAGACGGTAGGGTTTGAGTTGATTTGACGTAGCATACGGTAGATTGGTTCGATTCGCGCCATAGGAGGTATGGTGGGTTGGTAGATAGAAGAGTCGAGGGGTACGTAGATTACGAGGGTTAGTGTTGAGGAAAATGGAGTTGTGAAGGGACGCGCATTCAACGTGACCTGAAAGGAGTCGATGAATGAAGAGAAAGTCTGCTGCATCTCTGCGATCTTCGAGGGTGTTTAAGTTGATAAGGTTGAGACGATTTTGATAGGGGGGCAGATTAAAAAGATCGTCCTAGGGCATACCTCGAAGAGCAAATCGAAGAAAACGACGCTGAATGCTTTCAATTCTCGAGATATGAACACGATGATATGGGGACCATACTTGACTGGCGTACTCTAGGAGGGGGCGAACAAAGGTAATATAGAGGGACCTGGTCACGTATGGGTTGGTGAATTCTTTGGACCACCGTTTTACAAAACCTAGTGCAGAGTTGGCTTTGAGGATTATCTCATCCATATGTAAACGGAAGTTGAGCTCGCTGTCACACAAAATGCCGAGGTCGCTAAGAGACTGTACGGAGGAGATAGGTTGGTTATGGAGAAGATAGAGTCGGGGAGGAGATTGGTTCCGCTTATGTGAGAAGGTGATGGATTGGCATTTGGCGATGTTAAGTTCCAAAGAATTTTTGAGGCACCAGATCGAGAAACTATCAAGATCTTGTTGAAGGAGGAAAGAGTCATGGGGAGAGGAAATGGTTTTGAAAAATTTGGTATCGTCGGCGTAAAGGGTGACAGACGAGTGTTTGATTATCATATCGAGATCATTTATGGTTAATATAAAAAGAAGGGGACCGAGATGGCTGCCTTGTGGAACTCCAGAGGTGGCCAAAAATGGAGCGGACTGGGTTGACCTAGGAAAACCTTTTATAAAAATGAAAACTATTCACTTTTAATAAATGTTAATGTTTTTATTAGAATTTTTATTTTCATTTTTAGCTCGCCCTGTACTCACTCCTAAGCTTTACTACGATCATTTTCGCCTTAAACTGATCTGTTGAATCAATGGACAAGTCCTTCATCAAGCGGAGAAGAATCTGCAGATATTGCGCATCATCATCGCCATCATTCGCTTGGATATTCTGCATCGGTGGTACCGTTTGCTCTTGTAATAATTCTATCGATGTATTCAGTCCAATTTTCCGTCTTTTCGCAGGAGCTGACGATGCAGGAGAATTCCCTCAGGAAGCTCAATTCCTCGAACAACTACCAGCCAATTTCTACTTGTCCTCCGCTACCGGAAGGCATGTTCTGCTTCTTCAACTCCCATGAAAGTCTTTCCCTTCCACTTATTTCTACATTCTGTAGCTAAAAAAAAAAAATGAAATCACGATACCCGAAGCACCATTTTGAAAATGTACTTACATGATTTGTCCGTTTCCTTTGATACAACCTCCCATGCCTTTTCTTTTTTTATCCTGTTGAAATAAAATGCGTCCCCCATATCGATAAGGAGATGAACAAATTGATATTCCGAAATTTTTCCAGCAATTGTTTTTACAAAAATATCTCATCTGTCAAATTTACATAATGCAATGAGCGACTGAGTTCGCTCTCACTTATGTTTGCTTATGGCCATACGCTTGATAACGAACTTACGATAACTTGCGTCAAAAGCACGAACTCGAAATTTACTATCCAGAATGTCGCTTCGGCGTTAGGTTGACAAATAAAATATTGTATCCTCAAACTTTTAATATGTATATGAATGTACTTTTCTTATTTATATTAAAATTTAATTAGGAGAAATAACTTCACAAACAATGTATTTGAATAAATAAATTAAAAAAAAAAAACAATAAATACATAGTTCAAATTACTATTTTCATAATATTTCAAATCATCGCAAAAGGCAAGATATTGGGGGTTATTCATTCGGAATAAAATCGAACAAATCAACGTATCGTGTAATGTCAAAGCGAGCAATTCCAATTTTTCTCTATTGACACTATTGACTAGTTGCGGAAAATAAACATTTATCTTATTTCAATTTAATTAATTTCATATTTTATTTTATTTAGATTTAATATCCACTGTATATTCTGATGAGTTAGCAGCTAACAAAATGGATATCGAAGAGGTAGATGATTTAATTGACTTCTCACTACTCGCTCTAATGGGATACACTTGCTACGAGGCAGCAAGTAGCAACAGGATGAGGACAAAAGGGCAGCTTTTTGTTCGAGAATTAAATTAAAGCGGAGATGCAGATGGTTTTTTTTGCCTTCATCTATGGAAGCATGCTGGACAAGGAGCCGGGCCAATTTTTTAAGATTACGAGGATGAAGCCGGACACTTTCGATCTGCTTCGTACTCTCGTCGAACCCGATCTGGAGAAAAAAATCTTGGAGAGCGTCAATCTCTCCAAGTTGTAGGCTATTTATAGTGTTTATGTACTATTTGTTCTACAATTCCAATATTTACATACATATGTACTCGTATATCGTAATATTGTGTTTTCTAGGCAAGTGCTAGCATGGATTTTCCGTATGCGATATTCAACCGTATCCGAAATAAGTTATGAAACATCAGATTTGTTGTGGAGAGTATTGAAGCCGCTATATTTGTCTCCCCTGCTGAAGAAAATTGGAAACAAAAAGCAGAAGATTTTTATATTATGTGGAATCTACCCAACTGCGTCTCAGCTATCGATGGCAAGCACATAAACCTTCGTTGCCCACGGAGAGCAGGGTCTGAGTACTATAACTACAAAGGGCACCACTCGATAGTACCTTTTGCTGCATGTGACGCAAATTATACCTTTACAGCTGTTGATGTTGGTGGAGGTATATTCGCCGATTCATCATTTGGTAAGACTCTCATAAGAAGCCAGTTAAACTTACCATCTTCAACCAAACTCCTAAATTCGAATTACATTTGTCATTACTATTTGGTTGGTGATGCGGCGTTCCCATGAAAAAAGTATTTAATGCGTCCTAATCCGGGAAGACTTCTTAATGACGAGAAATTAAACTTCAATAAACGCCTATCGCGCGCCCATTGAGTTTTCGAAAATGCATTTGGCATTGTAGTGGCGAGGTTGCGTCTTACCGGATAATGCGAAGCACTTTGTAGTGCACATGTAGTGTTACATAATTTTATAAAATTAAATGACGCTGCATATTGTCCGTCGGAATATTTAAACATTTACAATACCAAGGACAAAATTGTTCATCAAGAGATGACGCGGAACATCTTTCTAAGGCGAAACCCATCGGATCGAACTTCTCATCTCAAACAGCTTTTAGAATGCATGATAATTTAAGAGATTATTTATTCAACAATAAAATTTGAAAATAATGAATAAAATTTAAACTTTCAATATAAAATTTTGTGCTTTATTTGTCTAGATAAGGAAAGACTGCTTCGTTTACTTCGTTAAACATTTTCGCTTGAAGACCATATCTTTGTGTTTCCGGAAACTTTTTCATCTTCCTGCCAATCATTTTCAAAAAAAAATCGTTGTCATCCAGCTCTGGTGCATTAAAACGCTGGGAAAATGCTTCCGATAGGCTGCCAAACAATTCAGTTGCAGGGGTTCACCTGATCGGGGTCTTTTCGGACAATTTGGAGGTTCAGGTGTTGCCTCGTGGGAATTATACAACGTGTTCTGTGTGTCTGGAAGAACATCCTTTTGTATGCCGCTACTCACATCCAAGAAGAGCGATGGTGATGGATTTGCCTTAGAGTGGTGGGAGTGGTGTAGTGGTACTACCAATCGCTTCTCACTCTGAGGGTCCAAGGTTCGAATCCTGCCCGTGGCAAGTCAGTTTTTCATTTGTGTAATTGGAACTCAAACAGAAAAATTCTGCGTGTGAAGGCATAGCACTGACACGTAGATTTGGATAGTTGAAACTCTTTTCAACCACAAAAAACTAGTGCGAATTATAACTTCGAATCACTCTGAGTGAGTGAAGAAAAACTCTCCGTCCTATTCGGATTCCCACCCCCTGGCGAGCTAATATCGAAACCAAATACACCTGAGCTTCAAATCACTACAAAACAATTTTCCTTTCTCCTTCTTCTACATTTCCGCCCGCGCCCTGGCAACAGTAAAAGGGTATCTAACCCCTTAGGCTTGAGTTTTTGTAGTATTATACACTAAATGGAATTAAAGATAACTTACTTCCTTGGCCTTAGAGCTTCGTTGAGGAACTCAAGTGACGAGTACACCTCCCACAATTCTATTGGATTCAACACGCCGGTACATTCTTCAACTGAAAAAGATCAGATACACATATTGTATGATTTCTAATATACATATGTTATGAATAACTTACTTGGCTTATCAAGCTAGTTAGTTTAGTTTTATATGCATTTTATTTTCTTAACACTAACTCTTACATTCTAACAAAAAATGCTTAAATGCTAGCTTACAATTACTTAATAATCTTACACTAACTTACTGGCCCCACACAGGCACTCTAAGCTACTCTAAATTCTTATAACTATGTCTTTCGACTTCATTTACATTTTTTTAGAACTATTTATTTTGTATACTTAAAGCTAAGAAAAAAATCTGTTAACAAAACTTAGCATATGGACATAATTTTTTATTTTTTATAAAAACTTAATATCTAACTTAAAATAAACCTTAGCCTACCTAAAGTAAATGTACAATACACACATAAACACACATAGACGTTATACACAATCATATACATATATCAGTATACACCTTTGTATACACTGATATATGTATATGTTTCTTAAATGCTAACCTAATCCTATGTAAGCTGGCCATTGCTATTTACTGAGCAAATAGATTGGTCGGAAACGACGACGAATCATCTTCTCCATCATTCAACCACCAGAAATGCTGGTGCTGCCGAACGACATCCCTCTTATCGCGATTCCCCACCGCCCTACTGAACCTGAGGCGATCCAAACTGCCGTGTGCGACGTCTCTGTCGTAGTTGAGTCGCCTGTCCCCAGCTGTCCGAGCGACATGGAAGATTAACGGCACCGCTGATCTATCCTGGATCAACCCTTTCTGATCTAGGTAGAGGAATGCTTCCGGTGGAACGAAGCCGTCAGAGCGCACACTCTCGTGGTAAAGGTAATTGGGGTAGTAAGCCCCAGATATCAGGTTATTCGTCGACGTCATTGCTCTTGCAATGTGCCTTCGAGTCAGCTTAATTACGAAGTTGTCCACTCGTATTAGGTTCGCCCTGTTGTAAAGGACCTCATTAGGATAAAAATTTTTGTACTCCGACTCTGGTGTTCTATACAAGCGAAGAAAGGCCCTAAGGCAAGCCCTCTCAAACACCCGAATCTTTTCCATTAAGCTTGCTCGTACATTGAACCACACGGGACAACCAAATACCAGCTTGGGCCTGATAAGGGCCATGTAGCAGATTACCTTTACCCTCGCATCGAGTTGGCTGCTATAAAACAGTCTCTTTGTAAGGGCAAAAGCACCTTTAGCTCTGGCCATTTGCCAAAATATAGAAACTGATCTAGCCAGATTCCAAGGTATCTGACTACATTTCGACAGGAAAGAGGCTGTCCGTGTTGTCCAATAATCGAGAACTTTCTCCAATTTTTTCTGGTATCCCTTGAGGCTCTAGACAACGCCGTCCTAAAGAGAATGGTTTCCGACTTCTGAAAGTTGATTTTCAACTTCCAGTCATCGCAAAATCGTCTTATCTTATCGAAGTCACTTTGCAAGAGAGTACGAGTATTAATTAACTTGGTTTTTTTTACCTGTTCTGTACGCTATCAAATCGTCTGCGTACGCAATAGTATGGGGAAGTGAACCTATCAAGTCGCTTGTAAAAATGTTGAATAGGATCGGCGAATTGACCGCGCCTTGCTGAAGACCATTTTTAATTTGAAATATTCCAACAGAAGTCACATCACTATTCTTCACGATGAACTGTCTGTTAGTTAGCATATTATAAAGAATGTACAAGAGTGGTTTACTGATCCCCAGCCTAGTTAGTTTATAGAAAAGGCCCTCTAACCATACGGTGTCGAAGGCCTTCTCCAAGTCAACAAGGCAGGCACCAGTACATTGTTTTTTGCCTTTATTCCATTGGATATCGGACACCAGTTTAGACGCGGCATGTGAGATATCATGTCCCGCCTTAAAACCGAATTGATTATCCGGAACTATATGTTTGTCCTCAACCCACCTAGACAGAGCTCTATTGATTACCCTTTCAAAAACCTTACTGATATTCGGAAGGAGACTTATCGACCGGAGATTCGCCGGATTGGATATATCCTTTCCCTTTTTGGGGATAGGTTGAACCACCGCCGTTTTCCAATGCGCTGGATAATGTGCATTATTCATTGCATTATTAAACAGGGTGGTGTAAATGTCCACCGCTTCTAGAGGAAGATGTCGAAGCACGATGTTCGGAATACCATCGGTCCCCACCGATTTCTTAGCCCTGATTGTGTCGAAGATCTCATGGAGTCCTGCCCTCGAAATGAACGGGGGTAGGCCACCCTCTCTGGCAATGACGTTATTTGCCATATTTACGTCGCTAAACCGGGTGAAACCAGAGCCCTCGGATCGCCAGTTCCCTATTTCATTTCGAATGCGGAAGTCGTGCACCAAGACGCGATTGTCCAGGTCGTAATTAGGGCCAATGGTATCAGTGGCCTTGTATACTTCCTGGAAAGTCGCCCCTATGGCCTCAACCTTCTCCTGTGGATCCTCGATCACAAAAAAGTCGTCAGCATCAGCGGCCTCATTTGGATCAATGCCTGCTATTGTCAGTAACCGTTCGTTGTCTGTTGTCCGGGCTATTTTAAGACACTGAAGGTCGTTTTGATTTTTTCTGCGAAATAGTTTATTTATTTGCGGAAACATATTCGGGTTGCTGGTGTTTACAGCCCGAACCTTATTGTTCCAATACAAACTTACAGAAATTCTGTAATTCTCTTTTATTAGCGTTTGAATATTTTTAATCGACGACTTCAGTGTCCGGGTCTTGTCGGTCAGTTAACTGTCTGTACAAGTTTTTGAGTCTTGTCAGAAGTCTACTTTTCTGTCGGTGCAGTGCGTCAATAGTAGGATTGCGGAACAGGTCTTCGTTAGTCGTACGTCGATACCGCGGTATTGTAGTGTCCATAGTTTGTTTAATTGTCTCGTCAATTTGTTTTAGGTTATTGTCGATCTCTTCGTTGGACAAATTTCTATTGGACGGTGGGTGGCTTATCAAGCTGTGCAGCGATTTGTGCCCATGTTTGGTCTTGTTTTAGGGTGTTCTTGTACCTGCGAGAAATACAAGAAATCTTTACCTCGAAATTCATTTTTTCTTTTGTTTTTTAAGTTTTCAAAATTCTTTTAACCCCCTCTTCAAAAAATAAACGGTTGCATTTTTGAAAATAAAGGTTGTTTCGTAGAGTGTCATGACTTTTATTTTTTTCAAAAGCTTATAGTTTTTCAAAGTGTTTGTAGTGACCGGGGTGAACTGGAACCCTATATGAGTTAATGTAATATTTTTTTTTGAAAGTGAAGTAAAATGAAAAGTGTTTGTTTTAGGAGCATTTAAAAGGTTAGTTTTTTAATCACATTAGAGTTGGATAAAAAAACATTCCATCATTGCAGAAGTCTAAAATCAATCTTTAATCTGCGAAGGATGTCTCAAAAAATGACCAAATACGATGGGGAAGAGATAAGGCAACTGCTTTTAGATTTAGATAGCGATCTAGACGATGAATTTGAACGATAAGACATGGAAACAGACTCTGAAGAGGACGATGAAATTTCCCCCAATGAGTGTGAAGAAGAAGAGAAGCAAGAAGAACGGCATAACTCTGGAGTTTTGTTGGGAAAGAAGGGATGACGGTCGGACAGCAGCTAGGAATATTGTTCTGAAAAAGCCGGGCTTCAAAGATGCTGCTAAATTCGTAACATCCGGCCTTGAAGAATGGAATCTTCTATTTGATGACATTGTGCTAGGTTCTTTGGTAAAAAATACTAACATGGAAATCAGAAGCCAAAGCCAAAAAGGAATAATGGCCGACACAAATGAAGAAGAAATTTGTGCCTTTATTGGACTACTTTACATTGCTGGAGTACAAAAGCAAGACCGGAGAAATACACGTGACATGTGGTCCACAAAGTGCTCTCCAATATTCCAGGCCATAATGGGGGTCAACAGGTTTGAATTTCTGATGAATCTTATTCGATTCGATTAGAGGGAAAGAAGAAATCTTTCTGATAAACTCCGGTAAGGTTCATTTGAGAATAGTTTATTCCCAATTGCATTAAATATTACACCCCCCACGAGTATTGCACGATTGATGAACAACTTTTGGGCTTTAGGGGTAATTGTCAGTTTAAAATTTATATTCCTTCGAAGCCGGACATAAAATTTATATCAATGTGCGATTCACGTATTTATTATATTTTATCAGGAATTCCTTACGTTGGGAAAGAAGTGCGGACATTAAATGATCCTATTCCACTTCAGTTAGTAAGAAAAATAACTGAAAGCATACATAACACAGGAAGAAATTTAACGATGGACAACTGGTTTACGTCGTTTCAGTTGGTGGAATCAATGCTTTCACAGCATAATTTAACTGTTGTTGGAACATTACGGAAAAATAAGGTCGAAGTACCACCATCTTTTCTACCAAATCGAAAAAAACGTACTCTCCTCACAATTTGCTTTCAAGAACAAAATTTCTTTGACTTCGTTTATATCAAAGAAAGGAAAAGGAGTGTTCTCGCTTCACAAAAACATCGAGATTGTTCCAGAGTCAATAAAAACCTGAATTTGTTGAATTTTATAATCACACCAAAGGAGGCGTTGACACTTTTGATCAGCTTGCCCATAATTATTCAGTGGCAAGAAAAACTCGAAGGTGGTCTCTGAGGTACTTTTATGGTATGCTTGACCAGGCTGGTATCAATTCGATGGTTCTTTATTCGCTCGGAAATAACTTCAGAAATAAAAAAACATAAACGAAGCAACTTTCTCTATAATTTAGGTTTGCCTCGCAAAACCTTATATGTAAAGACAATCCACAGTCATCTGAGGTTAAATATCGAAAAGGTGCTTACAGATTTTGAGGGAGACGAAACAAAAAGTTGTGAGGATATTTCTCTTAATGTACCTCCAAGAAAAGTTCCAAAGCAGGAAGATGCCTTTTATGTCCCAGGAATCAGGACAAGAAATCCAAAACAACGTGCGCTACTTGTCAAAGTCATATTTGTAATGACCACCGCAGAGAAGTATGTAACAGCTGCCTTTATATGTACAGGAATGAGCACTAAAAATATACAAGTAATATTTAGAAAATCAAAACTAATTATAAATATATTTTAATGTTGCCTTATATTTCTACTTTCAGAAACAAGAAAAATTGTGAAATTATTGAGTTCAAGGGACAGTATTTCTTGGATTTTTTTAAAGCTTGCATCAGTTCGTCCTTATTTATTTTTTCTCTCATTTTTACGACCTTGAATTAAATGCCATTGTTTTTGTTAATTTCATTAATAAATATATTGCTCTTAAATAAAATATTTCAATTTTTTGGAATTTTCGTCTTGAGTGGCTAGTTTTTTCAGTCCAAAATACTGGGGTGCTCAGGAACCCCATATGTGTTAACGTACTTAAAAATCACGTATGCATTCTAGGGTTAATTAACGTTAACCAACTGAGGGCGAAAACAAAGGGGAAACAAATTACAAAAACAGTACCAAACGAGCTTTCAATCGTCACACACGAGTGGACAGACGCGGTATTTATTTTTGCTAATACATCAGTTTCGGCCACTTTTTCTTTTTGTTTGTTAAAGTAATATACAGCGAAGTTAGTTATTCTCTTTAAGCAATAAGGCATATCAATTCATTAAACATTTTTATAAATCCCTCTATTTCCTTTTATTCAAGTATTTAATTCAGTTTCCCTCCGCAAACAAAAAAAAAACTCGCATAAACAGTCATTAAAAGCACCCGCCGCTATGGCGGTAAAAAAAACAAACCGGTTTAGTGACCTTAACCCAGATGACACAATGCAAGACGATAACTTAGCCAAAAGAAAAAAAACCAATAGAGGCACACATGTTTCAAATGAACAGTGGCCAATGCTAAACTCTCCAAACAAAATGGTATTTGATTTTACTCGTTTTCTTGTAATTACAAACTCTCCCACCGATAACGACAAAACACCGATTGCTAACCGCAACCCAATCGTGATAGGCAAGGGCATTGACGCAATTTCATCTCAATACAAAGATATCAAAGCCCTCCGAAATGGTGATCTTCTAATACAAACAAACAACAAAGATATTGCAGACAGATTTATAAAGTGTAAGTCGCTCGGTCATGTACCAGTTGACATCAAATACCACCAATCACTCAATTCATGTCAAGGGCGTATATACTCGCCTAATATTGCCCACCTTGAGGAAGGTGACATCCTAGACTCGCTCAAAAGATTCAAAGTAACACAGGTAAAGAAATTGCTTAGAAACGATGGACAAGCTCTCAAGGCAACAGGAGCAGCCATTTTAACGTTCGATGCTCCCGCACCCCCAAATGATATCAAATTAGGTTGGCAGATTTTGGAGGTGGATCCATATTATCCAAATCCAATGTCTTGCAGAATATGTCAAAAAATCGGACATACCAAAAACCATTGTAATAAGCCATCTCCTCTCTGTGCTACTTGCGCCGAAGTTTCCCCACATACAGGTGAATGTAAGAAAAAGTACTGCGTAAATTGTAAGGCCGATGATCACCCATCGAACGATCGCAACTGCCCTACATTTGTACGAGAAAAAACAATCATGATAATAAAAACCAAAAATCGCTGCACGGTTAAGGAAGCCAGGGAGGAATACAAAAAGTCTGGACACATGTATATGCCTAAAATACAGCCTAGAGAAACCAAAAAATCATTCGTGGAAATAATAAGAGAAAGAATATCTTCAACGACCCCGCCAGCCACCTCCATCTCCGCAGATAAGAAACAGGTAATTGTCAATAGCACAAATCCCACCATAAAAGTCACAACAAAAAACACATCTACTCTCTTAACAACACAAACCAATACACCCACAGTATATGATAAAACAACACCCAATATTAAAAGAACCCAATTAACTACCGCTATTACTCAACAATAATACCCCAATCACAAAACTCACTCAATCATTACTCAAACTAACACTAACAACACACAAGCAAACAGCTCGGAGAGCATGGACACAGATCAGCTGTGCTCCACCTTAAAACAATACATTTCTACTAATGCACCTGCCAGTGCTCCCATGCCTTCACCTGACAAATTATTGCCCGAATTATGTAAACCAACCGCTTACTCTAACAACAATATAACAAAGTCCATTAATATACTTCCACCATAATCCACGCTCATTCCAAATCAAACAAAATATAAACAGTCAAGACCACAATTATCTATATTTATTTTAATTAAATTATGGATATACAAAATAAAAAAAATAATATAATAATCCTCCAATGGAATATCCAAGGGTTTTTTAACAATCTCTCCAATCTGGATATTCTCATCCAAAAATACTCACCCACTATCATTGCATTACAAGAAACAAAAATACTTGTAGCTAAAGCACCCACCAAATACAAAAACTACGTGGCATATTTTAACAATAAGCCCCACACTCGCAGCAAAGATGGCACAGATATCCTCATAAAATCAGGAATTCCGCACTCATACACTTTCTCACCTTCTGGGTTTCTTGTCCAAAAGCTCCAAATAAAACTGGCGCAACCGATTACTCTGCAGAATATTTACAGACAGTCTCATGAGACTGTGCCCCAGCAGGATTATATCAATTTGGCTGCAAATCATCTCTCGCACAGTATAGTGATGGGTGATTTCAATGCCAACAACCCCCTCTGGGGCTCCCCCCTTATAAGCCGTGCAGGATCGGTCGTTGCAGACTGGCTGCAACATTCTGATCTTGTACTGCTGAATGATGGATCCCCTACCCATTTCTCAACAAAAAACACATTCACTGCAATAGATCTAACGCTCGCCTCACCGGCTATAGCAGCTGGTGCTAGCTGGAAAGTACATGACTCTCTTCTAGGCAGCGATCACTTGCCCATAATTATTGAAACCTCGGAACCGTACACCTTCTGCCAAATTTTCCGCTCCCGCTTTGTCGAATCCAAGGCCAACTGGACCAAATTCGCATTAACTGCCGAGGAGGCTTCTACTGCAACCCCCATCTCCCAAAATGTCAACAAAGAAGCTGCCAACTTGAAAAAAATTATAAGAAAAGCAGCAGCAATCTCTATTCCCTCTTCCCATCCACCACACAATACTCCGCAACCGATCTGGTTCAACTCCAATCTGAAAAAGCTAGCAATCGAAAAGAGAAAGGCGTGGTCTATCCTTAAGAGACATCCAAATACCCAAAACGCCATTGCATATAGACGTATAGCAGCAACCATGAAACGTGAGGTCCGCACAGCCAAAGCCGAAGCTTGGTCGAATTTCCTAGCTTCTCTCAACCCCACTCTCGACTCTAGTTCCCTTTGGAATCGAGTAAGAGCAATCAATAGCAATCGTTGTCATCGTGGCATTGTGGCCATTAAACACTATTCGACCATTATCGACCCCACCGAAATAGCTCAACTCTTTGCAAACAAATGGTCTGGATATTGCTCCGATGAAAATTTTTCCCCCTATGTCCTTCAACGTAAAAATACCTTTCAGGCTAACCCAGAATTTCAAAGTACCCACCTGTCCGATGACAAGATCCCACCAATTACTCTCCCAGAGCTCTTAGAATCGCTTAAAGCCACCAAGGGCTCGACGCCGGGCTCAGACAAAATAAGTTTTAAAATGATTAAACACTCACCAACAGTAACAATGCTTAGAATAGTCGCCCTATATAACAACGTTCTCGAAAATGGGGTTTTCCCACATGAGTGGAAAAAAGCCCATCTAATTCCGATCCCTAAACCACATGCTGACCATCACTCCATTGATGGATTTCGCCCAATCGCTCTTCTTTCTGTCCTGTCCAAATTATTTGAAAAAATAATCGGGAACAGACCAAAATGGACGCTGGAAAAACATCTTAGTAATGACCAACATGGCTTCAGACCATGTAGAGGCACGGATTCTCTGCTGAATATGCTTGATCAAGCAGTGCATTCAGAGTTAGGTTCTCGAAAACACTCAGTTCTCCTTTCCATGGACTTGGAGAAAGCGTTCGAAAGAGTAACTTGTTTCGGAGTAGTGGAACAACTCCAGAAATGGGGCATTAACAAGCAGCTCCTGCGCATCGTATACTCTTTCTTGCTCAACCGAGTAATAATAGTCAAGGTGAAGGGGCACTATTCTCTAGTCACTCCCATCGTCAATGGGGTTCCCCAAGGCTCTCCGATTTCGACAATTCTGTATAATGCTTATGTGGACTCACTTCTAACGGACATAAAACTGGACAACCAACATATAAAAGCACGTTTAACGTACGCTGATAACCTCTTTGTACTAGCGTCAGGGCAACCAGAAGAAGTACAGAAAGCCCTTAACGAAACCCTTTCAAAAGCTTTAACGTGGTGCCACAAATCAGGAGCCAAATTACCAGCCTGCAAAATGGAAGCTTTGCATATATGCCGCAAACACAGATGTCCAGCCACCTCGTTAAATATCGGGGATATCAGGTTCCCCCTCCTGGAAAAAATGAGGGTCCTCGGTCTAATATGTATTAAAACGTGGAAATGGCACGCTCATGCCAAAACTGTATCGGAAAAATTATCCAGAAACCTAAATCTCCTCAAAGTTATTTGCAACAAACACAAGGGGCCACATATAAATACAGCCATCAGCATAGCGCAAACGCTAATCAGGGGGAGCATACAACACGGTATCACTGTCTACTCGCACTGGACAAAACGAAATGACAGGGACGTTCAGATCAAAATAAACGCCATATTGCGCACAGCCGTCGGAGCATTATCATCAACGCCTATTGATTCCTTGTTAGCGGAAACAAATACCCTCTACTTCCTCGACATGAAAACCACAGCTCAAATAAAGCTGGTAGCAAAAAGCCTTACCGATTACAAACACCCTCTGCATGACATTTGCAGATCCGGTTTAATTATAACTCCAACCACTAATACCAAAAGCGGTCTGCTCAACTCTATCCGCTATTTAAAATCATCGGGCATAACGATACCGGACCCAACAATCTATGAGACAGTAGATCCTCCATGGTTGTTTCCATCACATCTAATAAATACCTCGCTCGACACTACACCAAAGGCCCACACGCCACCTCTAGTATACCGGAAAAAGTTCGCTAAAATCATGTCCAACGGCAACTTCGATTGTATTTTATACACCGATGCCTCTTATCATGAAGGAACAACTGGCTTCTGCGTCTACAGGCTAGATAGTCAAGCTGACGAAATCCTAGTCCAGAAAATAACAACACCCAACCAAATCTCCTTTATTGGAGAAGTAATGGCACTTGTTGAAGCTTTCAAAATCGCCAACACGACGACATGCAAGACGGCAATATGCAGCGATTCCCTCAGCACAATTCGTAGTATAAATAATAACAGAAGTAAATTGCCCATTATCCAATTTCTTCGGTCCATTATTTGCTCAAATTCCCCGAGAATACATATAATATGGACACCTGGACATGTTGGTATTCCAGGTAACGAAAAGGCCGACGCTGGCGCTCGACAAGCTGTCAAACTACCCATGATTTACTCCATACCACCTTTTGCAGTAGACATTTGGACCCAGGTAACAAACAAATTGCACGAAGAAGCTGAACGCCGATGGAGCCAATCAAACTCGTTTTTAAGGCAACACAAGCCTTCCCTAGAACCCGTTCTCTATAATAAATCGCTTAGCCGGCTACAATCTCTATTCAACTCTGCAGGACGAGACTAGGACACACATTGTTTAACAAAACACACCTCTACAAAAAGCAAGCCCCACCACTATGCGACCACTGCAACGAAACCCGTTCAATATGTCATGTACTACAGAGCTGCGTACTTACAAAGCAACACCTCGGAGACCCTACAACGCTACGTGAGCTACTGGATCCATCATTATCCCCCCAAGCATCTAAATTTTTTTCCTTAGTTTCCAAACACAAATTGATAATATAAAAAAAAAAAAAAAAAAAAAAATTAATATTCATGTAAATAACACTGTTTATATTTTGTATTCCTATAACGGCCATATGGGCATAATTCCCCGGCCTTGTTATCCGGACGACACAAATTCATTTGTGTTCGTTCCTGTGAATAAAATAAAATAAAATAAAATTACAAAAATGACAATAATGCTGATACCCGATAGCTGTCAAATGCGCGACAAAGTAGAGAGCAGCTCACTAGGGCTTTGATGTCGAACTTACGATATTTACGATCAAAAGTGTAGGAAACGCTTGAGGTGACATTTTAGATTGCTCCATAAGAACCCATTGTTTCTACTCAATATGTCAAAGCACATTGTGGGTGGCCATTATGTTTGCAAAAGTGAACGAAAATTGATCGAATCGACTCTGGGCTTATTATGTGTTGTCTCACAAGTTTCTGTGTAATCGCACGTTTCCACATGCGTGCATATGCCGTGAAAGTTGATTATATTCTCACTTTCCCAAAAGGCATGAAATAAGCTTTTCATTTTCAAAAATGCAAAGCCTACCTAAATCTACTATTAATTTGAATAATTTCAAAATTCTAACCTATTTCTGTAAAAGAAGGCCTTTAAAGGACGTTCGTTTTAACGGACCATATGCACAAATGCGTTAAATATGAAGAACAGGCCACCTCGGATTGTTGTGCTGTCTAAATAAAGTAAAGTAAAGTATTATGCTTCTTCTTTTATTTGGTTTGGTTTATGCATAACATACATACAATATACATATATATGGTATGTAGATACTACTTACTTACGCACACACCCCAAGGTACACATAATCATAAGTCATTTCTTTACTCAGGGAATAAATAAAATAAAGGACATCATGGACTTCAGGGAGCATATTTTTCTCTACATTTGTGTGGTTCTTTTAAAGGAACTGCTCTCCTAAAATTTGCAGAAAAAGAGCACAGATGTGTGGGTGCCTTTGGGCTAGCATAAGAAAATAGAATAAAGTTTGGTTTAGTTTATTACTAGCTCCGAGAAAATTTATCAATATGTACGATATTGAACTTCAAGTCTTTATGATCGTTTCGAAAAACTTGTATAAAGGTTCAATAAAGGTATGCATGCACTTTATACATATGTCCATATGTAAACAATTCCATTACTAATAGAGCGGCGCTCTTAATCTTTTATGCATGCAAGCCGACAGTCTGATATTGAACTGGGGAGCCTTATTCCTGACATACTCGTACGTACGAGTAACATACTCGTATGTTCGTAATTTGATTTTGATTACGGGTATATCAGTTAGTGTTTATTTTTCAGAGCACCTTATCTTGTCTGTTTGAATAGAGTCTTTCTTTGATCTTTCGATTACCTTCGATTACGATACCAACAAAAATAGTTTCAGAAGAGAAGCCGGTTCTAGATAGTCGACGACGAGTTTCAGTCAATGGCTGTAATTCAATACAAAAACATGGGTACACAATTAATCTGGTTAATTGTACTTAAACTCTTTCCTAGGAGACGCGAGGAAAATCTTTGATTAAGATACAGTGGCCATACATAGTATGCAAATCTTTATTTTGTATTTTATAAGGAGAGTGTAATTTGAACTAACAACTTCCCTACGTGCTTTCTACTACTACAGCACAAGGTCACAAAGTTCTTGTACGCCTTTGAAAATTTCCAAAAAGATGGTTCCAAGTTAAAAGTATGTAATGCTATAAAGCTTTGTAAGATGTATGTTTGCATCAATTATCAGTGCACCACACAGCGTATAGAAACTTACACACTGCATCGCGGGATTTTCAGAATATCCTTTCCAGACTTTTAATGCTATCAAATAGGTTTTGACTATTCTGTAGAAGTTAAGCCTCATCGGTAGACACATGCATGACTTCAACGCGTGGAATGTTGCTCATAAAGAAGTAACATCAGTCGAAATTGGTGAGGGGTGATCGATATGGACAGCATGTCTCCCGAAGTAAAACCAAAATCGGAAATAATGACCCCTAATTGTTTGCGACGTTTTTGTTTCCAATAAAATTACAGACAAAGAACAGAGGAAAACGAGCCAAAAAGTACCTTAACGTTCTCGTTAAACAAGTGGACTTTGAATATGCTAAAAGCTGACTTAGATTGCTTGGTTGGGAAACAACTGATGGTTCTACATCTTGGATTGGGCCAGCAGCGCAACAATTAAGTTCGTAACGTAGTGCTTGCCTTACCTCCTAGTGGTGGTACCGTGTAACAGCATGAGTTATGCAAATTAAAATGGCATGAACACGCTCGACCAGTAGAATGATACTAGCCTACGTCCTCATAGGGCTCACAACCCTATACCGAAGGGTTTTAAAAAATAATGTGACCAACTAGCTAATAGCCTCGGGTAATAACGGTTTCAGTGTTGATGACTCTGGCAAACTATTAAAGCACAATAATCTTCTGACCTGCAAGTGGAATGTTTGAACCCTTAACAGACCGTGCGAATCTTACTTAATTCGCGTTGTGGCGAACGTAATAGGAAAAAAAAAAACACTTTCCGTTTTTAAAACTAAAAAAATTATTTAATGCGAATTATCACAAGTACAAACTGTACTTGTATTCTAACAGGTATTCCTTTCTTTTGTATTCCCACAGGTATGCATATGTAAAATCTGAATCGAGTGGTCAGTGGCTTTCTTTGCATTTCTTTCATGATACTATCCAATGCATCATTATTTTTACTTGGTGGATAAGCTGACGATACAGAACTCGCGCAGCCAAGGAGCTAGTGGAGATCCTCGACCTACAAAATAGACACAATCGCCATCCAAGAGGTGCGATGGGATCGACCGTGAATATATCAGACAACCAGTCGCAGCATGTATTCGGATGCGGATTCGCCGTTAAGAGGAAGAATTAGGGACTTAGAGAATGCCTGACGACGATTCACATAAAGGGTAAATTCGCCAACATAAGACTGATTCTACGAGCAAATTGACAAAACCTACGAGAAATGCCCTAAGTTTGACGTGAAAATCGCCCTTTCCGATTCTAATGCAGTGGAGAAGTACAGCCGCTACACCATCACCTTCAAAAACGCAGATTATTGACTTTGGAGCCGGATTCCATAACTTGACATCCATAACAGGATTTGGCTGACTTCTGATCAACAAACCGTCAACCAAATTGATCATTTTGCGATCATCGCAAATCACTTTTTCAGTGTTGTGGATTTTCGAATGTTCCGAACAGTTAGCATTGACTCGCACCATTACCTAGCTGTAGCCCAAAATGATGCGGATATTCGTAACAGCCCAAAGCTATCGAAGAATTTTGATGGAGTTCAATGTCGAAATTCTTCAATCTCAAGAGACCGCCAGGGATCGCGAAGAATCTGATATCGCCAGCATCGAACGTAGTAGACCTGTGGCATCACTGCCAAAGAACAACCGAAGAGACCGCCTCTGATACATTGGGTTACAATCCATCCCAATTATGAAATCCCTGGTTCGATGATAATTTAGCGGATGTACAAAGCGTTCCTTAGGAAAAGAACTCGATAGACAGGCACAATCTCTCGAAGCAACCAAGGATATTTTCGTCTGCTATAGAGTAGAAATGGGATGAAAGTGGGACACAATTTTTCCAACATCCGTAAGGTGAATAGGCGATGGTGGACTAACCAGGTCTAGAACTACACTGATAAGAAGTTATCAAATTATTGACACAAAATTATTGTACAAGCGTTCACATAGTACGGTAGATGAAATCTTGTACGCGACGCAAAAGAGACTGATTACTCTGTGAATAACATAAAAGGGTCTTTCAAAACTCACGCCTAGATGTCAGTGGAGAATATTTTCTGAACGATATAAGAAAAATGTCATCTTTGACATTTGTGCGGTAGACACATGTACAATTGTAACCATGGATAGTTACACGCTAGAACAACCCACTAAAGTTATTCAAACGTATTATGAAAATGTAAGATTCGAGTTTGCTTTGTTGTAGATAATCACCCAAATGAGACAACAATTCAAAAGTTAGTGAAACAATTTTAAGAAACTGGTTCTGTCGAGGATCGAAAAGGTCTAGTAGACCAAAAAGTTGACACTCTTCTGAGAACATTGAAGGACCTTCAACATCGATATCACTACGTTCTCATGTACAATATTAAGCATTCATCAATCGACTGTTTGGCGTATTTTGAATAAGGATTTGCATTCGCATATTTACGAAATCCGATTGAAAAAATAATGGAAGCCAATAGATCATAATCAACGCAGAACTTTCATCTATTGATGATGAACATGATGCTGGTTTGTCACGCAAAATCATCTTCAGTTATGAAGCTCATTTCACATTGGATGGATTCGTCAACAAACAAAATTGTCGCACCTGGGGAGAAGAAAATCCTCGAAAAATTGCATAAAAATTATTACATCCACAAAAATGTATTGCTTCGTGTGGTTTTTGAGCTGGTTGAGTCATTGGTCCATTTTTCTTCGAAGAGGCAAATGAAAGAGCTGTTACTGTTAATGGAGCACGCTATAGACAACTGATTGAAGAGGTTTTTGGTGCAAATTAAAGAAATAGTCAGAGATGAGTCACGAGTCACGCAACATGTGCAAACATTGAGCTATTGCGGTCTAAGTTGGAAGTTTGATTAATTTTATGTGATGGTGACATAAACTGGCCCCCGAGATAATGCGATTTAACACCATTAGATTACTTTCTTTGGAGTTTTTTTTAAAAAGTAAGGTCCATGTGGACCGAAATTGATGAACTTAATGAGGTAATGTGTGAGCGACTTGAAAATATTGGTGTTCGTATGAGAGCCTGTAGACGCGCTCGTGGTGGCCGCTTAAATGATGTTATTTTTCACTTATAGGGTTTTTCAATAAGGACTTGACAAGTTTCTTTTTAAATAAAACGCAAACCATTTGAGATATTTCAAAAATTTTATTATCAGCTTGAAGTACAAACAAAACATTTATGAATGGAACTCGACTTCGTTCATATGGTCACCGCGGGCACGCTTGCAGCGGACCTTGGACCTTCCTTGGACCGAATTTTCAACGACTCGGCCACACATTTCGGCCGAAACGGCCGCTATTTCGTGTTCAATGTTGGCTCTGAGCTCTTCCAACGTCGTCGGCGTGTTGGCATAAACCAATGAATTAACGTATCCCCACAGAAAATAGTCAAGGTCAAATCGTACGAACGAGGCGGCCAATCGAGTATTTCTATTTATTTCCTATTTCTTGAGATAACACGCTCACTATACTTACTCCTCAATAAATCGATTGTAGCGTGTGCTGTGTGACTTGTGGCAACATCCTGTTGAAACCACATGTCGTCCAAGTCCATATCTTCCAATTCGGGCCAAAAATAATCGGTGATCATGGAGCGATAACGCTGACCATTCACAGTAACGTGACGATCGTTATCGTCGACGAAAAAATATGGCCCAATAACGCCGCCGCCGGCATGCAATCCGCACCAAACAGTTATTTTTTGTGGATGAAGTGGTGATTCATGAAGCACATGTGGGTTTTCACTCGACCAATAACGCATATTTTGCTTATTGACGAACCCATTGAGCCAAAAATGAGCTTCGTCACTGAAGATGATTTCTCGAAGAAATTCATCATCTTGGCGCATCTTCTCCAGAACAGAATCGGAGAACGTACGTCGCTTTAAATGGTCCATCGGCTTCAATTCTTGAGACAGCTTGATTTTGTATGGGTGTAAACCAAGATCCTTACGCAAAATACGCCATAATGCGGTCTGAGCGATGTTCAATTCTTGAGAACGCCGTGGAATTGTCTGATTTGAATCGTTTGCTACGGACGCCTGGACGGCAGCGATATTTTCGACACTTCGACCAACCTGTTGTCTCACTGACACGGCAACATCACACAACGAATATATAGACTCAAATGTTTGCCCTAAACTTGTTATTGCCTGTCTACTAGGGCGAGTATTACGACCGAAAATTGAAGTTAACGCTCTTAAAGTTGCAGTCATCGACTCCGAATTTCGGTAGAAAATTTTTAAAATTTGCAGACGTTGGACGTTCGTGTACTTTAAGATGATGAAAATGTTGAGTTTACTGAATAAATTGACAGTGACAGTTTGATGATTAGTGAAAGAGTGCGTTCACAAATTAAATTCAAACTTGTCAAGTCCCTATTGGAAAACCCTTTATAATTGTTAAGAGCCATATTTGTATAAAAATATTAACACCAGAAAAAAACTAAGTATTTACATCAAGACCCTTAGTTGGCGCAGTTTGGGGGCCCATCTTTTTGAGGACCGGTCATACTTTCACCTGATTATATTTGATAGGTGAGTTGGCGTTTGCTTCTTTCGAACCCTTTCAATAATTCTATTGATTATTCGTCTGCTTCTGTAGCATTATTGGTCTTTCGTAAGACCTCTTTTTGGTTGGGTGGACGAAGTTGTTGTCGATCGTCATCCCGTTGAATTGTTTGTTCTGCCTGATAGCAAAATATTGGTCGTGCTCGCAATTAAACAGTCTGCAGAAATAATTCTTATAAATTTTCTGCACCTACCTACGAGCTCGCCGCCTCTTCATCAAACTAGGGATGTTGTTGTGGTAGTCTTCAATGGTTTGCTGGCAATGTCGACTCTGATTTTCTGCTCTTGATGCTGCCAGCATAAGATATTTGCGATCTGCCAGCTCTTCTTCGGCCTCTTGGCATTTAGGATATTCGTATTCTGTGATCAATCAGGTTGAAGGTTTTTTAATGGTGATTGCCAGATCCAATTATGGATGGATGATGAACAACTAATGTTGTTCTTAGAATATGTTGAGTCGAAGAGCTGTTCTAGATTGGCATAGTCGTCCATTGCGCGGGCTTATGTTTTTTTTTTTTAAAGAACTTGACAATTAAGTGGGTACAACTACACTTAGAATACCTGGGCACGTGTTGAGTTTTTAGGAAAATAGTGTAGAGAGAGAAAGAAAGATTTTTGGGCTCAGCGGTTATTTCGCTTATTAGTGTAATTGGGTTTGTTGTTTGGACCCGGTTGGTATTGAACCCCGAACCCTCCGATTTGGAAGCCAATACACTCCCACTTGAACCACGGTCATCCACAATTTGGCTTTTACGGTGAATTTTGCTTTTAAGCGAATCGTAATCAGGTATTTCAGACGACTGAAGATCAAGACTCTTGCCTTAGTCTTCCTGTAATGACAAATTGTCTTTGGAAAATTATATGCTGGTCTTAAAACCCCATGCTAAGATGTAGCTGCATATTGCACTTAACATATATGTTCATCAAGTCGATGTTGGCTGTTAAATCTGGGTGGACAACGAATAACATTGATACCTATCGGAAATATAAGAAAAATAGACATCTTTTCAAAAGGATAACACTACACGCCCCGATCAGTGGCTTCTCTATCTCTAAAACATCCAAACCAAACACATAAAAGGAACCGTTTTATACTTTGTTTTTAATCCAACTTAATTTAAGTCCTTAATACTACTGCACAAACTTGGTAAAAGTATTTCTGGATGCTAACTTTAATTCAACAGCTGCAATTTGTTTAATTACTTATAAACCTAACTTTACTGCGGTAACCACATAACGTATTCCAATATACCAACCAGTCCACATCCAGCAGAAAAAGGGGGGTTTTCCTTTACGCCATACCAGAATCTACGACCTCAAGTGCGAACTGTGCAAATAAGTAGTTACCAGACCAGTAGCGAATGCAATTCCGAGGATACGAGTAGTTAATTGCATTAATAAACTTAATCTACAGATAACTGAAGAGCTCATGGATGTGTAGGCTTCAAATAGGTCATGTTTATAGGCAAACCGTTGCAGTACTTAAATATTTAACACAATTTCGATTCGCCAATTTGTGCAGCGAAAATAAATTACCAGAATTGTTCTTGCGGAAAGTGTACGAGTATGAGAATCACCTAAATGTTTTCCATTACCTTTTGGTTAAAGTTCATCAAATTCATCAATTTTTGGTATTCAAAGATTGAAAGAGATAGGTTCTTGCGGCTGCGGAAAAGAACCAAAAAAAATTAAATATTCCCACCTTCCGTTAAAGTGAAAAATTCACAAAATATCTAGGCACCCCAACTGGTGGGAAGCTGCACGTTGTTGCTTAAATAAAATTAATAAAACCCACCGCAGGTATCCAATACTGTTTACATCCGTATCTATATATAGATTCATTTCCTCACTAGATGTAGAATATCCTTTTAGAACGGCGGTGGTTGAAATAGAGAGGTTCTTGCCCCAAGATAAAAGTATGTAATGTGGGCTCCACCTGTTTGTGACAGTTCGACAGCTAGTGCCATCTTATTTGCGTGCAATGATAAGCAGTGAATCCACACAGCATGATTACCCTGTAGTTGGCTCAATTGATGGTAATAACAATACCGTTGTCACTCGTGTTCGAACATAAATACATACATTCGTCATGTGCAATACTATATTGTTATGCATGCTTAACATAAATCATCGTTATCCGTACATGATTCAGTGCAAGGCTGATTATAATGAACCTTGCGTAAATTATCCTTAGATGTTGTGTCTAGAAGACGTACGCAGATAGTAGGTGTATGTTTAATCTTCCTTCTCCCCTGAGTAAAACGGGCAGACATCTCCAATTATTAGAGATACGTACCTACGAGTACATCGGGTTTCTCAAGTTCTACGAGTATGAAAGAACCTAAGCTTTCATTCAGTTACCATGTTTAAAATATTCTTGCAACTTGAATCTAATGATACAAGGTTGGGCAAAATTGATGTGATAATGTGAATGTGCGGCAAGTGTTATTGTGCTTTGATATTTATGTTGTAGACAGTTAGAGAATTATTTGACAATAAGCAATGGAGCGATAAACACCTGAAAAACGCGGAATTGTTGTTACTGCTTATTTGACCAATTTCCGGTCTGTTATTTTAGCGCAGCGTGAAATTCGTCGTCGAACAATTAAGCGTTTGGCTGAGCGGCTTATACAAACTGGGTCCACTAGAGATGTTGCAAGAAATGGCTGGCCCCGTATTGCTCGTTCGACCGAGAATATCACTGATGTGGCCGAGGCCGTCTGAGAGAGTATTTTTTTTATTTGTATTTGTATTTAAATTATTATTTTTTATTTATTTTCAAGGGATCGATACAAATGAATTTGTAAAGACCGGGATTTTACGCCGGGGTACTATGCTCATGTGGCGTTTGTCAACAGCAAGTGGTGTACCGAGTTCTCATGTGGCCCCCCATCTAGGTACTTACCGCGGCCACACTGCTTGATTGTATTTAAATTAAAATTGCATCAGTACTACAAGATGAGATATCTTTTAAAAGCACAGTTTTCCAGACGATACAAATTTTACGTTAAATTAACAATTATGGTAGTCGAAATAATCATAATAAATAAAAATTATATATAGATTGAGTCATATCTAAGTTATGATACGGTTATCGGACAGATAGAGGAAAAGCTTTTTCTGAAAGACGGCATATGAGTTGATAACCTGCAATTCATGTGGAAGATAGTTCCAGACACGAATTGCAGATACCAGAAAGTATCGCTCTCCAATGCAAAGTGTGAATGATGGAATAATAAGTTTTTTTCCCCTATTAGATGAATTTAGGCATATTTTCGTTGACTCTAAAATTGACGTCATATGTGTTTCTGAAACATGGTTTCATGCTGACGTACCAAATTAAATTTATAAAGTAAAAGGGTTTGACCTTCTTCGGTCTGATAGGGTCGGTCGCGTCGGAGGGGGGGCAGCATTGTGGGTACACTCAATTTTTAATTTGTATGCAAATCAAGCCAGGACTGTCCTCTCGAATACTATTTCATAAACATCAAATGTAGTCATGAGAAAATATTGATTGGTGTAGTCTTCGGACCAAATAACTCCATCTCTTTTGCTCCACTCTTTACCACCCTTGAGGAGAAAGGCTACATTGCCACTAACATCATTATATTCGGCGACTTTAATTGTAATCTGTTCGATACATCCGGCTCCATAGGCTTTTTGGAACAAATGAAATCGCTTGATCTAAATCCAGTTAACACATCTACCTCTACCCATTTTACGACCACTGCTTCAACTCTGATCGATTCAATTTTTGTATCCGATATGGGTAAAGTCCTGTTATATAGCCAAGTCTCAGCACCTGCATTCTCTAAACATGACTATAACTTACCAAGCTAAAAATGACTTTGTCATGTTTAGAGATTTCCATAACTTAAATTATGCTCAATTGCAAGCTGATACTATAGGCACAAGTTGGGAGCGTATTTATCGGATGCCCCTTGTCAATGATTAAACTAACTTTATGCAGGAAAAAATTGCTTTCCTCTTTAACAAACATGTGCTGTTAAAAACAAAACCTACTAGGCCCCCTCACCTTCAATGGTTAACCCCTAATATCCTACAGCTTATGAACAAGCGTGATGATGCCTATAAAAGCTGGAAAAAATACAGAATGCCTGCGTTCTTAAATATATATCGCAAATTACGTAATGAAGCGGTTTCTAAAATAAGAAACGCCAAGCGTGTCTTCTACTATCGGAAGTTCTGTAGCTGCTCCTCAGGCAGAGAGGTTTGGAAACATATCCGTGAACTTGGGTTAGGAAAACAAAAACCCTAAAACTCCCGATGATATAGACTGCAACCACCTTAACTCAACTTTTTTAATGTCAAGTGATCCATCCTCAGTAAGCTTAACTACGAGTACTTTCGACCAGCCACCGGATGATTGTAAAGAATCATACTTTGAATTCTACAGATTGCGCGAGGAAGACGTTGCAGAAGCGGTACTATCGATCAAATCAAATGCTATGGGGATCGATGAAATTCATCCAAAATTTGTTAAGCTTCTGCTTCCATATTTACTGCCTTTTATAACACATATCTTCAACTCAATTTTAATGACATCAGTCTTTCCCGCTCATTGGAAAGACGCTAAAATTATTCCTATTCCAAAGAAATCGAATGGAAATTCAGTGAAATTCAGACCTATCTCAATTCTGCCATTCCTTTCAAAAGTTTTTGAGAAATGTATTCTCAAACAGATTCAAATCTATCTACAGTGTAAAGAACTGCTTTGTGAGAATCAATCTGGCTTCTGTCAAAAACGAAGTTGCAAGACTGCGTTGTTATTGGTAATTGACGAAATAAAGTAAGCTGTTGATGACAACCATGCTACAATACTAACGTTACTTGACTTTTCGAAAGTTTGTAGCGGGAAACCGATGTTCATGCTATTTGCCAATAAAGAGGGGAGTACAGAAAGGCTCCATTCTTGGGCCATTGCTTTTTTCGCTCTACGTAAATGAACTGCCAAAGGTTGTTGTGCATACTGCAATTCATATGTTCGCCGATGATGCCCAGATCCACTTATGTTCTCCCATGAATTTGGTTCACGAAGCCACTGCGCAGGTGAATGAAGATCTCCAGCGTATACTTGGTTGGTCAGCTAAGAACGAACTGCGTCTTACTGCCCAGAAAACAAAAACACTTGTGATCCATAAAAGAAAACTGGACCTTATTCACTTTCTACCAATCCAACTAGCCCAAGGTCCAATAGAGTACGTCGACTGCGCCAACAACCTGGGCCTGATATTTAACCGCACCCTTACTTGGTCTACCCACATAAACGCCACTATAGGTAAGATATATGGTGGATTACGTGCTCTCTGGACTGCACATCGCTTTGTTCCTACACGGACAAAGCTCTTGTTAGCGAAAACCCTCCTAATATCGATTCTGCTATATTGTTCTGAAATCTTTTGCTGCCCCGACTACGACTCCAGACGAAAGCTCAATGTCGTATATAATAATATTGCCCGATTTGTATTTCACCTAAAACGATATGACCATATTTCCTTTTACTCAAAGCAAATCAGCGGATGTACATTTGATAATGTGCTCAAATACAGAACGCTAAGTCTCTTGCATGGCATAATTCAAACTAAGCAACCAGCTTAGTTTCCTTCAGTCAGGTAGATCATGTATGCTTTTTCAAACGAGCTATACCTGCTTGACGTCTGAACGCCAATTCTTCGTAAACTCCGTACGGCTGTGGAATTCTTTGCCCATAAATATTAGGAAAATTAGAAGCACAAAACAATTTAAAACCTCTCTCTTAAAATACCTGGCCAATGGAACTAATTAGATTTAGAATTTAAAACGCTTAAAATGTTCAATTTGTTTGTAAAGCCAATTGTTCTTTTCTATTCTTTTCTCTCTTTTACTTTATCTTACTTACCTTATTTTATTTTATTATAATATCACTTCCAGGATTATTATTGTTATATACACTTGCACATACTTGTATCTGATATTTGAAAAATTTAAGGCTTTCACACTTTAAAAGATTCCATTATCTTACCGTGTAAGCAATACTTACTTAGTAGTAAATAAATAGTAAATAGTAAAATAGATTGTGCAAAATGTATCATTTCAAAAAGATAACTAGCAGACTTACTTAGTATAATTTTAAATAGTTTTAATATATTGCGGAAGTTAAAATACAGATTGAGATTCAGACCGTAAATTGACGATGCAAATCTGGATACACTACTGGACCTAGGGATATTATAAATAAAACGGACACAGTCATTAAACGCAACACTAAGCCGATACTTACAAAACACTGTCAAGACAGAGAAACACGGAACAATTAAACAAAAAGTAAGGCATTACAAGCGTTTTGATTAATCGCATTTTCACCAGGTTATGCAAGTAGTTCGCAGAGTATCGTTATCTTCGCAGTCCACCATAAACATTTTTCAGGGTGTCGCTTATGGCATCGCAGCAGGTAAGTGAAGAGTTTATATGAAATCCAAGATATTTAACAGAATTTACAGTAGTAATGGGGTTGGTATCAAGGACAACAGGTGAAAAATCATTAGGACACACTTCATTATTTGAAAAAAAAAAAACAATACAAACTGTCTTGATTGGGTTCAACTTCAATCTGTTACGTTTGACCAGTTGGATATATTATCAAGATCTTCGTTCACACTAGCAACACAATCGTCTATAAGACCAATAGGACGCGAGAAATATATAATCACATCATCAGCGTACATGTGAATTTTGCAATTCTTAACAATAACTGGGATTTCGTTGTTAAAAAGAGAGAACAGAAGTGATCCTAGTACAGAGCCTTGCGGAACGCCTGCATGAATGGTTTTAGAATTTGACCAACCAAGCTCTGTAACGACCGATTGTACTCTATATCCTAGATAACAGCTTATAAGCTTGGTGGATGAGTCGGAAAATTTAAGCCATTTTCAATCTTCGTAAGTAACAAAGAGTGGTCAATACAGTCGAAGATTTTGGAGAAGTGTAGAAGAACTGCTGCACAGATATCGTTACAATCTAAAGCGGATCGAATTTCAGTAGTAACTTTTAGAACAGCAGATTCACAAATATGTTTACTTCGAAAACCGGATTTCGATTTGAAAAGCCATTTTGGAATCCAGATTAAATACGCCATCTTTTAAAGTTACTAGCCAAAATGGCATAGTACATTTTTTTTGTCAGTACAGTCAGTTGGGTGATTAATGATTTTCAGATACATAGATGGACAAAAAAGGAATATTTTAGTTATGTTTCAATTTTGGACCGTAATTTACAGAAGAGTTACTCAGGGTTACGTGACAAAAAACAATCGAAGAAAAGAAGATTTACGGTCACAGCACTTGAAAGATCGTCACAGATTTCTCGATTTTTTTTGAGTGCCAATAATTTTAAAAGTACATCACTTAGATTTTTTTTTTTAATTTGTGATAACCGACACCACTTGACCTATCACCCGTCTCTGGCTTGATGTTGATTTTTGGGACACCCTGTATATGATGTATGTGACAAATGATATGGGGTAGTATTAGCTTGAGAAATCGAGGCGAAATACGATCTGGTCTTGTGGTATTGTATTTTACTAAGTTAATAGCTTTGAATGCATCGAAATGCAGTAGTTTAGTCTATTTTCCGGTGTGTGATTACGTTTGAATTATTATACCTGCTTAGCAATTAATTTAAAGCTTATATAAGAATATTAGAATTCAGAATATTCCAGAAGGCACTACTCGAGCACATTTTCAGTTTTGCTTTCGAAGCCACGCAGGCAAGAAACACTGCAGATTTTGCATTTCGTTTGCGTTTTTCTCGAAACGGTACCGAGTCGGTACCAGAAATATCTGTTGAACCACTCGACCAATTTGCATGCCATTTCGCACAGATATTCTTAATACTATTATCTAGTCTCTTACGTAGGATTTTGTTGATATCTTAATTTTTAGATTTGTTATAAATAAAAATGTGACTCGTTTTTTAGTCAAAAGTAGCCTCGTACGTTCAAAAAGCTGCCATTTTGTTAAAAATGAAAATTTTGGAAAACGGCTATGATAGAGACTAGTTTTAGTTTTTTTTTTGTTTCAAATGAAACCTACCAGAGATATTCCTGGTACCACCAGCATGTTTTTGAAGAGAGGTTTCCGGAGATGGGCGAAATGTATACTCTATAACTGTTTTTCTTCAATTGTCATTAAAGTTTTGTATTCGTCAAGAAATACTTTACACAATGTATATTTTACTTTTCTTATATTAATTTAATATCGTAGCGAAAAAAAATCTTGAAAAATGCTCCGTTTTTGAGCGGAGAAACATATGTAACCCCTTAATACACTCTAACCACAATTAGTTAGAAACATGTAACGAGATGTTGTTCGTAGATTTAAAACAGGTGGGATAGCGGGAATTAACTGCAGACAGCCCTAATCTATCACAGAAGTAATGAAATTGACTAGAAATATTATTGCACTTTAAAATTTTAACACTAAAATTACCACCCACCGAAATTTTATTGTATTTAAGTTACAATTTTAACAGTGTTTCTTTCAGTTCCACTAAATTTTCTTCTATAAAACAGTGAGGAGGCGAATACCTACAACAACAAGCATTTTCTCATGTACAGAACTGACTTCTAAACAATAAAATTGCATGATAGACTTAGAGGACGAATACACAAATTTCGGCCACCACCACCCACCCTATTTTTACGATCATTTCTAAACAATCTAAGATTAGAAATTTTCACCATTTCTGTCAATACATTGATGAAAAAGTTCCCGGAATAACCGTGTGGCGCTCCCATTGTTCGGATTTGAGTTCTGTTTTTTTCGTTAAGTTGTTGACATTTCCTCTAAAGCGTCATATCTTGACATTTGCAAAGATACGTAGAGTACACCTATCTCTGTATGTGTTGGCGATTTTTTACAATTTTCGAAATGGATTTAAATTTGCAACAACGAACTTGTATTAAATTTTGTGTAAAAAAACGGATTTAATGGTGCGCGAATGTTGGAAATGTTGGAAAAGTGTTTCGGCAATGATTCTCTAAAGAAAACGGCACGAGCGGTTCAAAAGTCAATCGAAGATGATGAACGCAGTGGCTGACCATCGACATCGAAAACCGTCGAAAACATTGATGAAGTAAAAGAAATGTTGGTTAATAACTGCAAATTAAGCATCAGAGAGATAGCGGAGGACTTGAACATTGCCTATGGATCCGTCTAAGACATTTTGGTTAATGATTTGGGTTTCTGTCGTGTAGCAGCAAAGTTGGTGCCAAAAGACCTCCATTTCATGCAAAAAAGAGAGCGTGTTGACGTCGCGAAAGAGATGATTTGCGAGGCTGAATCTGATCCCACATTCATCAAAAGGATCATGACTGGAGACGAGACGTGGGTTTATGAGTACGTTACGCAATCCAGACATCAGGCAAGTAAATGGCGTTCAACAAATGAGCCGAGACCAAAAAACCACGTCGTTTTCAGTCAAAAAAGAAGGCAATGCTCACGGTTTTCATGGATTACAACGGTGTAGTGCATCATGAATTTTTGCCAGAAGCAAAGAGTATTATTTGGACGTTTGCGTAAAGCAATTCGCTGAAAGAGACCAGAATTGTGGGCAGAAAACTCGTGGATTTTGCACCATGATAACGCACCGTCGCACAGTGCCATCATTATTCGTAATTTTTTGACGAAAAATGCAACAAATACCATCCAACAGCCACCGAATTCACCTGATTTGGCTCCCTGTGACTTCTTTCTGTTCAATCGAGTTAAAAAACCACTACGGGGAACGCGTTTCAGCAGCCGAGAGGAAGTACATAATGGAAAAATCGCAGGAAGCACTGATGGACATACCGAAAACCGAATATAAAAAATGTTTCGAGGATTGGATCAATCGCTGGCATAAGTGTGTTGCAGTCGATGGTGATTACTTTGAAGGGGACAATATAGATTTAGATGAATAAACTTGTATTTTTAATTTTCTGAATAAATTCCGGGAACTTCTGATGAAGGTGGTATATCACAGTTAAGCCAAGATTCAGAAACCATTAAAATGTCAATCTTGGAAGCACTAAATATTTGGTGTAAGACCGTGTATTTAGATTTTACACTTTCAGCATGTATGTGACAAATTTTGATAACCTGATTTGATTTACAGATTACATTGAGAACGGTCCTTATGCTGTCAGGATGGTTCAAACTCATAGTATAGGGATATATAAATATAAAGTATACCTCCTTCAGAAAGCAACATTATAAATAGACATGATAGAAAATTTACGTCACTAGCATAACAGTAAAAATTAAAATGGTGAATTAAGCTTATTAAGAAATATAATAGATAGGTAGATAAGATATAATAGATTAAGCAATATAACAGAAAATAAGCAAACAAGAGCAAACAATAATTCATAATTCTTCGCAAAAAATTTTCAAAATAAATTAAAGACATTAAATATACACATTTACAAAGTAATAAGTTAAAATAGAGTAACCTCGGAAATGAGTAACAGAAAAAAAACGTAGTATAAAAAGCAAATAACCTCGGCAACTCTGACAGCTGATTCATTTTCGGCAACAAAGATCACAGCAACAAAACAAACCGTAACTGGTGAGCGCTACAGACAGATGTTAAACGAGTTTTTTTTGCCGCAAGTTGCTGGATTGGGTTTCGAGCATTGTTGGTTCCAGCCGGGCGGAGTAACTGCTCACACAGCTCGGTCAACGATGAAAATTTTGATTCACCAATTTCCAGGCTGTACAATCTCCTGTTTTGGCGATTTGAACTGGCTGACCAGATCGCCAGATCTGACGGCACCAGACTTCTTCTATCGCGGCTTTTTGAAATCTCTCTTTTACCAAAACAAATCACAAACCTTGCAATTCTTGAAAGCCAATATTGAAGAAAAAATCTTTAATTTGGAGCCAGATGTTTTGCGAGCAATGAAGCAGTTTTACAGCTTCAAGGAAACATTTCGTGAAAACAGAGCGCATTTTTTTCATTTCTAACAAAATTGCAGACAATTCAAATTATGACATTATTTTTTGACCCACCTTGTGCTAAATTGTCAAAACGATAGCGCCGAATTCAGATCTTTACCACACGCGCTCCTAATTGGCCTCGGAAATAGCTGCTTCAGAATGAATTCATATTTTATCCGAAGACGTATTCTTCAGAATTAATACGAGTAGGTGGCAGCTACATATTGTGAGATCTAGCGGGTGATAGATAGCTCTCGTTTGAAATAGTACGAGTACATCACCCTGGAATAAGGGTGAACAATGCATTGAGTCGATAATTATAAAAAAAAAAAACGTTAGAGGACTGTTGTATGATTTTTACCTACAGAGACGAGAATTAGTGCTAAAACAATACGTTCTGACACTATGTGCCTTTATAAGGAAAAATATATAAAGGCATGGGGATGAGTAGGATTGGATTATACTATCTACTATATACTACAAATTCACAAAGTACAACATGTGAAGGGATTCGATGGGACCATAAGCATCAAGAGCTTATGGGTGGGTACAACGACAGTCATAACGATTTAGCATTCTTTAAGTGTGCGCTCTCAGATGTAAACAATTGGGAGATCCGATGAAGATCATCAAGTTCGATAACTGGAATAAATGCACAGGAGTTTACCCCAAAGGGTATATGTGTACGAGTAGACCCTACAGATAGAGAAACGAAGAGTAAAAGTGGGAGAGCTAAGATTTAAGACAGGCAAACCATTGTAACACGGGGTGGAGGAACTCTTCCTTATACGAAGAGCTACCCAAAAGACCCCGAACTAATGCTGTGGTAGTATAGAGCGTTACCATTCCCGAGTCAGTAAAACGTTTCCTCTTCGCTTGTGTGAATTTTTTATTCATACTTGTTTTGTGTACTCGTCCTTTTTACAATGCCTGATTTTTGTGAACAGCGCGATGTGGTAAAATTTTGCTTCTTGCTCGGAAAAGCAGGCACAGAAACTTTTGAAATGTGAAAAACGGTCTAGAAGAATGAACTCAAGTGTTTGGGTGGTTTTCCCGTTTCAAAAGAGGAGAAATGTGAATTGTTGATATAGCTTGGCTTTGGTCGTCCCCCCACGGGCCGAGCCGATTAACATGTTTGAAAAATTGCGAAGTCATCCTGGATGATCGGCGACCAACCATTGAAAAAGTTGTGGAGCTGTCTAGAATGATTTGGAGTTCAGTTCGGCGAATTTAAAAAGAGAATTTGGGGATGAAAAGGGTGACTGCCAAATTTGTGCCTCGATTACTGTGCTTTGAAAGAAGAGTTCCGAAATGATCCAAACTTTTTTTCAAAGTTCATCACAGGTGACGAAACAAGCAAATTCGCCTCGCTCCAGAAAAGCTCATAGAGTGAAATTAAACGTCAAAACAATGCTGATTTGGTTTTTCATGTGAGAGCAGTCATCCAGTCAGAATTTATTCCACAGGATCAGGCAGTTAACCAGGCTTTCTACCTGAAAGTTTTGAAGTGCAACAGCTTGCTGCAGAAAAAGCCCGATTAGAGGCAGTCGGCGACTGGTTTTTCCATTACGATACTCGTATCTCTCCTACTTACACAAGCCTGTCTGTGTGCCAATTTTTAAGCAAAAATGGAATGACCCCAGTACTCTATCCCAATATTCACCCGACCTTACCTCCCCACGACTTGTTGTTATTTCACCGAATGAGAGATATGAAAGCAAAGCGTTTTGGCGACTTTGCTGAGGTGAAAAAAAAGACAGACATCACAGAAGACGAATTTAGAAAATCTTTCCAACAATGGATTTAAAGATTAGATGAGGTGGAGAGTACATTGAAAGATATTGAAGTTTTTCTGTTTAAAAATGAAATAAATAGATTTAAGAAAATAAGTTCGATTTCATTTGGGTAACCCCTCGTAGAGTATTCTAGTATGAAATAAACGAAATTGACGAATCTCGCAAACTGAAAACAATTTGTCAAGGATCTAAAGACTTCCTAGTTCGTTTCAAAAATCCCATAATTTTTCAACATCCCATAAGGCATGTGCTGATGCCTTTTCATACCCAGTACCTTCGACTCAAAATTGAAAAGTGGAAAATCTACACTCAGAGGAAGAGAAGGAACTGGGAAAATATGGACGGCTTTTCTCTCTTAGTGAGCTCAGACAAATATTCTATCGAGACCATTAAATCAAGCAAGGAGTATGACACACGTCCCTATCTACATACCTGCTTCATAGTCAAATGAGTTCAACCTTAAACATTCCAAGTCTGTTACTGTAACGCTATGTAGCAGCCCTTACATCTTTTATACAAAACCTCACATAATATCTATATAGGGTGCCAGAACCACGTCTGTGATTTCGGACATCTAAAGCGAGCAATTTCCAGCCCGAGAACTTTTTTCTTTGCGTTGAATTCATTCTCACCATCTCAACTTAGGCAATTCTGTAACCAAGATTTGTTTACTGCAGACATAAGATACAAATCGAACGGGAAATAGCTCAAATTCGTTGTTGCGACAGCTTATTTTCCCCATAATTTGGTACTATCACCACCACCGAAGGCAGTAGCCAAACTCATTGAATACTGTGTTTCCAGGAAGATGGGACTCATTGTACCCTGACAATACTTTTAGGGTAGTAGCAAATGCAGGTTGAGAGGGAATCATCTTCTTGACCGCATACTATCGTCGTACCTGGTTGCACTCAATCAACAACTGTTACGAAAGTAAAGCAGCAAATAACTGACTAAGCGCTGTTTAATAGGTAAGTTAAAGAGGTACTGCCAGAGGCTTCCATATCAGACCATGGGTACATTAAAATCAGAATTGGATTCGGTCTTGCTGACAAATACTACAATGTCCCAAAGGTAGTAAACATTTTTGGCCGTTCGTCAAGAATATTAGAAAATCTGCCTCATCCTCAATCCCAACGCTCATTTACACATCCAGATTGTCTTCTTCAATGGGAAAAATCCACTTTCGCACTCGTGTAGTAGGAAGAGTTCTTAAGGATATTAACCATCACAAATGCGCTGGTCCAGATGGTATATGTCCCCTTCTTCCGAAGAGATGTTCTTCTTCTTCATCAATTCTACTCTTTAAGACTCTTTCCGAGCAGATGGAAAACAGCATTTGTCCAGCCCGTCCCTAAAAAAAGGCGAATCTTCTTCTCTCTCCTCCTACAGACCCATTGTATAATACTTACGTCCCTTCTTTACCGGTCATGGAAACGCTGATAAACCATCAGCTCATGAAATATCTCGAAACATGGAAACTTCTCAATGACCGAACAGATCCACTGGTGATTTGACGGCATGTCTCACCGAAAAGTGGAACTAAAATGTACATCAATCTGGCGAAAGCAAGACAATTGTACTTAATATTTCTAAGACTTTTGACAGAGTTTGACACCAGGCGGCTCGTTTGTCGAAAATGCGTGCATTTGGTATCGATGAATCTCTTCTTCAATGGATTAAGAACTACCATTTGGAACGTTCAGTTCAAGTTGTCTTTTATGGTTTCAAGTCTGATATCCAGAAAATAAATGCTGGTGTGCCCCTAGGCTCCGTTTTGTCTCCGAGACTATTTTTAATTTTTATCAAAGATCTGCTATTTTCTCTCAAAACGTCTGACGATATTTCCAGTCGCTATCGGGTCCATGCGCCTTGAAGTACTAGTAGGACTGGGATGATCGAGGTCTTAGAGTCTCCTTAGATCCGTACAACTCAATTGCCTTTTTAGCATAAAGAAAGAGCGATTACCAATAGTGATTCTTCATTTTATTTCTGCCGTGGTGTTGTTGGTAGAATTTATAGCAGAGCCATGGTAGACAAAGTCTCTTAATACCTCTAAATTATAGCTGTCGACTGTGACATTCTGTCCAATTAGTCGATGTTGTGTGTCCCTTATTGTCATTGACCCCTAAATTATGTCGATATCATAGGCGTACGCCAGTAATTGCATAGACTTTTGAAAGTTTATGCGTCCAGTGTTCGTAAGTGAGTTCTGCACAATTCTTCAAGTATGACGTTAAAGAAGACACATGACAGCGTGTCGCATTGACATACCTTGATACCGCACTGCTAGGGACCAATAAGTTTGTTGTCGCAGGGTTTCAGATATGCAGGGTTTCAATATGGCAGATAAGATATTGTATTCGATTTTGGAGCAACTTATGTATATGCGCAGCTGAAGGCGGATGGGACAAACGATACTGAGATTCCATTCATCAGGCATACACTCTTCTGACCAGATCTGAGAAATGAGTTGGTGCATGCTCTCCACAAAGTCATTTCCAGCAGCTTTGAGTAACTCGGGTGGTGACCCCTCAGGACCGGTTGATTTGTTGGATTTTAGCTCAGATATTTGCTTACTTCATTTTGGTCAGGTGAGCGGAAGTTGAATTGTCTATTCTGCCTAACGGCGGAATGTTGTACTTCTTCGCCATTATACAGTCTACAGAAATTTTTTTTATATATTCTCAGCACCGACTGTAACTCCGCTACAAGGTTTCGTTCTTCATCTCAGGCCTTCTTGCCTTGTCACGTTATTTGTACCTGTTGTTAAAACTTCCGTACGTCATTCCGTAGAGTTCGCGAGCGGCTCTCGTCCTTTGTTGCCACTTTATATGCTTCTTGTTTAGCTGCATATACTTGCTGGCATTTTTCATCAAACCAAGGATTTCTTGGTGGTAGTCGGGTGAAACCCAGCAAGTCGGTTACGGAGTCTCTGATGGCACGTTGGCGTCGTTGCCACTGGTATTCGGTATTTGATGCTGGCCGCATAGGAGTTGTTGAGAGATTTCGGGATACGTGTTCGGCGAATATTCTGGCGGTCTCTTGCAATTGCAGCTTTTCTGCGTTATACCTTCTCACAGTAGTACTTCTTGTTGTCATGGCGCTTGGAAAATCCGCATTCGTAACTTGACTGCAACAAGGTGGTGCCCTGAGTAGTTGATCAATTTGATTTAGCGTGGTCCTGATAAATCCTTGTCCCCTTGTGTATATTAAGATGAGGAAACCAAGTATTGTACTTGCTATAGATATATTTCATCCCGCCGCAAAGTCAGTAAGCTTAAGTCCCTTGCCAGACGTGGTGTCATGTAAGCTGTGCTTACCAACTGTCCTACCAAGGCTGTCATCCTTTCCTAGACTTCGGACATTGCTCATACATACGAGTATGTCATTTCGGGGAGCCCGTAAAGCAATTAGCATAGTGTAGGTATATATCACACTCTTTCTACATTCAGAATAACTGATTCGAAAAACTAAAATGAAGGTCTTTAAATCCGGATACAGCCGAAATCAATCTCCCCTGGCGAATGTTCGACATCGAATACTAGGACGAAATTTCACCTAAAAGATTATCAAATAAATATTACATCAACACAAATTCGAAGACCGTGGTAGCTTTGGACTGTGATGTATCGTGATAGCATAAAATATTTTGTTAACTGCAGCGCTGAAGAAGCATGCCAGTATGTACGAGTATAGCACAAAATGATTGCTCTATTGTTTGTCAACTTCCTCTTAAACGTTTTTTATTATGAAAACAAAAAAAAACAATTCAATCTCCGGGTTCATGCCATGATTGACATCCAAGATGAGAGCATATTCTATGTATTAAACTCAAAACTCAAGTTCTAGGTACGAGGTATTCATATTTGTATTTGTGCCTCGAACAAAGATGTTCGTTGGTTTTTTTTTTTTTGTAATTACAATCACCCTGCCTGCGTGTGAATTAACCACCCCAACCAAATGCAAATCACAGAAATGTCCTCAAGTGCAACTGACAATTTGCTTAAAGAAGATTTATTGCTTTTAAATTTTCAATTCAGTCACATTGTCAATTGGAAGCTATTCCCATTCATTCAGCCATCGCTTTGCTTGTTCAGATTTGTGGTTGGGCACAAGCGACTTATTGTACACATACGGATGGCTTTAGATTCAAATAAAAACGACCGAATGGCATTCTGCATTCAACAAACCACATATAGCTCTGTAGCATTGACCCATATTACTGCGAAAGTACATTCACAGTTCATAACTCCAAGCCTCTGTGGTACCACCAAATTGTTGCACAATCTCCTGCGCCATCAAATAAGATACGAAGTGAATGCCATAAGTTTTGGATTAGGCACCGGCTACGGCTACGGCTATGGCAACAGCAACAGCAACAGCAACAGAACCAGCACCAATAGTCACCAGAGATGGAGGAGCTGGCAGTATACTCGTAATTCAAAAATAATCTGATAGTGGTTTTGCTGTAGAAAAGTGTTTTATCCAGATATAGGAATGCAGTTGGGATTGTTGTTGTAAGGCAATCAGTTGTTTGTTTTTTTTTTCATCCAGTGATTCCACGATTCGGTTAATTTTAATATTGACCCCTTTGAAGTCGAAAAATTAAGTTGCGTTGCATTCGAATGGCATTTCTCCTAGAAGAGGCCATGACTTTGAGACACAAATTGAATTCGTGACTTTTATTGACGATGGGCACATCGACAAAGAACTTGTAGAGAGGTGTTGCCGGTCACACGCTACTTTTGTTGAGCCGAGAGTCTTATAATCACATGGAAGGGACTATTAATGTTGCAATTTATGGATTTCTAAAAAATGTAAAACCGGTGTCGTCTAATTTGTGGCATTAAACAAATATGTATACTAGGGTGTCCCAGGCTATAAGGGTTAAATTTTTTTTTTTAGATAGAGATACGCATACCTTTTTTTTTTTTCTATTTGACCCAGATAAGTGAAATATCAAATATTATTGCGATCGGATGACGATAACCCGTGCCGACTTAACGCCAAAATCTAAACATAAAAATTAGTATGGAGCAATGGAGGGAAAAGCAAAACTCATTTATTTTTGAAATAAGGCATCCGGTATTGGACTTTATTATTTTATTAATTGTTGAAAGTAGGTTAATTATTTATTAATTTTCTTTTTAATGTTTGTTTTTTACAGTCAGGATACTTTTGTCGATGTTCTTGTACGCAACGAAATAAAAATTGCTTTTGCTCCTCTTGAACAGTTAGCAGGCCGTGAAAATCTTGCATCAACTTGACTGCTCTTTCAGCAGAGTCATTAACTGCTTTCAGTTTTAATAGCTTGCTTTTAGCATGTTGGTACGAAGCATTTTTAAGCCACAAAGAGGGGCACTCGTGGAGAAAAGCACTATCAATTTTCAATCGACTAAATAAGGACTTGCTTTTGACTGAAACAAAGTCATCGATGTTTTTTTCTGAAAACAAAAAAAGGAGGATTATTGATATAATTTTTTAGTTATGTAAATAAAAAAGTTAAAAAAACAAACTTAATTTTCAAACTTACCATAAAGTCTGCCACAAAGTTCTTCTTTCGATGGAATGTAGCATTTACCATAGGCAGATGGATATTCTTTGGCTAAGTTAGCAACCATTTTGACTTTCGTTTCTTGGCTTACATCATCATCAAATAGAGACAAGATAGACACTTCGTCTGTCAAATACCACAAATGCAAGCAAAACTTCTGTAATGCTGCTTTCGAGATGCTTTCATCTATTGTTTCATAAGATTTTATAGCTTTCAGAAAACACAAATCCTGGTAAGGTGCTTTTACTGCTAAAATGCATTGCAACCAAGGCCTAACGTATATTGTCACGATGAACAGGCAGACGTCTAACAGAGCTTCTTTATCTTTGTTAGAAATTCTTAATTGATCACCAAGTAACGATATTTTTAATGAGTAAATCGCTCTCGCCATCCATCGAGCTTGGTGCATGGCACCTGGAGGCTGGATCTTAAATTTTTTTTCTGCATCGCCGCCAAGAAATATTATTGAAAGTTCGATTAACTCTCTGTAATCATCCCTAGTAATTTCTTTAGTTAATTCAATTTGGTAAAAATCGATAAGTCTGTTGATCTCAGAAACATTCAAACATGATAGCTTTTCTGTACAGCTCTGTATTTTCTCGGGATCGACATTCTTCCAGTTCTCTCGAAATTTCTTGAACATTGGAATGTCTGGGCTTGTGGTAACTTGGCAGATTTTTGCTTCAAACACGCTTTTTAGTACTAATTCGTAGACGTGATGGCGGCAAGCAAAAATAATCATTTCCCTGCCTAGTTTCTGTTCGAGAAGTACACAAGTACCATTGGATTCGACCAGTATTTGAAGCAGTCGTATCACAACACAAAATCTGCACTTTATCCTCAAGATTCCAATCAATTATAGCATTCCAAAGTACCTGGGCCTGTTCATTTCCTGTAGAGTTATCCAACTTTGGTACAGCGATAAGTTGTTCTTTATCGTCAAACGTTATAACTATCGGCAGACGTTCTTCCTTAGATTTGCGTGAATCTAAAGCCGGCAAAAGTTTACCATCCCAGTGGAGTGTTACAATATCCGGAACCTGGTTTTGAAAATTAACCTTTATGGCTTCCGCTCGCTCTTTTCGCTTTTCCGTACGAACCCTTTGAATAGTGGACTTGCTTATAGGAAATTCGTCTGTGTTATGTCCAAGAGCTTCAATAGTTGCTTCAATAATAAACACAGCATCTCTCACACTCAATTGACACCGATCTAATGCTGCCACTAATTTTGGAGTGATAAAATTCTTCCTCATAACAGTTTTATTTATACTGGATTCTGTTTTGGTTAGGTTTGGCAAAATTTCCTGTAAATCCATCAATTCTGAATCAGACGACAAACTTTCTTGTAGCGGGTCATAAGATGATGTTGAAGGAGCTAAGGATGAAAAATATTTAGCACGTCGTTTTTGCTCCTCGACGTTTCTAAGGTGCGCTCTTTCTTCTTTGTGTGTTTGTTTTTGGTCAACTCCGGCTAAATGACCAGGTCGGCCTGGTTCTCTTTGGCGCTGCAAAAAAATCCTATCTTCATCTATCTTTATTAATTGAAGTGCATCCGCATGTGCAATGTCAAACAAATTGTTTAAGTTTGTAACAAACTCATGTCGACGCTGCTCAAACACGTTTTTTGTTTTGTTTGCATTTTTTTGCAAATTTCTCCAAACTTGATACAATGTAATTAATTTTTTAACACAATTAGGTAGAGATCTTGTCGGGATACGGGCCTTTTCCCAATAAATAACGCACTCACGAATAGTAAGATTTGCGCTCTCATTGACACTTAAATTCACTTCACGAATATTATAGAACAAAACTGCCAGTACTTGCCCATTAGAGGGAAGTTTTGAACCAGTAATTTGATGTTTAACGTTCCCTATTAAAAATATCTCCTTTCTACAACTGCGTAACTCCACCGACATGTTAACAGAACGAGAACAATGTGTTTACTAATAAAATAAACATGCAATAACAAGTTATCGATATGTTATTACTCGCGTGCCATGCCTTGCAAGTACTGACATGTTTAGATGCAAGTCGGCACGGGTTCCTCTGGTTCAAAGTACATGAAACTTTATTTACTATTGTTTTGACAGTATTCGAATAAAATAAGAGGGTATGCGTTACAAAAATTTAAACTTGATTTTTTTGGGACACCCTAATGTATACATTATATTCGTGTGCCATGTATCTGTTTGATTATCTAAAGTGACCTATAATAACGGGTGTTTTTTTGTTTAGAGGTATAGAAATTCCGATAGGGTTATCTGTCAAACCAGCTGTCAGACTGGGCACGTGTCTTCGACATTTATGTTCGGTACACTTTGGCAAATTTTCGTGCAAAAACTTGCACCCGAACAAGGGTTAGAAATTTTTTTCCAAAATTTGCTTTATGTGCGTTAAACTAATAGAGCACTACGCCCAATTTACGCTTTTCATAATCGTCCATCTGGGCAGCTTATATGCAATACTATGGATCGATATTTCGATTTATGGATAATATTCATACTGTGCTCATACTGTGCATACCGGAGAGGCGAGTGTGACAGAGGACCCAAATTGATCGATTCGACGCAATCCCAGTAACTCGGCCTCTGCCCGTCCGCTACATGAAAATTTTGAGAAAAGATCTTGACCTATATACACCCGTATAAGATCCGACTGGTGCAGCAATTGAAGGCAATGGACCATCGCTTGCGTCGTACGTTCGGTGAATGGGCTGAAAACCAACTGGAAGTGGAGCCGAATTTTTACAGTCACATCATCTTCAATGATGAGGCCCAGAAATTTAATGGGTGCGAGTATCTTATAAAGCAAAATTGCGGTTTTTGGAGTCAGCACAATCCTCTCGAGATCCTATTATACCATATCACGAAAAAGTCACTGTTTGGTGAATAATTGGCCCAGTTTTTGTTTTTTTTTTTAATCTGAAGATGGAGCCAACATTATTGTCAATGGCGAGCGCTTGAGGTAAATAATTCGCGATTTTTTGATTTCCTATATCAGTAACAATGGTTACAACGGGTCGAACCATAACTTTATTGAGAAAAACATTTGGTGAGCGAATCACCTCAATCTCAGGTCATATAATTTGACTCCTTTGGATTACTTTTTCTGGGGTATGTCAAGTCACTCATGTATGCTGCGTTTTATTTTTAATAAAAGGTCTATACCTCTAAAACAATAAACTCGTTTTATGTCTATGATTAGCGGTGCGAACGGGGGTCTGCACTCAGTTACTATACATCTCAACAATGCTAATAAGATTTGCTTTCGGCCATTTCTTTGCAGATTACAAAGTTTCTATGCAAAAGTTCTGGCTAAGCGTTGGTCAGCTGCGGCACATCGTGCCCTATAACCACCGTATAAGTAAAAGTATAGGGTTTTCCAATAAGGACATGACAACTTTTTTTTTTAAATAAAACGCAAACCATTTGAGATATTTCAAAAACTTTATTATCGGCTTGAAGTACAATCAAGACATTTATGAATGGAACTCGACTTCGTTCATATGGCAACCGCGGGCATGTTTGCAGCGGTCGATTCGTTGGAGCCAATTTTCAACGACTCGGTCACACATTTCGGCCGAAACGACCGCGATTTCGCGTTCAATGTTGGCTCTGAGCTCTTCCAACGTCGTCGGCGTGTTGGCATAAACCAATGACTTAACGTAGCCCCACAGAAAATAGTCAAGGGGCGTTAAATCGTACGAACGAGGCGGCAAATCGACTGGCCCATGTCTTGAGATAACACGCTCACCATACTTACTCTTCAATAAATCGATTGTAGCGTTTGCTGTGTGACTTGTGGCACCATCCTGTTGAAACCACAAGTCGTCCAAGTCCATATCTTCCAATTCGGGCCAAAAATAATCGGTGATCATGGAGCGATAACGCTGACCATTCACAGTAACGTAACGATCGTTATCGTCGACGAAAAAATATGGCCCAATAACAGTTTCAGTTTTTCAGTTTTGAATGCATTTTATTTACTTAATCACTAACTCTTACATACTAACAAAAAATGCTTAAATGCTAGCTTACAATTACTTAATAATCTTACACTAACTTACTGGCCCCACACAGGCACTCTAAGCTAATCTAAATTCTTATATCTATGTCTTTCGACTTCATTTACATTTTATTTATAAATGTTTATTTTGTGTACTTAGGGCTAAGAAAAAATTTATAACAAAAAACTTAGCATATGGACATTTTATTATTTTTTATAAAAGCTTAGTATCTAACTTAAAATAAATCTTAGCCTACCTAACCTAAATGCACAATACACACATAAACACACATAGACATTATACACGATCATATACATATATCAGTATACACCTTTGTATACACTGATATATGTATATGTTTCTTAAATGCTAACCTAAACCTATGTAAGCTGGCCATCGCTATTTACAAAGCAAATACATTGGTCAGCCCTGCCTCATTAGTGAGGCTGGTCCGTAATTGACGGAAACGACGACGAAACATCTTCTCCATCATTCAACCACCAGAAATGCTGGTGCTGCCGAACGACATCCCTCTTATCGCGATTCCCCACCGCCCTACTGAACCTGAGGCGATCCACACTGCCGTGTGCGACGTCTCTGTCGTAGTTGAGTCGCCTGTCCCCAGCTGTCCGAGCGACATGGAAGATTAACGGCACCGCTGATCTATCCTGGATCAACCCTTTCTGATCTAGGTAGAGGAATGCTTCCGGTGGAACGAAGCCGTCAGAGCGCACACTCTTGTGGTAAAGGTAATTGGGGTAATAAGCCCCAGATATCAGGTTATTCGTCGACGTCATTGCTCTTGCAATGTGCCTTCGAGTCAGCTTAATTACGAAGTTGTCCACTCGTATTAGGTTCGCCCTGTTATAAAGGACCTCATTAGGATAAAATTTCTTGTACTCCGATTCTGGTGTTCTGTACAAGCGAAGACAAGCCCTAAGACAAGCCCTCTCAAACACCCGAATCTTTTCCATTAAGCTTGCTCGTACATTGAACCACACGGGACAACCAAATACCAGCATGGGCCTGATAAGGGCCATGTAGCAGATTACCTTTACCCTCGCATCGAGTTGGCTGCTATAAAACAGTCTCTTTGTAAGGGCAAAAGCACCTTTAGCTCTGGCCAGAGCAGCATCTACATTTTTGCCAAAACACAGAAACTGATCTAGCCAGATTCCAAGGTATCTGACTACATTTCGAGAGGCAAGAGGCTGTCCGTGTTGTCCAATAATCGAGAACTTTCTCCAATTTTTTCTGGTATCCCTAGAGGCTCTAGACAACGGCGTCCTAAAGAGAATGGTTTCCGACTTCTGAAAGTTGATTTTCAATTTCCAGTCATCGCAAAATCGTCTTATCTTATCGAAGTCACGCTGCAAGAGAGTATTAATGACCTCGATTTTTGGACCTGTTCTGTACGCTACCACATCGTCTGCGTACGCAATAGTATGGGGGAGTGAGCATATCAAGTCGCTTGTATAAATGCTAAATAGGATCGGCGAATTGACCGCGCCTTGCTGAAGACCATTTTTAATTTGAAATATTCCAACAGAAGTCACATCGCCATTTTTCACGATGAACTGTCTGTTGGTTAGCATATTATAAAGAATGTACAAGAGCGGTTTACTGATCCCCAGCCTAGTCAGCTTATAGAAAAGACCCTCTAACCATACGGTGTCGAAGGCCTTCTCCAAGTCAACAAGGCAGGCACCAGTGCACTGTTTCTTGCCTTTGTTCCATTGGATATCAGAAACCAGTTTAGACGCGGCATGTGAGATATCATGTCCCGCCTTAAAACCGAATTGATTATCCGGAACTATATGTGTGTCCTCAGCCCACCTAGACAGAGCTCTATTGATCACCTTTTCAAAAACCTTACTGATATTCGGAAGGGGACTTATCGACCGGAGATTCGCCGGATTGGATATATCCTTCCCCTTTTTGGGGATAGGTTGAACCACCGCCGTTTTCCAATGCGCTGGATAATGTGCATTATTCATTGCATTATTAAACAGGGTGGTGTAAATGTCCACCGCTTCTAGAGGAAGATGTCGAAGCACGATGTTCGGAATACCATCGGTCCCCACTGATTTCTTAGCCCTGATTGTGTCGAAGATCTCACGGAGTTCCTCCTTCGAAATGAACGGGGGTAGGTCACTCTCTCTGGTCATGACATTATTTGCCATATTTTCGTCGCTGAACCGAGTGAAACCAGAGCCCTCGGATCGCCAGTTCCCTATTTCATTTCGAATGCCGAAGTCGTGCAGCAAGACGCGACTGTCCAGGTCATAATTAGGGCCAATGATATCAATGGCCTTGTATACTTCCTGGAAATTTGCCCCTATGGCCTCAACCTTCTCCTGTGGATCCTCGATCACAAAGAAGTCGTCATCATCAGCGGCCTCATTTGGATCAATACCTGCTATTGTCAGTAACCGTTCGTTGTCTGTTGTCCGGGCTATTTTAAGACACTGAAGGTCGTTTTGATTTTTTCTCCGAAATAGTTTATTTATTTGCGGAAACATATTCGGGTTGCTGGTGTTTACAGCCCGAACCTTGTTGTTCCAATATGAGCTTACAGCAATTCTGTAATTTTCTTTTATTAGCGTTTGAATATTTTTAATTGACGACTTCAGTGTCCTAATCTCCGGGTCTCGTCGGTCAGTTAACTGTCTGTACAAGTTTTTAAGTCTTGTCAGAAGTCTACTTTTCTGTCGGTGCAGTGCGCCAATAGTAGGATTGCGGAACAGGTCTTCGTTAGTCGTACGTCGATACCGCGGTATTGTAGTGTCCATAGTTTGTTTAATTGTCTCATCCATTTGTTTTAGGTAATTGTCGATCTCCTCGTTTGACAAATTCCTATTGGACGGTGGGCGGAGCGTGTTCGAGGAGAGTGCTCTTGTCAAGGTTGCGGAGAAGCGTGTCCATCGAGTCTTACTGTAGTTGTAAGAATATTTTTGGACAAACTCCTCCAATTCCGCAATTTCGTTAGGAACTGTAATTTCGGTGCTAAAACCGCAATGGTCGCTGTCATACACGAATGTGCGCAGACAGTTTAATGTTTGTAAATTCGTACCTGTCAGTCGTATACGTTCGTCGTACAGCAGTAGATCCAAATAAGACCCGCCTCTGGGAAACGACGGGTTATCCGTCGCTTTAAGACCGAGTGTGTACATGACATCGTGCTGACCCCACCAATCGAGTAGTAGGTTCCCTCTAGTATTTGGCAAATTATTTCCCCAATCGCTGTGTCTAGCGTTGAAATCCCCGCCGATTATAAAATAATTCTCCCCCGATTCCAGCCTCAGAAGTCGAAAAAGCGTGTCGAGCTCTGTAATGAATAGGGTGGATTGTGAAGTATCAGGTGCATAAACAGAGGCCAAGTACAGCCGCTTTCCACTGCGGAGCGGGATGTACACGACGACTGCCTCCAACACCCGGAACCTGCGCAACACGCCCTTGTACACTCTGTGAAATTTTATACCTTCTTTAATGAAGATCGCGACACCGCCTCCACGTTTGGATCTGGGCCGGTTTCTTCTTCTTACGATATAAAACGCATTGTATAACGCCTTCGCTCCTTTTTAGTTTTTCCCAGTGAACCACCTGATAGTCTAGGACATTGATACTCCTTAGACCATCCAGACGGCTTTCGGGACTGAGTTGCACCAGAAAGAACGGCAGACTCCGTTTCTCCCGTCTAGCTCTAGCTGCGGTAAATGGCTTTACCCCTACAAACTTGAGTCCTTCGCACTCCTTCTCTTTGAGCAGTGCCAGGATCTCCTCAGGATCAGAAGACGGTTCCAACCCCTTCAGCAGCATAGATTGCCGCTTTTCACACTTCGGTGTGAATGAGAAGTGCTCCGTCGTCGTTTCCCTTAGGAGCTCTTTCACTTTCGCGTAGCCCTCCACTGTATTACAGTGGATGGCATGGCGATCGTTCCCCAATCTCTTTATATTAAAATTATTGCCAATGACCAACTTACACAGGTCCTTGGTTTCATTTACCTCTAATTTATAGGTGTTGATAGGAGGCACCTTCTCCTTCTTCTTCTTTTGCTGCTGCTGCTGCTTCTGTTGTTGTTGTTGCTGCTGCTACTGCTGCTGCTTATGTTGTTGTTGTTGTTGTTGCTGCTGCTGCTGCTGCTGCTGCTGTTTTTTCAGCTGCTGTGGTTTTAGCTTTTGTTGTTTCTGCTTCAGCTGGTTTTGTTGTTGCTGTAGTTGTTGTTTCTGCTCTTGTGGCTTTTGATGTTGGGAGCTCTCTGCTTCAAGTTGCTCCCTCTGCCTGCGTGCAGTTTGCCTTTGCTTCATAGCAAGCATTCTCTCTGTCAGCTTTTCTATGCTGATGTTCATTTCCTTTATTTGCTCCTCCTCATCTTCCGATTCGGATGACGCTAGAGAGGCAAAGTTGTTATTGCCCCCCTCATAACGGACCTCATCTGCTGTTTCAACGGTATTTATTCTTTTTTTTCTTATGTTAGGAGGGGTTTTCAAACTCCCCCTCCTTTTAATGGCTTTAACGGCACTGGCAACACTAATACTGCCTTTTCCAACTCCCGTTATGGGAAGAGCGGAGTGCTCTTCACCATCCATCACGTGTTTTGTTAATTGTTTTTGTTTTGTTTTAATTACACTTTGTGTAGAACGAAGAGAAAAAAAAAAAAAAACAGAATTTCCAAGTTTGACGTGGGGGATCGAACCCGTATCCCACGCTTCGATGTCCGACGCCGCTAGACTCTGGGCTACCGAGTGAATTAAAAAAAATCACAGCTAATTATGTTTACAGCTAAACTGAATTATTTATGAAGAAGCCGAATCACGTCAACACGTCTGTCCTCTGTCGAGGTCTATTAACGACTGATGGCCCAATAACGCCGCCGCCGGCATGCAAACCGCACCAAACAGTCATTTTTTGTGGATGAAGTGGTGATTCATGAAGCATATGTGGATTTTCACCCGACCAATAACTCATATTTTGCTTATTGACGAACCCATTGTGCCAAAAATGAGCTTCGTCACTGAAGATGATCCAGAACCCAATCGGAGAACTTACGTCGCTTCAAATGGTCCATCGGCTTCAATTCTTGAGTCAGCTTGATCTTGAATGGGTGTAAACAAAGATCCTTACGCAAAATATGCCATAATGTGAGCTGAGCGATGCCCAATTCTTGAGAACGCCGTGGAATTGACTGACTTGGATCGTTTGCTACGGACGCCTGAATGGCAGCGATATTTTCGACACTTCGACCAACCCGTTATCTCACTGACACGGCAACATCACACAACGAATATGTAGACTCAAATTTTTGCACTAAACTTGTTATTGCCTGCCTATTAGGGCGAGAGTTACGACCGAAAATTGGAGATAACGCTCTTAAAGTTGCAGTCACCGACTCCGAATTTCGGCAGAAAATTTTTATAATTTGAAGACGTTGCTCGTTCGTGTACATTACCATGATGAAAATGTTGAGTTTACTGAATAAATTGAGAGTGACAGTATGATGATTAGTGAAAGAGTGCGTTCACAAATTAAATTCAATGTTGCCAAGTCCCTATTGGAAAACCCTTTATTAAATGTTATATTGAAGTTTATTGAAATAAAGTAAAGAAGAAAAAAAAAACGTATAAGGCCCAAATCTAACCGCAAAATAAGCCGGACTGACTCTCTCGCGGTTCCCAAATTCAGGTAATCGGCGTCGAATCCACATTTTGGGTATTCTTCGATACCGGCCGCTATGGCGGCTATGTTTTCTTCATTTTGCACCAATCCCTCTCTGGTTGGTGGCTTAAGATCCAAAAGAGTGTACGCACACTCAAACTTTTTCACGGTGCGACGAATTGCCTTCATACTGAAGCTATGATTACAGCCGACCTCACTCCGAAATTCACTTTGCGTATTTACAACTGAGTCAGAATTTCGAAAATGTTTTTTTTAATAATTTCCACATATTCGGCAAGTGTAAAACAATGAATGATGAAATGGCAAACCTTAATGAATATTTTGACAGCTGGATGTCATTGTTAACTTTGACTGCTGTTGAAACATAACAATTGGAAAACTATCACTGCTATCTGGTGACCCTATACACGTTGTTAAGCAGTCAGTCGCAAATTGAATTCTCAACAGTAAATAACTAACATTAAGCATTATAAACTTTCTCCCACTACAAGGCAAACAAAAAGAGAAGACTAAAAGAAAAAGAAATTTTACCAACATTCCTAAGTCACATTTGTATGTATTATATGTACGAGTATGTATTGTAGATGTCAGTAGATTGACTTTAGCTAAAGAACTTTTTCGTTAATCCAAAACTAATAACAATTTCGCATGGTTTTGGGTGAAATGGTCAAAATAATTTTCCATTGTTTTTTTGATGTCATTTCAGAAGGTCAGTTATTGGATGCTGAGGGATTCAAATCTGAAAACAGACGTTCTCACATCACGACCTATTACATTGCCACAATTTCACTTTCGTTTCCAAAAAAACCAACAAACAGCTGAGCTTTATTAGTCCCTTAGAATGCACATCCACAATTAATTAAAAAAAAAAAAAAATGAAAAATAAAATAAATTAATAACAATAAACTTGTTATCTTCAAAATGCAGACATCGAAAGACATTAGAAGATTTTGGGTGCTAATTAGGAAGCCATGAAAAGAGTGGGATCACATTGGGGGGCTAATGAATGGTTAGAAAACGAAAATCATGATACGGAAGACAAAATGAACAATTTTTTCAAATCGTCGTACTGGTTTATTCTCGTGCGTGGTGGAGTGAAGTTCTAAGATTGTTAAAATTTCAGATTCAGATCGTCAAAATGAGTCAAAGTGTTGTTCTACTGACACTATTACTTGTTAAAATCGCATTAAGTAAATTTTTAATATTTCCAACAACAAGTCCTCAACACAAGGTTAGGATAGCCTACGAGTCCTTTCAGTAAAAAAACAAACAAAAAAAAATTACTTAAATCTATCTGTTATTGAAACTACAGCTTGTTGCGGGCTTCGGTGTACCTATCCAGGACCTTGCATACGAAAATTTGTTGGTGGGATATGTATTCAAGGCAAGATTTCGTCTGCCCTCATCAGCTAAACAATTGCGAACTCATGATACTCAAAAGATTACGGGAAGGGGAAGAGAAGATGGATTCACTGATACTAATTCAACCGAGGTAAACACTTCACTAAGCCAGAATTATAGTGATGAATCTTATACAGGAGAAGGTAAACCATCAGGATATCGATGGGCAATATATAAAGGGCTAGAGACCATAGGCAACAGGTACAAACAATTTAGATAAAGAGTTCAAGGAGAAATATGTTCATCTATTTTCGAACTATTGTTCTTATTTTTTAGAATGGGTCTCGTTGGAAGGTCTTGTGTTTTGAAAAGTATTTGTGAGATGGCTGAGACTCCACTTCATTACCACAACGGTATTTACGCGGAGATATTTCATATCCTTTTTACGTAAGTTTGAAACATTCCAATCAACGACAAGTGAATGATTTATAATTTCATTTTAGACCATCGGCGTCAGATGATAAACTCTCGATATATTCTGACAACGAATACTATCATGCTGAAGAGCTGGGCCTATCGGGAGCACCCTGTGATAGAGCATTCAAAGACTGTACAAAATCTTTTGTAGAACAATTTTCAGATATGTACAAAGTGACGCATAATTTATTTGAAAAGTTGCTATAGTTACAGAGGCGAATAATAAAAACTGAAAATGGATTGTTGAAAATTAAAAACGTTGGTCATGTGTGGGAATCAGTTTTTGCTTTCCAGCTTTGTATGTTTCTCTGAGACCACGTAGGAACAAAAGGTTTAAGATCATGAAAAAATCTTAGCCGAAGGTAATGAGCTTCATTCATAGGCCTCATGGTATTACAAATGCCTTCGGTTTAATTATGTTTTAATTTGGTAAGAGCTGTTCAAAAATAATGTAGACCTTGCGGACAGAAGCGTTTTGGTGACCGTAATCTCGGCAGAATATTCGATTTTTGATTTCCTGGGACATAGGTGTGGGTCGACTTCAGCTTAACATAACTTGACCCATTCGGTTTTTTTTCCCAATAATCAGCTTTATTATACGTACTAACCCAGCAGGCATTATTTGTGGTTTGAGTATTTGAGCACAAGTAATAATTTCTTATCCCAAGGTGTTTTCTTAAAGTTAAACAAACATGCAAGACAGCTTCATAACTCATAGAAAAAATCTTATGACCAACAGCACCTGCTTAATTCTTAAAGAGATGCTCCTGTTCAAAGTGTCAAGTACCGGCAAAAATAAGTTCACGTAAATTAAAGTAATTTCCTCAGAAAACCAGGAACAGAATTGCTTTATTCATTTAGAAAGTGGCTTAAGTATTGGTTCGGTCATCATTTGCGTCTTTCATGTGTCTACAAATCTCTTTAAATATCAAAATTGTTCCATGACCAATCAAATACCAGGCTGCAATCTACTCAAGATGCAGATTCGGACACCCAACGCGTTATAAAGAATCAACATTGACTGGAGGTTGGTGCGGCGTAGTACACACACATTTTTAAAACATTCTTATCTTGAAACGTTATTTCAGTTGTAACTCCGTCTCTATTCCACCGATCGTAATGAAACATATCGCAGTTTGTAAGTTGAGAAATAGGCTATCGATCAGAGAAAATCCCATTAGAATCGATTTAGTAGCTTTTTTTGTGATGCTCGGACAAACAGACAAACGGACAAAAATTCTAAAAAATTAGGATGCAAACACATCCATAAGACATAAACCAAGTGTTTTGTTTTGAAAATATCTCCAATGTATAGTGCTATTCAGAACAGTTAGCCAGTTGCCTCTTAAATTTTCTCTCACAAAAATTAAAATTTAAATAAAAAACCAGGAAGTTCACAACGTCCTCCTCCATTTTTCCCCCTTTCAACGATCCCTTACTTATATTTGTTGTTGTAAAGTTCCCTTTTTTTTAATTTAATACCCACTTTTTGTAACTTGGAAGCGTGTACCTAGTATTTCACGTGAAAAATTTTTAACATGCGATACCACATAGTTTGGTAAAACTCAAAAATGGCTTATTCTTTTGTAAAATTATTTATAGTTCGATAAAATTAGCTGGTTTACAGCTGCTTTGGCTTTTTTTTTCTAGTAAAATATGTTTATTAAAGGCCACTGCAAGTCGTATAATTTTTTTAAAAAGGTACCCCTCGGGTAGGTAACACCCATTTTTTCAGATAAAAAAAAACCAAGCTGATATCTTATGAACTAATAACCGAGATATTGACGTTTAATTCATAATACCCTCTATGATGGCCTTTTCAAGAATACGCCCCCAAGGTTTATGTCTATGGTTTCTGCAACGGTAATAGCCAACGAGCGAAATTGGAATATCTGAGACCTGATAGGTTTGTCTCAAATAGCAGGACATTTATTAGAAAGCTTTCCAGATTGAGAGAGACAGGTACAAAACGGAAATCGTCAAAAAACTCGCATTCTGCTTTAGTTTTACATTACGTGAGAAACCATCTAACTACTAGTCTTAGGCAACTAAGCTGAAATTGTAACCAACAAACACTCACACTTTTACATCTGGAACATTTTATATTCAGAAGGCATGCATGCATTTTATCATATACCAGTACAGAAGCTATGACCCGGGTACTCAGAGAAGCATTTGGAATTCTGCAACTACATTCTAGAACGGCACTTTATGGAAGACAACTTTTTTGGATCGATTCTATGGACGAATCACTAATTTCCAGATTGGGCAGAACGCAACCCCCACACCAGGAAACACAGAGCCTTTCTGCATAAGCTCAATGTCAATATGTGGGAACATTATGGGACACTATGGCCATGCAGTTAGAGAGTGGTTTGATCGCGTGAGTTACACAAATGCAAGTCAGCAAACATGCTGACGGCACATTTATGTTGCTTCGCAACGAATAACAAAAGTGTCAATTACATTCCGGTGTCAATGGTGCTGTCTGAAGGCCATCGGAAACGGAATGCGTTGACCATATTTATGTTTATGATATGACATGAAGCAATAAGTTCAAATAAAGAAAATAGTCAGTCTTAATCGAGACGACACCAAAAGCAGTGTAGTTTTATTTTCCATTCGTTAATAAATGTAATTCGTGAATGAAAACTCGTGGATAGGGCGTGATGGACCCATTCTGTGTCTTCCAAGGTCTCCGGGCTTGACTACAATGGACTTTTACATATGAGGACATATGACGGACATGGTTTACTCAACAGAAACAAAAATAATGAATTACTTGAATCATAGGATTACCGCGGCAGCTGCGAAACTCCGGCAATTGTTAAAGCTTTTCAAAGGCGAGCTCTGAGAGACAGAACAATCGTTTGCACTTTGAACAATTGATTGAAACAAGGTTTGATGAAAAGAAAATAAAACTAGAACGTGGGATTAATAATTGTATTTTTTTTCTAAAATTGTTAGCAATTTTTAATTTATTGTTTTACCTGGTTCAATAAGTTGGGTCGTATCTTGAAAATCACTGACTTAAGATGAAATGAAAAGTGGGGATTAATAAGATATTATTCCGAAAAAAATGATGACAAATTCAAAATTTTAAATTTTTTAATTAATTAATTGATTATAGGGCAATATTTAGTTTAAATTATTTAAACCACTCATTATTACGAGTTCAAAGATATCCCATTTGTTACAGGCTAGCGTAGAGTTTTGCTTAAAACCTCTGTATCTTGGAAGGGATGCATTTCCGACCCCCTCATCACAATCCATATAATTTTTTTTTTTGCAAAACGTGTCAAGGAATTTCCCCTTAAAGTCTTCGACACTGCAAATAATCATCCTGTATCTCAACATCTAGGTGATGTATATACAAATAATCTGGTGAGAAATACTGTTCATGCTTTCACTTCAGCGAATGCTAATTGCGTATCAAATGTGTTTGTTAACGAGGATTACATAGAATTTATTATTAACAGCCTTCGCATTAAAAAAGTAGGAGGCACTGATTATATACGTAATATATACCTCAAACAACTGCCTAAAATAGGCATCAAATTTATTACCTTTATAATAAACGCCTTTCCTGATGACTGAAAAAAATCTAAAGTTGTGCCAGTTCTAAAAGCTGGTAAACCACCAGAACTTTCAGATAGCTATAGGCCTATAAGTTTATTAAGCAACTTAAGTAAAATACATGAGAAGGTTATAAAGGAAAATCTTTTAAAATTTATCCAGGAACATGATATTTATCCCAACGAACAATTTGGCTTTAGACATTTTCATAATACTTCCCATCAGTTATTAAGAATCTGTAATTCTGTTAAAAGTAATCGTTCTCAAGGGAAATCTACTGGGATGATACTACTAGACATCGAAAAAGCTTTTGATTCAGTGTAGCATGAGGGCCTTATTTACAAAATGATCAATTTTAGATTCACTCCATCTCTATGTAAAATTGTGCTGTCTTTCTTGTCTAATCGTTGTTTTAATGTCCATATAAATGGTAGCGTTTCCAGTCTAGTAAATTTTAATGCAGGGGTACCACAAGGCTCAGTTCTCGGACCTGTCCTTTATAATATATATACGTCTGATATACCAAACTGTGATGTAGCTATTTTCGCAAATGACACTGCAATATATTCATCAAAGCAATTCGCTCTCAATATTAAGAGGAATTTAAAAGATGGAATTGATGTATTGGCAAAATATTATACTAGATGGAAAATTAAGCTTAATGAAGGAAAAACTCAAGCGATATTTTTCACCCGAAAAAGAAAAGCTTGTTTTCTTCCCAGCAACCAATTTCAACTAAATGGGAGCAATATAAATTGGGTGCCTACGTATTATTTGGGTATTCATTTGGACACTAAACTCACATTTAAAGACCACAGAAACAAAACATTAAAGAAAATAGGAATTGCAATTAAGATGTTGTAGTTTTGCTGACAATCCTCTCGTTAATCAATTGCATAACTAAAGTAAGTATCTGTCCATCGTTATTCTGTTTTATATGTCCTTACCTTATATTATCATACCTTGTTATAACTTATTTAAATGTTAATTGTGAATTTATTTTCACATTTATTCTTGATTATTTATTTATTCACCTATTTATTTGTTTTATTTGCTTACTTATGATTTATTTGTTTACTTATTTATTTATTTATTTATTTATTTATTTATGTATTTATTTGTTATGTTTATTTTTATTTTTTATTTTTTTATTAATTTTTTCTTTTTTGAATTGAAGGTTTTTTCGTATTTTCCTTCAAAGTCGATTTCATATCCTAACTGTACAATAAAATATAAAAAAAACATATTTCAATAGAAAGATAATTACCATTATAAAATTATTGTATTGTAAAATGTACGGTTACAATCTATCTTTGTAAATTTATATATACGAAATAAAAATATCTATCTATCTATCTATTATCCGGAATCAGTTTTTCCTCTATTTTTCGCGTTCAATCTGAGCTTTGACAGAAAGTTCAATTTTATTTCAAATTCATTTGGCTTAGATTTTCCAACATTGGTTAAATTTTCGGTATATTGCGAAACTATTACATAATATTATATTCTGGTTCCAAGTGTCTGAGAGAGTTATTGGACCCTGTAGACAGAAATCTCTAGTACTTACCTTACTCAGTGACCCCGACCTAACCGTTGCCAGATTAGAGACTGCCAAAGGCTTTTACTGGCTGGCATCGGCTTACCTTGGCCACGACCAAGTGGGCCCTCTCCCTGGTGATAACCTAGAAAGGGTGGTACTGGAAGAGGGAAGGCAAAAAACTGGCCTCATAATCGGATGCGACGCTAACGCACATCATAAGGTATGGGGCAGTACCGACATCAATGATAGAGGTGAGTCACTTTTAGACTATATTTTAAGTACTAACCTCTTAATTTGCAATATTGGCAATGAGCCCATTTTTATAACAAGAAACCGACAAGAAGTGTTAGATATCACTCTTGTCTCCGACAGCATCACCCAAAGGCTAACAAACTGCTATCGTCTGAACACTCCTTTTCAGACCATAGATACATCCAATTCAGTCTGAGTGATGCTCCCTCCAGCCAACCAGTTTTCCGGAACTACCGGAAAACTGATTGGTCAAAATACAGGGGAATACTGTCAAAAACGTTATCCTCTGAACTATCAAGTCCCCCACGTGACACCAATGAGCTTGACATGAAAGTCAGGGAATTTACTCTGGCTCTCAATAAGGCTATGGCCGCTTCCTGCCCTCTTATTCAACCAAGAGGCAAGAAAAAGCCACATTGGTGGACATCGGCACTGGGACTGCTCAGAAACGCCTGCAGAAAACTTTTCAACGCAGCAAAAAGCACAAGAAAAGTGACCGACTGGGACTCATATAAAGAATCCCTCAAATTATACAAAAAAGAACTGAGGAAGGCAAAGCGACAATCCTGAAGGTCATTCTGTGACAAAATTACAGAAACCTCTGAGGCATCGCGGCTTAGAAAAATCCTCTCCACAAATCCTATGATGCCCAGCTGTTTGAAAAAAACCGATGGCTCTTGGACAACCTCAAGTGATGAATCACTCAACCTGCTTCTGGACACCCACTTTCCAGGTAGCTCCCAACTCGCGGCCAGTAGCCCAAACAGGCCTACTGCAACCGTGATCAAAATTCATGGTCTGATTACGCGAGACAAACTGCTCTGGGCGCTGCATGGCTTCAAACCATTCAAGTCTGCTGGTCCAGACGGTATTATACCTGCCGAGCTACAGAGGTCCTCAGATATTATTCTACCAGTGTTGGAAAATATTATGAGGAGCTGTGTAGAACTTATCCACATTCCACTGTTATGGAGAGAAGTCAATGTAGTATTCATCGCCAAAGCTGGAAAATGTTCTCATGTTGATCTAAGACTTCTGTCTACGGCTCAACATGCCTACTGTAAAGGAAAGTCGGTGGAAACGGCTTTGCACTCTCTGACTAGCCATATCGACGATCCCTACAATATAAGGAGTACACAATGGTTGCTTTCCTAGACATAGAAGGCGCCTTTAACAACGTTAACACATCCGCAATCACGACTGCGCTGTCAACTCTGCAGGTAGACGGCTCACTTGGGGAGCTGATCAGTCTAATGCTAAAAAGCAGGATAATCAACTCCAAACTGGGTGAGACTTCTGCTAAAAGATATGTCAGTAGAGGTACGCCGCAAGGCGGTGTCCTCTCTCCCCTTCTCTGGAACTTAGTAGTTAACGAACTACTGATATACCTGGAAGCGGGTGGTAGCAGAGTGATTGCCTATGCGGATCACGTATCCATAGCCGTCTCAGGGAAACATCTCAATACCATTAAAGAACTCCTCCGAGTAAATCTCAACAGATTAATCCGCTGGGCAGATCGCTGTGGATTGGGAATAAACCCCCATAAAACTGATCTTGTCCTCTTTTCTAGGAAATATAAAATTCCAATCATAGACCCTCCTTCAATAAACGGTACCAGTTTAGTTTTCTCCGATACAGCAAAATATCTGGGTCTCATTTTTGATAAGAAACTAAACTGGAAACCTAACATTCAAGAAAGAGTCAATAAAGCTACAATAGCTTTATTCTCTTGCAAAAAAGCCATCGGGAGCAAATGGCGCCTTCAACCTCGCGTAACCCACTGGCTATACATCTTGGTCATAAGACCGATACTTACTTACGGAATGGTTGTCTGGTGGACTAAGCAGAGTCCAAAGAACAGCATGTCTATGCACAAGCGGAGCCTTGCGGTGTACCCCCTCTGCGGCATTAGATATTCTGCTTCACTTGACACCCCTCGACATTTTTAGCAGGCAAGTAGCTGCGACGGCAGCTATTCGCTTTAAAGCGACTAAACAGTGGACAAATAATTCATTTGGCCACGCCAACATTCTTAATACATTAGGAATCCTCACAGAGAACACCGATTACACCATACCTGAACTTTGGTTTGACAAAAACTTCCATGTAAGCTTCCTCTCTAGATCATTCTGGGAGGAGGATGCTTTCATGGAGGACAAGTCAATCCATCTCTACACAGATGGATCTAAAACCGACAGTGGAGTTGGTGGCGGTGTTTTCTCAGATAAGCTAAATCTAAGCCTCTCTTTCCGCCTTCCAAATCACTGTAGCGTGTTCCAGGCGGAAATTTTGGCGATTAAAGAAGCTCTGTCCTGGAAAAACGTGATATCTGCAAGGGATATCCGCATATTTTCGGATAGTCAGGCCGCCATCAAGTCCCTGGACTCGGTCTCATTATATCCTAAAACTGCCCTTGAATGCCGATCATCTCTCATGGAGATGGCAGAGCAGTTCAACATTCACCTTTGTTGGGTGCCGGGCCACAGAGACATTCCAGGGAACTGCAGAGCCGATGAACTCGCAAAAATTGGAACCACTCTACCTATCCTACCGGACAAAGGTAGTATAGGTATACCAATCGCTACGTGCAAACTAACACTAAAGCTAGATGCCAATAAAAGAACGGACCTTAGGTGGACTGCTGGACAAACATGTCTAGCGACCAAACAGATCTGGCCAAGGCTGGATCTGAGTCGATCTAAGTGTCTGATCCTTTTAGATAGGAAACATCTCAGCGCCATAATAGGTGTCATTACCGGACACTGCCTCATAGGCAAGCACGCAAGAAGGCTTGGCGCCTTTACTAACGATTTCTGTAGAAGCTGCATGGACGAGGAAGAGGAGGAGACAATCCCCCACCTACTCTGCACATGCCCAGCTCTCTCTCAGAGAAGGAAGCTTCATCTAGGAGCTTTCTTCTACAACGACCTAAACGATCTAGAAAAAATAGACGTTAACAGTCTCCTACGCTTTATTATAAGCTCAAACTGGTTCCAGTAGTAAGAAGATCATAGATCCACGTGGCATCACAATGGGCCAATAGGCCTAAGTGGGTTGGTATTTCCAACAGCGACTCTTACCTAACCTAACCTACCTTACTCTTACGAGTTCTACGACTAAGAAATCAAGTGAATTGGGGTATCTCTAATGAATCACAAGAAAGAGTTTTCTAACTTTTGAATTTATTAGTCTACTTTATAGTAGCATGAGCTAATTGACCAAATTTGATATCTGAAGAAGGCAGCGACAAAAATAAAATATTTAATGAGTATTGTTGATTTTTGTGGCAATGAGCTGATGGGCTGAGTTTTGCTGAAGACGTTTTCAACGTTTGCTCAAAATATTAAATTCACAATTCGCTTTACTCAAACACTTTGACAGGTCAAAAGTATTCCTATTTTCTATTCTCCAGTTATTTGACACCAATATCCAGTCACTATGTCAACATGAGAGCAGCATAACATTACTTTGCCGCATCGTGATACACTTCAATGCCGAAAAAACCCTCACACATCCTCGAACAAGAGGCAAAAACCATCTATTGCAAAACCTTTGTATTCCATTATGATTCATACAGGCAATTATTATAAGCCGATAATTATCTATCTCCCGTAGCACTCTTGCACTCTATACTACTCACCAGCTAAGCCAGAAAAAGCGGCTCTATTGAAATCGATATCTTTTCCTGTCAGGGATTGTCTAAATTAGCATTATTATGTGAATAAGGTTCATGTTTTTGTTTGCTATACGAAGAGGTAATTTGATACCAATACGAGTACAGCGTTTATCTATAAGGAACCCTTTCACTTGGTTTCAAATGAGTCATTTTGGACAGTTGTACTCGTAGCTACCGGATATGAATCTTTTCCCAAGGAAACTAATTTTTCTTTTACGCTTACATTCAATAAGTAGGGTTTCTTTCTCTGTAGATTGCTGCCTGCCTACCTATAGAAACTAATGAGTCCTTTATATTTGAGCCCTAATTGAGAACTTTTATCAAAAACTCAATTTGATTGCTACTCGTACCTCAAACTCTAGTGTCCTATTGAGAAATGTTAACTTCAAATGAGCCTGCTCAGTGGAAACTCACTAAAGTGAGTGAAACTGTTACTCGTACGAGTATATCGTAAAAAAATCGCATGAAATACATTTTGGGTGGAAATGCTTCCATCCCTCAGAGTCTAGTTGAAAATGGTTGAATGAGTGAGTTTTTCATTTTCTGTTCTCGGCTGACAAAGAGAGAATAACGACGAAGAGGCTCGCCTCTTTCGGAAAAGTAGGTAGTTGGCACTTATTTTTGAGTTGGATTTGTACATGCAAAAACACTCAATTCGGAGAATAGCTACAAGCGAATTGTCTGCAACTTTTAAATTTGAGTTTGCCAAAGAGATGTTTTGTAGATACGTACATATACCCATATGTACTTATTTAATATTAAAAGCCATTTGCCGTGTTAGTAGAAATAATAAAAATTGAGGTGGGATGAATCGGCCAAAGAAGGATGAACAATTTTGTCAAGTACTGCTATTATCGCTGCAAAGAACAAAAGCAGCGCTGGATAGGCAAGAAATACATATTAACTGGCATAACTTTTGCCGTTTTCCATTCATTCTTTTGGAAAAATGTTCTTATTTCAGGCAATAGTATAGTGTAGGTTGGGTTAGGTTAAACGGGGGTGTGGAACCAGTTGAATTTATATTCAAATGGCAAACATTTTTTAATTTTTTATTTTGGTGGGGGCGAACGCCCCCATTTATTCGGCTCTAAACTAAAACTTAAAACCAAGGTTGGTTGGAGAGGTGAAGGAGAACGGATTTGAGGTAGGAAGTGGAGCGGTGGAAGTCAAAGACGGTAGGGTTTGAGTTGATTTGAGTAGCATACGGGAGATTGGTTCGTTCGCGCCATAGGGGGTGTGGTGGGTTAGTAGATAGAAGAGTCGAGGGGTACGTAGATTACGAAGGTTAGTGTTGAGGAAAATGGAGTTGTGAAGGGACGCGCATTCAACGTGACCTGAAAGGAGTCGATGAATGAAGAGAAAGTCTGCTGCATCTCTGCGATCTTCAAGGGTGTTTAAGTTGATAAGGTTGAGACGGTTTTGATAGGGGGGCAGATTAAAAGGATCGTCCCAGGGCATACCTCGAAGAGCAAATCGAAGAAAACGGCGCTTTCAATTCTCGAGATATGAATACGATGATATGGGGCCCATACTTGACTGGCGTACTCTAGGAGTTGGCGAACAAAGGTAATATAGAGGGACCTGGTCACGTATGGGTTAGTGAATTCTTTGGACCACCGTTTTACAAAACCTAGTGCAGAGTTGGCTTTGAGGATTATCTCATCCATATGTAAACGGAAGTTGAGCTCGCTATCACACAAAATGCCGAGGTCGCGAAGAGATTGTACGGAGGAGATAGGTTGGTTATGGAGAAAATAGAGTCGGGGAGGAGATTGGTTCCGCTTGTGTGAGAAGGTGATGGATTGACATTTGGCGATGTTAAGTTCCAAAGAATTTTTGAGGCACCAGATCGAAAAACTATCAAGATCTTGTTGAAGGAGGAAAGAGTCATGGGGAGAGGAAATGGTTTTCACAAATTTGGTATCGTCGACGTAAAGGGAGATAGACGAGTGTTTGATGATCATATCGAGATCATTTATGATTAATATAAAAAGAAGGGGACCGAGATGGCTGCCTTGTGGAACTCCAGAGGTGGCAAAAAATGGAGCGGAGTGGGCTGACCTAAAACGAACACTGTAAAAACGGTTTTCGAGGTAAGAGGATATCCATTTTAACAGTATGGGTTCAAAGCCGAGGGCAGACAATTTAAACATGATTAACCGATGAGAGATTTTATCGAAGGCTTTGCTAAAATCGGTTGCAACTACATCGACTTCATTGCCATTCTCTAGGGCAGAGAGGGCAAAGGATACGAATTCAACGAGATTTGAATTCAATGGTGGTTGACCTACCCTTTAGGAAGCCATGTTGTCTAGGGGAAATAAGTGATTTGCATTGGAAGCTTAGAACTTCATACAAAATACTTTCGAAGAGTTTGGGTATATGGGAGAGTTTAGCGATGCGACGATAGTTGGTTATTTCATTCTTTGATCCTTTCTTGTAAATCGGGGTTATGAAGGAGGATTTCCAAGCCTGAGGAAATGCTCCTTGTGAAAGGGATAGACGGACAAATTAGAAAGGGCAAGGGAAAGAGAGGAAGAACATTTTTAAAGAAATATGGCAGGGAGGCCATCTGGGCCGGGTGTGAATTCGTCATTGAGTTGGTGTAATTTAAGTATATTCGATATAAGACGGGTCCAAAATATGAGAGAGAAGTGGGGCATTGGAGAAGTTCAGTAGGTAACTAAAATAGAATGGATCTGGTACAAAGGAGTCGTTGGTGAAGGATTGTTTAAAAAAGGTGGCAAACAGGTTGGCAATGGTGAGTGGATCGGTTGTTGACCGGTTGTTGAAAGAGAGGGAAGGAGGGTAACCGTCGGACTTTCTTTTGTAGTTAACAAATTGGAAAAAGGACTTAGGGTTGACTTGCGCATTATTAAGGTAGCGCTGGTAAAGGGAATCGTAAAGTTCGGTGAAATGAAGATAAGCACCAAGATAGTTGGAATAGTCGGTAAAGGATCTGGTACGCAGGAAAACAGCCCATAACTTATTTCTCTGATTTCGTAAGGAACGAAGCTTGCGATTATACCAGGGAGGACTAGTAGATGATGTTTTAAGGCGGGAAAACGGAACGTAAAGGGAAAAAGAATTAAATATTTCTTTATAAAAAATGGATAAGGCATCATTTATACTTAGGTTGTGAAAGTTAAAGAGGGATCTGCTGAGATATTCACTGATTTTGTGAAAGTTTGCTCTATGAAAGTCGTGGGATGAGAGAGTTGTGGGTGGAATGGACTGTAATGAAGAGTTATGAAAAAATGAAAGTAGAAGGGGGGGATGGTAGTTATCGATTGTTGAGAGAGATAGGGGACAAAGTGAGATTGAGGAGTTAATTGGATCTGTTGTGAAAATAAGGTCTAATTGCCTTCCCATAAAATTGGATATACCACTGACTTGGCATAGACTTGAGTCTGTTAAGCGATCTAAGAAGAGACATTCCTTAGCTGAGTTGGCATTTGAAGCGATGAAAAACGATTGATCATCTGATGGAGTCCACTGTAGCTGAGGAAGATTAAAGTCGCCGAAAATAAGGATATCATCAATAGGGTCTGACAGGTCAATTAAATTATCGATCGCATCAATAACAAATTGGTAAGATTCGATAGGTTGAGCTGGTAGGATGTAGCAACATATAACGTAAAGGCTGTTGTCCATCGCCACTAGGACTGCTCGACAGGGGGAATCTTTAATTGTGCGGGTAGGATCGTAGTCGCGGAAAACATTAAAAGTAGGAGGGAACAATTCCTAGTTCTCTATGTCGGGAATCAAATTGGTTTCGGTCAAGGCGTAAATATCAAAGGGAAGAGCATGCCATTGACGTAGGACAGCATTCGTTTTAGAGTGAAGACCTCTTACATTCTGGTAGTAAAATGTAAGAGGGATGTTGTGGGGTGGAGGTGTGAGGCAGGATGGTTTAAGCGCTGGCAAGGGAGGTACGTTATGGACGAAACAATTTGTCGTGGTCGGCTCGGCTTCGCTGTAGGTGTGATACTCGTTTAGAGTGAACATAGTTGCCGAATGCAGCAAGGTCGTCTGCTACTTTCTGAGGGGACATGCTAAAAATCTCGTGATACCTTACATAAAGGTTCCTGAGACTGATAGGGTTGGTAGGGAGGCCTTCCTGCTGAATGGAAACCATGACGCTGGTTTTGGTTTTCCCTTTGTAGCAGACCGAGTCCGATTTGTCATGTAGATAGGCAAGAAAGACACAAATGTTTTCATATATCTTTCTTTCGCTGAGCCTAGAGAGAGCATATCGACTTTCTGTAGTGCCATTGGTTTGCTGTGTTAGTTAAACAGTGGGGGAAAAAAGGGGATCAAGAATAGGAGCATTGGAGGAGGGAGATAGAGATAAATGATTGGATATGGAGATGTGGGGTAGGGTATGGGAGTTAATGAAATTATGGTACTTAGCTCCAGTTTTAAGGTCGAAGTTGGGAATTGAGTTGCTGGCTGGGCTTGGTGGCGTAGAAGGTTGAGAAGGAATAATATGGGTGGTTGGGGTTAAGTTGAAAGAGACGCGTAGGCGCGGGGGCTTCGGTAGAACGGGGGGAATTGGGGGATTAGAAGATTGGTGTGTAAGGGCTTTGTGTCGGATAAGTGAGGAGGGAGGACTAAAATTGGGGAAGCTCCAGTTGGGATCGAGATTAGAGCTTCGTTTTTTGGTAGCATGTTTTTTATTTGGAAGGGAGTTGGAGAGAGGTATTTTTTTTAAGTTTATTGTTAAAACTACGATTATTTTTAAAACTTTCATTACTCTCGAGATGTGCGTTTTCTCGTTCCTCAGAACATTTAGTAATTCTTATCTTCCCAGGTTTAGTTGCCTTACCAGGAGGAGTAGGGAACGACCACGAATATTTGGTTGGGATGTTGACTTTGAAGCTGCAGGAACTGTTGGAGTCAGCGGGGGAAATCATCTGGCACTCGCTAATGGTGATAGCATAACTTCGGTGAAAGAAATTCCGCGCCCAAGAAACATCAGCGTGTTGAGAAGCCCCTTCAACGAAGAATGCCGTATGGTTTCCCTGTTTCAGCTTTTCGAGTCTGTTTTTCCATTCGGAGGGGGTCCATGAAGTTCCAAATTGTTCGAGTAGTTTGCGTGGAGCGGCGACGGGCGGGATTCTAGTTGGTAAAGGCAAAACGGTTTCGGTTTCCGTTGTTAAGGTGGCGGGAGGAGTATTTGAAAATGATGGCAAATGAGACTCCGTGTCTACTAATTCATTATGAATTGAGACATTGTACGGGGAACTAGCCTGGAACTGAATTTGATCGGGTATTCCATCGATTTTGTGGGAAGCCAATCTCACTTCTTTACCGATTTCGGCAACGGTCAACCGAGTTGCTATGAGTTCCTCGCTGACGTCAATCATTTTAAGGGTCAGGTCATCGAGCGTAGAATCTGATGGATCCGGGGTGTGATGTGTTGTTTTGGAGGAGGATTGAAAAAGCAAGTCGAGATCAGTACGGAGAAGGTTGATAGAGTCGTTTATGTGTGTGAGTTCGTTGGATTTAAGGAGGTTGGCAAAATTTATTTTGACGAAAGCTTTAATTCCGTCGAAGTGATATTTGATCACTTCGCTCTCGTTGTCGTGGTTAGATTTGTTTTTCGACAGATTTTGGATCGCTGTCAGTTGCTTTTCGATCATTCTAACTGTGGACTTGTAAGCTTCCACATTACTGTAAATGCAGTTTATTGAGTCCTCAATCTTTTCTATTACTGTCCAAAATAGTTCTGCTAATATGACCACTCTCGGTTAGCATCGCATTAATAGACTCGTTGTTGCATTTAATTGCCAGCAGAACGTGAGCCAAGGTGATCTCTTTGCACTCGTCGCAGTAAAAATTGAAAAGACTGCAATACTCCTTGAGGTAGGTTATGGATCTTCGGGGAAATCCGATGCATATGGCATGGAATGATTTTCCACAGAGACCATTGCATGCTACCCATTCGGCGTTGGGGTCAACAATTGAGCACAAAACACTAGCACAGCACTTTTCCATTATTTGTTTATTGAGGTTAATTTTTGTTTGGATTTTTTTTTTGTTTTGTTTTTGTTTTGTTTTGGGGTCAAAACTGGCACAGTTGAGTTTGAGGAATCGACAGACAAAACTAGGTCGACGAACAACGACGATAGATATACTGAGTCGGCAGTTTACGGGGCTTTGAAAAAAAAGTGGAAAATAATAACTGAACTCGGTATACGGGAGAAAAAGAAAAACACGTCCGCACAGGTTGACAATTGCACTATTATTAACCTAAATAATCTCCCTGTGTGAAACATCAAGTTCGTGCCGCGTATTTACTCTAGGATTTCGAAAAAGTATGTATTTCCCTAAAAAAAATTCTTCGACTACGCCTTCGCCTTCACACAGTATGTGTGTTATGTCCTCATCATATTGCAGATCACCGCAGAATCTGCAAATATCCGTATCTGACAATTTGAGTCTCTTTGCAGGAGACAGTGTCCTGTTAGAATTCTTTTTATTGTGCTAAGCTTATCCCTGTTTAATTTTATTAACTCCCTAGATCTTTTACCGTCAAAAAGTGGCCAGAGTTACCTTCAAGACTCGACCACCTTAGGTTGGCAGTCTTTATGATTTTTTCCTAGATAGTGCCCATTACTATGCAAAGGGGTGGTTTGATGTTAGCGAACTCACTATTATCGAGTAGCACTCCTCTTCTTGCAAGCTCACCCGCTTGTTCATTTCCCTTCATACCGCAGTGTCCTGGCACCCAGCACCGTCTCACCCGGTTCTGACTGCATAATGCCGCCCTGAAGACAGCCAGAACCCCTGATTGCAAGACACTGTTTGCGTCCAGTAGTTTTATAGACACTCTTAGTTCTCGGCCTTCAGAGAAGATACCAGAACCTATTCCTTCCTCTGTTTTCGAGCCGTCTGTGAAAATTGCAATTTCATTTGATTATTGTATTCTTTGCCAGTCCTCCCTCTCCAGATATATTCTATCATACGGAATGTCGAAGTCAAGCAAGGAAGGAATTTCATCCGGTGGAATTGGATTGCATGACAATAGCTCAGCTAGGACCGTGCCGTGCCAGAAACTACTGCTTTTGAAGTAATCCAAATTAGTGATTCGTATTGCACTGATGCCAGCAAGTTTTTTGACCTGTAAATCAAGCGGTATTAGGTACAGAAAGGTGTCCAACGCCGTAATGGCTATGGGAACCGTTCTTTGAACTATACTATAGATAGCACACCATAGCAGGTTTCAATACCCAAAATTTTCCTACCATTCTCTTGCGGATAAATAGATAATAGAGCATTATATGCCTTTTTGATTCTTTCCGCTGAGTTAAGATTCCAATTCAGTTTTTTTGTCCAAAATTACACCCAGGTACTTTGCGCTACCCGAGAGGAACAATTCCACTCCGTTGAGTTTTGGGAGTCTGAACTGCTGTATTTTGTACTTTCTGGTAAAAAGAACCAGTTCCGTTTTGGAAGGGTTGGTATTAAGACTACAGTTTTATGGCCAAATATTGATCGTCTTCAAGGAAACCAACATAATCTCGCTTAAAATATTTAAGTTTTTTCCCTGCACTATTATGACCATGTCGTCTGCGTATGCCATGGCACTTGTATCCATTGTACTAAATTTTTTAGGGATTCCATTGATAACCATCACCTATAGGAGTGGCGATATGACTCTCCCATGAGGGTTTCACCTGGTTACAAACATTCTAACCTAGCTTTGCCCGATGGAACAGATTATTTTCGTACTTGCAAGCATGTTGCAAACCCAGGCAACAGTGTAATAGCCGTTGCAAAAATTTTAAACTCTTTTTTCAACGCTGTTCATAAATAAGGCTGGGTCTCTGAAAATTTAAATAAGGAACACTCTTTTCGGTAAAAAAAAAACCTTTTATTTTTCAACATAATCTCCTTTTAGCTCGATACACTTTGTCCAATACTTCTCAAATGTTTTGATGTGCTCCAAATAATACGATTTCTCGAGTCCTTCAAAATAGGCATTTGTTTCACCGATGACGTCTTCATCCGACCCAAATCTCTACCCGTCGAGCCATTTCTTCAAGTTTGGAAACAGGAAATAGTCGCAGGGGCTAACTCTGGAGAATATGCTAAATATAGGAGCAATTCGGTCGATTTTGCTTCAAATCGACGTTGAAACGATCCAGCGGCTCTGCATAATAGGCGTCAGTGATTGTGTTATCCGTTTCAAGGTAATGGATGTGAATGGCACCAAAAAACTGTCGTCATCAACTTGACGACTTCAACGCACCAGAAGAAGTCCACTGTCTCGACTGTTCTTTGGTGCCTGGTGTGTTTTGATGAATCCACGTTTCGTCCACGGCTAGGAAACGGTGCAAAAACTCGTTCGGATTGTGATTGAACATCGTTAAACACTCCTGTGAGGTGGTCAAACGATTGCGTTTGTTGTCAATTCTATCTGGCTATCTGGCGAATAGCTTTTCCATATCCAAATATTTTTGTAAAACTGAAATCATTGATCCATGTGATAAGCCTGTAGTCCATTTAAGTTCGCGCACCTTCACTCGCCGTTCATGCAATATCATACCGTTGATTTATCGATCATTTCTGGTGTGGTGACCTCACGACGACGGTACGACTGCACCGAAATTGACTAAACCGGTGGCGGATGGTTCCAATCGATGGTGAAGAGTTCCCATAATACTTTTCAATCTTTTGTTTGGTTTGCGCGATGGTTTTTTTGCGGATAGTGTTTAATAAGCACAAGAAATTCACTTTTTTCCACTTGTACGAAAATTCTCGTAGGCGTCTGTTTCAAATGGCTGTGAAAATAAAACTACAGCAGCCTTTGGCTGCGTTTTTTTGAAAGTTGACAAGCAAAAATTTGAATTTGAGGTGGCAACGCCATCTGTTTTAATTTTCAGGGAATTATTGACCCACCCGTATATTCTTTAGCTTGTGGACAACATCTCCAATATATTTACATATATGAATGTAAGATCTCCACCTCCAACGCATGGGTATCAATTAAACCCATGAGATGTTGAGCGGTGTTGTTCAAACGCTTTTTTCAATAAATTTGTGGGTGGCCGTGGCTCAAGTGGTAGTATATTGGCTTCCCAATCGGACGGTTTGGGGTTCAATACCACCCGTGCCCGAAAGACATTCTTTTTTTCAGGCAACCATAATCTCGTGAGATGAAATCGATGAACAAATACGAATAGGTGGTGTAGGTATATCGACATGGGAACTCTTGTTTTTTTTTCACACACACACGTAGTGTGAAAATTTGTTCTACTCATATGTTGGGCTTTCCTGGCCTAAAACCACATTAATAGAGGCCGGTCAGACTATTAACGAAGGGTCTTAAGCGTTCACATTATATGGCAGATGTTGAGGAATCTTCAAGTTCAAGATTCGCAGTTCAAGTTCGGGGGGATCTCCATTCTTTAAGATCGGGCGAACAATGCTGAGGTTCCATTGATGATCAGTTGATGTATTCCCTGTATCCAATCATCACCTGCTACTTTAAACAACTCAGCAGTTATGCCATCGGGTCGAGCAGATTTGTCAGATATAAGCTTGGAAATGGCAGTCCTGCTTTCATCTCGATGGGTTGGACTGAGATATTGTTTGTCTTTGTCCAAATTGAGTGATTCATTATGCCTGGTGGTGAGATTTATTCGTCATCACTATTAAAAAGTCTGCAGAAATAATCTTTCCAGATTCTAAGCTCCAACGGTGATCCGTTTCCTTCTCCATCGTTGCAGATCTTTTTTTTTCGGGTAAAACCTTATTAATGTTTTTGTAAAACTTGTGAACTTTATTCCTGGTATAGTTTCTCTCCCAAGATTCGATCGAGGGCTTCTCGTTCCCCTCCTGTATCCACTTTTGAGGAACCTTTGTTCGTCTCCTCTTTTCTGTTCATAGAGCTTGGGATACCCTCTCGTCCTTTTCTGCAGGATCGCTTTGTACATCCGTAGATTTCTAGATTTCTAGATAGGCGTCTACATTTGTCATCGAATCAGGATTTTTTTTGGCAGTAATGTTAAAATGGGTTCTACGTTGAATGCTGGCATCATCGGACATTTTTCGAGGGGTTAAGAGAAACTCGATTGGAAAAGGCCTTCACTGTTTCTTACGATTGAAGTCGTTCGACGATGAATTTCGCTACATTAGTTCATTAGCTTTGGGTTGTTATGGTTATCGGTACGATCGGTGCGTATGGTACGATCGGACATCCAAAACACTGGAGGAGTCCCTTGTGTTGATCGCAAGAGTTAGCCAGGTTCCTTTATGGATATCAATATATGGAAACAATGTGCTGTATTCGTTTCCAGGGTTGACGGCGTGAAAGCTGTATTATCCTACTGTGTCACCAAATCTCCTTGCCTAGCCTGACATTAAAATCGGATAGGACGCATTGATTGTAGGTTTTATCATGGCCTGTAGAAGGTTGTTCTTCTCCTCTGTTGGTGCAAGGCGGTTTATGAGGCTTATGTTGGCGAATTTACACTGTATACGGATCGTCGTCAGGCGTTCGTTTACATGCCTGAAGCCCAATATACGTCTCGACTGCTATCCTTATAACGTCGGTTGCCTGTGACATTCTCCATAGTAGATATTACAAATTTTCTTCCTCTTTTTGTCCGATCGATCCCATCGTACTTTTTGGATGGCGGTTATATTTGCTTTGTAGCAGTCTAGGATCTCCGCTAGTTGTTCTACTGCACGCGGTCTGTTAAAGGTTCGAACTTTCCGCGTGCAGATCCGAAGATCGTTTGCCGGGGTCGTTGACTGTGAATCTGTTATTATCAGAATCTTTGGATGGCAATCTTTGGCAAAGTCTTAATTTTCTTTTCTGAGAGCGGGAGCGTATGTGAGGCCAATGTGGATGATTTCAGCTTTTATGTGCTCAAAGCTCAAAACTTTCTACTTAATTTTACCTCTGATGATAAATTCTCATTCAAGTAGGAACTATTCCTACTGTTAGTAGCAAGCATCATAGTAGATGTAGTTGTCCATCCTTCTTTTGCCCATCCCTACGCACTTCTTGGATTACACTGATATTCGCTTTTAAACAGATTAGGGCCTCCTCTAGTTGAGATCCTTAAGCTCAAAGTAACGCCATTTTCATTTAAAAAGGGGAACAATAATGTCAATTTCTTCTTCAATCTACAATACATACATACGAATACATGTGCATGGTTTCAATATTAAAGTATAAGATCAAACAAAGCTAATTACACTTGATGATTGATAAATATGTATATTCGACGAACAGAACTCCATAAAGTACATAAAGTAATTAATACGAGTACACTCAATGATTTTTATTTTTATTATTACTATTTGTATCCCCTCATTGCTACTGGTGTTTCAGCTGACAGTCCATAAATTCGTCGTGCACTGTTTATTTTTGCTGCGACATCAGTTCAACTCATTGGTATTCTCATTTTGAGGACAGAAAGTACCGAGTATCTCATAGCTGAGTGTATTGTAAATGTGCACATTCATCACATGATGAATTGTTTATGTGTCAAATAATATTATTAAAACATTGAATACGTTTTATTACTTGAAAACCAAAATATAAAACTTGGAATACGCCAGTGGTTTCACTTTTTAATTAACGCACACAACTTAATTCAAGCCAAGCACCTGTACAAATACGAGTACTCGTAAATGCTTCTGTAAACATTTCTGTTGTTTTTTTTTGTTTGGGTTAGCTTTCGAAAATTCGTATAACAAACGAAAGGAAACTATTCGTGAGAATTATTATTTAAAGTGTTTATAACAATTGTCAACCTTTCATCTCAGTCCCAACTTAAATTTAAGAGTCTGCGTTGGCGTTAAGTTCCGTTCCAAGGGCAACAATTATCGTAATCAGTTAGTAAATCTACGACAATCGTAGCTGTGACGGTTCCTGTAGCAGTGGGTAAATTGTTTTTCTACAATTCTTCGTATCCATCCAAGAGAGCTGTCCGCTCGGATGATTTTAACGATGCAATTAACGACGTTTTTATTATGGAACAATTCCTTTAGTTCCTTGTAAATGGCTTGCGCAGGTTACGCTCTGCCACTGAACCCATGAAATGAATTTATTTAAATTACGCGTAGCCCAGGTGGGGATTTTAAAGGCTTTTTTGTTGTTTTTCTTTTCTGTGTTTTCGTTTTTTGTTTTTACCTTTGTGATTCAATCTCATGAAATATAAATAATCTGTCGCTCAATTTCCATTTAATACAATATATTGTATATGTACGTCCAATGAAAAGAAATCAAGTTTTACGTAATTAATTTAATAATAGGCTTGAATGTGAATCCTCTGCTATGCATGCTACGAGGAGTACAACATGCTTAATAGCCGAAAAGACGAACCATTTAAATTCCTGTGCCACTGTTCAAAATCGACTACTAAAGAGTCTGACATGGCATATCTGACTGTACAAAACGATACCGTACTACAATATATGAATCCTTTAAACTCTCTACCAACAATTTGAGATGCCTCTATCAGTGTCGTATTCACCTTCCGGTAGATCTTGAACCCAGCAATTTCAAACCGATTTCCCCCACCTGTCTTGCATATGACAGCATTTATAGAGACGAACTACATATAGTGCCATGTCAAGCTTTGAGATCCCTACCAAACTTGTCGGCCTGTGTAGGATTACAATGGAAAACAGTGGCTGTTCCATAAAAGATATTAATGTCCCTACTGAGGCATGTGAAGTCAAGAAAGGATTTCGGTAAGGTCACGCGCTCTCATGTGATTTCTTCGGCATTGTACTTAAAATATTTGTACGGCACTCACAGGCCATTACCACAGGCACACAATTTCAAAAGTGTAAATTTGCAAATTATACGAATACTCGTCACCGTCACCGAAACATTTGCAGAAGCAGAAGTGGTGGTGGTGGTAAATGTGGGTAAGTCAACATGTAAGTCGCTGAAAAGAAAAAAAACATTATCTGCTCAGACAGCACGCGACAAAGGCAAGCTATAACTTTTGACTTTGTCTACCTTAGCCAGCGACATTGACGTGGTCAGAAGGGCTAATATAGTTCATCGATCTTAAGTGGCGCGCTTAAGTGGAAAGAGACCTCAAACAAATTGGTGTACGTAGACGGAATTGCGCAATATCATGCTTAATGCAGACAACAGCTTGTTAAGGTACCGGACTGTAATGAAACCTAAGATAAAGTAACCTAGTAAATCCTTTTAAAACTGGGGTTTTTATCTTTACGAGAAGGAGGAAGCTGACTGGTGTGACTCATTTAGTGCCATTCAATTCTCCAAACAAGCTAAGTATTTGGGTTTTAACCTAGACAGCAAACTTCTCTGAACTTAAAATGCTACATCATAGGCCTCTAAGATGTTATCGGCTTTTTGGCAGTGCAAGGAACGGTCAGCTAGTCGTGGGGATTGTCATCGAAAATCGAAAACGGTTGTCCGGTGAAACCAGCTTTTGCGAAAATACGTCGCTATTGCTTTTACAGTACTCCAAAGAATGGCTTGTCTCCAAGCTTTCCCTAGCACGCCTGGCACCACTCTAAACGCATTGATGAATCTCCGTCCTCTTAATATTCATTATATTGACTAAATTCATCTTCCGTTTAAAAAGGAGTGGTCTGTGGTACAACACGGACATGCCGTCTGATGCAATGATACTAGAACTCCTGTAGCAGAAAAAAATACGAAATCGAATTTGCTTGTGCCCAAGACTGATTCCGGTATGTGTCTTTCTAGGAACGACAACGGTAGATTTCACTCCTCATTACGAAAGCTTGTATCTGTCTTATAAGCAGAGATATACGCAATTCTGTTGGCAATGGATATTGTGAAGAATCATTGGAGGGAGCTAATTATTTCAATCTGTAGCGACAGTGTTAAGTGTTACTGGACTCTCTTACGACTTCCAAGCTAGTTCGAGGACGCAATACTTAGTGGTTGCCAGAGGAATGTTGAATGCACTGAGTCTTGTCTGGGTCCCAAATCAAAATGGGATCACGGGAAATAAAATCGCCGAATCTACGTTAGATATGCCTGCGTCCTCGTTAAGGGCTACCGTTGACAATTGGGTCTCATATGAGCATAACTGCAGATGGCATTATTCTCCAGGCTGCCGGCAGACCAAACGAATGCTTCCCGATGTCTCTAAGAAAGGATTGTAGGAGAGGTTGGAGTTTGCTTACTGGCGTCGTGAAGGGGCTTACGCTTTTTCTAAGCACTTGTGCTGGACATAAGTGATAAAACATCCTGTGCCTAGGCTCGCTTCAGGCTGCAGATACTCAACGCTGACGTGGTGGATGCAGTTTATAACTGAAGCTATTACTCATATTTCTTTGAAAGACTGAACAATTTCAGTAAAAGGTGATACAAGGAGTACAGTGGACTAGTGAATGCTCTGTTTCGACAGAAAATAAACGACTACTCGTGTTGCCATTTGAAATTTGTGCGAAAGTTGCGGGATATACGAGTATGCCGGCTACTTATTTCACATAAAGGTACAATAGAGATCTGTATAAATTCGGCAATCCTCGACCTAGACAGAAAGTTTAGCCTGTGCAAGATAGCAACCAGTAAAACTCTCATACACTTTTGATAGTGATATGCGTAGAGCTACGGCACACCATACAGGTATTAAAGGCCAGCTTTCATAGTAAAGTGAGAAAGATCGCTGTTATCCAGTGTTACGCAGCGATAGAAGTCACGAGTAGTGAAGTAAAATGCGGCAACATCAAAGTAGAAAGTGACCGCACTCGATGATCTACAATAATAGGTGAGCGCGGCCTCGAACATACAACAGATATGGGATGGTCAGCGGTTTAACGACTTCTGCATTTCTAATCGGCTAGTGATCGGATGCACATTGCATGAATATCGAACCTACAATATTACCAGATCACCGGATCTACTTTATTTGGTTGCTGATGCTATAGTTCCTAAACTGCTTGTATTTATTCCGTATTGCAATCACAAACGAAGCTCAGAGCCATTTTAGTAAGAGGAAGAGAAGCCGCAGTACATGGCTATCAAAAAAGTGTGTAGTGCAGAGAAAAAAAAAAAAAAATAAAATAAATATCACACAGTGCGGTACTGTTGCTTGCACTCAATCACTGCCGTTACTGTATTTACCATACGGTACGAGCAGTGACTGAGTGTATGTAACAACTGATGGATATCGGGTTTTGAGTGAAAATTTTGTTGGTGCACTGTTTCATATTGTTGTAAGGGCATACCACCTACAGCAATTTGATTCCGTAAACTAAAGTCAGAATATTCACTTCGCAGCCTTGTTTAGTATCGTCGGTGTTTGTGTTTTCTGTGTTTGTCTGTGATTATGACTAGGGAATTCGCTATTTACGTGCGTAGTGATGTAGCTTATCAAACTAGACCACAATGTGATCCATGTTCCAATCCAGAATTCAATTTCAAGTGGTTAAATTCCATCTCCGTAAGCAAATTATCCACTACTGCTTTATTTACCGAAGCCCTACAACTGGACAGTTTGATGAAAACAATTTAACGCAGCTTGTAAATGAGCCCACGCGAATACCAGACGTTGATAGTTATACGGCCAACACCCTGGACTTCTTGTTAACTTCTCACCACAATAAGTAAACCGTTAATGTGCTCTCCCCTCTAGGCTCGTCTGACCATTGTGTCATATCAGCTAATTTCTCGTACACGGACCACAAAGTTAGAGTAAAAATTCCTAAAAGAACCGTAGGGCAATATGAGAAAGCCAACTGGAACGGTCTAAACAGCTTCTTTAGGAATTTTAACTGTTCGTTATGTTTCCTCTATAACGACGTGGATGCCGCTGCTGGTATGATTACAGACACCATTCTCTTTGGAATGAGATCCTTTAATCCTCATCATGCATTTTACAACTCGAGCTGTAAAGAGGTCATCAGGGTTAGAGAAATATTTTTTCGGTCCTTCAAAACAAACCCGATAGAGGAAAATCGAAAAAAGTTCAAACCAGACCCAGAAATGACTACAAAGCCTTTCTTAAGCATGTGCAATTCCAATACGACCAAAAACTGAAGTAAAAAATACTGCAATGTCCCAAAGGCAGTAAAAATTTTTGATCGTTCGTCAAAAACATTAGAAATTCTGCCTCATCCACCATCCCATCCATCCATTTACAATGACATTCTAGCTGTCAGCTCTTTCGACAAGGCTAATCCGCTTGCTGAACACTTTGTGGCCAGCTCAACACTTCCAGATTGTGCCTTGTCTCCGGTTACTCTTGAGTGAATCGAATATTCAATGGGACGAATCCACTTTCGTACTCGTGTAGTATCAAGAGTACTTAAAGATTTCAACATACATAAATCCGCTAGTCCAGATGGTATCTCCCTTCTTGTGAAGGGGGGTTCTTCCACGCTGGCAAAACCACTGCGTAAGCTTTTTCATCAATCCTACTCTTTAGGACTGTTTCCGAGCAGATGGAAAACAGCATTTGTCCAGCCTGTCCCTAAAAAAGTCGAATTTTCTTCTCTCTCCTCCTACAGACCCATTGTATAATACTTCTTTCCAAGGTCATGGAAACGGTGATAAACCATCAGCTCATGAAATATCTCGAGACATGGAAACTTAGCAATGACCGGCAGTACGGTTTTTGTAGGAACAGGTCCACTGGTGATTTGATGGCATGTCTCACCGAAAAGTGGAACTAAAGCGTACATCAATCTGGTGAAAGCAAAATAGTTGCACTTGATATTTCTAAGGCTTTTGACAGAGTTTGACACCAGGTGGCTCTTCTGTCGAAAATGCGTGCTTTTGGGATCGATGACTCCTTTCTTCAATGTATTATAAATTATCAATTCAAGTTGTCTTGGACGGTTTCAAGTCCGATGTTCACAAAATAAATGCTGGTGTGCCCCAGGGCTCTGTACTGTCTCCGACACTCTTTTTCATTTTCATTAATGATCTCTTGTCTGCTACTTCTAATCCAATATATTCCTTTGCTGATGACAGTACTCTCTGCTTTTCATATTCGTTCCCGGACTCATGGCCCTGCTCTTTGGCTATAGAACGAGAATGGCAGCAAATGCTAAGCTCATTAAATTCCGATATCAACAGCATAACCAATTGGGGAACTATCAACAGAGTGGAATTTAATGCTTCCAAACCACAATGCTGTCTGCTGTCGTTAAAGCGAAATTTAAACACCCAGCCATTATCCATGAATGGCACTTGCATCGTTGAAACCGAAAAACTTTGCATTCTCGGTATGTGTGTCAATGAAAACTTACGTTGGAATGACCACATATTTGATGTTGCCAAAAATGCTGCGAAATGTCTAGGTTTCCTCAAGCGATGTAAGAAATATTTTACCCCCTCTGATCTGGCCTCAATATATAAGTCATTCATCCGCCCAACATTGGAGTACAACTCCCACATCTGGTCCTCTGCACCTGCTAGATAGGATTCAAAACCGTGCGATTAAACTTAATGATGATACTAATATAAGTCAATCAATTGACACCCCCGAACACCGACGTAATGTCTCTTGTCTCACTTTGGTTTGTCGCTATTTCTACCACTAGTGCTCCTCTAAAATCACCAGTAGCATTCCGCCCATTCAAACTTTCAACCGTAACACCCGTCTCGCTATGAATGCTCATCAGTATACCCTCAAGCCCATTTTTTCACGTACTCAAAATATCGCGATTCGTTTCTAAGCCGTACAACTCGTTTATGGAATGCCTTGCAGATCTCTGTATTTCCCGGTCGTTATAACTTACAAACATTTAAAAACAATGCACATCGGTATCTCTCTTTTCTTCCTCTCTAAATTTCCTTTGCCCGCGCTGTGTACAAACATTTTAAAGGTACGCAAACCCAAATGAGCCGCGCGCTCATTATAAAAACAAAAAAAGTAAACATCTGCAAACGGATGGTGGAGTGTATCTCACTCAAAGTTAAAGTTGTCACAGTCTCTAAGGACGAGATGCCTAAACTTGAAGCCAAATACAATATTATGTTAAAGAGAAAAATTTTAATCTAGCGTAAAACCTGTCAAGTAGATTCGACGTTCTAGCTACACGGATAGAAGATGCAGCGAACTAGCCCGACAATGGGGCTGTTTATGCTATTAGATGGTTCCTTGCTGATATCGATTGAAGATATGCCTACGAGTTAGACCTTTTTCCGGCTGTGTTAAACCATCTAGACATCAGCGCAGTGATGGAGCATTTAAATGAACTAGGCAATTGCTGAATATGTAAAACCTCATCTAGGTATGCAAAAATTTCAAATGTGATGAAAACTTATGCGAAGATCAATGCGACATGGACTGTCTCTAAAATTTTCGTCATAGTTAGCGCAGTGGAATTGGAGCATCTCATGGGCGCCGGCTGCATACAGTCTAGCACGTCAAGTCAATCGACTGGATTTCACTTGTGTGAGATACTTACTCGTATATACAGATTATGACATAAGATGCTTAAGAGGCTGATATCTCCGTAATTGGCGCCGATAGAGGATCATCATCGAGATCGGACAAACAATGTCAATCTGGTAAGCCTCCGAACAACGCAGAGAGTTATAGGCCAATAAGTTTACTTAGCTCACTAATCAAGATGTTCGAAAAAAATATAAAAGACGAGCAAATGACCTTAATTTTTGAAAACAATATTTTGCCTGATGAGCAATTTGGTTTTAGACAAAATCATAACACGATTCAACAAGTTGCAAGAAAAAACCAAAATTATAAAAACAAATCGTGAACAAGGGAGATCAACGGGGATGATACTTTTAGATATCGGAAAAGCTTTCGACACAGTATGGCATAATGGTTTATTATACAAACTATCAAGCTATAGACCTCGCTATTTTTACTTGTGCAAAATTATTCAAAGTTTCCTCAAAAACCGTGTTGTTCAAGTTCACGTCAACAATTGTGTCTCCACACCTGATATGGTGTGACTTAAGGCTCAGTACTTGAACCTACTCGTATATTGAATATATTTTTTATGGCCGACTTTCCAGTGTTGTTAAATTGCGAGACTGCATTGTTCGCTGATGACACTGCAATTCTTTCATCTCATCAATTTGCTTTCAATATGGAGAGTAATTTAGATGGAGCGATGTAAGTACTCGTAGTTCATGCTTATTTCAACAAATGGAAAATCAAACTTAACCTTGACAAGATAAAAGCAATCTTTTTCACGCGAAAAAGGAAAGTTTGCTATCTTCCAAGCGACAGTATCACTGTGACCGGAAAAACTATATCCTGGGAAAGCCCAATTAAGTATCTTGGCATTAAACTTGACCAAAAGTTGATCTTTAGTGCCCACATTACCGCAACATTAAAGAAAATAAATATTTAATCAACCGAAAATCCTGTAATATGCAATAATATGCTATGGCTGTTAAGTATGGGGTCAAGCTGCTCAGTGCCATATTAAAAGATTGCAGGTGGCACAAAACAAGGTACTGAAAATGATGCTTAACCTGCCGTGGTATTACCCAACCCTTGAACTTCATCAAAGAGCGAACGTTGAATTGATTAGTGAAAAAATCATTAAGCTTACCCTGAACTTTAAAGAAAAATGTCCCAGTGTTGAAAATCGTCTTATTAAAAATTTATTCATGCAATATTCTAACTAATGGATTAATGAACCTTGCTTATATTCAAATTTTCACATTTTTTGTTTATTCATATACTTCAGGTATTCTTCTTAATTCTTCTGTTCACTTATTCATTCATTTAATTTTCTTGTTTGTCAATTTATTTATTTATTTATATACCTAAGTGATATTTTGTTCATTTATTAAAATTTTGATATAAATTTCGTTTATTTATTTTTACCCATGTTTTTAGAGCTTTCTCTAATTAAACATTTAAAAGAGGTATTGCTTGCCATTGCATTACTATCCTTTTGTATTTTTATATTCTTGACTTTCCATTTTTCTATTTGTTCGTTTACTATTTATTTATTTATTTTATTTTTGTTCTTTAAATAAAAGGTTTTTCTTTCGCTTTTCCTTTTGTAAATCATTATTAAATCCATATTTATTATAGTTCAACTTTTGTACATTATTTTACAGATATTTCAAGATCATATATCTGCAAATTGTAAGCTTTTTAAAAAATTGAGATCTGTCTATCTATGTCAAGGTTCTTTTAATTTTTTTTGTGTGAAAAGTTTTTTTCTTTGGGAGCAAAGCAAACCGGCAATATGTAGAAGTATCGTTTCATAGATCTCATTTCTAATCTACGGGAATATATGTACTACTATGTCTCCTTTCTCATTAGGCCCTGTTTTCATTGCTTTTAGATGTGTTTCTTTCAAGAGCTCTAACGTTTTCTAGTAGTGGTGTTGACAAAAAACGCCAATTTGCTAATATCAACGATTGGTAGGGAAACGCGAGGAACAATTGTGAGTGTTAGGATCGATGAACCTTTATTTTATTTTTGGCGCCTCAGAGGTTATCTTCTTCGATGATCCTACCTTACCGAACTTGTTTTTAAGAAGAGACCTGTACGGATAAGGAAGGAAAGTGCTAAGGGTATGGAAAAACTACTTCTACAGACTGATTAATGGTGAGGACAAGCCAAATTCCGCTGTCAGGCAGAATGAACCAATCTAGACAGCGCAAGTTAAGGTATCCGTCCACCCGACCAAAGTAAGGATACAAATATCTAAAACTAAAGTGCAGTAAGGCTGTTGCGGGAGATAACTCTGCAAGAAGCATCAAGTCGTCTGCAAAATGTGGTTGAACCAAAGTAAGCCCGATGAATAGAACTACAAGAGTTAATGAAACAACAAGACAACTATTTGTTAAATTACCAAGTTAATTAAGAATTGTTGATTTTACCCGTGCACCGAAAACTCCAAATTCCTTTCACAAAAAAAAAAAATTAAATATCGTGTTAATGTGTCAAATTTCCAGACTTGCATCTAACCTAAGTTTTCAAGAAAGCTGGTAGATATTAAGCAATTTCAAAAGAAATATTCTAAAATTATAACTTTTTGTAACAATCGTTACGGACGAGCATTTTGCTATCACACTGTTTCATAGACCACCATCCACTTTCACTGAATGGCGCTGCGTCATAAATAAAATTAAATTGTTTTCCCTTTTCTTAAAAAAAAATGGCCGTGTTAATTGTTGAAGATTTTCGTGTTGAAAGCATTAACACTCTTTTTTTGAATCTGAGCAATTTTCTGGAGATCCATGACCCTTCCTAAGCGAAGAAACCCGTTTTTGTTATTATGGTCAAATGTGAGAAAGTATCTCAGTTTCGCTTTTTGAAGGATTGCTTCTTTTTTTAAAAGTTTACTCCACATTAACTCTTGTGTCTTACAAGTCAGAGTTGTGTCTATGAGTTTGGAGTCTCAGTGAGAATCACTTTAAGTTCATTGCGTTCAAAACTATCAGATACTGTTCATGGTCTACATCCACGTCTATTCCAGTGCTGTTTTTTAAAATGTTTTTCATCAGACAGCTATGTGAAATATCCTCATTTTAGCGGCCTGCGTCTATAAACTATTATATAACTAATTTTTCTGAGGCAATTGTGTAGTTACTGCTGAAAAATTGGCCATTGAGTGCAATGACTTATTTCTCTTACCGATTTTTGTAAATGTTATGCTTAAAATCTCGGAAAGCTTGTCAATACAGATCAAACGGTTAAATGGAAAACAAATTCAAATTGAAAAAAAAGCGGAACCATTGCTTCGAGTTCATGCCAGAGCTCGTCTTTTAAAATTTTAATTTTGGTGGGGGCTAATGACTCCATTTATTTGGCTTAGCGAGAGAGTGCTGCGATTAAAATCGAAAACGGAAATGTTGGAGTTTACCTTACGCATCATAAGGGAGATCGGACCGTTAGAGCCATATGTGGTGCAGTGGATTGGTAGATTCAAGAGATGGGAGCAACGTAGATTTCGAGGGTTAGTGTAGAAGAAAATGGGGATGAAAAGAGATGAAAAATCGAAGGAGCCGGTGAATGAAAATAATGTCAGCTGCGTGCCTTCGTTCCACAAGGGTATTCAGGTTAATGAGCTTGAGACGGTCTCGATAGGGGGGTAAGATTAGAGGATCGTTACAAGGTAGACTTCCAAGAGCAAATCGAAGAAAACCAAGCTGGATGCTCTTAATACGGGATACATGAACTCGTTGAAAGGAACACCACACTTGGCTAGCGTGCTCGAGAAGTGGGCAAACGTGAGTGATGTATAGTGATCTGGTCACGTACGGGTTATAGAATTCTTTGGACCATCTTTTAACGAAGCCAAGTGATGAGTTTGCTTTAGCAAATATCTCATCAATATGTGAACGGAAATTAAGCTCCCTGTCGCATAATATGCCAAAGTCGTGGATAGACTCAACAAGGGATATAGGAGAAGTTAAATTCGGGGAGGAGACTTTTTGCACCTACGTGAGAAGGTAATCGATTGGCATTTAGTGACATTGAGTTCTAAGTAATTCTTGATGCATCAGGTGGAAGAACTATTAAGATCTATTTGAGTCATGTTGTGAGGAAATGGGTTTAAAAAATTTTGTATCGTCAGCATAGAGATAAAATGCTGAGTGTTGAATGACCCTTTCATGATCGAAAATGGTTTGGATGGAGAGGAGTGGACCTAGGTGACTACCTTGAGGAACTCCTGAAGCGGCCAATAAAGGGGCCGATAGGACAGACCTGAAATGACATATCTTGTCCAAAGCCTTATTGAAATCAGTTGTTATAATGTCAACTTCTTTACCACTTTCTAAGGCTGAGAGAACACGAATTCGACGAGGTTAGTGGTCGTTTTTAAGAAACAAGGATGGAAGGCCATCGAGGCCGGGTAAGAATTCATCTTTAAGTTGTTGTAATTTATTTTCTATCACTGTATGATCAAAACATTGAGAAATAGAGGGGCCAATGGATAAGTTAAGTGGATATTTGAAATAAGAGTAATCCGGTGGCAAGGAATTATCGGCAAAAGATTGCTTAAAAAAGGTAGCAAGAAAGTTGGCTATGGTATGCGGATCGGTTGATGATATATTTTCGTATGAGAGGGATGGAGGAAAACCGTCAGATTGTTTTTTGTAGTTAACGAATTGGTAGAAAGTCTTAGGATCGTTTATAAGCCTTGATTGCGCACTATCAAGGTATCGCTGGTAGAGAAGGTTATAAAGCTGGGCGAATTAGATAGTTGGAATAGTCAGCAAAGGAATTGGATCGAAGGAAAACTGGTTATTTCGAGAGGGCGTAGGAGTGGATGTTTGGAACACTGGCAATGGCAGCACATTAGGAACAAAAGGTTTGTACAATATTCATTCCTTCCAATTACTTTCTTATCTGCGCAATTGTCTCATCCGTTCTATTTGCACCTTAAGCCACACTGAATACGCAAGCAACGCAGAAATAACATCAGTGATAAAGGTCCTAAAGAAAAATAAGGCAGCTGGTATAGACGGCAGCCGGCAGAACTCTTCTAAGCCGCGATCAACATTTTTGCGGAAATCCAATAATCACTAATTAGAAAAGGATGGGAATACGAAGACTTCCCCGAAGATTAGAAGACGAGCATGATTATTATGATGTTCAAGAAGGAACACCTGACTCAATGTGGCAACTGGAGTGGTATATGCGCCCACTTTGCCGTTGTTTAACTAACAATAAGAAAATTATGGTTTAAGTAAAAGGTTTTTGAGTTGGATCCTCCTGCACTGACCAAATCAACACGTTGTTGATCATCATTGAACAATGCATTAAAAATAGATTTGCACTTTATTTATTGTTCATCGATTGGGATAAGGCCTTCGACAGCTTGAATTGAGACGCCATATGGCAAACCTTGACCAGGAGAGATATATGTATGTATCAGAAGAAACAGTGACAAACCTTACACAACTATAAAGTGTCAGAGGAATTTGAAATTCGCAAGGGAGTACAATATTATTGCGTTCTTTCGCCACTGGTATTCCTCGCAGTAATGTGATCCAGGCAGCTCTGTCTGGAGAACACATGAGGTTCAGATGGAATACGACATCATATCTTAAGCATCTTGACTACGATGATGACGTTTGCCTGCACCCACAACTTACAGTAAGACGCGAACGTCTAAAACGAACGGGTGGCCGTGGTGTAGTGGTGCTAGCAATCGCTTCTCACTCGGAGGGTCTAGGTTCGAATCCAGCCCATGGCAAGTCAGTTTTTCATTTGTGTAATTGGAACTCAGACAGAAAAATTCTGCGTGTGAAGGCATAACACTGACACGTAGAATTGGCTGTTGTAGAGTTTCAAGCACAGAAAAAAAAATAATGTGAATTATACCTCGAATCACTCTGAGTGAAGAAAAACTCTCCGTCGTATTCGGACTCCCACCCCTGGAGAGCGAATATCGAAACCAAACACACCTTAGTTTCAAACCACTACAAAACAATTTTCCTTTCTCCTCCTTCTACCTTTCCGCCCGCGCCCAGGCAACAGTAAAAGGGTATTTAACCCTTTAGGCGCGCGTAAATTAGAAAAAAAAAAGTCAGTTGAGGAGGGATTTTGGTGATTTTGGGGATAATTTGAGGTGAACTCAAGCTCGCTGCAGGACTTCGAACATGAAAGCGATAGTGGCGTCGTCATAAAATCTAAGCAAGAAAGCTAGTGTTCAATTCGATGGTTTATGCAATATAGTGTTACTTCTAATGAGTAAACAATATCCTTTATTCGTCGCTAATTATTGAGATCAAGTCCAGAGATCTTAGAGGTTACAAAATGCTTCCGTCTTGGCCTATAAACAAAGTTTCATATTCAGATGATGTAACTGTCATTGTAGCTGCATTCCCAAAATGCGCTAGCCACCTTGTTAGTATGCAGAGGTATGTCACCTTGTGTCTCTGATAACTCGTTCTTCAAAAACTCCAGGCGATGATATGAACCGATTAGCTGGTTATATATCTTTGCCCACATAGAAGTGCAAACTGTGGAAATAAGCAATTCTACCCTTGGTGAATTGGGACTCATTCGTCCATAGAACTCGACTAATAAAGTTTTTTTCTACAAATATCCTTTCCAAAAGTCCTACGTTTCCTGAGTCCCAGAATGTTAGCTTCTGTGAAAAGGATGTATGGTGAAATGGAAGCAAGTCTTCCAATTGCAGATATCTTCAGATATAAATCAGATTTCTTGCCTTAAACTTGTACTCATGCTCTTTATGTGATTCCATCTCTCTTAATCTGCGAATTGTCCTGACTAATGTTAGTGCAGCCTATTAAGGGTATCTTCTCTGATATTGCAACCTCAACTGTATACCATTATAGTTACAGAAACAATCTAGAGATTGTTTTTAATTAAACGCCTGTGGCGATAGATCGGGAAACTACTGAGTGTCCTATAACTTGGATTGGTTCAGCAACGAAACAATCGAGTTCGTACTGAAGTTATTGCCTTACCTCCAAGTGATGGTCCTCGGTAACTATCATACATGAGTAACCCCTTATTCATTCAGGCTAAAATGGCAACAGCATGCTTGGCCAGTAGAATAATACTGGCCTACCCTTTACGGAAGAGATTAAAATATGCGACGAACCAACTAATGGCTAAATGTTGACGACTCTGGATGTTCGAACATTCCGGGCAGCCAACATTGACTCGGATGACCACATTGTTGCAGCCAAGGTGTGAATGCGGATTTCCCAAGCTCCACAACAAAGAAAAACTATTGTGACTACTTACAATCGCAAGATATCGTCAGAATACGAACGCGTATCCCGAAATCTCTCAACAACTCTTATGCTGCCAGCGTCAAGCACCGAAAACTGCCAACATATCATCAGAGTCTCCGCAACTGATGTGCTGGGTTTCACCCGACCACCAATAAGAAATCCGTGGTTTGATGAAGAATGCCGGAAAGCACATACGTCGAAAGACGAGTACTCCTCCTGATCTCTACGAGCAGAAGAGACGATATTAGCATCGGCTTCTTCAGAAGAAGAAAAAAGAGCAGGAGAGTCACACGATCGAAGATATTGAGAGGTTTTACTCCAGGAATAACGTACGGAAGTTGAACATGAAGTTGGCAAATAGATTCGCCTGTAGTGACGAAAGGGCAAACCTTTTAGTAGAGTCACAATCTGTGTCAGACAAAATAGACCATGCAACTTGGACCATGAGAGCCAAAAATGCTGTCCACCTGATCAGAACAAAGTAAGGATAGCAATATCTAAATTGAAATCCTACAAATCAGCTGGACCTGACGGCTTACCGGTCGAGGTATTCAAAGCTGCTAGAAATCAGATCAGGATAGAAGTGTGAATGCCTGATGAAGGGAATCTCAGCATCTTTTACATGATCCCTAAAAACGCAGACTTCCTCAACTGGGTCAATCATAGAGGTATAAGTCTCCTCAACATCGTATACAAGATCTTACCATCAACAACCTGATTGGTACTTATCAGTGCGGTTTAGGAGCAGGAAAGACCACAATCGACCAAATCTTAACACTGCGACACATCTTGCGAAAAACTCAGGAAGTTCGAATCGATACCCACCAACTTTTCGTCGGTTTTAAAGCCGCATATGACAGCATTTACAGAGACAAGGTATATAGAACCATGTCTATATTTGGCATCCCTGCATTGCTTTTCCGTCCGTGCAAAATGAAGATGGAGGATGCTCACTGCTCCGTAAGGGCCCAAAATAATGTCTCGGTGACCTTAGATTCCAAAGAAGGATTTAGGAAAGGTGATGGGCTTTCATGTAACTTTCACAATATCATAATTGAGAAAATTGTTCGAAACTTACAAGTCAATACCAGAGGCACATTTTCCAAATCTCTGTACAACTACTTGCATACGCTGATGATATTGAGATTATTGGTAAAACTCAGCGAGTTGTTTCTGATCCGTTCGCAAGTATTCGAACAGAATCGGCAAGAGTGGGCTTACTCAGGAATGAGGGTAAAACTAATTATATGAAGGGACACATCGATCAATCGGACAGAACATCACAATAGATAAAGGTAGTCACCCACTTTGAAAAAATCGGCCCCGCTGTTAAATCTGATAATAGCATTTCATCAGAAGTCAAACGAAGAGTTATTCTTAGCAATCGCTGTTTCTTCGTCCTAAGAAGGCAAATGAGTAATAAGGCCTCCTCAAGAAACACTAAGATGACTCTATGTAAGGCGCTCATCATCCCAATTCTCCCTTGTGGTGCGGAAATATAGACGTAAGCGAAGGTGTATGAAGATATCCTTGACCGTTTCGAATGAAAAATTCTTCGAGTGATTTTTGGTCACGTTTGAGAAGACCGAGTTTGACAAAGAAGTGACCGCGGTAACTCGAGAGGTTTATTGGTAGAAGTCCAGGTCTACCCTAGACTGTTGGGCCATCTGAGTATTTACAAGCTACTGTGTCACAAAGAAGTGATATTCACATATATTCCTCCAACTGATCAAATGTTGGAGAAGCACAAGAACCCGGAAATAAAGACAACAAAAAGTATCAAGAACTATTTTCCAGAAGGAGCTTAAAAATCGACTTTTAATATTCCCACACCCTTGTGTCAGTTTAAAAAGAAAAATTAATTTGGTTGAACATGATGTATTGAAACCAAAGATTTTTTTCCCAGAAAATATCAGCTCTATAGGTTTAGTTCCACAAGATAAGCGAGTTCTCACACTATGTGTTACCTTGGCATAAAGGCCTACCTCCTGATGTAACTACATCTTATATAAATATTATAGTATTCCTGGTAGTGGATCTCCTGTCACATCACCATCACCACAGTAAAAGGAGGAATCTCCTGGTCCTTAAAAATATATATTAAATGTCGATAAAAAAAATAATCTAATTTGTAAGGCTTAAAAACAATGTAACCCATTTCGAAGCAACTCTCAAAGTTATTCAACAGGTTCTAGTCACAATCCAACAAAAGACATGTGCTTTTCTAAACATATGAATGCACTTCTTTGGCAATTGAATATTTATTAATACACTCCGAAAATCATATTGAGAAATGGATTTTCACCTCCGAAATAAATTACTTAAAGCCCAGGAGGCTGCTGCTGCCACCAAGCGGCAAGCACGACCAAGCACGACTAACGAATAATTCACACAATCGAAATTATTTGATCGTTATATTGTAGTTGGCATTAACTTCCAACAAAGAACAGTTATTAATAAGTAAGTTTTTCACGTCGAATGCAATTTTAATAACTAGGAAAACAGTGACGAGGTCTGCCGTAAGCACCTATCTAAATGGAAAGTTATCCTGACCTTTTGTGCGCTGACCGGCCACACGGGTAGAGGTCAATTAATAATCCACAGAATACTTTTATTTCTCCACGGGAAATCCCTTGCCGTCCTTCCACACGATGAAGGTGGAAGATTAAAAAAAAAAAAAAAACAAAACAACGAACAGTTCTTGGTCGAGAAATAAACAGGTATAAATAATCCGCCCTAATGGTTCGCCGCCGCACCTTTTCAATTACAGTGAAGTCACAACAAATGGGGAAAGTTTTTTTTTTGTTTTTTCTTCTCTTTTATTTTGTATTTTTTCTATCATGAAAGTTACCATTCACCCGGTTCACACTCACAATAGATATTTTTGGTGGCCTCATCATCACTTTTCAAGGTTTTCTTTGTATACTATATGTAGTCTCTCCATCACGCAGGTAAATGCAGTTCATGTTTGTGAGCCGGTTTGAAGATAGTAATTATTAATTTATTATGTGTCCGTAGCGGAACCCATAAAGTTGCTTCAATTTTTTCCGATATTCTTGAGAAGACGAACCCAAGAGGAAGGCCAGATAAATTCCATATTTGGGGTAACGGATCGAACATTTGGAGTGCCAACATACGCCAGAGCATTATGCTTTCGTCTTGTTAATAGTATAAACAGAAACTATGTAGATGCTGCGGTATAGGCGCTATCCGGGCGACCTAAAATTTAAATTAGCTGACAGCATTAAGGCTAACAAGAATGCCCTAATAAAGCGATAAAGATAATAGCTTACAAATTATTCCATACACCATCACCGGGTGACGGAACCTTTTATGTAAATGGCTTGAACATTCTGAACATCAAATGTTTCTTTGTCTTTTCTTGTATGATTTTATCAAAATTACCAGTGATGCGTCAAATTTATACTATACAGGCACCAAACAAACCGTAATTATTGCCTACACACAGTTTACTGTGGTGACGATTCAAATGATCTTGGAAATGACAATATTTCGATAAATTAGTAACAAAACTATGAGAGCTCCTAACCCGTTGAGGTTCCTGAGATTTCGTATTCTTGATCCCGAGCACGTAACGTCTAGTTTGTCACACAAACAATTCTAGAGATTCGGCCTTATGTTGCTTTACGTCCCAAACAAGGGAGCTTAGATTTACAGACTGTTGCTTGGTTCATTCGCCTCTCAGCATTTTATTAAATAAAATCGAGCGAGCCATTTAAAAACACATATTTCGGAGGGTAAGTGATGCGGCTCGGCTGCACGTCCCCGGTTTGTTGTTTTAACTGTTTCACTGACTTCCGTTAAGTCCTCTTATTCCTCTTTGTGCGTAGAAATGGAACAGCGCCAGAATTCTTCATGATGTAACGCATTGAAGCAGTATTTTCATGCAGGCCAAATTTCGTTTGTTGCTGGTTTTCAATATATTTGAACAGTGAAATACCAGTTTTTTCCTTGTTGTACCGGAATCTTAAAAATATTAAATCGGTTGCCCGTACTTTCACGTTTAACTTCTTCTATCGCCTTCTTATAGGTTGTGAGCCTACCTCTAATAACTTCCGATATAGTGCCTATGGCTAACTCAAGATTTACTCTATCGGTTTCGCTATATCCATTTTAGCCTCGTATGTTGAAACCTGCCTGTAAGGAGACACAGCACGTGACACCACCAGCATCGGAAATAGAAAAACTGCTCTCGACCTAGCCTGATCTATTTGCGGGCAACTTAGGCTGTTGTACTTCCTATAAAGTACGCCTCTACTTAAAACCAAACGCCAAACCTAAACCCATTCGAGGCAGAAGCAAAGCGTCTCGAAGATGCAGCAATTTGGAGGCCAGTGCGCTTCAGCCAGTGGGCCGCCCCCATTGTAGTAGTTACAAAGCGTAACAACAAGCTAAGAATATGTGAGGATCTTAAAGCCACACTCAATCGTCAGCTGAAGGTGGATCAATATCCGATCCCTCGACCCAAAGAACTTTTTCACAAGTTTGCGAACGGCAGATTCTTTAGCAAAATCGATATGTCCGACGCATACTTACAATTAGAGTTGGATGCAGAATCGAAACCTCTTGCTGTAGTCAACAAACCAATTGGACTTTTCCAATACCAACGCCTCCCATTCGGTATTGCAAGCGCTCCTGGTATTTATCAGCGAACACTGGAAATGATTTAGAATGGAATTGATTGCGCAATATATTTAGACGACATCCTTGTTGCAGGAAATACATATCAAGAACATTTACTTAAGTTGGAAGCAGTTTTACAGCGGCAGCTGGACAATGGTTTACGCATCAATCGGAGTAAGTGTCAGTTTTTCCAACAAGAAGCAGAGCATCTGGGCCATGCGGTCAACCACCTGGGAGTACGACCATAGGATTCGGGATTAGCAGCCATTGATAAGTTGCCCAGACCTTGTAAACTAAAGGAGCTGGAGACCTTCATAGGAAAGGTAAACTATTATAATAAATACATTAATAATTTCTCGCAAATTGCGGCTACATTGAATGCCTTGCGCAGAAAAGGCGTCCCATTTACTTGGAAAGCAAACCAAGAACACGCATTTAATGCACTTAAACAACAAATTATACATGCAGCACGCTCATTATCGCCCAGAACTACAGCTTGTCCCTGCAGCTGATGCTTCGTCGCATGGAATTGGAGCTATTTTGTCGCACATCATGACAAATGAGTTCGATCCACCTATTGCATTCGCTTCGAAAACATTAAACGAGCATCAACTCGTCATAATCGAAATCGTCTTACCGAAATCATTGCAGGAGAGAACCCTACAATTACTTCATCAAGAACAGGATGAAGCAACTTGCCCGAAGATATTGATATTGAGACAAAAGTAAAATCGTGCAAAATTTGCCAGCGTAATAGCCCTGCACCTCTGCAAGAATTTAGTTCGTGGCCCAATCCAGATAAGCCTTGGCAACGAGTTCACTTGGATTTTGCTGGACCATTCTTGGAAAAAAATGTGGTTAGTATGCATTGATGCTTTATCAAAATTCCCATTCGTTTCACAGATGCAGCATACCTCAGCTACCGTTCGACCGTTGCAAACCATTTTTACGCTAGAAGGTATCCCAGAAGTTATTGTGAGCGACATTGGACCGCAATTTACCAGCACTGAATTTGTCAACTTTTGCTGTCAAAATGGAATTCAATCACTGAAAACAGCCCCTTTTCATCCAACATCAAACGGCGAAGCAGAACGTTTTGTTCGCACGTTCAAGGCCAATCTAAAGAAAACAATCGAGGAGGACAAACACATTGACATAGCATTATTAAGATGCCTGGAATCTTACCGCACAACGCCAAATCCTCAAACTGGGAAGTAACCTGCAGAAATCCGCACAATCCTTTTACAAATGGTTCCGGATCGACACATGCCTTACAAATTATCCAACTATGTCACAGATAAATTCCAAATAAATGAAACAGCTTACGCCCGTAATTACTCCAGAGGCTATCGCTGGATACATGGGACAGTATTATCTCATATGGGAAGGAGAATGTATCGAATTCGTACCAATCGCGGTATCTGGAAATGCCATCAGAACCAGATGAAACCGAGATACCACCTTGATCCCGGAATAACCACCGTGTGGGGCTCCCATTGTTCCGAATTGAGTTCTGTTTTTTTGTTAAGTTGGTAAATCTGTTGTTGACATTCCCTCTAAACCTTAGCACCATTGCTGGACATTTGCAAAAGTTACGTAGCCAAGAGTACATCTATCTCTGTGTGTGATGGCGATTTTTTTACAATTTTAGAAATGAATTTAAATTTTCAACAACGAACTTGTATTAAATTTGGCGTAAAAAAATGATTTTAATGGTGCGCGAACGATTCAAAAGTGGTCGTGAGTCAATCGAAGATGATGAACGAGTAACATCGAAAACCGACGAAAACATTGAAGGAATAAAAGAAATGTTGGTCAATAACCGCAAATTAACCATCAGAGAGATAGCAGAGGACTTGAACATTGCCTATGGATCCGTCCAAGACATTTTGGTTAATGATTTGGGTTTCCGTCGATAGCAGCAATGTCGGGTAGCCAAAATACCTCAATTTCATGCAAAACAGAGACAGTGTTGACGTCGCTAAAGAGATGATTTGCAAGGGTTTATGAGTACGACACGCAATCCAGACGTCATTCAAGTGAATGGCGTTTACCAAATGAGCCGAGACCAAAAAAACCACGTCGTTTTCAGTCAAAAAAGAAGGCAATGCTCACGGTTTTCCTGGATTTCAACGGTGTAGTGCATCAATTTTTGCCAAAAGGCCAGACAGTAAACAAAGAGTATTATTTGGGCGTTTTAGACGTTTGCGTGTAGCAATTCGCCTAAAGGGCAGAAAACTTGTGGATTTTGCAACATGATAACACACCATCGCACATTATTCGTAATTTTTTGACGAAAAATGCAACAAATACCATCCAACAGCCACCGAATTCACCTGATTTGGCTCCTTGTGACTTTTTTCTGTTCAATCGAGTTAAAAAAACCACTACGGGGAACGCGTTTCTGCAGCCGAGAGGAAGTAATGGAAAAATCGCAGGAACCACTGATAGACATACCGAAAACCGAATACAAAAAATGTTTCGAGGATTGGATCAAGCGCTGGCATAAGTGTGTTGCAGTCGATGGGGATTACTTTGAAGGGGACAATATACTCGTAGATTTAGATGAATAAACTTGTATTTTTAATTTTCTGAATAAATCCCGGGAACTTTTTGAACAAGGTCGTATACTGGTCCGGACGAGCACATTGAAGACATCTTCGCAAGATCCTGCCGATGTCAATAAATAAGAAGTTCCAACTGCTCAACCCATAACCATATGTACGCCACCTTCTGAGCAGCGAGAGAATGCTCCACGACGATCTTAAAGATCTTAAAGGATCTCAAAATAAGTAGGAAGGAGATGATATGTATGACAACGTACTACCTGGAACGCAGTCAACTCATCAGTTGTCAAATCTCATGACTGTCATTAGGAAAAGTGGTCTCCTATCATTCGTGCCGCTGCTGGGTTTCACATTCACACATATATTCCTCTTCTAATAATTAGCGTATAATTAAGTATCTCCTTTAGTAATAATATGTACGAGTATATCTGAATTAATAAATATTACATTCATGTTAGTGGTTCGCGTTTGATATATTCTCATATATTTCACACAAGGTAGGCCATAATGTATGACCTTTGTCAGTGGGTCATTAAAAACATCGTGACGATTATTCGGCATTCTTCAGGAGTACTCGTACAGCGTTCCATTGTATATTCATACGAATTCTAATTTAAATTCGTGGAAATTTGTAAGATCTATTGCACTTTCCGATAGGGTCATACACTATGGCAAACCTTGTATAAGAATGACAAGCGATATGCACGTTTAAACGAAAATTAAATGCACAGCAGGAGTAACTCTAGAATTCATAGTTTAAGTTGGTGTGCACGAAGGTAGTGTACAAAGTCCTTCGCCGTGCAGGATTTTCTATTGAAAAGCACATTCTTTTCGCCGATAATCACTTAGGAAATTTTGATAACTATTTCGTACAAAAAGTTAGCATGGTGTGGCTTAAATAGTGCGAAAACTACGGAGGATTTTGTGACAGAAAAATTCCGCTTAAATTTAAGGGTCTGTAATATACGACAGGCTTTTGTCCAGCATTAACATACGCGTCGCACTGGCTGCTATATAAAAAGTATATATAAAGAGAAACTGACAGCGACAGAAAGAAAACACTAAAAATGTTAGCGGGTGAAACAGAACGTGAAATAATAAGAAGTACACGCGCATTCGCGGAAGTCTCCACATTTAGAAACCGATAGTGGATAAATTTAAAGCTGAGCAAATTACCTGGTCTTGCCATATTCAACAACGGTTGTTGGAAAATCCAGTTTAAAAAGCAATTGATGCCAAAATTTCAGGTGAGGTTCGAAGGAAGAAAAATAATTGAATCACTCACAGGCGGCAATACTTGGATCACTCAAAATACTGGTAAAGCGGTCTCAAGAATTTTTTCTTGTTTACCTACTGAGTTGGCGCTATAGTCCGAGGAGGACATGGACCTTAGTCAACAGGGCTCTGCAATTAGCGCAGTCTCTGGATAAATGTTTCCGCACTCGAAGTTTATTAAGGTCAGCTTCCACTAGCGCTTGCCACCTAAGACGAGGTCTTCCTCTACTGCGTTGTTCCTCAGAATTGGATTTTTTTTTTATAATATTACGCGCGCCTAAGGGGTTATGATACCCTTTTACTGTTGCCTGTGAGCGGACGGAAAGATAGAAGGAGGAGAAAGGAAAATATTTTTGTGATGTAGTGGTTTGAAACTCAGGTATATTTGGTTTAGATATTAGCTCTCCGGTTTTTTCTTCACTCGGAATGTTTCGAAGGTTATCAATTTTCACGCTTGTTTTGTGCTTGAAACTCTACAACAGCCAAATCTTCATGTCAGTGTTTTGCCTTCACACGCAGATTTTTCTGACTGAGTGCCGATTACACAAATGAAAAACTTATCATGAGTAGGATTCGAACCTTAACCCTCCGAGTGAGAAGCGATTGCTAGTACCACTACACCATGGCCACCCGTGGTTGAGGCGTTGGTGCTCTAAGTGTCCTAACCATCTTAGGCGATTAATGCATATCAATATCACCGTACGCTCGTAGAATTCATCGTAACGTTCTCCATCGTCATTTCGAACAATCTGACGAGTTTGGCAGGGACACTAAAGCTAGACATGACTCTGTGGAATCACCGGTCCCAAAACCTGATAGGGGCCAAAAGATGGCTGATACTCGTAAATTGCATCAAAAGGCGGAGGAGACTGATGCCTCCATATTGTGGATCGGGTGAATTGTGCTACGGTTCCGTTCTTCAGGTATGCTTTCTGCCGACCAAATCTTGGAAATGAGTTGATGCATGCTCTCTACCAAGTCACCTCCCGCTGCCTTAAATAGTTCGACAGGTAGGCCGGCCGGTCCAGCAGCCGTGTTGTTCTTACACTCGGATATTGTCCTATCCTCACTTCGGGTGTGCGGGTCTCTAGATTTTAACCGTCCAGGTTGATTAGTTAATTCTGTCCGACTGCGAAATTTGGGTTGTCCTCGCCAGTAACCAGTTTGCAGAAGTGGTTTTTCCGTATTCTCACAGTGACTCTGCAACTATGTTTCCTTATTCATCTTTAGAGGTCTCTGTTTGCGTCTTGTTGTGAGAGCTGTACGTCCTAGGCTTGACTATTAATCGAAAAAGTGGTTTTATGCTGTTGAAATGCTGCACATACGTAAGTTCCGGTGTTTTATGACATTGAGTCCACTGGTTTTCACCATTTTAATCTTGAAGTTCTCCTGTGACTATTGAGGTAAGGAAACTGGCTATAGAAAGATTCATCACTCCAAGTCTGTTCCCAGGGTATGCTCTCCTACCGAAATGCCACAAATGTCCTCCTCTCCTACAAGTACGAGTACCTACACATACTCGTATATTATCTGTTAAACAACTGGAGTATATTGTAAGGTCTGGAATTCGTAAAAAATTAAACTCCTATAATGTGGTTTCTGAAGTCATAAACTCTAACACTTACCCCAATGGTTACATTTGCTCGTCGGGAGTGAGATGCAACTAACATGAAATTTTCAAAGAAACTCAATTCCTTTGAATCCAACGGTTGGAGATGTAAATTGAAGAGGTCAAGTATGATTACAAAGGAACTCACTTTATAATTTATAGACGCTGATAAGAGGATTGGGATTTCCAAGGGCATATATAATGCAGAATGATTTGGCAGCCATATAAGACGATAAAGCAACATAGGCAATGTTAAACTGAAATTGGTTAACTTACTGTTTTTATTCCAAGGAAGAATGATTCAAACAATCAGTGGCTCAAATACAACATCCAAAATACTTTTAAAAAAGTCCATACTTCTATAGTGATATGTAGAGTTCACACATACGGAGATTATCACAAATTTCAAAAGGGACTAGCTAAAAGTTTTTACGTTATTTAAAGCTGGGAACCTTGAAAGGAAATGCAGGTTAGGATTGCCCTCACACAAGTGATCTACATTACAGGAAGCAAAAGGAGCAGGATCAGCTACAAAATCAACATTGTGACTGACAGAACGATGCGAAATAGCTTGGTGGGGAACTCTCTGAACTGCAACATACAAATATCTTATTGCCTCATCCGTCCCCTTTTATTAAAATCTGCTCTTCTGCTTCGGCTTTTGCTTACGCTCATAGCTACTTGATAACTTGAGGAAAATCTCCAAAATCCAATTATTATAAAAGCAGTTTGCTGTAGTAACAAAACTACTACTTAAGCCTTAACTTCAAACAATGCACAGTGAACATAAAACTTTGTGATTGCGAGCTCAACTTGAGTTAAAATTGAAGGAAACTATTCAAAAGGACTAAACTATACAAATATAGCGAAGCGAAAGCACCCTGACGTGCTCAAGATAAGGTATAGTGTCCGACCCACACAGCGAGGCTTGCATTATTAGATTTTTATATATATCTTAGCCATAGATTGTAGTTCCTTTAAGTTGGGCCCATAGCCAGTTATGATAATATTCTGTCCACATCGTGCATCATTTTGTTTGACTAATGTCTAAACACAGATGTAAAGACGTTTTCTCTGCTTACTGCGGTTGACAATGGTTAAATTACTCGTATCCATCTCCGAAACATGTCCTTAGGCCATTATATACAGACTTACATGCCTTTCTGTTACTCTATTGGCGAGTTATACCGATGATATAAATTTTTAAACACTTGGATCATATTAAGATTCATAAATCGTCTTCATTCTGCGCAGTATTCACCACTCCTTTGTGTGCTGCAGTGCTTTTATATGTTCTCCATAAAATCAGATACTTCAAAGTTATTGTCTGTAATGATATCTTTTCCCAGTGGATGATGATTAAAAATTGTCGAACACGATGAGGGGTTGGAGTTCTATTGCTTTGGGAGTAATAGTTGATAGGTTGAGAGTATATACGCTTTGACCAAAAGCTCGTTTAGATCTTGTGGAGGCATCTATTTATGAAGGTTTGGTATAAATACTACACCTACGAGTATAAAGTATAACTATTTCCGCGTTTAATCGGAACAGTCTTAGCTCGGTTTTTGTGCTTGAAACATCGTTCCTTCAGATTTTAGATATCATACCATTCGCAGCTTTTGATTTTCAAATTTTGCCTTTCACATCCAAGTGTGTACAACCAACTCATGTCTGATTTGCTGTCCGACAGTGTTGAATTTAGCAGCACTGGTTTTATGCTGTGAAATTGATGTGCTTAGGGCCTTCGTTACAGCTAATAATGATCCGAGGGTGTTGATGGTGTCGTTCCAGTTCAAAAATTTGCCTTGGGATATGTTGTCACTCAATCTAGAACTATGCCATCTATTAGTTTAGATACACGGAAAGAACGGACTTACATCTTCAGTTGCCGCATTTCGTCAAGTTTTCCTTATTGGGCAGATTCCCATCTAATCCCTTTACTAGATGTAGTTTGGGGCTTTGATCAACAGCGAGTTTCATAGAAATACTATAAGCGGTCGTGCTGTCGCACCTATTTGCGGCTTCTTTAGCCTTCTTGGCTAGTTCGGTTGATATAACTACGATAGTCTTCTTCTACTTCACGTTGCACTTCTTTTCTCTTCATGCGGTACTGGACTGTTTGTTTGAGGCGATCTTCTACTTAGATAGCTGCAATCCGCAATTTGAGTTTGAGTAGAATGCGTTCGTCGATCCGTCTCCACGTGGCTACTCTCAGGCATGTGCTTTGGCTTATCACCTTCTACCAACAATAGTGTTTTCCCCAGACGTAAATATATTTTTCACAGTGTTTTAGTGGTCGTTGATGATCTCAGAAACGGAGCTGCTGAGTTTTTCTGCATTTGTGGGTAGATGGATAATTTTCTGTTGGCGCACTTAGAATTCTGGAGCCTGTCGGCATTATGCATGCATCCTTTATTCAAGGATATCAATAGCTGTTAACACGTTTGTCTTTGATGTAATTTCTGAATGGTCATCGATCTAATTCGGTGTATGTTGTCAATTAGTCAAGATGTAACTGATCTCTGGCAAACCTTATGGTCAAGCAATGCCCCTCCAATGAGTAGTCAAAAAACCATTCCCCGTTGGCAGTTCTTGTATCTCCGGGACCTTGAGGTATCATCTCATGTTTGAGGGAGGGGTTGTCATCACCACTTCCGCGATCAAATCCCTATTAAGATATCTCCATTAGGCGCTGAGTTGGTAGCTGCACTCAGTAAGCTAATGGATATCGTCCTTTTCATCCTCATCCTCGTAGTTTGGGGTAGCAAAGCACTGGATAAGGATTATTTATCTGATTTTACCCTTGAACTTGTTCGGCAATATCTTGTCACCAAAAGACATACGGCTGTCTCCAGTTCATTGATTTGCCAGAGTACACCAGGAAGTTTTTGTCTGTAAGTGTTGACTCCCGTGTTTCCACCATTCAATTCCCTTTACTCCAAGGATGTCCAGTTTGAATTTATGAATATCAGCCTATGTTGTCGGAATCTAAAATATTGGCGCCCTCATTTGTCTTGTCAAGTAGAGTTCTTAACGCTCCAAAGTTCTATTGTTGCCTGTGATGGATAGCCAATGGTCGCCAGCAGCGTATCGGGCCATATCTAAGACGCGTGTTGCCGTCTCAGAGCAAAGAAATGTTGCGCAGTTTCAACTCGCTAGGTCACATACCAAACAATATTTTTTCTGTTGTATAGTGGCTTAGGAGACTCGCCATGCGCTCTTTTCACACTTTTGCTATTTTCGAAGAAACTTCCAGCGTGTGGCATTGAAGTAGGACTCATTAGTAATTATTGTGGCATTATTTCGGGACACACTACTATGCGCTTTCCAGCTCAAATCGAAGTCGTCAATTTTAAGTGTCCTGCCAGATATAAGAAGGATGTGGCAGACTAGTATTTTTACTATAACGTTTTGGTTTACACCAATGATTAAATTTTCACTATTATACGTTCTTCTAAAAGCGTGACAAAGTTTAAGTGTATTAAAAAATGTGTGCGTGCATGTACTTGTACATATTCCCTTTAAACTGGAACACCCTGTGTACTCTGCATAGTTGCTGTAATTCGTTAATCAACACTGCTGGCTCAGAACATTTTTCAACTTTAATTTCATTCAAATTGTCAATTTGAATAAGATCTCTCTTTCAGTCAAGTTGTGTGGATTTAACCGATAGACATTTGAACATCTGAACATTTGAACATTTGAACATTTCAATGTCTCAATATTAAGGAGGAAAATGCAACCGAAATGACATTGATTAAGTGAATCGCTGTGCCTCCTTAAAGTTGTAGTTTACAAAGAAAGGTATCCGATTGGAAGGGCTGGTGTTTAGTGGTCAGGTGCCAGTTTAGAATGATGAATGCCCCATGAAGTTTCCAAGAGTAATTAAATTTAATTTATTCTGTGGGAAATTCTTGTTTCCAACAAGATAAACTAAACTTGGACGAATATGTACGGGTATACGTATTCGCAGACAAACTGCAAGCAAGTGAAGCGTTACCTGTTCAGTAAAGGGGAAACTACAACTGATATCCACATAGCAATGTACTGTAGAAATGTACAATTCAAAAGTAGTGTCTACCAGTTGAAAGTATGTTCATGTGAGCATAGGATATGATTGAATTTAAGGATATACTCGTACATAAAAGCGAATTAAATGTGAACAAATACTTCGGCAAAATGGATTATTTGTACTCAGTTTTTTTTTTCAGTTTAAATGCATTTTTATTTATATACTTAAATTACTCTTAAATGCTAGACAAAAAAATGCTTAAAAATTAGCTTAATTAACTTAAAATTATCTTATACTAACTTACTGGCCCCATGCGGGCACTCTAAGTTAAACCTAACACTTAAACTATGTCTTTCGACGAACCTTACAGTTTAATTTTATTTTATTTTTACATTTATTAATACTACGACTAAGAAAATATATTTTAGTCAAAAAAAACTTAGTGTCTGGACTTTTTTTTAATTTATTATAAAACTTAAAACTAAAAGCCTACAATCTACCTAAAAATAAATCTTAACCTACTTAACCTACTTACATCTAATGCATACATACATACATATATATACATACATAATATATATATACATAATATATAAATATATGTATGTATATATATTTTTTTTTTTTCTTAAAATCTAACTTAAACCTACCTAAAACTATGTAAGCCGGCCATGGCTAAAAAAAAAATTAGGCTGGCCACCTTGCTTCACATGAAGCTAGCTATCACTGGAGGAGTTCGACGACGAAGCATCCTCCTCTTCAACTAGCCACCAAAAGTGTTGGTGCTGCCGAGCAACATCCCTCATGTCGCGACTCCCTACCGACCTACTGAACCGGAGACGCTCCGCACTGCCATGTGCGACGTCTCTGTCGTAGTTGAGTCGCCTGTCCGCAGCTGTTCGAGCGACGTGGAAGATTAGCGGCACCGCCAATCTGTCCTGGATCAGACCTTTGCTATCTAAATATAGGAACGCTTCTGGGGGAACAAAGCCATCAAAGCGAACTCTCTCATGATACATGTAATTGGGGTAGAAAGCCCCGGAGATCAGGTTGTTTGATGAGGTCATTGCTCTTGCAACGTGCCTTCGAGTCAACTTAATGACGAAATTGTCCACTCTTATTAGGTTCGCCCTATTGTATAAGACCTCATTAGGATAGAATTTTATGTACTCAGACTCTGGTGTTCTGTATAAGCGAAGACAAGTCCTAAGACAAGCCCTCTCAAACACCCGAATCTTTTCCAATAAGCTTGCTCTCACGTTGAACCACACGGGATATCCAAATACAAGCATGGGCCTGATAAGGGCCATGTAGCAGATCACCTTCACCGTCGCATCGAGTTGGCTGTTATAAAACAGCCTCTTTGTAAGGGCAAAAGCACCTTTAGCTCTGGCCAGAGCAACATCTATATGTTTGTTAAAATACAGAAATTCATCTAGCCAGATCGCAAGGTATCTGACTACATTTCGACAAGCAAGTGGCTGCCCGTGCTGCCCCACGATCGAGAACTTTCGGCAATTCTTTCTGGTGTCCCTAGAGGCCCCAGACAAAGGCGTCCTAAACAGAATAGTTTCCGACTTCTGAAAGTTGATTTTCAACTTCCAGTCATCGCAATATCGCTTCATTTTGTCGAAGTCACGTTGCAAAAGTATATTAAGGACCTCAATCTTTGGACCCGATCTGTACGCTATTATGTCGTCTGCATACGCTATGGCATGGTGAAGTGAGCCTATCAGATCACTCGTGTAAATGTTGAATAGGATCGGCGAACTTACCGCACCTTGTTGCAAACCGTTTTTAATGTTAAATGTTCCAGCAGAAGTCATATCGCCATTCTTCACGATGAACTGTCTACTGGAGAGCATATCGAAAAGAATATACAACAGTAGTTTACTAATGCCCAACCTGTCCAGCTTGAAAAAGAGTCCTTCTAACCATACGGTATCGAAGGCTTTCTCCAAGTCAATCAGGCAGGCACCAGTGCACTGGTTCTTGGCTTTGTTCCGTTGGATATCAGAAACCAGTTTCGACGCAGCATGAATGATATCATGCCCCGCCTTGAAACCGAACTGATTTACCGGAACTATATGTTTGTCCTCAACCCACTTAGTCAGGACTCTATTGATCACCTTCTCGAACACCTTACTGATGTTTGGAAGAAGACTAATCGAGCGGAGATTCGCCGGATTGGAAGTGTCTTTATCCCTTTTGGGGATGGGATGTACCACCGCAGTTTTCTAATGCGCTGGATAATGTGCATTATTCATTGCATTATTAAACAGGGTGGTATAAATGTTCACCGCTTCTAGAGGGAGATGTCGAAGCACAATGTTCGGTATTTCATCGGTTCCCACTGATTTCTTACTTCTAAGTGATTCGAAGATCGTTTGGAGCTCTTCCTTCGAAATGAACGGGGGTAGTACCCTATCGTTGGTGATGACATTATTTGCCATATTCTCGTCACTGAACTGGGTGAAACCCGAGCTCTCGAATCGCCAATTCACAATTTCATTTCGAAGGTAGAAATTGTTCACAAGGACTCGATTCTGCAGATCGTGGTTCGGACCAATGATAACATTCGCCTTGTACACTTCCTGGAAAGTCGCTCCTATAGCCTCTACCTGCTCCTGCGGATCCTCGATCACAAAGAAGTTGTCATCATCAACAGCTTCAGTTGGATCTATGCCTGCTGCTACCAGTATTTGTTCGTTGTTCGTCGTTCGGGCGATTTTAAGACATGGAAGGTCGTTCTGATTATTTCTCCGAAATATTTTATTTATTTGCGGGAACATATTCGGGTTGCTGGTGTTTACAGCCCGAATTTTATTGTTCCAATACAAACTTACAGATGCTCTGTAATTTTCTTTTATTAATGTTTGGAGGTTTTTAATCGACGACTTCAGTGTCATGATCTCCGGGTTATGTCTGTCAGTAAACTGTCTGTACAAGGTTTTTAGTCTTGACAGCAGTCTACTTTTCTGTCGGTGCAGTGCGTCAATAGTTGCGTTGCGGAATAAGTCTTCTTCGTCAGTGTGTTGGTACCGAGGTATCGTTTTGTCCATTGTTCGTTTGATTGTCTCGTCCATTAGTCTTAGATACCTGTCAATCTCCTCATTTGACAGATTTCTGTTGGACGGTGGGTAGAGCGAATTCGAGGAGAGTGCTCTATTCAGTGTTCTGGTGAAGTGTGTCCAACGCACCCTACTATAATTGTAGGAATGCCTTTGAACAAACTCATTCAATTCCGCAATTTCGTTGGGAACAGTTATTTCGGTGCTGAGACCGCAATGATCACTGTCATACACGAAATTGCGTATACAGTTTGTAGTTTGTTGGTTAGTACGAGGGGCGTTCAACATATTCTCGGTATCGGGGTGAAGCTGTGGTTGTATATATAAATTGACTTATTTATCAAGTAATACTATTATTTTAGTGCATTCATGTAAAATTTCATTTAAATGTGATTATTAATTCGCGTTTTATCTCTAGTTAAACAGAATCATAATGGCAACTGAGACGATGATGGTGAAAATTGAGCATCGCGCTGTAATTAAATTTCTCACTATGCAAGGAAAGAGTCAAAAAACTATTCATGTAGAGATGGTGGCTGATTACCAGGGTTCCGCACCTTCATTATCAACTGTGCAAAAGTGGTCAAGTGAGTTCAAGAGAGGCAGAGAGAGCATTGAAGACGACCCCCGCTCCGGCGCCCCGGCTACTGCTTGTACGGGAGAAAGCATCAAAGAAGTCGAAAAACTTGAGGATGCCCGAATAAAGGTTAAAATGATGGCAGAGATCACCAAGCTTTCAATTGGTACCATTCACACCATTCTTCATGACCATCTTAACCTTTCAAAGGTCAGTGCAAGGTGGGTGCCACGAATGCTCACAGCGCCTCAGAAAAAAGTGAGAATCGCATGCTGTAGAGAGCTTTTGGAGATGTGTAGTGAGAACGCGGACGGTGTTATGGATCGAATTGTTACTGGGGACGAAACATGGGTCCACCACTATGACCCTGAAAGCAAACAAGAGTCCATGCAGTGGCATAAAAAAGGAACAGACCCTCCGAAGAAGTTCAAAGTCACTCCGTCTGCCGGGAAGCTCATGGCCACAGTTTTTTGGGACTCAAAGGGAATCTTGCTCATTGAGTACAAAAAAAAGAAGGTGAAATCATCAACGCCACATCCTACGCTTCCACTTTGCATAATTTGCGGGAGGAAATTAAAAAGAAAAGACGGGGTAAACTCGCAGCGGGTGTGTTGCTTCTTCATGACAACGCTCCTGTTCACACGGCGCGAGTTTCCAAGGCTGCTGCGCGAGATTGTGGTTTCGAAGAAATCCAACACCCACCCTATAGTCCAGACCTTGCCCCTAGTGATTATTTCCTGTTTCCGGATTTGAAAAAATGTCTTCGTGGAAAAAGATTTTTGGATGATGAAGAACTCAAGTCGGCAATAAATGGGCATTTTGCAGAGAAAGAGGAAATTTATTTTTTTGAGGGTTTAAAAAACTTATCTCAAGATGTAACAAATGCATTGATGTTAGGGGAGATTATATTGAAAAATAAAAACAATTTAAATTGAATTCGCATTTTCCTTCATATCGATACCGAGAATATATTGAATGCCCCTCGTACATGTCAGTTGTATTCGTAAGTCGAACAGTAGAAGATCCAAATAAGACCCGTGTCTGGGAAACGACGGACTATCCGTCGCCTTAAGCCCGAGTCAATACATTATACTGTGTTGACCCCACCAATTGAATAGTAGGTTCCTTCTAGTATTTGTTGTATTATTTCCCCAATCATTATGTTTGGCGTTGAAATCTCCGCCGATAATAAAATAGTTGTCTTCCAATTCCAGCCTCAGAAATTGGAAAAGTGTCTCGAGCTCTGAGATAAATAAGGTGGATTGAGTAGCCTTAGGTGCATAGACAGACACCATGTACAACCGCTTTCCACTACGGAGAGGGATATACACGATGCATGCTTCCAGCACCTGGAACCTACGTACTACACGACTGTATACTCTTTTAAAATGTATACCTTTTCGTACGAAAATTGCAACGCCACCTCCCTGAATGGAGTTGGGTCGGTTTCTCCGTACTATTTTGTATCTTCTGTGCCTCATTTTATGTCTCTTGGTAAGCTTAGTTTCGCTAACCAAAAGCACATCAGGGGCTTGGTCTTTGAGCAACTTAAATAGTGCGACTCTTCGTTCGAGCCTTATCAGTGAATTCACATTCACAGCAAAGACCTTCAGGGTTTGCTCCGCCACGTACGTACCCATTACGGCAAAAGGTGCGTTAGGCCAGGCAGCAGCGCGTATACTTGATCCACCCGCGCGGTCTGTTCAGTCAAATGACGTTGTAGCTCAGCCATCTGCCCCTGGATAGAGAGCAAGATAGCTAGCATGTCAGGTACTGGTTCCGGTGCTCTTGGCGCTGGGGCCTGAGAAGCAACCTTCACTTGCTGTACCGTATTTCCCCTACCTGCCGCCATTTGGGGGTAGGTAACATGGGGAGTAACGGCTGGAGTTTGCAAATGCACGGGTGGACGTTTCACTTCCACTTTCTGCTGCCGGGCCAGATTTATTCTTTTGATGTACTGGAATTTGGGACAATCCCGATAATTTGCGGTGTGCCCCGTGTTCCTACATAAAGCACAAGAGAGTTGGCTTTTTTCAGACGCTCCGTCCTTACCCAGAGCGCATTCCTCGGACTTGTGGTTCTTTCCGCACTTCACGCATCGAGGCTGCATTTCGCAGTTCGACGCGGCGTGCCCGAACCTTTGGCAGCGAACACATTGTAAAATGCTTTCGCTCCTCTTTAATTTTTCCCAATGTACGACCTGGTAGTCCAGGACTTTAATATTCCTTAGACCATCCAGATTGCTGGTGGGACTTAGCTGGACCAGGAAAATCGGCAGTTGCCGCTTCTCCCTTTTGGCTCTGGCTGTGGTGAAAGGCTTGACCCCCACGAATTGGAGCCCTTCGCACTTCTTCTCTTTCAGCAGTGCAAGGAGCTCCTCCGGATCAATCGACGGCTCTAATCCCCTCAGCAGCATTGTTTCCCTTCGGGGTGTAGTCTCAGAACTCCGTCGTCGAATCCTTCAATAAACTTTTAATTTTATGGTAGCGCTCAACTGTGTTACAGTGGATCGCATGCCTATCTACGCTAAGTCTTTTAATATAAAAATTATTTCCTATGGCCAACTTACATACTCGTAGTTCTACAGTTTCCTTCAGCTCAATCTTGAATGTATTTATGGGTGGAACCCTTTGTTGGTTAGGTTTCTGTTGCTGTTGATTCTGTTGTTGTTGTTGTTGTTGTAGCTGCTGCTGTTGTTGCTGCTGCCTTTGTTGTGGCTGCTGCTGTCTTTGTTGTGGCTGCTGCTGTCTTTGTAGCTTCTGCTGTTTTTGCTGCTGCCCCTGGTTGTTGTTGCACTTGTTGTTGTTTCAGTTTTTTTTGTTGTTGCTGTAGCACTTGTGCCAGTGTGTTTGTCTTATGTTGTTGTTGTGTCTGTTTTCGAGCTGGCTGCTTTTGCTGTTGTTGTTGGGAATGCTCTTGCTCTTCCCTCTTCCTTCTAAGTATTTGCAGTTCCTTTAGAGCAAGAACTCTTTGTTGCAGCACATTGATGCTGCTAGTTAGAGACTTCAATTCTTCTTCTTCGTCTTCCGATTCGGTTGGAGCCAAGGAAGCGAAGATGTTCTCTCTCAGATAGTGGCTTTCACCACCATCTGAGACATTTGGGTTGTCGTCAATAACTTTTCCGGGACGTTTATTTGCTGCTGTCGATGGCGTTAAATGCGCCCCTTCCCTCACTCCGCCCAGCGACTTTTCAGCGGAAGTTGGTATCAAGTTGGAGATTTGCCTTTGCTTCCTCCTTCCTTTAGTTTTCGGTTCTGACACACCACTTGATGCCTCACCCGATTTCTCAGCAGATCTTCGAAATCCATCACGTGATGTTTAACACGAAGTAAAAGTACAAATTAACTGTTCTATTTAATAAAAAAAAAAAGACGAAAATAGAACACAGGGGGGGACTCGAACCCACGACTCGTAAGCCGAACACACTGGTCGACTGCGCTAACCGCTTGGCAATCGACTCAAATAACAAAATTGCAACCAATTACTTTTACTATGAAAACCATAGCACTATCTTTTTCACTTTAGAAGAAGTCGAAACACGTCTATACTCTGTGGAGATCTGCGAACGACTGGATTATTTGTACTAGTCGTGAGTTGATGACATTCTCTGAGAAACAATTTATCAATTTGTTTGAGTGTGGTCCCAATAAGGATCACTTAGGTCGATGCTGGGTCAATTGAGATGGCATTACCAAAATCCACTCTATCATAAAAAAAAATTGTTTCCAAGCTACGCATTCCTAACGTTGGTGGGATCAAGTTCAGTGATAAAGAACTGAATTATAATTTTTCATTTAAAGTTGTCAGGTCTGTGCCAAGGATATTTTTACCCAAAGCATAATGCCCAGTTATGGCATTGGTGATCTTAGGTTAGGTTAGGTTTGCGAGTTGATTTGGTGTCTGAAATGAAATGAAACGGGGGTTAGGTCACGGACGTAGTAACTTCCTAGATTACCTTGTTTCAAATTAATGAGGCTGGGAAAGTGGTACACAAAATCCAGAGAGTCCACGTTCACACAGCCTCTGCAGCTTTATTGCATGTATCCATAGGCCTGTGAATAATCCAAAAGGCGTAGATAGTAGCATTTCAAGAGAATCTTGCTTGTTCTTTTTTTTCTGAGTTCCGGCCATAATTATTTTGAAGTTTCAAAGATTGAAAGGTTTTCCAACCTTTCATAAGTATTGATACGTGTTAGTTTGGTTCATTTGCAGTCTTGGAGTGCAGAGTGGTACTTTATCAAATGAGGATGCTTTTCGAGCTAACTTGTCTGCATATTCGTTGGCTGTCACTCCTTTGCGGCCAGGCACCCAGTAGAGCTTAACCTTATGCTGAAAGCAAAGAGGGTTAGGCTCTCCAGGGCAGCGCATCCAAATCTTTGATTTAATATCGACAGCAGCGATGACCTTAATGGCGACATGGTTGCCAATGAATATGTAAATTTCTTTGTGGGATATTGCTTTCATTGTCGGAAGTGTGGTAACTTCTGTTACAGTCAATATGTCAGCATGGAAGATACTGTTGTAGTCTGTATTTTTATCTTTGACTCATTTGTGAAAATGGATATCGAGCCTTTTATACGAGTAATTTGATTTCTATCCTATGTCTCTCTGTTTGGGAAAACTCAGCAAATGGTGTTTCAGAGTCATGATGGGGATTCGTATAGTACGTATTGTAGCATGAACAATTCATTTGAAAGGATTGAGGCGTGTGAGCCATTAAACTGACTCAATCTTAAAGCACTAAGATTCGCTGACGATTCTTATATGTTGAGATCTAGGACCAGGAGACAAAGTATAGTTTCTAGTCGCGCCGTTGGGGTCGGCATGAGTTGTGCCAATACATACAGTCCTCTGTGTATTTGTCATTAACTGCCGATTTGTACATCTGTAAAATAGTCCCGGTGCTAAGACCCTATCTTCTACCAAATATACGACTGCATGTGTAGAAAGCGATCGTTAGGTACTTGCTTTGTACGTCCTTCAATACTGAGCTTCCAGATCAGTCAAATTGGTGTTACTATCTGCACCGACTACGGTATTAAGAATATTCTAATTATTATTCTATTTAACTATGAAAAATGAAATGCGTATATTAGCGTCTAATGAAGCATGTTTCTCTCACGGCACCTTATTGGGTTGGCTAAATTTTCAGATTTTAATACCATTCTACGAGCAGCTCTTTTTTGAATCACCTTATCAATGTAGCACAGGTTTTGTTGATGTTTTTGCATTTAAATCCAATTCGCTCTGCTTAAACTTGAGTCTCTATTGTTCTTTGAAATAGATTTCTTGACCAATTTAAAATCTATCTATTTATGTTCAATTAGAAAAATCACTCCCTCCTTTCCAAAGAAGTATGCAAGGGTGGCGTTCCTTGATATCAAGGGAGCTTTCAACAATATCGGCTCCTCTTCAGTCGTAAACTTTCTACAAAACTAGTGACTCTGCAGCTTGATCCATTTCATTTCCAATAGTAAATTCATAAATCACGCTTTTGGCCGCAGCTTTTCAAGAAGGAAAATATATTCGGGAACGCTTCATGGCGGTGTATTCTCTCCCCTTCTATGGAAATTAATGATTACCAAATTAGACGATGCGAGAAGCTGGAAGTGAAGTGGCAATTTAATTTAATTTTTTTTAGTGGGGCTAACGCCCCATTTACTTGGCTTAATGCAACCTTAAAAACTAGGACTTAAAAACTGCTGCGATTAAAATCGAAAACGGAAATGTTGGAGTTTACCTTACGCAGCATACGGGAGATCGGTCCGTTAGAGCCAGGGAGCAACATAGATTTCGAGGGTTAGTGTAGAAGAAAATGGAGTTGAAAAGAGATGAGCAATCGAAGGAGCCTGAGAAGAGTCGCTGAATGAAAATAATGTCTGCTGCATGCCTTCGTTCCTCAAGGGTATTCAGGTTAATGAGCTTGAGACGATAGGGATCGTTCCAAGGTAGACCTCCAAGAGCAAATCGAAAAGAACGACGCTGGATGCTCTTAATACGGGATACATTAACTCGTTGAAAGGAACACCACGCTTGGCTAGAGAAGGGGGTAAACGTGAGTGATGTATAGTGATCTGGTCACGTACGGGTTGCAGAATTCTTTGGACCATCTTTTAACGAAGCCAAGTGATGAGTTTGCTTTAGTAAATATCTCATGAATATGTGAACGGAAATTAAGCTCCCTGTCGCATAATATGCCAAATTCGTGGATAGACTCAACAAGGGATATAGGAGAAGTTAAATTCGAGGAGGAGGCTTGTTGCACCTACGTGAGAAGGTAATCGATTGACATTTGGTGACATTGAGTTCCAAGCAATTCTTGATGCATCAGGTGGAAGAACTATTAAGATCTATTTGAGTCATGTTGTGAGGAAATGGGTTTAAAAAATTTGGTATCGACAGCATAGAGATAAAATGCTGAGTGTTGAATGACCCTTTCATGATCGAAAATGGTTTGGATGGAGAGGAGTGGACCTAGGTGACTACCTTGAGGAACTCCTGAAGCGGCCAATAAAGGGGCCGATAGGACAGACCTGAAATGACATATCTTGTCCAAAGCCTTATTGAAATCAGTTGTTATAATGTCAACTTCTTTACCACTTTCTAAGGCTGAGAGAACACGAATTCCACGAGGTTAGTGGTCGTTGATCTACCTTTAAAAAAGCCGTGTTGATTAGGGGGAAATAAGAGGTTTGCACTGGAAGCTTAAGGCTTCGTACAAAATGCTTTCGAGGAGTGTGATTATTGGTAATTAGTGACTTCGCTCTTTATTCCCTGTTTGTGTATCGGTGTTATGAAAGAAGACTTCCATATCTGTGGAAATTCACCTTGAAAGAGCGATAACTGGAAGAGATTTGAAAGGGGGTAGGAAAGTGTTGAGGAACAGTTTTTATGAAACAAGGATGGAAGGCCATCGAGGCTGGGTAAGAATTCATCTTCAAGTTGTTTTAATTTATTTTCTATCACTGTATGATCAAAACATTGAGAAATAGAGGGGCCAATGGATAAGTTAAGTGGATATTTGAAATAAGAGTAATCCGGTGGCAAGGAATTATCGGCAAAAGATTGCTTAAAAAAGGTAGCAAAAAAGTTGGCTATGGTATGCGGATCGGTTGATGATATATTTTCGTATGAGAGGGATGGAGGAAAACCGTCAGATTGTTTTTTGTAGTTAACGAATTGGTAGAAAGTCTTAGGATCGTTTATAAGCCTTGATTGCGCACTATCAAGGTATCGCTGGTAGAGAAGGTTATAAAGCTGGGCGAATTAGATAGTTGGAATAGTCAGCAAAGGAATTGGATCGAAGGAAAACTGCCCATAATTTGTTTCTCTTGTTACGTAAAGAGAGAAGTTTACGATCATACCACGGGGGGCTCGTAGAAGATTTTTTTTCCGCGAAAAGGAGACATAGAGAGGAATAGAATTGAATAAGATAGAGAAAGATGGAGAGAGCATCACTGAGGGACAAATGGCGAAATTAAAAAAAAAACATTTACTGATATATCCGTTAATTTTGCGGAAATCCGCTTTATGAAAGTCGTAAGAAGAGGCAGCTGCAGATAGGGTGGGCCGGATATTGGAGTGGTAGAAAAGAGAAAGAAGAAGTGGTGGGTGAAAGTTATCAACGGTCGATAGTGATAGGGGACAGAGCGAGATAGAGGAGGTTATGGGGTCAGTGGTGAAAATGAGGTCTAATTGCCTACCCATATAGTTGGAGACCCCACTAACTTGGCTAAGAAGTGACATTCTTTACTGGAGTTAGGGTTTGCGATAAAAAAAGATTAATCATCTAATTAAGTCCAGTGCAGTTGAGGTAGATTGGAGTCGCCGAATACGGTGATATCATCGAGAGGATCAGATAAATTAATTATTTGAGCAATTGCATCGATAGCGAGTTGGTAGCATTTGATAGGTTGTGCCGGTAGGATGTAAGAGGAGTTTTATCTTTATTGAAACGTAGTCAAGCTTATAAGAAGTAGTAACAGCGATTGGAGAATAGTTTAGGTCATGTGGACAGCCAGTAGGACACCTCGACACGGACAAGCTTAGTCAGACGACGTCACCCTTTATGTATTAAGCAGATATTCTTAGGCATACCCTTCTCTTGGATAAATAGCTGTGGAAATTCTAAGCGGGACTAGTCATTTTCATAAAAAACTCAAGATATCATGCATTTTTCCACCTAAGCTAAACGAAACTCCTTTGGATATCTCGCATAGTGTCAAGTGCCTAGGCTTCATCCTGGACTTACAAACTGGGATGGAGAGAAAATATTGCAAAGCCAAATAAAAAAATCCTCATTGCCCTCTACTCGTGCAAGAGGACTGTAAGCTCAAGGTGGGAAATAAAACCCAAAGTCATGCACTATATGCACTATGGTAGAGACATTTGGTGGTCTGCACTGTAAAGAAGAACTATGTCTGTTGGAAACAAACCGACGAGGTGTCCCTACAAGTATCACTGGAGTGTAACGAACCTCTCCCATGTATGCTCTCCAAACTTCCCTACATTTACTACTTAAATACTTTTTTGGCATGCAAATTGCAATTAGTTCTGCCCTCAATCTGCAATCGATAGATCTAAAAGTAGGACATTAACTAAAGTAAAATTCGATGTTGATTTCAATCACCTGATTCCAGAATGAATGGAGACAATACGAAAATCACTCTCGGTAAGTACGAGTATATATATTTTCATCTTCACAGGCCGCTCTAAGATAAGCAAAGACGGTGGTGTCTCCTCTTATACACCCAATCCTTCAGCCTACCCACATAACGTAGTGCTTTCCAAACTGAAATTCCAGTTGTTCCTAAGTTTGAACATTTTATACGTTCGGATACTAAGATGTCCCAGAGAATTGCTTTACTGATGAACTGGCAATGCTCGAATCTTGGCAAACGTCAGAATGAAATACCTAGTGAGTTACCAATTCTAAAACCTAAGTGGTCTTAGCTCTATAAAGACCTTGGAAAATTTATCAAGAAATCTCTTTGGTTCCAGGAGTATCGCACTCCTTCGCTGTATCAGTGTTATCAAAATACTTACAACTTTTCTAAGTGCACCTCAACGAAGACCACTCTTACCTAACCAACTTAATCTAAGTAAGTACAGAACTTTCCCTTAAAGAAATTATATGCATATACAAACAGTCCTAGTAAAATAGGTGCACAATTTACTTGTGTATTGAACAAATCACAATTTCCCAGAAATTCCAGGTCTCAAAATATTGAAGTGTCAGTTGAACTTGACGATAAATCCACTTTATGGAAAAAAAAATAAAAATATTTTTAATCCTTCATAAAACCACCACAAACCGAAAAATTACCTAGTTACCCTCTATATTCTTAGCTCGTTAATCAAAGGTGACATCAATTTTCAAATTAACACGCAAAAGTAGCTATTTAATTTGAAATTAAAACGCTAATGATGTACGAAAACACACCAATAAGTTTGTGTTCATTTCGTACGTATCTGTATCTGTATCCGTATGTTTGTACACAGAAGAACATCAATTCCAAAGAAATGCAAAGAATACAAATACATGACTCGAACGTTTGCCACATAATGCAATATCCGGAGAACACACACGTCGTCGTCGCTTAACATCTTGTGCCGAACTTCTGACATGCCCAGCATGTTAAAATAGCATATTACGACTCTGAGGCGTTGCCTCTTCTGCCGGTGGCATAATTTCAAGTGTGGTGACTGGTGCTGGTGATTGCCGACAGCATGTAGGGCTCCTTGCCCCGCTATCCGTACGAGTACGAGTATGTGTCTGTAAATGTCATGGTAAGCAAATGATGAGTATCTGCAATAAATCCGTAATTGATTTAATAGCTAATGACTGGTGTTTGAATCATTCGAAACGCATTTTCAAATTAAGCCTCTTGAGCGTTTATTTCATTTTATTAATATAGAGCGAAGCTATTGTAATTTACCTCAATAGAACCATGTGTGAGTGCATGCTGAAACTTTTAAAGAAGGTAAGCCACCTAATAGGCATAATAGTCATGTTTTAGATAAAGATATTGTTTAATGATTGGTTTTAGTCATAACCGTCGTCCCACCCGGTAGAAGTGTACAAATTGTACTTCATAGGTGGAAATGGTTGCAACTGAATCAGTATCAGCGAAAGGGAACTTAGCACCAGGTGCATACTGTTGACGCTCCAGGAAAGTGTTAAAAGCGCCAAAGTATCCCCCATCTTTTTAAAGACAAATGGTTACGGCCAGTAGTATCCGAAATAGATGCGAGTAACAAACACAGATTCCTCATGTCGAAACACATAGGCTGATTGATGACCAAATAAACCTCACGGCACGTAATTCCCATAGCACACCAAGCAGAAAACTGTGTGTTGTGAATTTTTTTTATAAGAAATCAATCAATCATATAATGATAGGCAGCATTACGACTACAGTAAGCAGCCTACAGGCTTTTCTTCTGAGAATGAAACCATACAGTCAATGTAAGCCCTAAAAAAGGACGGAGTCAGTCTTAACGCAGGTTCGAGTATCTTTTACATTTTTATTTATTCAGTATCTCTTCTTTGAGCCTTGTCAATACCTCATCGTGAGGCGAGACTCAAATAAGACTAAGTGAATTCAGCCTAATTACTGCGTTCAGAGAACCCTTACATTCTCGAACTAGCTTGGAAGTGATGAGACAACGCTTTACCCATCAATTGGCTTTTACTACAGACGCAGATAATTCTCCCACTTCATTGGTTCTTCACAATATAGGTTCATTGGCATCAGAATTGCGTATACCTCCGCTTGGAAGACAGACTCAAGTTTCCCTAACGAGGAGTGAAATATTATATTGTCTTCCGACTATATTCTATTCTGGCTCAGATTCTAATCAATTCCTCGGCACAGAGAAATCAATTTCGTACTTTCGTGTCTATAAGACCAGAGACAAAAGACAGTCGGATGCGTATTGGCTACTTGTGGAAAATAGCTTTGAGGGTTCAGCCTATGATATGAATATGAAGGGCGATCATCGGTCTGTCTTGTAAAAGCAGCAGCAGCATATGTCAGCTTAAGCTTGTTACATCAGACATCTGAAATCGACGTAAAGGATATATTTGGCCTTATTATAGCTATGTACAATGGATCCAAAGGACCCACTTCGGTGACAAGGCCCATGTTTTGTCGAAGGTTTCTTATAATGCCAGAAAGCCGACAGTGCACTGGAGGTTTTCAACGTAAAATGTTTAGTCCAAAGCAAGTGTGTTATCTATTGTAGCGTGACACCCAAATACTTAGCTTTGATAGAGAAGCCGATGGTGATGCCTTTGAGCACTAGGCAAGTCAGATCAGCTTACTCTTTCTCAGTTGTGGGCCGATTGGCGAAATTATCAATCGTCAATCTTGCTACCAGCGCTTGGAACAGATATGATCCGACAAACAATAGAGCTAAATCGTTTGTATATGTCTGAGCGTAGATGTTTAAATCATTGCGAGGGTTAAGCAGTGAATCAAAAATTAAGTAATATTCAAATTTATTGAATGTCTGCATATCGTGCTGCACGATGACTCTAACCCCCTAAACCTACCGTCCGCAAAGAATCATCGTTCTTCGTTCACCATACGGAACCGCCGTAAGGCATAACTTCGGGGGGCTTGTTAGCAATTTATGCTCTTCTTTCCCTGTTTTCCGTTCTTTGTTCCAAGAGAGCTGCAGTTTGGATTTGGTTGATCTCTCTGATTCTTTCCAGCCGATAATTCATCATGATTAACGATGCAATCTATATTGCGCTCCCATGTTGTGCACGATATTAACATTTGATTCATAATGTTCTCGGGAGTCGGTATTTCCTCAAATTATTCTTCCAGATCTCTACGCTCGGAAGCAGCCATGTCCGGCTAAGAGCTGGCTGAGATAAAAAAATCCACTTTTCCGTGATGCCGGTCCCTCCATTTTTGGATATCCGGCTTAAGTCGATGGGTTCATTTTCCTTTTAAAGACTGATTCCATCTCTCCTGCTATGTTCTTATATTTATTTTGCTGTCTTTCTTCAAGCTTTATAACTTTGTCTGAAGCTAGAGATTTCTGGATTTTGACATCACATGTCCTTTGTAGTTCACCAGCCAAGATATCCGCTGGCAGCAATAACACATGCAGTCTGACACCGTCCGATAAGCACAGCACACTTTCAGCGTACATAGACGGTTGATGCAACTAACCATATTGGGGCCGCATACATTACTATGGACTGTACCACTCTTGGCAGAATTAGTTTTCTTTTTTATCTGGGTCCTCCAGTATTCGTCATTATTATAGATAAGGTAGCACTCACCTGAGTAGCTTTGTCGTACGATTTTTCAAGGTGTTCCTTGTAAGCGAGCCTAGCGTCGATCATCAAGCATAGGTATGTGATCACCGGTTTTGACGGTATATTTTGATCACTTACCCTGATGGTGTTCGTCTCTCTTTTGTTGCGACTGCTTACTAGTACTGCTTATGTTTTATGTTCGGCGACTGATGCCATCTATAGTCTTACTTTTCTGATACATTCGTTCACAATGTCCTCTATTTCTTCTACGTTCTTTGCCGTTTGTTTGAGATTTCAAGTCTTACAACCTTGTCATACATAATGGTCCGTAGGATGGGTCCTAGTACCGGTCCTTGTGGTACTCCGCCAGATATGTGGTACTGCTTTATTCCATCGTCCTAATCCTGGCACCATCATTACTCCAAGGGAGTACACTATACGTGCCCAATTTGCAGAGTTAAAATCATTTTTGACGTCCAGTTTTATTACAGCACCATATTTCTTTGCACCTCCTCTCCATTTCCTGACCGGAATAGCTTCTTCCAAGATTGTAGTTACCCTCTGTATAGCATCTATTATACAACCAGCTTTTCTAAATCTATGCCTCCAGTCGGTTGCATATGATTCGCTTCAGTATTTCACCCATTGTGTATAACAGGCATATGGGAGGGTATGATGAGGGCTCAGCTGCCCTTAGGCAGCTGTCTTTTCCATTGGTCTGGAAAAACCCCTTTTGTTAGACACCGGTTATACATTTCCACAAATGGTTCTGTGTTTGTTTTGAAGGCTAGCTTTAGGGCCTTATTTGGTATGACATCCAATCCAGGTGACTTATTAGGAGGAGTATCATTTTCATGACGGCTACGATCTCTTGTATCCCAATACAATTCTTTGCATTAGGAGAGGGCGTGAGGGAGAGTTCGGTAGGCGGTATACCAAGGATGTAAATCTGCTTGCTCACAGAATTTTTTAAAGCTGCTTTTGCTTCTCTGAATGGGTAATTTCGAGTCCCTACGCCTATCTTTGTATTGCCCCTGTGGATACTGATAGGAGGGCAAACTTCTGGATCACTTTATGGCACTGCTATCTCTTGGTTCCACTAGTGCGCTGACGACGGGCGATTTGTTGACGTCTTCCGGACCACAACTCGCTTAGAACCTCAGCAGCCATAGAATTAGCAGTTCCTGGGTTTATTGTGGACTCTCCAAAAATCAGAGTAAAAGAATCTTCGTCCAGTATTACCCATTCGTTGTGCCTTATTTAGCGAGCGTTCTTGGTTCGCTCTCCTCTGTTGTACTTCAAACTGGATGGCCAGCTTTTCGCTCTGGGTATATTGATAAATAACTAACTATATTTGCAACAAAAAATTTCCAATAATGGACGGGGGGATTGTTCCCCCAACCATAACCGGTTTAATAGCCTCGAATCTGAGGTGATCTTAAACCGGGGCAAGAGACCCAAAAGAAAGCATGGTGGCAAGGATTTCCCTAGTCTACCAGCTATAAAAAATGATGATAACGTCCCTCGATACATCATAATTAGTGGATTAGAGAAAGACGAGAAAAACCCCAACAATTTCCGTAAACTATCCACCTACAATCCAATCCGAATCAATCGCGGATTAGAACACATATCCACAGACATATTAGAGGTTAAGTCAATCAGATCAGGTGGCTTGCTCCTTAAGGTACACAATGTTGCCACAGCCGATAAATTTATCAAATCGAGACTCATAGACTCAATTCCAGTCAAAGTGACCAATCACATTAGTCTTAATTCAGTGCAAGGTAGAACTTACTCAAAACTAATCGAAAGCATTAGCGAACAGGAACTAATGGACGAACTCAAGATATTCTCGGTATCGGGGTGAAGCTGTGGTTGTATATATAAATTGACTTATTTATCAAGTAATACTATTATTTTAGTGCATTCATGTAAAATTTCATATAAATGTGATTATTAATTCGCGTTTTATCTCTAGTTAAACAGAATCATAATGGCAACTGAGACGATGATGGTGAAAATTGAGCATCGCGCTGTAATTAAATTTCTCACTAAGCAAGGAAAAAGTTAAAAAACTATTCATGAAGAGATGGCGGCTGTTTACCAGGGTTCCGCACCTTCATTATCAACTGTGTAAAAGTGGTCAAGTGAGTTCAAGAGAGTCAGAGAGAGCATTGAAGACGACCCCTGCTCGGGCGCCACGGCTACTGCTTGTACGGGAGAAAGCATCAAAGAAGTCGAAAAACTTGTTCTTGAGGATGCCCGAATAAAGGTGAAAATGATGGCAGAGATCACCAAGCTTTCAATTGGTACCATTCACACCATTCTTCATGACCATCTTAACCTTTCAAAGGTCAGTGCAAGGTGGGTGCCACGAATGCTCACAGCGCCTCAGAAAAAAGTGAGAATCGCATGCTGTAGAGAGCTTTTGGAGATGTGTAGTGAGAACGCGGACGGTGTTATGGATCGAATTGTTACTGGGGACGAAACATGGGTCCACCACTATGACCCTGAAAGCAAACAAGAGTCCATGCAGTGGCATAAAAAAGGAACAGACCCCCCGAAGAAGTTCAAAGTCACTCCGTCTGCCGGGAAGCTCATGGCCACAGTTTTTTGGGACTCAAAGGGAATCTTGCTCATTGAGTACAAAAAAAAGAAGGTGAAATCATCAACGCCACATCCTACGCTTCCACTTTGCATAATTTGCGGGAGGAAATTAAAAAGAAAAGACGGGGTAAACTCGCAGCGGGTGTGTTGCTTCTTCATGACAACGCTCCTGTTCACACGGCGCGAGTTTCCAAGGCTGCTGCGCGAGATTGTGGTTTCGAAGAAATCCAACACCCACCCTATAGTCCAGACCTTGCCCCTAGTGATTATTTCCTGTTTCCGGATTTGAAAAAATGTCTTCGTGGAAAAAGATTTTTGGATGATGAAGAACTCAAGTCGGCAATAAATGGGTATTTTGCAGAGAAAGAGGAAATTTATTGTTTTGAGGGTTTAAAAAAGCTTATCTCAAGATGTAACAAATGCATTGATGTTAGGGGAGATTATATTGAAAAATAAAAACAATTTAAATTGAATTCGCATTTTACTTCATATCGATACCGAGAATATATTGAATGCCCCTCGTACAAAGTAATTGATGTTCGAAAAATGATGAAGAAAGTAAATGACTCATTAGTCCCAACCGGAGCAGCTATTCTCACTTTCGACCAAATTCCTCGTCCGCACGAAGTTAAAATAGGTTGGTTGAATTGCAAAGTAGAAGAGTATATTCAAAACCCAATGCGTTGCATCAACTGCCAAAAACTCGGTCACACCAAAAATCGATGCACAAATGCCTCAACCTGTAAAAATTGTTGTCTCCCACCACATAACGACTACTGCACTCGAATTTTATGCATTAATTGCAACGAAGAAAGCCACACATCATACGACTCCTCCTGCCCCGCCTTTCTTAGGTACAAATCCATCAACAAAATTAAAGCCGATCGCCGTTGCACCGTTCGCGTCGCGTGGCAAATTTACAATGACAATCCTAACCTTCACCAGCTACCTCCGCCTAAAAAGAGAAATAATACCAACCCCACCATGGCAGAAATAATAAAAAATAGAATTGAAAACGAGAGGACTAAGTCAAAGAGTCCCCAAACTACTTCTCTTGCTCCAACTCCAAAAGTAACAAGATCACAATTAACACCAACCACAAACATCGATGCATCCCACATCAAAGATCTTACACAAAAAATGCACTCCCATACTAAATACAACAACAAAAACAACAATACAATCACTCAATCTCTTAAGGAAGAACTTAACTCAATTGACAAATCACCCATCAGCCCGATCCCCTCACAATCCAAAACTCATATACATAATACTCTTGCAGACGAAACCCAATTGTCACCAATATCAGACACGGAAATGTATTGCGCATCTCCCACCACATCATCACATGCTAACCCCCCCTCCAAAAACGAAAAAAACAAAAACCTCAATTACTATCAACAACAATTCACTCAAACCCACCGAACAGTTAAACACAAAAAATTCATACACTCAACAAACAACTTGTAAAAAACAATTATGACTTTGTTAGATAATGATTTCATTATCCTCCAATGGAACATCCAAGGCTATGTTAATAACAAACATGCCCTAGAACTTCTTATTTCAAAATACAACCCAGATATAATAGCGCTTGAGGAAACTCACATCATTTCATTTTCAAATTAAAAAATTATGAACCATTCCATCACAATAAACGCTATAACTACTCCAAATCAGGTATAGGGCTTCTAATTAAAAATAATATACCTGTGACATCCCATCGCCTCTTCAAATCTTCTCCGCCAAACCATAGAAATTCCTGCAAAAAAAAACCAATAAAGCTAACTAACGTACTCGTATATAGAGAGAATGAAGTTTACATTACCAGTGAAATTCTCAATGACATTCAAATAGATAACAACTATCATCATCTAGTCCTAGGCGATTTAAATGCTAAAAATACAATTTGGGGCTCAAACACCACCAATAGATTAGTTACACTTATCGAAAACTTTGTTAATGAACAATGATCCAATGATGGATCGCCTACAATTTTTAACACAAAAAACACCTTCTCTGCTGTTGATGTTACATTCGCATCGGAAGATTTAGCTCCACTTCTTCATTGGGAAGTACTCCCTAATGGGGAAAGTAGAGACCATATACCAATTATGATACGCACCCATGAAAGAAAAGTTCTAAATAAACCTACTATACGTTTCAAAGAAGCTCAGGCTAACTGGGACATTTTTGTGTCATCTACCTACTCCCTATCTACATCTTTAACTACGTCCAACAACACCAACCACGAAGCAGCCAAGATTAAGAAAATTCTAAGAAGTGCAGCTGCTAAATCTATGCCAACAACTAAATAAAAGCGAGACAGTGGTAAAAAAAATCCTGTTTGGTTTAATAAGGACATTGCATCTTTGGTTAAAGCCAAGAATATAGCCTGGAAGAACGCTCGAAGATATTCAACAACACCAAATTGCTTATCTTATCGGTAAGCTAGTGCTAAGGTTAAATATGAATCTATTAAAGCAAAAAGATCATCTTGGGAACGCTTCATGAATACAATGGATCCAGCCTTGGACTCCAAAACCCTATGGAACCACTCACCACTTTCCTTTTATTTTTCTTAATTACTCTTTGGTAAATGATCCCATAAAAATTTCCAACACGTTCTCAAAAACATGGGGAAAGTACAGCGAAAATAATACGTTTCCAGAAAATGTTATCACCAAGAAACTAGCTTTCAACTTAAGTGACCTTCCGATCCAACAAAACCTTTGACAAGTACTTTCAGAAGACATCTCCAGAATTCAATGTGACACTACACTACAGTTGCTTAAAGGAAATACCCCAGGAGAAGACAAAATCACATACGAGTATAATATGGTTAAATTAGCTGCTGATAGTCTTAAGAACCGAATTTGCTCGCTTTACAATAACATCCTACGGACTGGTATCTTTCCTCATGATTGGAAGAAAGCTATACTCAAGCCAATTCCCAAAAGCTCTAGGTACTACTCGTATCACCAAATAGGTACTATCACCGATTTCGCTTCTACCTGTTCTATCTAAAATTTTTGAAAAAATTATAGGACGTAGAATAGGCTGGTTGATGGAAAACTCAATTAGCCACGAACAACATGCTTTTAGACCAAACCGATCAGTTCAGTCTCTTATTCAGCTTCTGGAACACAAACTTGCAGATAATCTCTCGTCTTGTAAACACAGCGTTGTTTTGTCATCTGACTTAGAGAAGGCTTTCGACTGTGTCACAACTTTTCCTATAATAGAACAGTTACATAAATGGGGAGTCCCTCAGAAAATTTTAAAAGTCATTATATCCTTTTTATCCGTGTTAATGTCAATGGTTTTACCTTAAACAAATTAAAACTTGAAAACGGGATACCACAAGGCTCTCCGTTGCCAGTATATCTTTACAATGCATACTTAGATGCACTTTTAACCGAACTTGCACAACCAAAACATAATCTCGATTTCGTAGGTGTATACTCGTATGTAGACAATATCTTCATGGTAGCTTCTGGAGATCCATCTAAGGTAAACACAGTCTTGAAATCTGCAGACATTGAAATCCATGCTTGGACCCAAAAAACTGGTGTAATTGTTCCACCTTCAAAAATTGACGCACTACACCTTTGTAGGGAAAAGAAATGCTCTTGCTCAACATTCCCACTCGTGATTCGCAACACCAATGTCAACCTAAAAAAAGAACTAAGAGTCCTCGGTGTAACTTTCAGTGGCAATCTGAAATGGAATCTTCACATTAAAAACACCATTAACCAACTGAAGAATCGAAACAACACTCTGAAAATGATATGTTCTCGTCGAAAAGGACCACATCTAGAAACATCCTCCAACATGGACTAACCCAATACATGTGGACAAAGAAAAACTTGGAGAGCATCGATATAGCCGTAAACGAATGCTACCGAACATCTACAGGAGCACTAAGGACAACACCAATTGAAGCTCTTAGAATAGAAGCTGGTTTTAAAGCAATCAACAGACTTGGTCAAAAAAGAGCAGTAAATTTAATAAGCAAAGCGCTAACTGATTTCTCTCATCCTCTTCACATAGCCTCACAAGAAACTTTACGCAGAAAAAACCAAAACAGGAAAAATTCAATATCTTCCCTAAGCAAAATACTGACCCTGATTTCTGCTCATGGATGTATTCCTTTAGAAACACCAGGAAACCTGCACACCTCGAAAAGACACTTACTGACCATCGACACCAGCCTATCCAGCCACAAAAAAGAACACACGTCCAACCTACACTTTCTTATGCTTTACCGTGAACTAATGGAAACTATTAGGCCTCTGAAAACACTTTACACTGACGGATCCTATAGAGACAACAACTCCACATATGCAGTCATCGAGTTAAATGCAAACAACGAAGAGATCATCATTTCCCAAGGTATCCTTCCAGATGCAGCTGGTAGTTAAGACATTAATTCTAACTGACAGTTTGAGTATCCTCACTGGAATTAAAAGGGCAACAAATAACTGCTCCACACTCAACAACATCCGAAGCATCCTTCATAATAACGCCAACATAACTCTAGCATGGATACCAGCCCAGCCCATGGAAATGAGGCTGCTGATAATGCAGCAAAAGAAGCGACACGTTACCCGTACTTAAAAGAACTGCCAAACATCTCTCAGCTCATCCGAAAAGTTTTTATAGCTAATGAAAAAGAAGATCTCCAAAGCTCATGGCTTAGTCAACAGACCTTTCTTCGACAACATCACCCAACACATATCCGGATCCCATACAACAAAGATCTTACCAGAGAAGATTGCATAACAATTTTTCGGATCAGAGTAGGTAAAACTCTTTTTTCCAGTTTCCAGTCGACACTGTTTCACTAACGACCCCCCTGAAGAGTACGCAAATTGTAGAGAAGTCCTCTCAATTTGGCATATACGAGTATTTGCCGTTTGCCCGATCTCACGCCAAACTACTAATACCGACTCAACAGAAGATATGCAGAAACAAATAGCTGAAGTACTTAATCCATCTGATGTCCGAATGTTCCAGCGCATTAAAGAAGCCACAACACTACATAATAAATTTATTTTTTTAAGTTATTTTTGTTAAATAAATAAATAAATATCCCCTTGACCTTTGCTCGAACGAAGTCTATTCTGGTTGTCATAATTTTTTCTTCAAAGGCGTAGTCTCCACAGGTCATGTACCAGACATCAAAGTTTTGGATACAGAACGGAACCCCAGGACACACTAGCAATACCAAAATATTTTATAGACATCAGACATGAAACCGTTAAAAAGAACTTGATTAAATGTTTCGAAGAGTAATTATTGATGAATTGAAAAAAAGGTTCATTGATTCCAGATGCACGCACTTTCGACAAAATTGTCCAATCAAACTCTGCCAAACTCTGTCACTTTGAAATATCAAGTGCAATTATCTAGTTCACCAAATCGCTACTGGACTTTTTATTACGAAAGCCGTAGTACCAGTCATTGAAAAGATTGCGTTTTTCGACATATTTCATCAATATATCCATGACCTCGGAAAAAAGGGACGTAAACGCAATGGGCCTATAAAATAACACAAAATAAGATTCGCTTGCTTAGAAGACGAGCTCCAGAGATGCTGTTTTCCATTTACTTGAACACCTCTTCAGAAGGTGTCCACCGAAAAATCTTCAAGTTTAAAATTAAATAAAAAAAAAAATCAGCGATTGTTGTTTTCAACCTTCGACATGGGGTCCAGCGAGCGACGAGGTAGCGGTGCGCAGAGTGTCACCGTCTTACTGAAATGGCGTCCTTATTGGTTTCGAAAAACAGTTGCAGTTACGGCGACATTAAAAATCGATCATTCGTCAATGCACAACAACAGTAGTCTTTACTTCATTCTATTGTAATGTGATATAATATAGTGAATTTCCATAAGCCACACTGCGGTTTTTAATAGTGTTTTCTGGAGTTGATGAGCCTGGTGCCTCCAGGTTCCGTTTATTTTAATAGCCATCGATTTGAAATGTCTTTCGCCAATGAATTGCATGTTTCCAATCGTTATTGCGGCTCGAAAACGTTCTAGCATTATTCTTTGTTTGTACCCACGATAAAATCGTTGAATATTGAAGTGAGTGCAAAAAGTGCGACGTTCACGTAATTCACCACACTTCAAATATTGTTGCGAACAGTGATTCATAGCAATTGATGAATAGGCAAAATACTGGTGTCAAACAATACCTCCCTGTCTAGTCCCGATAGTGAGTAAATACAATTTTAACTAGATAATTTTCTACTGAACACCCTTTACTATCTTTAAGTACACTTGCACACGAGTTTGAAAGTGAACTCTTCCCATTACAAATTCGTCGTGCTCTAGTGTAGACGTGGACACAATGGGAGCATTGAGCTGGCTGCGAAGTACGCAGCAAGCAGATTGATTTTATCTCCTAAGAGCTTAGAGCTGAAATGTCATTATTAAAAAGAAATAAAATGGAGGATGAGGCAACGTTTCTGAGCGAGGTAATTTCATTGTAGCAATTCTAGGCTACACTATTTCTCATATTGAATCTTCCCCCCAATTGGTAAACGACATTCATGCCAGATAAATCAGCAACTATTGACGACTTTGATGCCAAAATGTCTGCATGTCTGGACTGATTCACCCGAAAAAGTAGTCAACGATTGAAGTGATAGCATGACCTTTGTAAAATTTGGAATTTCTTCATAGACAAGCCTTTTTCCATCAAATGAAACCTACCTGACCAGCCTCTCATGCCCCTTTTCTTAATAACTCATTTCCATATTGTCTAGGTGCTTTCAGTGGGACTATTTTCCCATTGAATATTTTGGATACAGTGGACGCCTACACAATCGCCCAAACAAGCAGGAATTATGATATGAGAAAATCAGCTTTCAGCTTATGTTGCATATACTCGTATGTACATATAACCATCCAAATGTAGGATCTTATACACAAGAAAACAAGACAACGAAGGAGATAATTTTTCGAACAAATCGAATTCCCTGTAAAACAAATCCACTACATATGTCAGAGTAAAAGTGTTGTTTTTTATTTATTTTTTTTTTTTTGGTACGGCATCCGCAAACTTTAAATATAATTTTCGTCTGACAGCCGCCCATTAACCTGACAAATTTAGACCCACCTCAAATTAGTGTGACGGCCGCCTTGATGCTAAATTTTGTTTCTTTCGATTTTTTTGTTTGTGCTTCGATCAAGATTGTTCGCGAGTGTTTCTCAAAATTACGTGATTGCCTTCCTTAAATTATTGAACGAGCAATCGGCAACCAACTGCTGCGAACGCATTCCTTTACAAAATCCTCTTTGTTTGTGGGATAATAAAGTTTCGCAAGCCATCCTCCTTTCCAGTTCAGATAAATCGCTCACCTTACAAAAATATAGTCAATAAGGCTGCATTAATTAATGTGAAACAGAGTGAGCAAAACACTTGGAAAGACGTACGGATAGAGGCATTAGCGTAAAACAAATTTTTGGAATTCATGTCATGATGATGACTACTGCAAATTGAATTTTTCATCGAAGACAAGTGGGGAAAAATAAGCGGCTCACCCTGTAATTATCTAATAATGGACTTTAAATTGATTAAAAATATTTACTACGAAACGTTCAGTAAGTATTTTCAGTGATTTAAATCCAATCTAGTAAAGGCTTTCTTAGCTAAGGAAACATCGTAGATTCTTCCAATGAAAGGGTGCACTCAAATATTTGTTTCTCCAGCAACGGTTTGACACCTCTATATGTAGTCCTGCCGTAGCCTAAACGATTTTAAAATTTATTAAGGTACAATCGAAAGATAGGCAATGAAATATGAGAAGTTGGAGACCTTGTACGGCATTGACATAAGTAGTATTCGAACTTTAAAATCGTTAAGAATAGGGTGCTTATCAATCTGGAAATCCTCGGTTGTCGAGTAAATCGATGCGCACTGCTAGTCGCCAACAAAACAAAGACTGCAAAAGGATACATCTGCGTGTCACGTCAGTTTGCATTTGAATTGAATCCTTCTGACAGTGTCGAATGTGACATTTTTGTCTGCCGTTGATCTCTTAAAAACCTTTTTTTAGCTGCATCTAAACTATTTATAATCTTGCGAACAGAATTCTTAATTAATATTTGGCATTGTATAATATCTTTTAACAGGTGCACAATAATGATCAGTATGTTGAAGTTTCCACCACTTTTGCCTATTTCAGCATAAGAAAGAATTTTCATTATCTTGAGAACAGCTGTCAAGCCGCATGTTCCTTCTGTGGACTCCTAGGCCCTCTTCTTTAGTAAATGCAAAACCTTTCAAGTGAAGTTGTTGCTGATTTTAATAGCACACAGCTAATGCTATTAACTCTTACCACCTTATTCTGGTTTAGTGTCTGCTTCTTTTCACCTCTGCTGAACATTGGATGGTGCGAAGTTTTCTTCGGTCAACTCCTTTTTGATTTAATGGCGTTGAGAATACGTGGAATGTCGATTTAATATCCCCAGTTGGTTTGCAATAAAGTCGTCCGGAGTACGCAGAGAGTTGTTTAAATTTGTATCTGACCATTTGTCAGTTTTGTGGTGGTTCTGAGGTCGATCTTGTTCTTACATTAACTTGCCCTTCATCTGCTCTGCATACTATTTGGACTTCTATAGCATTCCACTTCTCGATTGGTTTTCAGTAAAGTTGGGCTTATGTAGCTTCTTTTGAGTCAAGACAACCTTCATTCCCTGTTAATATTTAAAAGATACTTCCTTGATGGTTTACCTGCTGTATTGTGGAATCTTTAAACTGATGCACTTCAAGATATCCAGTCATTGTCTCAATTGAGGAGACAGATATTGCTTCGAAGAAAGTTTTCAACAAACTCTTAGAAAGCACATATTAACAGTCTCCAGATGCCCCCAATACCAGAGAATAAAAGAGGGAAGTTTTGGTAGTTTCATGGGCATCACAGGGTATACGATTTCGCAATTGGATAGAAAATGTTCATAGAAAATACACGTTTGCCGCATCTTACATTCCACAAGTCGATCTCCCAGCGACAGCTGGACAAGCGAGATTGATTGACGGATGACTAACATCGGAAGAGACTGCACCAATTTCTCTAACAATCCCGTATCATCAGCATCAAGTAAAGAGTACCGGTGGCTATGCAATCAGTAGTTCAGACTTAGATACACAAAGTTTCATAAGCCAATCACAAAAACAGAAGTCCATGGTTCGACGATATACGTCGGCGGGCACTGGATGCCAAACAGGAGACATATGATGCGAAACAGGTACACCGAGAGAGAGAGGAGGGTTTCAGAAATGCGTAAAGTCCGAGCGATTGGGAGGAATGATTTTAGTACTTTATATGAAGATAAAAACAACGTGTCAGTGCAATAAAACCCGAACCGGAGCCTGTAAGTACGACTGCTGCAACATTGTAGAAGAGGTATGTACAGTCGGTACAGGGAATTTGAAGAATAATTTCTGCAGACTGTTAGAGTACGAAGATGACAGATATACCGGTCAGGAAGGAGATGATCTGATAAGAAGTATATACCAACGACTATAAGGTAAATATATCCGGTCCTGAAGCAGGGAACGTTTTTGAGTTGCATGAAAAATTTCCTGTTTTATCTGAACAAAATTGAGGGAATGTATATGGTTGTTCAAAAAGTCATTGTCTGATGGATGGCTTTGTTTGCGTTTATTTGAGCATGATATACTTGTACATACGAGGGGCGTTCAACATATTCTCGGTATCTGGGTGAAGCTGTGATTGTATATATAAATTGACTTATTTATCAAGTAATACTATTATTTTAGTGCATTCATGTAAAATTTCATATAAATGTGATTATTAATTCGCGTTTTATCTCTAGTTAAACAGAATCATAATGGCAACTGAGACGATGATGGTGAAAATTGAGCATCGCGCTGTAATTAAATTTCTCACTAAGCAAGGAAAAAGTCAAAAAACTATTCATGAAGAGATGGTGGCTGTTTACCAGGGTTCCGCACCTTCATTATCAACTGTGCAAAAGTGGTCAAGTGAGTTCAAGAGAGGCAGAGAGAGCATTGAAGACGACCCCCGCTCCGGCGCCCCGGCTACTGCTTGTACGGGAGAAAGCATCAAAGAAGTCGAAAACTTGTTCTTGAGGATGGCGGAATAAAGGTGAAAATGATGGCAGAGATCACCAAGCTTTCAATTGGTACCATTCACACCATTCTTCATGACCATCTTAACCTTTCAAAGGTCAGTGCAAGGTGGGTGCCACGAATGCTCACAGCGCCTCAGAAAAAAGTGAGAATCGCATGCTGTAGAGAGCTTTTGGAGATGTGTAGTGAGAACGCGGACGGTGTTATGGATCGAATTGTTACTGGGGACGAAACATGGGTCCACCACTATGACCCTGAAAGCAAACAAGAGTCCATGCAGTGGCATAAAAAAGGAACAGACCCCCCGAAGAAGTTCAAAGTCACTCCGTCTGCCGGGAAGCTCATGGCCACAGTTTTTTGGGACTCAAAGGGAATCTTGCTCATTGAGTACAAAAAAAAAAGTGAAATCATCAACGCCACATCCTACGCTTCCACTTTGCATAATTTGCGGGAGGAAATTAAAAAGAAAAGACGGGGTAAACTCGCAGCGGGTGTGTTGCTTCTTCATGACAACGCTCCTGTTCACACGGCGCGAGTTTCCAAGGCTGCTGCGCGAGATTGTGGTTTCGAAGAAATCCAACACCCACCCTATAGTCCAGACCTTGCCCCTAGTGATTATTTCCTGTTTCCGGATTTGAAAAAATGTCTTCGTGGAAAAAGATTTTCGGATGATGAAGAACTCAAGTCGGCAATAAATGGGTATTTTGCAGAGAAAGAGGAAATTTATTGTTTTGAGGGTTTAAAAAAACTTATCTCAAGATGTAACAAATGCATTGATGTTAGGGGAGATTATATTGAAAAATAAAAACAATTTAAATTGAATTCGCATTTTCCTTCATATCGATACCGAGAATATATTGAACGCCCCTCGTATATACTCGTACATGTTAATGTTTGCTCGCATTTTGTTGTAGACACTTCACCTAAAAGGCCGATAGGCCTTCCGAGATTGCCTACGATAAAATCAAAGCATTGACTCAAGCAAATACAAAAGTATGAAACGTTTCAGGAGCTTGGTACCGCTCTAAAAGTGTCCATTGGAAGCATTCACGGTCATTTGAAATCGCTTGGCTTCGTAAAGAAGTTCGATATTTGGGTATCGCATCTTGAGTTGAAAGAAATTCATCTGACTAAGCGCATAAACGTCTGCGATTAACTCAACTAACGCGAAGAAAACGATTCGGTCTTGTCAGATTGTCAACAACAATGTCAGCTGAAAGAAAAGTTGCATCGGTTATGGTGTCAATCTAGTGGAATTGGAAGAGACCAGTCTTCTATAAACTGCTTCCAAGGAACAAACAATTAATTTCGATGCCTACTGTGAACAGATACAGAAATCAAGTGATGCCGTGGAACAGAAACTTCCCGATCTGGTCAATCATAAGAATGTGGTGTTTCACTGCGACAATTAGAGACCACACACAAGTTTTGTCACTCGGCATCGCGCCATCAGACTTTCACTTATCTCACTCCTTGCAAAACTCCTTGAATGGTAGAACGTTTACTTGAGAAGGCCTCATCAAACGGTACATTGACAAGTTTCTTGCAGAGAAAGATATGAAGTTTTACGAGCACGGTACAAGGTCAGCGAACAAAACAGCCGTTCATTACCTTTATTACGTTTATTATAGTAAATAAACGCATCTGAAAATCAAATGAAAAAAAGCAATAAATTTTTGAATAACCCAACAGCACGGAGTGTGTATACGAGAATACTATAATGCGTTCTTGCCCGCAAGCCGCTATATACTCCAGACTTGTTTGGGGCATTATCATACTATTGTCTCCTGCAGTTTATAATGCCTTTATAATATCTTGTCAATACAGATACAGTGTCTCCGGGAAGTGTCTCCGGTTTATGGCCGGAAGGAAATGGAAGGAAACATAAGAATGCTGCTAAACACTTATCAATGTGAGCCATGTCTTGACTTGAATCAACAATAGCTTTCTCTACTTAGTACGCTTTGCTCTGTGAGTTTTTCGTCTGTTACTTTCTCTACATTAAGCTTAATGTTATTGATGAAGGAAATAAAGAATAATCGCCATCTGGATGGCCATAGTTAACCAAGTGCTCAGTTAAGACTAGATCTAGATAGAATTCAGTTCCATAATGAATTTTCCTGTGACATTTTTTTAAACCAATTTCTTGGCTTCAACGAAAATTTTGTGACATTTGATGTTCTATATTAATTTCGCCGTTGTATCTCGGACAATTAATTCGATACGTTCAATTTCTAACAAATTTTTCCAATACTTCCTTCATCGTATCTCATCAATAACGCAAGCAATGCTTATTTCCAAACAATTAATCGTTTTTGGCTTATTCTCATAAACCTTGAACTTTAGGTATCTCCAGAAGAAATAATACATTCGCATTAAGTAGCCTGGTAGGCTAATCACCGTACGTTTCTTTCAATAAATTAATTATATCTATCGATTTATGACACGCACACCGTCCTGCTGAAAGTAACATTTTTATTAATTCGTACAATAAAATTCTGGAAATAAATGATTCCTTATAAAGTTTCAGTAGCGTGCACTTTTGTCATTCACACGAGTGCCAGGTTCATTTTTGAAGAAATACGGGCCGATGATAGTTCTAGCCTATAGAACAGACCAACCTCTGCACTTCTATGAATGAAATGCTGTCTGATAAATTTCTTATAAACTATCTGTTGACATATCCATGAAGACAGGTTGCTACATAAGTTCTGAGAAAAACAAGTAAAAACAAATATTTATTGTCGAAAATGGCTTGATTGCTCTCCATGAAGATCAATGCACTTTTACATATCTGTTAACCAATTTTCGAAGCGCTCTTTCCAAAGTTTTTTCCAGAACGTACGGTTTAAACGGATAAACTGCTTCTTCAGTCGTTGAAAAACGTTGATGCACCACAATTTAGTTTTGATGTACGGGAATAAGAAGAAGTTGTTGGCTGCCAAATCCGGGCTGTACCGCGAACGACCCATCCATTTTATATTTTGAGGGCTCTAAAAGTCAATTGTTTGAGAAAACCTGTGAGAACTCGCATTTTTGCTTGAGAATGATCTGTGTTAGGCGGTTGCGGTGTAAAACTCTCTCATGGAGAAAAGTCAATGTAGTTTTCATTCCCAGAGTCGGAAAATGCTCACATATTGTCCCAAAGGACCACAGACCTATAAGTCTATCATCTTTCCTTTTGAAAACTATAGAACGACTGATTGATATCCATATACGAACTAAAATTTATCCAAGGCTTTTGTCAGCGGCTCAACATGCCTACTGTGAAGGAAAGTCGGTGGAAACGGCTCCGCATTCACTGGTTAGCCACTGCGAACTATCCGTACAATATAGAGAGCACACAAACGTCGCCTTCCTGGCCATAGCGAACACCTTTAACAACGTCAACACATCCGTAATCACGACTGCGCTGTCAACTCTGCAGTTAGAATACTCACTTGGGGAGTTGATCAGTCTTATGTTAAATAGCAGGATATTGAAACAGGATATCCAAACTGGGTGAGACTTCTGCAAAAAGATGTGTCAGCAGAGGTACGCCGCAAGGCGGTGTCCTCTCTCCCCTTATCTGAAACTTTGTGGTTAATGAACTGCTGATATACGTCGAAGCAGGTGGTAGCAGGGTGATTGCTTATGCGCATGCGGTTAATTTAATTTAATTTAGTGTGGCTAACGCCCCCATTTATTTCGCTTAATACAAGCTTAAAGTAACTTAAAAACTAGGACTTAAGAACTAACAAGAGCATGCGGGAGATTTGTTCGTTAGAGCCATAAGAGGTGCGGTGGGTTGGGATATAGAAGAGACGAGGACAGCGTAAATTACGAGGAATAGTGTCGAAGGTAATAGAATTGTAAAGGGAAGCGCAGTCCACAGAACCGGAGAGTAGTCGATGAATGAAGAGAATCTCAGCTACGTCTCTGCGTTTTTCTAGGGAATTCAGGTTAAGAAGTTTGAGGCGGTCGCGATAGGGAGGTAAGATAAATGGGTCACTCCAGGGTAGTCCACGAAGAGCAAACCGAAGAAAACTACGTTGAATGTTCTCGATTCGGGATATATGAATTCGCTGAAAGGGGAACCATACTTGGCTGGCATATTCAAGGAGGGGCCGGACAAGGGTAATGTAAAGTGACCTTGTCACATAAGGGTTGCAAAATTCTTTAGACCAACGTTTGATAAAACCGAGCGATGAGTTGGCTCTAAGGATTATCTCAGCAATATGCGAAAGGAAGTTCAACTCTCTATTGTATAAAATTCCAAGGTCGCGAAGTGATTGAACCTGGGGTACAGGTTGGTCATGCAGAAAATAAGGTCGAGATGGGGATTGATTGGACTTACGAGACAAAGTCATAGATTGGCATTTGGAGACATTAAGCTCAAAGCAATTTTTTAGACACCAAGTAGAAAACCTATCGAGGTCTCCTTGAAGGAGAATAGAGTCTTGGGGTGAAGAAATAGTTTTCGAGAACTTAGTGTCATCGGCGTAAATGGATACGGAGCAGTGTTTGATAATCTTCTCAAGATCCTTAAAAGTTAAAATAAAAAAGAGGGGACTTAGGTGGCTGCCTTGTGGGACACCAGAAGTGGCTAAAAACGGGGTTGAGAAGGCTGACCTAAAGCAAACGCTATAGTAACGGTTCTTCAGATAAGAAGATATCCATTTTAACAATATGGGGTCAAAACCGAGGGAAGACAATTTAAAAAGGATCAGTTGATGTGATATTTTATCGAAGGCCTTAGCGAAATTTGTAGCAATAACGTCAATTTCGATGCCATTTTCTAGGGCTGAAAGCGCAAAGGATACGAATTCAACTAAGTTTGTAGTAGTTGATCTACCTTTTAGAATTCCGTGCTGACTGGGTGATATAAGTGACTTGCACTGAAAGCTTAGAACTTCATATAAAAAACTTTCGAACATTTTAGGTATGTGAGAAAGTTTAGCAATGGGTCGGTAGTTGGTTACTTCATTCTTTGATCCCTTTTTGTGAACCGGGGTTATGAAAGAGATCTTACAAACTTGGGGGAATTCCCCTTGTGTGAGGGACAGATGAAAGAGGGAGGAAAATAGGTGCGAAAGATTGGAGGCACACTTTTTGAGAAATATTGATGGGAGCCCATCTGGACCAGATACAAATTCATCATTGTGAGATTTTGTAACTTTTCTTCGATAAGAGTGGGATCAAAAGGTTGAGATAGAGAGGGGTCAATGGAGAAATTGGGAAGATACTTGAAATAGATGGAGTCGAGAACAAAGAGGTTGTCTGCAAATGACTGTTTAAAAAAGTTAGCAAAATAGTTGGCAATAATATGTGGGTCGGTCGATGATATATTATCGAACGAGAGAGAGGGGGGATAACCGTCTGGCTTTCTTTTGTAGTTGACGAATTAATAAAATGTCTTAGGATCGTTGATAAGGTTGGTCTGCGCAGTGTCGAGAAAGCGCTGATAGAGGCAGTTGTAGATCTGGGTGAATTGCAGGTAAGTTCCAAGATAGTTATAGTAGTCATAATAAGAATTGGTGCGAAGAAAAACTGCCCATAATTTGTTTCTTCTGTTTCGTAAAGAGCGAAGTCTTCTGTTGTACCATAAATATTTCACTGTAGAAAATGGAGACAGCATCAGATAAGGATAGGTTGGTAAAAGAACAAAAGAACATTTGCTAAGATAGGTATTGATTTTTCGAAAATTAGCTTTATGGAAGTTGTAAGAAGAGATGGTAGTTGAAGAAGTGGGCTGGGATGGAGAGTTATGGAAAAATGAGAGATAAAGAGGGGGGTGAAAGTTGTCGACAGTTGATAGGATAAAGTGACACAACGTTACTGTGGAGTTCACTAGGATCACTAGTGAAAATAAGGTCTAGTTTCCTACCTATAGTATTAGGGACGTCACTAACTTGGCACAGGCTTGAGTCAGTTATGCTATCAATGAAAAGACATTCCTTGGATGAACTGGCGTTTGACACGGTAAAAAATAAATTATCATCCGATGGAATCCACTTTAGCAGGGGCAGATTAAAGTCACCAAAGATAAGGATATCGTCGATGGAATCACTTACGTCAATTAGTTGGTCAATTGCTTTAATAGCAAGGATGTAGGATTCAATAGGTTGAGCTGGGAGAATGTAGCGACACATAACGTACATGGACCTGTTGGGAAGTGTTATTTTAATTGAAACAAAGTCAAGTTTGACAGAAGAAGAGATAGCGATGAAAGAAGAGTTGAGGTTATTGTGAATGGCAAGTAGGACACCTCTACATGGAGAGGTTGCTATAGCCACCTCATCCATTAAAGAACTCCCTCAAGTAAATCTCAACAGATTAAACCCGTTAAGCAGATCGCTGTGGATTGTGAGTAAGCCCTCATAAAACTGATCTTGTCCTCTTTTCTAGGAAATATAAAATTCCAATTATAGACCCTCCCTCAATAAACGGTACCAGTTTAGTATTTTCCAAAACAGCAAAATACGAGTATCTGGATCTAATTTTTGACATAAAACTAAACTGGGAACCTAACATTCCAGAAAGAGTCAAGGAAGCTACTATAGCTTTATTCTCTTGCTAAAAAGCCATTGGGAACAAATGGGGCCTTCAACCACGCATAACCCACTGGCTATACATCTCGGTCATAAGACCGATACTTACTTACAGGGTGGTCGTTTGCTGGATGGCCTTAGAAAATGCAGTCAACTGCATTAAACTAAGCAGAGTCCAAAGAACAGCATGTCTATGCATAAGCGTAGCCTTACGGTCTACTCCCTCTGCGGCATTAGACAATCTGTTTCATTTGACACCCCTCGATATTTTCAACAGGCAAGTAGCACTTAGCACAGTGGACAAATAATTCATTTGGCCACGCCAAAATTCTTAATACATTAGGAATCCTCACAGAGAACATCGATTACACCATACCTGAACTTTGTTTTGACAAAAACTTCCATGTAACCTTCCCCTCTAGATCCTTCTGGAAGGAAGATGCTTTCATGGAGGACATAGCGAGGTAGCGATGTTTTCTTAGATAAGCTAAATCTAAGCGTCTCTTTTCGTCTTCCAAATCACTGTAGCGTGTTCCAGGCGGAAATTTTGGCGGTTAAAGAAGCTCTGTCCTGGCTGAAAAAAAACGTGATATCCGCATCTTTTCGGATAGTCAGGCCGCTATGAAGTCCGATCATCTCTCATGGAGATGGCAGAGCGTGCCGGGCAACAGAGACATTCCAATGAATTGTAGGGCCGACGAACTCCCCAAAATTGGAACCACTCTACTTATTATACCGAAAAATCGGTACGTGCTAATAAAAGGACAGACCTTAGGTGGGCTATTGGACCAACATGTCCAGCGACCAAACAAATCTTACCAAAGCTGGATCTGAATTGCTCTAAGAGTCGGATCCTTGTAAATAAGAAACATCTCAGCGCCATCATAGGTGTCATCACTGAACACTGCATTATAGGTAAGCATGCAAGAAGGCTTGGCGCTTTACAAATGATTTCTTCCCCCTTCTGCACGGACGAGGAGGAAGAGGAGATAATCCTCCACCTACTCTGTACATGTCCAGCTCTCTCCCAGAGAAGAAAACTTCACTTAGGAGCTTTGTTTTACAATGACCTAAACGATCTAACGAATATAGACGTAAATAGTCTCCTACGCTTCATCATAAGCAATACGCCTAAGTGGGTTTTCCTTTCCAACAGCCACTTTCACCTACCTACCTACCTACCTAAGCAGTTGCTTTGTCTTATTTTTATAAAGACTTCTGGCACATAAATGGTGGTGTACCATTCCGAATTAACTTGCTCTAACTTGCTCTAATGACACGGTGGAAACATGTCGAAACGACCATTTGCTTAGAAGTGTTCTGTGCGCGAATAACTTTTGTTGGATCTGACTCGTCTCATACGTCTCATCGACTGCTATTTAATCTCGGGTTCATATGCATAAATCTATAATTCGTCGACGTCTTTTGAAGAATTGCGATCGAATATCTTCAACATTTCGTCCTGGAGCGAACGAGGGCCTCGAAAGACTTGCGAAACACGGTGGCCCGGGATGGTACTTCATCACGAAAAGTCGAACAGAGTTGATCGGCACACTATTGTTGAGTTAATCCACGTCGAAAATCATAAAAAATCATCGTAAGAAAAGGTTCATGATTTAATTCCATTTTTTTTGGTTGAGAAGAATTGTATGAGAAAACGTTCTTAGCAAATGCACCATTAAAAACGTCAAACTTTTCAATGTTGGTGTCAGATTTGACGTATCTACCCCAGTATTGCCAAATCTCAAAACTTAAGCTGCAACGATGATTCGATGACTTTATAGTCTATTTGAATTGAATTTAACATTTTACATAATTCGAATGACCGAATTCGAATTTGAACGCTCATGATCTGCCCACTGTCTGTCCGTCGTATCTAACTCATGGCAAAGTTTAGTCAATGTGTATGCGATTGGTATAAGCACAGGATTTTTACGAATCCGCTTTTCTTTTTCTTTTCTTGACTTCACTTATTTTCTTCCCATTTGGCCATCGGTATGAACTCTCCACCCTTAGGTATAGCTCTGGGCTCCATTTTTGTGTATTGTAATAGCTGGATGAAATCAGAAAAAAATTGGAAAAACGAAAATCCGCTCTCTCAGTCAACAAAGCAGTCAAAATAACTTTTCTTCCCACAAGGCTGTCGTTAATGTAAAGCAACTAAAAATTTGTTGCCCAAGACTATTTGTGAGCAGATAAATCCATCCTCACGCGGTATAAACGTGACGATCCAGGGATAATATTTTTTGATGATTTGGATTCTGCAGTGATTATCGCATAATCTGTGCTGACAGATTTGGCAACGCCTCTCGCTAGTAGTCAATAATCTGAACGGACCCTACGAAACGACAAACGTCTAGTGTCAAGTGTCAAGAAATTCAATTCCGTGCTTCTACTCACATTTCAACAGATGAAAGGATGAATAGGAGTGAATACTAAAATAAAAAATTATCTAATTAAACTTTACCCACGCATACATACATATATACATACGAGTATGTATATTATAAGAATTTTTAAGGGAAAGAAACCTGAACTTACTGAATCATGGCTTTTATTCGCTGGAGAAAATCCCAAATTTCTTCTCTCAATAATTACATTCAATTAACCAATAGATCTCGTTGGCCATTCGAGAAGTTCTGCAGTGTTATTAGTCCAACTATTCGATGACCACAACAACTGCGAGGCTGTGGTTCATTGGTATATTGTTAAGGGACAGCCGATATTAGGGCTACTCGAGCTGAAAATAGTGATAATGTCGCACCCGGACTGCGAAAATACGGGTGATTTTCTATGTGATCCACACTCGGGTTTTTAAAATTTTTATGTAGATGATAACACGAGAAGTGTGTTCCTATAGGGAGCGTACGAGCGGCAAATCCCATATTAACAGATCATGGCTGTTACGTGGCCGTTCTCTGATATGGATATCTTGTGATCTTTTGAACGATGAAGCAGTAATCTTGGTGGCACCATTTTCTTACCTCAAAACGCATGTTTTATGACATTAGGCAGGTGATACTTTTGATGGATGGTCAGTGTGGTACCGGTCAACTCTCTGATAACCCCAGTGACTCGTAATTTCCAACCAAAACATTTTGTCTAAGTGCTCGTATGTCGCACAGAAGAAATAATGTGCCCCTATAAATCGCCAACGCCAACGCAGTTAACTAGGACTTTATTGTCAGCTTTGTGGTAAACCATAGAAACTGGAAAACACAATCGGATTGCTGACAGCATTTTCGTCGTTGGGTTTTATTTTCAATGCCAAATGGGAGTCTTCTGCGAATCTTAATGCACGGGTAGTCAATTTAATTATGCTTTCCCTGGGTTTACTATGTATTTATAGTGAGTACGTTGAGTAAATATAATTTTTTTTATGTCAGAATTAATACCTTATGATAGCATTAAAACAATAATTCTGTAAAAACACTCATCACAAAATAAAAAAGAAGCAAAAAAACAAAAAAAAGATACCACTGCAAGTGTAATTGAAACCAACACCTGCCATTCGAGGAGCGTACGGTCGGTCTGTGTCTGTATCTTTCCGCTAATGATGACAAGTCAGATATAAAATTTTACGACTGTCATAAAAGTCATGTATGGGTGTAGGTATGTGTGGCGACAGATATGTGAGTATAGGAGTACGTATAATACATATTTCGAATAAGTAAAAATGCACTCAGAATCCGGGAATAATTTAATTATTTGGTATCGCGCTCTTTCCGGAACAGCAGCGTGTAAAAGTTCACTTTCTGGCCACTGGATGGTTTATTATTGTAATGTTGTCGTCTGGTGCGCGCCATGCGCCCCATATCACCAGTAGACATCAACATCATTGTCGTCATCGGCTGACATGTCGAAGAAATAATTACTCGCGACAGAAGCAAGCAAGACACTTCTTTCAGAAATTTATTGTGTACGAGTATATGCTGTGCCTCTTTAGAGGAATAACATACTCAAGTGGCAACAGAACAACAATAAGGGGAGTTCAAGGTAGAGAGTTGGAAATTCCTACAAATTATCAGGCTATTCGATGTGGAAATAGTGCTTAAATAGGCCTAGATCTTACGACAACATTATGCAGCTTAATAAAGGAATCGTACGAGTTTCGAAACTCGAATTTTAAATCCTACGGCACACAACCAATATGCATGTATCTACAATGCAACCTCCATACAAATATTGCCGACATTGTGAATGGCACTCGTACATAAGTACCAAAGCAATTCTATAGTAGGGAAGACGAGAAGCTAGAGTATCCCGATATGGTGTACATCTGTGATGCTAAAAATATTTGTGTTCATTTCAAAGAAGTGACTGCTGGGATTTGTAAGCGAGACTGCAAACGTCTTCTGATTGATCATTTGGTATGGCTGGTGTATCAGTGCGGCTGCCAGTCGAATTACGATCGTGACGCGTCTTTGAACTGAATTACATGCTGTACCAAAATAGAATATTCTGTCACGAGATGTAGCACGTAGAGGAATAATTACAAAGAATTTCCATCCACATAATTTAAGCCTAATGAAAACAAATTAATTCTGAAGTAAGTGGGTTCATTCGGGGTGAACATTGTTACACTACACAAAATTGCTTGTCGATTGTCAACATAATTACTTGTCAGGATGCTTTAAATTCGCGCTCTCCGGAATTTCAATACACTGTGACAGTTTGGATATTGTCTGTGTCGTAATGGAATCGGATTGTCGGAAAGAATTGCTAACAAATTCCCATTGAAATACTTTCTCACAGTTACTGATAGGTAACATACGAGTACATATGTTGGATGCATTTATCTAGAAGTAAGTAAGTGCTCCGACTAGTTTTTAGTAGAAATGAGTACGAGTACGTACTAAAATGCAATTGGGCATTATTCATAAAGTTGTAAGTATGTACGTGGCAATATCTGTGTCCTTAATGAAAAATGCTCAACCAAATCGACCTAGTTGTGATCGGCGCAAGGCACGCTAGAATGTATTGGATATTTGAAGCTTGCGAGTAGCCAACAACAATTTGGACAGCTGCAATCGCACTAGAAGCTACGATTTCAAGGGACGCATTCAAAATGCCGTAGCATACCTTCTGAACTTTAGTCGATCATGTTGATGACCAGGCCATCAACATCGATAGAAACCTATATTGACCTAATCAAAGTGAAATATGGGGTGCAAAATACAAGCTAAAGTTCAACGGCAATGCTTCTGAAATCAGCTGGACTTGATTTGGTTGAGTACAAACACCTTAGTGGGCGACGTTTGTCCCATAAAAATAACAATACACCCCTAGTTTCAGTAGTAGGTAAGTACGAGCCAAGTGGATGAACTAGTAAGAGCTACAAATTGGACTACAGTTCAAGAAGGAACAAACGTCAAAGCGCTCTTCAATTCACTGGTTGCGAATATGAGCGACATATATGAAAAATCAACAATTATTAGGAAAGAAAGAACTCACCGAAAAGGGGAGAAGTAAGCCGTCGTTTTTCAATGAGTTCGAGTACACTTCTAGCAAACGATTTGGGCAGCATCCCTTATTCACTCATGCAGTATGGTAACATCCATCCATCAAAATCCAACACTATGCAACTCAATACATTTGAACGAAATAGAATGCGCAGAGATTATGAATTTAAACACAAATAAGATGCCTGGAGCAGATGGAATCAGAGCCAGAAAACAAATGGCGATGTCTTTGCTCCGATAATCACGAAACTTGCGAACCTGAGTTTTAATATGTCAATGGTACGAAAGAAGCTAAAAGAAGCGGTTTTAAGACCAATCTACAAGGGAAGCTCGAAAATGGCAACGTCATACTATCGACCAATTTCAATATTGTCGGCAATAGAGAAGATTATGGAACACATTATAGTTGACCATCGAAAAATATAAAATAATCAGCAAACGTCGTCAGTACGGATTACAAAAAGGGAAAAGTACAAATCGACTTCTTGGCGATTTCGCAGATTTAGTCAACTCAAGTCTAAGCAAACGCCATCACGTACTAGTTCTATTTTTAGATTTTAGTAAAACCTTCGGTACTCCTGACCACGATAAGTTAATCGATGCGTTCCATGCAATAGAATCATAGAAGCTGTTTGGCATGTGGCGTCGTCCTCGTATTGGATGGAGAGGTTGTGGCACTATATCTCTTTTCGGAGCCCCAGATGCGATAGTTTTATTTGTTTACGTACCCAGACAAGTAGAAATGAGCTTCATCATTCAGAATAATTTTATGTAAAAAATCATGATCTTGTCACTTCCAATCAGCGATTTCTGACTTTAATTTTTATGTCAACTGGTCCTCATAAATATCATATGTAGGCCAAGGGTTTTATGCAAAATGCGGTACAAAGTAGTTGCGGATAGGTCCAATCCTGTGATTGTCGCGAAATAGACTTACTTTTCAGTCACATATCCACCTACGGCGGCGATATTTCCAGCTGACCTTGCCGGACAAACACGAGTTGGATTCTTCACATCACTAAGTTGTTCGAGATGCTCAGATTTATTGATTAAATTCACTATAGCTGTGAGAAAAGGCGCTTGATGATGACCAAAGGCAGTGCGAACTTTACGAAACGTTTACGCGATATTTTACCGTTTTCGTAGTGAATTTTCACTATTTCAACATATTGTGCGAGTGTTTGTCGATCTATATTTAATAACTTCCTAGTTTTTACTTATCAAAAGTCATCTCGGTGACAGTTGAAAGCTGAAAATTCAACAATGGCACAACATTTAAAATATCACCTCTTGCTGGATGATCCTCTGTAACAGTAGTTGTGATTATTAGTCTTATTTTAGCGGATTTGTCTTCGGTGAGAAGTGTCTATGACTAAATATTGATTATATACTCAATAGTTTAGTTAGTTCGGAATATTTATTTAGGGCAATTTGTATGACACACTCTTTTAGTACAGATCCCTTTCCACGTGAACATCTAAAGCGATGTCTTTCCTTATCCCCCTGAGATGTATTTAAAGGATTTTTGAGCTCGAACACATTCTCGCTATTACAACCGGCAGCTTTTTATAATGTTCTCTCCCCCAAATTCTGTTCACTCATATCACAAGTAACTCAAGGCATTTTCATCTATTGTAGTTTTTACATAGTCCATATCAATTACCTACCTACAATACAGCAGAAGTGAAGTCATAAGGGTTCCTTAGTCGTTTGTGAAAGCGATTTATGTACTTATCAGTCACCGTTTAATCCGAAGAAAGATTAACAGACAATAGTGATTCTCTGCATGATTTATACGGTGTTGTCCTCAAATAGGTCATGTTTCTTGCTACCTCAAAGTTGTGAAGCACTACCAAACTCGTTGGTGATGGGAGTCATTTCTTATCTACCGAAACGGACACGTTTGGTAGGAATCTGTTCATTGATAATATCGAATATGGGGTACAAATCGATGAAGACTCGATAGTGGTGAAAGATAAATATCTGCCCAATTGCGGATATAACATCAGTTTGTTGGAAAAGGGTTTCATGCTATTAAAAAGTCCTGTAAATAAGTTCTTGCAGCAAGAGACTTGTGTCACTGTATTCAACTCAGCTCAAATATTACCTCTTCTTGGTGATGCGGTAAAGGTACTGATATTTCATTCCTCAATCATATCTCAAGTCGTCCATATACTCGTAAGACCTGTTCAAAAAGTTTCCGCAATAGCCAACGTGCAGCGCTCTCGTTTCATCGATTTGAATTGTTCTTTTTTTTTTTTCTTATATTGGTACAACTTTCCTTGACATCCCCACTAATTTTAGTCATCATAACAAAATATCATAGTTATGAAATATACAGAGTTGTATTTACAGTTTGTGTGCATTGCGTGTAGATATTTTTGCCGAAGCCGATTCCGATGACATATTCATCAAATGTTTCATTACTGGTGAGTAGAATGGGTTCTACTCATATTACATGCAAACCAGACGTTAAGCCCTAAATGAACTAGTACCGAAAAAACCACCTCGTTTTCAGTCATTACACATCATGAATGTCTTGCCGAAGCCCGGACTGTCGTTATGAGACGTTTGCGTGCAGCAATTCGCAAATGAAGGTTGAATTGTGGAAAGACAATTCGTTGATTTTGCATCAGGATAACGCCTCATTTCACAATACATTAATTATGCGTGCTTACTTTGCCAAAAACAACCAAACTACCATCTAATACCCACCAAATCCATTCTTTTTGTGTTCGGCCGACTCCGAACTCCGTTTTGGGGAACGCGTTTTAACCGACGAAAGGAGAAAATGGATAAATCGCTGAGCGCACTAAAGGCCATGCCGAACATCGGTCATCAGAGATGTGTCGAGGGTCTTTTTTTTGGTCAAGTAAACGGAATTTTTGTAGATCGTGATCCACTTTTCTGACAGTGAATATGTCATTGCCGTTAAACTGTCTTCAGATATCAGCCTTCCAGATTCTCAACATCGATTGAGCTCCGACAAGCTCTGTGCCATTGGAATGTTCATTTTACTTTATTTATGCAGAAGCACTTCTCCGGGTTCTTCTCTTTTTCTTTTTTCCTTTCTGAGAAGCCGACGTTCTTCCTATTTTCTTCCTCTTTTGTGGTATGCGTTTCTAGATACTTTTTACCAACAAATTCGTTGCACTCGTAGTTGTCGGAAGTATGACAACTAATACATCCGATGCCTTTGATGGATTTGTGACAAATTGCATCACCGGTTTTCTGCGTGGCCGTTGCTCAAGTGGTAGTCTTTTGGTTTCCCAATCGGACGGTTCGGGGTCCAATCCCGTGAGATGAATGGTTGCCTAAAATACAACAACAACCCCATTACACTAATAATTTAGTCCCCCCATTCAATGTTGGATGCCACCCACGTGTTCTGGCATACTGGCATTGGCGCTTCACCAGAGCATTCAGGAGTCTCCATCAGAAAAGTTTCTCTGCGATTGGAGCCCTTCGATAGTGCAGTACTTCTTCAGTGATTTGACTACAAACAGGTGTTGGTTCCACTCAAAAGAAGCTTGAATTCTTCACAGATCGAAACAAAATGAATATTTGGATATAAATTCGGATTTCAAAGAGTGCCTAAAGTTTGGAAAAACATGGAAGCTCTAGATAAAATTAGCACACTGGTCAAAGTCATCAAAAAGGGAAAATCAGCCAAACTTGAACGAATCAGAAGATTAGATCCACCTACTCTGAGTGGAAAGTGGAGACTCTCAGTGTTAGGCTTGCTTTTCAGGTATCAAGGCTCGTTGGGGAGGTAGCTCCTATCACTATAATTCAGTTGTGTTGGTGGACAAAGCTGGCTGACAAGAATGTTTTCAAGTCGCCTGACACTGATAGAATCTGATAGAATTACTGATAGATCAGGTGCTACCCACAGGTAGCTTAACTGGTTGCCTAGTACTGACTTCTATACCGAAAATTGGTAAATACGACTGCTCACTCGTTATGAGTTTAAGACCTATCAGCCTGACTTCCTCCATGTTGAAGAGTATGAAGGAAATGGTTTAATTTGAAATTGGCGCTCGACAAAAAGGAGCATGGGTTAGGTATTTTCATCTACATTGAGGACGCATTAGACAACGCAACTTTTGACATTATGTGTAATCTGACAGATAACGCAGTATAAACGAAGCAATAGTTTTGCGGATATAAGCAATCCTTAATAGCAGAAACTTAATCGTGGGCCATCAATAAGGCAAATATGTGAGAGCAGTGTAGAATAGGGACTATCCGTAGGCCAGTGTCCTTTCTACATTGCTATGATGCATGGTAGTTAGCTTTGTTGATCTGTATTGTCTATCACGCTTATCGACTTCTTACTCTAAAGGAGAGAGCGTAGTTTGCTAACTGACTGGCTAATAGGGCCTTCACCCATCGGTAATTAACTCGGTAAGTTCATCAAACGTTCAAAGTAGGCTGAACCGAATGCAGCAGTCAGGTTTTTAAATATTTTCCCACCTTTCACACAATTGTGCTCTTAACTTACATATAAATAGGAGTGCTCAGATATTTTGATGGAGCACTTGAAGTGCTTATCCTTAATGGAGCCCGGAAAATGTGAATTTAAGTCGCAGAATCTAGACCATGGAAAATGCTGTCCAAAGAAAGTTGTACACAAAAAATCTTAGACTATCGCCCGTTTACCTAAGAAAAGTCTCTACATAAACACATTTGTATTCGTGCAGGTCCGCCTTTTATTAACACATCATCAACAAATTAATTTCTTCTCTCATTTTGTTTGCCTCCTCCGTCGCAACAAGCAAATTATTCAATACAAAAAGAAAAAAATTAAGCAACCTAGAAGAGAACAAATTTTGTGGGAACTTGTGGTGAAATTTGCATTTTCAAGCAATTAAAGGCTACAATGATGTGCTAGGTATTCAAAAGACTGACCTTCAGGAAGATGGATTGGTTTTGATTTGAGGAGAAAATTTATGATACGGAAAGAATGAGTTAAATGGAAAAAAAATACTGTAAGAGGGGCCTTACATTGTTAATTAGAGCAATGTAATACTGTTTCTTTTTGTAACAAAATATTCTGTTCGAGGAGGTTTTAGAAATTAACATATTTTGACTATTATGGCTTGTTAGCATATGCGTACAACGGTTAAGTTGTCATATTCAGAGCAAAACAATTGTTCAAACATTATAAGAGAAGGTACGTTTAACTAAATGGCCTAGAAATCTTCAATTGACGTTAAAGAGACAAACTAAAAGAATAAGTTATTCCATGTCCCACGGCTGACCAATGTGTCATCATAACTTTCATTTGGTTCCTTTGTTTACTGTAACTTTTAAGATCAACGTACATGTGTAGTAACTTTCGACAACGCTACTTTTGACTGAGTCAGACAACACGGCATATACGAATAACTAGTTTTGTAAATAAAAGCAATGCCGGTCACTAATTTCGGATGCTGATTGTAGCCAATATGTGATAGCGGTGGTAAACGGGGGTTACCCGGCGTTCTATCTCCACTGCTATTGTCCATGTTCGTTGACTCACTGCTCAACGCGCTCAATATTTATGATGCCTATGCACAAGAATACGTGGATGGTGTAGCTGTACCGTCTGTTGGATCGGGTCGTGACTGTCTGCTTCAAAGCGCAGGCAACCTTAGACGTGATCTACGATTGGTGCACTAGAAACGGGCTTTCAGTCAATCTTCTCAAAACTAAGGTTGTTCTCTTTAAGAGAAGGAGGAAGTTGTCTGGTCTGACTCTTAAAGGCATCATGATCCAATTCTCCAAAGAAGCGAAGTATTTGGGTGTCGTCCTGGATAAAAAACTTCTCTGGACTAAACATGTTACATCGAAAACCGCTATGGTTTTGTCGGCCTTCTGGCAGTGCAAGGAAGCTGTAGGCAAGACATAGGGCCTGCCACCGAGAAGGGTCCTCTGGACCTACGCAGCTACAATCCTATATGCGGAACAATCTCTCACGAAAATACATCAATGCTGCTTTTACAAGACTCCACAGAACGGTCTGTCTCGGCAGCATGGAAGCTTTCCCTAGAACACTTGGTTCTGTTCGACAGGCGTTGATGAATCTCCCCTTGATATTCATATCGTATGACGCACTCTCAAGGCCATTTTATTTTAAAAAGCTTTGATGACTTCTTTTGACTCTTGTTTTATGGACATGCCGTCTGATGCAATGACACCAGAACTCCTGCTGCGCAAAATCTATGACATCGATTTTTCATGTGCTTGAAACTGGTTTCCTCTAGTATCTAAGCCAAGAGAGGAATGTAGTCTGGTCTTCATGGATGGTTAAAAAACCGAGATATGATGAGGCGCTGGTTTCTTTCTGGAAGACGACAATAAAAGATTTCACTCCTCGTTAGGAAAACTTGCGTCTGTATTCCAAACGGCGATATAGACAATCGTGATGGCAACAAACTAATGGGTGACCAGATAGTTTTTCCAATTGTTATGTTTCAGCAAGTATTAAAGTTAACAATGACATCCGTCTGTCAAAATCTTCAGTAAGGTTTGTCATTTCCTCATACATCGTTTAACGCTTGCCGAACGAGCGGAAATTATTAAAAAATTTTAACGAAATTCCGGCTCAGTTGTAAATACGCAACGTGAATTTCGCCGTGAGGTCGGTCGTCATCACCAGTCGTTCGCAAATCTCTGGTGAGAAGAAACGTCTTTCGGCTTCTCGTAGAGTAAAAATAAAAGTAAACACAATCAGTTGCAAATTTGTTAATTGACTCGGTAGCCTAGCGGTTAGCGGCGCCAGTCAACAGATCGTGGGACACGGGTTTTGAATCCCAGGTGAAACTTTGAACTTTTTTTTCTCTTTTTTTTGTTTTTTTTTTTTTGCTCAAATTGTGTAAATATACTAAAAAACAAAAATCACGTGATGGATGGTGGAGAGCGCCCCGCTCTTCCCATACCCGAGGCGAAAGCCATTAAAAGGAGGAAGAGGTTAAAAACCCCTCCTAATCTAACTAAAAAATAAATAAGTGCTGTTTTAACAGCTGAAGAAGACAAAGTGGAGGAGGGCACCAACAACTTTGCCTCTATAAGACGAAGATGAAGAAATTAATAATATAAAAACCAGTATACAAAAGCTGGAACAAAAAGTGCTTGCTATTAAGCAACGGCAAACTGCACGCCGGCAGAGGGAGCAACAAGAAGTAGAGAGCTCCCAACATCAAGAGCAGAAACAACAACTGCAGCAACAACATAAACAGCAGCAGCCGAAACAACAAATGCAGCAAAAGCAACAGCAGCAACTGCTGCAAGAACAACAACAAAAACAACAACAACAGCAGCAGCAGAAGAAGAAGAAGGAGAAGGTGCCTCCGATCAACACCTATAAACTAGAGGTAAATGCAACCAAGGACATGTGTAAGTTGGTCATTGGTAACAATTTTAACATTAAGAGATTGGGGAACGATCGTCATGCCATCCACTGTAATACAGTGGAGGGCTACGCGTGAAAGAGCTCCTAAAGGAAACGACGACTGAGCACTACTCATTCACACCGAAGTGTGAAAAGCGGCAATCGATGCTGCTGAAGTGGTTGGAATCGTCTTCTGATCCTGAGGAGATCCTGGCACTGCTCAAAGAGAAGGAGTGCTAAGGACTCAAATTTGTGGGGGTAAAGCCGTTTACCACAGCTAGAGCCAGGCGGGAGAAACGGAGTCTGCCGTTCTTCCTGGTGCAGCTCAGTCCCGAAAGTCGTCTGGATAGTCTACGGAGTATCAATGTCCTAGACTACCAGGTGATTCACTGGGAAAAATTAAAAAGGAGCGAAGGTGTTCTACAATGCGTTCGCTGCCAGAGGTTCATGCATGCCGCGTCGAACTGCCAAATGCAGCCTCGATGCGTGAAGTGCGCAAAGAACCACAGTTCCGAGGATTGTGCTCTGGGTAGAGACGGAGCATCCAATAGGACGCAGCCCTCGTGCGTGTTATGTGGGAACGTAGGACAGACCGCAAACTATCGGGGTTGTCCTAAGTTCGCCGATATTAAAAAAGCAAAACTGGCTCGGCAGCAGATGGTGGAGGTCAAACCTTCACCTGTCAGATTTCAAACACCAGCCGTCACGTCCCAAATTTCCTACGCCCAAATGGCGTCAGGTAGGGGGGCTATGGTACAGCAAGCGACTATTGCTTCTCCGGCGCCAACGCCGAGAACAACGGAAGCTGCACCTAACATGCTGGCCATCTTGCTCGCAATCCAAGGGCAGATGGCTGAGCTGCAAAAGCAGGTGCAAGAACAGGCCAAGCGGGTGGACCAGATCTACGTGCTGCTGCCGGGCCTAACGCAACACATGTCGCAATGGGTACGCACATGGTGGAGCAAACTTTGAAGGTCCTTGCGGTGAATGTTAATTCACTGATTAGGATCGAACGAAGAGCCGCGATGTTTAAATTGCTGCAAAACCAAACTCCTGATGTGTTTTTCGCTAGCGAAACCAAGCTAACCGATAAACACAAACTGGAGTACAGTAATTATATTGTTAGAAGAAGAAACCGGCCCAGATCCAAACGTGGAGGCGGTGTCGCGATCTTCATTAAAGAAGGTATAAAATTTCACAGAGTGTACAAGGGCGTGTTGCGCAGGTTCCGGGTGTTGGAGGCAGTCGTCGTGTACATCCCGCTCCGCAGTGGAAAGCGGCTGTACTTGGCCTCTGTTTATGCACCTGATACTTCACAATCCACCCTATTCATTACAGAGCTCGACACGCTTTTTCGACTTATCGGCGGGGATTTCAACGCTAGACACAGAGATGGGGGAAATAATTTGTCAAATACTAGAGGGAACCTACTACTCGATATGTGGGGTCAGCACGATGTCATGTACACACTCGGTCTTAAAGCGACGGATAATCCGTCGTTTCCCAGAGGCGGGTCTTATTTGGATCTACTGCTGTACGACGAACGTATACGAATGACAGGTACGAATTTACAAACGCTAAACTGTCTGCGCACATTCGTGTATGACAGCGACCACTGCGGTTTTAGCACCGAAATTACAGTTCCTAACGAAATTGCGGAATTGGAGGAGTTTGTCCAAAAATATTCTTACAACTACAGTAAGACTCGATGGACACGCTTCTCCGCAACCTTGACAAGAGCACTCTCCTCGAACACGCTCCGCCCACCGTCCAATAGGAATTTGTCAAACGAGGAGATCGACAATTACCTAAAACAAATGGACGAGACAATTAAACAAACTATGGACACTACAATACCGCGGTATCGACGTACGACTAACGAAGACCTGTTCCGCAATCCTACTATTGACTCACTGCACCGACAGAAAAGTAGACTTCTGACAAGACTTAAAAACTTGTACAGGCAGTTAACTGACCGACAAGACCCGGAGATTAGGACACTGAAGTCGTCGATTAAAAATATTCAAACGCTAATAAAAGAAAATTACAGAATTTCTGTAAGTTTGTATTGGAACAACAAGGTTCGGGCTGTAAACAGCAGCTACCCGAATATGTTTCCGCAAATAAATAAACTATTTCGGAGAAAAAATCAAAACGACCTTCAGTGTCTTAAAATAGGCCGGACAACAGACAACGAACGGTTACTGACAATAGCAGGTATTGATCCAAATGAAGCCGCTGACGATGACGACTTCTTTGTAATCGAGGATCCGCAGGAGAAGGTTGAGACCATAGGGGCGACTTTCCAGGAAGTATACAAGGCCATTGATATCATTGAACCTAATTATGACCTGGACAATCGCGTCTTGGTGCACAACTGCTACATTCGAAATGAAATAGAGAATTGGCGATCCTGAGGCTCTGGTTTCACCCGGTTTAGCAACGAAAATATGGCAAATAATGTCATTCCCAGAGAGGGTGACCTACCCCCCGTTCATTTCGAAGGAAGGACTCCATGAGATCTTCGACACAATCAGGGCTAAGAAATCAGTGGGGACCGATGGTATTCCGAACATCGTTCTTCGACATCTTCCTCTAGAAGCGGTGGACATCTACACCACCCTGTTTAATAATGCAATGAATAATGCACATTATCCAGCGCATTGGAAAACGGCAGTGGTTCAACCTATCCCCAAAAAGGGGAAGGATATATCCAATCCGGCGAATCTCCGGTCGATAAGTCCCCTTCCGAATATCAGTAAGGTTTTCGAAAAGGTAATCAATAGAGCTCTGTCTAGGTGGGTTGAGGACACACATATAGTTCCGGATAAACAATTCGGTTTTAATTCGGGACATGATATCTCACATGTCGCGTCTAAACTGGTGTCCGATATCCAATGGAATAAAGGCAAAAAGCAATGTACTGGTGCCTGCCTTGTTGACTTGGAGAAGGCCTTCGATACCGTATGGTTAGAGGGTCTTTTCTATAAGCTGACTAGGCTGGGGATCAGTAAAGTCGGAAACCATTCTCTTTAGGACGCCGTTGTCTAGAGCCTCTAGGGATACCAGAAAAAATTGGAGAAAGTTCTCGATTATTGGACAACACGGACAGCCTCTTGCCTGTCGAAATGTAGTCAGATACCTTGGAATCTGGCTAGATCAGTTTCTGTATTTTGGCAAAAATGGTAGATGCTGCCCTGGCCAGAGCTAAAGGTGCTTTTGCCCTTACAAAGAGACTGTTTTATAGCAGCCAACTCGATGCGAGGGTAAAGGTAATCTGCTACATGGCCCTTATTAGGCCCATGCTGGTATTTGGGTGTCCCGTGTGGTTCAATGTACGAGCAAGCGTAATGGAAAAGATTCGGGTGTTTGAGAGGGCTTGCCTTAGGGCTTGTCTTCGCTTGTACAGAACACCAGAGTCGGAGTACAAAAAATTTTATCCTAATGAGGTCCTTTACAACAGGGCGAACCTAATACGAGTGGACAACTTCGTAATTAAGCTGACTCGAAGGCACATTGCAAGAGCAATGACCTCGACGAATAACCTGATATCTGGGGCTTACTACCCCAATTACCTTTACCACGAGAGTGTGCGCTCTGACGGCTTCGTTCCACCGGAAGCATTCCTCTAGCTTGATCAGATAGGGTTGATCCAGGATAGATCAGCGGTTCCGTTAATCTTCCATGTCGCTCGGACAGCTGGGGACAGGCGACTCAACTACAACAGAGACGTCGCACACGGCAGTGTGGATTGGCCCAATGGGGCCAATAAGTTAGTATAAGATTGATAAGTAATTGTAAGCTAGCATTTAAGCATTTTTTGTTAGTATGTAAGAGTTAGTGATTAAGAAAATAAAATGCATTGAAAACTGAAACTCGGTCGTCATCACGGCTTCAGAGTGCAGGCAATTCGTCGCACCGTGGAAAAGTTTGAGTGCAAGTACACTCTTTTAGATCTTAAGCCACCAGTCAGACAGACATTGGTGTGAAATGAAGAAAACATGCCGTGAGTTCGCTAATTGGGCACCGGAAATGTTGGCCGGAGATCCGGATTTTTGCCAAAATATCATCTTTCGAGGCAAATTTTTAGCTCAGCGGCTATGTCAACAAGCACAATTTCCATTATTGGAGTGAATACAAACCATAAGTGTTCGGCCACGCATCACTGCATCCACAAAGATTGAGTGTTTGGTACGGTTTATGGCATGGCGGCATCATCGGACCTGATTTCTTTCGAAGTGAGGAAGGTGACATCGTTACCGTTAACGGTGTCAGGTATAGAGCAATGTTAACCGACTTTCTGTGATCAAGCCGTGAACGCCACACATATTGGACTGAGTCTTCAAAAATTGAACCGACCGCTTTAAGTACTGCCAGCGAAGCCTAAGAGGCCATTTGAATGATATGCTATTCCACACATAATGGCATGAACGTATCATCAAAATAAAGCCAGAATCAATTTTATATCTCACACTGTTGTTGTTTTATTTAAATTTTAAATTTCATTCTTATCTTGTCATCCTTTATATTGTGAAGAACTTGCGGAGGGGGCGAATCATTTGCGTCAGCCTAAATTAGGTCTTCCTGCGTCCTCGGTTGAGGCTTCATCATCATAATTGACAGTTGGATTTCATATGAACACAACTGCAGATGACATGACTTCTCAGGTTGCAGGCAGACCAAACAAATGCTACCCGACGTCTCTAAGACGTCTACAACCTTCTTGCTGTTCCTCAGTAGGAAAAATTGCAGGTTAGTTAATAGCGTCGTGACGGGACACTATACTTTTGATAAGCACTTAAATATGCCGGACATAATTTAATGCGACACTTGCTGTGAAAGTGAATGTAAATGTCCGGCTTGTGCTCACATCAGACTGCGGATACTCGGCGTTGATATGGTTGATGCTGATACTGTAAACACTTTATCACTGAAGTGCTTACTCATTTTTCTTCGAAAGAATTAAGGATTCCATTAAAAAAGAACTTTGCAAGTTGCACTTGATATTTCTAAAGCATTTGACACAGTCTGGCATCGACGACTCTCTTCTTCAATGGATTAGAAACTATCTTTCGGGACGTTCAATTCAAGTTGTCTTGGATGGTTTCAAGTTTAATATTCACAAAATAAATGCTGGTGTGCCCCAGGCCTCCGTCCTGTCTCAGACACTCTTTTTAATTTTTACCAATGATCTCTTTTCTGTCATTTCTAATACAATATATTCTTTTGCTGACGACAGTATTCTCGGCTTCTCATATTCGTTCCCCGACTCAAGTCTCTGTTCTTCGGCTATAGCAGCATAAATAATTGGGCAACTACGCGCAGAGTTGAAGTGCTGTCGTTAAAGCCAAATTTAAATACCCAGCCATTATCCACGAATGGCACTTGCATCGTCGAAACTAAAAAACTTTTCATTCTCGGTATGTGTGTCAATGACAACTTACGTTGGAATGACCACATATTCGATGTCACCTTGTTGTATTGCAATGTTCACCACCAGTGCTCTACCGAAATTGTAAGTAGCATTGCGCCCCTTCAAACTTTTACCCGTAACACCCGCCTCGCTATGAGTGCTCATCAGTTTCAGAATACTCTGAAATATCGTGTTTCTTTCCTAAGCCGTACAACTCGCTTATGGAATGCGCTGCCGAGCTATTTATTTCCTAGTCACATGCAAACATTTAAAACCAACGCACGTTGATATATCTCTTTTATCCCTTGCCAACTTCCATTCGCCCGTGTTATGTGCAAATGTCTTAATGATACATAAAATCTCTTGTGCGCGCGTCAATTGGTAAAAAAAAAAATATTACACGGAGTACCTAAGTACTCTATTCCGACAGAAAAAATAAGAAGGAATGTAGTCAGAATCAACGTTGCTAAATGTAGTGTTATTGCTGACGGTATTACCAGGCAAACCAAAAAGGTCAGTTAGCTCATTCACTAACTACGAGAAAAAAGGCTCTCGGACAGTTTAACGAAACATGGACAAATGCCGACATGGCAATTTTTCGAAAACTAGTTAACCTATTTTGCTAAAGTTTTGTGAGCTATTTAAGATATAAGTCTACTAAAGTCTACGAAATCTAAACATCATAACTAACAAAAATAATTAGGCAAATGCGTAGCTTTATTTTAATTTTATGATTTATTTTTTCATTGATAGAAAGTATTGAACTAAGAAAATACAATAAAACTATTATAAAATGTTAAATGAAAATTATTATTATTATTTTTTCTCGGCGAGAGCAGGTGAAAATCTTCCATCAGGCATTATGAGGATCGCAAACTCGTGCTCATAGTAGCGTGAGATTTTAACTCACTAAAAACACCTCCCTTCGTTAATTATGTTTACTGCCGCAACTATGTAAAACTTACCAACATAAAAACTTTTCATCACAATATAAGCTCCTTTGGTAGGTGACTTTCCATTGAAATATCCTACATGTTCCGCTTTTTTAACGCAGTTTCAATTTATCGTGCCAGGTCCAGAGGTTTCGTTCCTTGAAGACGGCGCAATAAAGTTTGTTCGTCCAGAATTTATAGGACTGTATGCCCGTCTAACCGGATCTTATGTTTTCTTGCGAAATTTCTTGCTTCATCTTTGACAGAAGTAACTCCAAGGTCACGATGTACAATTTCTCTTAGCACTTTATTTTCAATAGTTTGTAAAATACGAGTACTAATATTTGTTTTCTTGGTGCAACCCCAGAGTTGTATTCCATAAGTCCACACCGGTTAATCACCTGTCTATATAAAAGCAATTTCTAGTTCTTTACGTTTTTTTTTCATATTCGTCTTACATATGAGCTTTGCAGCGAGTGTCTTGCCTAAATATTTAGCCTCATTAGAAAACCGAATACAGACCGAGTTTAAGTGGATAGTCAGGTGATTTATTTTTCTGTAAATAAAGAATCTGTGCAAATTCGCCAGATCTTTGTCCAGTCATATACTTTTTTTAGAGCGCTTTTTTGCAGTTTTGCCGTTGATTCTTCTATTGTTTTTCCGACAGCTAACATGGCAGTGCCGTCGGCAAAGGTGGCAAGAACAGCCCCATCGACTTGTGGCATATCTCTTGTGAAGGGTTTTCCAATAGGGACTTGACAACTTTGAATTTAATTTGTGAACGCACTCTTTCACTAATAATCAAACTGTCACTGTCAATTTATTCAGTAAACTCAACATTTTCATCATGGTAAAGTACACGAACGAGCAAAGTCTGCAAATTATAAAAATTTTCTACCGAAATTCGGAGTCGGTTACTGCAACTCCAATTTTCGGTCGTAATTCTCGCCCTAGTAGACAGGCAATAACAAGTTTAGTGCAAAAATTTGAGTCTACATATTCGTTGTGTGATGTTGCCGTGTCAGTGAGAAGTGTCGAAAATATCGCTGCCGTTCAGGCGTCCGTAGCAAATGATCCAAATCAGTCAATACCACGGAGTTCTCAAGAATTGGGCATCGCTCAGACCACAGTATAGCGTATTTTGCGTAAGGATCTTGGTTTACACCCATACAAGATCAAGCTGACTCAAGAATTGAAGCCGATGGACCATTTGAAGCGACGTACGTTCTCCGATTGGGTTCTGGAGAAGATGCGTCAAGATGACGAATTTCATCGCAAAATCATCTTCAGTAACGAAGATCATTTTTGGCTCAATGGGTTAGTTAATAAGCAAAATATGCGTTATTGGTCAGGTGAAAATCCACATGTGCTTCATGAATCACCACTTCATTCACAAAAAACAACTGTTTGGTGCGGTTTGCATGCCGGCGGCGTTATTGGGCCATATTTTTTCGTCGACGATAACGATCGTCACGTTACTGTGAATGGTCAGCGTTATCGCGCCATTTTTGGCCCGAATTGGAAGATATGGACTTGGACGACTTGTAGTTTCAACAGGATGGTGCCACAAGCCACACAGCACACGCTACAATGGATTTATTGAAGAGTAAGTATGGTGAGCGTGTTATCTCAAGACATGGGCCAGTCGATTTGCCGCCTCGTTCGTACGATTTAACGCCGCTTGACTATTTTCTGTGGGGCTACGTTAAGTTATTGGTTTATGCCAACACGCCGACGACGTTGGAAGAGCTCAGAGCCAACATTGAACTCGAAATAGCGGCCGTTTCGGCCGAGTCGTTGAAAATTGGGTCCAACGAATCGACCGCTGCAAACGTGCCCGCGGTGGCCATATGAACGAAGTCGAGTTCCATTCATAAATGTTTTGATTGTACTTCAAACCGATAATAAAATTTTTGAAATATCTCGAATGGTTTGCGTTTTATTTAAAAAAAAAGAGTTGTCAAGTCCTTATTGGCAAACCCTATATATAAGTGATATAGGAGGGAACCGAGCACACCTCCCTGCGGTACACCGGTCAATATATCTTTAAACTGCGGTAAGTCATTTCCGTATCTAACACGAAAAATTCTATTTTTAAGATACCTAGTCAATATGTTGCAAATTTTCTATGGCAACATTTGCCGTAATTTTAACTTTAAATTTAGACCTTCGTGACAAACCTTGTTAAAGGCTTGTGAGACTTCAAGAAATACGCTTGAACAAATCTTTTTCTTTTCCACAGCTTTTTCAAATACGTCGGTAGTTCTGTGCACCTGGTCAATAGTTGAATGCTTAATCCGAAATCCAAATTGATGGTTGGGGATACGATGTTTGTCTTTAATAATTGGCATTAAACGTTTGAGCAGGATCCTCTCAAAAATGTTTATGAGTTTTTATCAGCCGGAGGTTTACCTGGTTTTAGCACCATAATTACTTTTGCAACTTTCCATTGGCACAGAACGTAGTCCAGCCTAAAAGCCGCGTTAATATTATGTAAAAGCTTAGTGAGTGCTTTTAAGGGCAACATTTTAAGGACTTCTCCGTTTATCAGGTCGTACCCGGGAGCTTTTTTCGGTTTTAAGTTCATTTAATAAAATTACGTATTTACTGCTCAATTTTTGTAGTTTTTTTAGAGTCTCTTTCAGCAGATTACAAAGTTTATTTGGACGTCTTTCATCCTGCGGAGCTCGAGTAAATTGCCAGTTTTTGCGTGCTTTCCGTTTTCTCCTTTACCATTTCTTTTATCTCTGGCGGGTAATTTGTGCTATTTTTCGCGGTTTTTTGTCGTTGATGAAGTGTGTTGTTCCACGCGTCAACTTCGATTTCAAGTTCAAGTGGTGATCTTATTGAGACGTTTAATTCCACATTATCTTCGATTTGTTTCCTGAATCAATTGTTAGAAATTACTTTAAAAAGGAAAAAATCGACAAGATCGGGTATTTTCATTGTGCCTGTCGGCCAATAAGTCGGCTTACCCTTCGAATGTTTTGTTCCATACCAGCTTCATAGACCAATTTTTTGGGAACACGTCGTAAGGACCAACAAGTGTGTTTAGCATTAAAGTCACCGCCAATTATAAAAGCAGATCCAAGCGAAATAAATATATTCTTGATAATATATTTTGTGACCTTTGATCGCGGAGGGAAGTAACTGGCTGAAATGGTAAAGCAATTGCGTTCGTTTTTTACGCGTACGGCGATTAGATGCACGGGTTCGAGCTCTATTTTTATATCTTCGTTATGCTCGATCGACTCTTTAATATATAAGGAGGATCCGCCTCTAGCATTTCCCGCTGGGTGATACGCGTAGTAATCCTTAAAACTCTTTATTTTTGCGCGCGACCCATTTTTCAAGCGGGTTTCGGAAAATAAAAAAAACCTCAATATCGTTGATACTAAGGAATAACTCTAATTCATTGAGTTTGCCTAAAACGCCATTAGCGTTCCAAGTAAGTAATTTTTGGTTTTCCTTTCTTTATTTTTTCGGGTAAGTTCGTTGTTTATTGAACCTATTTGCAATCATTGTTAACTTTTCGAAAATAAGTTCCTTTACTTTGTTTTGCTGCTCAAGTTAGAGAGTATAATGGAAAATACCTGAGATGCAGAGTCCCCTGATTCATCGGCCCTTTTAAAATTTAGTTTTGGTGGCTTGAGTTTGTTCATTCATTAAGTTCAGACGTGTTTAAATTTCGCCCTGCTAATTTATTTCCATTTAATTTTTTTTCCTGCCTAATTGCAATAATTCGCACAACCTATTTCTCGGTCATCGTCTTTTGTTGTGTTTTGCTGACTCGATTTGTTTATTAAAGTGAAATTAACAACTAACCCAATTCTCATTCACCGCCTTTTGTGTTTTAAAATTTCTCAACTGACCTACCCTAACTAAATCATCGTCATCATGTCTGAATTATGTGGAAGTGTGAATTGCTAACAAGTGACCTAAATGCTGTTATGGTGATCTGCAGTGGTCTTTGTAGCAAGTCGTTCCATGCCCTTTGCATTGGCTTGAGTAAAAGATCCATCGCGTACCTAAAAGATTTTAAAAACAACTTTTTGTTTTATTGTGATCACTCCGTCCCACATATTACTTGCTATTAAGTGTCTCAGTGATTCGGTCAGTAACTTTGCGGCAGAAAACAACCATGCCTTGAAATCAATGCATAAGCAATTTACAAAATATGATGATTTGTCAATTTCACTTGAGCAATCTGCAATCTATAACAAGAGTCAATTTAGAAACTTATCCATGCAGTTGGCTCAAAACAGTGACTTAATAAAACGAAATGACAAACATGACTTTAGTGAAGATTCAAAAAATTTTCTATCCCATAGTGTTAAATCAGTAATAAAATCTTACATCCCCACAATAACAGACTCTTTAAGTTCTCTTCGGTCTTCCCTCGATTTTCATCTTCAAAGCACATCCAGAAGCAGCGTTCCCTCTCTGCCTAATAATGATCAGTTGCTCATAAACATCATGTGCCAAATAAGCGATTTAAGCAACGAGATAACCGAATCACGCGCGCTGTTAATCGAAATTGCTGATCACATCCGGATAACTTCCAGTAAAATCGAAGATATACCGGTGCAATCCCAGCCCCCACCGACTGCATCATACAACACCTCGATTCTTACTGAGATGCTTGAATCTGCAATTATGGAACCACCAGTAACTCCTGGATCATCTTCTCCTCCACCACAACCCTCTTCGGTAAACGATGCTACTACACCAACTCCTGAACAATCTCAAGATTCGGAATCTGATGGACACTTTCGGAGTGGAACACGAGAATAAAAAAGTTGAACAATTTCAACAAAGCTGAGTCAGTTGCCTTTTTAATAAGAGATACACTACTCGATCGAAACAGGCTAACTAGTCTCTTCAAATCTAAATTTAAAATAGATGTCAGCAACTGCCGTAAGATCTCCACCAACACCTTCATGGTAAGCATCCCGTCAAAATATGAATGGATGTTTATCAACCCTGCTTCCGACGTTATCAATCTGGGTGGATTAACTATGGAAAGAATTAAACCGAATACAGGAAACAACAAACATCGCAAGGATACTACCTTTACCTCAAAATCCACTAAATCTAAAAAACAGAATAATGTTAATTTTAAGTCTAACCCTATACCGAAGCCTAACTCTTCAAAAAAAAACTCAACTCCTAATAAACAAGCTCCTGACGCAAATTGGAGTTTTAAAGTTGGGACATTTCCTGTCTTCATTCCTCCTTTAATCCATACTACCGATCGCGTATATACAAAACGTTCTTCCACCGCGTCCAACTCAATTCATAAGCGCGAATCTTTCAATCTAGATCCTCCTCCCAGTCATTTACAAAACCCAACATCTCCTCATTCCACTCATACAAAAACGGCATACCCCAACTTTATTCGCTCCCATATTTTAAATCCCTCCCCATGTTCTAAGCTAGACTTCCACCCTAATACCACACCACCTTCTTTTTTAGACCCCACTCTTCCTCCAAAGGCAAAGTTAACCAAGCACCTTATCGATTCTGGGGAAGATGGCCGATATGTTCTCTCTCGTTTAAGAGACCGCAGATTATATGATAATGTTCGCTTATATCTCGCCTACCTACATGACAAGCCTGACTCTGTCTTATGTTTTACGTTTTCATGAACAATTAGATATGACTCCTGATGACGTGGCTAATGATCTCTGTTCTTTTGCGTCTCATGTTAGCTCCAAAGGCATACTACACCTCCAGAGAACACGGTCTAGTTTCAAAAACTACCATCGCTCCTAACCCACCACTCAATTCTTTGCCGAAACCTCCCAAATATCTGTCCCTGTATTATCAAAACGTAAGAGGATTACGAACCAATATTTCTGCTATATATCTTAATTCGCAGATTCTGCCTTACGACATCTTTGCCCTCACAGAAACCAATCTCACCCCTGATATTAAGAATAATGAATTATTTTCCCTAGACTTCGATTTACATCGTGACGATGGTCTAGATAAAGAGGAGAATTTATATGGCCGTGGTGTACTTTTAGCTATACACTCTCGTCTCGAGTCTAGACTCTTTAAAAAATCGTCTACTGCATTCTTCGAATTCGTTTGCGCTAGAATTCCTATTTGCAAACGCAACCTATATATTTGTTGCTGCTATATTCGCCCCTCTCAACCAATTCAAGGTTACCAGCTAGCTGTTGATGCAATCGACTGCATTTTTAATGCTGCTGATCCCAATGACGTTGTTATTTCTTTAGGTGATTTTAATCTACCTAAGCTTCTCTGGACTCAGACTGATCAGTGCTACTATACTGCAACAAATCCTACCTCTGATAAAGAAAATCTTTTCATCGACTGCATAACTGACTCTGGTCTATATCAATTAAGTGGTGTCACCAATAACATCGGCAGACAACTCGACCTAGTCTTCGCCACTGATACAGATAACTGCGTCGTTTTAGAAAGTAAACATCTGCTTTCTAAGTTGGATAGTTACCACTCTCCCCTTTCTCTTACGCTGACATATGACTATGGTTTTAATCCCGTTTCCTGTGAATATTCTTACAGTTTTAATTTTCATAGGGCTAACTACGCCAAACTGAACAACCTCCTCAGTATGGTCAATTTTAACTTTCTCTACGATAGCCCTAACCTTGCGGTTAACGATGCTCTTGCATCCTTTTATACCGAAATTTTAAAATGTCACTCCCAATCTGTGCCTTTTTTACCCAAAAGGAATCCCCACCCTGGTATAATAAAGAGCTGCGATCTCTTCGTAACAAGAGAAATAAGATCTGGTATTCTTACTTAAAATCGCGTTCCGACACCGATTTCTTCTACTACCAGTCTGCCCAAATAAATTTCTCTGTACTTTGCCAAACTCTCTATGACAACTATTTAAGCCGAATGGACCACACACTCATTTCCGACCCAAAAAGATTATTATCCATCATCTCTAAATTTTCTTGATAGGTCTTCGCGCGATCCCCAAATTATTGCAAATCTCTTCGCAATTTTTTTTGGCCAAGCGTTCGCCATCCATTCCCAAGAGCCAGACCATTCTTACTTTTCGTACTTAAACAGTTGCCCACAAATAACTTTGGAATCCGTGTCTATAACTTTAGAGCAAGTTAGAGATAAAATAATAAAACTCAAAGATGATTATTCTGCTGGCCCTGATGATCTCCCCCCTATATTTTTAAAGAAATGTCAAATGCATCTAGCCCAACCTCTTACAGCTCTCTTTCAGCTTTCTATCACCCAGGGATTATTTCCTTCAACCTGGAAATGATCGTTTATTATTCCCCTACATAAAAAAGGTAGAAAAGACGATATTTCCAACTATCGACCAATTGCTAAGTTGTCCTGCATACCTAAGCTTTTTGAGAGCATTATCTATGACATAATGCTTTTCCATTGTAAATCTACGAGTATTGTTTCCCTAAACCAGCACGGATTTTTCAAAGGCAGATCTACTACCACCAACTTAACAGAATTCGTATCAAGCACTTTATGTGCACTGGAATCTGGAAATGAAGTTGATGTGATTGCCACCGATTTCAGCAAAGCCTTTGATAGAATTGCTCATGATATAATCCTTCTAAAATTAAAGGCTCTTGGTTTCCAGATAAACATTATAACTTGGGTTCAATCCTATTTAAATGAACGACTTTACTATTTAGGTCCATGGTTTCTGACCCAATTAAAGCCTCGTCTGGTGTCCCTCAAGGCAGCCACCTTGGTCCCTTATTATTTATTCTGTCCATTAATGATGTTGCTTGTATCATTAAAAATTCATACATATCTGTTTACTCAGATGATATGAAAATATTTAGATATATATCATCTTCCTCAGACAGCCTACTTCTGCAGCAAGATCTAGACAGGTTTTGTACTTGGTGTCAGAAGAATTTTCCTGAGCTTAACGTCAATAAGTGTCAGGCTATAACTTATACCCGTAAACGCCTCCCTACTTCACCTCGTTGCTATCTAATTTTTAATCTACCTGTTCCCTTAGTGAATGACTTGCGCGATTTAGGTGTTATCTGCGACAAGGAACTCAATTTCCGTTCTCACATTGATAGTATAATAAAAAAAGCCAACTCTGCCTAAGGAGTCTAAGGAGTTTTCCAATCCTTATGCTACCAAATCTCTTTACATAACCTTTGTTAGGCCTCTTCTTGAATATGCCAGCCAAGTTTGGTCACACTACTACAGAACTCACATCCTCCGGATAGAAGCTGTTCAACGCAGGTTTTTACGGTTTGCTTTACGTGGTCTTCCCTGGGATGATAGCCAAAACTTACCACCTTACACTGACCGGCTGAAACTTATAAATTTACAACCCCTTTCTATACGCCGAAAAGTTGCCGACTTTCTCTTTATTCATCAAATTTTAGTAGGTAATATCGATTGTCCTTCCTTACTTCAAATTATTTCTTTTAACACCAATCCCCGCAATCTTAGGTCCGTGCCACTTTTCCGGCTCAATCTTCACAGAACGAATTACGGACACCTGGAGCCAATGTCTAGGATGCTTCGCGAAGTTAACGATATTCTGCCTCTCTTCAACTACCATCTCAGCAAACTCTCCCTCAAGAACATACTTATTTCCACCTATGCATCACGTCCTAACTTTCTTTAACCGCTCCCACCCTTTAGTTTTTAAGTGAAAATGTTAGTTTTAAGTAAATGTTTGCTTGCAATAAGCTTAATAAATTGACCCGGGCCGCAAAATTAAAGTCAAATCAAAAATTGGGTATATGTTAGATTGCCCGATAGTTTACGTGTAACGCTTGGCGGTCTTTCTTCAGACATTTTCGCCTTAATGTTTTCAATAACAGAGACATTTGGTGTTTCTTTTGGTTTTGTTATTTTATCGTCTGTTTTGCAGCTCTCTGAAGAATTTGTCTGCTTACAACACAATCCTTTCAGAGATGAGTTTCTGCGCATTTGACACAACGCGGTTAAATCGCAGTTAAACGTTTGCACTGCGGAATTAATTTTGTGCTTTTGCGCAAAGGCTCAATTTTAATGACGATATTGAGGATTGCTTTTATGTAATGAAAATTATAACAAAATATTAAATTACTAATTTACAAAATTAAATTAATTCATTTAACTAAAAGAAAAGTGAAAATTCACAGGTTAAATAAATAAAGAATGGCTAGAACTGTTTGCTCTGAATCTGAAAAGGATATATTTTAACTCCCTTTGGAAAATTGGTCTCTATAATCGGATTAAGAAATCAAACTCAAGAGGTTGCCTCAATTTGCTTGTTTAGTAGTGCATTTCTAAATTAACGTACTAGTCTCCATTTTCTGCCATTCCATCTCATTCTTAGTATCACTAGTATCGGATTGACAATGATCTCCAATCGTTGAATGATCAAGCGCTTCTGGAAAAGCTTACTACCGGAATCTACAGACCATATTGGCTTCATTTTTGAATTATAAGTATCAGATGCTATAAGACTTCCTCAGTAATGTATATGTTATGTACTCATATAAGGTTCAATTTTCTAGATTTGTGTTCTCTAAATTTTCGAAAATCTTTATTTCGAGGTGTCTGTGATTTCTCGGATAATTATTCAATTGGTATCAACATTTTCTTGATTAGATCCTCGCCATGGGTAAACCGTTGTGGACAGTTGCTGGCATATAATACCAGGAGTTCAAAGACACGAACAGATGGGCCGTTTCTCTGGCGAAGAAAGCAAACTTTTCTGCATGAATTGCCATTCCAAAGGAAATACAATACAATAGCTTGGAGAATCAGTGCGTTCATCAATTCCAGAGTTTTCGGATGAAATTATGGGATTTTGGAGGAATTTTTCGGGCAGTATTTCCATCATTTGCAGTGCCTTTTCCCTGTCAGACTTGATCTACAGTCAATCCCAGTTAATTTTGAATCGATAAATTTGATGATATCGTTATCCATTTCCTAAATCCCAAATTACGAGTGTATGAAATTTGAAGCAGGCACGTTGTAAAATTCCTCGTTAGGATTTTTTTTATTTTTTTAAATTTTAAAGTCTTTGGGGCCTGCTGAACATACATATAACATAGAGCAGCGCATAGCTGAAGAAGTTTGGGTTATAGCAATGCATATTATCCCATCTACCATCGTCATAATGAACTCATGTTTGACTTCAACAGGACCTGTGGTAGTGGGCAGTTGTGAAGATATTTGAACCCTAATTCTATTAACTTCTTGAATTATGACTTCAGGCGTTTCTTTGCAGAAGCAAAATCTAAAAGCTGGTTGACGAAGCTTTTTTTATTTTCCCATACAACATTTAATTATCCAAGTGAATCAATTAATTTTATGGGGACAACAGAAGTAACAAAAACGGAATAATCATCCCAGATACCAGTGCCCGTTTCTTGTTCCATACCTTGCTTATACAAGCTCTGGCCAGAAGCTCCATCACATCGCCATTTACTGGCTAAATAATTTGTTCATTTTCTTCATTCGAATTTAATAATTTAAAGATTGTTTTGATAGTGTGGGCAAGTAGGCTTTGAAGATTGATTTGGGCTTCTTTTTCATTAGTGATTATTGATTCTTTATCGGGATAACATGAAATTGAGTTATATAATACAGGATGGAGACAATGAAGTGTCTGCGTTTGCAATGTTTCTTAGCTGTTGGTATTATCGCTTTGAAAGATCCAAGAAAGTCATAAGTGATAAAGGCTTGTCTGGTGTATGTGTTTCTAATCTTCTTATTTAATTTTCACAACTTACTTAGGTGCCGCTACAGTTCGGGGTGAACCAGGGCCTCAACTAACAAGCCTCTCCAATTAGTTCGATATTTAGCTGACTACCTCCAGTCGCGCCACCTAAGTCGGTAAGCTCCCCTTCTACGTGTGCGCGCCACCTAAGGTGAGGCCTTCGTCTACTGGGTTGTCCCCCGGGTTAGATTTTAGAACTCTGCGGGAGAGCATTGGTGTCCATCCGGTCTACAAGTCCTAGCCATCTCAGGCCACTGACACACGTAGTTTTCTGACTATGATGACTCGATGACGCTGTGCAGCTCGTATATTTCGTCGTTTAATCTACTCTTCCGAAGTCCCTCAACGCAAGGGGGACCGAATATTTTTCCCTCGAAACGTCTATCTCCATTCGCTTTCGATAGAGTCCATGCTTCGGTGCCATAAAGTCGGACGGGGATGATCGAGGTATTAGAGTCTCTTTAGTTTATCGGGATAGAACTCTACTACTCAATTGCCTTTATTTCTGCTGAGTTGTTGTTGTCAGAACTTATAGCAGAGCCAAGGTAGACACAGTCGTTTACTACCTGTCGACCGTGACGTTATTGTGTGCCCTTCTTCTTGACAGCATCAACTTGGTTTTGCCCTCATTTACAGCTAAACCCATTTTGGTTGTTTCCGTTTCAATACTAGTTAAAGTAACCGTGACAACCCGCTGAGTTCTACCAATTATGTGGATATCGCTATCAGATATCGGATGCGTAGTTGCACAGACTTTAGAGAGATTGAAAGATTGTGCCTCCAGAATGTGAGTTCCGCACAACTCTCTCAAGTATGATGTCAAAGAAACCACATTACAGCGCGTATAAGGTTTTGATATCAAAATTTCTTTGATATCAAAGGTCTCGGTTCAGTCGTTATCGAACTTGACGGAGCAGCGAGCGTTCTCAATCGTCATTCTGCACAGATGGACGCGTTTGACAGGAATGCCAAACCAAGACATGGCTCTACATAGCTCGTCTCTATATATACTGTCATATGCGGCCTTAAAATCGATGAAAAATGGGTAGCGAAGAAGATTTGGCGCGATTATGGACTTTACTGGTCAAAAAACGCACTGATAGGGACAAAGCAGGTTGTTGATGAAGTGTTTCAGACGTTCACACGGCAAATAAGATCTTGCATCCAATGTTCAGGATAGTTGGCACGGTTGAAGGGGTCTCCTTTTTTTGACCAGGCATTCGACCAGGCTGAGATTCTATTCATCAAGCATACACTCTTCTGACCAGATCTGAGAGATGAGTTGGTTTTGGCCCTCCACAAAGTCATTTCCAGCAGCTTTGTTGGATATAAGCTTAGATAGTGCTATGCTTACTGCATTTCTAAGTTGAATGATTTATTCGCAGATTGAAGTATGTTTTTCCATATTCTCAACACCGACTGTGACTTTTCCGTCAGATTTACGTGGCTTTTTTTTCTTTCGGAACAGAGCACTCAGCCAAAGAGGTAGTCTATTATACTGCTCGTATGTTCGTTTTACTGAAATTTTTTAATCTTCCGTAGAAGGATGAGCAACCGTTTCAGTGCCAGGACCCATTACATCACCGCAGAATATCTGAAACTTGATGTAAATGCAGGTAGAACCCTCAAAAATTAATATACCACAGTTTTGTACTCATATGACATGACTACTCCTTGGACGCGTGCTAATTATAAAAAAAATACATCGTAGTATGCTGTGTCACTTATGCTTAGTACACTTAAGTCCTTAGAAAAAGCCTGGTGCCCGGTTACGATGCCAGCAAGTAGTCTACAGTCTTTCCTAACACCCAACTCTCACTGGAAGCCCTCTCTGCATGCTCTTATACGAGTACATGAATTAAGTTAGACTAATTGGTCTAATTGGCGTGTAGCCTGATTTTTGGTACAAAGAGCACTCTCACTGTTAGCCAGGGGTTCAGTTTGTATGTCAATGGCAGGATAGTAGTGACAATTTTCTTCACAAGCAGCATCTGCCTTATACTTTTTGAAGTACGGCTGGATATATGCCATCGGTGCCTGAGCCCATTAAAGTAGGCAACAAGATACTTGGTGACAGATACCACCTACTGAGCGTTATGTTACTCAGTTCACTTAAAGGTTCTGTGATTGGACCTGGTTCTGAGCCGCTCCTGACCAGGTTCCTTTGGAAGTGAGTCTCAAGCATGAGACAGAAGGTTTCTGCTTTCGAGTCAGTGTAGATGCCATCAGGTCTTTTGAGTGTTTCCAAGGGGCAAGTGAGGATCTTTTTGCAAAAATTCTTAAGTAACAGTTTTCGTCATCTGAAATAGATTCGATGTGTAAGGATTCTAGTCCTCCACCATATTATTCTTAAGAAGTTTTTTTCTTCAATATCATACTTGAAAGAATTGTGAGTAACTCACGAGCGAATACTGGAAGCACAATCTTTCAAAAGTCTGTGTAACTACTAATATACCATACGTTGATGATATTGAAATAATTTTCTGAATTCCACGAGCTGTCACCGGCTGTCGACAAGAAGGAACACATAACATCGAAAAATTGGCCAGAATGTCACAGTCGAAGCTATAACTAGTAAGGAAATTTGTCTACCTTGGCTCTGTCATCAATTCTATCAATAACACAAGAAGAAGCTCAGTAGAAATAAAACGAAGTATCATTCCTGCCAATCGCTATTTCTGAGGGGTAGTAATGCCATATATCGAACCAATAAGGAGACGCTATGTAATCCCTACTTTATGGCGCTGAAGCATGGCCTCTATCGAAAGCGAATGGAGATATCCTCGGTTGTTTCGAGGGGAATATTTTTCATACAATATTAGGCCACAAGTTTGCGTTGGCAGGCTTTGGAAGAGAAGTTTAATACTGCAGTTGGCGGTCTCATAAAGCTAATGAAAAAGTTGTATCTAAACGTAGAATACACCTCCTTAGTTGTTTCGAGGCATATGACTGTTCTTGAGATGTACAGAACTGACGCTTCAGTCATCGGGGTATACGCGGGTCCATCATAGTCATGTAAGAACCAATTCTGCCAGCGGAAAGTTGTTTTCGGTTGTCGTTTCATGGACGTTGTACTTTCCGACTAGTCATCCATAGTTATCTTCCATACCAAACTTAGCACTTAAATCCCTTTGCCTATCAATGCGATAAGTCAATTAAGCAATGTCAATAAGGTAGATTGTAGATTACGTGGTTTTCTACTAAAGTTTTAAGCCGTCTTTCAACGACGAATCCGCCTCTTCACATATGCAATAGTAAATATTGCATATTTTCACTATTAGCATGCTTATTCCTATCCAGACTAGAGAATGTACAACGTCTAAATATAGACTATAGTCTAAACGCAATTTAGAAAGGCCTTACCCAAGATGTCGCAAGCAGTACTCTACACAGTATGCTTAACTGCAACCAACTAGCTTGGGACTGAGTTGACTATAAAGGCATGCTGGTTGAGGCTTAGGAGCTTCCGGATCTATTAGATCCCATAAGAAAAGTAAGTATTCCTTAACCTATTCCTGACCTTTTCTTACTTCTAAGGTATCCATTGTACGTTATCCGTTTTCATTATATTTTATTATATTTTAATTCTGGTGGCCCTTCATCAAAGGTTTGTGTCTTCTCCGTACAGATCGGTCCACACTTGATAGACTTTTTAAACAAATGCTAAATCCTCTGACCTAGGAGGCGATGCTCTTACTGTTCATCCACGACACGGAGATTGCGTAGACCGGCAGTCTGGTTGGGGAATTTCACCACTGCTATTGAACCTGACTAATCATCCCCTAACCACGAGTTCTTACAATAGAAATCGATTAAAGTGGCTCTGTTATGTGTGCTAAGGAGCCCCTGCTTCCCAGGTCAGGAAGATATGTCCTTCAATCTATTAGCTTCAAGTATTCACTAATTTCTATAAATTCTGAACCGAATTTACAGCATTATCTTACAATATCATGACATTTAACAAGATGTATAAGTAACCGTATACACATACACATACACATACACATGTAACAAGATGACTAGAAAAATTACAATTACGAGTAAACAGAAAATGAAATTGGATTTAGCTTACCAGAGCTAAAGCTGCCGTTCCATTATTTTCAATGGATAAGTGTTCCTGCATGCTCCTTAACGTGTATTTATAGTGCTCCATGTCTGCATAAGGGGAGCAGAATATAGAATTATATAACTGCTATAAGAAATTAAGTGAAGATACGGGCCAACAGATAAGCACCAGCTTACTGAAGTCATTCGATATCTTTAGCCTTGCAAAATTAAGCACATTACGAATATGTTTGTGATACATTTTTGGGATTTACTTATGTAATTAAGTTGAGATACTCGTATCTTGTGACGATGTACACATTCGTAAGGCGTTTGTAATTATTAATACTCCACTTAAAACCTATACATGTTTCTCCTGCTCCAATGAGATGTTGCAAGAGGTGCTTATTCTTGATCATTTGATTACCATCAAAGCGTTAGGAAATTTGTGCTCATATACATGAGAAATCAATAGATGCTGGTGTGTGAATGTGTTTTTTGTGAATGAATATTTGATGCAGAGGTAATTAACTTCAATCAATATTCGGTTTTAAGACATTTTAAGCTGTTCGTCCTACCACAAGCCAACTTCTAGGAGTACACGTATGCATTTTGGTATGGTTGTTGGAAAATACTTTGTGTCGGTCTACTTTACCTATTGTAAAAGCATGGCCTCAAGGCAACAGAAAGGATCCCATAATCTCGGCTGGCTTAATTGGCTGGGTCAGCTAATTATATTTGGAGTAATTCGGTGCTACAGTTGTGTAGAAATTTCTACCATTTGTGAAATCATATGCATTGACATAGGCTACCTTTTGACCAACAGAGTCGTGATCAAATGAGAAGGAAGAGCTCAGTCAAGCGATTGGCACATCTAGGCACAAAGGGATGTGTATCAAATTGAAACAAGAAATACGTATATTCGCACATTTCTTGCCTTCGGAAACAACATTACCAACTCTGCTCATACCTCTTTCATAGAAAGCTCATCTGAAACTACAAGCTCACTACAGTCAGCTAAGAAATTTATTTTCTATGAGACTCGGATCTAACTGTACCACCTTGATCAAGAATGGTTCCCGGAATTTATTCAGAAAATTAAAAATACAAGTTTATTCATCTAAATCTATATTGTCCCCTTCAAAGGAATCCCCATCGACTGCAACACACTTATGCCAGCGATTGATTCAATCCTCGAAACATTTTTTGTATTCGGTTTTAGGTATGTCCATGAGTGCTTCCTGCGATTTTTCCATTACTTCCTCTCGGCTGCTGAAACGCGTTCCCCGTAGTGGTTTTTTAACTCGATTGAACAGAAAGAAGTCACAGGGAGCCAAATCAGGTGAATTCGGTGGGTGTTGGATGGTATTTGTTGCATTTTTTGTCAAAAAATTACGAATAATGATGGCGCTGTGCGACGGTGCGCTATCATGGTGCAAAATCCACGAGTTTTCTGCCCACAATTCTGGTCTCTTTCGGCGAATTGCTTTACGCAAACGTCCAAATAATACTCTTTGCTTCTGGCAAAAATTCATGATGCACTACACCGTTGTAATCCATGAAAACCGTGAGCATTGCCTTTTTTTTTGACTGAAAACGACGTGGTTTTTTGGTCTCGGCTGATTTGGTGAACGCCATTCACTTGCCTGATGTCTGGATTGTGTGTCGTACTCATAAACCTACGTCTCGTCTCCAGTAATGATTCTTTTGATGAATGTGGGATCGGATTCAGCCTCGCAAATCATCTCTTTTGCGACGTCAACACAGTCTCTTTTTTGCATGAAATGGAGGTCTTTTGGCACCAACTTTGCTGCTACACGACGGAAACCCAAATCATTAACCAAAATGTCTTGGACGGATACATATGCAATGTTCAAGTCCTCCGCTATCTATCTGATGGTTCAATTGCGGTTATTGACCAACATTTCTTTTATTCCAACAATGTTTTCGTCGGTTTTCGATGTCAATGGTCTGCCACTGCGTTCATCATCTTCGATTGACTCACGACCACTTTTGAATCGCTCGTGCCACTGGTAAACGACCGTTTTCTTTAGAGAATCGTTGCCGAAACACTTTTCCAACATTTCCAACTTTCGCGCACCATTAAATCCGTTTTTTACACAAAATTTAATACAAGTTCGTTGTTGCATCCATTTCTAAAATTGTAAAAAATCGCCATACTTAAATGTGTACTCTTGTCTACGTAACTTTTGCAAATGTCAAACTATGACGCTAAGATTTAGAGAGGAGATCAACCAACAAATTTACCAAATTAACAAAAAAAAAAAACTCAAATCGCAATAATGGGAGCGCCACACGGTGGTTATTCCGGGAACTTTTTAATCGAGGTGGTATATGCGATTTGAGAGCGCTAAGAAGTTATCCTGCATTAAACACAGAAAATTCTTCTACAGCTACTCATCTTTGTCAGCAAAATTGTACCTTCTAAGGCTTAGGAGCATCCACCATTGGAGGGATCAAAAAGCTATCTTTAAACCATCCGTAAAGATGGAAATTGAATTTCCTACATTCGTTTATTTCTGGTAATTAAAGTAAACGTTGAATTCAATTTCAATTGAAGTTCGATTGGTTGGGGGATATAGGGTGAGCAACCTGGCATATCACACATTTAGTTCTGTCCATTGCTGTGTGTCTCTCATCATGAGGCTAGAGAAATATAATTGCAATCTGCATGCCGAAAAAGTTTATAAATAGCAAATGTCGAGGCGTTGCTGGAGAAGTTTTTAACGCGCTACTGATACTCAAGCACGTTACGTTTTTTCTTCCTCCCTAAATTTCCTTCGCCCTGGCTGTGTACAAACATTTTAAGGGTACACAAAAACTTTGAGCGCGCGCTCATGTTAAAAAAAAAAAAAAAGAAAACAGGTCACCAAACGGCTATTCCATAAGCGAGAATCGGTAACAGGATAGTTATGTGGACTCAGTGCTTAACTTTGAGTTGTAAGCATCATCTTGAGCTACTTTTTTCGCTATGAAACATGCTCTTTCGGCGCAGTTTGCGGATGGTTTCTCTCTTGTTCAGCTTTCAGAATGCAAATCAAGACACCTCTCATTTGTAGTTCTTTGAGGATGCCTAATTAATGCGTTCTGATCTTGATCATTTTTCACATTCATCTCTACGGTTAGTGTACAGTCGTGATGTGCTTTTGCGTCGCAGTCAAGCAACTATTTTCTTCTGATTTTATGCGACATCATCAACCAGCTACCTGTAGTTTCTGGGTTTCCTGACTGGTACCCAGATGCAAACCATTCCCTTATGCTATGCGTGGTTGTCAAATCTGTGCTATATTGAGGGAAGAAAGGGAGATAAAGTTCTGATCTGGCATTAATACTCGTATATCTGTATAAGGCCTGGGTATGCTTTCTTTTAATGGCAGACAGAATATGTCATATTTAGGTGCCTTTGTGCCGGCAATGAGTTCTCAAGAGACGCTATTTCGGACAAGTCAAGTGTGCACCGCTGTCAGTGAGGCAGGTTATGCTGTTTGTTTGTTTGAGGCTGCGAGTTTGACTTGGTGGGAGAGATATCTTGAGAAAAAAAGGATTTTCCCTTGACAGGCTTCAAAAGTTTACTGGAGAATGCGCACTTAATGGGTCAGTCACGGGATTCTGCACTTTCTTGAACAGCGTTATCACTTCATCTTAAACACTTAAGTTAATGGTGAAATTCCTTACCCTGAGCAAGAGAATGAATTCGCCTGTCAAGAAGAGGATAAAGTATCGTAGTTAGCGGCGCAGTGGTCTGGGAGAAGCTTCCAGTCGGTGACTGAAAGTTTAGGGTTTCGATGTATTAAAATCTTTAGAATTGTAATTGCCTATCTAGATTCCTTACCTACCATAAACTTGCAGTTTAACTCTTGGTCAAACCTTACCAAGACCGCCCACGGCAGTCTCAATTAAATCTATTGAGTTGAGGACATAACACAGCACTAGCTAGAGCATTCGTTGATTATGATTCTCCAGTCAAGATTGGATATATCGAGAGCCGGAACTACGCCACTGTACCATATTTACCTTTTTCAGATGGTAAGCAGCTCGGCTGTGGATTTGCGCCTTATTAGGAATTAGCCAGGTACGACCATTGACATACTCTCTCTATTGACATTCTTATTTGCTTAATTTGAGGGCTCTAAAGTCCGAGGCAGACCTAGGCCTCAATAAGTCTGTCCTGATGTCTGCCAACTGTTTCTAATTTTAGGCGCCTAGATGATTGAGGTTTCTCTGCACTTATGCGCTCCATTAGAGATGAGATCTCTCTCTCTGCTACGATTACTTCGGTTATGGAGCGCTGTTGTCCACTCGTTCTACATGTCTCAGTCACTCAAGCCGATCAATCTTGGCTCTTTAAACTAAATCCAAAGTAGGAAGATCCAGCCACTCCTGTACTAAAGATTACAGACATATAATTCTTCGAAGAAAGAACCAAAAAGCATTAGGGGCATTCTACACATGCCAAAGAATTTCTGGTAAACGTTCACTGGATATACATACTAGTACATGGCCATTCTCACCTATGGTGGGCTCGTTTGGTGGAAAGCCGTAGAGGAGACTAGTTTTCTCAAAATACTCACATAAGTTTAAAGACTAGCGTGTGTCGCTGTAACAGAAGCGTTAAGGCCCATTCCTCAAGCTGCACTAAAGATAAAGATAATGCTCAACCTCCTTCCTCTAGACGAATTTCTGAAATTCACGGCTTCCAAAAGTTTGATCAGAATAAGGCCTATAATACAGGAGTACGAACCATCAAAACTTACGAAGTGTAGCGACTACATGGGGACTTTGATAAGAGTGTCTCCGCATCATTTCCTAGTAGGCATGACTGGTTATCTAACACTGCCACCAACAACTGAAAACTCCACCTCTGCCTCCAAAATGTGTGAAATGCCACAAATGTAGGATTTTTCAGGCAGAAATATTTGCCATTCGTAAAGCTCATGGAACTTGATCCCTCAGATCCCTCGTCAAGCAGCCAAAAAAGCTATGACAAGTGAAACCACCAAATCAATAGAGGAACAAAAATGTTGTCAAACACAAATCAAAGTGAAAGGGAAGGAAAAAAACAAATGAACTAACAAGAGAAGGTGCTTCTCTGCACAGGAGTAACACACACAACGACATATTTATTTACCTATTGAAATCTTGAAACGCAAAATGAATGTTATAGCTATATACTGGTCCAGCAAAGCATGAATTTCCAGGAGTGGTTTCATCTCATGGCCCTTTGGCCAAACCTAAACGGCGGGACAACGCTTACGCTCCTCGAAGTCAACAAAGAAGACATCCGTATCACTGCAGGTTTCACGATTATTGCAGAAGCTGTAGGAACGAAGAGGGAATAGAGATTAAAACACAGTTGCTGTGCCACTGCCCTAACAAGTTGTAAGTAGGTTAAGTAGATTAAGATTTATTTTTAGGTAGTTTGTAGGCTTTAGTTTTAAGTTTTATACAAAATTAAAAAATGTCCATATACTAAGTTTTTGATTAAAATTTATTTTCTTAGTTTTAGTATTAATTAACATTAAAATAGAAATAAAAGTAGACTGTAAGATTCGTCGAAAGACATAGTTTAAGTGTTAGGTTTAACTTAGAGTACCCGCATGGGGCCAGTAAGTTAGAATAAGATTATTTGTAAGTAATTTAAGCTAATTTTTAAGCGTTTTTTGTTTAGCATATAAGAGTAATTTAAGGTAAAAAATAAAAATGCATAAAAACTGAAAACTGAACTGACTGCCCTAACAAGTTGAAACGAATGCCTTCCACCCTTTGGCAAAGCTTGTTTCCTCAGTTAGATAGCTCTAGATTGAGACTAGTAATGGCTTCTATTGGAGCCTCGCCTCTTCTATTAGTGTAGTGCTATTTCATTCGACAGCCCTAAGCTAAGGTTCCGAAGGTTGAAATATTTATTGACTTTGTTCTAAGTTTGGCAGAAAGGTTAACTAACATTTTATTCTGCTATTCTAATGCTTGGTATAGCAGAGCAGATGAAGAAATCGAATACTTTGGCGTATACGATTTCTAGACGCTTTCAGGAGTCCTGCCGTTCGAGGGGTAGCTTCCCCATTTACTTATTTGCTAATCGTCTTCCATTGTCGGTTTAGGATTTGTGTTGTTCGTAGATGAGGATAACATCTTCTCACAGATATGGGTTCAGTATTCGTCGCAGCAGGTCCAAATCCTGTTTGATCTTTGCTAGAATTATGGCAAAAGTCCAAGAATTTTTGTATGTGAAGTGCTTGTTTTTTTTTTTTTTTTTTTTAACATTTACTTAATGAAGGAATATATGTATTTGTATCATATATACTGCCTACGTAAGGTTTCCTTTTTATCCTACAAAAGAAAACACAACAACCAAAGAAGTTGGTAATTAATCAAATATCATACATACATACATACGTACGAGTATAGAGACGAGCATTTCGTTTTCGGCTCACGATGTGTCGGGTTCATTTTCAGAGGTCATTAATCTCTGTTAAATTTTAATAAAGATACTGAACCATTTTCTCCAAAAACCTAAATATGTACAAGCGGCGGCGTGCTGAGAAACCTTAATGCCAAGCTAATCGCTATTTGAACTCTCTGTGTATAGTATTATTTGCCTAATTCATTCAAAGGGAGCAAATTACAACGAAAGAAAGCAAAAATGTTTACAAATCAATAGACCAGATAGCCTGTACATTTTCAAGTACATTTCCTGTGTATGTATTGAAAAGCAAAGTCTAAAAAAATCAAACAAAGAAATTTCTTAAGTTATACAAAAGTCTAACGAATTTGTTAAAGGACATTGATGGACTATGTGGGTCGGTGTTAGTATATTGCTTACCATTCAGTTTGGTAGAAAAGGAATTTCCGTAGCAATCATGGAATTCAAATACGGAGTACAGCTCCTTGTAAGCCCCAACAAACTTTCTCCATTATTTTGTTTGGAATTTTCAAAATCGACAACATTGGTGGATTATCTGCATTTAAAAAAATTAGCTAAAGTGGCAGCGAATAGAAGAAACTAGATAACTTCTAAACAGGCAATTACTAGTAAAAATTATTTGGATGGAGACCCGGATCCTTGCTGACCTAAGGCTAACGAATCTTTTTCGAATATCGAAAGGTGAAGCCGGAACAGCAGAACGAAAGAAGTAAACCATTAACTGAATTAATGCCTGATGGTTCTCAGTTTCCTACTTGAAAAATTACTTCTACGGTGATGAAGTCAAAAGTGGCTCCCAAGCACCTTCTGCAAATAAGTCGAAGAGTCGAATATTAAGAACATCCTTTACTAACTATGATGGCACTGAAGTCCAGGGTGGAGCTGGGTTTCAATCAATTAACCCCACCAGTTCTGTACCCTACCGCTGTACATATCTTAGCCAACGCTGGCGACTGAGAAGCACTTTTCAGTCCAAATCTATGTCATTGTACGAGTACACCTCGTAGAGTTCGTTGTTATATCTTTTCTTTCAAAACCCGCCAACACGGTTGGAATCACTTGAAGAACATTGCATTCAAAATGACTAACGATATCTTCATCCGTCTTTACTAATATCAGTCATACAGCAAGACTGGAATGACTAGGTCTGTCTTAAGCATACAGACTCTTCTTAGTGTTACTTGACAACGCTTTATCACCCAGTTGTCTTATTAGGTGAAAGGCACATCGATTGGCAGGAGTAACTCTCCATTTGATTGACGAGGTGTCAATGTCAGAGTTAGAGTTGTCCGATTCGTCGGTTTTGTCCATATTCACAGCTGAACTCATTTCTTCCTCTTCTGCTCCAATACTCGTAAACACCACTGATAGCTTGCCGCGTCTTGCCAATGATGTAATTAATTGCGCAGACTTTTACAAAATTGTGGGTCTAATGTTAGCTTGTGAGTTTCAGTCAATTTTTTTTAAGTATGGCGTTAAACGAGCCATATGACTGCGCATTACTTTGTCTAAACTGTTTTTTGATTTCAATGAGAGTGCTTCCAACTTCAACGAAAATGAAGTTGCCATCATCTTAACTGCTAAACTCGTAAATGAAATCGAAAGTGTTTAAAAAACGCGACAGCCTAATGACAATAAAACTGGTATTAGAACACGTAACCTAGAATGTTGTTAGCGCATTGATTCTGATTGATTATTATTATTTATAGTGAACAGTTGGTAAATAAAATACGTTGGCGCGTCTTTGATGGGCTTTTAAATGTGTTGGAACATAAGAGCAAGAAATGCTTTTCATCGGTGCAAACTTAAATGGACACAACTGCCAATCGAACCACAAATAAGAAGACTGCCGTTTCGGAAATGGCTGAAAAATGAAGAACCCAGCAAGAGAAGATATACAGGGTGACGCATAATTAGTGATATGGTTGAACAATATTTTTTTCTTCCAGAATTGGCTTTGAAAAATTTGGGAAATTTATGGGGGAGAGACTTTATTTTAAGAAGCAGCATTCAATTATTCTGGGTCAAAGATTTTTTTATGTTTGAAATGCGCCCTTTTCAGCAAAGGGCAGTTCGAAAAGAGGATGCGAGCAAGAATAGGGGAAGAACAATATACTTCCAGAAGTTGATGATGTCTAGGCGATCCTATAAGATGCACTTGGTTCACGAATAAAAATAAAATGATCCAGAAATACGCATTCAATAGATATGCTTAGCGTTTTCAAGAATTAATCCGAGAGAACAATGAGTTTATTCACAACTTCATGATGGGCGATGAGGACTATTTCACTTAAATGGTCATGTGAATAAACAAAACTGTAGAATATCGGGCACCCAAAATCCAAAAATAATTGTTGAACATCAAACGCACCCATTTAGGTGTGGAGTAACCTCAGGAAGTTGTGGTTAATGTGAATGGCATCTAATACTGGGCAATGATTGAACATATCTTAAGGCCAGAGATGAAGAACAAACCACTTTCCAACAAGATGGAGTCACAGCTCACACGCAGCTGTCAAACTATCGAATAATATCGCGATTTTCAATGTTCAACTGGTCACCGCGTTCGTCTAATTTAACGGCACCAGATTTTTTTCTATGGGGCTACCTAAAAGGTAAGCTGTATATAATAAGCCAAGAACCATACAAAAGCTTAAGACTAATATTCGTGAAGAAGGGAGAGCGTCGGGACCTGAAAATCTAGCAAGACTTATGGGAAATTGCTCTAGAAAGAGCACGCCAGGCCGAAGCTAACAATGCTCCATTTGAGAGATGTTTTATTCCAAACATAATGTAAACATATTTCCACACTAATAAACCTATAAGGTAAAGGTTAAAAAAGTTAAGTAAAATCAGAAAGAAAAAAGAATTATTCATTAATTGAACCATCACGCAAGTTATGCGCCACCTTTACTTAACATATGCAAATTGTAAGTTTTAGCCCTACTGAATGTCGTTATTTATTAAATATGAGCAGCACCAAGTATTCGCTTTTCGGCCAGAAACTTTTTCGCGAGAGAAATGCAGTCGAATTTGCAGGAGAATTTCCAGAACCTGTCAAGGATATGCGGATAAGGTCTATGTGAAGGGTGACAATCCTTTCGCTAATACTGCTCCTCGTATAGGTATATGCGACTGCTTTCCTAGCCAAGGTAGAAGCAATTCCATGTGCTGTTAAGTGTTTGTTTAAGGCCTAATTCAATCCATCAACCCCATCCAAACTACAGTTCGAACTGAATTCACCTAGTCTTCTCTGGGTATTAATATATTATAGTTGCCAAAATCTCGAAAATACCAAAAGACTATATCGTTCCTGCAAATTTAATAGCATCTTCTTTTAATCTCATTTTAATTTTCTTTGAATACAAAGGTCTTTGTCTTCTTTTATACGCCCTTCAGTTTAAGACAAACCCAGGTAATGGCGAAATCATTCGCCGCAATTCACATGGCCGATAAGCCAAACGAATATCTTCCTCTCTATAATGTGAACTTTGCGACATTGAACTTGTCTACTAAGGATTAACTTTAAAGGATTATGCAGTTCATGTATGTACTCGTATTTAGGAAAACAAAGAAATATGTGCCCTATATGCCAAATTTTCAAAAGAACTGTGAACGAGATGTTCTAATATAATTCAAATAAGCTTTTGGTCGTTTGTCAAAAACATCAGAAATTCTGCTTCATCCTCCACCCCAACGCTCATCTCCGATGACACTCTTGATGTTCTTCCACGTTGGCTAAACCACTGCGTAAGCTTATTCCTCAATTCTACTCTTTAGGACTCCTTCCGAGCAGATAGAAAACAGCATTTGTCCTTAAAAAAGGCGAATCTTCTTCTCTCTCTTCCTACAGGCCCATTGCACTTATGTCCCTTCTTTCCAAGGTCATGGAAACGTAGCTCATGAAATATCTCGAAACACGACAACTTCTCAATGAAGTCGAAATTGCATGCATTTGGGATCGACGACTCTCTTCTTCAATGGATTAGAAATTACCTTTCGGAACGTTCAATTCAAGTTGTCTTGGATGGTGGCAAGTCTGATATTCACAAAATAAATGCTGGTGTGCCCCAGGGCTCCATTCTGTCTCCGACACTCTTTTTAATTTTTATCAATGATCTCTTGTCTGCCACTTCTCTCTGCTTTTCATATTCGTTTCCGGACTCATGTCCCTGCTCGTGGGATGTAGAACAAGAACGGCTCGTTAAGTTCATTAAATTCCGATATTTACAGCATAACCAATTGGGGAACTATCAACAGAGTGGAATTTAATGCTTCCGAAACACAATGCTGTTTTCTGTCGTTAAAGCGAAATTTAAACAGTCAGCCATTATCCATGAATGGCACTTGCATTATCGAAACCGAAAAACTTTCCATCCTCGGTATGTGGGTCAATGCCAACTTACGTTGGAATGACCACATATTCGATGTCGCCAAAAATGCTGGGAAATGTCTAGGTTTCCTCAAGCGATGTGATCTTACCTGGCTTCAATATATAAGGCGTTTATCCGCCCAAAATTGGTGTACAACGCTCACATCTGGTCAAGTGCCCTTAAGACCTCTTTGCCCTTGCTAGATAGGATCCAAAATCATGCGATAAAACGCATAGTTGATGCTAACATCGCCCAGTCAATGGACACTCTCGAACACCGACGAAATGTCTGGTGTCTCACTTTGTTTTATCACTATTACCACCATCAGTGCTCCATTGAAATCGCCAGTAGCATTCCGCCCCTTCAAACCTTTAACCGTAAGACCCGTCTCGCTATGAATGCTCATCAGTTCATCCTCAAGCCCATCTTCGGACGTACTCTGAAATATCGTGATTCTTTCCTAAGCCGTACAACTCGCTTATGGAATGCCCTGCCGAGCTCTTTATTTCCTAGCCAGTATAACTTGCAAGCATTTAAAACCAACGCACATCGGATCAGAGACTCAGTACTATTTAATATGTCCCATCAACCAGAAGTGGTTAAGAAAATCAACAGACTCCACAAGCTAGTGCTGGAAGAATTTTACCCTCCACTTTCAGCCATGCATTGGCTAGAGCACTCGGTGCAGACACAGTTGAGTCTAACAAGGACGCAGTACAGTGGATGGATACGAGTGATCCATCGCATATTAATTCTCCAAGTGATGATGTTAATGATTTACCAGCAAGGTATCGCGAGCAGATCAGTCTCTTAGGTCAAACTATGACGATAATATAAGTTTTCTTACCATCAGCAATGGTAATGTGGAGAATGCTGTCAATTACGTTACGGGCTCACATGACCGTTACGTTATACATATTCATTTCAATAAATCACCGATAGGTTAATAAATTCACATTGATGTTGCAGAAAATGATATCACTCAAGATCCTGCTGGGTAAGCCTTAGTCTCCAGAACTGCATTATGACGCCTTTTATTGAGAGTTGAGTTTCTCATGAATGTAGTAGGGAGGATATATTCAGACTAAACGACTGTTTCTCGATGTCTCAGAAAAGGATGTCTTAATACTACGTCACACTTTTGTTATTCTAAAAGTCTAAATGCTAGGTTCCTGCGACAATCGTTGTGATTATGAAGTTGCGAATCATTTCCTACATGAAATTACATTAAAAACCAATATTAGAGGATCATGGGAGATTTATGGACTTATAGCTTGCCGGAAGTGCCTGTTCCGAGAGAAAAATAAAAGGTACTCGTATTTTGAATATTTATTTTATTTTAGCTTTTGCTTTCACTTACTGTGAGACTCATAGCTCCGGGTGCAAAATTACCGAGCTTTGTTAAGCAGCAAACATTCCTAAGATTTTGTCCAAGATCTGACGCCTTTGGTCTTTTGTGAGTATGGTAGAGGGGATCTTGTACACCATATTGACTGATTCATTTGTACTTAGAACAGTTTAAAGTGTGTCCCTTTTTGAGGATCGGGCAAATTTATTTGAGTATCCATTCATCGGTCATATCTTTATCCTACCATGGTACACAATATACTGGATAAAGCGGAATAAGAACAATTTGAGGAAATAGCGATCCAGGCTCAATGACAAGCGTTACTTTAAAGCCGCGGCCTGTTGAATGGGTGTTCTACATGGTCAACTATCTTGGCACCTCGTCTACTGCTTTATCATCACTGAAGCATTTGATTATTGCATTTTATGGTTAAAGAAAAATTTCCAGGTACTGACCATTGCAGGAGGTCTGCCGTAAAAAAATTCTGTTTCCTTGTCACGTCTTTATATTACTATTTGCAGTTGTAAGTCAGATTTTTCTGGCGACCGCTCATGTTTTTATAATTCATCAAAGAAGATGTTTGTTTACTGAAGCGAGAAACCTCTCAAATACAATATACTATTGGGTGCTTATACTGGGCTTCATGGCCTTCGTAATAGTCATATTCATCAATATTCAATTATTCGTACAGTGGTAAAGCTATCCTTTTCAGCATCCTGGATAGCTGCCCAAGTGCATAGCGAGTTGTTCTTAAATTTTGCATCTACCAACAGATAATCGGAATCTATTTTTGGGGTCTAATTTCTATCGCCCCATAACCAACAAAGTGATTTCATCTTAGATCCATGGTGGACTTGTTGCATGTTACTGTGATCGTTTTTCTGAATTTCTGTTACAGCCATTCGGAAAATTCCTTCGCCGGACGGTAGACCTCCTCGAACATTAAAGACCTTTGAGTTAGGCTTCACTCTTTTCATTATATTATACTGCTCACCTCCAGTTCGGTTATTTGCATAAGAAATCGTGTAGCAGCAATTTCTGCTTTATCATTTCTGTCGTGAATCAATAATATTGTAAAATCGAATGTCAGGGATAAGTCGTTGAAGCGTTGAAAACAAAGTTCCGTGATAAATGATGGACTGTCCAGACTCAAATGACAACCACATCTGCAATACAAGTCAATATACTCATTTATTTCATACCAACCGATAGTGCATTTTTCCATCGGGCAGATGTCAATTGATTAAATTTAGAACCTCCGTCCGTTCAAAGATAAAACATTTCACCTTCAATCAAGCTTCCATTTTACATCCAGTTAACTCTATTCTCATACGAATATCCAGTCGTATTTACTGAAGTTTCATCAGATGAGTACAACAAATCAACTGAAAATGACGTTGCAAGTGTCTGACACTTGTTCAAATGTAATTTACATATGAAATTTTCTCCTTGCTATGTGGTGGCAATGTTGAACCCGGTCTGGCAGTAACCAGCTCCACAATGTGTTAATTTGGAGGCGGAATCCAATTCCTGTGGCAATCCCATAGCTACTTTGCATTTCTAAAGACGATCGTCGGTATACGAGTAGTAGTGCCGAGTGGTGTCGAGCTGCCAGTTGACAAGGTGGTTAAACTATTATGAAATTTGTTTATTATTCGTATCAGGCTCAGTCCGGCCTTTGGCAATGTGTATGAGTATGCTAGAAGGCAATCACTTGCGGTTGCAATTACTCAACCAGTATGCATTTTTATTCCAGAGCTAGGATCTCTGGCCTGTGAATGCATGGGAATATGCGGTTGCATACACTGGGAAAGTCACTCTGCGGAATTTACAGAATACGAGTATTGTTTTTTTTTGGATTTTTATATTTGAGGTGGGCCTCTTTATTTATATTCTGGCTTTCATCATAATTAATGTTTTATTTTTCAACCACTCCCTAATCCCTCATGAAGGTCACGGGGTATTTGCTCAGGTGAACACACGAATCCAAAACATTTAAAATACAACATACGTACGTACGTACATATATGCATGTAACATTCCCGTTGAAATTTGCAATTTGTCATCAGAAAACTTAACCTTGATGATAATTTGACATAATTTGTAATCAACCATTACTCTTTTGTTCGCTCAATAAACTGAAGTCGTTGAAGTAGTTTGTCATCGTTAATTTCTTGAAGATCTTATACCTTTTCGAAAAAAACCAAGAAGACGAGGTTCTATCTCATTTACAAGGGGTAATTTGCCTCAGGAAAGTCCGTCTTAGCAGTCATCTTGTAAGCACAACGTTACCAAAATAAAGCCCGCTGTGTAGCTATAAAAAGGCAATGCAAAATTGAAGGTATGTTGCTTCCAGCTGTCCTACCGCCGAGTAAAGCGCATGGCGTAGCACAAACTGCAACTATTAATCTTCCCGCAGAACATTCGAAGGTGCCAGACGTAGCTGACAGCAGCAGATGTCCAGTTTTCCTGAGAGCTATTACAAAAAGAAAGTTCCTGAAAATAATACAAGTAAATGTGAACCATTGAACCGCAAAAGGGCGGACGTTATCATGATCAGCCAGCCCTATAAGTATCTTGAGCAAAACAATAACTTCATCTGTGACAATACTGGACAATCTGACTGCGGATACATTCCACACATTCCCAGTAGTAGTAGGCGACTTTAATGTATGGGCCACAGAGTGGGGCAGCAAATTTACTAACATTAGAGGACAGACCCAGCTCAAGACATTAGCGCCCCTAACAATAAGCTTCGTTAATTTGGGTAACACTTTCCGGAAAGCGGGAGTAGCGTCCACCTCTATTCTAGGTCCCATCAAGTGGTATTCTATTGGAGATCAAAGCAATGAATTAGGCCCTAAACTTACGGGGCCAAAATGGAATGATAGATCTTTTGATAGCAATTCTTTCGAAGAGATGTTTAACAGTGATTTGACCCTAAGTCAAATCATCAAAACAGCGTGCGATACATCAATGTCTAGAAGAGCAAATATCAGGAAGGTTTCACCGTGTTACTGGGGGTACGATGAAATATGCTCAAAAATGCTGAGATCAATAGCAGAACACGTTTTCCTGGCAAACAGCAGCCACTATGTGCAATATCATAAGAGAAGTCAGTCCAAAGGAAATTCCATTAATCACCCTGGAGGAGTTTCTAACGGTGTGCGGCAAGATACGCGACATCGAAGCGCTTTGTCTTGACGGTATCCCGAATAAAGCAATAAAGGCGGCTGTCAAAGAGAAACCGGACCTCTTCATAGCAACAAAAGGAATGAGATCTCAATTATGGTGGAATGTACAGTTGTAGGTACTTGGCGAAAGACCGCAGCAACTGAAGGGGTTTATTGGTTGAGGACCAAGTTCACATCCGATTGTCGCGCCAACTAGATAAATACAAAAATCAATTTGGTCGACGGGACCTAAACGTCCACCGTCAGAAATACTAAATCCGGCATTTAGCTATGAAGAAATTGCACCCTCAAAGAAAATGACAATCTGTTGCGAGACTAGACTGTGGTTCTTTCTCTCTCTGTCCCATTTTCCTAAAAACTTAACACTGCTCAGGGACTTTAAGTGCACTCATACCCAATTGAGTGTTAAGTTCTTTAAAAATGAAAAAATCACCGCTAGTGCTACCAAGTTATTGACATTCTGTTTGTCGAGTAATGTTTTAGTTTCAATTCATGAGCCAGACGTGGGAAGATTTAGCACCCTTAAAATCTTTGCACATAGCGCGGTTGAAGGAAACATTTAGAGCAAGAAAAGAGAGAATTCGATGTACCTTGGTTTCGAATGTTTGGAGGTTATAAAGACTAGGAAATAAAGAGCTTTGGAGGGCATTTCATAAGTGAGTTTAGGAAAGAATCACGACATTTCAAAGTACGTCCGAAAGTGGGCTTGGGGGTATACTGATGATCATTCATATCGAGACGGGTGTAACAGATTAAAAGTTTGAAGGTTTGAAATGCTACTGGCAATTTCGGTGGACCACTGATGATGAAAATAGCAATAGAACAAGGTGAGGCAAGAGGCGTTACGTCGGTGTTCAGGCGTGTCAATTGACTGTCCAATATTGGCGTCACCTATGAGTCTTATCGCATGTTTTGAATGTTATCTAGCAAGTGCAAAGAAGCATTGGAGGCACATGCCCAATTTTATGTGGATAAATGCCTTACATATTGCGGTCTGATTAGAGTAAAACCAGGCATTTCGCATCATTTTTGGCGATATTGAATATGTGGTCATTGACACATATACTGAAAATGGAAAGTTTTTCGGTAAGTGCCATTCGTGGGTAATGGATGGGTATTTAAATTTCGCTTTAGAATTAAATTCGTCTCTTTTGTTAGCTCTCCAATTGATTGTGCTGTTAATATCGAAATTTAATGAGCTTAACAAACACTGCCGTCCCCGTTCTACAGTGGAATGAGTCCGGGAACGGAAATGAAAAACAAAGAGTACTGTAGTCAACAAAGGAATATATTGGATTAGAAGTAGCAGACAAAGAGATCATTGGTAAAAATTAAAAAGAATTTCGGAGACAGAACGGAGCCCTGGGGCACTATCATCATTTATTTTGTGAATATCAGACTTGAACTAATCTAACCTGGATATGCCACAGGTGGCCATGTGTTATGAAGCTATTTTTTGTAGAGCAAATTACATCCATCTGCACATTTCGTTTGCTCTGTTTTGAATACCATTTTTAGACTTGTCGTATCAATCTTCGACCAACCTGTCAGATATACCTTCTTCCGGGTAAATCTTAAAACACAAAACAACTTCCAGTTTTTTTTTTTATATATATATAAATATATTTTTGGTATATTTATCTATTCATACTCGTATATTTTATGTGGGTACTGAAGTATGTGTGAAGAATATAAACAAGGAGCATCAACCACTTTAATTTGCATACAACTACTTAATATTCATTTTGGTCGGCAAAACCTAACAAATGGAAAAGTCATCGGCCATTGTGTGGCAACTTGCTACTTTATACGTATTACCAAAAAAAAAAAAAAAATAAACCACATAAAAATAACAAAAATTAAACCATACCTCTGTCAGGTTAAAGTGCCAGCTTTAAAGGCGGTAACGAGCAAAGGCGGTTTATTTATGCGTGAAAAAGGCGTTTGACAAATCACACCATAAAAATGAATTTGTGACAGCTATTGACTCATTCGGGTCTTAAATATTTTTCTTTCACCTTTTTTCCTCTGATTGGAAATAAATAGCAGAAAATCAAGAATTTTGCGGTTTGAGAGCCGACAAATGTAGCCCTGGTCATGTACTGATGCTTAAAAGACTTGGGAAGAAGAAAAAAAATGTTTTCACACAAAAATTATATTTATTGAGCAACCCTGACATAATTTGCGGTGTAAACTAAGAACTTTAAGAGCATTAATTGATATGGAAATACGTAAACATGTTTGCAAATGCAAATGATTTAACAGAAAACATTTATCAGATAATTTATTTAACATTTTGTCAAAAGCAAATGCCCAAACATTTACACAAATTATCAGTGGAAATCGCTGTTTAGGTAGTTCAATTTGGAAATTTCCATAATATTGCCATTCAACAAATTGAGCAGATTAAAAATTAGCGTAGGTAACTATGGATATACGAGTACATATATACATATTTGCATACCAGGAAACTGGCTGATTTTGTATTTTTATTTCATTTTACATTGGACGAGAACAAATCTAGATGATAACCAGTGTAGAAATCTTAGCAGCACTACTAAAATTAGAGTTTAACTGGCCAACTGAACCTGATGGCTGGGCAGCGTGAATTTTCGAAAGCTATCTCGCGACTCACGAATAGCCTCTCTTTAGAGTGGCGATTCCGTGCATTGTATTCCCAAACTCGTTCTTCTTTGTTCTGGAACTTTCAGGCTCTTGATGATGGAGAATCTCTGTTTGCCCGAGCCGAAGTAGTTGTTGTGGTTTGGCATTGAGACTACCACAACATCTTGGTTCATATAGCTCGCCTCGATCTCGCCTAGTATTTGACGAAGAATTTTTCTATCGATGAGTTCAGAGCTGATCTTCTTGCCGTCCAGCACAACTTGCAGAATCGAGATTTTGTAGAGTTGTACGAGTATCTTTGTATTTCGGAAAAGAGGAATGTTTTGTCAGATTTGTCAATCTAGGATATTTTGTCTGTTTTTAATCTTAGCCACGTCTATAATAAATAGCTGCGAACACTCGTCCGTTGTAACAAATGTCTCTGCAATAGCTCAGTGGAGATAAGGGATGTGATAGTACCTTCCGTATTCGAATCGGTCTTACCCTCCAGAATTATTTATTTATTTGTTTATTTCTTATTCTCTTAAAATATAATAATATAAAACAATCGAAATTTCAGTATATATAGCTACTAGCAAGAACAAAAGAGAATAGCAGTGACATTTTATATTTAAGAAAAATAGACATAAATGTCACATCAAAATTAAAGATAAATACTTCAAATATAGTGGGGTGTACAAAATTTATATCAAGCAAATTTTTTATAAATCTAAATAATAAAGCATAAAAAAACTTCAATTTCGTTGTGATCAAATATAAGAAGCCATTACCTAACACATTTTAAAAATGAGAACAAATTCCTTATGATTCGAATTCCTTCAGGGAGTATATTAAAAAGCTTACAAGAGACAATCGTATAAAAGTTTTTGAAACATGTAGTTTGGCTACGCAAGTAATGCATATCAGAGGTAGGACTTTGAAGATATTCTCCTCTTATAAAAACGATTTTTAAAACTTTGAAAAAATATAATTGCCTCACTGGCAGTATTTTCATGGTCTTAATCGATTAACTTTGCACATGTTTCTTACAGCACATTTTTGGAGGACAACTAGCTGCTGAAGTTTGGTGCGATAGGCACCTCCCCAGCAGCCAATGCCGTACTGCAATTTCGAGTGAAATAGACCGTAGTAAACCATTTTCAATGTATTGATAGTGTGATAACCACTTAAATGTGAGCAGCGACATCCAGCAGAAAATGTCGATACTGGAATAACAAAGTCTCGACTGGAGAGTGGAATCGAATGTTCTAGCAAATTGGAAATTGTATGGGACGCTGGATGGCGAGGATTGTTCTCGAAGTATGTCATTCGAGTATAAATACCAGCATCCCAAAGGTATGCAATTCAGTTCTAAAGTGTAATTTGAAGTGTTAATTAGGAGAAGTGATTAAGTGGTTTAAGTAAAAGATAAGTGGTTGAGAAATTGAATTGTACTGAGAGAAAGAATTAAATAGTGAATTGTAACTGTACTGAATAAAAGGGATTTGTATTGAAAAGAATAAGTTCTATCATTTGTACCCACACAAACATTCTACATTGGTGTCAGAAGTGGGATAGGACTTATTGTGTGTAAAAAAAAAAAAAAGTGTTTTCTGACTATTTGAAAAAGCTAGGATGGATTACAATTGACCCTCGTCCAACTCAAATCCGAGTTGAACAAGAGAATCCTGAGCGCCAGTGGAGGAAAAAGTGACCTGGTGCTCCGACTTCAGGAGGCTTTGAACAACGAGGGACATGATCCTGATGCATATTCCTTTGATGTTGACGAGGATGAACAGACAAGTACCGGCAATGACATGGCTGCGATGATGCAACTCCTCTTGTTAAAAATGGACGAACAGAAGAACAGTCTCGACCAACAAAAGAAAAATCTGGAAGAACAGAAGAACAGTCTGGAACAAAGAATGGACGAGCAGAAGAGCAGCATTGAACAAAAATTCAACGAACAAACCAACAATCTGCACGATCTTCAACAGAAAATGGATGAACAAAAGAACATTCTCCAGCAAAAATTCGAAGAAATCGATGACAAATTTGAAAGAATAGAGAAGAACGTTGATGACAAATTTGATACAATAGAGAAGAATGTTGGCGAAAAATTCGAAGAAATGGACAGCAAAGTTCAGCAACTGGCAAAAGAGCTCGACACAGTGCGAAAACAGAAACTGCGAGAATGTTCTTTAAGCGGTCCAAGGAGAAAAGAGTTGAAGCCTCCCTCATTCGATGGCCAGACCTCATGGTCTACTTATAAGAAGCAGTTTGAAATGGCTGCCTGTGCAAACGAATGGGACAATAAGGAGAAGTGCTTTGCCCTAGCGATGGCCTTACGTGGTCCTGCGGCAGAATTGTTACAAACAATCGATATCAAAAAGAATAGAGACTACATGGCTTTAGTGCAGGCTATCGAGAAACGGTTTGGGGATAGCCACATGCGGGAAGTTTACAAGGTTCAATTGCAAGGCAGTATGCAGCAACGAGGAGAAACACTGCAACAGCTCCAAGCAGACGTGAGTAGACTGGCACATTTGGCATATCCCACCGCAGGCCAAGAAATAATCGACGAAATGGCAAAGGACGCATTCATTGGGGGAATTGCAGATTTGAAGCTACAATCAGCAGTAAGGATGGCCGGGAAAAGAACCCTTGCTGAAGCACTTGCCTTCGCTCTGGCGATGGAAGCATCCAATCAGGCTTCCAAAGGAATGCATTTCGTAAGGGAAATAGTATCTGGTTGCTCCTGCTCAAGACCAACTACCACGCAACGAAACATCCCACGGGAGAGACGAAGGATGCGCTGCTGGAACTGCGATAAAGCAGGACATTTGCAAGGGCATTGTAAAGAACCGGTACGACGAGAAGGCTGCCTGCACTGGGGCTACAGGCAAATAGAAAGAAAAACCGGCAGAAACGGCTACCAAGAAACCGGTCAAATTTCCAGAAGCCATCAGTTAGGAAATGCTTACTTCGCGGGCAGAAGTCTGTAGCAGGAGTCGACGACTCCAGGGTAATTATCCCAGTCTCACAGGTAAAACAATGCAACCAAAGCCTCCCAACAGACCAAGCTGGCAGCAGATATCAGATCGGAGCCAAATTCTGAAGGCATACTGGGCACAGTGGGACTCGCTTTTTGTGCAAGATGGATTGCTGAAGAGAAAATGGGAAAGTGCAGATGGGAAAACATCTCGTATGCAGCTAATAGTGCCACGTTCCAGAGTCAACCAAGTGCTCCATGAAATACGAGTACATGACGGAATCTCAGGAGGCCATTTGGGAATAAACAAGACGTTGGAAAAGGTAAGGGAACGTTTCTATTGGCTAAGCGCTAAACAAGATGTCGAGAATTGGTGCAAAAAGTGCATAAGGTGTGCGGCTACCAAGGGTCCAAAAGCAAAGCCACGTGGACAAATGCAACAATACAATGTTGGAGCACCTTTCGAACGAATAGCCATACATCGCTGGGCCGTTTCCCGAAACCTTTAATGGAAACCGATATACTCTCGTAGTCATGGATTACTTCAGTAAGTGGCCGGAAGTGTTTGCCATCCCAAATCAAGAGGCTAAGACCGTAGCCGAACAGATAGTCAACAACTGGGTGAGCAGATTTGGGGTCCCAATGGAGCTGCACTCTGATCAAGGGCGAAACTTTGAATCAAAAGTCTTCAAGGAAATATGCCAATATTTGGGAATAAGAAAGACAAGGACAACGCCACTACACCCTCAATCTGATGGAATGGTCGAGCGATTCAATCGGACCTTGAATGAGCATCTATCTAAGGTTGTCAGCAACTGCCAGCGGGATTGGGATCGACACATACCCCTCTTCTTAATGGCCTACCGAAACGCGGTCCATAGCTCAACAGGGCACACACCATCCGAGATCTTATTTGGTCAAACAATTCTGTTGCCAAGTGAAGCAAAATTCGGATCCCCACCGACGGAGCCCAAAGAGGTGAACGAGTACGTGAATGACTTACGCAGCAGGATTCGTAAATTGCATAAAGACACCAGAGAAAAGATGAAGCTAGCAAGCAGCCGCATGAAAACTAGGTACGATATCAAGGCGAAATCTTCCGGTTTCAACGAAGGAGATCTGGTTTGGCTGTATAATCCTCAGCGTAAGAAAGGCAAATCACCAAAATTGCAACAGGACTGGGAAGGTCCATACAAGGTGATAACCCGCATTAATGACCTTGTCTACCGGATCCAGCGTGGGGATCGAGGAAAATTGAAAGTGGTCCATTTGGATAGAATGTGTCATTTCAACGGGATGCTGAATGACGAAGCTGTTCGGGACGAACAACTGTAGGGAGGGAGCAATGTGATAACCACTTAAATGTGAGCAGCGACATCTAGCAGAAAATGTCGATACTGGAATAACAAAGTCTCGACTGGAGAGTGGAATCGAATGTTCTAGCAAATTGGAAATTGTATGGGACGCTGGATGGCGAGGATTGTTCTCGAAGTATGTCATTCGAGTATAAATACCAGCATCCCCAAGGTATGCAAGTGAGTTCTAAAGTGTAATTTGAAGTGTTAATTAGGAGAAGTGATTAAGTGGTTTAAGTAAAAGATAAGTGGTTGAGAAATTGAATTGTACTGAGAGAAAGAATTAAATAGTGAATTGTAACTGTACTGAATAAAAGGGATTTGTATTGAAAAGAATAAGTTCTATCATTTGTACCCACACAAACATTCTACAATAGAAAAGAAATTCTTGAGACGATACAAACAACGAATAGATGATAGAAGGCACTGTCTTAAATTGGTAATGTGTTTGGACCAACTCATATTTTGTTCAATAATAACTCCTAGGTATTTATAGTCCACAACACTCTCAATTTTAAAACAATCTCCACTACAGCCAACTTCGGAATTGTAGTGTGTAAACCTTTGCTCAGACAACGTATCATTAATTAACGAAAACCTTGCGCAATCAGGTGCATGAAATATCACATCCAGGTCAGGCGGTACTTGCTTACCTATGCTAAAGTACATTAACCTAGTTTTATTGCTAATCACTAATTTATGTGTGGCAAACCAATACCTCAATAAGTGGACATCATTGTTTATGTTTGCAATTAAATTCAATGGGCTGGCCGAGTTGTAAGCAATTCCAAGGTCATCTGCAAATGCTGTGATTTTACCCTCAAACGGTTGCGCAAATAAAGAATTAACATAAACTGAAAACAGTATTGGGCCAAGCACGGATCCTTGAGGCACACCTAGATTAGTTACACTGGAATTGCTTACACAGTTTCCAATTTTGACTATTTGAGTTCTATCCTTTAAATAGGACTCAAACCATTTAAACATGAAACTGCGAAAACCCACTTTAAAATGTTTATCTAGGAGGATGTTGTGGTTTACCATGTCGAAAGCTTTTTTAATATCAACAAAAATCCCGGCACAACTCTTTTTCTGATCCAGCCCCTCGAGAATTACGGAACAGTAATTTAACAATGCCTCCTCAGTACAATGACCTGCTCTAAATCCATACTGCATTGGGCTAAAGAATTTAATTCTGTTAAGGTATGACAAAATACGTAGCTTAATTATTTTCTCAATTACTTTAGAGATAGAAGAAAATATTGATATGGGCCTATAATTCGCTTTGTCACTCCTATCGCCTTTTTTGAATAAATGTATCACTATTGCACATTTTAATTGATCGGGGAATATCCCAGAAATGGTAATTAAGTTAAATAGATGAGCTAAAATATCTACAATAATTAACGCAGTTCTTTTTACCACTAAATTGGATATTTCATCGCTGCCACAGGAACCCGTATTCCTTAAGGAGTTTATTATTTTGAGAAGTTCACAGCCCGATATTGCCTCAAAAAAGAAGCTATTTCTGACGAAATTCTCCAGATCATCAGACTCTGTGCAAGAGGAACAAGAAGAGGACAAGTAACACGGAGAAGATGACTGACCAACTGTGGCAAAATAAGAACTAAATACATTAGCTACGGCTGTAGGATCCGAAATAGTTGAACTTCCGCTCTTTAACGTGATCGATTTACATGTATCAAGAGTATTACGACCGGTAATGTTATTAATTACTTGCCATTCTTTATTCCGATTTCCGTTCGCCATCCTTATCCTGTTCTGAAAGTAGATATCAAGGCAACTGCGAATTTCTCTTTTAACTTGTTTGCCTATACGAACGAGACGAGTTTTTAGATTTGAATTTAGTGGATTTTTAGCACATTTCTTTTGAAGTTTGTGCCTCAGCCTTATTTTCTTGAGTAGCGAGTAATTGATCCAAGGTTTAAGTCTCGTATTCGATTTTTTGTGCACAACAGTAAAGCTAGAAGAACTAATATGTTTTTGAAATTTTCTTAGAAATGCGTCATTTGCTAAAGAAGCATTGTCTATACTATAAACTTCAGCCCAATCTTCAAAACGCAGTATTATGTTATGTTATGCCAAGATCAAGGTTAACACCAAAAACATTATTAGAAGGAATAAAATTAAATCGACCAAATACATGGTCGAGACATGTGCCCGAAGAAGATGGTCTAGTGATACCATTTATAAAAGAAATGAGTCCATGCCCTGCAATCATTGCAAGGTAAAAATCTGAAAAAGGGTTGGAAACTAAAATATCTAAGTTAAAATCACTTAGAATGACTAGATTACTCGCTCGTTGAATGCGCAGAAAATCAGAAAGTTCATCAATAAATAAGTTTACAAGTTGAGAATGAAGTCTATACACACAGAAAAATTTTTTATTATAATTAAATATAGTGTAAGAAACTTGTATGATGTCTACACTTAAAAGTTTAATATATTTAATATTGCCATAAAATGAATCTCTTACAAAAACTCCCACTCCACCTGCAGAATAGGAATCATTAGGATTCGCAAAAAAGTTATAATTAGGAATTTTATTTTCAGCAATTTCATGGGAATAAACCCGGGAATAAATCCAAATTTCGGAAACAAATATGATTTCAGGCAAAAATTCAATCACTACGAATATCTGATGCACAACGAAAAAAGAGTGATTATTTGAAATACATTGGAAAACTCTACAACAAATGGAACTAAAGATTATTAAATTGTGCATCTCTTTAAAATCCTTTACAAGTTAGAAAGAGCTATTTGTATGAGCCAATATGGAATATGGAGCACCGCTAGTTTTTCCGCTTTTCCAGTATATGTATTTGGATAAGTTTTGACGGGATCTCAAATTCAGCCAAAGACAATAAATAGGTGCTAATAACAGGTCCAGTTATTAGTAGTACATTCGTAAACTTATATGAAGGCATGCACTTTAGCAGCTTCATTGCCTTGATGTGAGTTCTGGTTTTGTACTACGACTCTTTTAACATGTCCATTCAGTAGCTCCTGGAACTGTCATTGCCTGGGTGCCCTTTGCTGATTTGTAGTTCTCAGCCAGTTGTTTGACCTTTTGCTGGTGAGGCATTTGGACATCCTTGAGCTGGGACGTAGAATTTTCTTCTCCTCAAGTCTTGCTGTTTTGATCTTGGCTTGCAATGTTCTCCTGTGTGCAATTTCAGTAACAATTTGCAGTTGACCGCAGTTGACCTAGTGGTTCGTAGCCCAACGTTATGATGTTGCGATACTGTGTCTAGTGTATGTTGTATATGGCTGTGAAGGGTGAATGTAGTGCGTAGAAATTTTGAGCAGTGCAAATTTTGGCTAATTCAGGTGTGATAATCCGTTCAACATCTGGGCGGGAGGTGTACAGTTATTTTTCGTTTGGTCTTAATTTAGTTGGCATGACATAGCAGTTAGGGTCAGTACTGAGAGTAGATTTCTACTAGAAACTGTGAACTATACCTGATAATTGGTCTAAGGTAAAGGTGATCATTCTACCCAAAACAGGTACGTTCAGCATCGTTTAAACCAATGCGATTATCAACACTCTTCGAACATGTAAAATTCTTCGTCAGCCTTTTTGTCATAAATGGAACCAACTGGATGAACTTTTTAAACCGTAGTCGAGGTGGTCCTCTGCCTAAAGCCATACTCAAACAATAAAAACCAAACATTTATTCTGCGTTTGAATACTTTGCCATTGTGTTCTATTTCCGTCTTTTGTGGAAGCCCTAACCGCCGACACTTACCTCACTAACACTAACTTCCTAACTTATCATTGTTAGAACGTTAATTTCGTATTTTGGCTGCAACAGGAAAGTCGACAGCACCGTGAGGGTTGGCAACACGATATGTTTAGTGCAAATTAGTTTGTTATCCTGGATTATACCTGAATACTAACCTTCGTTGGAGAAGCTGGTGGTAATGCCTTTAAGCACTAGATGAGTCAGACCAGTCAGCATGCACTTATCCGTGAAAAGAACAACCTCAGTTTTAAGATGATTGACTGAAAGCTCATTGCTGGAAGATCAATCGTCGATAGAATCTAGGACAGTCACTGGACATGATTCAAAGCATAGTACTATTTCAATCTGCATATCACTCTTAGCTCACGTTAGAACCAATAGTACAATTAAGCATTGAGTCGACTAGAATGCACCATATCATCTGCAATCAAGGTTTTGATTCGTCTACGCTATGTTGTCTAGTTGAGTTACACATATTGTCAAAAGTTACGATGTCACGAAAGCCACTCCTGCTCGAGTGCGACGGCCATGGTACTGGTATGATTCTATTTATGGAGACGTACCAAATTTGTTCAATGATCTAAAAACGAACAGTAAAACACTTTACTTACTTAACTTACTCGTACTTTGTTGGCGGTACAATCCGGGTTAAACCTAGGGTTCAGCCAACAATCCTCTCCAGCTAGCACAATCTCTCGCCAGTTGCCTCTAGTGCAGCACTTCAAAGTGGTAGAGGTACCCTTTCACTTGCGTGAACCAACTTAGATGCGGTCGTCCTATGCTGCGCCGCCCACGGGTTTAGAATTGAAGACTTTTTGTACATGTATGATAAGACAGATGTTGCTCTATAGCCCGTACAATTCGTAGTTGAACCTCTTCCTCCATTCCCCCGTCAAACAAACAAACGAGACCAAAAATCACACGCTCACACAAGGCTACGAGCCTCTTATCCGGTTTCGACAAGGTCCAACCCTCTGCGCCATAAAGCAGGACCCTCGAAAAGAAAATTCACAGATGTCGTAGTTTTCCATTCGCTTTTTGCAAGGGCTATTCAATCACCCTTCTTGGATTTCGGTAATTTATGTGTATTACGTGGTCTGTTAAGTGTTCTACCATTCCATGTACAAAGCCGTAATTCTTTGCCCTTAAAACGTTTTTTGGGTTCGTCAACACTATATCCGTCCGCATCTCAGCCTGTTAGTTGTCTCTGAACGGTTTCTTTTTTTTTTTTCAAGATGAGGAAGTTACCCACATGCGCCCCTAATGGGAAATGGAGCCGGCTAAACAGTTCCATGCTAGTAACCTGGATTAAGGTATGAGAGCCGCTGTTGGCCTTTTCAGATTTCTTGCGTCGCCATCTCTACTCTAGCGTCCCAACAGCACCTTACATACTTATTAAGGTGCCGCTACAGCTCGGGATGAAGACTTTACGGGCCAGAGCGTTGATGTCCTAGCCATCTCAGGCAACTGATGTGCAGTTTTCGGATTAAATAGATGTAGCTGTACAGCTCGTGTAGTTTGCCTTTGAATTTTTCCTTCAAAGCCCGTCATCGCAAACAGAACCTAATATTTTTCGAAGAATTTTTCTCCCGAAACGTCTGAGGATATGTCCATTCGCTTACCATAGAGTCCATGTTTCAGTGCCATAAAGGAGGAGTGGGATGATCGAGGCGTTACATAGAGTCTCCTCAGTTGTTAATGATAGGGCCTTACAACTCAATTGCTTTCTTAGCCCAATCACAGGGACTGGCGGGATTGTTCGAGTTATTTCTTCTGAGATATTGTTGGTAAAATTTATAGTAGAGCCCAGATAGACAGAGCCCCTTACTACAATACCTCGAAATTATAGCTGTCAACTGTGAAGTTCTGTCCAATTCGTCTATGTTGCGTGCCTAAAATGTTAATTCAAGTATGATACTCGTATTAAAGAAGTCGGATGACACAGCGTCACCTTACCTAAAACGCTTTTTGACATCAAAGATCTCGGTTAAGTCGTTACCGACTTTGACGGAGCAGCGAGGGTTCTTTATATAGCTCGCCTCTATAAATGCTGTCCTATGCGGTCTTAAAATCGATGGTGGGTACCAATTTGGATTTCTTGAGTCTTTGCCAGCACTGAAAAAGTTTGTAAAATAGGTTTTTACCGCAGTGTTTCAGACGTTGACAAAATATGGCAGATAAGATCTTATATCCGATGTTGATGGGACTTTTACCTCTATAGTTGGCGCAGCTGAGGCGGTCTTCTCATTTGTGGACCGGGAAAACGATGCTGAGATTTCATTCATCACACATGCACTCTTCTGACTAAGTAATGAGTTGGGGCATGCTCTTCACATCGTCGCATCGAATAACTCAAAGACGGTTTACCGTCAGGTCCAGCTGACTTGTTGAATGTTAGCTTAGATATTGCTATCCTTACTTTGTTCTGGTCAGGAGGACGAACATTTTGACTATAATCGTCTAAGTTGAATGATCTATTCTATTTGAATAGCGAAATGTTGGACTTTTTCGTCCTTATAGAGTCTGTAGAAAAAGTTTTGCCGTATTTTCAGCACCGACTGTGACTCTTGGTTTCCTTGAATATACTGGTGGTCCCTAGCGATTGCAGCTTTTCTTTGTTATATCTTCTCAAAGTACTTCTTTGTTGTGGCGCTTGGGAAATCCGTCTTCGCACCTTGACTCAACAATATGGTGATTCGAGTCAATGTTAGCTGTACGGAACATTCGAACGTCCAGAATGCTGGAGGTATGCCTTACGTCTATCGAAACATGATCAATTTGATTTAGCGTTTGATAATCCGGGGCCAGCCATGTCCGCTTGTGTATATTGAGATCAGGAAACTGCGTGCCTGCTATAGTGATCTTTCGTCCCGCTGTAAAGTGGTGTCGTGTTGACTATGCTTGTCAACTGTCCTACCAAAGATGTTATCCGTTCATATATGTACTGGCTTCGGACGTTGCTCATATTGTATGTTTTATCGAGGAGATCACAGGAACATTCTTTAGGCGCGTCGTCGTCCTTGACTTCCGTAAGGGTATGGGCGCATACTAGGCCTAACTTAGCGAATTTAGCCTTGATGCGGATGGTCAGAAGACGCTTTTATTGGTAATACGTATAAAGTATCAAGTTACCACACAATGGCCGATGACTTTTCCATTTGTTAAGTTTTGCCATCATCTCATCTCTTGTGAGATGAATGGTTGCCTAAATAAAACATCAAGTCAATTTACACTAATAATTTAGTCTCCCCATTAAATGTTGGATGCCACCCATGGAGCTAAATAGCCACTGAGCGCAAACATCTTTCTTTCTCTGTTTCTGTTTCTTTTCCTTTTCCTTATAGCAGTCACCATATTATATGGTACATGTTTGATGTATTACAGTTTTTCATCCTCCTTATGGACGGCCCAACCAATTGCACTTCCTAGATGGCTGTGATATTTGCGTGATAGCAGTCAGGGTTGCAACATTCCACGTGCAGATCCGAAGGTCATTGTCCTTTAAACGTTTGCAAGGGTTGTCAACTGTGGGCACGTTTTTAGTTGGTTCGTCCCACCTTTTTAATCTCTTACGTATAGGGTTGTGAGCCCTGCCAACCCGATAGAACCAACTTCCTTAAAGCTGGGCTCCAAGTGCGTGGAAGTAGCTCTAGTACGGGGTGCGCTTCAAGGAGCTCAAACTGATGATGTGATGAAGAACTGTGAACACTTTGCAGTGGTCATTTGCGAAATTAAATCTTCCAGGTAATGTCTAAAAATTAACTAGATAACTGTAGTTTATATCAATAAGCAATGCGGGTTGTTACTTTTCCAAACCTTTTGAAGCTTGGTGGAACAATAAGAGTTAACACCATGGGCGACCAGTCATAAAAAACGTTTTGTGAACTTCAAATTTGAGCTGTTCTCAAAAAGCACAAACGATAGAATCGTTTGAATACGTTGGTCTATCTGTAACTACGCAAAATTTTTAAATTTTCTATGGAAAACTATTTCTCTTATGCAATAAATTGATATTAGATAACAGTTTTTTCTATGAACCCATAGTACTTGACAGATTTTAGATAAATCATTATTGGCTTTCTGAAAAGGGCTCACTCAATACTTCTCACCATCAAAGTCACAGATATTCCTACCGGGACGAGTATTTCAAACTCACGTTACCATTCATTTGCTATACATATGAATAACAATGCTAAGTTATACACACAACTTTTCAAAATATTGTTTTATCCATTACCAAAACTTCTATGCGTGATAAAAGTCTGGCTGACGATTTCACACTTTTGACTTACGAATATAATTTATGACAGTTTACGTGGCAGACATTCCGTATGCGTTCTGCTTAAATCTTTTACGATGTTCTTCTTTTTAAATTCAGTCAATCAGCTTTGGATAAGCATCGCTTCTGAAATTCTTTTGTTTATTCGAATTTAACGACATGTAACATATTTAGTAGTATTCATCGCCTTTGATGGAAGTTAATCCTCTGTTGTGTGTAGAAAATACCTGATTAAATATTTAAATCACCATTCTTGGTTCTTGAATGCTCTTTGAGAAGAAATTATAATTCAATTTCTAATAAATTTCAAACAAGAATGAAGGCTGTCAGTTTCTTCTGAAGCCATATGCATACCACACCTTTAAGCTGGCATTTCGTGAGAGCAAATCCCCAATTTTGTTCTGCTGATAAACGTTAACGTGTACTCGTATTAAAATTTCATAGAAAGTGTTTTTTTTATTATTACTCGTATATTTTTCTGTTGCTTTTTCGTTTTTATAAAAGCGCTGTGGTATATTAGATGACGTGCGAGGGAACGAAAGCCACGTCACTGTTAATCTATTTACGAATTGTTGTTTGAAATTTTGGAAGGTTTATCACTTACTCGTACTTACAATAGTGGATACAAAATTAAAGCGCGAAATGCCATCTGAAAATAAATGCCAACTCTTTTCCGTTCTTTGTAATGTAACAAAAACTAATGTATTCCAAGTACAATAATTGATGAGTAACATATGTGATGTAGGCTGTTAACGTCAGAACTGTTTTGCTCCGGCGTGGCGTTGTGATCAGGGTGCATGCACCTTGATCTTGTAGTGGATATATTCGGTGATTGTACCAGTATATCAGTATATTTTTGAATGATATTTAGTTATCTTACCTCGGGTGGGGGAATAACTAAATACGACTTCTTCTTCTTAGTGTTGAAAAATCAGTGCTTTATTGCTTCAAACTTATAAAAATTTATTGCTTGCTTAGCATAGCTTAAATTATGACCAACAGTTATCATACAACTTGCTTATTTGACAACAATTTTAATATTGTACAATTTTGTTTATTGAGTAAATATTAAGTGCAAACAAAATTATCTACTTATTCACAAACATATGGCTCGAATTTCATCCAAACAACCTTGCAGTGAATGCACCTGGTATTTGTGGTTTCTTGGTGAATTGTTTCGGCGACATTGTTCGTGATGTATTCTTTATGTTCTAAACATAGGCTATAAGGTAAAGAATATTAAATTTAAAAATGCCGCTAAATTTGAAATGTATGGCTTCAATTCAATTTCAATTCAATTCAATTTATTACAATAACCAATTTGTACATTAAGACATTGTCTCTTATAGTACTAAGTAATAATACTCATGTTTAGTAACAAGCACTTGACAAGCCCTTTATATGAGACGGTAAGTTATTCCTAACCCATAGGGTTAAGTTAAGTAAGAGTAGCTGTTGGAAATACCAACCCACTTAGGCCTATTGGCCCATTGTGATGCCACGTGGATCTATAATCCTCTTACTACTGGAACCAGTTTGAGCTTATAATAAAGCTTAGGAGACTGTTAACGTCTAAGTTTTCTAGATCGTTTAGGTTGTTGTAGAAGAAAGCTCCTAGATGAAGCTTCCTTCTCTGGGAGAGAGCTGGGCATGTGCAGAGTAGGTGGAGGATTGTCTCCTCCTCTTCCTCGTCCATGCAGCTTCTACAGAAATCATTAGTAAAAGCGCCAAGCCAAGCCTTCTTGCGTGCTTGCCTATGAGGCAGTGTCCGGTAATGACACCTATTATGGCGTTGAGATGTTTCCTATCTAAAAGGATCAGACACTTAGAGCGACTCAGATCCACCTTTGGCCAGATCTGTTTGGTCGCTAGACATGTTTGGCCAGCAGTCCACCTAAGGTCTGTTCTTTTATTGGCATCCAGCTATAGTGTTAGTTTGCACGTAGCGATTGGTATACCTATACTACCTCTGTCCGGTAGGATAGGTAGAGTGGTTCCAATTTTGGCGAGTTCATCGGCTCTGCAGTTCCCTGGAATGTCTCTGTGGCCCGGCACCCAACAAAGGTGAATGTTGAACTGCTCTGCCATCTCCATGAGAGATGATCGGCATTCAAGGGCAGTTTTAGGATATAATGAGACCGAGTGCAGGGACTTGATGGCGGCCTGACTATCCGAAAATATGCGGATATCCTTTGCAGATATCACGTTTTTCTTCAGCTAGGACAGAGCTTCTTTAATCGCCAACATTTCCGCCTGGAACACGCTACAGTGATTTGGAAGACGGAAAGAGAGGCTTAGATTTAGATTATCTGAGAAAACACCGCCACCAACTCCGCTGTCGGTTTTAGATCCATCTGTGTAGAGATGGATTGACTTGTCCTCCATGAAAGCATCCTCCTCCCAGAATGATCTAGAGGGGAAGCTTACATGGAAGTTTTTGTCAAACCAAAGTTCAGGTATGGTGTAATCGGTGTTCTCTGTGAGGATTCCTAATGTATTAAGAATGTTGGCGTGGCCAAATGAATTATTTGTCCACTGTTTAGTCGCTTTAAAACGAATAGCTGCCGTCGCAGCTACTTGCCTGCTAAAAATGTCGAGGGGTGTCAAGTGAAGCAGAATATCTAATGCCGCAGAGGGGGTACACCGCAAGGCTCCGCTTGTGCATAGACATGCTGTTCTTTGGACTCTGCTTAGTCCACCAGACAACCATTCCGTAAGTAAGTATCGGTCTTATGACCAAGATGTATAGCCAGTGGGTTACGCGAGGTTGAAGGCCCCATTTGCTCCCGATGGCTTTTTTGCAAGAGAATTAAGCTATTGTAGCTTTATTGACTCTTTCTTGAATGTTAGGTTTCCAGTTTAGTTTCTTATCAAAAATGAGACCCAGATATTTTGCTGTATCGGAGAAAACTAAACTGGTACCGTTTATTGAAGGAGGGTCTATGATTGGAATTTTATATTTCCTAGAAAAGAGGACAAGATCAGTTTTATGGGGGTTTATTCCCAATCCACAGCGATCTGCCCAGCGGGTTAATCTGTTGAAATTTACTCGGAGGAGTTCTTTAATGGTATTGAGATGTTTCCCTGTGGCGGCTATGGCAACGTCATCCGCATAGGCAATCACTCTGTTACCACCCGCTTCCAGGTATATCAGTAGTTCGTTAACCACTAAGTTCCAGTGAAGGGGGGAGAGGACACCGCCTTGCGGCGTACCCCTACTGACATATCTTTTAGCAGAAGTCTCACCCAGTTTGGAGTTGATTATCCTGCTTGTTAGCATTAGATTAATCAGCTCCCCAAGTGAGCCGTCTACCTGCAAAGTTGACAGCGCAGTCGTGATTGCGGATGTGTTAACGTTGTTAAAGGCGCCCTCTATGTCTAGGAAAGCAACCATTGTGTACTCCTTATATTGTAGGGATCGTTCGATGTGGCTAGTCAGTTTCCACCGACTTTCCTTTACAGTAGGCATGTTGAGCCGTAGACAGAAGTCTTGGATCAACTTTAGCTCGAATATGGATATCAATCAGTCGTTCTAAAGTTTTCAGAAGGAATGATGATAGACTTATAGGTCTGAGGTCCTTTGGGACTACATGAGAACATTTTCCAGCTTTGGGAATGAATACTACATTGACTTCTCTCCATAACAGTGGAATGTGGATAAGTTCTACACAGCTCCTCATAATATTTTCCAACACTGGTAGAATAATATCTGAGGATCTCTGTAGCTCGGCAGGTATAATACCGTCCGGACCAGCAGACTTGTATGGTTTGAAGCTATGCAGCGCCCAGAGCAGTTTGTCTCTCGTAATCAGACCATGAATTTTGGTCACGGTTGCAGTAGGCCTGTTTGGGCTGCTACTGGCCGCGAGTTGGGAGCTACCTGGAAAGTGGGTGTCCAGAAGCAGGTTGAGTGATTCATCACTTGAGGTTGTCCAAGAGCCATCGGTTTTTTTCAAACAGCTGGGCATCATAGGATTTGTGGAGAGGATTTTTCTAAGCCGCGATGCCTCAGAGGTTTCTGTAATTTTGTCACAGAATGACCTCCAGGATTGTCGCTTTGCCTTCCTCAGTTCTTTTTTGTATAATTTGAGGGATTCTTTATATGAGTCCCAGTCAAGTGGGGGACTTGATAGTTCAGAGGATAACGTTTTTGACAGTATTCCCCTGTATTTTGACCAATCAGTTTTCCGGTAGTTCCGGAAAGCTGGTTGGCTGGGGGGAGCATCACTCAGACTGAATTGGATGTATCTATGGTCTGAAAAGGAGTGTTCAGACGATACCATCCAGTTTGTCAGCCTTTGGGTGATGCTGTCGGAGACAAGAGTGATATCTAACACTTCTTGTCGGTTTCTTGTTATAAAAATGGGCTCATTGCCAATATTGCAAATTAAGAGGTTAGTACTTAAAATATAGTCTAAAAGCGACTCACCTCTATCATTGATGTCGGTAGTGTTAAGTATATCTAATAATGCTATAGAAAATGTTACATCATTATCAATATTAAGACTTATTTTTAATAATAGATTTACTTGGAAGGACCATTGTATAGAATTAAGAAAAGCCCTAGCTACAAGAACAAATATTGTAAAATATCTAGCACAAAAAAAGTTTAACGCTCCGATCTGCCCTCTCTGCAACTCAGCATATGAAATCAACCACCTTCTTATCTTAGCTAACTGCCCAACAAGAGGACAATTGAACAAATTCCTCAAAACAAACATTACTCCATATGAAATAAGAACCGTATACTAGATTATATTAAATCATGTAAACTAAATGTATAAACTACTCGTAATAGTCTAAAGCTGATAGTCGATTGTAGCCAAGGCTCATTAATTTAAGTTAGCAGTTATTTTGTAACCAGTTGCTAATTAATAAATAATAATAATAATCGGCTTTACAACCGGGTGTACATATTTCGTCAATCCCAACCGCGTTCGACTTGGTGGAGAGAAAACTTTTAACAACGTCGGTGCTCTTAGTAGATAAAATATGAAAGAATTTGTCGAAAGAGGGTTGCGAAGAATTTGATATGGGAGAGTCGTGAAATTTGCGTTTAATGCAATTACTCGTATATCGATATTTTTGTTACTTTCTTGTTTGGACTTACCGATTTCTAGTTCTCTCTTAAATTTTTCCACAACTGTCTTCTGTTTATACGGCCTTGATATTATTCACTACTTGATCGAGCAATAAACGATATTTTCGGTGCTGTACATCTAATGTAAACTGTAGGCCTAATCTCAGTCGTTCATTGATCTCCGTACAGTACAGATGTGATTCGGCTTGTGAGTGCATATTAGTAAAATAAGAAACAAAGATACATTTGGGGAGATTACTGTAGGCCCCAATTCGCAGAGTGTCAGCGTGTTCGACCCGACATATCATAGGTCGTGGGTTCGAATTCCCGAGTACTGTTAATTTTTTTTTCTTTTCTTTTAAAAAAAATACTTAATTTAAAGTGTTATTAAGTGTTGTTACATCACGTGATGAATTGTGGGGAGCGGTCCTCTATGCGAATAGCGGGACCAGCCGAAAAATCAGGCGAGGCTTCGAGTGGTTCAAGCCAAACAGCGTGTTAGCTGAACCAAAGATGAAGAGAAGGAGGAGGTTAAGGCAAACTACCAATCTGCTGAAGCGACCCTCTCATTCAAAATCCATCGAAAAGCTGCCAGGTGGACTAAGGGAGACGGCGCCTTCAACTTCTACAACGGCGGCAATTAACCAAACGTGTCATGATGAATACCCAGACAATTCTGATAGGGGCGAAGGGCGTTACATGGGAAGCGACAACAGCTTCGCAGCTCTGGCTGTATCAGAGTCAGACGACGAGGAAGATGAAGTTGAAGCTATTCATAGCACCATCAGGCAGCTTCAGGAAAAGGTGCTGGCCATTAAGGCAAAGCAAACAGCCAGGAGGGAAACAGATCAAAAATTGAACTCCCTACACCAAGAGCAACAACAACAGCAAAAGGTTGCAAGCCAACAACAGCTACAACTCCCAACGGACACCATAAAATAAAAAAAAGGAAAAAACAAACACAAGAAGAACAAAAATATACTCAACCGTCACAACAACAACAAAGGCTGAAACATCAGAGACAACAAAAACAGAAAGATCAGAAAGCCAAGCAACCAAGCAAAAAGTGCCATCAATCAACACTTTTAAATTGGACTCCATCGTCGGCCATAGGCAATAATTTTTTTATAAAAAGATTGTCATTACATAGGCATGCGATCCACTATTATAAAATAAAAAATTTACTGAAGGATTCGACGACGGAGTTCTTCTCCTACACCCCGAAGGGGGACAAGCTGCAAACAATGCTTCTGAGGGGATTAGAGCCGTCGACTGATCCGGGGGAGCTCCTTGCACTGCCTAAAGAGAAGAAGTGCGAAGGGCTCAAATTCGTGGGGGTCAAGCCTTTTACCACAGCCAGAGCCAAAAGAGAGAAGCAATCTGGATGGTCTAAGGAGTATTAAAGTCCTAAACTACAAGGTTGTACATAGGAAAAAATTAACAAGGAGCGAAAACATTTTACAAAGGGTCGGGCACGCGAAATGCAGCCTCTTTGCGTGAAGTGCGGAAAGAACCACAAGTCCGAGGAATGCGCTCTGGGTAAGGACAGAGCGTCTGAAAAAAGCCAACTCTCTTGTGCTTTATGTAGGAACACGGGACACACCGCAAATTATCGGGATTGTCCCAAATTCCAGTACATCAAAAGAATAAATCTGGCCCGGCAGCAGAAAGTGGAAGTGAAACGTCCACCCGTGCATTTGCAAACTCCAGCCGTTACTCCCCATGTTACCTACGCCCAAATGGCGGCAGGTAGGGGAAATACGGTACAGCAAGTGAAGGTTGCTTCTCAGGCCCCAGCGCCCAGAGCACCGGAACCAGTACCTGACATGCTAGCTATCTTGCTCTCTATCCAGGTGCAGATGGCTCAGCTACAACGTCATTTAACTGAACAGACCGCGCGGGTGGATCAAGTATACGCGCTTCTGCCTGGCCTAATGCACCTTTTGCCGTAATGGGTACGTGCGTGGCCGAGCTAAACCAAAATAGTACGGAGAAACCGACCCGATTTTCGTACGAAAAGGTACTCGTTTTAAAACAGTAAACAGTACGTACGTGAGGCTGGAATTGGAAGACAACTATTTTATTATCGGCGAAGATTTCAACGCCAAACATAGCGATTGGGGAAATAATACTCCAAATACTAGAGTGAACTTACTATTCAATTGGTGGGGTCAGCACAGTATAATGTATCCACTCGGGCTTAAGTCGACGGATAGTCCGTCGTTTCCCAGACACGGGTCCTATTTGGATCTTCTGCTGTTCGACTTACGAATACAACTGACAAGCACTAACCAACAAACTACAAACTGTCTACGCACTTTTGTGTATGACAGTGACCATTGCGGTCTCAGCACCGAAATAACTGTTCCCAACGAAATTGCGGAATTGAATGAGTTTGTTCAAAGGCATTCCTACAATTATAGTAGGATGCTTTGGACACACTTCACCAGAACACTGAATAGAGCACTCTCCTCGAATTCGCTCTACCCACCGTCCAACAGAAATCTGTCAAACGAGGAGATTGACAGGTATCTAAGACTAATGGACGAGACAATCAAACGAACAATGGACAAAACGATACCTCGGTACCAACACACTGACGAAGAAGACTTATTCCGCAACGCAACTATTGACGCACTGCACCGACAGAAAAGTATACTGCTGTCAAGACTAAAAACCTTGTACAGACAGTTTACTGACAGACATAACCCGGAGATCATGACACTGAAGTCGTCGATTAAAAACCTCCAAACATTAATAAAAGAAAATTACAGAGCATCTGTAAGTTTGTATTGGAACAATAAAATTCGGGCTGTAAACACCAGCAACCCGAATATGTTCCCGCAAATAAATAAAATATTTCGGAGAAATAATCAGAACGACATTCCATGTCTTAAAATCGACCGAACGACGAACAACGAACAAATACGGGCAGCAGCGGGCATAGATGCAAATGAGGCTGTTGATGATTACAACTTCTTTGTGATCGAGGATCCGCAGGAGCAGGTAGAGGCTATAGGAGCGACTTTCCAGGAAGTGTACAAGGCGAATGTTATCATTGGCCGGAACCACGATCTGGAGAATCGAGTCCTTGTGCACAATTTCTGCATTCGAAATGAAATTGTGAATTGGCGATTCGAGAGCTCGGGTTTCACCCAGTTCACTGACGAGAATATTGCAAATAATGTCATCACCAACGATAAGGTACTACCCCCGTTCATTTCGAAGGAAGAGCTCCAAACGATCTTCGAATCACTTAGAAGTAAGAAATCAGTGGGAACTGATTCTCCCTCTAGAAGCGGTGAACATTTATACCACCCTGTTTAATAATGCAATGAATAATGCACATTATCCAGCGCATTGGAAAACTGCGGTGGTACATCCCATCCCCAAAAGGGATAAAGACACTTCCAATCCGGCGAATCTCCGCTCGATTAGTCTTCTTCCTAACATCAGTAAGGTTTTCGAAAGGGTGATCAATTGAGTCCTGACTAAGTGGGTTGAGGACAAACATATAGTTCCGGATAATCAATTCGGTTTCAAGGCAGGGCATGATATCATTCATGCTGCGTCTAAACTGGTTTCTGATATCTAATGGAATAAAGGCAAGAACCCGTGCACTGGTGCCTGCCTGACTAACTTGGAGAAAGCCTTCGATACCGTATGGTTAGAAGGACTCTTTTTTAAGCTGGACAGGTTGGGCATTATATTCTTTTTGATATGCTCTCCAATAGACAGTTCATCGTGAAGAATGGCGATGTGACTTCTGCTGGAACATTTAACATTAAAAACGGTCTGCAACAGGGTGCGGTGAATTCGCCGAACCTATTCAACATTTACACGAGTGATCTGATAGGTTCACTTCACCATGCCAAGATTGAGGTCATTAGTATACGTTTGCAGCGTGACTTCGACAAAATTAAGTGATATTGCGATGACTGGGAGTTGAAAATCAACTTTCAGAAGTCGGAAACCATTCTGTTTAGGACGCCTTTGTCTGGGGCCTCTAGGGATACCAGAAAGAATTGGCGAAAGTTCTCGATCGTGGGGCAGCATGGGGAGCCACTTGCTTGTCGAAATGTAGTCAGATATCTTGGGATCTGGCTAGATCAATATCTGTATTTTAACAAACATATAGATGTTGCTCTGGCCAGAGACAGAGGTGCTTTTGCCCTTACAAAGAGACTGTTTCATAACAGCCAACTCGATGCGAGGGTGAAGGTGATCTGCTACATGGCCCTTTGGCTTGTATTTGGATGTCCCGTGTGGTTTAACGTGAGAGCAAGTTTATTGAAAAAGATTCGGGTGTTTGAGAGGGCTTGTGTTAGGACTTGTCTTCGCTTATACAGAACACCAGAGTCTGAGTACATAAAATTCTATCCTAATGATGTCTTGTACAATAGGGCGAACCTAATAAGAGCGGACAATTTCGTCATTAAGTTGACTCGAAGGCACGTTGCAAGGGCAATGACCTCATCGAACAACCTGATATCCGGGGTTTACTACCCCAATTATGTGTATCACGAGAGATTTCGCTTTGACGGCTTTATTCCTCCAGAAGCGTTCCTCTATTTAGATAGCAAAGGTCTGATCCAGGACTTAGCGGTGCCGCTAATCTTCCACGTCGCTCGAACAGCTGCGGACAGGCGACAGAGACGTAGCACATGACAGTGCGGAGCGTCTCCGGTTCAGTAGGGCGGTAGGGAGTCGCGACATGAGGAATGCTGCTCAGCAGAACCAGCAATTTTGGTGGCTAGTTGAAGGGGAGGATGCTTCGTCGTCGAATGCCTCCAGTAATAGATAGCTTTATCTGAGGCAAAGTGGGTCAGCCTGATTTTTTTTAGCCATGACCGGCTTACATAGTTTTAGGTAAGATTAAGTTAGCTTTAAGAAGAAAAAATATATAAAAAGGAAAAAAATAAAAAAGAAGAAAAAAAATATATATATACATATACTTATATATTTCGTATATATATATATTATGTATATTTGTAGGTAGTATGTATTCTTTTAGTTTTAAGTTTTATGAAAAATTAAAAAGGTCCATTTACTAAGTTTGTAGTTAAAATTTATTTTCTTAGTTTTAGTATCAAGTAATGTTAAAATAAAAATAAATTAGACTGTAAGATACGTCGAAAGACATAGTTTAAGTGTTAGGTTTAGCTTAGAGTGCCCGCATAGGGCCAGTAATTTAGAATAAGATTATTTGTAAGTAATTTAAGCTAATTTTTAAGCATTTTTTTGTCTAGCAAATATGATCGGAAGGTCAAGGTAGGTAGTAAACATGCGCCCAATCAATACCTCGTATGCTTTGTTCGAGACAATTATAGTCAATATTTCTAAAATCCCGAAATACAAATGAGACAGATGGAATATTAATATTAAAGTCATAGATAAGATGTACATATAAGGTCATGGTGGAAAAGAACTATAGCCCACAGTTGCCATATCCAATAATGTACTGTGTAAGGTAGTGAGTTACTTTGGTGATGTTAACCGGTGAGAGGTTGAGTGATCTCATACCAACTATAATCCTCCCATCATTTATGGTAACGTCACCACTAATTATGTATTGACGGAGTTGAGGGATAAGATCTCCAGGACGGCATAAAGGGAGTAATATCGATAAAATTGTTGGTCCATACACCACACCCATGAGGAGATTATCTTCTCCAGAAATACTCTCGTCGAAAACGTAATCTATTTGACTATCACCATCAGATCGGCACTTGAAATTGCAGGAGAGACCTTTACGTGTGTAGTTAGCAGACCCACCACTTATTCTACCATGCCTATCAGTTCGTCTTATCCTTGCAGTTAGCTAAAAACCATGTTTCAGTCACACAGATACGAGTAACATCAAAGTTTTAACCCTCAAACAAATCCCTAAACACATCGATTTTACGAGATTAGCTTTGTGCATTAAAATGGCAAATTTGTAAGCCCGCTTTTTGACTTCTTAAAACCCTAATCATTGAACGCAGACTTCCATCAAGGGCACCATCTACGGAACTACATCCAACTGAATTCATATTTGTTATATCTATAATAGAAGGAACAAGGGCGAGTAAAGAGGAGACAGACATACAGCAAAAATTCGTGGAAGAGAATTAATCATATTAATTCTCATACGAGTATACGCGAAGAAACGATGTATTACGAAACAGATGTGCAGAAGAAAATAAATCCTAAGAATATTTTCCATCGAACTGAGGTAAATATAAAAAGAATAAATAAATAAACAAAACCGAACGTAAATAAGAAGGAAAGGAACAAAATGTAAAAAGCTAAGATAAACAATAAGAAAAATTCAGATGAATATTAAATATTTGCTGATCTGGCAATTCCGTCTAGGGTTTCGATGATATCCCTCAATACACCACTTAATAAAATAAAAAATAAAAATCGTCTCCGTATTTCGGTAAGGAAATTATGCTATGAATTAAAAGCTGATATACCTTTTGACTGACAACTTGGAAGATTTTTAATGAAATCTTGAATCGTAATGAGTCGGCTGTGGATATTAAAATAAATGCGGGAAATAGTGTTGTATCAAATCCCAATGATGTAGCGAATCCTTTCATCTATTTCGAGTCCCTTTCAAGATATATCTAATAGTATTGGGTTGTACCACATGAAGTGTCCGTGTGTTTAGTGCTTCCCGATTAAGTTCAATAGCTTTCTTAACTGATTTTATTTCACTGAATCAAATCTTACATCTTACATATTCTCACATCAACATTAACGTGCTCTTCGTTTTCGCTTCCGAGGTGCTTTTATTTTTTTGTCTCTTCATTTTGAAGGCAACTTTTACACTCATAATATTGACATTATTTGTCGATATCGTTCGCCATAGGTACGCGGAATTTATGGGATATTAAGCATTCTTTGCTCATACAGCAACATCCCATTCAAATGCACTATGCTTGTTGTGTCAAACGCAGTAATGCGTCCTCAATGAACAACCGGTATCCGGACTTCCGTTTGCATATCAAATCCGGTTCCATGTTTTTCACGGTTTTCAACAGTGAATTGGTTGACTTGTCGTTACTTGCAGTCACTTTCAAAATTTATCTACTTTAACATTTTGCATCCTTTGGATTCCTTGATAAAACGGCCCATATCTTTGTAGGGATCTGCACCGAATGGGAATGCAAGAAATTCATATTATTGCGTTGTACCACGTGGAATGATTTTCGCTCAGTCGGAAATAAGATGTTCTCGAGTTCACGATCTGTGCCAGAACGTTAAATTTCCTTTTTTTATAAAATAAAGTGGTACGTGTGCCTGACATGAGAGAATTTTAGGGTTCGTTACAAGTATCGTTATTTTTTTTTTCTATGAATTATTTACCATGCTGATTCGAACTCTCTTCCTTTACGAATTTAAAATGGGACATAATACGTCATTGGCAATGAAAAACATTAATGACGCATTTGAGGATGTAGCGGTAAACGAACGTACTATACGACGTTGGTTTGGAAAGTTCTGTTCATGAGATTTCAGCGTCGAAAATGAACCACATGGGTAGCGTTAGTTGACGATGATGTTTTAAGAGCAACGGCGGATGCGGACCCATCGAAATCGAACGGGAGATTGCACAAAATATGGGAGTATCTCCAATGACAATAAGTCGACCCCTTGACCTCATGGGAAATGTAATAAAACTTGATAAGTGGGTACCCCATGAACTGGACAAATCTAAAAAATTACGTTATTATAAGAAACCAAACTGAACCGTTTTTGCACCGGATAGTCAAAGTGGATATTGTATGATAATCGTAAAAGATCTCGGCAGTGGTTGGATGCAGATGAAAAACCAAAACACACCCCCAAGACCGATCTTAACCCAAAAAAAGTTATAGTGTCAATTTGGTGGACATCGAAATGACCAATCCACTTTTCATTTCTTCAACCAGGAGAAACGATAAACGCTATCAAATATTGTGAGGAAATCGACATATTGCGTGCCAAATTGGCTGAGAAGCAAATTTGCGCTAGTCAATAGGCACGGTCCGATTCTTTTGCATGACAATGCTAGAGCCCATACCTCACAAGTAGCGGTGCAAAAACTGTTGCAGTTGCGATTTGAAATTCCTCTGCATCCACCGTACTCTCCTGATATTTCCCCAACGGATTACGAAGGTCTACCGGAAAATGTGTTGCTCTGAAATGTCACAACAAGCCTCGGATACAGATTGATATTTTGCTGACGACCTTTGACTATCAAATACAGACAATGATTATGGGATGTTAGGACCCTTCTCGACTCACGCGACAAAGATCCTCTGAATGCCAGATTCCTTCAACTTGAGCTAGACTCCTCACGATATAATATGGACATCTTGGGGCTGAGCGAGATAAGATGGTTGTATGCTGAAGAATACCACTCGCCCACAAAAAACACCGTCTTGCTCTACTCTGGAGTCTAGCGTATGACTAATGCTAACACCAACAGCCCGAATCAGTTTCATATCTTGGAAACCGTACAGTGACCGGATATTGACAGTAATTTTCGATGAGGATCAGCTCAACAGTAATTTAGTAAAAGTAATTTCAATGAGCGTGCCGCACCAACAAATTCTCGTATTCGGACCAAACCTCCCAGTAATACAGAGATCATCCTCAAGATCCCTCAAAAGAAATACAGCGGTAGCCATTGATGGTATATCTGCCGAGCTTTTACAAGCTTCGTTACTCCAACCGCGTTCTAAAACTTAACGGTTGCCAGAAGAGTGGAAAAGCCGGATGATCATCATGCTTCCAAAGTAGGGAAATTTGGTGGAACGTGGTAACTGCTAAGCTAAGATATAAGAGAGCTTCTAGATTCAACACTCGACGCCGAACAGGTGGGATTTAGGGGTGAATACTCTTGGGTAGATCACATCAACACCTTGCAAATCATCATAGAGTAAAGCGTCGAGTTCAGGTCTACGTTACATCTACTGTTCATTGACTGTGAAAAGGGTTTCGACAGTGCTATCTGGATAACATCTCCTTCTAGCGTAGGAGAGGTATCCGGCAGAACTTATTAATATTATTAAGGCTACTTACAAGGGTGGTAAGTGTCACGTTCACAATGGTAAGTGTAATATGTGGAGTACGTCAGGGCTATGTACTTTCACCTATGTACTTCGGACAGGACTAACCGAAAGAAACAAAGAATTGAGGTAGACAATGACATCTTACCTCAAATACCTGGACTATGAGGCAAACAAAGTAGGGCTTAATATAAATGCGGGAAAAACAAGGCCTCAACAGCAGGTCTAGAAAGTTGAAAACTTTCTATATTTAGGAAGCATCGTCTCGGTCAATGATGGCGCCGAACTCGATGTGAGCAGCAGAATCGGGAAAGCTAAATCTGCGTTTGAAATGCTATCACAAATCTGGAAAAACAATGTTCTCAGCTTAAAAACTAAGCTGAGACTATTCAGATTCAATGTAGAATCAATACTACTATATGGGTGTAGTACTTGGAGGGTTAGGAATATTGTCCCTCGAAGACTGCAAACTTTCGTAACATCTTAAGGATTTTTTCACCAAACCGCATCTCCAACGAACAGCTTTATCTTATAACGGGTCCAGAACCTATAGACGTCACCAAGCAGAGAGGAAGTGGCAATGGATTGGTCAATGAACGGTATGAAAACGGCCCTATTGCGAAATATGAAATGCAGTGGAATCCACTCACCCAGTCAGTTAGAAGAGTGGGGAGGTCTAAGCAAACATGGCGAAGAACAGTCGACTAGGAATCGAGTCGAAATGCATTTGCAGGAATCCGAGCAAGATGGCTCGCAGTCGTTGTTGACGCCCTAAGCCTCTCGAGCGGTGAGTTGTAAGTAAATGAGGTTATGCAAGCAAGTATCTTAACAATGCAGTAGGACAAATTTACCATGTCAGTTTATATTGGCGTCCTTAAATATTTCTTCTTGTTGATAATGGTCTAATGAAATCGTAGTTTCAGTAAGCAATGTGCTGTTGGGGTGGTATGTATTCGTTTAAAGCAGATCAGATTCTTTTAAAACAAAAGTATGCTATTCGCATTATTTCTAAAGTAAGACAGAGCACACCCACCTTTGGCTGTTCGCCGGACCTGGTATTATTTCAGTTAAGCATAAGCTTAATTGTAAATTCTCTTTTAGTATCCTAAATGTATTGTCTCTTAGTAAAACAGAGATTAATGTGAGTACTTTTAAGTACTAAAAAAACCCGCCAATATCAGGTGTGGTAATTGCATGCGATATCTTCATTTGAACTTGGGTCTCTAGCATTACGGTCACTAAATAATCGTAGAGAACCATGGGGACAAGAAGTGAGACCTGGAAATGCGTAATCTGTAGAAACGAAGGAGATAATCTAAATAGAGAAACGGAAAGCAATGTTCTAATGTCTCATATGCATACACTGAATGCTCCATCGGCAAAACGAGCGCTACCAGCCAGCAGTCCATGTAAGAATAACACGAATGTTTATAAGGTATCAACTGTTCCAGTTGAAATAAAACTTATGAGGACTGAAATAAAAGAAATTTTCACAAACTGGCAATACGATGAATTGAACACAAATATAACAAAAACGAATAATTTAGTCGTGAAATTCACTAAGGAAATGGCGGAACTTCGGGCAGTCAACTGGAAGAAAGACGAATTGATATTGAATATGCAATCTCAAATTATTAATATTGAATATTGAAAACAATATAAAAATAGGAAACGTTACACCCACATCAAACGAAAATCTACTAGAAATTGTAAAAAGTGTTGGGAAAACTATTCAACAACAGATAAACGATAACGATATCATAGACCTGGTAGACGGCCACAGGCCAAACCATTAAAGACTTAGGTTAATCGTTACATTGTAAAACATCTATTGAAAATAAAAGTCAACTAACTAACTAACTAACTAACTAGACGCCTTTAGAACAAAAACTAAAAATCTTGAAAAATCGGTAATCTTTCATTCATCATTCATCATTCTTTCATTGTAAGAACAGTTAGCATAAAATGTTTATAAATACCAATATAATTCAGACACACGAGTTCCGTTTTTGTCAATTAATTTTCAACACTTAAAAGAAGAAGTTGTTTTCTTTTTAATTTGGGTATCGCTCCCAAATATAAGTCGTGCGTAACCCGGTCAATCAAATTAAGAGCAGTAATGAAAAACGCCAACATAGGAGCATCGATGCCTAATGTCACTGTTTACTGTTTACATTAATAATCAGTTGACAAGACCAAACAAACACATGTTTTGGCTGACAGCAAAGAGAAAGCAAAAGAAGTGCAATATATTGGAAATTTGTGTGGGAGGGTATGGGAAAAATAGATATTTGCAAAAAACGAGAGTACACATGCATAGCAACAGCGTTAATGATATAGACAAAATTATTGTGTGTGAATAATAGTAACACAAAACTGTATTAACAAGAATGGAAGACACATAAAGAAATGATACCTTAGTTGACCTTGATTGAAAGGTAATATATGGTTTTAGCGGCAGCAACGCTAATATATTAAAAGAAAATAATTGTTGCTACGAGAGTTTACGTTTTCATATGCGATCGTTGCGTTTGAATTGGAATAATTTCTGTCTTAGTATAGGGTCATCCAATTCGTGGTCCGGATTTGACATCACATACGTCAAACCGAGCTGTCATCCGAGACTGTCCATATAAAGGGTGTTTTTTTTTCATAGGTTTGGTTTCTACAGATTGTTAATCTGACAGTTGAAAGTTGATTTGTGATTAGTACGTTTTGCCATTTTACGATGAAAAACAAACTTATTTTGAAAACCATGTTTCGGTTCGCCAAACTTATCGTGCGCTACGTCCATTTTACGTTCGACATAATCGTCCAAGTAAGTTATTCGGAACACGATGAATCGTTTTCGCACCACGTACGCTCTAGTGGATAATACGCATCCCCAAAGACGAAAAACAGTACGAACAGCCGTTGTGGAGCACAGTGTTGAGCAGAATCCGAGTGAGACGATTCGCCATTGTACCCAGCAATTGCAGATTTGCCCATCCACTTTATGGAAGGTTTTACGGAACGATCTTGGCTTAAAAGCTTATAAGATCCAGCTTGTGCAAGAGATGAAACCGCGTGATTATTATACGCGTCGTAGATTCGGTGAATGGGCCTAAAACACGATTCAACTTTATCCTCACTTCCAACGCAAAATTAGGTAAACAAGCAAAATTACCGAATTTGGAGTGGAAAAAACCCAGAAGCCTTTGTCGTATGGTATGCAATATGGGCTGGTGGAATCATCGGCCCATATTTCTTTAAGGACGATGCCGGCCTTCAATGGAGAGCGCTATAGAAACATGACTTCTGACTTCTTCATTCCTCAGTTGAATGGCATTGACGTAACAGAGCTTTGGTTTCAACAAGAGTTCGCAACACAGGGCGCGAAACCAACAATTTAATGCGCGAAACATTTGCTGAGCGTTGTGCGATGGTTTTAAATGTTTGCAAGTTATACTGACTAGGAAATAAAGAGCTCTGCATCGTATTCCATATGCAAGTTGTACGGCTTAGGAAAGAATCACGATATTTTAGAGTATTCTGAAACTGATGTGCATTCAGCGAGATGGGTGTTACGGTTAAAAGTTTAAAGAGGCGGAAAGCTACTGGCGATTTCAGTGAAGCACTGCTGGAAAAAATAGCGATACAACAAGGTGAGACAGGGGACGTTATGCAAGTGTTCGAGGGTTTCGATTGACTGTGTCATATTGGCATCACCTATGAGTTTTAGCGCACGATTTTGGATCTTATCTAGCAAGTGCAAAGAGGAGTTAGGGGCTCCTGACCAGATGTGGGCATTTTACTTTTATTGAAGCCTGGTCATAGGGGGTGAAATATTTCTTACCTCGCTTGAGGAAACCTAGACATTTTGCAGTATTATTGGCGACATCGAATATGAGGTCACTGACACACATACCGAGAATGGAAAGTTCTTCGGCTTGAACGATGCCAGTGCCATTCCTGGATAACGGCTGCGTATTTAAATTTCTCTTTATCGAAAACAGACAGCAATGTGTTTTGGGAGCATTAAATTCAACTCTATTGTTTATGCTGCTAATATCAGAATTTAATGTCCATAACATACGCTGCCCTTCCCGTTTTAGATGACAAGCAGGCAAGAGATCATTGATGAAAATTAAAAAGAGTGTCGGAGGTACAGGTATTAGACTTGAAATCATCCAATACAACTTGAATTGAACGTTCCGAAAGGTAGTTTCTAATCCACTAAAGAAGAGAGTCACCGATCTCAAATGCACGCATTTTCGATAAAAGAGCCAAACTCTGTCAAATGCCTTAAAAATATCAAGAGCAACTGTCTTGCTTTCCCCAGATTGATATACGCTTTGGTTCAACTTTTCGGTGAGACATGCCATCAAATCACCAGTGGACCTGTTGCTACGAAAACCGTTCTGCCGGTCATTGAGAAGTTGTTGTGTTTCGAGATACTTCATGAGCTGACGGTTTATTAGCATTTCCATGACATTGGAAAGAAGAGACGTAAGTGCAATGGGTCTGTAGGAGGAGAGAGAATATGACTCGTCTTTTTAGGGACGGGCTGGACAAATGCTGTTTTCCATCTGCTCGGAGAGTCCTAAATAGTAGGATTAATGAAAAAGCTCACACAGCGGTTTTGACAGCGTGAAAGAAAACCTCTTTAGAAGAAGGGGAGATGTACCATCTGGACCAGCGGATTTGTGTATTAGTCCCATTGAAGACTCGACACACTCAAATGTAGGCGAAGACAAAATACAATCTGGAAGTGTTGAACTGGCCGTAAAGTGTGCAGCAAGCAGATTGGCCTTGTAAATGTTATTTTAAATGAGCGTTGGAATGAAGTATGAGGCAGGATTTCTAATGTTTTTGACGAACGAATAAAAATTTGTACTACCTTTGGGACATTGTAGCTTTTTTTTGCCTCATATTTTGATCGTATTGGAATTTCACACGCCTAAGAAAGGCGTTGCAGTCATTCCTGTCCCGTTTGAATTTTTTTCGAGTTTCCTCTGTTGGGTTGGTCTTGTAGTACCAAAAAAACATTTCTCTAACACTGACAATCTCTTTACAGCTCGAGGCGTACCATGCTTTTTCTTTTGGTTTGATACTCTTCATCCGATGAGTGATAAAGGATCTCATTCCAAAGAGAATAGTTTCGGTGATCATTGCGCAATATTAAGGGACCGCCAAACCAAATGTAGATCAACCAATATATTCTTCATACGTAGTTAAAAATAAGTTTAACGCACTCATGTAGGAAATAGATTGGGGAAATGTATTAAAGGGAATCTGATGCTGTTTAAGTTTAAATTTCAATACATCTACTCAAAGTCTACATCCGGACTGAAGACTGAAAGATAAATGCAAAATGAACTCGTGGATGTGCGTTTAACTTACTCAGAAATGTAAGAGACGCGATGAATTACATAGAATATGGATAAATAACGTACTTAATTCAACCTATGAGATTCAATATGTATAAGCAGTTCCGAAATAAACTTAATAAAGAAATCAGGTATCAACACAAAAATTGAAATACGAGTACCTACTATAAAAATAAATTCAACGAAATAAGAGCAAAGTCTCGCAAAACTTGGAGCTTAATTAACGAGACAATGAGATGAAGTCATATTGGCAGTAGTGGAAAATCTATAGTTTTTGTCATAAATGTTCCCTCATTCTCCAAAAACAATATGGCTTCGAATAGAAAAGAAGCACATCTAGTCTACTAGGAGAATTTTCGAACTGTATCAAGTATTTTTTATGGATTTTAGCAAAGCATTTGATACATTAATCGTAGATCACACAAAACTACCAACAGCTCTCGAGCGTATCGGCAATCGTGGAGTATTGGCGAACTGGCTGAAGGACTATCTGAGCAAGCGGCTGTTTGGTGAGAAATCAAGGACGTGTTGGGTTAAAGAAAAGAAGGGCACCACGGGGTACCTCAAGGATTGAATTTGGAAGCCATCCTCTTTATAACTTTATACTTTACACAAACGAGCTTCCACGTCTTTTTCAAAAAAAAAGTATGCCACTTGCTAATGCAGACGACATAGCTTTAGTGGTAAGTCATAGGTCGCTGTGAGAGCATATGGTCACAGAGATAATGCAAGAAGAGTTTAATAACGCTGTAAAGTGGTGTCACAACAATGGCCTTGTCATCAACGCAGCAAAAAATATGAAAAACGATGCATACGTGTATTGTTGACAGCGACCTATAATCAGGGCAAACACATTGACAAAATTCTTTAAGGATATAAAGAAGGCTTTATTTGCTCTAGCACATCTGCAATATCATGTCACATCGCAAATTTGAAAACAAGTCTATTATGCCCGGATAGAGTCCCAATTAAAGTATGCTATACATGCTTGGGGTACAAGTTTCAATAACTTCAAACTTCGGCGCTGAAGCGTTCTCTCTGTGTTCGGTGCATATGAAGGTACTCGTATCTTGTTTTTCTTTTTCCCCTATCATGCGCACCTCAAACACGAGAGAATGGGGGAGTTGCATGGATAAATCAAAGGTGCTTTTAAATATTGCTGCAAAATATAGAAAAGGATTAAAAATATGCCACGTTAATTCGCAAAGCATAAGACATAAAATTGATGAAATGCGTTATCTCTTTGGAGATGGCTGCATGGATATAATTGGCGTTTCTGAAACTTGAACTAAACCTAATATGGAGTCAGACTTGTCAGAATTGTCAAGCAATTTACTGAAAATGATGAGGCTGAGTTCGTATTTGTGAAAATCTCTAGCAACGAGACCAATCTTTTAGTGGGCACATTCTATATGGCCCCTGATGTAGCTAGCTTCACTCATATACGAGATATTCTGGAGGAGTTGGGTCCACTATATCCTAAAATTGTTGTTTGTGGTGATCTTAATTTGGACACTCTATTTAACAATAATAGAACTTTCATTGATATGATTGATTCACTAGGTTTCCATTTAGCAAATACAAATTAATCCCACACACTTTTTTCCAAATAAAACCCCCTCTCTTCTTGATGTTTTTGTTCTCTCTCAAAGCGAGTTAATAGCACACTATGACCAAATTATTTGTCCTGGTCTTTCTCACCATAATTTAATCGTTCTGTGTCTAAATATGTATGGGGTGGCCGTGGTGTAGTGGTACTAGCAATCGCTCTCACTCGGAGGGTCCAGGTTCGAATCCTGTCCATGGCAAGTCAGATTTTCATGTGTGTAATTGGAACTCAGACAGAAAAATTCTGCGTGTGAAGGCATAACACTGACACGTAGATTTGGCTGTTGTAGAGTTTCAAGCACAGAAAAAAAATAATGTGAATTATACCTCGAATCACTCTGAGTGAAGAAAAACTCTCCGTCGTATTCGGACTCCCACCCCCCTGGAGAGCGAATATCAAAACCAAACACACCTGAGTTTCAAACCACTACAAAACAATTTTCCTTTCTCTTCCTTCTACCTTTCCGCCCATGGCAACAGTAAAAAGGGTATCTAACCCCCTTAGGAGCACGTAAATTATAAAAAAAAAAGGGTTTTCCCCTAGGGGTAGTAGCCTTGTTCAACAATATCATCACTTTCCGTCGGTCAATGTATTGTCCTTACTTGATGATTGTCATAATCTCAGCTGGTCACATATTTATTGTACGTCTAATGTTAATGAACAAGTTTCTGTTTTTAATAAGCATATTGACTTTCTGTTTAACAAGCATGTACCTGTAAAAACCAAAAGAATGTTAATTTGCCGTGGTTCACGTCAGAAATAAAAAAGAAAATAAAAGAACGCGACGCTCTTTACTACAGATGGCGTCGATACAGATGTCCCGATATGCACAATGATTTTAAGGAAATGCGCAATTCAGTAACCTCGTTAATACGTAAGAGTAAAAGACAGTACTATAAAACTAAATTTCATACTAACCAGTCGAGTTCTGCATTCTGGACAACAATCCGTGATGTCGGTATTAGTTCTAGCAACGAGTCTGTTCTAGGAAATGTTGATGTCAATGACATGAACAGAAAATTTGTTGCATCCTGTTCCCAAGCAAACCCGATTGACTTTTCCGTCTTTGAACGCAATAATACGAATCCAGCGCTGGCATTTTCATTTCAATGTGTTGATGAAAATTGTCTTGTGAATGCTATTTTCTCCATTCGGTCAAAGCAGTGGGGCTGGATGTTGTGCACCCGACGATAATTAAAATGCTTTTACCTGCCCTAAGCAAGCACATCACACATATTTATAACACTATCATTACTACCAGTGTATTTCCCAAAGATTGGAAAAATGGAAAATAAAAACAAATAAAACCGAATTTAGGCCAATTACAGTTCTTCCATTTCTGAGCAAAGCCTTCGAAAAAATTGTAAGCAACCAAATGAAAGAGTATATCGTATACATATCGAAGAGTATCAAAAGGTGTGAGCATCATATTTATGCAGATGATGTACAGATTTTAAAAAGTTTCAAGAAATCCGTTAAACACCAAATCTATGTCCTTCAATAGAACGTCTGTAGATATTACTTTGTCACTTCTTCAAATTAACAATACTACCATCGACTTTGTGAAAAAATTCAAGAATCTGGGTATTTACTTTAATGAGTGTCATGTAAACCACGTTGTTTCCAAAATATATGGTATTCTCCGTGAATTAAGTCCCACCAAGCAGTATCTACCTATCAAAGTTAAATTGAAGCTTATTAAGGCATACGTTTAACATGAGACATATCATTATTAAATAAATAAATAAAAGCTAATCAACCACACAACCCATTCTGATGGAAAACGTTTTAATGTGATGCAAGACCAGCATATTTATAAGATGACCATTGTCTTTGAGTACTATGACGACGTCTGATTTAAGAAGCCAATGGACGAGCTCAGGGATTGTCTAAGGCTCCCAAAAAAAATAATAACTACGGTAACAGACAGCTAAGATATAGCGTATATACATTATATAATGAACTGCCTGATAACCTGAAAAGTATAACGAACTTTAAATATAGAAAAAAACATTTCTTTTTAAACTTACCGAATTAATTTTACATATTAAAAAAAAAACACTTGCAAATGCATAATAACTTGGAAGAGTTAATACGAGTACTTGCTAACTTTTAATAAAACTAACTCTGAAATGCAATCTTTTGCAGAAAAGCCATCAGCAATTGTAGATCCTCTTAACACAGAAATTATTCTCCTTATGAAGTAAGAAACCTGTCTTGCTTGACTCAGGTAATTGCATCTGCTTTCTACAGGATGCTTATGCCTCAGATTTATTCTGACTTCTCTTGACTACAAATTGGTCGTTTGTCAAAAATATCAGAAATTCTGCCTCATCCTCCATCCCAACGCTAATTCATAATGGCATTCCAGCTGTCAGCTCTTTGGACAAGACCAATGCAATGTGCTTGCTGCACGCTTTGCGGCCAGCTCAACACTTCCAGATTGTACTTTGTCTTAGCCTACATTTGAGTGCGTCGAATCTTCAATGGGACGAATCCACTTTCACACTCGTGTAGTAGCAAGAGTACTTAAAGTCTTAAAATACACAAATCCGCTGGTCCAGATGGTACATCTCCCCTTCTTCTGAAGAGGTTTTCTTTCACGCTGTCAAAACCGCTGTGTGAGCTTTTTCATTAATCCTACTATTTAGGACTCTCCGAGCAGACGGAAAACAGCATTTGTCCAGCCCGTCCCTAAAAAGACGAGTCATATTCTCTCTCCTCCTACAGACCCATTGCACTTACGTCTCTTCTTTTCAATGTCATGGAAATGCTGAAATATGCAGTTCATGAAATATCCCGAAACACAGAAACTTCTCAATGACCGGCAGAACGGTTTTCGTAGCAACAGGTCCACTGGTAATTTGATGACATGTCTCACCGAAAAGTGGAACCAAAGCGTATATCAATCTGGCGAAAGCAAGATAGTTGCACTTGATATTTCTAAGGCATTTGACAGAGTTTGGCTCTTTTGTCGAAAATGCGAGCATTTGAGATCGGTGACTCCCTTCTTCAGTGGATTAGAAACTACCTTTCGGAATGTTCAATTCAAGTTGTCTTGGATGGTTTCAAGTCTGATATTCATAAAATAAATGCTAGTGTGACCCAGGGCTCCGTTCTGTTTCCCACACTCTTTTTAATTTTTATTAATGATCTCTTGTCTGCCATTTCTAATCCAATATATTCCTTTGCTGACGGCAGTACTCTCCGCTTTTCATATTCGTTTCCGGACTCATGTCCCTGCTCTTCGGATGTAGAACGGGAACGGGAACGGCAGAGTATGTTAAGTTCATTAAAATCCGATATTGACAGCATAACCATAACAGAGTGGAATTTAGTGCTTACAAAACACAATTTTGTCTGCTGTCGTTAAAGCGCAATTTAAATACCCAGCCATTATCGATGAATGGTACTTACATCGTTGAAGCCGAAAAACTTTCCATTCTCGGTATGTGTGTTAATGACAACTTATGTTGGAATGACCACATATTTGATGTCGCCAAAAATGTCTAGGTTTCCTCAAACGATGTAAGAAATACTCTTCCCCTTCTGAGCTGGCCGCAATATATAAGCGTTCATCCGCTCAAAATTGGAGTAAAATGCACACATCTGGTCAGATGCGCCTAACCTGCTAGATAATATTCAAAACCGTGCGATAAAACTCATAGGTGATGCTAACACCTCGGATACCGAGGAAATGTCTCGTGTCTCACTGTGTTTTATAGCCATAACACCCGTCTATACCCGCAAGCCTTCAAAAATAATAATAATAAAAAAAAACTCGCTTGCGGAATGCCTTGTCGAGCCCTCTATTTCCTAGTCATTATAATATTCAGATATTTAAAACCAACCTACGAGTACATCGGTACCTATCTTTTTTCCCCTCTCTAATTTTCCTACACCGGCGCTGTGTGCAAACATTTTAAGGGTGCCTTAACCCCTTGAACGCGTGATACTTTATAAAAAAAAACGAATAGCGCTGTGCGAAATTCGAGTATGTGTTCGCTTGGTAGCGAAATATCTTTCAAAATGTAATAAACTAGTAACAACTGTGCAATATAGAACAAAGTGGGGATTAAAGAAAAGTCACTGCAGAGTGTGAATGCAGAGTGTGAATTGAATAAGAATAAGAAATTCTTTGAATGTGCTTGAATGTATTATACTTCAAAAAGAGAATGATGCAACTACTGAGGATGTTTCTCTAGTGAAGAAACAGGTCGAATAAGCTCTTTACACTCAAGAGAAAGGTGAAAAAAGTTTCCACAGTGCAGCAAAGGTTTACAGGTCATTGCCGCAGTTTATGCCCTCTTTTGTTGGGAAAGGCGGCTAAATGCCGAAAATAGTATTTAGTCGCTTTAAAACCTAGTATGAGGATGTGGCTAATTAACATCCTATGAGACCACCTGAAGTTTTTATGGGTGATCAGATGGGGCAAAAGCAAATTCGGATATGCACACATAATCATACATTTGGATGAAAGCAGTAAAATACAACATGGAGGAAGGATATTAACACATTATCCCGCAGTGCACACGTTCTACCGGAGGACTGATACCAGTGGGAACAGAAATATTCGTCTCAAAACTCGACGATCGCAAGCTGGGACGCTAGCACACTGACTACTTCGAAGTAGTAAACTTATTATGGCGACGTCAAATCAATATAATATGCATTTAAGAAGCATAGTGACGAAATGTTGGAAACATGTGCCGCTGTTTAAACTTTCAAAAGAAATCGTCTTTTTGTACGGAACAAAATACCAGTTACTATCATCTTCACAGCTGAAGTTCTGGATAAGATCAAAACAAGTATTAAAAATTGACGACCGACTATTGAAATATTTTAGCATGATGTGAATGTGAATTTAAATAAAATTTGGGAGTAAATGCTTTTCATCGGAGAAGATTTAAATTACCATGTCAGGAAATCGAACTGAGAAAACGGAGATTACCATGAAGAAATCGATCTCAAACCAAGAAGCTCATCGAAAGAAGATGTACTTAATTTACTCAAATCATTTGTTAAGCAATAGTGGCATTTCCTCCAATCTACTCGTATGTCGAACAATTTCGATGAAAAACTTTTGAATCATGCAACAACACTCGGTATTTGCGAAGTCCGGCTCCACATAAATAAAGAAACCTGGTGCTGAAAAGACAAACCTTTCAAGCGAAGACTTCATACAGCGGAAATAACGAAACCGATAAAATGTGCATTGAGTTAGACTACGAACGTTGCAAAAAAGAGGCTAAGAAAGTGGTAGCTAGAACTCATCCGATAGCTGTAAAACCATTGCACCGGAAATTCTTACAAGCATGCTACAAGTAATAAAAGATGTGCAACGTGAAAGCACGGGCAAATAAGCTAATATATTGAAGACTAGCACTAAGGACTCCCGCGTAATAGCATTCCCCCTGACTACCGAGCGCGAAGATGAAACGGTATATTCTACAGTGTAGTCGGACTGGATCTCATACCCTCCAAAGTATGGGCGACAATTAGAAATCTTTTTCTGTATATGACTCGCAATTTTTTTTTCTAATAATAATGAACATAACCGTTGGAAGCAGAGTGGTCATTTTCCGTTTTTTTTATACGAAAATACATATGTCTATCGCTACATTAAGATGTATTTTAAAGGAAAACTGACTTTATTTTAAAAAAAAATATGTTGCCTGACTGCGACAATAATGCAGATAACAACCGGGAGTGACAAAGTATCGGGGTTTCCAATAAGGACTTTACAATTTTTTTTTAAATAAAACGCAAACTATTCGAGATATTTCAAAAAGTTTATTATCGGCTTGAAGTACAATCAAAACATTTATGAATGGAACTCGACTTCGTTCATATGGCCACCGCGGACATGTTTGCTGCGGTCGATTCGTTGGACCCAATTTTCAACGACTCGGCCACACATTTGGGCCGAAACGGCCGCTATTTCGCATTCAATGTTGGCTCTGAGGTCTTCCAACGTCGTCTGCGTGTTGGCATAAACCAATAACTTAACGTAGCCGCACAGAAAATAGTCAAGCGGCGTTAAATCGCACGAACGAGGCAGCCAATCGACTGGCCCATGTCTTGAGATAACACGCTCACCATACTTACTCGTCAAAAAATCGATTGTAGCGCATGCTATGTGGCTTGTGGCATCATCCTTTTGAAAACACATGTCGTCCAAGTCCATATCTTCCTTTTCGGGCCAACAATAATCGGTGATCATGGCGCGATAACGCTGACCATTCACAGTAACGTCGACGAAAAAATATGGCCCAATAACGCCGCCGGCATGCAAACCGCACCAAACAGTTATTTTTTGTGAATGAAGTGGTGATTCATGAAGCACATGCGGATTTTCACCCGACCAATAACGCATATTTTGCTTATTGACGAACCCATTTTTGGCTCAAATGAGCTTCGTCACTGAAGATGATTTTGCGATGATATTGGCGCATCTTCTCCAGAACCCAATCGGAGAACGTACGTCGCTTCAAATGGTCCATCGGTTTCAATTCTTGAGTCATCTTGATCTTGTATGAGTGTAAACCAAGATCCTTACGCAAAATACGCCATAATGTGGTCTGAGCGATGTCCAATTCTTGATAACGCCGTGGAATTGACTGATTTGGATTGTTTGCTACGGACGCCTGAACGGCAGCGATATTTTCGACACTTCGACCAACCCGTTGTCTCACTGACACGGCAACATAACTCAACGAATAGGTAGACTCCAATTTTTGCACTAAACTTGTTATTGCCTGTCTATTAGGGCGAGAATTATGACCGAAAATTGGAGTTAACGCTCTTAAAGTTGCAGTCACCGACTCCGAATTTCGGTAGAAAATTTTTATAATTTGCAGACGTTGCTCGTTCGTGTACTTTACCATGATGAAAATGTTGAGTTTATGACAGTTTGATGATTAGTGAAAGAGTGCGTTCACAAATTAAATTCAAAGTTGTCAAGTCCCTATTGGAAAACCCTTTTTATCGATTTCCATTATGATACTCGTATTGTAAAATGTTTGTGTGGGTACAAATAATAGAACTTATTCTTTTCAATACAAATCCCTTTATTCAGTACAGTTACAATTCACTATTTAATTCTTTCTCTCAGTACAATTCAATTTCTCAACCACTTATACTTTTCTTATCTTTTACTTAAACCACTTAATCACTTCTCCTAATTAACACTTCAAATTACACTTTAGAACTAACTTGCATACCTTGGGGATGCTGGTATTTACACTCGTATGACATACTTCGAGAACAATCCTCGCCATCCAGCGTCCCATACAATTTCCAATTTGCTAGAAAATTCGATTCCACTCTCCAGTCAAGACTTTGTTATTCCAGTATCGAAATCTTCTGGTCTTCGAGTATCGACATTTTCTGCTAGATGTCGCTGCTCACATTAAAGTGGTTATCACATTGCTTCCTCCCTACAGTTGTTCGTCCCGAACAACTTCGTCATTCAGTTGAAATGACACATTCTATCCAAATGGACCACTTTCAATTTTCCTCGATCCCCACGCTGGATCCGGTAGACAAGGTCATTAATGTGGGTTATCACCTTGTATGGACCTTCCCAGTCCTGTTGCAATTTTGGTGATTTGCCTTTCTTACGCTGAGGATTATACAGCCAAACCAGATCTCCTTCGTTGAAACCGGAAGATTTCGCCTTGATATCGTACCTAGTTTTCATGCGGCTGCTTGCTAGCTTCATCTTTTCTCTGGTGTCTTCATGCAATTTACGAATCCTGCTGCGTAAGTCATTCACGTACTCGTTCACCTCTTTGGGCTCCGTCGGTGGGGATCCGAATTTTGCTTCACTTGGCAACCGAATTGTTTGACCAAATAAGATCTCGGATGGTGTGTGCCCTGTTGAGCTATGGACCGCGTTTCGGTAGGCCATTAAGAAGAAGGGTATGTGTCGATCCCAATCCCGCTGGCAGTTGCTGACAACCTTAGATAGATGCTCATTCAAGGTCCGATTGAATCGCTCGACCATTCCATCAGATTGAGGGTGTAGTGGCATTGTCCTTGGCTTTCTTATTCCCAAATTTTGGCAAATTTCCTGGAAGACTTTTGATTCAAAGTTTCGCCCTTGATCAGAGTGCAGCTCCATTGGGACCCCAAATCTGCTCACCCAGTTGTTGACTATCTGTTCGGCTACGGTCTTAGCCTCTTGATTTGGGATGGCAAACACTTCCGGCCACTTACTGAAGTAATCCATGACTACGAGAGTATATCGGTTTCCATTAAAGGTTTCGGGAAACGGCCCAGCGATGTCGATGGCTATTCGTTCGAAAGGTGCTCCGACATTGTATTGTTGCATTTGTCCACGTGGCTTTACTTTTGGTCCCTTGATAGCCGCACATCTTATGCACTTTTTGCACCAATTCTCGACATCTTGTTTAGCGCTTAGCCAATAGAAACGTTCCCTTACCTTTTCCAACGTCTTGTTTATTCCCAAATGGCCTCCTGAGATTCCGTCATGTATTTCATGGAGCACTTGGTTGACTCTGGACCGTGGCACAATTAGCTGCATACGAGATGTTGTCCCATCTGCACTTTCCCATTTTCTCTTCAGCAATCCATCTTACACAAAAAGCGAGTCCCACTGTGCCCAGTATGCCTTCAGAGTTTGGCTCCGATCTGATATCTGCTGCCAGCTTGGTCTTTCCTCGTGTTCTTTCCAGGCCAATATTGGTTCGATGTCATTGTCTGCCTGTTGGGAGGAACGGATTTCGTCTATACTCCAACCCTCTATTGGCTCAGTCCTGATCATTTGGATAGTTGCCTGTTCTTTTGCTTCTTTACCACCGACTACTTCTGCTGGGAGGCTTTCATTGCATTGTTTTACCTGTGAGACTGGGATAATTACCCTGGAGTCGACTCCTGCTACAGACTTCTGCCCCGCGAAGTAAGCATTTCCTAACTGATGGCTTCTGGAAATTGGACCGGTTTCTTGGTAGCCGTTTCTGCTGGTTTTTCTTTCTATTTGCCTGTAACCCCAGTGCAGGGAGCCTTCTCGTCGTACCGGTTCTTTACAATGCCTTTGCAGATGTCCTACTTTATCGCAGTTCCAGCAGCGCATCCTTCGTCTCTCCCGCGGGATATTTGGTCTTGAGCAGGAGCATTCACCAGATACTATTTCCCTGACGAAATGCATTCCTTTGGAAGCCTGATTGGATGCTTCCATCGCCAGAGTGAAGGCAAGTGCTTCAGCAAGGGTTCTTTTCCCGGCCATCCTTACTGCTGATTGTAGCTTCAAATCTGCAATTCCCCTGATAAATGCGTCCTTTGCCATTTCATCGATTATTTCTTGGCCTGCGGTGGGATATGACAAATGTGCCAGTCTACTCACGTCTGCTTGGAGCTGTTGCAGTGTTTCTCCTCGTTGCTGCATACGGCCTTGCAATTGAACCTTGTAAACTTCCCGCATGTGGCTATCCCCAAACCGTTTCTCGATAGCCTGCACTAAAGCCATATAGTCTCTATTCTTTTCGATATCGATTGTTTGTAACAATTCTGCCGCAGGACCGCGTAAGGCCATTGCTAGGGCAAAGCACTTTTCCTCATTGTCCCAGTCGTTTGCACAGGCAGCCATTTCAAACTGCTTCTTATAAGTAGACCATGAGGTCTGACCATCGAATGAGGGAGGCTTCAAATCTTTTCTCCTTGGACCGCTTAAAGCACATTCTCGCAGTTTCTGTTTTCGCACTGTGTCGAGCTCTTTTGCCAGTTGTTCAGCTTTGCTGTCCATTTGTTCGAATTTTTCGCCAACATTCTTCTCTATTCTTTCAAATTTGTTATCTATTTCTTCGAACTTTTGGTGTAGAACGTTATTTTGTTCTTCCAGTTTTTGTTCTAGACTATTCTTTTGGTCGTCGAATTTTTGTTCAATGCTGCTCTTCTGTTCGTCCATTTTTTGTTCCAGACTGTTCTTCTGTTCTTCCATATTTTTCTTTTGTTCGTCCATTTTTAATAAGAGGAGTTGCATCATCGCAGCCATGTCATTGCCGATACTTGTCTGTTCGTCCTCGTCAACATCAAAGGAATATGCATCAGGATCAGGGTCAACTACAATTGTTTTCGACCTATTCTAGCTTTTTCAAATAGTCAAAAAACACTTTTTTTTTACACAGAATAAGTCCTATCCCACTTCTGACAATATCATATGACTATTGAAATATTGATAGCTTATTCTCATAATACAGAAGCAGCTAAAATAAAAGGATTCTACATTGAATCATAACAAATTGCAACTAAAACGTGTTTACATTCAAGACATTCCTTCGCATGATAATTTGATTCAAGAGGAAATAGGCAAATCCTGGAAACCGCTCTTCGTAATTCACCAACTGAACTTCATTTAAGAGGAGCAATTTGTGCTCATTGATTGACGCAAGAGCAGCAATGTTAAATATCTTTTCTAGCATATGCTAGAAAGTGCAAATACTGGAGGTTCCATCGTCTTCAAAAGTGCTGATACATTTGAGTTTTCTTTTGCCAACTCGACAATCTTGATATGTTTACACGCGTTAAATCGGCTTCAACGATTGTAGAAATCTGCTAAAACATTGAAGTCAGCAACATCTTCTGAAATGGGACATAACAGACGAAAATTAATAATAGATTCGATTTGGAAAACTATGATAAATATAAAATATGCAGTTTCTCATGTCTGAGGGGAGCAGAATCAGCAACACGTCGGAAGCAATATTTTGATATCTTTACAAAAACCTGCCCATAAACCGCCAAAGTAGGGTGTCTATTCAGTCTATTCCATCGTTGAGATACAATACATTTCATGAACAAGTTTATTATGGTTGATCTCTTCAAATAACCTTTTTAATTCAGATAGCTCTGAACTCGCACCTATAAATTTAGTCGCATTGTTTTAAAATATGATTTCCGGTCTACCTCTTCCTGCAATAAATCTTTTAAGGGTTCCCAAAAAGGACCGCATCGAAAGATTTACGACTAACTCTAGATGAATTGCTTTTATTACTAAAGAAATAAGTAATGGAACATACGAGTATGTCTTGATTGGGCTTCTCCCTCGAATACATGAATACTCGTATATATAAAAACCCAGTCGACTTGACTGAACTCCTTCAATTGAAGGGTTTCCCATAAAGTGATAAATACACTCAGTCCTTTTTTTACGCGATTATTGGTTCTGCCACTAATCGCGTAAAAAAAAAATCGCGTAAAAATGGTTAGTTTTCCAATATTAACTGACGAATTGGTTCCGAATATAAAAAATATCGCGTATAACAAAATATACGCGCAAAAAAAATATTCAAAAACAATACAATAAGTTTCAAATTTCAGACTTATGATTTATTCATTCATAACTAACTAAAAAATACAAAACAAAAACCATATATAAAAGAGAAGAAAATAGGTAGATTTATTGAAAAAAACCGTTGAATGCTGTTTAATCACTGATATCACTAGAATTTGTAAGAACTATGGATTGATGCTCTGATTGACTTAGCATCTCCGACTGAGTTTGCACCATAAATTCAGTTAATTTAGTTTGAATGCTTCTTTTTGGACCCAATAAATTCCGATGTAGTTCTTTATATCTTAACATGCAGAGACTCAATTCTTTTTGAAAAATTCGTACACGTTCGGCATCAGTATCATTTGCTACAAAATAATTTTCCAATTCTGCTGCAAGTTTAAGACTTTGCTTAATCGTCTCTGCTTTAATTGGATGCTCGTCTATCTCGGTGTCGCTGCCATTTTCCGATTCGATTACTTCCGTAGCTATTTCAATCAAATCGTCATCATCGAGCTCTCGGTCTAGAAGAATCTCGTTAATATCTTCTCTCGTCATATCTGCAAGAATTTCTCCTCCCGCGGAACGTGCTAAATCAATGATATCTGAATAATTAGTTGAATTGCTTGGCACGGAAATACCACTTTTAACACATTCTGGCCAAAGAGATTTCCAGCATGCGTTTAACGTATGTTGCCTTATTTCAGAAATTGCTTTTGACGCGTACAAGATGCAATCCTTGATAGAAAAATTTTTCCAAGCATCGGTGAAGTCCAATTCATGATTTTCCTCCAGTTTGTCCATAATTCACTGAAAAGTTTTTTTGAGGTAGTACATTTTAAAAGTCGCAATAATGCCTTGATCCATCGGTTGGATAATTGATGTAGTATTCGGCGGGAGGAAAATGATATTTACATTAGGATGTTCAATCAACGGATGGCCTGGTGCATTGTCAATTATTAAAAGAGCTTTAAAGGGCTGTTTCTTCTTCTCCAAATAACTTTTAACTTCTGGTACAAAGCATTTAGCAAACCATTCTTGGAATATATTTCCAGTTACCCAGGCTTTTTTATTGGCCATCCAGTGAACACGTAAATGTTTTAAATCTTTGCCCTTTAGTGCTCGCGGCCTGAGACTTTTGTTTACTAACAGCGGTTTAATCATGCGGTCACCAGAAGCATTGCTACATAATAAAAACGTCACACGGTCCTTTGCAGCTTTGAAACCACCTAATGATTTTTGGGCCTTAGACACATATGTTCGTTTTGGTAACCTCTTCCAAAATAGGCCGGTTTCGTCTGCATTGAAAACTTGGTCTGGCGTGTAACCACCTTCTTGAATAATTTTTAATAACTTTGGTGGATAGTCATGCGCAGCTTTACTATCAGCTGAAGCAATTTCACCCTTAGTTTTTAAATTATGAAAATTATGTCTTTCAATAAACTTTGAAAACCATCCACCACTAGCTGAAAATTCGTTTTTGTTTTCTTGGTTCGATGTTAATCGATTAAAAATACGTAGAGCTTTTTGTTTTATTGTTGTAGTATCAACTGGGATTCGTTTCTGGTTGAGATCCTCAATCCAAATTGTTAATAGGTTTTCCATTTCTTCAATAAAAACATTTCTTGAGTATGAAGTTTTCTTCGCATTTACATTTTTACCGGAAACTACAGATTTTCTAATTGCATTTTCATTTTTTTTTTTATTGTTCGCACTGTAGATTCACTGAATCCAAGCCTCTTTCCCACATTTGCTGGGCCAGCTCCCTGCTCTAGATAGTCCAAAACTTTTATTTTTGTTTCTAAAGAAATGCCTTTGCGTTTTTTATTTTTTTCTGAATTAGCTTCCATTGTAAAGCTAGCAAAAATTGAAATTCTTTATTAAAAATTTTTATTATTTTTATTACAAAATTATAGATATATTTTAAAGTCTTACCAAAACAACTGCACCGGCCGCTAACTAAATACATTATAACTAGATTTGCAATAATTGATACACATAGAGTAAAATTTTTTTGTTGGGACTTCCCCGTATTATATTCGAAAATTATTACGCGTAAAAATATGTAAACAAGTAAAAAACGAAAAAAAGCAATCGCGTTAAAGTGAGAAATTCGCGTAAAAAAAGGAATTTGCGCTGCAAAAATAACCGCGTTAAAGTGAAATCGCGTAAAAAGAGATCGCGTAAAAAAAGGACTGAGTGTATTTTGAGGTCTTGTTCTAAATCACCGAATGCATTTAACAATAACACTTCTAACCGTGTGGCGGCCTCCTAGCGGTCAATATTCTGCCCTTATGATAGCCAGCAATGATTGGGTAACTGCATGCATATTTCGGCGATGAAACTACAAAATGACTAAGGCAGTTATTGGATGATGCTTTGTCAGTACTGAGGGTTATTTTGAACTGAACTCCAGCGTTGAATTTTGTAGTCATCCATCCACTCGAATAAGTCCGAAATTATCTAATAAGGGACTTAAAGATATGTCTGAAGCCGTGGATGACTCTTTCACTCCTGAAAAAAATCCGAAAAAAACATAGACTCTGTCTTCGTTGCAGAAAATACCCAAATAATACTAGGTTAAAACAATATTACGAAAAGCTAAATAAAGAGCTTAAAGTGGAAGTCCCATACTGCAGAGATAATTATTTTCGTAGTAAATTAACTGCAAGTCTTGGCAATTCCAAAAAAGAATGGCGGGTTGTTGACAAAATGCAATAGAAAAGCTTCAGAAGTGGAAATAGTTTTGAATGTTAACAACTCAACCATCTCTGACCCTTTGCAAATTGCTGGTTTATTTAATGATTTCTTCTGTAACATTAGTTCTTCTCAAAACGCACCCAACAACAATTTCACACGAGTAGTTTTGATTTAGTGGATAAGGAAAGTCAAGCAGAAAGTTTTTTCTGTGAACCATTCACTGCTTTAGAGATCCATAAGATAATCTATTCTCTTAAAACATCTAATTCTACTTCTTGTGATAAAATCTCAAGTTTTATGTTGAAAAAAATTTCTTTTCAAATCTCTGATGTTTTATGTTTTATTTTTAATGGCAGTATACGAGTACAGTTAGGAATTTTTCCACAATCTTTAAAAACGGCAATAGTATTGCCACTCTATAAAAAGGGCGACAGTACTATTTTAAATAACTATCGTCCTATATCTTTGTTATCAGTATTTTCAAAAATATTTGAGAGGGGTATTAAATCGAGAATATTGTCGTTTCTAGAAAGAACACACTTTTTCAGTGATTGTCAATTCGGTTTTAGAAGTGGAAGGTCCACTGAAACTGCACTGCTAAAACTAACTGGTGAAATATATCACAGCATTAATTTATCAGAGATCCCAGCTTCTTTGTTTATAGATATCACTAAAGCTTTTGATATGGTGGATCACTCAATATTATTAGATAAGCTGTTCCATATCGGTATTAGAGGTTATATATTTGATTGGTTTGTTTCATATTTAAAAAAACCGTCAGCAAATTGTAAAAATCAAAAAAAATTTACAGCTCTCCGAAAAATATCGAGATTAGTGTTCCACAAGGTTCGGTTTTAGGTCCTATTCTGTTTTTAATATATGTAAATTCTCTGTTTATTCAACCCTTTAAAGGTAAAGTTACCGCATTTGCTGATGATACTGCGCTCTCATACTCAAGTAAAAGTTTGATAAATATTTGCTCGGATGTAAACCATGACCTCGATTTACTGAGAAAATGGTTTTCAATACACAAGCTCAAAATCAGCGAGAAAACGAACTTTATGATATTCAGTATTAACAGTAAAATTTGTGATGATTTGCCGTTATTTTACCACTCTCAGGGTTGCAGAACCTTTCCCCTATTTAATTGCGACGATAATACTTTTTCCTTTAACAATTTAACGCCTTGTTGCAGTAATTGTTTTAAGGTTGAGTGCGTCGACAATTTTAATTATCTAGGTATTATCTTAGATAATAAGCTTAGTTGGAGCAATCATGCACATTATCTCAAACAATATCTTAATAAAGTTGTAAGACAACTGTATCACCTTAGCCTTTATTGTCCACAATCAACCTTAAGACTTGTATATAATGGTATATTTAAATCTAAATTGGAATATGGTATTTCGTCGTGGGGTGGAGCTTTTTTTAATAAAACTGAACCTTTATTAATAAAACAAAAACACGCAATTCGAATCTTATACAGAGTAAATCGCCGAACTCCAAGTTTGAATTTGTTCAGAAACCTTGAAGCTCTTCCTTTAAGGCATCTTTACTGCTATAAAGTACTAAAAATATTTTTTCAAAATGCGAGTTTTTACGCAGTTAGAAATATCGAGGAAATACTAGAAATTTTGTAACCTATAGTCCGTAAAGTTCATTTTGGACGATTTTACTTTGCCACCGCACCCCGTCTGTATAACCTACTTCCAGATAATATGAGATGTGAAAGAGTGAAAAATCTATTTCTTAATGGTATTAAAAAATGGATACTGTCCTTTGACTACTCAGCTATGAATAGTTTATTTATTAATGAATTTTGCTCTTTGAATGCCTAATTATTTCTTTATATTTTGGTCTTTAAAATACTGTATCTAATATCTTTTGCTTTCATTTTGAATCTCCCCATCAATATCAATATTGTATGTTTGAATGTAGACTGGTACATTCAACTCTTGTCACTTAGACAATAGATTGTACCTACTATTTCATTTTTTTTTTTTTAAACAATGAATTTGTAAAATTGAAGATTTGTTAATGAAAATATGAAATAAAGCAACCTTAAAAAAAGATATTAAATAGCTTTTACTATTTGAAGGTTTATTCATGTTAAGTTCATTGAATTCTCTAATTCAAATTTCTTTCTTTGTGTCATACGTACTAATATCAGTGTGCCATTATTAACGTCTTTTCTTTGTAATGCTCAAAAAAAACAAAAAAAAAATTGGTTTCATTTTTTTTTTAATTGTGACAGCCATTTGTCTGACAGTGACAGGTGATGAGCAGCTAAATCTTGTAAGACATAGGCGTCCGCCTGACAGTTGGTCGTAGAAGATCGAAAAATGGATGAGTCTTACTTAGTAGCATAAAAAAAACAAACTGAATTGAATCTTTGGTTGGTCCTGATGTTTCAACTGAGCGGTCAAATACCAAACGTAATTTTGTCTAAGTCCTGTCCGCATTAAAAATACAATGGTGCGGCCAAAAATAGTGGACGTGTTGCAAAATATCGACGACAGCAGCTGACATGTGCCTACGATTCAAATATGGTATTCCTTGATAAATTAGAATACCGGTGCCTTAATTCTGAATCTCGAATAAGACTATCTTCGAGGCTGTAAAACCGCTTGCAAGCATTCTTAAATAAAGAGCCCACTTTCGATACTGAATTTTTAAAGAGTAAGCTCACTAAATATTGTCCTGAAGCCAATCTTCGGAGGCTTAATGTAATGATCAAGTAATTGATAAAATTTCCCAAAAGGACTGAATCAGTTTGTAAAGGGTGTGTTTTTTTTTAGAGGTACACAAATTCAATATGAAATAAAACACTTGAGCTAATGTTAATGCCTATGATATTAGCTTTATTTAATTGTATGTGATTAGTGTTTAAATAAGATATCGTGCATATGCGCGCCACGGCTAGCTCGAATGAGGCGCAATCGTAAAGTCCAATTTTCGACAGATTTATGGAGCAACTGGGGTCGTATATCAGCAATAACACGGCGAATATAGACTTCTCAATCGTCCAACGTCTCTGGTGTATCTGGTGTATCACATATCCCCAAAGAAAGTAATGTAAAGGTGTGCGATCACAGGATCGTAGAGGCCAGGTCCATTACGCGAAATTATGCGCTAAGCAAATGTTTCCCGCTACAAATTGATGGTGTCGCGCGCCCTGTGGCATGTTGCGAACTCTTGTTGAAACCAAAGCTCTGTCACGTCAATTCCATTCAATTGAGGAAAAAAGAAGTCAGAAATCATGTTTCTATAGCGCTCTCCATTGATGGTAACATTTTGGCCGGCATCATCCTTAAACAAATATGGGCCGATGATTCCACCAGCCCATAAAGCACAAGAATTAGTGAGTTTTAATGGTTGTAAGTGCGTCTCGACAAAGGTTCTTGGGTTTTCTCCACTCTAAATTCGGCAATAACCAAAAATGGGCCTCATTGGAGAACAAAATTTTACGTTGAAAATGTGGAGAAAGCTGATTCATGCCTTCGGCCCATTCATCTAAACTACGACGCGTATAATGGTCACGGGGTTTCAACTCTTTCACAAGCTGGATCTTATAAGGTTTTAAGCCAAGATTTTTCCGTAAAATCTTCCACAAAATGGATGGGCATGGCTTCAACTGCTGTGCACAATGGCGAATCGACACATTCGGATTCTCCTCAACACTGTTTATCGTCTTTGGGATGCGTATTATCCACTAGAGTGGATAACGAAAACGATTCATCGTGTTCCGAATAACTTGCTCAGATTATGTCGAGCGTAAAATGGACGTAGCGCACGATGAGTTTGGTGAACCGAAACATGGTTTTCAGAACAAATTTGCACAATTCTGGCCTTCTGGCATTAATCTATTCATCGTAAAATGGCAAAACATGCTAACCACAAATCAACTTTCAACTGTCAAATTGACAATCTGTAGAAACAGTGTTGCCAGTTAAAAAACCAAACCAGCCAAGTTATGTTTTTTTGTGCAGAGTTGGCAAATGATCTCCTAAGCGTATTTGTCCGACCGATAGCAGATCAAAAAATATTTTATTGTAGTTGAAATCGTTGATAGTTTGGCTCGGGAAATTTCGGGTGATAGAAGTTGTGATACATGCATTGATAGCGGTGAAATAGTTATTCATCCGAGAGCGGATGTTTACATTTAATCTTTGGGTTATTGAAGATTTCAAGTTTCCGATTCCACTAATTGATGAACTAAATCTATTACAGCTGTTTTACTAAACGTTCAGTTATGAAATGTAATGTACATAAACGAAAGTGGTCTGATAGATGGAGCTTTCTTTAGTCAAACTATCGAGTTTTACCAGTGATCGCAAAGCTGTTTTGTTTACCTTTGATTTTCTTTGCAAAGGTTAGGACGATGAAGAATTTACAGCTGAAGCAATATATTATGATGTAGTAGATAGTTTAAACAACAAGTGTCCGATTAATATGACTAGTTTTTCTACTGTTACTACTATTTGAAAATCTTGCCTGTTCGTAGCACAACTTAATTCCCGTAGCTTGTGTACGGAACTGGATTCTAACCGTTTCAGATTGAAGAGCTCTTAATATGAGCCTGAAAAATTAATCTCGAATATTATCATATCATTCTTTAAGTAACTGCGAAGCAATCGGATAATTTTTAACCGTAACCTCTTTTTATTGTTTTATCCACAGAATCCACTAAGCAGGATTGAAGATGTTGACATTTTTCGATTGCGGTTAGTTTCTCCTCATCGTTCACAAATGTTTTAAGCATTCCATAGAAATCCAACCAATCACTATATTTACCACAAAAGTATCTAATTTGAATTCATGTGGTTTTATGAATCACAAATGATGTAGCTGTGCCATGCAAGAAGTGCGGTACTGGTACTCTTTGTGTCAATCAAGGAAAGAACCTTAGTTTTAAGCTCACAATACTCGTCTTCGAAGTTGGAAACTTTTGTTTTTGCCAAATTCAGACTCATCAAGCGCTTCAATGCTGGTCCGGATGTTATCAAACTTGGCGAAATATATTTCTTTGGAAACTCAACAGAGAGCTTAATTGTTTCACTATATAAAGATGACACGAGAAATTGCAAAAACTACACTACTAATGTCTCGTACTACTCGTACACTGTCGACTTGTGAGGCAGGTAGTCGTAAGAAGCGATTTAAAGTTTAGGGATATTGCTGGCGAAACATCGAGAACCTTCGATTGATCTGGCTATCGACATGGAAAAAGCATTCTACTTTAAGCACAGATGTGACAATCCTGCTAGCAATCTTAATAATTGTGTTAGCCGCTAGAAGATGGCGGTTTACGAATGACTCGTACTAAGACCGACCAAGGAAATTGCGGTGACTATGCCACACAAAGTAGCTATTTTCTTCTTCTTCTTCTTTTCCTTTTACTAGCCCTTTTCTCGCTACACGAACTTATGCATAACGAGTTTCCCATTTTTACTGCATCGCTACTGCTCCGCTTATGGGGTTGGCTAATGTCGCAGATCGCAGAACGCATCTGCATACTGCTCGGTCCTGTATCGCTTCGGCGGTTAGCCCCAGGCGTTGTTGTGCATTTGCCATCTGAGCAATCCAGGAATTCTTTTTCCTACCTAGTTTTCTTTTAGTAGGAGCGACCGTAGTTGATATTGCCTTCTTAACCGGATTTTCCGGAGATCTTCTTTGAAGGTGGCAATACCAGCTAATTCTATCCGACTCAAGTTGTTCGATTACCGAATTCTTTATGTGTGGACTTCCTCTAATGGGCGTAGATCTAATGCAGTCGCGTTTCATAACTCCAGTCGACATCCTTAACATTTTCATCTCTGCTGCCGTTATTTTATTTTTAAACGCTTCGTATATTGTCCAGCACTGCGAACCATATGTAAGAGCTGGCCGAACCACCGTGGTGTAAAGTTTTCCCTTCAATTTAAGTGCAAATTTTCGGTCACAGAAGATTCCCGAATTTTCTCGCCATTTCATCCACCCCACGCTTACTCTGTGCCTTACGTCGTCGTCACATTTCGCTTCTACGTTAACGATTGATCCTAAGTACTTGAACCTAGTGGTTTTCGGAAGAACTATTCCGTCCAACATTATATCTGGAATAGGTCGCAGTGGATCCGAAAATGGGCAGGTCAAATGTTCCGTCTTTGAGCGACTTATTTTAAACCCGTTTTTCTCTAGCGCGTCTTTCCATTTACTTAGGACGTTTTGTAAATCTACGACATTATCGCTTAGAATAACTGCATCGTCGAGAATCGATGTTACATTTGCTTCGTGCAAGCAATCTTTCAAAAGATAGTCTAGAACCACGTTAAAGAGGAAAGGGCTAAGAACGCTTCCTTCATGCACTCCGACATTTACCGGAAATTCAATCGTAAGTCCGGCGGTACATTTAACAGCAGTTTTGACGTTTCCATACATGTCTTGTATCATTCGTATATACGTTTCCGGTACCTTTTGATACCTCAACGCGGTCCATATGAGATCTCTAGGCACACGATCGAATGCTTTTTCTAGATCAATAAATACCATGTGCAGATCTTTTGACGAATCCCGATGTTTTTCCATTAATATTCGCAAGCTTTAGATTGCGTCCACCGTCGATCTTCCTTCCACGAATCCACACTGGCTATCGTCGAGCTTTATGATTTTGCGAAAACGTTCGTTTAAAACTCTTTCAGCGATTTTCATCGTGTGTGACATCAGCTTGATTGAGCGGTAGTTGTTGCATTCTCGCGTGTCGCCTTTGCCTTTGTATAACGGAACCAAAAAGCTACTTCAACATTGATTCGGCATAGTTTGTCCGCATTTTATTTTATTCAAGAGTTTCGACAGCCATTCACTGCCGATACATTCCATCTTCGACCAAAACTCTGATGGGATGTTGTCTGGTCCAGCCGCTTTCCCACGTTTCATTTTTCCGATAGCTATACGTATTTCTTCTGTTGAAAAGTCAGCAACTTCTTCTTCGAATGGATCAGCTGCAGGGACGCGATCACGTGGAAACTGTTTGTTAAGTAGGTCCTTACAATATTCAAGCCACCTATCACAGATGTCCTTTTCGTTTGTTAGTAAGTGCCCGTAGGAGTCATTGATGTATTTTGGCGCCGTTATTTCCATCGCATTTTTTCGCCTTTGTGCAGCGAGTTTAAAAATATTTGGCACTTTACTATTGTACGACGTTTGAACTTCTTGAATAGCTTGTCTTCTATCTGCCGATCGTGAGGATATTTGTTCCAATTCCTGGTAAAGGTTTTCCGCTGCTGCCGCTCGGGTTTGGGCCAGGACTCTCTTTGTAACGTTTTTAAGTCGCTCATATTCAAGTGCAAGTCGAGACTTTTCGATATCGTTGCTCCGATCACATTTTGTCCACGCTTGAAATGCTTGCTTCTTGTAGGTCACAACCCGTTTGGTTTCGTCATTCCACCACCATGTTTCTTTCTCGATGTGATGATGTCCTGATATCATTCCTAGAAGGGACTTTGAGTGTGTCATGCATGCCTCGTGCATGCTGTTCCACATTTCTTGAGGGCTAAGTGAGTCTGCGATAACGTTTATATTAAGAAGTACTTCTTTAGCGCGTGCAATAAATCTTGTGCCTCGTTCTTTCGATAAGTTATACCACCGGATTTTTGGCTTTCTAACAGGCTCTCGTGTTTTTGGTTTTTCCGCTGTGAAGAATTCTGTTATGAGCAGCCGGTGTTGGGTAACTAACTAGCGATTCTCCAAGGATTACCTTGCAGTCCTTGACACTGTTTCTCATCGATCTTTTGCAAAGGTGATAGTCTATTTGTGTTTCGTGGCCTCCGCTGCTATAGGTGATAAGATGTCGTTGATGTTTTATAAACGTCGTATTTAAAACAGTGAGACCGTGGGCTTTACATGCTGCAAGAATGTCTTCACCAGCAGAATTTCTGGTTCCAAAGCCTTTACCGCCGTGGCAGTTCTCATAATCTACGTTTGATTCTCCAACGTGGCCGTTTAAATCTCCGCCTACGAAAAGCATCTCCTCGATGGATATATTTCTGAGTAAATTACCGAAATCTGACCAAAATTTATCCTTTTCCGATTGATCGCAACCGTTTTGTGGGGCGTACGCGCTAACAATATTCCACATTTCATTGTTTATAATGAGTTTTACACTCATCAAGCGGTCGTTTATTTTTGAAATACCAACGATATTATTAAGAAGACTTGCCGCGACAATAACACCGACACCGTTTCGTCTATTGACTGTTCCATGGTAAAACATCTTAAATGACTTAGTTTTTAAATCAAGAAAACGCGCTTTATTTCCGGTATTACACCACTTTGTTTCCTGAACGCACATGACATGCAGAGTTCTGCGACGCATTATTGCTTCCATCTCCAAGCTTTTTGAGGTCATCGATCCGACGTTCCAACTTGCAAACCGAAGTTTAGTAAAATTTAGAAACTTCATTTTGCCCGCCCCCGGAATCCGTCGGGCTCTGACACAAGCATTTCTGCTTGCCCTGGGATCACCCGAATGCGTGGCAAGCGTGGTGCCCAGCGGGGTAGTGCTACAATTTGCGATCATTTCCATGAAGTTTTTTTTTTTTTGTACTTTCGTACGAGATTGATTTGACACACGTATGCTCAATTGAAGTTAGTTGACTTTGCTTTTATCCCACCGGTAGTCGCCAGACGTGGGAACCCACTGATTGCATACGAACTTGTGGGAAAGTTTTAAAGGTGTTAAAGTGTCACAGGCTCATTTTTGGTGTTATAGTTGCCTGTATATGACTGATTCCTCATTTTTAGTCACCTTTTACGACAAGCAGGGAAGCACTGCAGCACTATTCTTTATCCGGTGCTGCACGGAGAACAAAATAGCTATTTTAAGACCGCGAAATGCCATTTGAACTTAACGGCTTTTTTGACACGACCTTCCTTTGTCTATGTAGCTCTAGATAATGTACGAGATGTACAAAAGAAAAATGACAGTGACGCAGTAAGCGCATTCGCGTAAGTCTCCACATGGTGGACTGTTTGTGTAAACAAACCATCTGTTTTAGCCATAGTTCAAATTCTAGACAAGGTTAAAAGAAGGATCAGAAAGAAAAAATAATTGGATCACTCAAGTGCAAAAACATCATCAAAATCTTTGCCTCACTAACGAAGTGACCTGAAATAGAGCGATCTGTAGACTGGCTCCAAGGTCCGCAAATAAACCCAATTTCAGTTTTAAATATCTGGCCAATAATAAAGGTAGCTCGCAAAAGCGACTGCAGCTCGGAAAAGTAGCTGGGACCCGATACGAACTTCAAAGTGGGAAAACCTTTCAGAATGTAAGGATTGTCAACAAACAGCTGTAAGAATACCAAAATGCGACTTTCGTATTAGTGACAATGTTTTCGCTAAGCAATAAGAAAATTAACAAAAATTTTCTGTCACGTCTTATTCTTTACATTTTAAAAATCAGGTAAAAGAACAAAAGTGTTCTATCTACTTACATTTGGCTCACTAAATTTCGGTCCTAAAAAAAAACAAATGAAACCCAATTAGCGGTCACCACCCTTTTAAGAATGATGCAGCAAACTAATCCACAATCGGTTTTAGAACAAGGACTACAGACCTTCTATACAGACAAATTTCATAGTGCCATTGCGGTAGCTGTATAAAGATATCCAAAACCGAAAACCCTATTCCTAATATAGGGGTATTCCACCTCAAAGTGGCTTCGTTTAAGTCGGTTTTATACGCTTTCTGTAATTTTTCTTTGCACTGATAATAATTGAAGCTTAAGTTCTTAAGTTTGGATGCAATACAAAGTATCATAATTAAAATACCATTTTGTCATTTATATTGGCTTACATGTCTACCTCCGTAAATGGCTTCGAGAATTCTATAAAACTTCGTCGCTTTCGTCCCTGTTTTTATTTTTTATTTTACACTTTCAGCCATTTCACGTTTTTTTTGTGTTTCTTTGTTTGTTGAATTACGAGCATTAACTCCAAAGTATCTTCAAGTCTCCTTTTAGCAGCCACAAAGGCTAATGTATCCGTATGTGATTTTCTGACGGTCATTGCGAGAAACTGGACTAACCGGTAGTAGTTATGTAGTACATAGACTAACAAGCAACTCTGACTATAGTAACACACTTCAAACGACAGATACGGATAGTTGCCCGAAGTGGAATGTATGGAAAGCAACCATGGAAGAGCATGTTTTATTATTCCCCCACTCTCTGGAGCCTTGCGAGGCCATTTCAGTCCATCTAAAATGGATTTACGGATGCAATCTACGCGATAAGTGCATTTTGCGATTGCTCCTTAATTTTTTATGTGTCGTCCGCAATGTAAGTGCATCTACGGCTACACGAGTACAAGGATGCATGTATGTACTCGTATGTATGTATGTCAGATCAAACCTAGCTCCTCAATCAAAACTGGCTTCCTCTTCAAGTCCATGACCACGTATCTATCCCCGCCCGTGTCTGCCATCGAATGGATGAGAACAACGGCAATTTCACTGATATCCACAAATTGATGTGTACTATACACTTTCTGGTTGAGTACAAGAAAAAAAACCCGCTTTGTCTGCTCCTTTGCCGTTAACGACTTATCAATTTGTCCGTGGGTTAAAAGAAAATACGATAAATAAAGGTATAAACAAAAAAGTGAAGAAAAAAACTTACTAAGGATAAAAAAAAAAAAAATTAGAAATAATCAAAACAGTGCGGCGGCGTCAAAGGTTCACAGCATTAATAAGGTCCCCCGAATTCCATTTGGGCTCTCCAAACAGGAATGTGCTTTAAACTGTCCACTTTATCATCGATGCAGCTAATTTATGTACACCTTGCACTAAGATACGAGTAGTCTACACAACAAAGTGTGCCTCAGCATGGCTGTGGATCCGTAGTTGTAGATACTGGAGATGGCGATGGAGTGAATGCAAGTGACCACTTTAGAACAACAAGATTCTTGATTGTTCCTTCAACTGATAACACTTGAGGTAGGTGAACTTTGTATTTACTAAACGATGTAAAAGAAATTCAGTTGTACCCATGCAGCTTCTCGTGGGTGGTCGAACATGGTGTTCAAGTTTGTCGCCTTCAATTCGAATCTAATGGGCTGTCAGACCGTTTAAAACATGAGTCAGATACACCTTAGGTAATAGAGAAATATATTCATGCGTCAAGTAGGTTATGCATGAATACTCACGCCAGGTTGTTTTAATTTAAAATCGAGTTGAGACATTAGCTTTGTTCCTCATAACTGGCTTTCACTATGTTTAATACAATTTCCAACCACTGGCTTACATGTATTATTGAATATAACATATGTATGCACATATTTAACCGAAAATTCCAACAACCTTTTTGTCTGTAGAGAGACATTTGGGACAGATACTTTCCACCAAAGCGATCCATCTTCTTAATCCCGCTGTTTAGTCCAAAATAACATTAATAACTTTTTTTTCTTAAAGATGACATGACGTAGATATTTGGACATTTTGTGATTATCTTTTATGATTAGTTAAAAACATACGAATTCGAGAATCAACTGGTTTAAGCTTAAGCATTTCGAGATGAACAAGTATGGTTAGGATGAAACGTGTTTTGACAATTTTTTGTTTATTAGCGCTATTAACAATTCTTGATGATTGATGTGCAGATACATAAGTGTCTTGTTTAACACGAATTAAGTCAGCTATTTACATAAAGTCATTTAGAGCCAAAATACGTGTGATTAGATTAGCCATTCATCATTATCGCGGGTTTTGGCTGCTTAAGGCCATAGTTACTGTGCATGTTTCCTATGAGAGTGGCAAGCGTGCGGAATATTTAAAAATTATCACGTATGCAGTCGCCGTTTGGTGGCATAAATAAACGAAGAATTCAACACAGGCTAAACTCAACAATTCACAAAGATTATCCTGTGGCGCACCAACAGCTGCGCTCGAAGTTATCCTAAACATCCCACCACTTCATCTAGAACTCATGAAAGAAGCAATGGTAAATGGCTATATGCTCATCACAGAAGATGAATCCAATTTCAAACTAGTTGCAATTCTTCATGAACTCAGAAACATCGAACTACTTGGAATACACTTAATAGACAAATGTCTACCACGATATAACTTTCAGCACAACTTTAAGGTTACATTTCCAGCCCGTCTTAATTGGGAACAGGAAAAACCAACATTTGACAAGGACTCACATATATGGTACACAGATGGATCCAAAACAAATGAGGGATTTGGAGCTGGAGTATACTCATCCATACATGCCAATATGGATACAAGCAGCTCCGTATTTCAGGCTGAAATCCAAGCAATAGAGCTTTGCATTCGAGAGAATCTAAACAGATATACAGGGTGTCCCCTAATTCGTCAACGATTATTTTGGAAATGATTCCTGGGTTAAGTTTCGGGTGTGAAGGCCTATTCGGAAAATTTACCAAACAAAAATGGTATTATAGATTAGAAACGTTGCTTAGAAACGCTATTTGAAATGTCTGCATTTGTGAACCAATAATAAGCAAACATTATTTACGTTTATGGACTTTGGAATGGAAGTTCAACTAGTACGCGACAAAGATACCATGAACTTTAGGTATCCTAACCGACGACTAGTAATCGTAAAGGAGTAATTGGAAATACGTATCGAAAGCTTCGAGAAACGGGATCAGTTTCAAATACACAACCAAATGCGGGAGCTCCACAAGTAAGAAAGATTTTGGCTGATGAAAGAATACTGAAAGCTGTTATAACTGATCCATCAATCAGCATCAGACGCTTTGCTTTGTAATTCTATGTATCCAGACATAAGATTTCTAATGTACTGCATGGAGAAAATCTTTATCCATACATCTGTACAAGAACTGCTTCCCAATGATTTGGAAAAGAGACTTGAGCTTCCTAACTGGTTGCTGTAGCGGGACTTGGATGACAACGACTTTATTAGTAGAATTCGTTGGACGGACGAATCTCAATTTACAAGAGCTAGGATCACAAATTTTCATAATCCTCATACGTGGGCTGCGAACAATCCACATACAAGGAGACATATGTGAGTAGGTGTACTTGAAAACAAAAAAAAACAAAACAAAACCTAGGCTGAATTCTACAAACAGGAATGCCTACAGGACCTACGGCATACAACTTTGCGGTTATACCAAGAAAACGAATGCCAATATTCTACAAAGTAAAGTGTTAAAGTGTCCATGCACCGTGGTACATAAGAAATGGCGACTTACACTGAGACCTCGGAACTCCAACTCGAAAGTCAAAACAGAAAACTTCGCAAGACAACTCAAAATTCGACTAAGCGGACATATTAACAATACAGTCTTAGAAATTATGGACGAAAAAAAACTGTTGCGCCGTTTTCAAAGCATCAAACCTTTAGACCTAGCGCGAAAGTATGAAACCGCGTTAAAAAGCGGAAGATGTTGGAATTTTCATTGGAAATTCTCTTGCCAAACGATTCTATTTTATGACAGAAAAACTCCTTGTGGTAACATAAACATTAATATCGCAGGGAGATGATTTTAGAGAGTATGAATCTTGCACTACTATGAGCACGCGCTTGCGATCCTCATAGTGTCTAATGGAAGATTTTCACCTGCCTTTGACGGGGAAAAAAAAACGTATATACAGGGTGGAGTGAGCAGGCGTTTCAAGTGACCATTACCAACTGTTAGCCCACCTATGTTTCCTCTCTTTATAACTTTACCACAAAATCCAGTGAAATATTTTTCGCGTGGTGAAGTTTGTGCTATAGGCCGGGGTGGCACAACACATCAACCAACAGACCTTTGCAGGAGGCTCGCTTCTTGGCCAGACATCTCCAGTGCTCCACCTAATGTCCAATTTTTTTCTACTGCCGCATCGAATCAATAATGGCTTTCCTCTGTACATGTTCCAATCATCGAAGACGTTGTATTCCAGTTCTTTTAGGGAAGCCGATGTTGGCGTTTGGCCCGTACAGTTCGTCCTGAAACTTTTGATAAAGTTCATGTCTCTGAATCATAGAGTAATACTGAAATGGTCATGGTCTCATATAAAGGGTGATTCTTTTCAAAAACAAAAAAAACAATCAAACAATTGAAAAAACAATTATTTACATTTATTTTTTGAAGATTATTTCATTCAAATGTTGATCGTGACTGCGGCTAACATTGTGCATTCTGAAAATTCAATTTTTGATGACACGTTCGAACATTATAAGTGGTGTTTGATCAATGACTCAAGTAATGTTGGCCTCCATTTCCTCAATCGTAGCCGGATTATACATGTAGACTTTGGCCTTACGTAGCCCAATTCACCGGCCCAAAGGGTGATATTAGCTGTTCACCGAATCATTCTCGCAGTAGAGCTATGGTTTCACGGGTTGCGTGCCAAGTGGCGCCATCTTGTGAAATCAAGCGTCATCTAGACCATGGGCTTAATTTTCATTAGCATGGTGCAATAACGGGCGTCCTTCATAGTTACGTTTCGCCGGCTTCAGTTTTGAACAAATATGGACCGATGATTCCACCTGCCCATAAACGACACCAAACCCTTCTTTTGTCTGAACGTAATGGCAGCTCTTGAACATTTTGTATGCTTTTAAACCAAGATCCTCACATAAAGTACGCCAAGTAGTTGCACATGACAAGCCAAGCTCTTGAGAACGGCGCCAATCGTGATCTCTTATGAAATTCCGACTGGAAAACGTGTTCTCTCAAAGAATCACTTCTTGACGTAATATTCGTTATACGGCCAAAGTGGTCTGCTACACACTTTTCAGGTTAAAAATACAGCGTAGTAAGAGATATTCTCCGTTTAGTGTTTATGCTGATTGCATTAACTACCGCACTACCTCGTTTTGTTCATACGTCGGTTTTGGGTTTCCTTTTCTGTTGACGACGCCACGTACACGTGTATACTTCCTTTCGCCCTGATTGCCGTTCATCCTAACCCAAAGAGCAACCGGCTTTAGGGACCATACACAACCCAGTACATTCATTCAGAGTGTGTTTTTAAGAGACCCGATCGTATGCCGTTTCAAGTTTACAAAACAGATGGAAGCAGTTTGGTTGTTCTCCCATTGGGGCGGAATCCGTCCTCTCTCATACTCAAACCTTAACTCGCACATAGTACCATTATTTTAGCAAAGGTTTTAGAGTTTTAAAACATCATACGAGTACTTTCTAACTTCAGAATGCCTGTTATTAAGCATTAGCTCGAGAGTCGTAAATAGTCGACTCGTGAGATTGTTGCTGTTTCTGTTGGGTGGATTAAATCCACAGCATGAAAAAGTGGGCAATGTTCAGCCTGATGGGATTTATATTTATCGAAATGGAAGTGCATCTGATCTGAAACAAAATTTTGAACTAAATGGTGAATTCTTTTCTGCTTCCGCAATAGGTTGTGCGCTTTCGTTGTACACGATAGTCGAGTGAAGTTAATGCAACGACCAACCAAAGTTGCAGCTTTTACATATGGGACTCGGCAAAATCGTCACTCATCAGCAGAAATAACAGTGTTCTAGCGCGTGTTAATCGGATATAAAGCCACAATTTTAAGGAGATGGACTGGAACAAATGAAAAGAATCCACGTAAAATCAAATAAAACTTCTGACCTAAGGGTATCGAACTGATGTGTCAGGCTTGAGAAAATTTCTACGAATTGCCAGTTCTATGGCGCAATGGCGTTGGTTTTCGAAGAGATTTAAACACACCCCAGGCGAAAAGTTTGGGGCCTACCTAGACAATTGACTTCATTCAAGCATGGAGATTGAATTACACTGGGTTTTTTCGCTTAAATTTTTAACATCACATTCAGATGATGTAGATATGTACATACTCGTAGGTAAGTCGGATTTTACATCCATGTTTTTGAACAGTGGGCGTTTTATTTACAAATATGGGAGAAACCGGTTTTGTCGTTTAATGAGAAGTGTTGAGGTTTTTCATAATTATTAAATTTTATGACTTTTGGTTATTGTTAATGACACCTTACATCGAAAGGGTTGTCAAATCCTGAAATGTGTCGACCTGGATTGCAAGAGACTTAAATAAAAGCCACACTTTGAAGTCATATGCATTGAAGATTCTTCACGTCTTGAGCAACAATAACTGCAGTTGCAAATTGAAACGTGACATGGTCAAAAGCTGTGTACCATGGTGGAATCCTCAACTTGAACAAATGCGCAAAATTGTAAGAAAATTCTTTAACAGATCCAATCACACCGGTAATTAGGACCTACACAAGTCTGCTTTAATTAACTTCATTGAAGAATTGACAAGACAATATACTGGAGAAAAAATTGCTCTTTGGTCTTTTAACAGTCATTTCCCAGACTCGACCCTATCCTACAACAAGAGAATTAACTGACTATCTATCATAGAAATATGTTCAGCATGGATAAAGTTGAATGGGCCATAAAATCATTTAAACCATACAAGGTACCTGGATCAGATGGACTCTTTCCAGCACTGATTCAAAAAGGTCTGGACCATATTCTTCACAATCCAATCCCCTTATTTAAGACTAACATCAACTGGAGATACATCCCATAAGCCTGGAGGGAGTCTAAATAAGATAAAGTTAGAGAACTACCTAAATCAGAGACTTTCTTAACATAAATTCACTTGTGCACCCTCACCAATACGCATACTTGATAGAAAGATCCACGGAAGGCGCTCTGTTAGACCTTGTAGCACAGATTAAAGAGGCCTACTGACAAAAGCCGATTGCACTACGTGCCTTCCTAGATATTGAAGGTGCCCTTGATACGAGGGCGGGTCAATAAGTCCGTGACTTTTGGAATAAAACACAGATTTTTTGATAAAAAAATAATTTTATTTTTCAACGTAGTCTCCCTTGAGCTCTATACACTTTGTCCAACGCTTCTCCAATTTTTTTATCCCTTCCAAAAAAAATGATTTGTCGAGGTCCTCAAAATAGGCCTTTGTTTGCGAGATGACTTCATCATTGGAGTCAAATCTTTTTCCACTAAGCCATTTCTTCAGGTTTGGGGCCAAGAAGTAGTCGCTCGGAGCCAAATCTGGAGAATAGGGTGGATGAGGGAGCAATTCATAGCCCAATTCATGGATTTTTGCCATGGCAACTGCACATGTGTGCACCCTTGCATTGTCTTGGTGGAAAAGAACTTTTTTCTTGGCCAAATGAGGTCGGTTTTTTTTCAAATCGTCATTGAATCGGTCCAATAAGTTGGCATAATTGATCCCCATTGATTGTTCTTCCCTTTTGAAGGTAGTCAATGTGGATTATCCCACGTACATCCCAAAAAACAGTCGCCATAACTTTATTGGCTGACAAACCCACCTTGGCCTTCTTTGGCGCCGATTCACCCTTAGAAACCCACTGTTTTGACTGTTGTTTGTTCTCTGGTGTGTTGTGATGGATCCATGTTTCGTCCACGGTTACAAAACGGCGCAAAAACTCCTCCATATTGCGATTAAACAACGCCAAACCTTCCTGTGAAGTTGTTACACGAAATTCACTTTTTTTAATTTTCTCCTCAAATTAGTGAGTAGTCTGATAAAAATAGCTGTCAAACACAAACTAACTGACGCAGCAAGTTTAAATTTTGACAGTAGTCAACTGACAGATGCCTGTTGACAGGAGCAGTGTTGCTGTTGCAGTAAAGAGGTCAGAAATTCAAAAAGTCACGGACTTATTGACCCGCCCTCGTAATACCAGATATGAATCCATTTCGGAGGCCACCTCTAAAAAGGGTAGTGACCATCCCACTAACCTCGAAAACCGGAAAATCTCCACATCTTCCAATGAGACGAAAACCTCTGTCTCAAAAGTTGTTCACATGGAGGTGTTTTCTCATTGCCTGCTATAAAGATAGTAAACGACTGGTGTGTTGGAGAAAATCTCTCAATCAACCCCAGTAGATTGAAGTCCCTTCAATCGTAAAAGAAATCTGAGCCTTGACGATCTCAGTTAACGGTACAGAGATTGTGTACTCTAATAAAGCAAAATATCTTGGAATGGTTCTAGATAGAAAAAACTGCAAAAACATATCAATAATAAAATTACCAAAACGACTAAAGCTGCTTTATAAATGGCAAGACCAAGGTATTAACCTTAACGGTCACCTATTGCATATATACATATAATGACGATATTACCCAACCTCACCTACTCATCAGTGTATGGTGGGACATAATAGAAGAGAAATCTGCCATACAAAAATTACAGGGGCCACAAAGGCTTGCATACCTTGACATCGCCGGCGGAATGCACACATGCCCCACAGCAGCTATAGAGAAGCCTTCATTGCATTAACGCCGCTCCATCTCTTTATAAAAAAGATCAAATTCGCAGCACGGTCAGACACTACTACTACTTATGGGAGAGATTAATCATTCAGATCACATGAATCAAATGAATCTTTTCTCCGACCGCCGACTCCGTTCTTCGGCAGAACGTTCAAAATAGTGATCCCAAGCTGAGCAGGATGGAACTACAAATTGGAGCCACCTCATATTTGAACAAAACACCAGAATATCGCTACCAATGGGAAAAAGTCCCAGAGTATTTGAAGCGGAAATACATGCCTTTCATCCTTGGTAAAGGAATAAATAGTTTCCCCATCCTCACTCACTCACGGACAGTCAAGCAGCCGTTGCAGCATTATGCTCTTACCTAATTAACTGAAAATCAGTGTTGCACTTCTTCAATACACTACACGATCTCTCCCATAAGAACAAAATAAAGCTTTGGTGGGTGCCTGGTCATAAAGGTATTGTCGGAAATGGAATTACGAATTCGGCAATTAACACAACAATAAAGAGTTGGGTGAATGAAAAATATGTATGTCCCATTGGGAAAGCCTCTCAGGGCTTCGCCAGGTTAAAAGGGCCATCAAACCCTTCCACAAATAAATCAAAAGAATCACTAAAATTTGAAAGGGATTATATCAGAAGACTGGTTTTATTTATAGTCGGTCACGGCCGCCTTCGATATCACCTACACAAAATAGTTCTTATTCAGGAAACTGAATGGCCTCTTCGCATGGAAGACGATGAAGCTCCGAAACACATCTTATGTGAATGCATGGCTCTAAATGCCTTAAGGAGACGATACTTCCTTAGAGAAATTTTGATCCTTGGGAAAATTCTCAAGCCTCTCTTAGCTTCTTAATACTGATTTTATGGTACAAAGATCTTTTAGGTCGCACTGCCAATTATCAAGGCTTCACCCATCAATGACGTTGTCTAATAAAAAGCGGGGGCAAAACATCTTCAGATGATTCTACCGAAGGTTTCTAAGATTTGATCAGTTACAAGTTGCCAGTCATAGGTCTTGTTGGCGGCTGGACCACCGGTAGTCCCTACCAGGATTTAAATCACGGTACCTTGGGAGTCAGGAGCCCCCGGATCTCGGTCCGGGCATGACTTGTAGAGGTAGGCAGCGTCATGGTGGCTGTGGTTTAAACCCAAATCGCGGGAAGGGTCTTCCTGTTGATTTTGACCCAATGTAGAGTTGCAATAAGTACTGGGTGCTGTGACCCTAAGAGCAGTAAGAGGTCTTAGGTCGGCCTCAACTCATACCGAGTGTGAAACTTGTGCCGGCAACACAGTTTCGAATTGGTATCAATGGAATGACGGAGAGCGATGGCAAGGCGTATCCTTGCCCCCATGGATGTATGGGCATCCCGTAAACTTAAGTCTACTTGGATGAGTTGCTATTTGAAAATCCTAGCTGCGACCACAAAACAAGCTGAAAAGATTATAATGGGCCAAAAAGCATAAAGACTGGACAGAAAAAGATTTCAACAGAGTTTTTTGGAGCGATGAATCTAAGTTCGAGGTATTTGGAACAAATCGGAGAGTTTTCGTTCGAAGCAGCGCTGAACAAAAGAGGCTACCAGACTGTGTGGTTCTTACCGTCATTCACAGAGGTGGTTTTGTTGTGGTGTGTAGATGTTTCTCTTTAAGTGGAGTGGGAGATCTAGTTCGAGTGATTGGAAAAATGGATAAAGAGGCATACGAAACAATATTGGAGGAAAAGTCTGGCGAAGGTTTCGTATTTCAGCAGGACAATGATACTAAATACACGTCAAGACTTTGTCAAGACTTTGTCAAGACTATCAGAAATAGAAGGAAGATGAAGAAATCTTACAAAATAGCCGCCGCAATCACCAGACTTAAACCCTATAGAGCTGTTGTGGAAGGAGATGGATAGAACAGTCCAGGGTCAATGCAAATCACCAGAAACTGCGTTGTGCAATATACTATTGGATTGCTGGAGTCAAGAATTCAAAAACTGAAAACTAGAATACCAAGAATGGTAGAAAAATTAATCAATTGCAAAGGTGTTTTTCTCGCGAAAAAAAACCGCTTTAAGTATTTTTTTCTTTTAAATAAATGTGTTTAGAATAAAATGAAAATATATTTCTCCTTAATTTATTTTTTTTATTTTTTTTTTATTATTATTTCAATTTCTTAAATGCTAGTTGGTACAAGTTATTATAAATATAATTCACAATAAAGATACTTGTGTAAAATACAATAGCATAATATAATTTTACTATGATTTTAAGAAACCGAATAGTGGTCATTCTGTAGCACTTAAGTGACTAGAGGCGAATGATCCTTTAATTCAATACAATTTTTAGATTTCATGTGGGGTAAATTCAAGAATAAGATAAATAAAACAAGAATAATAACGAAGAACAGGTAATATTACTTTACAAACATTTTAGATATACTATTTATATAATTAACAAATTAAGCGGCTGTATTTACAAATCTTTTGACTGTAGAACTATCCATACTAAAAAGAAATTTTTTTACTTCGCTAAAAAATAAAGTGGGTTCTACTATAAATCTAACTTCGATTGGTAATTTATTAAAAAGCCTTGGTGCTGTCGCAGTGTAAAATTTCAAGCAATGAGTTTTATTGGAAATTCGAATGTTAACGATTGCCATATGATTTCCTTTTAGTTCGTATATATTCGAGCTTCTTAGTGTAGCACTGTAGCCGCTTCGCATGAAAAAAACTTTAAGAACCTTAAAGATGTATAGATGCTTTATTGGAAGTATGCGTAGGCTAGAAAATAATGGCCAGGTATGAGTTAGACGATTTTTATTGCAAATGATTCTAATTATGTGTTTTTGGGCAATATTTAGTATTTCGATGGTGCTGTTGTAAGTTCCACCCCAACTCGCAATACCATATTGAAGTTTAGAGTGTACAAGTCCATAATAAAACATTAGTAGAATTTTTCTTGAACAATGTTCTTTTAAGAGATACATTTTGCGAGTGACAGATAGCATATAATTTTTTTAGTTCTTCGACATGTAACTTCCAAGACAGGTTGTTGTCTATTAGGACACCAAGATACTTATAACTCTTAACACCTTCTATATGAAAACAATTTGAACAGCACACTAAATCTTTGTGGAAGTTGGTATTGCCACACGTATGAACAGATAAGGACATTTTTTTACAAGAGCTAGAGTGGAAGATAACATCGCAATTAAGTGGGCAAGGACCTCTTAAGTTGCATATCATAAGTTTTGTTTTATTGCTTATAAGTAGCTTATGTTTGGCGAACCATTGTCGCAGGATACTTAAATCCCTATGTAGTTTAACAACTGAATCAAAGACACTTTTATTATCATATGTCAACGCCATATCATCAGCAAATGCAGTCATACGACTACTGAAGTTCTGGTAAAACATTGAATTGACATATATTAAGAATAAGATTGGTCCCAAAACTGAACCTTGCGGTACAGCAATTGTGGTTTTTAGCTGACTGCTAAAGATCCCTTCTATTTTTACTCGTTGAGTTCTCTCTGATAGGTACGTTGAAAACCACTTATGAATCGCACCTCTTAGTCCAGCTCTATACAATTTATCCAAAAGTATATCGTGATTGACCATATCAAATGCTTTTGACAAATCGATGAAAAGTACTAGAATAGTGTTATTATAATTAAAGCTTTCATAAATTTCACTACACAACTTTAGAATAGCGTCTTCAGTAGATCTCCCTTCGCGAAAACCAAATTGGTCGTTGCTAAAAAACTTGTTTTTATTTAAAAATGATACTATGCGTATTTTTATTAGTTTTTCAAAAAGTTTGCAAAACGTTGGGAGTATAGAGATAGGCCTATATTGAGTCATTGAACTTCAATTTCCTTTTTTGAATAGAGGAATGACTTCAGCACATTTTAAGGACGCAGGGAAAATACCACAATCAACACTTAAGTTGAACAAGTAACTTAAGGCATCAACAATAAATAAAGAAATACGTTTTAAAAGACGGTTATGCCATCGGATGTGCAAGAATTTTTGTTGTCAAGAGACATTATACATTTGTGGATTTCTATCGGTGTGAAAGGTTGAAAAACAAAACTGTTGTGTTGAGAGGTATCTTCGACTATATCTGAATACATATTACAATTGCAAGGGTATTGCGGCGGATATGGATTCGATTCTGTTGCGATAGTAGCAAAAAATTTATTAAATTGATTGGCAATATCTACTGGGTCTGATATTTCTATACCATCCACATTGGTTTTTAGAATTTTTTCTTTTTCCTTTCTATTGTTAAGGATGTTATTGAGCACATTCCACTCATATTTCACATTACCCTTACAGTCTTGCAGTTTATTTGCGTAATATTTATTCTGAGTTAATTCTACTTGCTTCTTAACCTCTTCACTTAGTTTCAGATAGTATTTTTTCAACTTTTGGTTACAAGGATGCCGCTTGCATTTTTTCCTTAACGTGTTTTTTTTTGTTTATTTTTTTAAGCAAACCTCTGTCAATCCATGGCCTAATGCGTTTTAAATGTGAATTTTCTAGTTTTTTAATATTGGTGCAACTTACAATATGAGCCTTAAGAGTGTTCAAAAATATATCGTAAGCTACTGACGGATTACTTTCCTCATAAACAGACTCCCAGAATTCAAACATTAAGCACTCAACTAGTTTATTATAATCAATTCTGTGGTGTTCCTTGAAAGGAACATATTTATCGAAACTATTTGATTGAACGGTTTCTATGTTTACATTAGTCATGCAATGATCAGTAATTTTGTAGTCAAGTACTTCACCCGTTAATTTATGTGTAAATTGCGAATTTAATCTTACAAATATTTATTAATATTATTAATAGAGTAGAGTAGATGTAGAGTAGATCATTTAGAGGGATATCCTATCTACGATGGAGCATGAACTTACCTGTAACTGGTGGGATGTCTATATTTTAAGAGATAGAATGCGTCACTCCTGCTTAGGTGAGGTTTTAAATGAGTATCCTAAACTTTAAAAGCGAAATTGGCCAACAATTAAACCAATAAAATACGCTTCGTGATTGTCGGTCGCTGTGCTCATATGCCCCAAGTCATCTTTAAATGTAAAATGATGTAGAATTAATTCATTCTTTCAAAAAAGCATTTTTTAGATCAAAATCCATTATCGTGTATTTTAGTTGAAATTTAATTTCCGGCCCCCACTTAAAAATACCATTTACATTTGCAGTATGCCTGTTGAGATGTCGTGTTTTCTTATTTCAAGAGGAAATGAGGACACATTTACGAGTATATGTTCAGAAAAGGAGTTGCTCAGGGATACACTCCAGTCCTCAACCATATTTGTTAGGTTGTAGGAAGCAAGAGCAATGTCAACCATTTAAAGTTGGTTTTTAGTTACATTGATTGGTTCCCACTGCAGGAAAACTTATTTTAGACTACTTCTGCAAGTTTGAAGATGGTATGACTAAAATTGGAGCTAGGTAAGTTATAGATATTATAGATTACAAACAGTTTAAAATGGCTCCATTACAGACAGTTCTATTCATATTAAAATTAATAAAATTTCTTAACGATTTATAGACTACACAAGCCGTAGTAATAAGATCATTGTGTCAATAATTAGTTTTATGTTTAGCAGCATGAGAAAAATAGTGCTCCCTAGATTGAAGAATGCGAGAAGGAGCATATAGGTTAGACATTGGTAAAAGGAAAGGCAAATTTACGTAGGAAAAATGTATGATCCGTTTTTGTATATTTTCCACTCGAGCTTCACACCCCTATAGGGAATAATATTTTCGCAAAGTGGGTATCGTGAATAATTTTCGAAAGGGAACAAAAAATTCCGTCGAAAAGTAGCTATCGTGAATAAAATTCCGGTGGAAATATTACCGTAATTTCCCCCGGAATATTCCGCTGGCATTTTGTGTGGGAACTTCAGTTTAAGAGCAACAATGTAAGTGTATTTCTGTAAAATTTTTGTAATAATAATTAATATTGTCGGTTTCAATGTAGGTCAAACGCAACAAATACTAAACAACTACAAATAATTGTAAATTACGCAAAGAAAAAAGAAGAAGTAATCAGTTATTGAAGATTCTTTTATTTTACTTTTTTTTGTATTGACGTTAGGTTTTTTTCATGTTAATATATTAATTTTAATGTGCATTCGATATTTTATCTTCGTATACGCTTTGCCTCGGCCATTTGCCCTGTATTGCTTGTGGTGGCGATTTCAGGTCTATTTCTGCTGCTTTCGTATACAAATATTGTGAAGTGCACAGCAAACATTCGTAATGTGTCTGGCTTTACTTGGTAGGTAGCGTAATTCCCTGGCTCCTAACAAACACCTCCATCTATTTTTCAGAACACCAAATCAACGATATTGCGACCTCGCGCATGGGCTTCGTTAAATTTGCTTTCGAGTGAAGCTTCTCCGGACGTGCGATAGGGAGTTAAAAGCCACGGTTCTAGTGGATATCCAGCATCTCCTATTTATCAATGCAAAATGAATATCTACAATTTGTAATCAAAATTAAATAAAATCGGTAGATCTAAAGAATTAGATGCATCCCTTAAGCCTCTTCTTATTGACCTTGGTCGAGTCTCCTCCATTTCCTTTTCACATTTTTCACACTTTTTATTTAAAAAACAATATTTATTTTTAATTGTCTTTGCAAATTAAATTTCTGTACTTTGTTTACTTTATGATGTCTGCTGTCAAAACATTCGAACTAATTTTCGAAAATTCCGGGGGAAAAAGAATTCCGATGGAAATTCACGATAGGTAGATTTAGTTCCAGGGAACAGAAAGTATTCGGGGGAAAAATGTTTCCCTCGGAATTCCCAATAGGGAATTCAGTATTACGATAGTAAGGATTCCAAGTAATGGAGCAATATTCTACTTTTATGTGAAGGGGTCATGCAAATCTATGGAGTTACGAAACAAATAACCTCTCCAAGTGTAAAGAGAATTAGAGCTTACATTCAAAAATAACTCCTAAATCTTTTTGATCTGTGACTCTCCTCAGAATACAGTTCATATACAATAGAAAATTATTTTCTGGTAAATGTAAGGACTCGTATAAAAAATACAAACCATTACTGATGCATCAGTCATTTAGACGGTTTATATTATATTGCAGATCTATTGCATCTGATAATGAATTTATGGACTTCTACATTTTCAGATCATCAGCATCTAAGAGAAATTTAGATCTAGATACATATAAAAGACGGTAAGTCATTGATAAATAAAACAAAAAGAAGTGGGCCAATGTGTCTTCCCAGGGGAATACCAGAAAAATTTTAAAATTGTTTTCGACAACACTGATCTAATTTTCATATATTGCTTCTGGTTAGTTAAATAATTTCCTATCCATTTAAAAAAAAAATTGCAGTGAATGTCAATCATTTCGAGTTTTTACAGATTTTGTACCCTGTCAAAGGCCTTGGAAAAATCTGTATAGACGCAGTCAAACTGAAGACTCTTTTGCATTTGTGCAAATAGTATTGAGTAAATGTTACAAGATTAGTGGTTCTAGATTACAAGGGCTAAGATTGAATATTAAGTCACACCCTTGCTATCCCCAAATAATCCCACAGGATGAGCTCAGTTCGGGTGGCTTTCTTTCAGAGTTGGAAACTTCATCGTGTTACAATCCTGATAGGCCACAACTAACCAGCAATTCTTAGTTTTAGCGCAGCTATGTCTTTGTTGGGGAAATTAAAAAAAAAAAACAAGTTATTGTGGGTCCTGTTGAGAATACTGGCTTTAGTAATGTACCTTTATTTCTCAACAAGAATGATACTATAATCTGGTTATTGTCTCTTCTTGCCAGAATCTTTTCACGCACGACCAGATCAGGTATGTGAATTGAATGGAAAAATTGCAACATCCACGAACCGTTGATTCACCGCTTTAAAATTATTGCTCAAAAATGAATGCGCGGTGCCACTGGACACCTTTAGTAAAAGTTTGTAATGGCAATTACTGACCTTTCGGAGCCTCTGCGAATGATTTTTTGATGACTTCCCTCAGCAAATCGTTTGTTGAATGTAACGTAGAATGTTGTAGTTTCTGCTTAATTTTGAGAGATGTTCCAAAGCAGAAGATCGTGAGCTTCATTGTGGCAGCAGGGTTTTTCCGAACAGTACAAAAGAAACTCCCTCACTCAGATATATTCGCAAAACATTCTTGACGTACAAGTGCAAGCTCGTTCGAGGGCAGGAGACGAAGGAGCATGTTTAGTGTTTTACTTGGACATATCATCATGGCACGAGTAGCACGTATTTTGGCTATTCCATGAACTCTGCAATTTTTCGAAACGGAAAAGAACAATGCATGATAATTCAAATTTTTAGTTATAATATATTTTAAGTGCTCTGTAAAATCTCCCCTTGTCGGTCAAGCCTCTCGTGTGTCGCGGCAGAGAATTCCAGAGTCGGGTGGTATAGACGAAGAACTGACGTTCAGGGGTCAAACGAGAGAAACGCGGTTGTAGGATTTGTGCGGTTCCTATGGAAGCACAAAAAGTTATTCTATCAAACAGGCTAAAGGGGCTGCGTGGTATGAATGATATTGTAAAACATTGTTAGCGATCGACATTTAACAAGTTGTTAAATGTAATATTACATATTCTCTTAGAAAAACATGAGATCCTGCCATACCTACGAACCCCAAAGACGTATCGAGCCGCATTGTTATATGCTACGTTAAGCTTTCTGTTACTGACAGCATCACACTTTCCGTAAACCTGACATCCGTAGGTCTATATAGGGATAATGAGTGATTTTACAAGAACCATTCTAATCTTCACTGGAGTATAATGTTGAGAGACCCATAACGAACGAAGTACACCATAAACTTTGCCAACTGCTAAACTTATGTCATTGCTTCAAGTCAGTCTTCGGTTGAATCATAGATAAACTAAACTAGATGTCAAACTCTACTAATACTTTTGCAAGCCCTTAACTTTCGCACAGACACACTGTAAGTGAATTCCAACACTTTTGCATCTCCATAACTTTATCAAAATTTGCTAGAATGGGAGCAATTTATTGTACAAGTAAAATTGCTAGAATGAGAGCGATTTGCACGAGTGTGTGTAATGTGGATGACGTTTTTTGGTTAATATGGGCGTGGTTTATATAAAAAAGGAGATAAATTGCCATTGATCACATTTCACACGTATTCACAGACAGAGTATCACGGATAGTGACGATCAGTAGAAAACCGGTTTTGATTTTCCAATATCTGGAAAGTTTGATATCTAGGTATAGTTAGTCTATGGGTTGAATGTCATGCCAAGATACTTTGCGGTAATGCAATACCCAGTTGGAATTTTTAGTGGAAAAAGGGGATATACCTTTGGAAACTGATATACTGAAGAGTACATCCTGGTTGAGTGATCTTGAATTTTTTGTTTTGAATCTCAAATTTCAAGGCAAATATTGTTCATTTCCGATAATGTTTAATTTGCTAAGCGGATTCAAAACTAAATTAAATCTGTTTTTAATTAATTTATCTACACAAAATATTGACCGTTTTCCCGCACTCAAAGATTTGAAAGAGAAGCTCAATATCGCCACTAGCAACTGTTCTAAGCAGATGTTTATTATAGTCGTTTGAGAGTCCTTAATTTGAGGGTAAAAAACAAAATATACAAATTTGTCTGAATAACTCACTGGAACACACCGATAAAGTATCTTGCAAACCACAAAATTCTTCAGATTTTGCAGATTTTTGGAAATTAGTACCAAAAGAAGACTTTCCTGCAACAACAGATCTGTTGTATTTCAGTATTGGATCAACATATATTTGTGAATAGGTTTTTTCAAATCTTAATTATGTAAAAAATAAATACCGCACATCACTAACTGAACAACATATTTGTGACTTGTTGTTACTACCGATTTGATGGCTAGCATAAGTAAATTATTACAACAGAAACAATGTCAGAAATCACATTGATTTGATGAAGATTTTCATTTAAGATGTACAGTACAAATGCCCTTTACTTCTTATTTTAATAAACAACTATTACACTTCATAATATTGATTTTTTTATTATAAAAAAAGTAGAAAAGTAATTAAAATAGGAACTGTCAGTGGCCCACCGAAAATGTCTGAATCGTCCGTTTGGCCTGACTGCTAAAAAAGTTGATCAGCCTTATCCTAACCCATAGCAGGCAACACTGGTGTTTGAGGATGCTGGTTCAAATACTCTGCTTACGGGGTGTTTTAGGAGATCCCAATTCTTTTTTTATGTTCCCCATAATGTCCTACTAGTGCCGGGGATCACCTTCATACTTTATCTACGTATGAATAATAAATAATCCAGAAGTGCCCATATATTCGGGTACTCCGTTCTGAATTGTGATATTCGATTCAGTTTTAAGTTGATTTGATTCGTTTTGAAGCCAAGTTGATTGTCGGCAAAGGTCGTAAAATATCTTGCTTCAGCCCTTGGGGAGTTGGATGTTCTTCCGTTTTTTTTCGGAATTCCTTACTCTAAATCTAATACCACAACTCATTCTTTGATTCAAATGACATTACGATTTTTCGCAAAGGAGAAACCAGGGGCCACAATTAGTGAAAAGCCCGAAGCTCTCTTAAGATTAGTTATGAATGATCTGTTTCATAAAGTTTATTATACCAGTTTTGGGTCATCATTTTGACTCCAATTTCTTTTCGACCATTTAATCTTAAATTATACGCAGAGATACAAACAAAGTTTTATTAGATAATAACCAAGTTTGATTGCACTTCCTTCTTTCAGTAGGTTGATAACTATTTTAATTTGTGAGTTGCAACGTCAGTACTATTGCATTTGTAATCGTACATTTGTACGATAGTGGTCATAAGCACGATCACGGAAGTTGAATATCGAAAAGTGCTGCGGGTCGCCTGCCGACGGATGTCACAATATTGATGCACATTTTTACGTGACCAGTTTTTCATTGAACGGATAAGCTGCAGGCTATTCAATTCAATTTTCATTTATACAAAATACAAAACAAAATTGAATTTTTGATTTGCATGCTTGTATTGTTAATTAACAATATCATAGTCGGAATCTTTAAACATAACTAAAAGCATTGGTTAGTGTTCATCTTTAGAAATTGAATAACAAGAATTCTTTTAAAACCAACATATGGTCTATTGGAGGAGCATATGCAATTAATCATAAAGTATTTCCACTTAAGTCCATGCCATCTCTGATGCAAAAGAAAAAAATGATTGATCATAAATTAATTGACTTCATCAAAAGTTCAATGAAGCGTCTGGCTACCGAACAACAATCTTATTAATACCAATTAATATTCCATTCGTCTCTGTATTGGCTTTGGTTTCGTCTTCTTTTTCCTCTTAAGATACATAGAGATTTTTGTTAAAAAAATTTCATAAATAAACGAAAAGGATTGGTCGATAGCATGCTATCGAATTGGAAGTGTCAGTGTTGATCATATACTCGTATACGAAAACATGAAAAATAAATGAAAAATTATACAAAATTTGAATTGCGAAAAAAACGAGTTTTAGAAAATAGTATTTGAACGTATTACTTAATGAGAAATTCCCGTGGAATAGCATTCCCTCGGCTGTCGCGCACAAATAAAATAATTATATACAAGTGCTAAAAGATAACACGTTACGACCCAAAAAACTCAACTCCTGACAGCGACTTAGAAAGAGTCATCGTATCAAAGCGCGATCGATTCAAATACTTAGGTCTTGTCGTTAACCTAATCACCACGGAAAATGCAATGCCGATGTGGGATATAGCTTAACTATGTGCAGTTTTGCTCACAACGAAACCAAATTATCAATAGAAGCCCTAAACGAAAACTCTGGCAGTCCTAACTGATTCGGGTTCTATGTATCTCTCCTCTGAGCCTTGCCGTAACCTCTTTGTGACCTCCGCTTGGAAGACAGATGCAAGTTTTCCTAACGAGCAGTAAAATGTAAAGTTGTCGTCCTCCAGAAATAAGGCAGCGACGCAACTAAATTTTTTTCCTGTCTCAGATTCTTAGCCAAAATTAATTCTTAGTTAAGTCGATTTCGTATGGTATCATCCTATCAGACAGCATGGACGCAAGGCCAGAGTCAAAAGAAGGTCAGCGCGAAAGTTAACCAAAACTCTATTGCGTGATGAACAAAGGGAAGAGATATAATTGGTCCTAATTAGCCCCATGTCATGCTGATGTTGGTAGCACTGCAAAAACGCCGATGACGCCTTTGAAGTTTTTGAGGTAACAAGTTTAGTCCAAAAAGTTTGTTATCCAGAATTACAGCCAAACATCTAGCTTTGTTAGACAAACAGATCATGAAGCCTCTAATTAAATAATTCAGAGCAATCAGTTTTCTCCTTCTGTTTCTCAGTTTTGAGAGAATTGACTGCACTAACCTTCGATCACATCTAGGGCTGCCTGTTTTTAGGGAAGACACTCTATAGGCATGATCAAAAAACATAGGCATGATAGCAAGACGTTAGAGCATTAAACAGTGAGCCGACCAACAAGGCAATAAACATGACGCCAATCTGATGGCAACCCCTGTTTATACTCACCATCAGATATTAATAGTAGTTAGCACTCGAAATTATGGTCCCATGCACCAGCATTCGTCTTATCTACAAAACTAGTCATTTGTCTACGCCAGGTTTTTTTCCGAGCTATACTCGGAAGTTGTGTTGTCGGAAACACCCTCAATGACGATGAAAATGCCCAGCCCCTACTCTTCAGCATAAAAAAAATTAGGCTGATTTTTGGAGGTCTTGACGAGGGTGTAGTCATCTTTTACGATTTTCGGGTACTCTTACTGTTCGTCAAGGATTTGGTATGCATGACAGTACCAGGCTAACCGTGAAGATTCCCTTCAGAGTAGCTAGCAGCTGGTCTAGGTAATACCTTTCTGTGGCATAATTGGATGTAGCCATCGTTGATAGTTGACTTCAAGCCATCAAAGGAACCAACAGCGCATTTAATGGCCTCATTTGTCACCACAAAATATCACAATACCAGTTGCGAGATGTTGTATCACTCAGCCAATTTACAGTTTGGTTTCCCCTTCCTGTAAACATTGACAATTTTGCTAGATTCTTCAAAATTCGAATTGGCTCCTTATTTACTTTTCGCTTCGATCTGTTAACATTCCACTCTTTCTCCATATTAGTCTTAAGTGACTTGTTTAGAAGTTTTCTGGTTATATTGTCCTCAAATCTACGTTTCACCACTGAACGGGCGACTTCCACGAGATTTTTCTGGCCGGACACGTCAACCCAAGGCACTAGGACATTCAGTTTCTGAAGACCTTCATCTGCCCTTCGTTAAGTTTAGGGGTATTATTGACGGCCTTCCCGAGCTCCTCTTTAAAGCATGTCCAATTGCATTTCCGCGAATTCATTGTATTCAACATGGCCGACATCTCGAACCCGATTTTGTATTCTACAGTATGTACCATCGTCTGATATGAAAACATCCGGCATTAATTTCTCTTTTACATACCGGTTGAATAGCGATAGCTTGTTGTCTTACTTTCTCAACATATATTGACCAAGGGACAAAGTGTTCACATTCACAGATTGATGTAATCAATCTAATCAGTCTAGTCCAGGAGATGATTGCCTCCCAAATTGTATTGCTCCTACCGCAAAATGTGTATATATTTTGAGCGTTAGCATCCCAGCATATGCTAAGTCCTATTTTCTTAAAAACACAGTATCCAATAAGATCGGCGACTGCCTTTGGTGGCGGAATACGGAGTTCAGAGTACGGAGTCAACAGGAAAATAAAATAAAAATAAATCCCGCATACTTAGACCATGAAAGCAGAAGCGGCAAAGATGGGTTTAGCGGTCAACGAAGAAGAAACAATGTATACACAGTCAACACAACATCGATCCATAGGGCAAAACATCACAATAGGGAGCTACAACTCTAAATTAGTAAGCGCCGAGGAAGGCTCCGCTATTAACTCCGACTAGAACACTATTGCGGAAATCATTCGAAGAATCACTCTTGCTAAAAAACATCTCTCTAGCAACCAAAAAAGCTATATACAAGGCATTGATCATCCTGTGTGGCTTGTGGCATCATCCTATTGAAACCACATGTCGTCCAAATCCATATCTTCCAATTCGGGCCAAAAATAATCAGTGATCATAACGCTGAGCATTCACAGTAACGTGACGATCGTTATCGTCGACGAAAAAATATTGCCCAATAACGCCGTCGGCATGCAAACCGCACCAAACAGTTATTTTTTGTGGATGAAGTGGTGATTCATGAAGCACATGTGGATTTTCACCCGACCAATAACGCATATTTTACTTATTGACGAACCCATTGAGCCAAAAATGACGTGACGAACTGAAGATGATTTTGCGATGAAATTCATCACCTTGGCGCATCATCTCCAGAACCCAATCGGAGAACGTACGTCCCTTCAAATGGTCCATCGGCTTCAATTCTTGAGTTAGCTTGATCTTTTATGGGTGTAAACCAAGATCCTTACGCAAAATACGCCATAATGATGGTCTGAGCGATGCTCATGAGAACGCCGTGGAATTGACTGATTTGGATCGTTTGCTACGGATGCCTGAACGACAGCGATATTTTCGACACTGCGACCAACCCGTTGTCTCACTGATACGGCAACATCACACAACGAATATGTAGACTAAAATTTTTGCACTAAACTTGTTATTGACTGTCTACTAGGGCGAGAATTACGACCGAAAATTGGAGTTAACGCTCTTAAAGTTGCAGTCACCGACTCCGAATTTCGGTAGAAAATTTTTATAATTTTCAGACATCGCTCTACACGAACGAGCCTTTTTACCATGATGAAAATGTTGAGTTTACTGAATAAATTGACAGTGACAGTTTGATGATTAGTGAAAGATTGCGTTCACAAATTAAATTCAAAGGTATCAAGTCTCTATTGGAAAACCATTTACAAGGCATTGATCAACCTAGTCCTGCAAAAGCTCGGGCACTGATGAAAGCGTTCTTTGGGTAATTTTTGGTCCTGTTTGCATCAATAGGGAATGAAGGAGACATTACAACAGCGAACTATACGCGCGGTACAGCTATGCCGGCCACGTTCGAAAAGCTTGCATAACTCGGCTTAAATGACTAGGTCACCTTGAACTATACGGGCGGTACAGCGATGCCGGCCACGTCAGAAAAGTTTGCATAACTTGGCTTAAATGACTAGGTCACCTTGAACGCATGAAGATCAGAGTTCAGGCCTTTAAAATTTTCAACTAAAACACTGAGAAACAACGCAGTAGAGGACACGACCTCGTCTTAGGTGATGCTCACAAGTAGAAGGGGACCTCAGCCAACTCCGTCTACGTAACATAAGGCAGCTGTCAATACACCGCACTGATCCACACCAAACTCTACCGCCATCTAAGTAAGTAAGTAACTGAATTTTGCCTTCTCAATTGCTCTTTTGCCGTAAAAGTTTCGCTAAATGGTGATCCAAATTAACCGCCCAGATTATACGTCAATAAGAGTTGGGGAATGTGTTTGCGTATGCTTTGAAATATGTAATACTCACTAAAATTTCAGCCATTTTGTGTGTGCAGTTATTGTTTGATAATCGTTTGAGTGAATCGATATGAGTGTTTTTGTGAAAATGGAAAAAATCAAGTATCGTGCTGTCATTAAATATTTATTTTTGAAAGGCAATACGCCTACGCAAATAAAAGACTAGTTGAACGCTGTATACAGGGAACTTGTACCATCATTTGTCACCCTGCAATTTTGGGCAGGTAAATTTACCCAGCTTGGGTGACGAAGAACGTTTGGGATGGCCAACCTTGGGATGGTTCGCGAAGTGGTTCTAGACAACCTTTTGTCACATATTGAATCAAAATTTAGGCTGAACGCTGACTGCGGTTTGGTTCTTACGTTTGCTCACTCTGGACCCAAAACGTGTTCGAATGAACATTTGCAACGCTCTATTGGCGCAGTTTAAGTGCTCTAAATCAGAGTTTTGGCGGCGATTAATTACTGCAGATGAAACTTGTGTACATCATTATATGTACTCCGTCAACAAAAACACAGTCCACTGTGAGAGGAGGTATTGCCCCCAAAAAAGGCAAGAGTTGTTCCTTCGGAAAGGGAAGTTATGGCGATTGTGTTCTGGGTAGTCATGGAATGGTCTTAATCGATTATCTTGAAAAAGGAAAAACCATTAGTGGAGCATACTACGCATCATTACTTGATAAGCTGAAGGGGGAAATTGCAGATTTTAAATTTTAAATTTACAGAAAAAGTCTTTCACCAAGGCAAAGCGTCGTCTCACACCATTCCCCTTTTTCACCGGATCTAGCCTCAAGTGACTTTTTTTTTCTTCCCTAGACTATAAGTTGCGCTCGGCGGACAGAAATTTCCGTCGAATAAGGAGGCCATCACCTTCGAAAACAACAACTTTGCAGAGAAAGACACCAGGTTCTATTTGGACGGGTTGAAGAGATGGAACCATCCGGTAGGAGGTAGACTTACAAGGAGACTATGTAGAAAAATAAAAATAAATTTGAATAAAAAATGTCTTGTTGCTTTGTTAGCTCGGAAACATTTCAGACAACCCTCGTAGGATGTGACGCAGTTTGAGCTTTTTCTGGGGCCATGTGAAAGAAAAGGTTTATTCCCCCAGGATACTATTATTAATGAAACAGAGCCGCAAGTGTGCGAAAATGTGATGAGCAGTTCAATCAAAACGGTCAAAATGTGCAACAGAAGTCGTGGAGGTCGTTTGAAAAATCCTTTACAATACTGTAAATAAATCTTGACAAATTGTTTTGGCCCTCATCACCTTCTTCGCTATTCTTTTTCTTTTTTTTTCTTTTTTTAGTTTTAATGATAGGGCTTGACCGAGACACAACAAATCGATTCCACAAATTGCTGTGAAACATGTCGGCTGTCTGCTGTAGGTATATGAGTAATTGGACACCTTTCGGGACTAGAATTCGAATTTAGATTTTTTTTTCATGTATTTATTTTTTAGGTGTGTCCTCATGTTTCCCTACAGTCGCAGGCATTAATTAATTTCATATCGAAAAGTAACAGCCAACTCAACAATGTTGAGTGCACCTGCGATGCGATGCAAGGAGTTCATTTCCATGTTTTTCCGTCACATGTAAAGAGAAAATATTATAGGTAGTTGTGCGCTCTTTATTCTCTCTTTATATCTCCCATCGTGGTAGGACGTGTATATATATGTATGTGCATAATGCAACCGTAATTGTCTTCAGAAGAGTATAAATTTTACATTTTTTCCTCTAATGGAAGACTTTTTAAAAATTCTTGCACAAGTGTTTGCTGACGCAATTAATCGCGCTAATCTACAATCTTTAAATAGATGTTGAAAATCCACAATTTGTTTTTGTTTTTATTGAAAAATGTGAAGACAAAAGATTGGACAAAATCAAGATTCTTAAGAAAGAAAAGCAAATATTCACTCTCTCTTTGTGAATGCATTCAATTTTCCAATGAAGAGGCATTGGTTTTTGGTACGCCTTTCCACGATCCACAAGCTGAGGCCTTTAACTTTAACCAAATCGACTAAACAACTGTTCATGCCCTTCCAGTATCGGTAATGCTCTTACTCGTACCATGGAATGGAAATCATCTACTGGAAATTACATGGAACTCTATAGTCCACACCACACCACATCCACAACAAACAGTCGGAGAATTACTTTGGAAATTCCATTCATAGTCGGTGGTGCTGGTGCCTTTCGTCGACAGTTCGACTAACGTTGAATCATCTTCGAGTCGCTGTGGCGAGTTTAGTTAGTTTCGGGCGGTTATTTCGTTTGGAAGTGAAACCGGTTTTGTCCTCAAAGTTATCCTAGTGTTACTTAGTATCGGCAAGGTGAAATATCTATTTGTGTGTAACTATGGTTGCACCACCACCATCACCATCAAGAGCATCAACCATTTTGCCTTTGAGTTCTGGAATTTGGGATAAATAAAAAAAAAATTCTTCTTCTTTGTGAAGTGCAAAATTTTCCGAAAAAGTAAAAAAAAAATTTTTTTTGCGTTCCAAATCTAAATGTGAATTGTGAATTTTTGAAAATTTTTTCCATAAAAAAAAAATTACCATTTCGGGATTTGTGTCATATAAAGTGCATATTTGCCATAACTACGCCAACTATATTGTACGAATACGAATAGACGTATGTACCACACGTAGTATCAAAAAAAGTATCTAACATACATACCTAGATATTACTATGTTAAGTGCATGTTCGATTGTTCGAAGAATCGTAGGAATACGACTACACACTCTGAAACCCCGTGAGCGTTATTAAGTAAACTCTGAAGAAAACCGACAAGACTCCCTCGGAAAAAGGACACAATTTGGGCCAAGTTGTCTTTCCCACAGAAGGTAAGTTGAAAGGAAACGAACAAAAAAGAAAGAAAAAAAAAAAACTCTGGAAAAAAACCTTTATTACACTTTTGTATGTATGCACGAATTCGTAGATACGAGTGCCACACATGGAGTCGTACGTTCGGATGTGCTGCATTGAATTTCGCTGAATCCTTGCATTCAAAAGAGCTCCCACTTAACATCGTTACCATGAAAATCCCCTGATGGGATTGTGTTACATTAAGTCGTGGGTTTCATCCTGTATTACAGCCAAGATAGACAGACAGGCGGACACAAACATCAGATGATCGTATCTGATTGATATACAATAACATAAAAAAGCCAGTTCTCGATTTTTGCAAAACAAAAAACTCAGAATTCGCAGAAAGTCTCATGTGTAAATTAAAATGTGCATAAAACTTGTATGTAGGTACTCCTACTTGAGGTGTTAACCTCTGTTGTGTTCATGTCAGTTATTTATTCGCTCACTTTAACCCGATAATAATTTGCTTTCATACGGATGACTAAAAAGTCCAACTGCATTCTTAGTACAGGCTTCTTAATTGGATGCGCCCCAATTTGTTTTTAGATTGGATTGAATTGATGCTATTAGTTATGAAATATGACATTACGAGTAATTTAAATGTCCTTCACGGAATCCCTTGCATGTATTTTTATTTTTCGCATAATTAGGCCAATATTCCAGCGGAGACCAAAGTAGTGGGTTTCACGAAAAGAAAAGAGTTTAAAGCTGTTATTTCGCACGAGCGGGCCGGCTTCGTCTCCAATAAGTTGATTGTGGTAAGTTCTGTTTGGCAAGGGCAACCGTTCTGTTGAAACCATATATCCTCCAAGCCGTCTATTTCCAATTTATCAAAAAAAAAAAATGATAGTAACCGACTCGCCTAGTTCATCTCGGCTGAAGTCGGGCCTAATGACACCTCTGCCATTAAAACCACACCAAACAGGCAATTTCTTTTCGTGTACAATGGTTGCTGTTTCGCCATTTTCGCATATTCACAAAGCAACTGTCCTCGTCACTGAGGACGATTTTTCGGTGATAATTCGGATCTTCTTCCATCGCAAATAGAGCCCAATAAGTGTGTCAATACCATCTTATACGGACGTCCGAGAGATATCCGGCTGTTGGAAAAGCTACGGAATCGGTTGATTGCAGCCTTGGCTAACGCACTCGTGTACGGTATTGCAACAGTATACCTTCATTCCTTTAATTAGATAATCACAACGACTAAATATTCGCAATACGTCAGATCCTGGAAAAAACCCAAGGAGTCCAAATCATCGATACGCACCACCTCTTTATTAATTTTAAGGCCAAATATGACAGCATCTATAGATGCGAGCTACTTAGAGCCTCGTCGTCATATTTGCAGAATGGCGATGGAGAACATTCGCTGCGAATTCCGACTTCCGAAAGAATCTCTCGGAGACGTTAGATTCCAAAGAAGGATTTAGGTGATGCGCTGTCATGTAACTTTCACAACATCATACTTTAGAAAATTGTTGTAATAGAAATAAGTCAATACCGGAGGTACATATTCCAAATCTTTGATGCCTTCGCAAGTATTGGAATAGAAGTGGCAAAAATGAGTCAAAACTAAATATGCGAAAGGACACATCGATGAATCGGACAGAACATCACAATAGACAGAGCTAGTCACAATCTGATAATGGTATCTAATCAGAAATCAAACCAATTTTTATTCTTAACAATTGCTGTTTCTTTGGCCTAGGAAGGCAAATGAGTAATAAGGCCTTGCCAAAAAAAAAACATTAAGGCGGCTCTGCATACATATGACCCTCTTCATCACAGTCCTGGTTTCTGGTGCAGAAGCATGGAGGTTAACGGAGGTGGATGAATATATCTTTGGCCTTTTCGAACTCAAAATTATTCGAATAATTTTTTGCTCGTTTGTGTTGACTACGAACTATACAGTGACATTGATTTGCTCAGAAAAGTGATCTATCTGGAACTCAAATGTTACATCTGTCAAACGAAGGTATGCGTGAATAAAGGGGATCCCTACTGGTAAAATGGGCCACAAACAATGAAAAACCTTAACCGAATGCACTACCTACGTAAATACAGACTAGCGCCATGTGTTTGCCTTCTGTTCATTTATGTCGTATTGATGGCGAACGAAGATCAAGATATGTCCATTCAAAAATTTTCACTTTTCAAAGCAAAAATATAAGAAAATTAAAAAAAGATTGGAGGAACAGCTGCGACTAAAAATGCCATTAAGGATAAGTAAAGGGTTTTTTTTTTATTAGATGTGACTTTCGCATTCATGACATATTTACGCCAAAAAATAGACTCAGGGAACAGTCAATCACTTTGGTTGCTGTGATTTATAATTCAAACAGATGCTTTATAATTCATTGTGATAGCCTGTTCTTTATGGCTTTATGGTGTAACGCTAAAAAATGTATCCCAAATGTTTGGGCGACAGGACAACTCCCAGCTTTTTGTAAATGCTTAATGAAGACATAGATCTTGTGAGAGAGTTACAGTTGAATAACAACATTCCACTTAATTTAAGAATGAAAACCTGAGCATGAGACTTAGAGATTAACAGACTGTGAGTGAAAAGAATATATAGAATTGAATGGTACTGGTGTATCCAGGGTTGAAGATCTTCTTACATCGCTAGCATAATGAAAGCGGAAAAATATAAATAAATTCTGGAAGTATATACTTTGAGAGCAGATAGAAAAAAATTCAAAACTTGGAAGATCTCCAAGTTCCATTTTAAAAATTAGAAAAATTTCAGAAATATGCCAAAATAGGTACATACGAGTACGTTATATTTATGCATGTAATGCAAATTGAAAACTAACGTTTTTTCCTGGTTTCCATAACGTAAACTGCTGCTCTTTCATCAGCCTACACCAGTGATTTCTACATAGCCGCATAGAAAAGAAAAGTCTCGAATGGTACCATGGCAGAACGTTCGAAACGCACTATTAACAACTCGCTGATTTCTTCGTCGAGGTGGTAAAGTGATGGAAATAATAATTTTGATAATTTTGTTAGTTTCTGTTTTGTTTATGAATTCCTTGCACAATGTAGCGTTTTTGTGTTGCTAATCTCTAAAGGGTTACTAAAATTCATGTTTTCCTGTTAACTGCTACTAACGAGTACAACTTTAATATCGAGCTATAGCAACTCTATTTTAACCATAAAGACAGGCATTTTATCATTACAAAGAATGATTCACGACATTATGTTTTGAACACGACTTCGTCACGTGGCTTTTACTACTGTTTTTGACGAAATGAATTCTTTCGGTCAAATTTTGGGCCGCTCTTTTCAGAATTTGGGGCCCTATCTCACTTCCAATACAAATAGTTTGCTGTTTATTAGCACACACCAACGACTTTACATAGGCCCACAAGAAGTAATAGCGTATGGTGATATCGCTCGATTCCGATGGCCGTTTAACGATATATATTGTTTTCATAGAATCCTATCCAATCAATGGAAAATAACTCGACCCTATTGCTAACATATATTGTCCGGATCAATGTCGTTCATATTTTCGGAGAAATAATCATTGAGGATTGTTTTGTAACGTTGGTTATCGACTCTAACGCGAGCTCTGACCTCATTTTTGGAAAAACCCGGACCGATGATACCACCAGGGTGAAGACCAAACTAACAGCGGACTTTTGTGACTGGCTCTTATGTATTTTCAAGACGATACAAAAGTGTTCTTCGAGTCTAAGTCATTTCATGACGAATTGTCAAACAATACTGAACATACGTGTAATTGCCTCAATTGACAGCACAGTTCGAAAATTTTCCATATTCGAAGATCTATCATTAAAAAAAAAAAAAAACATCCTTTACTTAAGTAATTCTTTATACATGATGCCACCAAATGCATGTTTTCTATGTCCAAATACTCATATTGAAATAACTTTAAATTTTAACTTATAAATTGGAATCTTTTCAAACTTCCGACATGGCTCTGCCTTGAAGTCATCCTTGATTTAGTCCATATACCGGAGTTAACGTGGTTGTCATATTATCTACCCCACTGACCTAAGAAACATAAGTTTCTCCGAAAACCGTAACTCAAATGTAGCTCTCTGCATCTAAAAATTCATGCTGGAAGTGAAATTCAATTGAAACCACATTCATTCCCCTGGCACACTAGACCCACAGTTTTTATTGTCAAGGAATATCTACAGTGAGCTTCATATGCTACGAGTACATGCTACAGGAGCCCACTACAATGTCAAACTGAGGCGGTAATAGCCAGGCGGCCAGATCTTGATGTAGAGGCCCTTCCCGGTGCGTTGAAAAATCAGTTTCAATTATACTCTTATTCGAGAATTTGTAATATTGATGTAAGCTCCGGTGGAGGCCTTCTGCTCTAATAGCTTAATTGGTTTTTAGTTTGGATACGAGTATTAGTCTCCAGAGCTTTTCTTGGTTAGGTGGTTGGAAATACTTGCGATCATTTTTCACATTGAGTAGGTAAACAGTCCGCATATACCATATGTATAGTTGAATAAACTATTGCCTTACCATCTTCATCATTGTATTGTTCTATTCGAGAAATCTATTCGTTGTATCCTTGGTTAGCTGAGAACTTCTCCATCTATGTTTCAACATCCTGACTCCATCTAGAAGAATTCTTTTTGACTAGACAGAGATTATGCACTTAAGTCCACCCAACTGTGCTTGAGTTTGTCCGAGTATTCAGCAATATTAGACGTAGACCACTGCACAGCGGGCAATAATGTTACATAGTAATATATTTCGCGGTTTGCCTCCTACTTTCTCAACTGTATTTCGAACAACTGTAGTGGCATTTCTTGTTTTTGCTTCAAACTTTTGGGTACAACAACCCTATTCCTGTTTGGCATTAGGTCAGTGCCAGGGTGCAATGGGAATGCAACATATGTTAAGTACGTATATTGGAAACCAATACGCGAAGGTGTATTACACTATGCAAAAAGGATGTATTACAACATAGTACGAGTATTATAGTGCACAAACTACTACCGAAATGCTTAGTCTTAGTGTTATTATGCGCGTTTCGTTGAGGGCTACATCGGTTCCTTACAACAAATCAGTCTAAGATGTCTTTGTCTTGACATTCGGCGGCAAACTTTGTTTGATTATCTAGTTTCCTGTTGGAGATATATTATATAAAGGGTGTCCCAAAATTTCCCAAAAACGTAGGAAGTAATTAGAAAAGACAGTAAGTAGAAAAGACAGGGTTTCAATTAATAACTATCAATTTTTTATTGATTCGTAAAGTACACAGTATACAGTTGTGTATGGAATAGCGTATCGGGTAAATCGCCTTCACGGCTTTGCTGGCGATGTGGCTGAATTCGATTGATACAGCGCTCAATTTGTTCCTTCAAGGCGTTGGTTTTCGTGGACTTGTTGGCATGAACTTTAGACTTAAAAACCAAAACCCAAAGAAAAAGTCCAACGGCGTTAAATCGCATGATCTGGGCGGCCAATTCCGATCACCAAAACAAAATAATATACGACCAGGAAATGACTCATGCAGTTATCGAATTGTTTCTTGGGCTGTATCGCATGTGGCACCGTCTTGTTGAAGTCACATGTCGTCCATATACATACCTTGCAATCTAGGCACAAACAACTGGATTATCATGTAGCATTGACTGTGACCAGTCGCATTTTCAAAGAAGAACGACCCGATGACGCCCACAGTCCAAAATTCACACCAAACAGTGACACTTTTTGGATGGATTTGTTTCTCAACCATCCCTCGTAGAATTTTTGATTTCCAAATTTGACAAATTGGATGATTGACAAAGTCATCAAGATGAAAATAAGCCTCATCGCTCATTTGAAAAATTACCATCCACTTGTTGTTGTTCCATATTCCATTCAACGACCTCCCTTCGCTGTTCGTTGTCGTTGGGAGTCAATTTGACTTTGTATGTAGAGAGCTTCTCGAAATGTAAAATTGTTGAACAAGGTGCCGAATTGATGTCCCTAGACTCTCAGCAACACTCACGCTAACTGCTTCTATGTTTTGTGTTGACAGACTTGTTGAAAGACGGCTATAGTGTCTAAGATCACTAATTGATTTTTGAATTAATCTCTTCCAAGTTGATGAAGTTAAACCGACCATATTTTGTGTGAAAATCGCGAACTCTAGCAGTCAAACCTTCATTATTTTCAAAATATTGCTCAATAATTTCGCGTAGCGCTGCATTTTAAAAGATACTAAACTGTCAGCTGTCATGCTGTCTATTTTTTTTTTCTTTGACAACACTTTACCGCACAAATTGCGCAAAATTCAAATATATTGGGTGGATTTCGGGACATCATTTATGTATGTACGCACAGATTTTAACAAACCCTTTGCTTCTGTTAAATGTTTCATAAATGCGGTCCTAAAATGTAATTAACCAAGGCCGTAATTTTCCTTTTATTGAAATAATTGAATGAAACGCAGTAAATGCTTTGCCCTGGTGTGCTGACGATAGTGATTGTCCCAAAACTAAGAAAATCAGAATTGTTTGTGGTTTAAAACCCCAAACCTATGTACCTTGTACATAACCTGAAGCTCCTTAAAATTGTGGTGGGATCCTTGGTTTCGTGCTCTACTTCAAGAGACTTGAGATCAAACTAACCCCATAAGTATGTCGAAAAGGAGAAAAACACATTTCTTACGGAAACCACCATAACAAATATCTAAAAGTCAAATATGTTGCTACGAGTATTAAAAATCTGTTCCATGTGCCCGGTTAGTTATATCTTGTAGTTGTTATTGTAATTTTCTCAGCGTTACTCACACTAATTACATATCTACGAGGTTAAAGTAATTTTTGTTTACCCGTGCTCTATTTATTTATCAAGCAAGACGCTTTCTAAGAAATCCAGAAGAAAGTTTCTACTCCATTGATCTTCGTTCCTAATTCTTCCACTACTTAATAATGATTGACATTTGTCTCAAAATACGACCAAATAAGACATTGTCCGCTGTCCGATGAGCCGATTATCAAAAAGGCTCTGGTTCAGGTAGGTGAAGGTTTCCAAAGCAAACGAGGTAATCAAAGAAAGTCTAACCCAAATGATAGGGGCTCAATTAATCCGTCAAATATTGAGTATTGTCTTAAGCTAATTATGGATTAAATCAACGAGGAAAAAGATTAATAGAAAGTTGAACACTACCTGACTGCTTAGTTTCCATCGACAGTCTTGATCACATAAAGTGTTTCTTATTTTTGCTTGAAAAGGATTGTTGAATATTTCATTGATATTTTGGTACGCGAAATGAAATGGACGTGAGCATCAACTAACAAGCCTCTCCAGTTAATCCGGTCTTTAGCTAACTGCTTCCAATCGGTTGAGGTCCCCTTTTATTGGTGAGGTTTTCCTCTACTGAGTTGTTCCTCCGGGTTCTGCCGGCCGGAGCATTGATGTCCGTCCGTTTTACATGTCCTAGTGTTCTCAGGAGACTGTTTGAGCAGTTTTCTCACTAGATCGATGTCGCTGTACAGCTCATATAGTTCGTCGTTGAATTTTCTTCTTCTCTTCTTAAACCCGTCAACGCAAACGGGATCGAATATTTTTCGATAATTTTGCTCTCCAAACAACAGCGGATATCTTAATCCGATTTCGATGGGATCCATGCTTCTGCACCGTAAAGTAAGACCGTTTTCATACTAACGAACGCACTGGTGACAGCCCGCTGAGTTATGTCGACATAATCGGTGTACGTTGATAGTTGGATGCATAGACTTTTAAAAGATCTATCCCCAGTGTTTGCTTATGAGTTCCGTACAATTCCTTGAAGTATGATGTTAAAGAAGCTACATGATACGCACCGCCTTGTATAAAATCTTTTTTGACACCAAAGGTCTCCGTTAAGCCGTTATTGACTAGATATGGCTCTATATAGCTCGTCTCTATAAATGCTATCATATGCAGCCTTAAAATCGATGAAAAGATGGTGGGTATCCAATTGGTCTTTTTGAGATTTTTTCAGGAACTGCCGGAGTGTGCAAATTTAGTCGATTGTGGACTTTCCTGGTCTGCAACTGCACTGATGGGAACCAATCAGTTTGTTAAACTTAACACTGAAGTGGGTATGACTACACTTAAAATGCCTGGGCACGTGTTAAGTTTTTAGGAAAATGAGACCGAGAGAGTAAGAAAGGTGTTTGGGCTCACTGGTTATTTCGCTCCATGGGCGGCATCCAACCTTTAATGGGGATACTAAATTATTAGTGTAATTTGAGTTGTTGTTTTCTAGGCAACCACTCATTTTATGTGATTTAAGCTGCCTGAAAAAATGTCTATCTGGCGCGGTTGAGGAAGCCAGCACATTACCATTTGAGCCACGGACACCCGGTGAAAGGTTTCAGACGTTCGCAGTCGAGGAGATCTCCTTTTTTGTTGATCGGGCATACGGTGCTGAGATTCAATTCATCAGGCATATACACTGCTGATGAGATCACGGAAATGAGTTGATGTAGGCACTCCACAAAGTCATTTGAATACCTCGACCGATAAGCCGTCACGTTCAACTGATTTCTTGGATTTTAGTTTAGCTATCGTTGTCCTTACTTAGTTCTGGTCAGATGAACGGAAGATTTGGCTGTTATCGTTGAATGGTCTATCCTGCCCTAAGACATGATATTGGGTTTCTTTTGCGTTATACAGTCTGCAGAAAAAGTTTTTCCATATTCTCAGCACCAATTGTGACTCTACTGCAACTGTACGGGTCGTCTTGCCATAGTGCGTTCTTACTACCTTTTGATAGAATTTCCGTACGTATTCAGGAGTACAATCTCTCAATATATTCGACCGCGCGCTTCTCGTGGTCTTTTTTCTTCTTCTGGAGAAGTCGATGTTCTCCCCGTCTCCTCACGAACAACTTTCGTCCTTCGTTGCAGCGACGCACCCGACGTCGGGTGAAACCCAGCACATCAGTTACGACGTCTCCGATGGCACGTTGGCAACGTTGCCAATGGTTTTCGGTACTTGATATTGCGGCATAGAAATTGTTGAGAGACCTTTTGCTAATAGGATAGATATAAATGAAGCTTCGGCCACCGGACTTGCTTTCGATATTTCGTTTAAGAAAAAATAAAACCAACTGTCGACAATTCAGCTTTATGAAACGAAGTAGCAGAGATTAGCTAAGTCTTCCCAGAACCCCGAATAAGGAATCATTTGGCCTAGAAGTAGCACTGCCACCCATTGGTAGACCCAATTTTAGTACAGAATTAGATGAATTAAGCATAAATAGGCCGGAATTCCTTACAAAGAACAGTCATTCCCATTTAGCTAAATAATTAAAACGATGTACGCGTATACATACATACAAATCATTGGCAGGATATCATATAAGAACCTAGCATCCTCTGACATAAATTGTAACTCACAATCTAAACCATTCAAAAGCCACTTAAAGAAATATATTAAATTCCACACTATTTTTCTAGCTACGTACTTACGAGTATTTATAGGTAGACCAACACTACCAAGAACAGATATCGAACAAAGAAAAGATAAAAGAAACTGGGGCTTCTTGTATCTCTGAACTCACAGGTAGAAGAATTGCACAGTAGAGTCATACTTAAGTAGAAAAGTCTTTTAAAATTGTTTATACTCGTTTGTATCCATGTATAGTTGTTTCCTTGGTCTTCCACGAGACAATTTAACTGAAACGAACGCCACTGCAAAAAAAAAAAAAAAAAAAAAAACCAACAACTACGAAACCTGACTGCCATTTTTACTTCAACGAAAGATGCATTCAGAAAGATATTCATTCCTTTTGCATAGGTAGCGACGATTGTTGCTCAATGCTCAATGTATTGTACCCACAAAGTAACAAACAACAGTAGGAAAAGGTTTAGTGTTACTGGTCTTTCATCGTATCTTCTCCTTTGACCTCGATTTTTCTTAAAAGGTAAAACCTTGGTACATCTTACGAGTACGTAAGACTATACTCCTATGCATGTGTAAAAGGTTCTCGCTGCATTGCGAAATCTGAAATTTGAAAAGAAAAAGGTTTATGTTACATTGATGATGATTCGTTTGTCAGACTTCCATTTTCGACGAAGGTCGAATACATTTGTGAATGCATAACGTATATTCGGAACAGAAATTTTGCGAATTTTTATTTTATTATTAATAATGATGCAATTATATAATGGATGCTCTTTTATCAATGCTCTAATCCAGAATAGTATTTTTGAAGGATTTTTTTTCTACTTTTAACTAACATAGATGGCCCTACAATCAATGGTGGACCCCTCCAACTAGCTCGGTATTTTGCCAGCTGACTCCAGTGGCGCACACGAAGTTGGCTGGGATTCCGTCGCTCTTGTGTGCGCCACCTAAGATGATGTCATCCGCTACTGCGCTGTCCCTCTGGGTTGGTTCATCTAAGCCACGTATCTGTGCATTTCTTAAAGTCGTCTGCGTATGCGAGTAACTTAATAGACTTTTGAAAGATGGTGCTTCTGGTGTTGACTTGTGAAAGTCTCAGTTATGTCATAACCGACCTTGACCGAAGAGCTTGCATCTTCCATCATCCTGCACAGCTGAATGAGCTTGGCCGTGATGCCAAAACTGGACATGGCTCTTTATAGTTCATCTTAATAGATTCTGTCATACGGCTTTGAAATCAACGAAGAGGTAGGTGGTGTGAATCGATTTGGAACTCCTGACTTATTTCCAAGTTAATGACGATATGGTGGACTTTCCTGGCCTTACTATAGATTACCACGGCCGATTAGATTATTGACGAAGACAGGGTTTTATATACGATGTTGAGGAGACTTATTCTCCTGTAGTTGGCGCAGTTCTACGGATCTCCATCTTTTAGGATTCGCTGCTGCTTTAAATAGCTCGGTTCTTAAACCATCGGGACCAGCAGCTTTGATAGACTTAAGCTTGAAATTGCTGTCCCGACTTCATTTTAGTCGGGTCGATAGAAGTGTTTTGGCAGAAATAATCTTGATAAATTCTCAGCACTGACTATGGATCTACCATGAGGTTTCCTTCTCCATCGTTGCGGATTTCTGTTCGGTCTTAACGGCTTTGGTATGTTCGTCTTATTTTTTCGTAAAACTTCCGAAGTTCATTTTTCTGCTAGGACTTCGGGATAGAGCATTTGGTCTTTTTTTTCCATTCGTAGAACTTGCGCGTTCCTCTCACTCTTTTCTGCAGATCAGCACTGAGCGCCCTTGTTCTTCTACATTAGTTTTTCATCCAACCAAAGGTTTCCAATACATTAGAGACTAGACTCTTATAGCTCTTTGCACGTTCGTTGCTGGAAACATCGGATTCCTTAAGCGGTTAAGGGAAACTCGATTGGAAAATTCCTTGACGATCTCCTACTATTGAAGTCGTTCGACGATGAGCTTTTTCACATTAGTTCACTGTTTGGGCTGTTACTGATATCTACACCCGTATCTTGCCAAAAGAGCATAATGGTCCGAGTTGATATTAGCTGCTTGGAAAGTTCGGACATCCGAAACACTGGTGGAGTCAATTTTGGTTGACGGTTTGTTGATTAGGACTAAACCATGTCCCTTTATGGATATGGAAACCGTGTTCTATAGCCATTACATCGCGTTTCGCCGAAAAACTAAAAAGCCTGTGTCCATTTTCGGAGGTAATGACGTGGAGGCTATATTCCCCACTGTGCTTCCGAAGATGCCCTCATTGCGTTGGCATTAAAATAGTCAAATACGATTTGTATGTCATATAAAAGCTCGTAGGTTTTGTCGAGGAGCTCGTAGAAACTTTCTTTGGGAAGGTCGTTCTTCCACTCCATCAGGGGTGTTAATTGACTTACTATATGTTGACGAATTTACCCTTTATGGAAATCACGAGGCGAGACTCAACATTTGTTCCCTATGTCTTTCTCTGATGTACGGGATTGAAGTGCGTCAATCACCGCCCTGATCTACTAAATGAAATAATCCCCATTCTCGATAATTTGATCATCCTTGGAAATTCGAAGCCATCATGTAGGCTAGACTTCCCTTTTGGTCGAGGATGTGTCCTACCTAAAATCTTCGCCAATCTTAGGGTCATGGCATGGGTTTGGATTTTCCAACGATGGTCAAATAGCTCTTGTTGGAACTTTAGGTTTAAAGCACAGCCGTACTGACGCTCCAACAAGGAGGCCTACCTCTAACAAGACAGGCTACAACCGAAGTTCCCCGGGATCTTGACTCCTATGGTACAGAATTAAGCCTCTTTCGAGCTACCAGATCTCATACATCGACTAGGTCATACGACTAGAGCCGTCACTACGTCATTGATGGGCATAGCCTTGATTATTTGCTCGGTGCACAGATTATAGGACAGTCTGGCCTTTCCCGATCAATCGCTGCCCAGATCCCCTTCTTCCTATTCCAGAGAAATAAATATTTTTTTCTTAATCTAACAGTCGGCCAGTCTGCCTGCCCTGAAATGCATCGGGAATACATACGTAGCTTAAAATTGATTAAAATTTGATTAAAATCAGTTGAAGGCTAATCTACGCCTATGTGATGTTTTTGAATGGGACGCATCATGTCCAGAAATCTTGTTAAGAGATACGGGCATAGCTTTACGAGTCTTACCATGTTATTATCATTTTCAGGGTTCCAGTAACCAGTGGGCTTTAAATTTTTATCACATTAGCGCACATTACATCACATTGTATTGTACATAAGAGACAATGCAGACCAGGTGTTGCAGTCTAATCGTAAAGTGTGCTTGTGGTGAAACAGAACATATTCCTATCTGGCTACATACATTTTATGGCAGCGTAATTGGAATTGTTTTTAGGTTTCTAGTTACATTTTTCAAAAAAGCTTTCCTTTAGTTTTTTTAGTTTTACGTTTGTTAAGTCACATTATTCGCGTGCCACTCTGGTCTTTTAAAATAGGACAAAAGCCTTACGACCTATTCAACCGGATGGGAACAGAACCATGCTGTTGATTCTTGAAGCCTGTAAGCGCCTTCGAAATAAAGGGCCGATCTAACAAAATTGTCATAAATTCCAACTCTATCACAAGCCAAAGATAAATGAATGGAAAGTAACGGCCAAATTCTCAAATCGAATGATGGTCCTTAAACTTAATCAGTCTTTAAAAGAGGCTATTAGAACTACTCCATTGAAAAACATTTCAACCATGTGCTGTTGGAATATTTAATTTATGCACATTTCAAAAAAATAGAAAACAAAAAGTTTTTCTAGTGATATGCTGCAAGATTGAATCCAGTGTTAGTCCTACAACTTTGACGAAATCAACATTTGCATTACTTATGTAAATGAGCATTTCACGGTACGTTAACACGAAATGGTTTATTGAGAAAAAAAAAAGAAGAAAAAATGTGAAAAAAATCGAATTCATTTTTAATCCGGTTTCAATGTGCAAGTATCTCACAATGTGAACTCGTACGAGTGGAGTGTGTAGGCAGAATTGATGTGAAAAAATCGTGTCATATGAAATTAAATATTGGAAAACGAAGCAGATAACCGAAGGAAAACTCAACCCAATAGTATGTGTCGAAATCGAACACGAAAAAATGTTTAGAAAATGAGCGGCAAGCTCTTGAAAGATTGGGAAAAAATTTCCTTGAAACTTTTACAAGGGGAGCGGAAAGAGAGCTATAACACATTTGAAGATAAGAAAAACGTTTAACTTTGTTCTTCTTTATTTTTCTGGTTCCGTTCTGTTTTCTTCTTTTAATCGTAATTATACCGCAGTAGTATGTTACAATTTAATTTGAAATTTGTGTAACCTAGCACATGTAACTTGATATTATCGTTCGAAATGGTTTGACAAAGTTTATAAATCGAACATAGCATTAAACGTTGGTGTTGTTTCGTTTTACTGGTTTGTGGCTGATTAAGGCCAAAAACTGGTTCCGTTTTGATTTGCTTTGTACCCAAATCTTAGCTTATGGCTTTGAAAAGGTTTTCTAGTCTGGTACGATATTTTTTTTAAATTAGTACTTTAACTAGGCGCTATGTCGAGGAAGTATAACGATATGGTACTTTGAGGATGTATTTTATTTAAAAAAAAAAATGACAATACACATTATATGCTACACATTTCTCCTACGTGCAGTGCTATTACGTCCCTTGGGAGGTTGGCTACGTTGGAGGGCTTTTGTTTTTGCATTTCGATGATCCTCTCTATTGATTTTTACACCGGATTTTCCTACGACCTTTGTTGAACATGGCACACAAATCTCACATAAATGCATTTGCTTTTTCGAATGTTTGACAATATTTCATGACGAGCAATCGAAAAGACCTAGAATTTGTGTTTTTACGCCGAATACCCATCATTTGAACTCTGGCCATTGTGTAATCAAAATTTGGCTGCTGGAGACATGAGCTACGAAACGAACGATTCGTTGTCACGTCTGCATATATTCATCAGTATAATTCGGTATTACGAGTATTACCACCAAAAGGCAGTAGTCGTACTCATTGATTGCTGGGACTTTTTATATATTGCGATGCTAGTGCCCAGAACACTATTTGGGATGACAGTAAATGCAATCATCTTCCCGACTTCATAGTAGTGTTTGACTTATCTGTCAACAATGTTGGCTCTCAGCCGACCGTCTTGCTGAAGAGAAGAAATCCGAGAAAAATTAACTGGGCACGGCAGATCCATCAATGCTGCAACCAAATTCAGAGCGAATTAAACGATACCCTCACCAAATATTTCGAACTGACGCGTCTAGCTCGTAAAAAACTTTAGCTCACCCTTTCCATTGTGGAATACAGATTTCTAAGCAGGCAATTTTGAGGGAGACTGGCATCTTTACAGGACGAAGAAAAAGAATTTAACAAGTTTTTTCGGATTTGGATAGACTTTTGCGAAAAGATCTAAACACTATGTTTCTAGTTTCACCAGCAAACCAACCAGGCTAGAAAAACTCAAGATTTTAAATGGCGCCTGTACTGATTCTGTCTCACAACCAGCTCCTAGCATTAAAGTTGTAAATAAACTGAGTAACACAACAAGCCGTAACAGGTATCTGTCATCGGTTGTGGGATAAGGCCATCAAACATGTCGTTAATTTCGTAAGTGGCCTCAAGTCGCCTAACACCGACGGTCATATCCAGGTATAAACAAGTAGCTAGCGCAAAGAGGAAAGGATTTGTTACAGCTTACAGTTACCGAATGCATGGCAAGATGCTAGAGTAGCCTTTATAATTAAATTTAAAAATAGAAAAATGTCTACATGCGTGAAGAGAAGGGTAAAGTTTGATGTGTGTAATACTACTTTGCGTCTGTCCAAAGTGTAGAATGCCTACCAACGTGGCAGATTTTGCACCTTAAACGCTGCTGGGCAGATTCCAAGGCGCAAATACATAAGACATTTCTCTCATATATCTGGTTAAAGAGCTCTTAAAAGCTCGTTTGGCATGGTGGTCTTTCTTCTTTGGGGTTTATATTGGTGAGTTTGATGCGGATTTTCCTGAAACTCAGGCCTTGTTATCCTCAGCAGAAAAATCCACATCCGAATAGGCATTGTTTTCGCTTTTCTATAGCAATCACCATGGTATCTGTCACAGTTTTTCACCTTTCTCCTACCCGGTCTATTCTATCGCGCTTATTGGACGCCCAGTGATATCAACGGCCTCCGCTTAGTGTTCGGCTACATGTTGTATTTTAAAGATTTCAACATTCTATGTGCTTAGCCCAAAATCGGTATCCTTGACCATTGAACACATTGGTATATATCGGTGGGTAGGCGTCGTTTCCTGTATTTTGTAAAATTTGAAACGCTTTCTGGAGTAGTCAAGTCAAAAGCAAATCGCCCTTTAAGGAGATGCCTACGATGTACGAAACAAGGCCTTGTATACAGTGCTAATGAAGATGATAATACGATTATAACTACCAGCGATACTATGTGGCAATGTCTGATGACGCTTTTCAAATATTAGAGGTCGTCCCTATTCCATGAAGCTCCCTGATCCGATTTATTCAGATATATTTTGACATAAATACAAAAAACGGTGACAATACACTGATTATAAAGGTTAGTGAGATTAAATAGAGATTCCAGAGCCACTTGTAGTTTTTGTAGGGATGTACACCAAGGTATCCCCAATTGTACCACATGTGGATGAAGGGTCCATTCGTGTCGAGTTCGAGCATTGTAATTTCAAAGGATGAGCATATTTCTGGCTGATAAGTTTATATTTCAATATGGCGACTACAATGTGAAAATATCCTTGTTGGAATGATGAGTCACAAAATACTTGCACCTTAAAGGGCTAATCGACATGAAATATGGGAAATAGGGTGTCACAATTGATTTTAAACCATTTAAACATGTGGTAGAACCATTTGCCAATATCAGAGCTTCACACATTCGAAAGCCGCAATGTCAGGGCGTTGGCTATCGTTAATGAATTAAATAATTCATTTTTAGAACTTTATTTATACCAACTGAAGCTCTACGCTTAAAAATCCATTAACGGTCAGAGATTGTTGGTATCACTATGCCATGATGGGCCCCTGCGAACAATGCGCATTTAAATTTTCCATATGCGATATTATTGAGGGATATAGCCTCCATGTCACTTAGATGAGAATAAACTGCGTGAGGTACAATATATTATATTTTGTTGCACCATTAGTGATTCGTTGTTTATTACATGTTTTATTTTTGTGGTCGCAAGTTGTTTCAATCGACAGCACTGTCAATTTAGCACGAGTTTTCGTTAAGCATCTCCAATTTCCCATACCAGGTTTATTGAGGTTTTTCCATTTAAGCGCGTCACCTATGGTGATGTCTTACCTTATCGTCTTAGCCTTTCGGGATGGAAAGGTAGTTAGGTAGAAGTGGTTGTCTGGTGTAGGACCTTACCTGGAACACACATAGCGAGGGTGCGTCGTTTTGATACCACAATACACGTGGCCTGGATATTGAAGGGTGTTGCTTAGAGCGTAGTTTTCAGATTCACCCTGTAGAGATAATTTAATATAATAATGTTGCACAATATTATGCCAGAAATCTTTGATTAGTCCTTGAAAAAGGGATTGCCAATTGTGTGATGCGTGGTTCTAGTTAGTTCCGGGCAGAAACAGAGAAAGTGCAATAGAATTTCCTTTTCCTTCCTTTTCGTGTGTGCTGTTACTGCTATGGTAGTGGGGCTACCTAACTTGTCAGCATGTGAGCCAATTGGCCAGTGACCAGTGCCGATTGCCACGATTCTTGCTGTTTCGGTGCGAGTTCGACCCATATCGGTCTGGATTTGGTACAGTGATAGCGCTGTGGCCGAGAACCCAGAGCAGAGTGATATTAAACCGAGCGCTTTCCTGCGTGATAATTTTCTTGCACTGTTGTACTAGTTTAGAGGACGAAGTGAGGTGGAACGCTTTGATGGCAGCCTGGCTGTCAATAAAGATTTCTATGTTGTTTACAGTAATGGAGCTGAGATTAAGTATCTTGCTGGCCTCTCTAAGCGCTAGTACCTCCACCTGGGAGACACTCGAAGAGCCTGGAAGGCGGTATGATTTATGTACGTTCAGTTCCACTGAGAAGACCTGCTCAAATCCCGCATTTCAACTTGGATCCGCCGATACTTGGTATTTCGATAGGAATAGATTATTGTTCCATTCCGTCCTTTCTGCAATGTGAACTTGGATATTGTTATTAATATTGAGTATAGGTATCAGGAATCCAGATTCCTAGGCAACAGATCAAGAGCTTTGCCATGACCGTAGGGTTTCGGGGACCTGAATCCAGATTCTCTGAGTCTGATAGCACTACAGAAAACGATGTACTTATTTGATTTGCAAGTCCAGGGGCAGTATACGGAGAAACACCTTGGGAGCTTCTATTGGGCTCCCTGTGGTCTCACTATCAGCTGTTCATTGGACATTGCTAAGTTTTGTGATGTTTTGGGCTTTGCTTAAGACGGGCCTCCACATGAGCGATTCATAAGTAGGGATGGGACGAACTACTTCAGTGTACGTCCAGAGGACCATCTTAGGCTGAAGTCCCCACCTTTTCCCAAAGGTCTCGCTGCAGGCGCAGGAAGCGAAGCATGCTTTCTCTACCCTGTATTCTCTGTCAAGTTACCTGTTTAGCTTGGGGTCAAGAATGACGCAAAGGTACCTTTCACTAGAGAAGAGAGTAGGTGTTTGGTTGTTAAAACGCGGAAGCTTTAAAGTCAGAATTTTGTACTTGCTGGTACATATTATTAGTTCAGTTTTACTCGGGGATGAGTTCGAATATTTCTTGCACTGAGGCGTCGGTGTTTGACATATCTTAGCCATTAAGCCGTTGGACTTCAAACCTTCTGATAAGTTAACTTTCGCTTTTGTATTTTTCCCTTCACTCGAAGAAATCATCAGATTTTTTTTTTGACAGCACAACACAACGTTAAACTATAACTTTGAGGTGGTAAAAAGTTTTATACCTCAAGGCTCTGCTGTAAATTAGAAAAAACGACATCACCACAGAGATAAGGCGAATGATGACACTCGGAAGGCAACTGAGAATTAACACACTTCAATGGCTGGGATATGTTAAGCGAATCTACCGATCCGTCCGGAAGTGTCTTCGTATTTAGTCCACAGCGCGCATCTCTGTGAAGTAGAACTTCACTTTAGGTGGCGCGTTTAAGTAAAAAGGGGCCTCAGTCAATGATCGTGGACTCAGGTCCACCCCGGGCTGTAGTGTCTCTCTAAGTAAGTAAGTAACACATTATTTTATTTCTATTCCCATCCTGTCCAGGCAGACGAGGTTGGCCAAGATGCTAGTAATAGACATGGCAGTATATGCGAGTATATAGCTCGACTCTGTAAATGCTGTCATATGCGTCGTTAAAATCAATGAGCCGGTGATTGGAAACTATTTAATGACCCACAAGGCTTGAAGTTTTTGAATTTTACTTATTTCTTAAATTTATTATAATGTCGCTTTGCCATACTTTCCTTTGAAAGGGTGTAGTAATTTATTTTCGCAATCTCAAGTAGCCCAGTAGGAATACGTTTGAATGGAGACCGACGACAGTGCAGTTGATACCACTGGCAGACAGATAGACACTCGAAGAGATGCAAATAACCCTGTGGAATATGTGGCTATGTGTGTCAATTGCTCTCCTGCACCAGAAAATATATGTATGGATTCACTTGCAATCACCAAAATTCTATCAGGTTTTAACAAACACCATATACGTTACATTTCTGGAACCTATCGCACTCAGCAAACTTACAATCCAGCAGCGTGTGAACAAAGCCTGCATTGGTTTATTTCTATCCAAAGAACTCATAATTCAAACCACTAATTGGATTTATAATTCAATCATTAGATTTTGCTATACAGATTCTGATCACTTGGATTTGTTGATACAGGAGTCTCACCTGTGCTTGGGTTCGTATCGCTGTTGTCTAAGTGTTTAAAGGCACTGCTGCAAAATGTTCCCGCCATCCTCATCGGAAGTCTACAAAACTTCGTCTAGATTTTTAATACAGTTTGGAATCTTGACCACTAGAAAGTTCCTTAGTAAGAATATAGAGAGTGTTGGTGTGGCATCCATTTGCTGGTTCTTCAGCCTTGGTGTCTTGTACGTTGATGTAGTTAGTAACACTTGTCTAGTCTTCTCTTAGACGCAATTGGTAAAGCGTCCGCTGATGATTCGATGTACTTTGTCGATCTGTCGAGACTCAGCTGATCTTGTTTCCTTCCAGTGACCAGGTGGTTGAGGTTGCAAAAGTCAATAGATCATTCGCCATTAACATTTATTTTGTGCCCGAAGCCGTGTGTTTGTTTGAAAGTGATGTTTTGCTTTAAATCTATCATCATGTTCGCGATATCTCTGTTAGGCGTTAAGTCTTGACTGTACAAGGAATGCTGTAGAAATCGTCCTTGTCATCCTATCCGCACAATTTGTATGAGCGTGCGTAGAACCGGATAATGGATATAATTCTGATCTTACCTTGAACATCGCCGTCAATATTCTGTCATGTGAATAGGATGTAAAATCGTCTAGCTTTACTGATAAGTAAGGGCCTTACCCCATATTCGTGTGTGGAGTTCACTTTTTCCGTTCGTTTTTCCACTATGTACTCGTAATTTCACTTACTTCTAGTAAGTGTCAAGTTTCTACCGCATGGATTCCTGCTCTGGTTGTAGAAACCCAGAATTATCGGGATTATCTTTGTAAAGGAGGTTTGTGAAGTGGTCGATAGCCAGTAATACTCATCGAAATTTTCTTCTGTATTCTGTTGCTTTTGAAGTGTTGCACGGCCAAAGATGATCCAGTACTTGTCCTGTTTTATAACGGCTCACGAGACTCGCCATTCGCTCTCTTCAAACTTTGTAATTTCCAGAGGAACTCACAAGAGGAGGCGACAATTCTTATTACGATTTTAACATATCTAATACAGAATGTTCTTCTTCTTTTAAGTACAGCTATACTTGATCTTCCAAATGTTTGAATTAATTACCCAGTTCCTAAAACACAGCTGAAAATAGTGGAAAAGAAATTCAAGTGGCAGCATCTCCTATATACGAGTATGTATGTAAGTATTATTGACCTGAAGTTGTATTGTTTTCCCTGAAAAATATTGCATTATACTTAATAAACAATATTAAATGGCAAGGTATTGGGAACTAAACAATTCTAGGAAATGCATTTGCAACTATAGATTTGTTGGTTTGAAGTTCTGCTTGCAATTGTTTTCATATTTAATGTTGTGCATTCCAATATTTTGTATTCACATCATCACTTCATCCATCCATACGAGACACGTTTCTGTACCCACCCCAGACAGGTATCGTGTACTCGTACTCGTATCTATCCGTGCACAGGCTCATCCAATTGCTTCCAACACTTGCCGACATCGCACATAAAAATCGTAAACACAAACTTCAATTGCAAAACAAAATTCCTTCTCAACACGTTTTATTTGTTTCGAAAACTAAATTGTGTAAAAACGGGAAGAAACAAAAAAAAAAAAAAAAAAAACTAGGTGCTATCCGAGTTTTAGAAGAAACCCGTGGATACTAGAATAACCATACACAGATGTGTCCGTAAAGTAAACCACAACCCGCATTGGGTACGAGTAAATCTGAAAATCCCGGAGGGCGCTCTTTATTTATGATTCGAATATCTTTGAAATTCAATCCGTTTATACCATGTTGCCAGTTTATGAAGTGTCACCTCATGGGAGCGAAAAACGGCGACTGAATAGCTAATGATTACCTAAAAAATCGAGAATAAAAAAATAAGAAAAGAAATATACTCGTACGAGTATGTTGTAGGCGTCCATAAGATCTGCATAGACGGAGAGGGGGAACAGGGTGTTGAGGAAGGAGAAAACTTTTATATTGTCGCACCCACACACAGAATGTTACGTAGACGTGTGGCTTGTTCGCTTTAAAATATGTATGCGACTTTGGATTTTGAATTCTTCAACTCTATGCGAGTAGATATGGGTTTCCCTTTGTTCGGAACAAGATTGACTTTCAACCGATCTCTCAATGTTGTTGGCTTTGGCTTTTTCTTTGCGTCGATCATCATCCAAAGGGAACCAACCTGAAGCCATATCCATTCCGGGAACGTGTAAGAAATTTTTTTTGTTGGTTTTTCAAATGCATTTTGATGGACGTGGTTTGGCCATTGTTGTTGAGAATTGTAATGTTGAATTACAAACAATTACATGGCGGGAAAAGTTAGATATATATCCGTACTTCACACTTTCACCATTCCAAAGAGGTGTGAGAATTGAAATCTATAGTGATGACGATCATCATCTCGTTGGAAGGGTACACCTCTCCGTCAAGATCAGGCTGCGTGTGAAGGAATTTCAAAACGATTAGTTTCTAATTTGATGCTCGACCTGATCTTGCCTGACCTTCCAGGTCGTATGTATAGTCATTAATTATTTAAACATTTATAGAGAAACCCACAACACAAATCGCCTCGGGATTTTCTTTTTTTTTCGGTTTGGAATTAATTTTCGGATAAGCCGTACACAAACAGATTTCGATAGGAGAAGGAGGTTTCTATCTAGGCACGGGTATAACTGCGGACAAAAACATTCTTTTCTTTGTTTTGGGCTTAAGTTTTGTTTTTTATTTTATTTTAGAAGACCATTTTATGGAATCGATTGATCTGCTAAAGACTCCTAAACAAAGGCAGTTTTATTGAGCATTTTGGCAAGCAACATTTTTGCAGAAATTTGGAAACGAATCGCTTCTGTGTTTTGGGGGGAAAAAGAAAATACATCTCCACCTAAACCGTTCAAGTTAGCATCTTTTGTTGTTTTAAAATTTACACTTTGGGGAACGGATATGGTAAACTATAGCAATAGGAGCTAAGTAAGATTGGTAAATCGACTATTGCTTCTTTAAAATACGTCTCTTGTTTCGCGGAAAGTAGCTGGCTTCCAGGGGAATAAAAATATCTCGATTCTTTATGTTTCGTAGAAATACTACAAGATGTCCAGTCTGTTCTGCTAGTCTAATGTTTCACATCGAAGGACGAGGTTGTGTGATTGTGTTCTAGAATCCAGAAGCTACTGATTTTGTTTAGTTTCGATTGATCTATCAAGCCTCCGGATCAGCTATGGAAGGTTTTGTTTCAGTTTCGATGAAACCCTCAAATTTTCTGAGTATATCAACTGAAATAAGGTGCAGGAAGGCCTCCATAACAACTATGGGAAGTGTTCAAAACTCACCTGTTGTACAGATTTTTGATTGATTCGTTTAAAACTATCTCTAGATACCTCTCATTACATCTTCTCTATTCTGGTCCAACGGAATAGAACACCGTGCACAAATATGAGGTGTGAATATCTCGTAAAATGTCCTTGATCGGAGGCTTCATATTATTCCATACTCGCAGTAATTCTCTGTTGCTGTGGTTTCTGGGATATTCGTATTCGTAAGCGGACAGTAGTAAGATAGTTGTCTACGAAACTGAATGCTTTGAGACAGTCGCAGTGGAATTGATTTGATTGCCGAAGGGGTGATCCGGTACTTGCTAAGTCCCTCTATAAATGTTTAGATCAGGAGACTACGGATACGTTCTTGCAGTGCCTTGTAGAATCAACGAAACACCTTCGTAGCAAGCACAAGTTTTCCACATACTAGGATAAACAAGGGCCCATGAGGGCATTGCGGTAGATATAAGACACGCATCCCATTACTGGATGAATTCCAAATTGATTGGGACCACTACCTATTTGTTGCCAAAGTTAAATGGGCGTTTCCAATGGAGTACAGTGCCAGGAAAATACTATGGGGACCTTTAAAGTTGGACACCTACTGTCGCATGAGATCGTCATGAGAGAGCTTTATTTTGTCGATGGCTTCTATCTTCTTCTCCCATAATAGCGATTCAACTGCATCAAATGCGAAGGGCCAGTAGCAATGCTGCAAGGAGGTCATCAGAATACCGTCTCTGATGTGGTAGATTTCACACGGCGACCACAAACAAGAAACCCACAGTTCGACAACCTATAGTTCGACGATGAATGCCGACGCGCAATTAGAGCCAAACAGGAGGCGTACCGTACAACACTGCGCGTGAGAACGACAGCCGAATTGAGAGCTGCTGTCGACACGTATGTATCGGCGGAGGGGAACAAATTGAACATAAACTTTTGCGAAAGAAAAGGAAATTTTAGAAAATGCGAAGAGTTTAACGGATCGAGAGATGTTACTATAAGAATGGGGTTCAGTGACAGGGCACCAAAATTTGAATCAAGTGATCATCACAGTTAAGACACAGTCCGTGCTAAAAATTTGGAAGAACTACTTTTGCGGACTATTAAACGTGAAGACAAAAAACCCCGCTGTCCGGCAGGATACATACGCCATTTAATCTGGAAGAAAACATCCGTCCACCTGACCAAGACGAACTTAAGTCTAACAAATCCTCTGGATCAAATCCGAGCTCTTTAAGGCTGGAGGACCTGATCTGGTAAGGAGCTTGTACGATCTCGTATCTACAATTTGGTCAGAGAAACGCATGCTCGAATGAAGAAGACACTATACAAGACCCTCTTAATCCCTGACCTGTTGTACGGCGCGGAGACATGGGCATTCTCCAGGACGGATAAAAACTGTCTTAGGTACTGTCTTAGGTGTCTTAGGTACTGTCTTAGGTAAATTTTCCTCGTGATATTTGGGTCCGTCTGCGTTGAGGTAGTGTGGAGAAAAGGATATAACGACGAACTCTATCGGCTGTACAACGACTGGTCAGAAGGCTTCGCTTAAGCTATTAAGATGGCTAGGTTATACACATAAATTATGATTTTAGTTTAGTATTTCCTGCATTAAAAAAGCTATAAACTCTTTGACCTGCTGCACAGCAATATTCAATTCAACGAAAGAGATGTGTATACACTGCTTAGCTCGGATTCTAATTCATGTGAAAGCTGAAAGTTTTCGTTATTATTGTCCAGTTACTTCCGGTAAGATGTCCTTGTTTATTGCACTTCTCTGTTCCGTTCAGACAGTACTGCGCAGGTAATATAGCTTTCTATTGCGAACAAAAGAAGTGATTGAATGCCAATATGCCATTCTGTGCTTAATATTGTGTAGAATATATAATTGTTTCCTTTTAATGTAGCCCTTAGAATAGCGATATTTTTTCAGGAACACTCCCACACACACAATAAAAATAATACTCGTAATCCACCATATTGGCCTTTGAGAATATGGCGATTATTTCTTCAATATACTCGACACATATCGAAAAAGTTCTGTTGGTATGCCCGCGCTATTGTAATTCTTGAGGTTCTTAGTCCCAGTTACAATTTCCGTATTATTAGAGGCCCGGCCGGTGCGGTACCTTTTCGAAAATTATTCATTTATTCAAACTACGCACCACCGTGTCGCTGTTCTTATGATCAACTCTCTACATCTCTTGAGCTGTTACGGCATAGTAGCGAGTTTTGTCTGTAAGCCTTGAAAATAGTATCGACTTACTGCATCTTTAGGCCGATGAGCTAAAGTGTTAACGCGATTATCGTTATCACACCGAATCCAGGTGTCTGCTAATAACCATGTGCTGTGGTTTATCTGGCTTCGGTTGTGAAAAGATTTTTTACAGATTTTCAATGGTCGTTAACAGATATGGGAATCAGATCTACCAAAACGCGCGCGTGCAAAAAAAAAATATACAAAAACAAAAAAACAGTGCAGTGCAGTGATTGAAAAGCAAAATATCACACAGTGCGGGTATCCCACCTCACCCGCTCCTAGTCGAAGTATTGTTGCTTGCACTCAGTCACTACCGTTACTGTATTTACCATACGGTACGGGCAGTGGCTGAGTGTATGTAACAACTGATGGATAGCGGGGTTGTGAGTGAAAATTTTGTTGGTGCACTGTTTCATATTGTTGTAAGGGCATAACACCTACAACAATTTGATTCGGTAAACCAACGTCAGAATTTCCACTTCGCAGCCTTGCTTAGTATCGTCGCTGTTTGTGTTTTCTGTGTTTGTCTGTGATTATGACTAGGGAATTCAGGGTAGACGTAGCCAATATACGCGGGCTAAAAAGTAATCACTTTTCTGCGTACGTCCACGTCTGTAAGTACAGACCAGCTGTTTTGGCACTTAGTGAAACACAGGTAGATCCCCGCCCACACCTCTCAGATCATTCTGATCTGAAGCTACCTGGCTACGAACTAGTGCCATTATTCTTCTCTCACCGCGGTCTCGCCATTTATGTGCGTAGTGATGTAGCTTACCAAACTCCACCACAATGTGATCCATGTTCCAATCCGGAATTCAACTTCATGTGTTGTTCCATCTCCGTAAGCAAATTATACACTACTGCTTTATTTATAGAAGCCCCAAACTGGACAGCAATTCAACCTTTAATGAGTTTGATGCGCTGTCTGACTCCATTCAAAGAATTGTATCCCTGTATCCTCATACTGAAATCGTTATTACGGGCGACTTCAATATACACAATTCTGGGTGGCTTCGACATTCTGGACAGACAACACCCGAAGGACGGTGTGTTGAGATCTTCGCTGCGGAAAACAACCTAACGCAGCTTGTAAATGAGCCCACGCGAATACCAGACGTTGATAGTCATACCGCCAACACCCTGGACTTGTTTTTAACTTCTCACCCTGATAAGTACACCATTGATGTGCTCTCCCCTCTAGGCTCGTCGGACCATTGTGTCATATCAGCTAATTTCTCGTACACCGACCACACAGTTAGAGAAAAAATTCCTAAAAGAACCGTATGGCAATACGAGAAAGCCAACTGGAGCGGTCTTAACAGCTTCTTTAGGAATTTTAACTGGTCGTTATGCTTCCTCGATAACGACGTGGATGCCGCTGCTGATATGATTACAGACACCATTCTCTTTGGAATGAAATCCTTTATTCCTCATCGGATGAAGAGTATCAAACCAAAAGAAAAGGCATGGTACGACTCGAGCTGTAAAGAGGCCGTCAGGGTTAGAGAAATGTTTTTTCGGTCCTACAAGACCAACCCGACAGAGGAAAACCGAAAAAAGTTCAAACGAGCCAGAAATGACTGCAACGCCTTTCTTAAGCGTGTGAAATTCCTATAGGACCAAAAACTGAGGCAAAAAATACTGCAATGTCCCTAAGGCAGTAAAAATTGTTGGTCGTTCATCAAAAACATTAGAAATTCCGCCTCATCCTCCATCCCAACGCTCATTTACAATGACATTCCAGCTGTCAGCTCTTTGGATAAGGACAATCTGCTTGCTGCACACTTTGCGGCCAGCTCAACACTCCCTGATTGTGCTTTGTCTCCGCCTACACTTGAGTGCGTCGAATCTTCAATGGGACGAATCTACTTTCGCACTCGTGTAGTAGCAAGATTACTTAAAGATCTCAGCATACATAAATCCGCTGGTCCATATGGTATATCTCCCCTTCTTCTGAAGAGGTGTTGTTCCTCGCTGGCAAAACCACTGCGTAAGCTTTTTCATCAATCCTACACTTTAGGACTCTTCCCGAGCAGATGGAAAACAGCATTTGTCCAGCCCGTCCCTAAAAAAGGCGAATCATCTTCTCTCTCCTCCTACAGACCCATTGCACTTACGTCCCTTCTTTCCAAGGTCATGGAAACACTGATAAATCGTCAGCTCATGAAATATCTCGAAACACGAAAACTTCTCAATGACCGGCAGTACGGTTTTCGTAGCAACAGGTCCACTGGTGATTTGATGGCATGTCTCACCGAAAAGTGGAACCAAAGCGTACATCAATCTGGCGAAAGCAAGATAGTTGCACTTGATATTTCTAAGGCATTTGACAGAGTTTGGCATCAGGTTCTTTTGTCGAAAATGCGTGCATTTGGGATCGACGACTCTCTCCTCAATGGATTAGAGATTACCTTTCGGAACGTTAAATTCAAGTTGTCTTGGACGGTTTCAAGTCTGATATTCGCAAAATAAATGCTGGTGTGCCCCAGGGATCTGTTCTTTTTTAATTTTCATTAACGATCTCTTGTTTGCTACTTCTAATCCAATATATTCCTTTGCTGATGACAGTACTCTCTGCTTTTCATATTCGTTCCCGGACTCACGGCCCTGCTCTTCGGCTGTAGTACGAGAACGGCAGCATATGCTAAGCTCATTAAATTCCGATATTTACAGCATAACCAATTGGGGAACTATCAACAGAGTGGAAATTAATGCTTCCGAAACACAATGCTGTTTTCTGTCGTTAAAGCGAAATTTAAACCGTCAGCCATTATCCATGAATGGCACTTGCATCGTCGAAACCGAAAAACTTTCCATTCTCGGTATGTGTGTCAATGATAACTTACGTTGGAATGACCACATATTTGATGTCGCCAAAAATGCTGCGAAATGTCTAAGTTTCCTCAAGCGATGTAAGAAATATTTTACCCCCTCTGATCTGGCCTCAATATATAAGGCATTCATCCGCCCAAAATTGGAGTACAACTCCCACATCTGGTCAGGCGCTCCTAAAACATCTCTGCACCTGCTAGATAGGATTCAAAACTGTGCGATAAAACTTATTGACGATACTAATATCAGTCAATCAATGGACACCCTCGAACACCGACGAAATGTCTCGTGTCTCACTTTGTTTTATCGCTATTTCCACCACCAGTGCTCCACTGAAATCGCCAGTAGCATTCCGCCCATTCAAACTTTCAATCGTAACACCCGTCTCGCTATGAATGCTCATCAGTATACCCTCAAGCACATTTTCGGACGTACTCTAAAATATCGTGATTCGTTCCTAAGCCGTACAACTCGCTTATGGAATGCCCTGCCGATCTCTGTATTTCCTGGTCGTTATAACTTGCAAACATTTAAAAACAATGTACATCGGTACCTCTCTTTTCTTCCTCTCCGATGCGGTACCTACCATAATAATTGCGATGTTATCGATAACATCTGATTGCGAGCGGCACCTCAATCGCCGTTTCTGTCGCTGCGTAATATGCTTACCCTAATCTGTAATCTTGCAGTGATTTCACCCTTTTCACGATGCGAGATTGTTTCGTGCGTGCTTCTAGTGTAAATGTTGGCTACATCCTTCATCGGACTCACGCACGCCTCTATCTAGTTAGTCAGAGAAGATTAAAGTGTTTCCCAGTAAAATGTCTCATTTTGAACAATCCACTATTTTGTCGTCTTCTGTCAGTGGTATTTTTTAATAAATAAAAATGGAACGATACACGCTTTAACAACCCTTTGAAATTGCTTAAATTCACTACAAGAATGGTGAAAATTTCACTGCAAGACTTTGAGAAGTTATAAGCTCTCTCAGTCAACGTGGAGAATTGTTTAATTACTTCAGAAATCTTAGATATTAGCTTATTATTTTTAAGATTCTTTTTATTTTTATTATTTTTTTATCATCTTTTCTTAAAAGTCGCAAAATTGTAATTGTTAAGCGGTTTTTTCTGTTTTCTTGGGGGATTAAATATTTTGAAGAACACATCCCTGTGCAATGGTTACGCCAGAGAGTAATTTATTTAATTCTTCATCATTACAGATTCCACACAAAACTCCATCAAATTTTGCATACAGACTTGGGTCATAAAGTCTATATGGTTCGATTGACGCAAGAACTGAAGCCTGCAGACCATAATCAGCGTTGTAACTTTGTCAATTGAGTGTTGGAAATGCATGACATTAATCAAGCATTTAACCGAAAAATCACTCTTAGCAATTGTTCACATCACATTTCGTTCTTCAATGGTTTGTGACTTCGAATTACCGAATTTAGAGCCGAAGAGTGACTTTCGCGAATCCTCTCCTTCCACAACGTATTACTGTTTGATGGGATTTTTGGGCAGGAACATTATCGGACCTTATTTGTTCGAAAATGAAGCTGGTTTGATTGTGAATCATGATGATTGAACTTTTATGGCCGAAACGAGACATTACTACCTGCCAAACAAATGGCGAAACGTTTGCTCTTTTGCAAGAAAAGTTTTCTGGCCGATTTAAAACTGACTGACTTCTTTCTTTGAGGCCATGTGAAAGAGAAGGCTTGCCATATATTTACGTTCCCCAGCCAATTGAAGAACTCAAAGTCAATATTCGTGCTGTTCTCATGTGATGAGTAATTTAATTAAAAGAGCCTGTAAGTGTAACAGTGTTCGTGGTTTTTTGTTTCTCATTATGTCAATGGCAACCTGTCTTTTATCGATTAATCTGAAATCTTATTTCATAATAAATAATCCTCTTGGAAAATTCTACGATATTTTACGATGTTCGATCATTTTAGTCAGGTCCAAAATATCCATCTTGTACTGCATGAGTTCTCTCTGTCTCTGACTACATCTGACGGAGTTGAGAGGGTATTAACGATCCAGCATCTCATCGTTGTGCATACACGATAGTCAAGGGTCACCAATAATTTATTCGTCTACATCAGAGGCCCTACGTTGTATTTCGAAGCAACAACCACAGTTAACCGGCACTTTGCCTGTTTTGTGGCACAGAAAGGTCGCCATACGACACATTCATCTTGCAGTAAACGAAGAAATTCCCAAATGGCCTTTGCGGAGGCGTGAAATAGGGCACTCTAGCAGAGCTGCCCCGATGTTCGGCTGTTGCCCTTTATTGTTACTTAGTTAACCCACACCGCTCAAAGATGTCACAGGAGCCCTAGTTCTAATCGATGGTTTTCTCCGATGATGTGAGGATTATTTACATAAGCACGTTTTTACTGATATTGAAAATATTGTTAAAGCTACGTTGTGTGACAACCCCCTAGGGAACGTTCCATCCAACAATAATTTAGTCAAGTAGGGTGCATGTCATCAAAAGTAAAAACAAAACAATCTGCAGTACACCTAGCGAGAGATGGCTAATTTAATATCTTTCGCTCAGATTGGAGTCAAGTGAAATTTCCGAAGATTTTTCACAATTTTCAATTTTTCATTTAATTAAAAGCAACACCATTCCAAGGACAGACTATTACTTCTCTAAAGCACGACTAGTATGTGTATTGTCATATTATATCTAAAGGGTCCGCCATCTAACGTTTTTCTTTTCAACTAGTGCTTATTTCGTGAATGGTAATACTTAGCTCATGTCTGATTTGACAGATAATTAGTTTTATCCTTCCGGTTAATAATGGAAAATAATTTCATTCAAATGGCTGCCTCGGCTGGCCATGCAGTAGCCTACACGATCGGTCCAATTTTTAAGCACATTATCGATTGTGTGCAGCTGTATTTCACCAATGGCTTCACGAATATTGTCCTTTAAAGCGTCAATTGTCTCTGGCTTTTCGGCGTAACACTTATCTTTTACGACACCCCACAAATAATAGTCCAACGGTGTCAAATCGCAGCTCGGAGGTGGCCAAACGACATCAGCTCTGCGGCTGATAATGCGATCTTCAAAAACAGGGCGCCAAACATCGAGTGTAGCTTCGGCTGTGTGGCACGTAGCGCCGTCCTGTTGAAACCAAATGTTGCCAATATCCTCCTCTTCAATTTTTGTGAGCAAAAATTCGTTCAACATGGCCCGATAACGATCGCCATTGACTGTAACGGCCACTCCTTGCTCATTTTCGAAGAAAAATGGCCCAATTATGCCTCTGGATAAATGCGACAATTTTGCTTGTTTACATACCCGCCAAGATCAAAATGAGCTTCATAATTATATCACTCTTGTGATATTAAAAAAAATAAATAAATAAAATTATATCACTCTTGTGATATTTGAAATAAAAGAAAATAATTATATCACTCTTGTGATAAAAACACAACTTTTATTTAATTATATCTTCGAGTCCTTTTTTGGACTTCGCGTGTTCGAATCTTTCTTAAGACTAACTTACTTATTCCTATTTCTGTCCACCAAACTTCGTAATCAATCCGAATCAGAGGGATTCGGTTATTGGTCTTTTCCATAAACAATTTTTAATGACCCAGTTCTAAATAGACGCTGGGTAAGGGATATTTCACTTATGTATGCAGTCGTGTTTATTTGGGGCATGCATGGTCATTGATCCAGGCACTTGATCGATGACCATTTGGTTGGATGCTTCGTAAGCGGTTAATATAATTGCTTCGATTTTTAGTGGAGTGCGCATTAATGCTTCATAAGCGGTTATTATAATTGCTTCGATTTTGGGTGGAATGCAATTAGAGAAAATGTAATTAAATTGTAAAATATGTGACATGCTAAGTTGACAAATATATGATGCAATCAAATTGTGAAATATGTGACATGCTAAGTTGACAAATATATGATGCAATTAAATTGTGAAATATGTGACATGCTAAGTTTACAAATATATGACATGCGCAAGATGAGTGCGCATTAAATAATTGTGGGTGCGGGGTGAGCAGTGGTAACTATAACACCCCCAACGTTAGATTGAGGCACCGACGAAATTTGAAGTAGTTGGTTACTCCGTTTGGTGGTTACAATTACGAGTATGATAATAATTAATAATATGGATAAGTCCGTACCTAGACTTATTACATTTGAATTCTTAGTAATATACGACATTTGGTCAATATTTTTTTCAAAGTCCAATTGTTTCAAATATAAGTTTTCTAATTTCAAATCAGATATTGAGGTATTTTCTTTAATTTTTGTCATATAATTTGGCAAGATTAATTTATCGTACACCTTAATACTAGGATTTAAATACTTTTTATTCATTATTTCGACTTTACAATTTTCAAATTTTATCATGAAGGTTCCTTCATTTTTAATTTTTATTTTGTTGCAATTATGATTTATTGTTTGATTATATATGTTTTTTAAAATTAATACACCTTGTAATATTTCTTTTACCTCTTTTTCTAGGAACATTTTTGTATAACAATGGGCTTCTTCATAATTTAAAATGTTTTTTATACATTCATTATTGACTTTTATTAAATTTTTCATGAGGTTGTCTTTTACATTTGTATTGTATATGTTATTATTTGAATCTACTAACACTTTATTTGTTTCAAGGTGTAAAGACTTATTTTCCCTGTTTGGGATGGGTTCAAAGGTGATTTGGGATAGAATTTGATTGGAATATTGAGGAATGAGTAGGATTATGACAATATTTGTTTCATGAAGTGTAATAGCGATCTTTGTGTGCATGTAGCTATCATAGTCTTTAATTAATTCTAGTTCTGTCTGTGTCAAAATATCAGTTGGGATTATACCAAGTTTGCCAGAGAAAACGATTTGTCCTATACCGTCGATATGATTTCGTAAAAGTGTAATGTCGCTGTCTACTTGATAAACTTGTTGTAAAAAGGTGAGTTCGTCTTCTATTGTCGCTATTTTATTTTGTATTACGTTTTTGAAATCGTTTAAGTAGTTTTCTATAGTTTTTTGTTGTGTGTTTATATGTAAAGTTATATTCTGTATTTGGGAGGAAATAGTATTGCTAATTAGAGTGAGTTTGTTTGTTGTGTCTGTCAGATTGTGTTGATTTTGTGTTAAGGATTCAAGTATTAGTATGGTAGTTATAAATTTCATTTTGGTTAATCCTGTAAGAAGATAATAAATCATACTGAATTTAGATTAAGGTTTAAAGTTAAATAAACATGTGTAATGATGATAGAAACGAATGGTAGGGTAAGTGTTTGTTATGTGGTTCTTCCAAGTTTAATAGTAGGATTCTCCTTATTTTGAAATTTTTTCCTTTGTCTCACATGGTTTTTGTAATATTTTAATCCTGTCTTTTTGTCATTTACATGATCATCATCGAGTTTTTCGGCATCGATCTTCCTATATTTGGCATGGTTTTTTCCGCCTCGTATTTCTTTTATAAAGTTTGGTCCAGGTGTAATTGATGTATCAACTCTATTGAGATTCAATTTATTGATAACTGTTTCTTTCTTTTTGAGGATGTTTTCATAAATCGTTGCATACTCTTCTTCTGTTATTTTTCCGTTTATAAAGTCGATGGGTCTTTTATTGGTTGTAGAGTGAATAGTGTTATTATAGAATTTTATTATTCGTAGTATTTTTTCCTCTACAGTTTCTAGGTTGTTTTCATCGTCATGTCTTAATAAACGGATGTGTTCGTTTATCGTATTATGTAGTCTTTCGATATCTGCATTCGAGGTGTGATTACTGTTCGAAGTATATTGAATGTCTATATTTTCCTTCCTTAGGAACTCACGAATAGGTATGGCTTTGAATCCTAATTCGTTATCTACTACAATCTTTTTCATATTACCATGAGTGCTTATATATTGTAGGACCTTTGCTTTAAATTCTGTCCAAGTTCGGCCATTAATTTTGTAAGCTTGAGCATATTTAGTAAATTTGTCAATAGTTGTCATAAATAATGTTTTCTTTAAGCTATAAAAAACATCTATATGTATTATTTCGTTTGGTTTGGAGGGTGTTTCCGTTAATTTATATTGGATTTTAAGTGGGTTTCTGTCATACTTTTCAATACAGCAGATTTCGCAATTATTTATAAATTGGGTGATTCTAATTTTTAAGTTAGGGTGATAAATTTTGCATTTCAATTCCTTAAACACTTCTTCGATACCTCTGTGATTATTTCTTTTGTGTTCTTTTTCAATAAGTTCGGTTAATTCTTCCTCACTCTCGATATCTTTTAATTCTTGAAAACATCTTATGATTTTGAAATTATTGTTACTTGAAAATAGTTGATTAAACGTATCGTTCAGTTCTGTATAAAATTCTTCATCTATCATTAGGGCATTCAGTTGCGTTGGATTAAAATGTGTTTTTAATAATGTAATAGCGAATTCTTTATCCATTGTCTTTGTGTATATTATCTTTCTATGATTTTTGAATATGTTTGAATTTCGAATTTTTAGTGAGCCTGACGTAATTTTTTTTATAATTACTTGATTTCTAAATATATTTATTGCTGACTCGGTGGTTCTTATGGTATTGGATTGTGTGTTTGGAATTATTTCTGAAGTGTGGACTTCAGTTTGAACAATTCTCGATAGAGCATCGGCGTTACTGTTTTGTGTCCCTTTTTTATATTTTATTTCATAATCAAACTCAGACAATTTTAATCTCCATCTTACTAGTTTTGAGTTTGGTTCTTTAATGGAAAATAGCCATGTTAGTGGTTTGTGGTCAGTTTCTATAGTGAATGTTCGACCGAATAGGTACGGGCGAAAATACTTTGTTGCCCAGACGATGGCTAGTAACTCTTTCTCAATTGTACTGTAATTCACTTCATGTTCGTTTAATGTACGACTTGCGAAACAGACAGGGTGATTTTCTTGAGAAAGGACGGCTCCAATTGCGAACTGACTTGCGTCTGTAGTCAGGGTAAATTTTTTCTTGAAATCTGGATATATTAAAATTGGGTCATTTACAAGAAGTCTTTTTAATGTTTCAAAACTGTTCCTATAATTTGGGTCAGATATGTTAATTTTGGCATCTTTTTTTAAAAATTTAGTCATTGGTTTGGCAATCTTCGAATAATCCTTAATAAATTTTCTATAGTACCCGGTCAAACCGAGGAATTGTTTTATTTGTTTAGTTGTTTTGGGAATTGGAAATTTGAGAATACACTCAATTTTTTGTGGATTAGGTTTAATACCGGTTTGAGTGACAATATGTCCAAGGAATTCGGTTTCTCTTTTAAGAAATTCAGACTTATCGAGTTGAATTTTTAAATTGACTTCTTTTAATCGTTCAAATATCTTGTTAAGTGAATCAATATGTTCTTGCAAGGACGTTGAGAACACTATGATATCATCTAAGTACACAAAGCACCTTTTATTAATAAAATCTTTTAAAACGTTATTCATAAGCCTTTGGAAGGTTGCAGGGGCTGTCTTCAGACCAAATGGCATACGTAAAAATTCGTAATGGCCATTTTCTACACTAAAGGCTGTTTTATGAATATCTTCTTCTGCAATCTCAATCTGGTGGAAACCTTTTGCTAAATCTAAGGTTGTAAAATACTGACATTTACCCAGCTTGTCCAGGATTTCATCCATATTTGGAATTGGGAATTTGTCATTTATTGTCACATCGTTCAGCTTACGATAGTCGACAACTAGTCTCCATTTTTGTTTGCCACTGGCATCGACCTTCTTTGGTACGATCCATATTGGTGCGGAATATGGGGAGTTACTAGGGCGGATTATTTTACTATCTAACATTTCTTCAATTTGTTTTGCTACTTCATTTTTATGTATGTATGGGTATCTATAAGATTTTGCGTAAATGGGAATTTCGTTAATAGTACGAATTTTATGCTTAATAGCGTTGGTAAATGAAAGGTCAGAGGTTTCTTGATAAAATATATTTGAGTATTTTTTAATGACTTTCAGAAGCTGTTGTTTCTCTTCAAGGTTTAAATGATCTATTCGAATCTGTTCGGATATACATTTTTGATTTTCTGAAGGGGTATATTTGGGGACTGTGTAATAAACATTACCGTTTACTTCTTTCGGTTCACTTACCATGTTGATGACTACCTCTTGGTAATTATCGTTATAGACGCTTTGGTTTATGGAGTTAGTATTACTCTCTGAAGACTTCTGCTCTGCTTGAGTAAATTTTTCTACTGAACTGGAAGGATTCTCAGACCACTGATTTGTCTTCTTTTGGAAAATTAAAGGAATCAATTCTCCTTCTATTTCTAGTTGATTATTCTTATAATCAATTTTAGCATTAAGACGCCGAAGAATATCATTACCTATAAGTCCGTCATAGAATTCATGGAATTTAATGACAAGAAATTCTACCAATTCCTCCGGACTACCTAATTCACTGAATAAAGGAATTCTAACTCGATCTTTTATTTCAATTGAGTGTTGAAGTGTCTTAAGGGTTAATGGTGGAGAGAGTATTCTCCATTTAGGGTGACATATTTTAGGGTTTATGATGGAGTGCGTAGCTCCGGTGTCAATCAACATTTTTAAAGGTTCTAATTTTGTTTTTACCACTATATATGGGAGGTCCCTTGTGAGGCTGTTGAGGGAAAATTTTCAACAATCTTATCAGTGTAGTTTTGGTTAGCAAAATGTTGATGGTATACTTGTGAGGATGTTGAAGGAAGGTGTTCAATAGTCTCACATTTGTTTATGTCCATTGGTTCTAGAGGTGGATGAACATGTGTGTTCGTTATTCTATTCCCGTTATCATTTGAATACGGGTTACTATGTCTATCATTGTAATTCTGATTGTTAGAATATTGGTAACTGGAGCTAGATGTTTGTTGAGATTGTTGGTAATTGTTGTTTCTTTGAGGCTTATTGAATTGTTGTTGATTTGAATGTCTATTTGTACTTGAATCGTTTCGGGAATTATTCTTGTTTTGTCTAAAGTCTAATTGATTTCGATTACCATTGTTAGTCGATCGTTTTCGAAATTGTTCAGTATTTTTTTCTTGTTTGTTTGTTCTAAAATGTTGCATTTCATTGAAACTAAAATTAGAATAGCCTGCTTGGAAAAGAATATCCATTGCAGATTCTAAAGTTTCGGGGTTCCTACAAGTAAGTATTGTCTTCATTGGTTCTGGAATTTTAGATTTGAAAATGTTTAGTGCTGTTCGCATATTATTCTGAGCACACGTGTTTGTTTCTTCGCTTGAACCTAATATCACTAGTGTTCTGTTGTTTAAATTTCTTAGTTTCCGTTTAATGTCGTTAAAAAAGTCAATGGTGGTTGTCTTGAAAGTGGTACCACGTAATTCGTCAAAGAGTTCTTCGCAACTGCGCCTATCTCCAAAACTGTTTTGTAATATAGTTTTAATTTCTGCCCAGGAAGTAGCCTGGCAGTTAATTTCTAATGTCTCTCGCGCTCTACCCTTAAGTTTACTTTTAATGAGGTCCGAAAACAATTGTTGGGACAGCGCATCGTAGGCTTGTAATATTGGATGTACTCTGTCAACTAGACTTATAAATGTTTGTAGTTCCCTACGATCGCCACTAAATTCGGGAAGGTTGTTTAGGTATTTGAGGGGATTGATAGAGACTGAAGGAGGGTTTGCCATCTTAATTAACTTAATTTAATACAGATATTCTTAGATGTAATAAAATCCTATATCTATATATACATACACATATATATTATTATTATTATTATTACTATTTATATATATATATATTTTTTATTTTGAATACTTGCTGTTTTTATCTACTGATGATTCGGTTGCTATTTGTTGACCTTCTTCTGGATATTGTGCTCAACAGGTTGATTTGTAGACTGTTTGTTGATGAAGTTTTTGTTGTTTTCTTCCGGGTTTTTTTTTTTTTCCTTTTTTTTTTTTGTCACTTTTGGATTTTTAGAACTAGACAATCACGGTAGTTTTTTTTTCTTCTTTAAAACGTTTAATTGGGCAACTATATATTACAATTTTTGACACTTTACGTTTGTCAAAACAATATATATATATATATATGCAGGTGCACGGAATAGTTAAAACACCAATTCTTCACTAATTTTATTAAATTGTTAGGACACCGACTGTTTATCACGTTGCTTACACACCAATTTTATTGTATGTATTAAGACGGAGAAAAAAAAATTTTAACTTTTCGCGGGAACAATCTTATGTTCTTAATTTTGCAGCGATACTCGGTAAAGTGTTAAAACACAATAACTTTTATATTCTTATATTAAGATACCCGAGTATCCTACCGACTGCGCCAATTATATCACTCTTGTGATATTAAAAAAAATAAATAAATAAAATTATATCACTCTTGTGATATTTGAAATAAAAGAAAATAATTATATCACTCTTGTGATAAAAACACAACTTTTATTTAATTATATCTTCGAGTCCTTTTTTGGACTTCGCGTGTTCGAATCTTTCTTAAGACTAACTTACTTATTCCTATTTCTGTCCACCAAACTTCGTAATCAATCCGAATCAGAGGGATTCGGTTATTGGTCTTTTCCATAAACAATTTTTAATGACCCAGTTCTAAATAGACGCTGGGTAAGGGATATTTCACTTATGTATGCAGTCGTGTTTATTTGGGGCATGCATGGTCATTGATCCAGGCACTTGATCGATGACCATTTGGTTGGATGCTTCGTAAGCGGTTAATATAATTGCTTCGATTTTTAGTGGAGTGCGCATTAATGCTTCATAAGCGGTTATTATAATTGCTTCGATTTTGGGTGGAATGCAATTAGAGAAAATGTAATTAAATTGTAAAATATGTGACATGCTAAGTTGACAAATATATGATGCAATCAAATTGTGAAATATGTGACATGCTAAGTTGACAAATATATGATGCAATTAAATTGTGAAATATGTGACATGCTAAGTTTACAAATATATGACATGCGCAAGATGAGTGCGCATTAAATAATTGTGGGTGCGGGGTGAGCAGTGGTAACTATAACACTTCATCTGAAAAGATGATTTTTTTGGCAAAATCGGCATCTTCTCTAAGCCGATCGCAGGCAATATTTCCCAGCGTTGTTCAAGCGTATACACAACCATATTCGTTCAGCGGAAGGATAAAACTAATTATCTGTCGAATCAGACATGAGCTAAGTGTTACCATTCACGAAATAAGCACTAGTTGAAAAAAAAAAACGTTAGATGGCGGACCCTTTATTATTATCCATTTTTTTTTCTAATTATCAATTATTAACTGTTTTTCCCATAATTGCATATATGTAATTTCATCTTAATTGTTTTTGCTGACAATTCATTTGTAAGTAGTATAAGTATTCGTTACTTACCCCTCATGAAGGACCAAAACGAAAGAGAGAGAGAGAGAGAAAAAAAGGGAAAATATACGAAAAAATAAAAACCTATGTTTCAGTCAGTGTGTTGAGTTGAAAAAGGAATCAATTTGAGTCCCCTTCGTGGCCCGAAAAATTGATGACGTAAATGATTGAAAAGAAGACAGCCCAGAAGTGGTGGTGATGATGATGAGGATTATGGTAAAGGTAGTCGCATTTTATTTCCACCCTCTGATAGCACGCAGCAACACAAATTTTGGCTAGTCCATCATACAGGATGTCAACAAGGGCGGGTCATGATATTTTTGATTAATGACTTTCCGCCAACGATTTGACATTTTTTCTCCCTCTCCTTTTTGTTCTTGTTGTTCCAGTAGAAGTTTTGAAGTGTTGCGCCCATACTCGTATAATACTGTCGGCAGTTTTTTTTTTTTTTTTTTTTTGTTCTACTCTGTATCCGTTTGCGCGTTCATCATGGTCAACGGATAAGTGGGGGGACGGGGGCTAGGGTGCTTTTGCTTCTTCGAAGAAATTAGTTTAATGAATTTTCATACCCTCTTAACCAGGACGAATTTCCTTTTTGCGAACGTTTGAAACTAATGCAAATGCTCATAGTAAAATATATGTATGTACGAGTATTTTCGTAATACATATTATGTTGCGTAAAGGGAGCACATGCGTATTATACAAAATCCTGATCGAAATTTCAAATCCTATTTGAATAGAGGGTTGTATGAACAAAAACAAAAACACAAAAAAAAAATTAGAACTAAGGATTAATTAGGATTATTAGAAGGAAGAAATTATATTTATGACGTCGCCGCCGCCGCCCGCCGTCACAGTTCGGTTTGGTTGCGCTTAGTACATTCCTAAGTGTGTAAAATTTGATGTAAGTTTTGACAAAAGAAAAATTGTTTTCCCGGTCTGGGGTTAATAAATTTCAGTGTAATATGTCCTGGAGGATTGCGGGAAATCGTGCAGTTTTGCAGCGATTGGTACAATTAATTTTAATACATTTCTTTTATTCTCATTCAACTGTTTAGCATTATATGACAAAGTCCTAGATACCACAGTGGGACTGCAAACGGCAAATGTGATAGCCGCACGCAATTCCCTAATACGTATGTACATTAGGCGGTTCTACTTTTTTTTTTGCGGTTATGGGGGGAGTTGAGCGCCAACAGAAAATTGGAGTGCTTTTATAAATTTGCTTAGTTGGTACCTACACATTAATTCAGTTTTTGGCTAATGTAAATGGCAATTAGTCGGCTTGCAATAGAGGCTTGAAAATTATGTCCAAAATGACTATACTTAAAAGATATTTTATACTGCAGATAGTATGATGTAATTCAAAGAGAACGTAGGTGTATATTTAAAAAAAAATTAATATGCATATGTATCATATTAAATGACGTGAACCACGGCAGAGGAAGAGCCAAGAAGCCAAGCTACATATAATGAATCAGCAAAATTTTCGATTGATGTGGATCGCTATTAAGGTGCTTTGAGTTGGTTCATCCTTTTTGCTCTTAATCTTCTCCACTTACTTCTTTTATGAAGCTTTTCTTTAACACTTTACGTTTGATGCACTATGGAATGGAAAGTCACTCTGCCGTGTTGTCAAATGTTTATTTTTATGTTTATTGATGCTAACTTCTGCCTCACTTTTGATGACGCTTCGAGAATACGCTCTTCCAATTCAATTAAAGTTGCTATTTCGGTTGAATAAACAAGTTCTTTCATTCTTCCCCACACAAAAAAAAAAATCCAACACGGTAAGGTCAGGAGATCTTGCAGGCCAGTAAGCTGGTCCATTTCTTTCTATCCAACGGTTACCGTACTCTTCATCTAGCCAATTCTTAATCTCACAACCCTAGTGGGCTGGAGCACCGTCCTGTTGGAAATATGATGAAGTGGAATGTCCTCGAATAGCTCGAGTAAATCATTTCGCAAAAACTCCAGATAGTTTGTGGAATTCAGCCTAGGTGGTAGTTCGAAGGGACCGATTAACTTTTTTTCAAGTACACCTGCTTACATATGTCTACTTGTATGTGGATTGTCTGAAGCCCACGTATGGGCTATCCTATCTCTTATACGTAAATTGAGATTCGTCCGTCCAAAGAATTCTGCTAATACACTCGTTGTCATCCGAGCTCCGCTCCAGCAACCAGTTAGAAAACTCGAGCCTCTTTTCCAAATCATTGGGAAGCAGTTCTTGTACAGGTGTATGCGTGCATGCAGTACATTAGAAATTTTATGTCTGGAAATATTGATCAGTTATAACAGCTTCCAGTATTCTTTCATCAGCCAAAATTATTGTGGAGCTCCCGCATTCGGCCGTGTATTTGAAACTGATCCCATTTCTCGAAGCCTTCGTACGTATTTCCAAATACTCCTTTACTAGGAAGTCTTCGGTTAGGATACCTAAAGTTCATGGTATCTTTGTCGCGCACTAGTTGAACTTCCATTGCACAGCCCATAAACGTAAATAATGTCTGTGTATTATTGGTTTGCAAATGTAGACATTTCTAATAGCGTTTCTAAGCAACTGTAACCTTAGCGTAAAATATAAAAATGATGAATTTTTTTTTTTTTCTAATCTTTTATACCATTTTTGTTTGGTAAATTTTCGAAATAAGCCTTCAAATCCCAAGAATAACCCTTTCTGAGAACTTTTAAGGAGTTACTCGTACATATGTTTCTCCGCTCAAAAACGGAGGGTTTTTCAAGATTTTTTTTCGCTACGATATTAAATTAATATAAAAAAAGTAAAATATTCATTGTGTAAAGTATTCCTTGACGAATACAAAACTTTATTAACAATTGAAGAAAAACAATTTTAAAGTATACATTTCGCCCATCTCCGGAAGCCTCTTTATATATCTCTGGTAAGTTTCATCTGAAACAAAAAAAAAACCTGTTGAAGTAGATAGACAAAACTAGTCTCTATCTTAGCCGTTTTCAGATATTTTCATATTTAACAAAATGGCAGCTTTTTGAACGTACGAGGCTATTTTTGACTAAAAAACGAGTCACATTTATATTTATAACAAATCTAAAAACTAAGATATCAAAAAAATCCTACGTAGGAGACTAGATAATGGTATTAAGAATATCCGTGCGAAATGGCATGCAAATCTGTCGAGTGGTTCAAGAGATATTTCTGGCACCGACTCGGAAAACACTGTTTTGAGAAAAACGCGTTCAAAGTTTTGCCACTCGGTTGTAGGTCGAAAAAGACGCATATAAATAGAATATGATTTTTTTTGGTAACTTACATATCATCATCGATGCGTGGGCCATATAATGCGTCACTTGCAGATGCCGTGACTTCATATAATTTGGCTTTTGCGGCTTCGGTCATGAGTGAATGCCTTGCTTTCTTTGCGCCAAGCGCCGCTCGTTCAGCGAGATCGAATCGCCGCGAGTCCTCTAAGGCGACCCAGCGATGAGCATTGTCAATCCCCATAATCTGCATGATCTTTAACAAAGTTATTGCTCCTTCATTGAACAAACGGGCAGCAACATTAGCAGCAATCTCAACTACTGTCAAGCCTGAGTGCAGCGTCTTTGGCGATATTTTCCAGATTAAGTTGTTGAGACTCTCATTATTATTCTGTGTGTAGCCTACTACACAACGCTCTAATAACTCGACCTTACTGAGGTTCTCGTATATGGGCCTAATAGCATGGAGAACTTCCACTGGTAGTGGTTTATAGTCGTGGGTATATTCTGTCGACAATGCCGGTGGACAATTATCATGGTGCGGTTCGTTATCCACGATCACGAGCACATCACAAGTACTTTTAAATTTTTTTGCGGACGCACTTGAAGTAAAGTCATCGCATTCAGCCTGATGACGATTTTTCAGTGGTACTCGCTTAGATTTCACATATTTTCTTAAAACTCCAGATTTATGGTATTCTCTCGACACCTTTTTGCGCGATAAAGACATGATTTTTCCACTTTATTTCTTTTCGAAATGCAAAATCTGCAGTGTGGCTTCGAAAGCAAAACTAAAAATGTGCAAAACTGAAAAGGCAAAAAAGGGTCCGCCCGGTCCGACGTCTAACGGTCATAACTTTCTTAATTATTGGAATTTTTGAAAAATGCTTGCGGCGTTTGAATTGCAAAAGAATATAGAATTTTTTTATGTAAAAAAAAATCGATTTTTTTGAGCGGAGAAACATATGTATGTAACCCTTTAAGGGACAAGGTAAGGAAATGAGAGTTTTGACAGGTAGTCAAATAAAAGAGCACGCTTTAAAACTCTTTAAAGCTATTAATTCTTGGAAAACCACTTTACAGGTAATATCAACTGTTGTTAGAAACGTAACCATAAATTCCTTTTTTTACCTGCTGCATGCCTTCCCAAATATCATAAAATCTATGGATTTTTGTGCAAACTTGATGATGATTTTTTTTTATTATTGTTATTTTCATAAGAAAAAAATAGTAAAACGTTTTATTAATTAGGCATTTTCCGAAAAAAAGTGACCTCAAAGTCAAAAATTAGCATAGGCAATGAAAATGGAACAGGCTTAGAAATTGGATATGTAAAGACTCAAAAAAGATCTCAACTTTATTTAAATGCCGTTACAAAGGCTAGTATTTCTTCTAAGAACAAAGTCTTACACGAAGTTTCTACCATTAGTACTAACAGAGCAGTTTCCGTTAACATGGGTCAGGGTACACCAAGTTAAGCCTTTTCTTAAATCCTCCATAAATGCTGTCCAAATTGGAGAACGATTTTTTTCATAGTATATACCCAGGACTTATTTCCCATCCCTATATATGTATACTTATGTACATATAAAATTTTTTAATTCAAAATATGTAGAGATCATCAAAAAAGTTAAGAAGATCACGGAGATATGCGTCCCAAAGTCGGTAGGTGACGGACAAGGATGACTTTAAGCATTTCTCATACTATTGGTGTAGAATTAAGTCCGCTTAATTGTAACAAAAATGTATTACGACCCTCAAATCTTTGTTCACAATATCTAGCACCTATAATTTTAGTTGCTTTAGAAAGCGGTTAAGCCACCGCTTGTTAATGAGGCTATCAAACCGACTGGAATATCTGACATTTGTAAAGGAAATATTGACCTGGAAAAAATGTGGCCATTTAGACTTGAGAAGATCTGAAAAAAGAATCATGGGATGGTTTAGGCCTCTAGAATAAATCCGCATTGAAAGAGCTCTCTTAAACTAAGTAGTAGCTTGGCGATACCACTATTACCATAACGAATGTTATCGAGTTAAAAAGTATTTTGGGATTAACTTGCTTGCGATCATTAGTGTTCGAATTTTATGTTGGCGGTAGATCAGTGGACGAAAACTGTACGACTGACTACAGAAAGTTTTACTGAATAAGATTGGTAAACTTTTTGTGCAAGTAGTGTCTTGTATCCGCTTTTCATTTAAGCAAGAAAAGCTGAGGGAGTTTTTATTTTGGATTTTCAAGGAGTTTAGAGACTTTAAAAAAATTACTTTGATGGTTATTAGAAACCTATTTCTACGGGTTTAGTCACAAAACCAAAGCCAGGTTTCAGTGACGTGTTTAAACCAATGAAGAGTAATGTTCCAGGAGTGAATTATCTGTGACAGCTGTGGCACTCAGAATTTCAGCCGATCTGCAGGATTCCCTGGCACATAGTGCAGTGGAGATTTATTTGTTCCTGCCAACAACACAAGGAAGTTAGAGTTTGGAATCCGTTAGGACAGCCTGGCGGATCTGTCATAGTTATCCTTGCCGGCTCAGTTTTGTAAATGTTATTTCTGTAATAGTTTGCCGGTCATTTTTGACGTTAATATTAGATCTAATTGTCTACTTGTCTCTTGACCATTTATTTTGAAGAACCGCTGTGCGAAAAGTCGTGCTGATGTCGGTGGTTCGTCGATATCCGTCGTATGGCGTTTGTGTCGTTAGTCTCTAGTTGACAAACCCTTCTCTCTCCGCACTCCCGCACTTATGGTGGAGATCTTGTATGCTTTGTATGGAGTAACCTTAGATAAGAATAGCGTCTCTGTCCTTAATGTTGTGTCGCAGTATGCCAAAAAGATTGTAGAAGTCTCGTGGGAGGTATCCTACTCCAACCTATTCGAACATGAGGAGTTTGAGTATCGTCACAAACGAGCTTAATGAACCTTAATGAAACGACAAGACGCTTACGAACCACATACTTGACAATACGAAGAATATGAACGATTATCGAGTGCAGATGAAGACTATAACAAAATGAGCTGAACTAGTAGTATCGAAAGTTAGCAGATACTTAGTGATGTTGGCCAGAGCCAGAGATTAACATGCAAACGATTATAATTATCGTCACGAGTTTAACGTTATTAAGGTAATAGTAGAAGACGCATGGTCTCAAGTATAATATTTGCTCCTCTGTGCGATGTGATATGCTGGTAAACGGCAGAGTTTAAATGTTTCAATTTTTCGCACTTTGCTGGCTTCTGGTCCCTTCATCCAATTATTCAGAGTTGCGTAAAGGGCAAAACTATTACAGGCCAAAAGAAGACAAGTTGTTCCGAACTCGTTAATGTATAAAACACCATAAAGCGAAAAACTTTTTTCACTGCCTTGGTGTTCTCCAATTTTAACTCTGTATTTCGTTTTAACGTCGCGTAGCATTCAAACATACATACATAGGTTCCGTGCAAATTTTTTGTCCTTAGCTTCATCCAAATAAAATCTTTGGGAACTCTGTCGAACTCTTTCTCCAAGTCGATGAAGATATTGTGCAGGCCTTTCGAAGCTTCGCGACTCTAGAATATATTTGGTAATTTTTTGCATATTTTTCTTCGGTTTCTTTACGAAAGTTGATGCCGACTTACTACTCATTCGCTTAAGATCAGTTTAGAGTCCTCTACTCGCTGATTCCCATTAGAGATAGATGGGAATCTTTCTGGGCTTGTTTGGGTGCAGGTTTAAACCTGAGGTAGTATGGACCGGCAAGTTTGACTCGCTTGCAGTCCTATTAGTGAACAGACCAAGTTTATTTCTAAATGAACAACGAAGTATCGTACATTCTCGCAGGACAAAAAAAACCTTCCACTAGAGATAAATGTGGCACAACCAGTACTTAAGCATAAATAGCATCCTACATTCTTCGTGAAAATAGTGAATTTCGAAATCCCTATAACATGTCAAATATCACCACTCTCGGCAAGAGCAAATTCAATTAAAATGTCTCACATGGCGAACCATTATGATAGACATGACATGGACATACACATGAGCTAAGTAATTTGACTTTTAAATGAAAGGTGCTCTACGAAGCCTGTTATTGTATTCAACAATTCACACTCCGATTTCCCCCCTGAAACATGCATAAGGAAAATTAAATGCATTCATTCTTTGACGATCTTGAACAATCGCTTTCGAAAAATGGTTTCTGTCTCTATTCAAAACGAGTCTGAGTAATAAAAATTACATTTTGATAGGCACAGCCATCTGTCTATCAAGATGTAATATTTTATCTGATAAAAAAGGCCTTAACGCAGAGCTTTTTTTTTCAATGAAAGCCTCATACCAGTCAGTCAGTTATAACATATTTACGAGTAGTAACCGTTTTTCCTTTTTTTTTTTTTTTCAAATTTGGTAAGCTAGTGGCGGCTATTGTCTGGTTTTGTTAATTTGTGCTATTGATATCACATTTTTGTATTGAGGAACAAAATAAGAAGAAAACAGCTAGTGATAGATAGAAGAATCTGAAGATTGTCTGCCTGTCTGTTGCCCTCTTTCAATTAAATTCAAATTAAATGAAAAATAAAAAATAAAAAATAAATGAACAAGAAACTGGTTTGATTTGTTGAAGGTTAGACGTCAACCTGTTTGACTTTGTTCAGATTGTATGTATATTCAAAGTGCACGAGTATCTATGATTTTGTATATTTTTTGCTTTTGTAAGCGACATCCTTATACTTAAATTCATAAATCTCAAAGCACATAGGCGGTGGCGGTTTGAATACGAAATATAACGACTAACTAATACATCACGAATTCTGTCCACATTTCGATACACTATATCTTGCTACACACCTTCTTGTTTGCTCACTGAACCGCACCCCTGTAATGTGTATCACCGATATTCCTTCGTGTACGATATTTGTTCAACATGTTAGCGTTTCCGGTTTCCTTCCTTCAGCTGACAGTTAGAACTCAATGTAAATTATATTTTATCTGGATGCCTTTTTGTATATATGGAGGTAAGCTAACTGATTTTTTGATGTAAAGCAAACAAACTCATAAAACGTGCCTCCATTAGAAAGACTGTTATTTTCTATATACATATATTATATATATATATTCAAGTTAAACCGACAGTCTGAGGTTTGGATTAAGAAACCTGTTCACGTAAATTATAATTAATCAATTAACTCGGAAATTTTATTTTTGGCGTCGGAAAATCTTACATAGTATCAAGTTTCATTCAGATAACAACTTGAGGACACGTTTTAAATACTAAATATGTATTCATATTACAAAGCGCAATTCAAAAGAACAAATTTACATACAAAATACACACACCCTTTGGAGTACATAGTAAAAGTCAAAGATACTTACGAAATTGGCTGACTGTTGTTTTGAATGTACATAAGAACACATTATCGGGTCATACGCGGGACAAACCTATTCGAGTATGTACGTACATGTACATATCGTTCTGTTCTGAGAAATATGTGCTCATCATCACTGCTAGTGCATAGTCAGTGTGGATGCTTCTTTGTCCAAATATCATACCAACCGTGATTGCAAGACATTTCATACGAGTAGACGATTGCACAAGAAGTCCGAGGATAACCTGAACCTCAGCCTTCAAAATTTTCTAAATGACGCGATAACTAGCTGGCTTTCTCAATTTCCACATAGTACGATAGTTGAAGTCTTTTTCCGTCCTTGCTTGACGTCTTCGATATAGTCTCTTTATTGCATTATTTAGACTAGGTTTATATTTCTATACAGCCTGTTTTCTTCTCTAATGCCTAGACGTTGTCGACCATTGCTGACGGTGCACTAGAAATAGCTTTCAAGCAATCTCAAGACTGGGGCTGTTTTCCTTACGATAAAGAGAAAACTGACTGTTTTGACAATCACGCTTAAAGAGATCATAAAACGCATCCGTTTCTCCCACGAAACTAATTATTTATTTGGATACCATAATGATGGATAGCAACCCTTTTTTTTTTACTAAACAAGTCGCGATGAAAATCTCTAAGGCGTTGCCAGGTTTCCGGCATTGTAAAAGAGCCTTTGGCTAAGCACTGTGGAGGATCTTTGGATCTTCGTTGTCTGGCGTAACAAGCTTTCAAGAAAATACATCACTTCACTGCTGTTTTCACCAGCGGTCTGTCTCGGTCTGTCTGTCTCGCCTGGCTCGGTCTAGATGCACAGATGAATTTTTTCCCCTTTAATATTCATCATATGGGCTGTTCTCTCAAAATCATATCCCGTTTAAAAACGAGCTTTGGTCTTATCAGCTCGTGTCCACGTAACAGAATTATGTTAGACATAACATCTGCATTCTAGTCTGCCATATTTATTTCTGTCTGGACTGGGCAAATCATGTTAAAACATTTCATTTTGCGAGCATATGTTCATGCGATAACATGCAAAAACAGCAACAATTATTTCCTCCGTTTTACTCGTTTGCAACACATTCAACAGAAAACAACTCACATACCTTTACACGAAATGTCAAATTCATGCCCTGGTTTCCATCCACTCTCATGTCTTGACATAAAAGTGAACATCCATGCCCTGATGCTAGTTTGGGCATGGATTTTTTGGTATCCACTGGAAATGTTCAGGGTATCGTTCATGACCTGTGGAGACAGCCTATACGGACATGTGACGTGATGCAATGACAGCATGTTGCTGAGAAAGTACGCAATCGACTTTCTCTGTGCTCATGAATAATTTGGACAGATCTGGTCCAGTTTTTGATCAAGGATGCATCGCGTGTGCCTTTTTAGTGGATCACAACGTTAGATTTCTCTGCTGACTTCTCTGTTGTCTTTCAAGCGGCAAAATCCTTTGGCAAAAATCTATCATATTTCATAAAGAATTGGTGAAAAGGGTGAAGTATCCACATCTCCACCATTTCTAAGCTAATTCCATTATGCAAGACTTCACTCAACGTAATTGAAATGAGTTAACTAAGTCTTGTTTGACTACCGGTTCACAGAACGTTTCTAGGGGTGTACGTGAACTCCTGCTCTGCTGCCTTCCTGAGATACGAATTCGGAGCTGTGTTGGAGGCACAAGTTCCATCCATGGTATGAGTCGAGGCCGATCTAAATCCTATTGCTGATCTTAAGATCACAGTACCCGATAACAAACTCAGTTTTGAGGATTCAACAAAAGACTGTCTCTAAGAAACTGCTTATTATAAAATATTATAAAAATTTCCTTTTGGCTCCTAACCCCACAGAACCTCTACAAAACATCTGTACGCACTGTACGTAGAACTTACTGAAAGCCTTCTGGGTCTCGGGTAAATAATCTCTACGTGTCGTGGGCTTTTTAAGTACGTCATCTCTGTTTCGACGTGTTTCTTGTAGAAGAGCGATGTATCTATTTATAATTACGTAACCTCATTACGAGTATTCCTCTTAAAAATATTTTCAAAATAATACTTTGTTTTCGCAAAACAGAGCGAACTTGATTTCGAGTGGGTTTGCGTTGAAGGCTCTCTCAAATCGTACGTACCAACAGTTTCGATACCAAGATAAGTCACGATTTTTAGTCCGTTTCTGAGGAAAGAAGCAAGTTACAAAAATCGAAAGTTAAAGAAGGAAATTTCAAAATTACGATTATCGTACTGACGTTTCCGTTTTATCTTTATTGCATACTCGCATGTTACAGCAAATAATACTAGAAGAGATACTCTTACAATTTGAATTAATTATTTTGTTTACCGTTTTTAATTTTTTATTTTTTATTTTCGGTAATGTAAAATTGTAGCATTACCCCTGCTTTAGACCGCTATCCCCAGGGGCTATGTTTTTCATTTTCGAGTTTTTCCAAAGTGTATCATAACTGCAACACCAAAGCAACAGCCAACAGTCGTTCTGTCACACGGTCGCTGGGTCGTATACAAAGTCTCATGAATACTGACAGTATGGTTGTTGGCTTATTCTTTTAAAACACTGAACCCACTCAAAATTTAATGATGGAAAGTTTATATTCTAAGGTTTATCTCGATCTTTGCTTCCAGATATATTCGGATTCATCTAAACGAAACGACAGAAAGCACATCACATCGACAGATATCAGATAGATAGAGGGGAGCGCACAGCACCAGTGTTATATAGCACAGCACACCACTGAACAGCAGAGCACAGGGGGAGGAGATACGAGTACATATTTGGTTAAGCCAAAAAGGTAGGTTTGTGTCCTGAAGGATACTCTCAACTCTCAATGTTAAGCTTTGAATAGTACCATTATCAGAATTATGCACGTATTAGAATGGGGGATGTACAAAGTGGGCAGAGTGAGTTGTGTTTTGGGGGGGGGGGGGTTACGCTACGTTATGGTTGCGTGAGATAGTGACCAGGTGGTGGCTGTAGGGCACATTACCTTGATGATTATAATATGTATGCCCTGATTGTATATGTGTATGTGTCTTCTTTTTTATCAGAAAATAACATTTTCCTGCTCAAGGGTAATAATGGTACAAAGAGATGTACTCGTAGATGTCATTTTCGTTAACATCTCATTGTGAAGAAAAGTTCAGAAAGTTATCATTGCGTTAAGACCGTAACTATGGCAAGCTTTGTAACTATGGGTATTACCGTTATTATATTCGTTTCATTGCAAAAAGGCAATCTATTGGATTTGCTGTGTATTTCATTTTTTGTTGTTTTTAGAAAATCCACGACTTTGTTTTGTTGACAGCAAATTTGAGATTTTTTCCCCATTTTGCTTTACAAGTGTAGAGAAATATGTATGTATGTATATATTTCAATTAATCAGGATTTGAAAACATCAAACAATTTTGGTATTTTTTAGCAGGAAACAAACAAAACAAAACAAACAAATGCCGGTGAACCGATTTGTTTTTCGTTTGTGATTTAAGGAGATTACAAAGTCTGTACTTATTTTTGAAGTGACTTCTGTTCAATCTGGGGCATGCACCAGTAATCATTAGTAGATTTTCATACTCGTGCTATAAACACCTACTATTAAAAAAAATTTAAATGTTGTTGCCTTAATTGAAAAAATATTGCAAAAAATCTTTGGTAGATTTCAAAATATTTATGTATCAGTATAAATAGTATTTATATTCTGCCAGTAACTGCAACGGCGCGATATGTATTCCAAGTAACATATGTCATATGGTTTAAGGGGTTAGAGGCCGCTCTTCGATTTTCAAAAAATCAATTTTTTTTATTGCTTTTAATGGTGTCCCTAAGGACCTCAAAAGTTATATTCCAAAAGATTATGGCTGGGAAAAATCTCGAAGTACTTGTTTACAAGGCCGCCAGGTAGGCAGCGAGCCTGTTTAAAATCTTAAAGGCTTTTATCTCAAAATTGCATTTTTCAAGTTGGCCGCACCCATAACTTGAACAATTTTCAACCAATTCACTTCAAATTTCACCCAGATCTTTAAAAATATATTGCCTAAGTACATAGGATTATTTTTTAAAGGGTCAGCCATCTAACTTTTTGAATGGTAACACTTAGCTCATGTCTGATTTGACAGATAATTTGTTTTATCCTTTCGGTTAATAATGGAAAATAATTTCATTCAAATGGCTGCCTCGGCTGGTCATGCAGTAGCCTACACGATCGGTCCAATTTTTAAGCACATTATCGATTGTGTGCAGCTGTATTTCACCAATGGCTTCACGAATATTGTCCTTTAAAGCGTCAATTGTCTCTGGCTTGTCGGCGTAACACTTATCTTTTACGGCACACCACAAATAATAGTCCAACGGTGTCAAATCGCGGCTCCGAGGTGGCCAAACGACATCAGCTCTGCGGCTGATAATGCGATCTTCAAAAACAGGGCGCAAAACATCGAGTGTAGCTTCGGCTGTGTGGCACGTAGCGCCGTCCTGTTGAAACCAAATGTTGCCAATATCCTCCTCTTCAATTTTTGTGAACAAAAATTCGTTCAACATGGCCCGATAACGATCGCCATTGACTGTAACGGCCACTCCTTACTCATTTTCGAAGAAAAATGGCCCAATTATGCCTCTGGACCAAAATCCGCATCAATCGTATCGGCTTTTCAATGTATGCGTGCGGGTTTTCTGTGCCCCAAATGCGACAATTTTGCTTGTTTACATACCCGCCAAGATCAAAATGAGCTTCATCTGAAAAGATGATTTTTTTTTGGCAAAATCGGCATCTTCTCTAAGTCGATCGCAGGCCCACTTAGCGAAGCGAAAACGCATTGGATGGTCAGTTGGCTTCAACTCCTGAACCAATTGGACTTTGTGTGGCGTCATACCAAGGTCTTTATGCAAAATTCGTCTCAATGATGTCTCCGAAATGTTCAATTGTTGAGAACGACGGTGAATTGATGTTGATGGCGCTTCACGCACACTTTCTGCCACAGCAGCAATATTCTCGGGTGTACGCACTGTTTTTGACTTTTCACGCTTTGGTTGCCAGTTTCTTTCACTTTTTTCACAAGATAACGAACATACGGAGCTGACGGTGCTTCTCTTCTTCCAAAATTCGTACGCAATTTTCGCACACACTCTGCAACATTACCATGATTTTCAAAGTAATGTCGCAATATTTCCTAGCGTTGTTCAAGCGTATACACAACCATATTCGTTCAGCGGAAGGAGAAAACTAATTATCTGTCAAATCAGACATGAGCTAAGTGTTACCATTCACGAAATAAGCACTAGTTGAAAAAAAAAACGTTAGATGGCGGACCCTTTATATGGCATAGTTTATTTGTTATTAACAATTTTCTGGCGATTTTTCTGCGAATTTTGCAAGTATGACTTTTGAAGTACGTTGTTCGGCCAAAAATCAATATATCAAAAAATTACGTTCTTCTCTAGCTCTAATAAGAAAATTTTTTTGCAGGCGCTATTCATCTGTCATCTGAGAAACGCGGCACAGCCGCCATTTTTAAATAAATTATTCTATAAAAATTATGTTTTACAGTCAATCACATGCATAATAAACTTCTAAATTTGTTTAAGTCGATATATTTTATATTTTTCCTAAAAAAAAAAATCACAAAAAAGCCTATTTCTTACGGCCTCTAGAGTGGCCTAACCCCTTAAGATACTCTTTACTCAGAAAATAGACGCATTTAGCGACAGAGAAAGTCACTTCACTGTGAGACCAATATTAATATGTCTTCCATTCTGCTGAAAAGCATGGGACAGTGGTTGAGCATTATACGTGTAAAATTCTTTTACAAATACAAGGTAGCGCATCATCCAATTTTGTTTTTGAATTACTTTTTGACTAAATAAAAATGATTTTGAGTGATGGAAGTCTTTATTAGTACCTTTACAATTGTTTCCGTTAAGTGGAAAAGATGATATCCGCCAAATGGTTGCCGCCAGTGTTGATACACATTTGTGCCCGTTTTTTTCGAATAATCTCCTTAAGGGCTGCGATTGTCTGAGGCTTGTTGGCATAAACCCGCGACTTCAAGTAAAAGAAAAATAAGTCTGGGATGGTTAAATCGGACGTTCTTGCTGGCCATGCCAAATCGCGAACATGGCAGATTACGCGACCAGGAAACCCTTCATTTACAATATCCATTGTGGCTCGTTTTGTGTATGCGGTTGCACCGTCTTGTTGAAACCACATGTTCACCAAGCCCCGCTCATCCAATTCCGGTAGTAAGAAGTCGTTTATTATATCCCTCTAGCGTTCGCCAGCAACAGTGACCGTATTGCCGATATCTGCCCAATCACTCCTCCTTATTGGCGTAACCGCTTAAGTGGAAATGCGCATCGTCGCTCATTATGATTTTCGACACCAAATCGTCCTCTTCGTTGTTGCGATTGAGGATGGCTTTACAGTAATTCACACGCGACTGATGGTCAGTAGGCAATAACTGATGCATTGTTTGCACTAAGATTCAATGTAGGGTCCGTCTGGTGATGCCCAATTGCGTAGCCAGTCGTCTGGTTGAAGTTTCTTCGTTCGCAGTGACATCGGCAGCCACAGCCGCGATATTCTTGTCCGGTGGCGGTCACGCCCTGCATGGTCTCCTGTGGTTCCACTCTGTTCGAGTCGAGTAGCTAAGTGCCGGAATGTTTGTCCAGTTGGTGCGACACGACTAGAAAATCGACGCTAACACCACGGACCGATTATTGGTCAAAAACATCGACGAAATTATTCCACGCTCTTGCAGAGTATAGCGCTCCATTGCTTGTCTGTTTGTATACTGCAGCTGTCTAGTTCACAAATGTCAAATATGATTAACGTACGACGCTATTTGGAAAAATTACACCGTCTTCCGACAGGATGATTAATTTTGCGCCACCTTGTACATACGTGTCCACCTAAGATGCATCGAACAGTAATTCGAAGATTTCCACCATGCCAACCGCTAAGTAGTGAACCGGCGCATTGGCTTAGTAAAACTGCAAATGTGGCAATTTTTTTTCGAAACTTCTCCCTTCAGCTTATCAAAGCAATGATGTGTAGTATGCTCCAGCTCCATGTTTATCGAGATCACTTTTCCAGTCGAAGGAGAGCAAATTCTTTCTCCGCAGTCCACTGTTTTGATTTTTATTTCTGGAGTATAATGGTGCATCCAAGTTTCATCTATAGTAATTAACCGGTGTTAGGACTATGATTTATAGCGCCTAAACTGCGATAACAAAGCGTTAGAACTCGTTTTTGTTCCGGAGTGAGCAAACGTGGCACCTAACGCGAGGTCAGCTTTCTGCTCCTCATGTTGCTTGGACATAGCCTCTGCCATCTCTCTAACCTTAATTCGATGGTTGTCTAAATCTATTTTGTGAACTTGAGCGATGTTTATCTTCAGTGGTTGCAGTTTTTGTCAGACCCCAACGTTCATCGCTGTCCAAAATTGCACAGGGGTAAATGATGGTGCATAGTTCCCCTATACAGTATCCAAATCGTCTTTAATATGCGTAGGCGTATTGCCTTTCAAAACCAATTTTTTTAATCATTTTTCCATTTTTACAAAAACACTCACATTTACCCAGTTTATCCAACAGCTCAATGTACGTTGAATCAGTCCGCATTGGGTTAATAACTGTAGAAATGCTGGTGTTTATATGAAATTATCCAAGACCAAATCCAAAATGAGCGAGAGAAAATTGAGAGAGTTTAACAAACAGCTAATTGAACTGACACTTGACGCTAACACTGATACATTGTTCTTATTTCTTTCTCTTTCCAAATATTTCGTTTGCAATCGCACATTTTAAATATACACAACTAATACCTGGACGATGATGAGAGCGCGAGAGAGTAAAATGCTTCAATACGATTTGAAAATGTTTATATGATATTTCAAAGAGGTTATAAATTTTCAATGCGTTTTATAAGTATGCGTGTTGAATATTTTGAAGTGGTGTTTATTCGAGCGTATTGAACCAATGCTGTCAGATAAACTGGCTAATTGACAACGATTGGGATAAAACAACTGCGCGCCAAAAATAACTGCATTTAAGTGTGTATCTTTCAAAGCATGCGCAAACTCAATTCCCAAGTCCGCTTTTACACGTCGCAAGTGTGTAACGCGCATGTTCTGGTTATTTTCTTTTGAACTGTCATTCAGTGTTGCGCGCAATTTTACACGAAAGCCTTTCCCCCTTCTATGGTTTTTCATGTTATTTGAGAGGTCTCTTTCATTTCATCTTTCGCGTTCAGTGTTTCATAATTGAAAATGAGCCCGCTTGTAATTCTTTGGTCCATTTCAGTTCATCCGCCATTCTGAAATGTTGTGCTCGTAACAACAGCCAAAGAAATAATGAAGCAAATGCGAAAAAGCAAGAAGAAGGAGAAAAAGAAATGTCAAAAACATGCAATGAAAATGCTACCCACATGCAGTGGGAATTTGGTTAATTGGGTATTTTTTGTTTCATTATCCCTCTCTTTGGCACTCATTTGAATCTTTCGAAACTTGCTACGTGTAAAAGCGGACCAACTTTCAGCGGCGAGTTCATCTTCACGTTTAGTCCGGGTCCTCAGATAACCTATGTATGCCAACGCGAAAAATCTTGTGAAACAGCGTTTCAAAATCTAATTGACAATATTGGAGAAGTACACGTAGGACGTCAACCAACATCTTTTTCACCAACAAAAAGGTCAGATTGATGAGTTTGAAGGTCTCGGCAAATTGATGCTATCAAAAGACCAAAGGATTACTATATCTCCTACATCGGGTTGTATACCTACTTGATTCATTGCCGGTTCTGATCTGGGTGCTATTTAGGGCCTATTTGCCGGTTTGGTGGACTTTAAATCTTTAATTAGTCTGCTGACTTCCATCAATTACTTTAATCTTTTCCCAAAAGTCCTTATAGAATTTCACTTCTTAGTATTTCAATCATCATTTAAATTTTTTCTCGGTTTGTATTCTAGTTTCTAAAGAGTCGCAGTGTTCTATTTTGGAATCATTCACCAACTTACCTGAATGCCGATTATAATCGTTACATTTCTAAAGGGACCCTTTGAATTGTCCAGTTCCTTGCTTATAATTATTCGTTTGGACAGTCACTTCAAAACTATGTGGTCTTCAAGGGGAATCTAAGCGCTTTAATGCTTACATAATAGTCCTATGATTTTATGTTGAAATAACATGAACTTTGATAACTGAATTGTTGTTAATAAGTGCATTTCTGATTGGCTTCATAGTCCAAATCGCACCCGAATGATTTCAAAACTAGCAACTGCTTGTCGGCACCAGGCTTTCGGCCTAGAATTTGATAAGGCAAATAAACACAAAGTCAAAAGTACCATTCAGTGAGTCCTAATGAATAGGCATACCGCTAACTGCCTTCATTAATTACTTGAAGGCGCCCCATAAGAACATATTGTACATAAAGGCAATCGTAATGACCTTTTTTCCTAACCAATTTCCGCAACATGTGTCGAAATTGATTCACCACAAACTAATCTACACACTCATATGCCCTTAACATACTACAAACTTATATATGTACATACGTTCGGTGCGTCGGTATGTGGCAGGTAAAACACTTCAATCTGCCTTCTGATTCTGATGCCAACCAAATGGTGTAACATACTTTCTGCACATCGGTCCTTCTTTGTTGTACCTTTTCTATTATCCCATTCCTTACCAGGTTTTTAGTCAGATACGACCATTTTCTTTGTGTTTACCTAATCTTGGATATGAACAGGTTTGGGTGTTGTTTTTGTAGCTCCTTCATGAAACACATACCACAAGTAGGGTTTGCTCCTTTTCGATAATGCAGAGTTGTCAGTGGGGTATTTGTGTGATAGCATCCCTCTAAGTATCTTCGATAGGTATTCGTCGTTTTGATGCCATCATAAAATTACATGTAATTGTATGTGGGTAAATATTATAACAATAAAAAAAAATTCTATATCCACACAACAGGAAAAGGATGCCGACAAACATAGGAGGTCGTCCCTTTGTTTTGTTTTTCTATTTTTCTACTTTTTAAGGTTATGCCTCCCGTCTTGCCGCAGGTATTCTTATACATACGTAATACATGGGGAATGGGAATGAGTATTCTTCTGAAGCTCGAATACCTGTAAAAACGACATTTGTTTTTATAGATATTTTTATAAGCCATTATCGGAAGGAATTCGTTCGCTTCGCAATGTGTTTACGATTCGCATTCTTATTGAAGTTTATCTCCAGCCGTATGTAGGTTAGGACAGACAGCAGCTTGCGCTGTTTACAGCCTTAAATGATGTTGATATGAAAAAACGATGCTGGCAAATAGGACTTTTCAAAAACAAAAAACCGAAATACACATGATGTGAGTTATTCCTGCATTTGTATGTACATACAAATAGATACGGATATATATATACTTACATAATGTACATACAAAGTGTATCATACATCACTTGTGTATGAAAGCTCATTGTGAAAGGAAGATAGATTGTAACGGAGCCATCACCTTGGAGATTTTCGTTCTGATTAGGTAGATAGCAAAGCAACAGTTTTCTACTCATCGTAACTACCCTGTATAATAAATTATGCAAAAATAACAGAGAAAATCCTAGGAAAACGCTATTCTTTATCCTGTTTACAAAGAACCCAAGAGATCTTTAGATATTGCACGTTTACCGCTATCTATTAGGCTTTCGCTACTACCTAAGTAGGTGCATATGAGTATACAAATATGTACTCGCATAGATAAAATTTGTTTGTAGATGCTAAAGTGATTTTTAAAATTGAAAGGAGAGAACATACATACATATGTATGTCTTCCTAACAAAATACACTCGAAAATAAGTTTTAGATCCTTAAATGTTAGATGTACAGTGTTGTGCATAGCAACCATTTCACCCTTAAACATTTTTTAACTATAACTTTTTTTTTATTTACTAGAAGTTTCATTTCAATTTTTTTTTTATATAAATTAATATGCAGATTAATGAAAAATAACGAAAAATAACTTTTTAATTCAAGTGTTTCAACTCAATAAGTAGAAAAAAATAATAATGAAAATATTGCACTGTGCATAACTAAAGCAACTACAAAATTAAAAGTAGATAAATGGTTTTTTTTTTATTAGTATTTTGTAAAATAGCCTTTGTTTTGTATAACAGAGGCACATCTTTTTTTCATTGAAGCTATTAAATTATCAATAGTACTTTGTGGAATGCTTCTCCAGTTTTCTTTTAGTGGAAAGCGCTGCCCACCAACTCGCCGCTTGAGGATGCCAAACAGATTTTCGATTGGTTTCAGGTCAGGTGATTGGGCAGGCGAATCCAATACCTGCACCCTATTTGCTGCCAGCCACTCTTTTACAACCTTTGCCGTGTGTTTAGGGTCATTGTGATGTTGGAATACCCAGTCTGGTGGCATTTTCCGCTGAGCAAAAGGCAACATGATTGACTCTAAAATGTGCTTGTAGCCAAAACGATCCATTGTCCCTTTAATCTCATGTAAGGGTCCTTGTCCAAAACCAGAAAAGCAGGCCCAAACCATTGTCGAACCTCCTCCATGTCTTACAGTGGCTTTGCAGTTTTGTGGTTTTAGACATTCACCCTTTCGCCGACGAACAGTTGTCATACCATCGCTTGCAAAAAGGTTAAACTTCGATTCATCGCTAAATAGCACTGATTTCCATTGGTCAGTAGTACAATGAAAATGTGCTTTTGCACAACTCAACCTGAAATATGAATAAATTTTATAAATTCAATCAGCAATATTTTAACAGAAATATCATGCCTTTTCTCTAAATGCTTCCTGGTCAGCAATGGTTTTCTAGCCGGCCTATAACTTTTGAAACCTGCTTCTATAGCACGTCGGCGAATGGTACTTGAGCCTACATCTAAATTTAACTGTTTATCTACCGATTGCCATGATAAAAATGGATCTTTTTTTATAGCCAAAATCATTTTTCTGTCCATTCGTTTTGTCGTCTTCCGTTTCGGTCCGCCCAAGTGAATGGTTTTACTAGATTTTGTCCCCTTATACTTTTTAATTAAGCGCGAGATGATCGACTTATTGATATTATACTTTTTTACCAAAGAAATTTGAGAAAATCCACTTTCAAACTCATCAATTATTTTTTGTTTTAAGCTTTCGGGATATTTATCGCGAGCCATGATGCACTTAAAAATAAACACACTTCTTTGTTCCAAGCTACAATCATTCTAATTGTATTGCTCGATCCTAAAGTACCGTTAATTTGTGTATCATTTTCGCTATTGTTGTATTAAACAGAAATCATTGCTAAATGAAACGGATGAGCAAAATTTTAAATAAAGCAGTAAAAGTATGTTAAAAGCTAAAGGATTCAAATAAGTAACATTAGTTGCTATTGATATGCACAACACTGTACATGCATCCACATGAAATTTAAAAAGGAAACACGTCGAAAACGCGTAGAAACTAGGAAACAGAGAGACATACTAGGAGAGATCAATGAGTCCTTGAATTTTTGAATGAGAAATAGTTTTTTTTTTTTTTTTTTTTTGCAAAAATAACGTTTTATTTCTTCAATTTGTTGAACTTTTCCAAATTGTAATATTCGTCGGAACCCTTAAATAAGGCGTTTGTTCAAGCGAAGATTTCATCGTTGGAGTCAAATCTCTCCGCCGAGCAATTTCTTCTGGTTTCGAAACAGGAGATAGTCACTGGCGGCTTAACCCGGAGAACATGGCGGATGTGGAAGCAATGCAAGAGTGTGAATGTATGCATTCTCCGAATGGAAGATCACTTTTTTCTTGGCCAAATGATTGTCTTTGCTTTTTAGAGGTAGTCGATGAGGATTATGTATCCAAAAAAAAACTGTCTCAATGATCTTGTCGGCGAAAAGCCCCAGCTTGACTTTCTTCGGTGACGATTCGCCCGGAGAAATAGACTTTTTCAACTTCTGCTGTGTCTCCGCTATATCCACATATGTCACAAACTCATCAGAATTACCGTTGACACCACCAATCACACCTTTGAAGTTCACGGAATTAACTTTTTTCCATATTCGCCAAAGTTCACGCGGCTGTCTGTTCTGAATCTCAATTGCTGTCACACAGGCTCTTAATGATAAATTCGATTAACAATATCACCCCAGGCTTACAAGCAAATATGTATGCTCAAAAACCATTCTAACAACCTCCTCAACACTACACCTTTGAATGTATGTAGATGGATTCTCAGATACTTTCATCACAGTACATGAAGTTCAAAGTGCAATTAAGAATGCTAAAATGGAATAATGCTTCGAGACTTCGAATGTCCCAGACAGCTTTCGCAAAGCAATAATATACCCGTTGCACAATAAGGGAGACTATGAGGACCCACATATCATTCCTGTATACGTTGACTAAGTTATATGCCGCAGGGATTTTCAACAGGCAATGGGTTTGAAGAAAGAAAATTCTGCATGAATTCCAAGCAGGTTTTAGAAGAAAGTATTCAACTATTGACCGAATATTTTCACTCGTAAAAGATTTAGAAAGAGAAGCGCAAAAAGTTACTCTACTATACGAGTACTCGTATATGTATTTTTCGTAGATTTCCTAAGAACTTTTGATATTATACCGCGCGAAGGACGTTCCTATAAACTCTATCAAATCGGACTCTCAACAAAAGTCAGTAACGTTTTGAGGGCTATGTATGTACGAAAATAATATAGCGTACATTTGGAATGGCATCCACTTATCTGAAAAGTTCCAAACGACAATGGGTGTAAAACAGGGATGCATCCCAAGCACATTGCTGTATATTTTATGATATAATACATATCAGATGCATTAGAGCTACCCAGAGATAGAGAAAACAAAATGTTATGGCTCTCCTCGCTGATACGAGTACTATACAAGGTATACGGATACAACTGATGATCAATCGATTGGAAAACTATTTCAAAACCTGGAATTTGTCCCTTAACCTAGGAAAGTCGAAGATAACGATTTTCAGGGACAGCGGGGATAGATTCTGCCGAACAAAAAAGTGGACGTATCAGGGTGAGCAAATTGAAAGAATATTAGTACTTAGGAGTTGTGATTGCTTCAAACCTTAACATGAAGAAGCATTCCAAGCAGAAAATATTCCGTGCAATCTTCTATTATTCTTCACAGAGCACAAGTATGGGGATACCATCCATTTGAAGAAGTTGAAAAGTTCCTTCGTTGTTCACGTAGTTCGCTCAACTACATGATCCACTTAGAGACAGGTATGGCTCCCCTGTTCTTGGATACTCTCAGGCTTCACTTGAGACAGACTATTTAGTTATGTATATCACATATGCTGTTGATCAGGGGAGTTTGTGTACGAGAGTGGGAAATGCTAACATCTGATTGCGAATTTAATCTGTCGGCTAACTTCAACCAGCAGCTGGTATCAGCCTTACTGGAGAAAACCGCTCAAAAATAATACATATGTATGATGGATACGTAAGTGAATCTCGGGCATCGCTGCATATATCGTACTACATCAGACTGAATTATTATTTGTGCGATAGAACAATTTTTTTAATTGGCAATACCACCGACATGATGAGTACCACTTTTAAAATAATTATATTCCGCACTGACAAGAACTTCTTATTCTGTGTAATATATGCAACCGGAAAGAATGTGAGGATGTCTATCACTTTCTAGCAGTATATCCAATTCTTAAGGAATTCCGTATAAATTTCTTCGGAGCGCGTACACTCGAGTTGGAGGAAGCGATAAGGATACGGCGACAGAGGCTGGGATTCATTATACAATTGTTCACAATTGGCAATTGTTCTGCTGTATAATTGGAGAAAGTTTCTAAAACTAAGCCTTCAAATTAGAAAACCTCAACAAAAGGTAAAAATATTACTGCATCCATGATGCAGGAGTTGACGGCAGGGTTGGTTCTTACCACTACTTCGTACATATCAACTCACTTACCCTTTTTTTCGTCTCAAAATATCAAAAAAAACAAGGATAGATCTGAAGAAAGCTACGTTCCTTTAGGGACTGACGGATTTATAAGAAAGGGAGACAGAAAGATTATAGAAAAAAAGAAGAAAGGAAAGAGGAAGATCACATCTGTACCATCACCACTATGCAAGACCGGGACATACGCGCTTAAAACTAACTAATCCTACTCTACACTAATCCCTAAAACCGGAACTTAAATATCGAATTAAAACTAAACCTAAAACTAACTTAACCCTATGAATTCTACACCGAATACAACGTCCCAAGATCACACAGCGATGATAACAAGCCGGGTGTTATTATCTGAGCATGGCCAACCCACCCATTAGACGAACCCACAAGTCTAACGTTCCGTATTCCATACACTGACTTGTTTCAGTTGTGGGCAATTCCCACTGCACCAAGTGTCAGGGAAACCTGCAGATCGGCGCTAATGCCGGGGGGGTTCATCCGTCGATACCAACCACATTCAATTCCGATGAGCTTGAGCCGAGAAACCGCTTAGCGTGAGTCTACTCCTGCTGGAGTTCAAACAAAATTTATAAATATCAGTCTGGTAGACGGCGTTCAGCCAAACCAAAAAAGGACCAAGAGATCGTGCCTATGTATTTATAATTTTTATGAAATAAATGGTCTAACTAACTATTGACAGATGGTGGTTGATGGGAGCAGTATTGCTTATCAAGTTACAAAGTCGCAAATTCAAAAAATTACGGTCTTATCAATGCATCCTCATATATACACAGCTTCGTAGAAGCATGTAGACTGTGGGCCAGTTCTGGTCCATTAAAGTGCTTCAGAACATGGTTTTTAACTCTCCTTAGGCAGATAGGGTATCAATGGATGCCTGGCTCTATATACATAACTCGTCTCTATAAACATGGTAGGCATCGAATTGGAGTTTTTGATTTTTTTTCCATGATCAGATCCAAGATCTGGTCGATTGTGGACTTGCCTGGTCTGAATCCGCACTGATATGAACTAATTAGGTTGTAGGCGAAAGAGCTGCAGATGTTCAAACAATATTGCAGATAGGATTTTGTATCCAATGTTGAGGACTATTGGTGCGGTTAAGGGGGTCTCTTTTTTTATTTGATTGCGCGCGCTTCTCGTGATCTTGTTTCTTCTTCTGGAGAAGCCGTTATTCCTTCAGTGTCTTGTGCTCGTAGAACTCACGAGCAACTCTCGCCATTCATTGCAGCGACGCTTTATATGCTCCTCCTTCATTATATAATATTTTGTTCTTGGTGGTGGTGGTCGGCGTCACTGATGACACTTTGACAGCGTTGCCACTGGTCCTCTCGGTACTTGAAGCTGGCGGCATAGAAGTTGTTGAGAGGTTTCGGGATACTTCTTTGTTGTGGGGCTTGGGAAATTCGCATAGTGCACCTTGGCTGCAACAAGGTGGTGATCTGAGCCAATGTTGGCTGCTCGGAATGTTCGGACGTCCGAAATACAGGAGGCATGCCTTACATCCATCGTAAAATGATCAGTTTGATTTAGCGTTTGATGATCCGGAGACCGCCATGTCCCCTTGTGTATATTGAGATGAGGAAACCATGTGCTTGCTGTAGTAATATTTTGTCCTCCTGCAGAGTCAATAAGTCTAAGTTCGTTGTTAGACGTGGTGTCGTGTAGGCTATGCTTACCAACTGTCCTACCAAAGATGTCTTCCTTTCGTGTCCCTAGTAGTTTGGTGGAGCAATTTTCCACGAAAATACATGACCGCTGTTGGTCTGTCTCGACTGCATGGAAGCTTTCTTGATGCACTGAAAGCCATGTTCCGTTTAAAAGGAAGTAGTTTTTGATGCAGCACACATTCTAGTTTTGATATACGCTTCTCTGCTCATTTGAAGATAAACTCGCCAAGGATGGTCATAACGTAGTTTGATCGAGGAGCTTATTAAACATCGCCCTTCATCTGTGTGGGAGGATGAATGTATATCAGACTTATATACATAATAGGGATTGCAATGTGGCATTCCTTCGCATACCTAGCGCCCTGTAATTCTTGCGTGAGTCATGTTCTGACCAGAAGTCACCTCATCCATATATCATATAAGTACTAGTAAATATGGGCTAATCTTTTCATTATATAATATGTAGCAATCGCTATAGTAGAAGTCAAAATTTGAGGACTGGAACCTTTCCCACTAAAACAATCACTAATAAGCATATTTTTCTTTTTACAAAAAATGGGTTAGGCAACTTTCGAAACACGACAACCGGAATTACTACATGACACGTTTGCCTCCAAATTGAAATTCGGTAGCGATATACTCGTATGTGTATGTATTGATGTTATTAATGAACCAAGAAAATATTTAGTTACGTCAGAGTCAGACATTCATCTTTTGCGCAAAACCTTAGGTCTTTTTCTTTCCCAAAAAAAGGGTATTGCTAGCAACATTCGAACGAATGTTTTTGCCATCGGCTATTGAGCATAACGACTTGATAAATGACATTTCATTGGTTTTGCTTAAAAAAAGTTTTTTTTTTTTCTAAACGAGATTAATTTATCTAGGAAACTTTATGGTTAAGCTATTAATAAAGTAACAACTGTTTGCTTGAATTGGTATAAAAAAAAATGGAAAAGCCATGTGTTCTAGAGCCGTTTAATTTATGGTTTAATAGTTTGTAAAACAGGTGCCTTCAATTTAGTTTGTCTTTGTTTGATATGTAAAAGGACCCATGAGCCGTTCCTGATAAATCGAATTTTTTTTAATTATAGAAGATGCAAATTTCTAAAGGCACTGTGGGGTTAGGAACACTGAGTAGTGTGGGACTTTAACTGCACTAAAAACACCTCCATGATGCCATTTAAGTCAGCAAATGTCTACATGACATGCAGCAATCGTTACAACAGCCGCAGCAATCTCAACAAGCGGGGTTTGACAGATTGAGTTAGTTCACACAACTGCCTCCATGCAGTGATGGGAATGATTTGGGTGGTGTAACTGATCAGGGAGAGATCCTGATTCAAGCAATCCTTTTACAGAATGACCTTGTCTTAACATTCGCCGAAGACATTCTCAAATCATTTACATCCAAAGGTCTAGACATTAAAGAAGAATTCGATGAAAACTCCCATGATCTCTTCAATGGATTCGATTCAACACCACCGCCATCATCAAAGCCAACACCCCAACAAACTCCTACCAATCACAATAGCAATAGAATATATTTGTAGTAGTAGTAGTAATTTTCGTAACAAATCCCCGCTGGTGAAATGCGAAGCTACCTCAACGTCGAGTAGTAACGTAACAGCTTAACCGGTACGAGCGGTGACATAGACGGTAGTCTGTCGTCGAATGTCGGTGCTATTGTTAAAGACGATGCTGACATCGATGTCCGGGTTAAGCTGGAGAATAACTTTCTAGACGATGACGAGCTGTCAAAATTTCAAATACGAATGAGTGCAAAACAAGTATTGCATGCAATCACCTATTAATACAGCACCACCACATTGTTCAGTGTTGCATGTTGATGCACCACCACGATCGCCGCATGATTGTCCGCCACAAGGTTTGACCAAAGAGCAGATTTTTCTTCCGACCCCGTATGTGCATTTGGAGAATAAGAAACACGCGTTTAGTCCTCAATTTCAGGAGTTTTGTTTAAAGCATCCGATAGCGGTTGTGCGTGGGGTAGCTGATGCATTAAAATTGGATTTGGGTTTATTTTCAACTAAAACTTTGGTTGAAGCGAATTCGGATCATAGTGTTGAAGTGCGAACGCAAGTACATTAGTCACCCGATGAGAATTAAGATAATACGCTGGGGAAGCACGTTTGGTCGTGCATATCTCATCGTTCGCATACGACCATAGCAAAGTATGCACAATATCGGGCGTCTAGCTTTCAAGACAATTTGTAGGAGGGTCAGCCGGTGCACACACAATGTCTGATTCAGACTCCAAAGACTCATTGAGCAGTTCAACAGTGACGGTTGAAGAATGGAAGCAAGATGTTGCAAATTCGGCACTAATGTAGATCTCTCAGACGAACGTAAATGGCGACCGCAACTAGCCGAATGCAAAAGCTGCATTTTACCCTCGGAATGAACACAGTCCAGCTGGACATGAAATTTCCGGGTAGTCGGACGCCTGGTCATCAGAAGAATAATCATTTTTGTTCGATTAACACCAACATTGGATCGGGAGACTGACGCCTATTGGGGCGGAATTCATAATCTGTGCAAAAAGAACAATATAAGTTATTTGCACGGATCATTGTGGCCGGTCTTGAAGGATCTTTACAAAGAAAATATTCCTGAGTATAGATTTATTCAAAGACCGAGTGATTTGGGTGGGGGTTAATGCTGGTTGTGTTCATTGGGTGCAAGCGGTTGGTTGGTGCAATAATATCGCCTAGACTGTTAGTCCGATAGCAGCGCGACAATACTCATTAGCTATAGAGAGATACGATGGGAACAGGTTGCAGAGTTTTAAAAATATTGTGCCAATGGTGCACTTAGTAAATTGGAATTTAGCACGAAATATCAATCTGTCGCACTCAGAACTATTGAAAATGTATTTGCTGTGACTCCTAAGACTGTTTTTCACACACTGGACTATGTCAAGTCGAAAGGGGTAGAAGTGCGTTTCCAAGTTGTCCATTGCATGAGTTCTGCCCGTCCTACAAGGCATAGTTTGTTTGGAAGAATATCGTCTATCGGAGTTGTGCCAGACCTATGATCAAGTTACATTATTTAAACCACCAGCTCCACCGAGTCCGCTGACGAAAGTACCTATAACATTAATGGATCGTAGTTAATTTTTTTTTATTATTATTATTTTCCTTAAGCCCAAATCTAGAATGTTTTGATTTTTCATCTTCACTTACACAAAACACAAAAAAAACATAACCCCACCCCACTTGCATAAACATTTCAAAAGTGAAACAAATAATAATCACTTCCACCAACGTTGAGCGAAAGAGGTGGCGCAAAATTAATCATCCAATTTTGTTTTTGAATTACTTTTTTACTGAATAAAAGAAAATGATTTTAAGTGATGGAAATCTTTATTTGGACCTTTACGATTGTTTCTGTTAAGTGGAAAAGATAATATCCGCCAAGTGGCTGCCGCCAGTATTGATACACATTTCTGCTCATTTTATGGAATTTTCCATGACTTTCCGCAAGATTTCCGGTGATAATTGTTCGCATTCCAGTCGAATATTCTCCTCAAGGGCTGTGATTGTCTGAGGCTTGTTGGCATAAACCCGCAACTTCAGGTAGCTCCAAAGAAAGAAGTCTGGGATGGTTAATTCGGGCGAACTTGCTGGCCATGCCAAATCGCCAAAACGGAAGATTACACGTCCAGGAAACCCTTCCTTTACAATATCCATTGTGGCTCGTTATTATGTATGCGGTTGCACCGTCTTGTTGAAACCACATGTTCGTCAAGCCCCGCTCATCCAATTCCGGTAGTAAGAAGTCGTTTATTATGGCCCTCTAGCGTTCGCCAGCAACAGTGACCGTATTGCCGATGGCGTACAATACATGAACATTCGTTGTTTTTTTGATTTGTAAAATTGATACGGGTGGACTTTGACTCATTAAGCTTAATTCGCCATCGTTGTGTCCAATCACATACAAATATCTCGTTAACTGAATTTTCTGTTGCTTTAGCCACGCTTTCATCAGTTGATAGAAGAGCAGTGTCATCAGCGAATGTGGCTTTCATCGTATCGTTCGCATTTCGAATATCACTGCACTTGAGTGCGTCGAATCCTCAATGGGACAAATCCACTTTCGCGCTCGTGTAGCAAGAGTACTTAAAGATCTTAATATACATAAATCCACTGGTCCAGATGGTATATCTCCCCTTCTTCTGGCAAAACCACTGCGTAAGCTTTTTCATCAATTCTACTCTTTAGGAATCTTTCAAAGCAGATGGAAAACAGCATTTGCCCAGCCCGTCCCTAAAAAAATCGAATCTTCTTCCCTCTCCTCCTACAGACCCATTCTTTCTAAAGTCATGGAAACGCTGATACACCGTCAGCTAATAAAATATCTCGAAACGCGGACACTTCTTAATGACCGGCAGTATGGTTTTCGTAGCAACAAGTCCACTGGTGATTTGATGGCATGTCTCACCGAAAAGTGGAACCAAAGCGAACATCAATCTGGTGAAAGCAAGATAGTTGCACTTGATATTTCTAAGGCATTTGACAGAGTGTGGCTCTTTTGTCGAAAATGCGTGCATTTGGGATCGGTGACTCTCTTCTTCAGTGGATTAGAAACTACGAGTAAGGTTTTTTGATGCGATCGTTTCTGCTAACGTTATTGGCGTGAGTGAACTCCTTCTGCTGCTTTCTTGAAGAAGGAATAAATGTTCCCCCCACCAGAATCCTTGGCACCGACCTTCGAGGAGGATGGACTTTCCAGTTTACCTAATCTGCCACCTGGGGTATTTATATTTACTGTTTTGTTCATTGCCATATTTTACTCGTATATGATTCAGTTTTACAAGGTAGTTCAGTAGATTGGACCTGCAAACCCACCCCCTTCCCGGAGGACCGGGTCATTTGTTTTACTTTTTGCACTTTCTGCGAAATTTTCGTTTCCGCTTCAATGGATTTTAGTCGCCTCTTACGATAGGCATGCCTGTCTCGGGTATATTCTGATCCCTACCCGAAGGGAAAAATAAATGGAAAATGAGGCAGTTATTTCCTGGTGCCACACATACTCAAATGTTACATATTCGTTTTGTTTTTATTTTCAAAATGACTGTACGTGTTCATGGCATTTATCCACCAAGCAGTCATAGCGAATTTGAAAAAGATTCAATTACAACCAATCCAGAGCAAGTGGTTTCACAAGCAAATAAAGGTGTGCTCATGAAATTTGATAATGTTTGCATGAATGAGCTGGGCCCTGTTTTCAGTTCATTTATCAAACCGTTAATGTGCTATTCAGCAAAAAAAAAAAAGATATAAGCACAAATTTGAATGACAAATCGCCCCAGGTGTAACAATTACTTCTTTGATGGTGGTAAAGCCTTTCGAGTGGTGACTTATAGAATTGAAATTGGATGACGTCCCAATAATTGTAAGTGTGGCTTTGATGTCTGACTCATTTCGAAAGTATTTGATTGCATGACATTTACAAGAGCTTGTTTTTGCGTTTGCTGCTGTGAAAAAAAAAGTCTCTGTCCACAAGGCGATACTTTATTATAAATTTGTAACATGCCCTTATCTTCTCCAAAATACGTCAATGATTGTGTGTCACATTTCAAAATGAATGTACCATGAAGTCGCATGTATGGACTTGACACACATAAAGGTATGAATTTGTTTAGTGTTTAGTGTTTAGTAGAACTTACGTAGACAAAGTGCTCTACCTACTCGTACATCTACATAACTATCGAAAAATGTTGCCTGAAAGTTGTTGAATGGACTAAGGTCCGCGAACAATCACTGACTGAGCATCGGTGACCTAAAAGAGTTTGAATATGAATGCACTAGGATTATCGATATTAACCGGTATCTGCCTTGCAATAACAGTTTTTTTCCAGCTTAAAGATTGCTAGATGTTTTCGGAAATATTTTTCTCTTGAAACGATCAACGGTGTCTTATTTCTCTTTTAAAAAAATCCGATGTTTTAGCACCTTAAACAAAGTTTCGAAGGATTACGTTCAATACTCGTTTTGAGTCCCCTTAATTATTTGGAATAGGTCAACCCGGTTTGTTGGGACATACACCCTTCAATACAATAGGTGCATGTAAATAATTATATAAAATGGGCTATCGATTCTAAGACATCAATTATCTAATCAAATCTAACAGCACTTTGGCTCAAATAAGTGTTGCGGATTGATTGCTAGCTAGAACATTCTACCGACGGTCTAAAGTTTCTAGTTTGAAAACTATAAAACTCTGGAATATGCATTGAGGTAACCAAATGGAGAAATGTTGAAATCAGAGGCCGCTTTTTGAAGTTGCAAATGAATCCGTGCATCTATGGACTTCTAGATAAACTAGGGTGAAAAATTAGCCAGCGACTAATGCCAATATATAATCGAACACGGAACTTGGAAAATTGCTGGCGCTTATGCATTGTACCCAAGCTTCGCCTCCCTTATCTTCAGAGAATAAGCTCGAGCAGTAGATGCATTTAGCATCTGCCTGGTTACTTCTATCGAGACTAGGGTCGGAACCATCTTCTGGAATGAAATTACTGTCATGACTTTCTGATGAAGAAGACTGTTCTTCACGAATGCGTTTCCTTTTTTTTTGGTATGATCTGTTCGCCTCCCAACATCAGATTCTCAAGAACCTTCTGGCTCCATCTGCTTCTCCCCCTCAATATCACATGGATTGGTAGGCGCAAGATTTTCTACATTAGGTTGAGATTCTGTTGTATCAACTTCCTCTGAGCTGCTAAGAAACCGTGGTCTTGAAAGATATTTCTGTCAAATGGGCATATTCCTGTCGACGAAAAAACCTTTTAACTGCGATCTCTCCAGTTTGAGTCATAAGGAAGGCTCGACCGAATATCTCAATTATGTCGTAGCATGTTAAGGCTTTTGTGTTATTGATGACCCATCGTCGAATTTCCTCAGTCAAGTACTTTTTTAGGGGTCCCAAGAAGGTCTTGTCAAGCGGCTGTATTTTATGCCTCGAATGGGGGGGAATCGATAGAATATGCACTTGATTTGTTCTTGCAAGGTCCACAAGATCTATGTTCCTGGTGTGACTTGCATGCCCATCCATTATAAGCAGCACCGGTAATATGGGGCTGGTTTGATTGATTCCAAAAAATGTTCGAACCACTTTGTAAATAAGTTAGTTTGCACCCATCCGGATGGATGATTTGCATATATGGAGCCTGATGGCGCACCTTTCATTAACTGGGTGTTGTCTCTCTTCCTCGGAAAGATGAACAAATGAATCTGGTTTTCGACCTTTCAACGCAAGTACTTTAGGCATTTTCGATAGGACAACAGAAATGCCCGTTTCATCCACGTTATATACTCGGAGAGAAATGGTACATGTTCATAAGGAATTTTTTTTTTTTTTTTTTTATAATTTACGCGCGCCTAAAGGGTTAGATACCCTTTTACTGTTGCCAGAGCGCGGGCGGAAAGTTAGAAGGAGGAGAAAGGAAAATTGTTTTTGTAGCGGTTTGAAACTCAGGTGTGTTTGGTTTCTATGTTTGCTCTCCAGGGGTGGGAGTCCGAATAGGACGGAGAGTTTTTCTTCACTCAGAGTGATTCGAGATATAATTCCCAGTATTTTTTTCATTGCTTGAAACTCTTATAACAGCCAAATCTACGTCTCAGTGTTATGCCTTCACACGCAGAATTTTTTTGTCTGAGTTCCAATTACAATGAAAAACTGATTTGCCATGGGCAGGATTCGAACCTGGACCCTCCGAGTGAGAAGCGTTTGCTACTACCACTACACCACTGCCACGACAGGAATTCCTGTCGCGCCACACTCACCACGAAAGATTTAGGCTAAACCTGTTTGAACGTATTCGTAAAAAACATTTTTTTATTTCGTTGTGGGTTTTGGTTTGGGAAATACAGTTGTAGGCCATCTTACCCACGTGGGAAACATTTGCCGCACGTACACTACTTATACCCACTTGAGTGTTAAGTTCAGACTCGGAACCAGAAACTCAGCAAGAGACGATATACTCAGGCAGATCACACAGTCTAACTATACTCAATACGCTATTTATTAAGGAAGAGTGTGACTTACTTAGTGGAAGGTGGAGACTAAACCAAGATACTCGTAGATTGCAATCTATGTTCAAACAATTCAAAATGACAAGTCAAAGACTCTATAGTGATCGTTTACGTACCACTAGCAAGTAGTGGCATGCTTCGTGATCATGGAACAATGCGATGAAAATGGCTGTTAGAAACAAAATACAATTCTTTTAAAACGTGGTATAAGTACAGCGGAAATATCAAAATACAAAATGGAAATAGCGCTGTTTCCACCACGAAACTGCCAGTAGCATTCCGCTCCTTCAAACTTTTAACCATCACACTCGTTTCGCTATGAAATCATAAGTATACCCTCAAGCCCACTTTCGGACTTACTCCGAAATATCGTTATTCTTTACTAAGCCGTACGCGAGTTACGAAATGTTCTGCCGGGCTCTTTATTTCCTAGTCATTATAACCTTCAAACATTTAAAACCAACATACATCGGTATCTCTCTTTTTTCCTCCTTAAGTTTCCTTCGCCCGCGTTGTGTGAAAACATTTTAAGGGTATTAATAACCACTTCAGCGTGCACTAATTATAAAAAAATAAAGTATACCCATCGTATCGGGAATAAGAAGAGGTTCCCTTACCAAGAGTCAATAATTCCATGGAAGCAGCGCAACGTCGAAACACAGGCGACCGAGCAAATGTTTTTAAAATTTCGGCACAACGAAGAAGAACCAGATGCATTACTGAACGAAGGACCCTCCTTCATTCTTATTCCCTCGCTTGTCACACCATAAGAGGAAACGTCAAGTTTTACGGAGGCCAAAGTAAGAGAAGAAGTGGGAAATATGAATCGGTCAGTCACATACTCTCCGACGTGTGATCGTAAATCTTGGAATTAAATGTCTCACAAATCGTGAGAAACCTAGAAGAGGTGGTTAGCCAGTGGAGAGAGAGCTTCCTTATTCCACTATATAAAAGTACAGGCGACACAAGGAATTGCAACAACTACGGATCGGTGAGTGTAATGTCGCATATTATGAAAATATACAAGCGAGTTCTAGACAGTCAACAACGCAATATTACTGATCTCCATGGCAACCGATGCGGGTTTGTGAGAGGCAGGCCACTATATGACTCAATTAAATTTGTATGGATGTTGATGGAGAAACATTGCGACGATTCGAAGGTTCTGCATATCGTTCAGCGATTTGAAAGCGTTCGGTAAAGTTATCAGAGATCTTATATATGCGCCATTTGAAACTCAAAATATACAGGAGACGTATGTAAGAACGGTAAGTGATATGTACGGTGATGACGTTAAAACGAAAGTTAAATGCACAGCGAGAATAACCGAAGAATTCGAAGTTTAAATTGAGCTACGCCAAGGCTGTGTACAAAGTCCGTTGCTTTTTAATGTCGTGCAAGATTTTCTGTTGCAACGATGTTGCATCCTTTCGAGTTATTGTCAATAACGGGTAACGAATCAGTGGTACTGAGTCTGAATATCTGCATTGCCGTTCATAATCATCGTACTAAAGTGCGAACAATTTAAGTACTTAGGCTCTGTGATGTAATAAGGTGTATGCGCCTTCGCAGAAGTTTCCTTTTTAAGAAATCGATAGTGGACAATCTAATCAATTGGTTTTGCTATGCTGAACGGAGGTCGTTGAAAAATAGAGTCCAGAAGAAAAACAGTGTTTCCCACTTAAGTTCTGTAACTTTCTTAACTGATTTTATTTCACTGAAACAAATCTTGAAGCCGCTGGCATATTCTCACATCAACACTCACATTTAATGCTATTTAGTCGATTTCGTTAGTCATAGGTATGCGGAATTTAATTTATGGGATATTAAGCATTCAAGTAGCTCCGTTTTAATCAGGGGAAATTTGAAATGCAATAATTCTTTGCTCATACAGCAACATCCCATTCAAATACACTATCTGAACTTCCGGTAGATGTTGACAGCACGCGGCTTCCATTTGCATATCAAATCCAGTTTCATGTCTTGCACGGTCTTCAACAGTGAATTGGTGACTTTCGAACTTTGTCTACTTTAATAATTTGAAGGATTTCATCATCCTTTGAATTCCTTGATAAAACGGCCCATATATGAGTTCACCGATCTTTGTAGGGATCTGCACCGGAGGTGAATGCAAGAAATTCATATTAGCCTATCATGGTGTATCATATATGCATCATTTGCCATATTCAGAATTGTGGGCATCACCGCTGACTCGGAGTGATAGATGATTTCGTTTTTTATTTCGTTAAGGTTGAAGACTTTGGCTTTTCCTAGTCAAAGCGTAGGCTACTTTCAAAGGATACTTTGTATTTCAATAAGGGTAGAGATTTAGTTATTGTATATGTATATAAATTTAATGTAATATCTTTTTATAAATTGTTCTGTTTTATCTTTTCAGGTAAGTGAAAACTACTTTTTACTTTTTCAATTTACGTAAGTATCAGAAAAATCAGAAAAAATAAAAAATTGTTAGCGCAGAGAGAGAAGCGAAACTTCATGAAGCTCGATAAATAGTTAAAATGAGGATGCTCACTTCAAGATCACAAGTATTTAAAAAAAAAAACTCTTCTTTGATGGAAGAAGCCATTTTTCATTATTGAGGAATTTTTTGGGGAATATTTCTCACTTCTTTAAAACCTCAATAACTGTGAGACACTATCTGAACTCGATAAATAACAAATGCTGCACGACTGATGACACGTGTATCCCTATACTACAACATACGAGTAGCTAATTCCCATGTAAATTATCATGAGAACTTGCCATACTCATATTCGTACGAAGCCAGCGATTACACTATGTGCCTATTCTCGGGTCTATAGTAGGGCCCCGAGATGGAGGATGGGTCAGTATTCTGCGTGCGAGTTATGTATTTTGTCAAGCCCTTACAAATAGAACACAACTTATTTGAATAATGTCTTTTTACTTCAAGGTCTTTCACACGGCTGACATGTTATCTTAAACTAACTTAACATAATATCTAGAATAATACAAAACATTATATTACAATGAAAAGTTGATAGTTAACAGTTAACAATCATGTTGTGTTGCTTGTATTACTAATGCCGCTATTCCCAAATTAGGTCAATCGATATCGCTGGAGCAATTCTGTTGTTGGGCTGTGTTATGCTGCTTACGTTCTTGGCGTTGACAAACAAAAGGCAAGTCAAGCCAAATTTTGTTGTTAAGCTGAAGTTTTCCGTTACGTGTTGATGATGCTTTTTGTGTTGTTACCAAGGTACTTTGACGATGGTAACGGTGATGATGACGATGCTGATGGTGTTACTATGCACCTAGTTAGTGCTCCACCATGCGCGCTACCTCTTCTCTTTTTGTTCCCTACTCCGAGTCTGTTGCCGGAGCTGCCTAACCATGCGCGCTACCCTCTACCCTCTATCGTTTCTGGTTGCTTTTTCGTTTTATCGAATTTTTAGCTTTCACAACGAGATAGGTGTTAAGGAGAGTTTAAAGTGGAAGAACTTTACTGGCTAGGTAGGAACACTACTGGTGGAAATAGTGATACAACATCGTGAAGCAAGGAACAATCCATCCTTGATGGATAATGTTAGCATCATTTACAAGTATTATCCCACCGTTTTCAATGTCACCTATTGTGTGCAAAACGATTTAAGGATTCGTTTCAGCGGAGTTCAAAACCTCTTCATGTCGCTCTTTTCATTTCATCGGAATTTGGAATAAGTTCCTGTCATTTTTTCGTTTCATCGGAGTTCGGAATTATTGCCGAACGAGAGATAACAACTTTCACTGCAAAAAAACACTGCAGCTTTGGAAATGATGAACAACTTTAATATATAGCTCTCATTCAGACATAATGAAATTGTTGGTTTGTAAGAGGTCAGGAAAAAGGTGTAAGAACTTCTTAACTTCTCTCCAGAAGGTACAGGATTTTCCAATAGGGACTTGACAAAATTGAATTTAATTTGTGAACGCACTCTTTCACTAATCATCAAACTGTCACTGTCAATTTATTCAGTAAACTCAACATTTTCATCATGATAAAGTACACGAATGAGCAACGTCTGCAAATTATAAAAATTTTCTACCGAAATCCGGAGTCGGTGACTGCAACTTTAAGATCGTTAACTCCAATTTTCGGTTGTAATTCTCACCCTAGTAGACAGGCAATAACAAGTTTAGTGCAACAAATTGTGTCTATCTACAGATTCGTTGTGTGATGTTGCCGTGTCAGTGAGACAACGGGTTGGTCGAAGTGTCGAAAATATCGCTGCTGTTCAGGCGTCCGTAGCAAACGATCCAAATCAGTCAATTCCACGGCGTTCTCAAGAATTGGGCATCGCTCAGACCACATTATGGCGTATTTTGCGTAAGGATCTTGGTTTACACCCATACAAGATCAAGCTGACTCAAGAATTGAAGCCGATGGACCATTTGAAGCGACGTACGTTCTCCGATTGGGTTCTGGAGAAGATGCGCCAAGATGATGAATTTCATCGCAAAATCATCTTCAGTGACGATGCTCATTTTTGGATCAATGGGTTCGTCAATACGCAAAATATGCGTTATTGTTCGGGTGAAAATCCACATGTACTTCATGAATCACCGCTTCATCCACAAAAAATAACTGTTTAGTGCGGTTTGCATGCCGGCGGCGTTATTGGGGAATATTTTTTCGTCGACGATAACGATCGTCACGTTACTGTGAATAGTCAGCGTTATCGCGCCATGATCACCGATTATTTTTGGCCCGAATTGGAAGATATGGACTTGGACGACATGTGGTTTCAACAGGATGGTGCTACAAGCCAAACAGCACACGCTACAATCGATTTATTGAAGAGTAAGTATGGTGAGCGTGTTATATCAAGAAATGGGCCAGTCGATTGGCCGCCTCGTTCGTGCGATTTAACTCCGTTTGACTATTTTCTGTGGGGCTACGTTAAGTACATTTTAGTTTGAGGATATAGAGCTATATAAAAATGTTTAACATATATATATATATATATATTCTGTTGAAACTGGTACCAAGTTTAGGGCACCAATCAGTTCAGTCTCTAATATTATTACCTGTTCATTATATTCTTCATAGCACCAGTTTAGCAGGAAGCACTAAGAAATGTTGATACAAAGTGCTATTAGGATGGCATAATTATTGTAGCATATGTGATTACTCATCATAAGCTGTCACTAGACCACCGATTCGAAGACAAGAACTAAATGTATAAAATCAGTAGTACGAGTACATAGTTGCTTGGCTAATTTTATTGAATATCTACGTGTACGAGTACATATTTGGAAAAACTAAAGATTTATAATTTGATTTTACAACTATGTAAAACGTAAAGTACTTGGTTTAGCAGGAGACCGTCTATCAGATTAGAATTATTACTTTTGAACATTTTAATTAATTTTGGCTTATGAAATGTCATTTCTTGACTGGGTGTCTTTCTTCTATTGTACAAGTTCAATAGAGAAGTAGTTCTAGACTACAACTATACAATTAATCCCAGCCTCGTTTGCCGTTTTGCGCTCGTATACTTCTAGTTCTATCTACCCGTACGCCAAGTGATCGTAATACGAAGAAATGCGATCGAAATTCGTTGAGAATGGGATGTCTTGCAATAAAGTGTTTGAGGAAATCGTTAGTCAAAAGATGAAGACCTTCCTCGCAGATAATCATTTAATAACGAACCACCAATCTGGTTTTAGATTTAAGCACAACTGCACCACGGCCTTGTTGAAAATTACTGATGATATACATACGTTCTACTATTGGAGGAGATATGAGGTCACTTGTGATTTTTCTCGCCTTCTCAAAAGCATTTGATTTAGTAAGGCCATCAAATTCTTCTGTATAAATTAAGAAATTAATTTGCTTTTAATAGTCATTCGCGTCAACTTGTGGCATCATATCTTAAAAATCGGAACCAAGCTGTGTATCATGGTGACAAAAAATCGTTGAATGTGCAAGAAATTTCCGATGTTCCTCAAGGAACTGGCTTAGTGCCTCTTTCGTTTACATTGTTTATACATGATATTTATAAAATAATAATACACTGAGATTATCGTATTTATGCGGACGACTATTTTAATTCAGACCTTCACTCTAAAATTGTTTGGTTACAAAAAAAAAATGTTTTAAGTCTTAATTCATCCGAAACCAAGGCACTGTTGATAACAACCTGGAAATTTTGAAAAATCTAGGGTCTATTTCAACCAACATTTTAACTGGATCGATCACATAAACAATATTGTCTCTAATCAATATGACACTCTTAGGGGACTACGCCCAACAAAACACTACTTGCCCAGCAAGGTCGAGATGAGACTAATCAAACCTTTCGTTCTGCCTATCTTACTGTACGGATGTGGAGTCTTTCGAAGTTTAGATTTTGATCACATATCAGCTTTCACCAATCAAATTCCTGGATTTTCATTGGAGCCACTCTTGAGATATAGCACTGCTTTCTCATGACACAAGATTACTGCGAAACACCGAGTATAAAAGGCTGGGCATAGAAAACCAAGTTTAAGAATTCATGTTTTTTATAATCAATACTTCTGTTCTATTTCTAAACTTTATATCTTTTATCTTTCTGTAATTTGTTCTTCTATCTTTCTCGGTTTGTCTATATTAAAGTGAATTGTCAGTTTAAATTTTGGAAACGTTATACCTGTTCAATACACAAAGTTGTTATAACTTAAATATTGTGTGTACAGAGATGCTATGAATTAAATAAATAAATTAAATGAAACTAAAGTAAAATTCTCCTCTTGTTCTTTTAAGGTAGGATACAATAAAAAATCGAGCTCGATTTATGTATTTGTTGCAGATTCTGTGTCCTTCTTTCTCCACTCTTGTATACTCTGTATACAGACAGCGTGTTAGTAAACACCATGTTAAGCACATGTTTATCCTATTCCCAGAGTCCTTACCACATAATAAATTCCTATCTCAAAGAATGTAAATTGACTAGACGCTCTGCAATTGAAAGACTTTCCTTATAAACTATCCGACAAATTTTTTCAGGGCTTCATGAGAATACAATAGTAGTCCCACACTTGGGTTCATAGAAAGCAATTAAATTCGCAATTGTTTGGCATATAATCTGTTCCGCTCTTGTTAAGCGATTGCTGTTGATGCAACAACTCCATATTGAGCAAAAATTGATTAATTGACAAGTAATCATGAATAGATTAACACTAGGAGAACTATTTCCTGTCATACAAACTTAAGATATTTTGAAAAGCGGTCTTATATTAGCGAAACATGTAGAAAATTTCGTGATTTTTTGGTGCTCATAATCGACCAACTGAGCTCGCTATTCGTCGTGTGACGGATACCACAGCATACATTCTCTATGACGCAAAGTCAACAACGTGTCAACGTAACTTGCGATGTAGTCGCTGTTAGTGAGTCCCACGGAAGATTCGAAAGTCGAAGCCGATCACTGTGGAAAATGATCTTCACTTACACCCATATAGCTCTTGAACACTTTAAAGCCCACCCTTACTTTTCTCAAAAAACAGTGTTCAATGATGTCTCAAAGGGTGTGAAACAGGCAATATTATAATACTATTTCTAGAGTGAGACAAATACAGAAGAGACTCATGAGAGAACACCCACAGAAGTGCAATCGTTGGTGTGGTCTTCACGCTGGTGGCAGGGTCGGTCCTTATTTTTTCCAATATGAGCGCATAACAGTTTATGGTTAACGCTGTCGGACAAGGATCAGCAATTATTTCTTCGAAAATATGGACAATCTTTGGTTCCAGCATGATAGCACTACGTGCTATACTGCGCAAGAAGTCATTAACATGCAGAAAACTTTATTCAACGACAACATTGTGTGAAATGAGTCAGTGAATTGAGTACCGTGGTTGTCCAATTTAATGTCACTCAATTACTTCTGGAAGAGCTTTGTAAAGTTTTTGAACTGTGCTGCTGTGCAGATAACTATTCAAGCCCTAAATAGGACACAGGAAGTCATATGCCTGAGTTTTTTTTCGTCGTGTCGGGCTTTCCATTAAAGACTATACCCAAACTATTTGAAATATCGAAAAATCCTTTATTTCCCATTAAAGTATATCTCATACCATATTCATAATGGAACTCGAATTTATTCATATGTCTACCTCTAGCGCGCTTACAGCGATCGATTCGATCATTTCGGGCGATATTCCGGCAATTTCACGTTCAATATTGGCTCTGATCATGTCTAAAATCTTTGGCTTAGAAATTTCCGCCTGGATCACGCTACAGTGATTTGGAAGACAGAAGGAGAGTCTTAAATTTAGCTTATCTAAGAAAACACCGCCACCAACCGCGCCGTCGGTTTTAGATCCATCTGTGTAGAAGTGGATTAACTTGCCGTCCATGAAAGCATCTTCGTTCCAGAAGGTGTAATCGTTCAGGTTCAGGTTTGGTGTAATCGATGTTCTCTGTGGGAGTTTAGTCGCTTTAAGGCGAATATCTGCAGTTGTAGCTACTTGCCTTCTGAAAATATCAAGGGGTGTCAAATGAAACAGGATATCTAATGCCGCAGAGGGTGTAGACCGTAGGGCTGTTTTTCGGATTTTTCTTAGTTTACACCGCTGTGCGGCGTACGTTTGCTGCCACATCTTTTAGCAGAAGCCCCACCCAGTTTGGAGTTGATTATCCTGTTATTTTGCATAAGACTGATCAACTCCCCAAGTGAGTCATCTACCTGATTGCGCAGTCGTGATTGCGGATGTGTTGACGTTGTTAAAGGCACCCTCTATGTCCAGGAAAGCAACCATTGAGTACTCTCTATATTGTAGGGATGGTTCGATGTGGCTAGTCAGTGAATGCAGATCAGTTTCCACCGACTTTCCTTTGCAGTATACATGTTGAGTCATTGACAGAAGTCTTGGATCAATTTTAGCTCGTATATGGATATCAATCAGTCGTTCTAGAGTTTTCATACTTATAGGTGTGAGGTAATTTGGGACAACATGAGAACATTTTCCGGCTTTGGGAATGAAAACTACATTGACTTCTCTCCATGACAAGGTAATGTGGATCAGTTCTACACAGCTCCTCATGATATTTTCTAGTGTAGGCAGGGTAATATCTGAGGACCTTTGTAGCTCGGCAGGTATTATACTCGTACCATCCGGACCAGCAGATATATACGATATGCAGCGCCCAGAGCAGTTTGTCTCTTGTAATCAGACCATGAATTTTGGTCATGGTTGTAGTAGTCCTGTTTAGGTTTCTACTGGTCGCGAATTTAGAGCTACCTGGAAAGTGGGTGTCCAGTAGCAGGTTGAGTGATTTATCACTTGAGGTTGTCCAAGAGTCATCGGGTTTTTTTTTTCAAACAGCTAGGCATCATAGGATTTGTAGAGAGGATTTTTCTTAGCCGCGATGCTTCAGAGGTTTCTGTGATTTTGTTACAGAATGACCTCCAGGATTGTCGCTTTGCCTTTCTCAGTTCTTTTTTTGTATAATTTGAGGAATTCTTTGTATGAGTCCCAGTCAGTCACTTTTCGACACAATGTTGTTTGAGCGATGCCCAATTCCTGCAAATGGTATGGAATGGATTGATTTGGACCGCTGTCAACAATATTTTCAGCACTCCTTACATTTCTTTCTCCCACTGGCACTGGAACATTAAGTAGCGAAAATGTAGCCTCAAATTTTTGCATCGAATTACGAATTGCGAGTGGGATGGGGCGATTATGACGACTGAAAATTGGCGTTGGCGCTATTAAAGCTGAGGCCTCCGACTCCGAATTTTGGTAATAAAGTTAATTAAACGTTTTAATGATAGTTTACAAAAACAAAAAAAAATTTAGTTCTTAATAGAAAACTCTGTATAAGGATTCAAATTCAATTCCTGTCGTTATTACTTACAAAAAAAAAGTTTTATAATTCTTAAAAGGCCCCCTTTGCAATGTCACGACCTTCTTATTGCAGTTTATAGAATAATTTTAAAATTTAAGAGTTCCAGCAGCCAATTTTAATGTCAAGAAATCGCAAAATTAAAAAAAATAGAAGAAATTCTAATTTGATCCCATCTTGGTGCATTCGACTTCCACCACCTTCATTTACAAGCCTTAATCTTTTGTAATGGTTTCGGGTTTGATTAAGTGAGTAAAAGCTGGCGTTAAGGCAACAACAACAAAAATAGACACAACAAAAAATTGTATAAATAAAACCTGGATACTGGATTCCTTCTGGGATTACGGATACTTACTTTGTATGTGTTGAATTTTCTTATTCCAGTTTGCGTTGAAATAAACTCGTTTTGCTTAGTTTATATGTTTAAGATGAAATTCATAGAGACGAATCTTTGCTTGACTTCCAATGCTCAGGAATAAACTAAAAAATCGGAAACAAGTTTTTATATCAAATGTAGGTACATACATGGGCATGTATAATACATGGATATGTTTTGTTCGTAGGTACAAGCGTATGTAGGTATCTTTCAATAAAAACTACGAATACAAAAGCCATGCCAACAGAAGAATAATTTTAATTCAAAACGCGGATTGAGTGGAAGTACATACATATATACATAGATATATGAGCTAGGTTAGATGAGAAGTGTGATTATTACTGTTTAGATACTTTTTCCAAAGGAGGGAGCTTGAGAATAGCCCAGCAGCATTCAGTAAATGAAGAAGTTTTTTTTTTTTTTTTTTGAAATTGTTGCTATCGAATACTGATCGACCGGTTTTTCTTTCTTTTTCCAGTTCAAAGCGAAATTCAAGCCGATACATATCACATTCTGTCTTAGTTTATTTCTTGTTAAATTATTTTTTTTTAATTGTGAAGAATGTTTTATTTGTTACAAAAGAGTAGTCGAATGACTCTTTAAATTATGAAATCAAAACTACGGCTCTGTTGCATTTTGATTATGTTGCTCATTACCCTTGCAATTTTCATTCTCATGGATATAAAGTGTATGCGCATGTATGATACATACTCGTACGTGTGGCTGCAGCCATATAAATTTATGAATCATAACGACGGTGAGTAATGAGGATGAGTTGGAGCGCCCAATTGTTTATTTTGGTGTTTGCCTCTATTGGACATGTGGACATGTCGTATCGATAGGTTTGGATGTGCAATCTGTTTATGTTGACCTCGTTATTTTGTACCGTAGCTACTTCTTACAGTTTTTTATAGTTGAAATATACAAGCTTTTGCAAATGACTAATTGATGATATCGAAGAAATACGTCACGAGAAATATCGAAATATCGTTCACGAGGCTACTTAAGACTGAATACAAAATTATTCTTATTCCTACATTACACCTAACTTATTCTACCTTAATTAGGTCGACGCATATCAGGTGGCATTCTGTTGTCTGGCACGTTTGCACTATCATGAATTGTTCATAGGTGTTGAATGAACTGGGCATCCGGTTAGCTGTCTGTGGGGAACGAACTTTACATTGACCGTGGGAAGCTTTGATTGAGAAATATGCTGATGTTCCATTAACTTACACACATGTGAGGGAGGTGCAATTTGAAAAGGATTTTTGCCTTTTCTTTTCATGTTCACGATGTTCATATTCAAATGAACTTCTGAGAATCATTCAAATACCACATTCAACAATCAATCGTATACTGTCTGTTAATTGTTACGATGTTGTTTGTTTGGTAGCGTAGACTCGGTTTTTCAAGTAACCCCAGAGAAAAACTGACGTCCTATGCAACTTTGGGTTAAACCCCAAAAGTTATAATTTGAGTTAGAAGCAATGAATGAACCAAGGTCCTTATCTTCTGTTTAATGAACTCGAAATGACTCAAATCAACAATTTAAATAGCCATATGTTCGAGTTTGATATCAGAATGGCATGACAAAAATAAACTGCATCAAAATGCAATAAGCACCCACGAATTTAAAAAATTCCTATAAACGTACGTGCAACACAATAAACAAGGAGATACGTATTTGCCGCAATAATTGCTGCCATAATCTTATGAGGAAATCTCAATGTAATTTAAAACATGAGTGGAAAGTGATAAATAGCTTTCTTAAACGTCTATCCTTAATTATTTGTAGTGGTGATGGTTTCACTACTGATCCCATGGAAATTGCGAATGAATTCATTTAAGATTTAACAAAGCTGCTCTGTATCAAATTCAATTATATCATGCATCGTAGATAACTATATAAACAAGATTTTTGGACTATCTTGGGGAAATCAATTTTCTAGTCAGATGCAGTTTGGTTTTAGAACAGGTTTAGCTAGTTAAAATCGCTTTCGCGGAGTTATGAATATTTGGTTTGTTTCCTATCTTAAAGACAAAATACAACAAGTACAACTCGGGATGAATTTAAGTCTACCGGGGGCTCTTAAACTTGGTGTTCCTCAGGAGTCTGTCCTTGGACCTATCTTGTTCTTAATGTACATTAATTCCATTTGCTGATGATATAGCAATTGTATATGCCTCAGTCAACCTTTTTAACTTAGTAGCTGGTACCAATTATGATATTCATCTTCTAAGATTCTGGTTCACTGAATACAGGCAAAGTTTATGATTTTCACTCCAAGTTCAAAAAAATATTCTGATATTGATTTCATATTCCATGCACCTGACTGACGTAGGTACTTTTTGCATGTGTGCTCTGCTAATTGCAGTGAGACCACCTTTGACGCTAAATTCGATTGTTGTGACACTTGTTTTAAAGTGGACATTTTGGAGCACTTCAAATATATTGGAGTGAAAATTGGTTGCAAAATGCGATGGTCCATTTTAAAGCAATACTTTCTTTCCACCATTCGGTGTTTTTATCGTTTTGTTTCAGCAGTATTTTAAAAATAATTTATTTTGCTATTTCCCACTCAAAAGTATAGTATGACATAAGCTGTTGATCGTCCTGCAAAAGTGCGCCATGAGGAAAGTCTGCAAATCTGCACCCTATTAGCCTATTCTTCCGAACTTTTGAGAGTGCTGAAAATTCTTCCAGTGAGACACTTACTTTATTATAAGTTGTAGGAACTAGGAACATATGATACATTAACACTGTTCACACCACTGTAATTTGTTTAATAGACTTCCTGCAGAAATACGATCCATTAGAACTTTATAAAAATAGTAAGACGTTGGCTTCTTGAGTTGGATTATGAATTGACACATAAAAAGTTAATAATTCTCTTTTCAACGTATTTTTGAATTCGTTTTTACTTGCTGATTTTTTCAGTATTTATAAAAAGTAGCTGCCGCCAGAATTGATAACCATTCGGCTGCGATTTGTGGCATTTTCCATCACTCTTGCCAGAACTTCCGGTGATTGGTCCTCGCATTCTTCAAGAGTATTCTCTTTGTTGGCATAGACTCGTTACTTCAAAAAACCCCACAAAAAGATCAGTGAAAATCGCCAAAACGAGAGATTAGGTAACCCGAAAATGCAGCCCTCAGAATTTCGGTTGTGGCTCGTGCAGTATGCGCCGTTGCTTCATCCTGTTGGAACCACGTGCTTTCCAGTCCCAGTTCATCCAATTGAGGAAGGAGAAATTTGTTGAGCATGGATCTGTAAAGCTCGCCGTCCACAGTAGTCGTTTGGCCAGCGTCGTTTTCGTAAAAAATAAGGCTCGATGATGTGCAGTAACTTTGAGTGGGTGTAATGGCTCTTCGCGGATTTTCGATGACCCAGAAGTGATAATGTTGCTTATTCACATATCCACAGGGATGGAAATGGGCCTCGTCGCTCATGATGATTTTCTGGTTTGTCTGCACTTTGTAAGGGAACATCTTACAGTCTTTCACCAAAATTCTCTGTAAAGCCCGCCGATTGATGCCCAATTGCTTGGCACGTCGTCTGGTCGATACAACGGGGTTCTCTGCGAAATTTTCAACCACAGCTGCGATATTCTCAGCAGAAGGGCAGCTCCGGGGTCGGCCAGACCTGATGTCATCTCGTATTGCCCCATGCTCTTGTAGACGAGCGGCTAAACGTCATAGTGTTTGTCCAGTTGGTGTCGTACGACCGGGAAATCTGTGCCGAAATTCACGCTGCTCCAACACCACCGATGAATTATTTCGCAAAAAAAATCGCAACAATTATTCCACGTTCTTTAGGAGAATATACACGATTGACGTGTATTTTACATCTGTTTACTTCACAAATGTTAAAGTAGAATTGACATTTGACGCCATTTGCAAAAATTATAGCATCTTCCGATAGGGTGATGACTTTTGCGCCACCTAGTATGATACTTACATATTTTTTTAAAATATTCACCCCACAATAATACTGTTATTCAAATATCATATCTAATGCCACTATTGTATTGTTATTGTAAAATAATAAATATAATGAATGAATAGAAATAGAATGACACAAAATCTTAAAAATTTGATGTCTCAACAGTATCAAAATGGAAACGCAACGCGTTTTTTTGAGCATACTGTGGAAACTAAGCCGAGCAATTTCAGCCCAATAAAATTGTGTAACATCGCACATTATCTATCGCTACCAAGATAATATATTGTCCAATTATCTCACAAACAGTCACTCTACGAGTATCAGGATGAAAAGGTCGTTGTCGAATTGGTCATATGCTCTCCACTTCCTGCTGTTCGGTTTGCTTACAGCTCAACTCAAACTGATCAGTTTTTGAAAAGAAAAATCAGGACCATCTCTATTCAGTTGGTAAATGTTGCACTCCAGTCCCGTCCTCGCTGGTGGTCATTTTCCTGAAGTTATTAAATTATTCGAATTTTGTACGGAAAGAAATCTAGTTAACGATGTATAATTTTCTACCTAGATGTTGGAGAAATCACAATTTATTGAGCATGACGACGAATCGAATGTTCCAAACTTTCACTCACAGTCTCGCTCACTGCATTGATGTATGCTATACCAAGCTTCGTTAATTACTAACTGTGTAAAGGTACTTAAAATTGTTTTACAAGCACCCCGCGTCGACCAAAAATGCTGTGTTGTCACAATTGATGAATCGTTTCGACAAAATGTTTTAATCACTCAGGCGAACGCGTTTTTGTATCGTCAAACTTTCTGTGATAAAAAAGAATTGGGAGGTGAATACTACCGCCAACTTTCACATGATAAAACAACCTTTGTCAGAAATGGTGCCAATATCAAATCGACCGATGTCTTTAAGATCAGTATGTATTTCTCCCACGTACCTGCATTGCTAATATGCTGCCCATGAGGTTATTAAGGTTATTATTTCTAAGGTCTGTAAATTTAGCGACAGACCTTACAAATATTCTAGAGGCTGCTCCTTTTTTTGGATCACCTCGTGGATTAGGCCAAAAGTTTGCTTATGTTTTTGCATTTGAGTGATTTAGTTGTTTTTCTTTCGGCTGCTTTTTCAGAGCTCGGCTGGAACTTTTTGGACACTATTTTTTCCTACCACTTTTGATGAGTTTGGTAAAACCAGCTGACTTCGGCGTCATTTTTCCATTCCTACTTATCGTACATTCTTCAATATTGCGAAGCCTGTGTTAAATCTGAAAGCACATCTATTCGTATCTTATAAAGGGTTTTCCAATAGGGACTTGACAACTTTGAATTTAATTTGTGAACGCACTCTTTCACTAATCATCAAACTGTCACTGTCAATTTATTCAGTAAACTCAACATTTTCATCATGGTAAAGTACACGAACGAGCAACATCTGCAAATTATAAAAATTTTCTACCGAAGTTCGGAGTCGGTGACTGCAACTTTAAGAGCGTTAACTCCAATTTTCGGTCGTAATTCTCGCCCTAATAGACAGGCAATAACAAGTTTAGTGCAAAAATTTGAGTCTATCTACATATTCGTGGTGTGATGTTGCCGTGTCAGTGAGACAACGGGTTGGTCGAACTGTCGAAAATATCGCTGCCGTCCGTAGCAAACGATCCAAATCAGTCAATTCCACGGCGTTCTCAAGAATTGGGCATCGCTCAGACCACATTATGGCGTATTTTGCGTAAGGATCTTGGTTTACACCCATACAAGATCAAGCTCTAGAAGATGCGCCAAGATAATGAATTTCATCGCAAAATCATCTTCAGTGACGAAGCCCATTTTTGGCTCAATGGGTTCGTCAATAAGCAAAATATGCGTTCTTGGTCGGGTGAAACTCCACATGTGCTTCATGAATCACCATTTCATCCAAAAAAATAACTGTTTGGTGCGGTTTGCATGCCGGTGGCGTTATTGGGCCACATTTTTTCGTCGACGATAACGATCGTCACGTTACTGTGAATGGTTAGCGTTATTGCGCCATGATCACCGATTATTTTTGGCCCGAATTGGAAGATATGGCCTTAGACGACATGTGGTTTCAAAAGGATGATGCCACAAGCCACACAGCACACGCTACAATCGATTTATTGAAGAGTAAGTATGGTGAGCGTGTTATCTCAAGAAATGGACCAGTCAATTGGCTGCCTCGTTCGTGCGATTTAACGCCGTTTGACTATTTTCTGTGGGTTGCGTTAAGTCATTGGTTTATGCCAACACGCCGACGACGTTGGAAGAGCTCAGAGCCAACATTGAACGCGAAATGGCGGCCGTTTCGGCCGAAATGTGTGGCCGAGTCGTTGAAAATTGGGTCCAACGAATCGACCGCTGGAAACGTGCCCGCGGTGGCCATATGAACGAAGTCGAGTTCCATTTATAAATGTTTTGATTGTACTTCAAGCCGATAATAAAGTTTTTGAAATATCTCAAATGGTTTGCGTTTTATTTAAAAAAAAAAGTTGTCAAGTCCTTATTGGAAAACCCTATATAACAAACCTATAAGTTTTAGCGAAATTTTTCTGTCACAAAATTCTGCAGTGTTTCCGCTCCATTTATAACGGTTCACACAAATTCGATGTGCGATATCGTCATTGTACTCGTAATTTCCTTGATGGCTTATGTCCGAATCTTATTTAAAAGTTTTCGCATTTCCTTATCTTCTAGCATCTTTATCCAATTATTCAGAGTTGGCTGAAAGGATGATGTTGAATGTGGTATTTCAACAGACAACTTTAAACGATACTAAAAAGCAACGGACTTTGTAGACTGCCTTGGTGTACTTGGTGTATCATTCTCATAAACATTTGGTTCCTATACGACTATATCCTATGCCTTTTCTAAATCCATGCATGTTTTTCTTTTTCCGTCATTATCCGAAAACTTTGAATCGCTTTATATGTATTATATGCCGATCTGCCTCCCACAAAGCCTTGACTGCTATGGTGTTGACGACTTTCTACAACTCTCTTGCATATTTTCATAGAAAAGGGCATTCGTTTCACCGATCGGTAGTTGTTACAATTTCTCGTGTCGCCTTTGCCTTTATACAGTGGGACTGGAACGCTATCTTCACTGGTTAGGTATCTGATCTGGAGCCATTTAAATCCAAGATTTCCGATTATGGCCTATACTCTAGAAGGTATGTGATCCGGCCTGACTCCACAACTCGGGTTCATTCGTTTTACTTCTCTATTAACCCATTTGCCCGAATTTTTACGTTGCACTTCTTCTTTTATTTGTTGCCGGCTTAAGGTATCTCCATTCCTATTCTCGATAAAAAGTCTCTACTTGTTCCCCTCTTTCGTAACGTTCATAGACAAGTGCCTTTTTCGGCTAGTCGTTCCACTAACTATTTATGTGGAGTTAGTCTTTTGAAACATCAAGCAGAGTCTTTTGTTCAGGAAGTTTTAGGTCAGCAAAGCTCCCATACAGCTGTGAGTTATGTATATACATATTGCTCTCTTAACAAACAATTTCGAAAAAGCTTTTGGAATCGTTGTCATGTCTGGAAGGTTGTCATGCACTCTTTTGCCGTTGGCAAGATAGAAAAAGAAGTATTTGAAGAAGTACGAGTATCTTTATGCCCCAACTGTCTGAATAAACAGATTTTTGTTTTATAATTCTGCAATTTCGAGTATGTTGCGGATTATATATACATTTGTTCCTGGTAGATCGATAATAAACTACTGGCCCAAGTGCAGTATGCTGAGTTTTTGTTTTCAAATGAAACGGCCCAGTGCTGCAGCTTCCCGCATATTTCCCGTATATATTTGCTTAGTCTGCAAAATTCGATATTACGCGCTTACCCTAAAAATGACTGAAAGTTTCTAAAAATTCCTACTACGAGTATAACTCAATTGTAAACAAAACTGTTACTTATTAAACGGCTTACGTTGAGTTGATGTCATTTTTACGATATTCGGAAGGATTTCACTTCAATAAAATTTAAGGATATTTACTGGCACCATAAAAGCATCACTTTATAACTTTGCGTGCTACTTTTCAAACGAGCCAAGTGAATTTGTTATGTCCCACCAATCCTTCAATCATTTGTTTAGAACACCCCCAATTTACGCCTATTCTCGTACACACACGCTTTCGCTAATCCTTATTTAGTAATAAAATTTTTCACTCAAGGACAGTGTGCACTAATTAAAGCTAATTTCACTTTATGTTAGTGAATATTTACATACATACTCGTACATAAATGAGTATTATTTTTTATTAATCGTAATAAAACATGCAATCCAACATTCTCGTTACTCGTTACTCGTTACATATCTACGCGGGTTTTTATTTGCATTATTATTATTTTTTTTGTTTTGTTTTTTATTTCAATAAGCCGAGGATGGCTATATCATTTTATATTTTTGTTTTGGCATAGCGTGAAAACCTATGGCACAAAAAGTTGTATCGTCCTTTTGCCAAGGGCTTCTTTTCCAAAGTTATAAATTTGAATAATCCAAATTCCTTGATATCGTCGCAGTAAGTTTATGCGTGTTTTTGTTTGACTATGAGTATGTGAGTATGACAGATACATTTACGACACGTATACACACATCTGTATGTATATGGCTGTAAATATTTAGGAAATTTACCCCGGAGAAGTTAATAATAAAATTGTATCCCAATGCGTGATAGTGAACTTCTTATTTTGGCAATAAAATTTATTACAAGCACCTTAAGCAAACACAAGCAAATGGGAAACCGCTCGCAAATTCATGAGATGCATGGTCGGTTTAATGTTTTCTTATTATTATAGTAATTTATATTTATATGTACATATTTGTTTTTTTAAACAGGAAATGCCTATCAACTGACTCATTTATCAAAGCGTTAAATTGATTTTACCAGAAGAGAAAGAGCAAAACTCGTCGTTTAGGTTAAACAATTATTTCTGCTCCTATTGTCGGGGGAATACTTACGAATATTCGTTGGAAATACCCAACCAATTATTACTACGGTTCGGCGCCACACTTATCTCGATTTCGAAGAGAAGAAAAAAATACATTCTAAGGCAACTGCATCTTGAGGAAAATATTTTTTTTTCATAACATTATAGTTTATTACGTCATTTTTAGTCGAAGCGGATTTTTTTATCGCATTTGTAATGAACTTGAGTTACATAAAACATTAAAATCGCTTCTAGTGATAATAAAGTGAACTGCAGACCGTACAGGGTGTGAAACTCTCTTGCATTATCTAAACATGAGGGCAACAAGGAAAAGTTCATGCACTCATCAAGAACGATCTACAATACATGCTCATACTTGTGTGCATGCATATTCCTATGTGTTTCATGTAAAAATGTAAAAATAGCGGCTGAAGAGGAGTATGAGCCTTGAGGAGGGCTAGTCCATTAAATTCCATGTGTGCTTGTTCTGAGAAAAGAGAGTGATTACTTCAGCAATATTATCCAAACAGTTTTATCACCCATTACATCATCACTCAGTACCTTATAAAAGTACTCCGTAGATGAAGGTACCATTCAGGATGAATCTGTGCTCGATCAACCAGCCGCTCCAACTAGCTTGATCCCCTTTGCTATTTGTGCTTTTAAATTTGGTTAATATCTGGTCCCATTTAAGCGTCCCCATCTGAGACCAGATGTGCATTGACTGCCTTTTGCCTTCCTCTTAGAACTAAAGACTTGCTGTCCGTTTGCACTACTTGCCTAACCATCTTTCACAGCAAATACACAGTTTTTCCGCAGAGTAATTGTATAACAGATGTTCGATGTTTTTTTAAATCATTGTTGATCTTAAATATTCAGAACAACTTCATCAATTGTTTGACTGCAGGACCTTGCCCATAGGTACCTACATCACATCAGAATATTTCCAAATACTCGTGTACGAGTATGTACGGATTCACATATTTGATAAAATTGTTCAGCACATTTTCGCAAATCTACGGCTCTATAGTATTTCATTGTTAACAGCACGTGTTTCAAGTGTTCACATTGGCGTAAACCATCTTTGTCACATGACCTGAAAGAACAATGGTGTGGCGCCGTCTTGTTAAAAATAAACATCGGCACGCACATACCATTAAATTCCGGCCATACAAATTCATTGACTATGGTTCGATAGTAGCGTAATCCACTATGGTAACAGCCAGCTCCGGTTCATTTTCTACGAAACAAGGGTAATTGATGCCTCTTAACCAGAAGCTGCACATTACAATGATACGTTGTGGATAGAGAGGCTTCTTGACAATCATTCTTGGATTTTCTAAACCCCAAATGCGACAATTCTGCTTATCAAGTAAGCATTGACGATGGAAATTCCATGCCAATTGGCAAAATGCGACGCTGATGGGTTAATTATCAGTTTCAATTAACGCTTATAGGCTTTATGACAAGTCTTTATACAAAAATCAGAAGAGTGCTGTTTGCGATATGCCAAATTCCTCAAATCGACATGAAAAACCTGGACATGCCTAGGTGATGCTACATTTCACGATGTATCTGGGCCTCAACTAACAAGTCTCTCCAGTTAGCTCGATTCTTAACCAACTGCCTCCAGTTGCACACTCCAAGTGAGTTGAGGTTTTCTTTTACTTGCGCGCGGCCCCTGAGGCGAGGTCATTTTCTACTATTTTAGATTCGAAGACTCTGCTGGACGTATAATGCTGTTACTTCATTCCACATATCCTAGTCATCCAAGGCTGATGCGCAGTTTTCTAACTACATCGATATTACTGTACTGCTCATACAGTTCGCCGTTGAATCTTCTATTCCAAAGCCGATCAAAACAAACGGGACCGAATATCTTATTACGAAGAATTTTTCTTTCGAAACAATCGAGATATCTACATTCACTTTCGATAGAGTCCATGTTTCAACGCCATAAAGAATGACGGGGATGATCAAGGACTTACAGAAGTCTCTTTAGTTCTTCGACCTTAATATTATATTCTGTTGCCATTTTAGCCCAAAGAAACTGCGATTAACAAGAGTGATTCTTCGTTTTATTTCTTATAAGGTGTTGTTTGCAGAATTGATAGCAGAGCTAAGGGAGACAAAGACCCTTACTACCGCAAAGCTGTATCTGTCGACTATGTCATTATGTCCAATTCGTCGATTGTGTTCCTTCTTGTTGATGGCAAATACTTGTCTTTGTCCTCGTTGACAGTCCGCTGAGTTTTGCCAATTACTTGAATAACTCCGGCAAGATTTTGCCTCCCGTGTTGGGTTGTGAATTTCGAACAATTCGTTTTAGTATGACATTAAAGAAGTCACATGACAGCGCGTCACCTACTATAAAAGCTTTTTTGACATTTTAAACTATTTTTGGCTAGGTCATTGCCAAACTTGACGGACCAATGAGCGCTCTCTATCGTTATTCTGCATAGACCGACGAGTTTGACAGGCATACGAAAACTAGACATCGCTCTGTATAGCACGTCTCTATAGAGGTTTTCATACATAAGTGATTCTTGCTATTGAAAATTTTCTACCTTCTCATTTTCTATCTTCTCGTAGTACTTCATCTTTATTGTTGCAAATGGGAATCCGAAATACCAGTTTTCCAACATGTTTCTGACACTATCGCACGAATAGCTCGGTCAATATTCGTTTTAAGGGCTTAAATCGTTTCTGGATTGTCGGAATAACATCGATCTTTAAGGGCACCTCATAAAAAAAGTCGCGGCTCCGAGGCAGCCAATTAACATCGCCCAGGCGGGTGATAACATGATTACCGAACCTAGCGCACAAAAGATCGATTGTTTAATGGACTGTGTAGCATTGGGTATGCTACTGAAACCAAAGATTGTCCAAGTCCATGTCTTCAATTTCAGCCCACAAAAATTCGGTAATCATGGCTCCGTAGCCATGACTAAGATAGTATTTCCAGCAGCATTTTCGAAATAAAATGGGCCAATGATGCCACCACTCCAAAATCCACACCAAACTGCCACTCTCTGTAGATGCATTGACTTCTCGATAATCACGTGTAGGTTTTCCAATCCCCAGATGCGGCAATTTTATTTGTTAACATAGCCGCCGAGATCAAAATGCGCCTCGTCAGAAAAAAATGATTTTTCAGCCAAATTTGACGTCCAATTCGAGCATTGAGGCCAAAGTAAGGCCGAAACTGAGGAGCGACAACGAAGCGTATGGTCGATTGCTTTCAATTGATAAGTCAATTGGACTTTTTAAAGGAATTATCCGAGATCTTTGTGCGTGAAATGTTGAGTTGTTGACATCGATGGCGAATCGATGTTCCTGGATTGAGTCGAACACTCTCGGCCACAGCAGCCACATTATCATCGATACGTACCGTGCTACGACGAGGAACTTGAGTGTTGTCTGTAGGCAAGCCAATCTCACGAAGTTTTTGCACAAACTTGCGCACAGCAGATTGGTGATTTATTTCGGCAACACAGCACTCAATTTTGAGATAAGTTTACAGTATTTCCCAACGTTGTTCAAGGGTAATGCGATTCATTTCGTTCTGTGGAGGTATGATACTGACTGAAAGTCAAGATTTCGATGGGGAAACAACTGACAGTGCCAAAATCTGGGAATTATGAAACGCTAAGTCAAAGTGATCATTTTGCGATGAGGAAATTGGGTGCTTGATATAGTGACATTTTGTTCCGCCATAAAGCCAATAAACCACTATCCGTTGCGAAAGATGGTGCTCTATAGGCTATGTCTGCCTATTGCCGGACCTTGTTTAAACGCCTTGTCGAGGAGCTCGTAGCGAATTTAGCCTTGATGGGTATTGGCATATGATATTCGCTCAGGTATCGGAAGCCCAAGACTTATTGCCTAACTTATTGCCGCGCATGACAAATCGGCACGCGAATGAACGATTTTTCTGTTCCCCTATAGTAATCACCATGGCAGATGTCATGATTTTTGATTCTCCTTTTTCTTTGCCAATCAAATGGCATTTCTTAGATGACGGTGACCAAGATAGCAATCAAGTGCCTTGGCTAATTGTTCGGCTACACTTGGCCGGATATTCCACGAGAAGATCCGAAGGTCATTGTCTTCAATAGTCAGGTCGTCTGTATCAGAGGCTATTTGTTGTTTTGGATGTTTTTTTTTTGGCAGAGAAGTTACCCCTACGCACACTTTGAGGTGCATAAGCAATATTCACACTAGTTTTTGCGCGACGGATACGATTTCGGTCATTGACTGGTCACAATAACTCATATTTTTGAATAGAATGAACGCGGAGCTTTTTATTGCTTCTCGAACTATTTCGATGAAATTTTCGTCACATTTTAGTGAATTTCAAAGATATCAATGCATTGGAGAAGCCTCTATTTCTGTCAATATTGCTATCCTTCCTTAATTTTTGACAAGTGAATGGAAATTTTGCTTTGCCGTCGTCCATGTTGAATGATTCACTCACCTGATGCCAGGAAAGCTTCGTCCATATTTTTAGCACTTACTGTTACTCTATCCTTAGGTACATACATGTATATGTAGAAGTCTATACGTCCTTGGCCAGTTCAGTTCATCTTTTAGAAGAACTTGCGCAAAATATTCCTGTAGTAGCACCTCTTTATGTCTTTTGTTTGCTTGCCTAACTTTCATATGTATTTTTGTAGAAGCTAAGCTGATGATCTTTTCACCTTCTCTGCTACTACTCGTAGTCCTAAAAGAATGACAAGTGCCTTAGAAATAAGCCAGAGAAAAGAAAAAAACATGTTTGCTAAGTGATTTTGGTTTTTTAAATAGCGTTTTTGTTTTGTGTTAACTTAAAAACCAAGGATATTAAAAACTTTTTCAATACTTAATGCGCTCGTAATTTATTAATTTTTTAATCCACTTCTAAATGCGTAAAGTAATAAAAGAAAAACACTATTTCAGAGTTGGCTTTGTTTTCGTCTGTGTTTCTGGTGTTTTGAAATCATTAACCACAAACCCTTCGTTTCATTCTTGTCAAAATTTGTTTGTCATCATATTTTCATCTTTATGCGACATGTTTATTGCAGTAGTCAGACCGATGTTCATGATTGGGAGGATTATGATAAACTTTCTGGGATATTTTCAACACAGTGCGTGTTAACATCATTACGAGTCACCAACATTAGATTAGGAAACATTAAAATCACAAAAAAGCAACACATTAATTACGAGTATGTCTTTTTTTTTTAGGAAGAATGTTGTTGCATTAGGATGAAGGATTTTTAATTTTTCTTTCATGCTTGTAGACAGTGTAAGTTGGTTTTTGGATTTTGAAAATTTATGCAACAATTGGGTGAAAACGGCCGAACTGCTTTTATTATTTTTAGACTTGGAATGGGAAAGTTTTCATTAAACATTACTAATGTGGCGATGCAAGATCTTCAATTATTAAAAGCCTTTGAAAATGAAGTTTACTATTTATGGGCGATCATTGTGTCTCGAGGTGCGCACTCGAAGCTTCCAATGGTGTTCTCCACATATGGTGAGGTCATCCTCTATTGCGACAACTCGGGTAGGGATCGAAGACTCTTCGAGGCTATGGGCTAACATGCATTCGCTCTACATCTACTAGCCATGTGAGGCGTTTGCTTCCTGTTTCCTGACCAGGTCGATATTGGTGTACAGTTCTTAGAGTCGGCTGCTATGTCTCTTCCTCAAAACGCCGTTAATGCAAATTGTACAAAAACTTACTGAAAGTACGTATCTTACAACCAAAAGCTCCAATGATATCTTCGTCTGCTTTCCCTAATGTCCATATAGATCTGTGGGTTAATAAGGGTCTATGGAGTATGTGGAGTTTGCTTAGTGTTTCTTGATAAGGCCTTCTTACTCATTTTAAACTATTTTGGATTCTGATGATGTGGTACCATTTTTGGTGCAAAAGCGCAGGGGAAGTAGACACAATCTCTAAATACCATTCGCCGTTGTTGTGCGTCCCTTAGATGGTTTTGTCCTCATTCCCACTTAAACCCGTATTTGCTGATTCCCTTTCCATATTCGCAAGCGCTTCAGCGAGAGCTTGCTGAGTTCTGAAAACGTTATCAATCTCATCAGCGTCACAGTGCTGACAGTTAGTTTTCACAATTTTCCGAAGTATGATATCAAAGAAGTCACATGACATCGCATCACTTTTTGTAAATCCATTTTTCACATCAAAAGTTTCGGTGAGACTGCTTAAGAGCTTTATGGCGACGCAAGCGTTCCCCAACTTTCTGTACAATCTGACGAACCTAGGCTAGATGCCAAAACTCCATAAAGGTCGTCCCTATAGAGGCCTAAAACCCAACTGATAGTGCCAATCAATCTGTTGTCAAATGGTTTCAGCTTTAATGGCACAGTCCAGAGCGTCTCCATTCTTGTGGATCGAGTGTGCTGAAGCCCCATTTTTCAAGCATATTTTCCCCCGAACAAATCTTGGAAAAGAGTTAGTTTATGCGCTTTACTTAGATATCACCCATTCCTTAACCGGTCCGGGGGGACATTCAGCCACCATGTTATACTTAAGTTTAGATATTGTTGTCTTTACTAGATTTTGATCGGGTGGAGGAAACCTGAATCTCTTTACCCAAGTGAAATGGTTCTTTCTCCCTGACATGACGGCTCAGTTTGGGTAGTCCCAGTCTTCAGAGGTGGTTTTTTCATATCTTCAGGACCAACCGTAACTCTTCTATTACATTTCTTTGCTCATCTCTACAGGTTTCCGTGTGTTGTAGTCGGCTGGACACATTCTCTTTATCTTAACAACTTGATAAGACGTTAATAGTCCTCCCAAATAATTTCATGTTAGTCAATGTAAGATGAAGGCCCGTGTAAATTACTGCTAGATGCCCGCAGTGCTTATTTCGATGGTCTAGACTTTCTTATTATAAAGGGTTTTCCAATAGAGACTTGACAACTTTGAATTTAATTTGTGAACGCACTCTTTCACTAATCATCAAACTGTCACTGTCAATTTATTCAGTAAACTCAACATTTTCATCGTGGTAAAGTACACGAACGAGCATCATCTGCAAATTATAAAAATTTTCTACCGAAGTTCGGAGTCGGTGACTGAAACTTTAAGAGCGCTAACTCCAATTTTCGGTCGTAATTCTCGCCCTAGTAGACAGGCAATAACAAGTTTAGTGGAAAAATTTGAGTCTACATATTCGTTGTGTGCTGTTGCCGTGACAATGAGACAACGGGTTGGTCGAAGTGTCGAAAATATCGCTGCCGTTCAGGCGTCCGTAGCAAACGATCCAAATCAGTCAATTCCACGGCGTTCTCAAGAATTGGGCATCGCTCAGACCACATTATGGCGTATTTTGCGTAAGGATCTTGGTTTACACCCATACAAGATCAAGCTAGAGAAGATGCGCCAAGATGATGAATTTCATCGCAAAATCATCTTCAGTGACGAAGCTCATTTTTGGCTCAATGGGTTCGTCAATAAGCAAAATATGCGTTATTGGTCGGCTGAAAATCCACATGTGCTTCATGAATCACCACTTCATCCACAAAAAATGACTGTTTGGTGCGGTTTGCATGCCGGCGGCGTTATTGGGCCATATTTTTTCGTTGACGATAACGATCGTCACGTTACTGTGAATGGTCAGCGTTATCGCGCCATGATCACCGATTATTTTTGGCCCGAATTGGAAGATATGGCCTTAGACGACATGTGGTTTCAAAAGGATGATGCCACAAGCCACACAGCACACGCTACAATCGATTTATTGAAGAGTAAGTAAGCGTATTATCTCAAGAAATGGACCAGTCGATTGGCCCCCTCGTTCGTGCGATTTAACGCCGCTTGACTATTTTCTGTGGGGCTACGTTAAGTCATTGGTTTATGCCAACACTCCGACGACGTTGGAAGAGCTCAGAGCCAACATTGAACCCGAAATAGCGGCCATTTCGGCCGAAATGTGTGGCCGAGTCGTTGAAAATTGGGTCCAACGAATTGACTGCTGCAAACGTACCCGCGGTGGCCATATGAACGAAGTCGAATTCCATTCATAAATGTTTGGATTGTTCTTCAAGCCGATAATAAAGTTTTTAAAATATCTCAAATGGTTTGCGTTTTATTTAAAAAAAAAGTTGTCAAGTCCTTATTGGAAAACCCCATATTTTCAAGGGCCTACTTTGGAATAATGAAAATATAACCCTTTACGTATAGGCAGCTAATTCGCTTTTCATTGAATTTTAATAAGTAACAATTCTCTATCAGCCGCAAATATTCTCCTTTACCCGTTTGATGTCTAAGCCTAAGTCATTCCCAAGTTAGAGGGATCCTCTACTCTAACAATTGCCGACACTCGATACAATAGTCTATCGAATCTAACCTATCGATAGCAGGCAGTCTTCTTCTTTGAACTAAACATATAGAGCCGTATCGAAAATTCAATTTGTTGACTTGGGGCTTGCATTGAAAAAGGTGTGTATTATAGATCCTGCAAATCTGGAATCCGTGGAATAAGCATTAAATAGCACGTAATTGCGTCATTACCCACTGTCTCTAGTAGTGGTATGTAGTAATAGGAGAAACTCGCTCCACTTGACATTGATATCACGAACTCTTTGTTAACAAAAAAAAAATGCTATTTGGTACAAAACGCATTTGAATATAGATGACTTTACCCAGACAATACTCGTGTATACCGTCTGACAATGACACCCAAATTTCGGCCGCTTCGAAAACATGCATCGTAATTCACTCGTAGTCGATGAAGGAATGTAGTTACATCTTTACGTGACAACGTCTTTAAATGTGAAAATCCCTCAATATTTTCCAAAGTTTGTTGCTTTATTGGAAAAAAGTAAACTCTTCGAATAGTTTTGGAATGCTCGTTTAATTGCATTCAAATGTCTGTTTCGACTGCCTTTAGAGTAGCCCATCCTGTCAAATCATTTTCACAATACATTTCCGAACGTCTAATGACTGCTTTACGCGAATAACTCAACTAATATTGTGTTCAAGTATGTATGTGAATTGTTTCTGGCTTCTCAGCACACCAATCTTGTGCAAACTGCAAGTAACGTGTAATTTAAAAGAAAACCAACAAAAGATCCACAATTTACGCACGTTTTTCTTACCAACGGCATATGCATACGCAATCCTGATTGCCCTGAACTATATTGTGAAGAGCAGGTGGTAGGGACTAGTGTCTGTGTTCTTACCGACACCCTTATGAATGATGGACTGAGTCTTGTCTGGGTTTCAAGGTTTTTCATAACGACAGCTGTGGATGGAATGACTTTTCAAGATGCAGAGTTCTTCACGGTGCTTACATTTAAAAACCATCGACTCGACATGGTGTTCAAATGAAAATATCTCCTTTGATGGGATTAATTAATTTGACATTCTGCATAACTGCATCTAAACTTGGTATGTGCTCAAAATTAAGATCGACAGTGACAATTGCTATCGATGAAATTCAAAAAAAAGAAAAAAAACATTTCTGATGCTGCATACTCAACTCGAAGTTCTATGCGTATTCATTTAAATCCTGAGTAAAATCTTAATAGAGCAGCAATCTATTTCAATTGCTGACAAAGTGACAATTAACGAGTTTCATTCACTTCTGATTGAACCATTTATGGAGATTTTGTCTTACGATCCATCAAAAAAGCCACCCACAGGAAATAGTCAGTTCTCAAGTAACTGACAGTCAAAAAAAAAAAAAAAACATTATTTCGTATCTATAAGTAGGAACACATCCATATATACATATATATATATATATATATATTTGCACACATATGTATATACGAACGCTCATTAGAGAGTTTCTAGACCCAGCTGTGGCGGCTATTGCCATTGGTATCCGTCCGTACCATCTCACAACCGAAATCAGTCGGCGTAAAATGACAGCATTAATCACACATTCAGATTATATCTCTGTCGCATTTGACAAATTTCTCTTGACTCATTGATGATGTTTATCCTTTCGGTACAATTGTGTAGTAGTTTTTGTGTAAAAGGATTTTGTTGACCCGTCCGAAAATTCAAAATTACACCGCTACGTGCGTCTAGGGAATTAACATTTTCAAACACACAAATATGAACCCTGCAACCGCCACGAAGTAGAATAACCAAAATGAGTTATGTTATTGTCACAGTCGTACCTTTTCCCCGTTTGTATCTGATCCGTCCAACACTTGGGACGTACTCGTACGTATAAAAAGCTGCGGGACAACATAACAGAGCTAAGGGGAGAATGTAGTCGCATCTAAAGCGGATAACCACTTGACATTTATTTGGATTAAAACACCATCTGTCGGTTTGTCTGCTTTAATTTCTGTGCTCCTGGCTGTTGTAATGTTCAGTTGTTTTGTTGTTGGATAGCCCGAATACATCTTTCGTCGTATTCCTATACATATGTATTTGGCACCTTCTGCGGATGTGAGTAGCACAGAAATTTCAAAATAAAAGATAAAATGCTCACAATCGAAATGTCAAGAAAGGTATGAATTCAAGTATCCATTTCGTTTGTAAATGGCCTTCGGCCATTGCCTACTTCTGGAGGATAGAATGAAGAAAATTTCGAATGTCACGAGTAATCGTGGTGGCAAAATAAAAATATATCTTGCAGGTGTTGTGGGGCTTTAAGGCGACACCAGATTGTTTCTAGAGTGAAATTGTTGTTTTGTTGAACTTCATAAATGTCATCCTCCATTTACACGTAATTAAAAAGCATTCAATTATTCACTCTAAAATTGTTTTCACATCTTTATTTTAGGGAATAATGTTTGTACCTAGCAGCTACCTTTTCTTTTTTGGTCACTTGTCTTCTGGAAAAGATTACAGCCATTACGTGTAATTTATTTGTTTTTTTTTTGTATACCATACATCAACGTTGTTCGGAAATCAACAAAAAAAAAAAAGCATTTCGGTGAAAGCGATGTCGTTTTCTCCGCATGGGCTCTAAATGATTTCCCTGGAGCTAGGGTTTATCTCAGTGTAGATCAAAAACGGGCACTACAATTAATATTGTTTATTATCACTGATCTAACTCAACGTTGAAATTGTCCATTTTGAACACGTCCACATTTTATATCAACTCAAAAATGATTCAAGTGAAAAGAGCAACGACCTTAACAAAAATGCTGAATTGGAACTTTGTTTCGTACATATGTGTACGAGTACAATAGAATCAAACAATCTGGCAACTTCTTTTCAGACAGATATCGTAACTATGGCAGAGACGCCCTATAAATACTCGTACTCGTATTTTTTATCAGAGCGTGTTGAAAATAGAACAAAAGATATTAAATTCAGTCCTGAATGTACTGCACACATCTTATCTAAAGTGAAAAAATGTAAGAATACCTTTGGAAATATGTGGAGGCAGTATGTTGATTGAAATCAAACGTTGTTATTTTACTGGAATTGTCCTATAGTTTTGGATGAAATTCCAGATAAGAAGTCTGCTCTATTCTGCTTGTGATAACCACCTACGTCGAGTTTCAACTTTCCTGCTGCAACCATATTTTTTTATTTATGAGTAGCACACCTTCCGAGAATTAAGAGAGGTGCCGGTATGCGTTGGTCTTGAATGTCTGTAGGCTATAATGACTGGGAAATACATAGTTCGGCAACCCATTTCATAAGCGAGTTCCACGAGTTATATTAGGAAAGAATCACGATACTTTAGAAATGCCCGAAATTAGGTTTCTAGATTACATCTTGAGGCTTGAAAGTAACCTGACGAGCCCTCATTAACAGACGAGTGTGGACGACTGTTACGACTTACGTATGAATGTTTGAAGGGATTCCGCTACTGACAATTTCGTTGGAGTATGGTGCTGACAATTGCCAAAGGACGTGGTAAGGCAAGAGACATTAAGCCAGAGTGAATTTTGTCGTACATGTTTGAATTCTATCTGGAAAGTATATAGGGGTTTTGGGAGCACCTGGCAAGATGTAACAAATGTAGTCCAATTGAGGCCAGCTCAGACGGGATAGAGTATTTCTTAATCGCTTGAGGAAACCTGGACATTTCGCATTCCAACGTAGGTTGTTTCGACAATACAAATGCTATTCAGTATAATGTGTGAGTGTACAAACTACATAGATGTGAATCCGGGAACGAAAGTACTGTCGTTAGCAAATGAATATACTGGATTAGAAGTAGCAGACGACAGATCATTAATGAAATTTTAAAAAAGCTGGCTATATTCTTTCCATTCTGTCAATGTCGTCTGCATATGCGAGTAACTGAAAGATGGTGCCTCTGAATTGGCTTGAGAGTTTCACATAATTCTTTCACGAACGATATCGAAGAAATAATATGGGAGCGCAACGCCTTATTTAAGTCCTTTTCTAATATTGAAGGTCTCTGTTTTATCATTATCGACCTTGATGGATCATTTCCATTTAATGAGCTTGGTAGGGAGGGTCGCTAATGAATGCGTTATTATCTGAGGCTATTCGTCGGTTCTTTAATTTTCATATCCACGGTTTAGGGTTGTGATCCCTGCATGCAGAAGCACGCACCCGAAATTGTAGCCTGCATAAGTAGGATTTGCTCATTTTACTATCGGGGATCACCACTGGGAGGTAAGGTAAGCACCACCCCATGAATTTGGTTGGTGCGTCGATAGCTTAATGCAGGTTATAAGACAGACAGTAGCTTACGGTGCAGATCCCACTTCAGTATGATCATTCATTCTTAATAGATGTCTGCAGTTGGGTTTGCGAGCTAGAATTTTTGAGATCAATATGGGGATAATATGCAGATTTTTGAAAGCGTCACGATGTTCCTCTCTCATTATCTGTAAACCTTGAGTTGCGTTAAATGTCAATCGGCCTACCACAAAACAGCATTGATTGCCATGAGTTTAGAAATATTGCGTTGTTGGCTGCCTTCTCTAACACATATATGTTTTTTGTATGCATCGTTGCAATTTTTGTGTCGCCTTTGCCTTTATATACGAGTAGTAGAACAAAATGCTCCGATTGTATGAAAGTATATAAGGGTACTCAAATCCGTTGAGTGCGCCTCTTACTTTCGGCTTCCGTAAGATCTGGCTTTTCCTTTTCGTGTGCTTAAGCCGGGGGAATGATATTCCGGCAATTTAATCAACTCTGAGTTTCCGTAATGCCGCAATCTAAGTTTACCCGTACTTAAACGTTGCAGTTCTTCTATTCCATGGTCAAAAGATGCATATTTACGTTGTTTTTTTAATAGGTAAGAGACATTAGAGGGGAACAGCGACGATCTGGTTTTGAACTCTATTCATTGACTCTATTCCAATGTGCTCAGATGCTTTGCAGTAGAAAGTTGTCGAGTATTTCGATTTGCTATCTGGCTGTGTCAAAGAAACTACGTACTTTTGCTTTTACTGGATAAGAGAAACGGAAAAGAGAAGACGGTTTTAAGCTGAATGGACTTTCTTCTTTAGCACTATGTATATTAGTACGAATAAGAATTTGGTGTTCGAAGTAGATTTGTGGCTGGTGGAAAGTTGCCTTTTTGGTGACGAACGTAGAATTCAAAGAACATCTTGCTGACGTCATAGAGATTAATATTTTACAAAATTGAATTCTTTAATACAAATATCACTACTATTTTACAAATGATGATTTTTCATTAAAACTACATGTGCGCAATCATTTGTGCAAAATCACTCAGAGAGAATTAATTTAAATTGACGTGCTTGGCTCCTGACGTCAGCTATTCCTTCTGGTTTGTTTGTGGCAAGACAATCTAAAACTACTAAGCGATTCGATTTAGGGAACAGTATGGCACAGCACGTAATCCTCTGTCGGATTTTGGAGCTTTTGTGGAGAAATTTATTCAATTGAATTCCCATAACATTATTCGCAAGGCATTATTGTGGCGAGAGGACCAAGGAATAAAAACCATCAATTCCGGAACTGGATTCTTGGCCTCCATACAAAATCTCAGTATCATACTAACATACATATGTATGTATGTATGTAGTATATGTATACAATGTACCATATAAAAGGAGACTGAATCCTCAGTATTGCGACAAACTCTGTTATTATACGAATTAGTTTAAAACGAAGTGAATGTTGACCAACCGATTGGCATTTCTGCTTTAAGTATCTGTACACAATAGTATACCGGATTACTTGTATTTTCTATACTGCAATGCATAACCGCATAAGTAACTATAGATGTACATATCTATGTATGAATGTGCTTGGTCGTAAAATAAGAGTCAATTGCATGCTATGATACACCTAGACGGGATGTTTATTTTTTGTTTTCTTCCAAAGTCCCAGATAGAGATAATCTTTGACTTGGTTGAGTAACACTGCGCCAACTTTCCAGATCCAGAGTTGGTACAAGAATACTCGTCGTATACCATCTTCTTATGGCAGACCACAAGACCTAAGGCCTTTGGATGCGGAAAATAATATGAAAAACTCGTTCTTCTCTAAATGATTAGATTTTTGTTTTTCGTTTTTTATTTTTTTTTTCCTTATTTTGAATTTCTTTTTCCCTCCGATTGAGGGAAACATCACAGCTCACATTTAATGTGGTCCATTGTATGTGTAGATACGTATTGCTGTTCCGCAAGATATTCCAAAGCTGACTTTGTAACCATCAATTGAGTACGTAGCACACCGAGTTACAATGTGGGCACTGGTCGTTCTTTGCTTAAAGGTGCTCTGCCATAAAATTGCTCTAATGGAATTTTATATTTTACTTGTTTGCGTCCGTCTGCGGTGGAGTACAATGCACCCACTAATGCGGTGAGCTTATGGCAGCATTCCATAAGAAATTTAAGAGAAACCAAACTATAAAGTCAATGCTGTGGCGTGCGACATTCCTTTGCTTCAAATTATTCTAAAGTAGACGTTGTCGTTGTCCTAAGTGGACTAGGTGTCTAGACAACTGATTTTGTTTACTACTTGTCAAGCAAATGTTTATTAGTTGTTTGTTTTTGTTATTTGTGGTCCTTTCACTGTACCTAGGCGAAAATATTGAAAAGTAGATCCTGTGTTAAGAATAGTCAAAATTTAGACAAAAGTAAACAATACTCTGAGCACGTTCCTTCTATATAATAGATAAGTACATAGACCAGGTCCTCTGGCGACCATGATTATTTATTTTTCAGGCAATGAGCAACTCTGTTTTGCAAAATCGAAGAAGTGTCTCTAGTGATTGATGAGGTTAGGATGTCATTCGTTGTATTGGCTTTTACTCCAAGAGATGTGAACTACTAGTATTTGCATCCTATAACCAAGATTTACGACAGAGCTAGAGACTCTTCTTCTTCTATTACCTTCTGGAGGAGTTAGCAGTATGACTCGGTTTTCTGCTTTTTTGTGAGGCGGCAGCGATTGAGTTTAATCACCTTTGGGTTGCTAATCCAGATGTAGGCAATTGAATGAGAATATGAATCATTAAATAAGATGTTAATAACACTTGCAGCTTTGAGACTAAATCTTTATTCAGCTCCCTCCTTCTTGAGGAAAATAACAATTCCACTTCAAAGAAAATTGATTGGAAGCTCACACGTGTCTAGTGCTGTCTAATATTTTTGATCTGACAGACAGGAAAGTGATGGCATTAGAAATGTTAAGAGCCTCAATTAGCAACCTTTGCTTACCCCAGCGAGTTTATAATTATTGGAATTGCTAAGTCCACAGCATTAATGATTCATCTACGCCGTCCTGATATGACAGACCGATTGAAATACCAAATTATTTGGAGCAGGTTCTTAGAGTTTAGTCAAACCTTCTGCATAACAAATATGGAACTTGCTGGCCCCAATAAGCGTAAAAAGAAGAAGTGGACATTTAGACTGGCATATCAAGTCCAGCGGAACAGTAAGCGGATTGTATGAAATTAAATCTGAAGTCCATTCAAGGCGACTATTAATAAAAACAATTCTTGTTACGATGTGGACTTGTCTTGTTTCAGGCATATGCAACAATTCTTAGATGCCTCAGGCCAACTCGCATCAATGCTAGCTTTATTATTTATTTTTAGGTGGCGATGCAGTCTGGAGTGAATCTGGGACCGAAACAATATGCCTCTACAGCTGGTCCCATCCCCTCCACTTGCGCATGTCCTCTGAAAGAGTTTTCCTCTGTTTTTTTTCCCCTTGGTATTGGATACACGAGGAGTTTCTAGGCTGAAGCCCCGGTGTCGATCCACTTTGCATGACCCAAAACAACCAAGCGCCTCTTTATCCGTTTTAATAAAGTCAACGCTTCTGCGCCATGGGAGGACTGAGACAATCAATGTTTTCTAGAACACTATTTTGACTGTCCGAGGAAGGCTCTGCCTCTTTAGCCCAATACAAAAAGCGATTGGCAAGAGTTACTCTTTAAATGATCTATAATCTATAGCTAAAGTCTTTGACTTTGACTTTGCGAGTTTCGGGCAATGCTTTCAAGAACGATGTTAAAGAAACCGAATGATAGTTCATCGCCTTTTCGGAAGGCTTTTTTGATATTAAATTTCTCGACAAATTCATTACCTTGCACGCAATAAACGTTTTCCATGTCCATACGCAAGGATACCAAAAACGGACATAGATTCGTGTAATTTTTCCCAATATACGGTGCTAGGGCGATGTCGTGCAAGGTCGGCCTTCTCTAGTATTTGGCCACTACGTTATAAAACACAGTGTAATAGTAAAAATCTTCATTTAAATTCAATGCAAAACATGTGTTCCAACAGGATAACGGTTTTTCTGTCTGGATGTAAAATTTCATTCCATTGCACCTGCTAGTTTTTTTGTAAAAAATGCCAGTTTGCTCCAAGTTTTCTTTGCTGTCGGGTTTGCGTTTTTTCGGACAAAAAAAAAAAAATAGTGGAAGTGAATTTTAAAACAAGGATTAAGCGGCAAACCACTAAAGCTGCCGCACTGTGTAGTTATTTTTAAGTTGTTTATAGCTTTAATTTTATGTTTTTGACCAAAAAACTTAAATTTTATTATTTGATAATTGTATATAAGGGGGGCCGAATTTAGAAGACAATTCAATTCAATTCTTCTTAACTCGGCCCCTCTGGCCGCCTATAGAAGACCACCTATTTTTTTTTTTTTTCTCAACCGAGTACGCTAAATCAGTGGAAATTGTATTCTCTTTTTATTGACGCAAAAAAAAACATAAAATATTGCGTAGCTTCAGTACTCGGCCGCCTGTAAACGTAAAGATAGAATGGGTGGCCGACTATAGAAGACAAAAGTTCTTATGTCGGCCACTTATGTTTTGCACAAAAATAATGTTCATACCTACATATGTAGGTAACAAAAATTCTGATTTATTTAAGAAAAATGGGTCCTGCCACTGTTCTTACTGCGGCCGAAAAACAAAGGCTTGTAAACTGGCCCATAGACCTTGCCAAATGCGCATTCCCACGAAAGCCAACAGACTTGCTGAATGCAGTCCAAAAAATAATTTTGGAAGACAATAGGAAGAGCCCATTTAAAGATGGGCTACCAGGGAAAACCTGGTACCATGGATTTCTGAAGCGTCACCCAGAATTGTCCCTCAGAAGAGCAGAGGGACTGTCGAAAGGACGGACGTTGGTCTCTGAGAAGTACATAATACGAGTACAGTAGTTCCGGGAGCTCAAAGATTACCTGGAAGAAATTGATGCCTTAGACATTTTGGAAGATGCTTCTGGAATTTTTAATGGTGATGAAACATCCTTCTGTCTTTCTCCGAAATCACGGATTGTTTCAGCTCCTAAGGGCTAGAAAAATTTATACAAAGTTTGTTCCGGAAACGATAGAGACACTTACAGTTTTGTTTGTTTCTAGTGCTGATGGAAAAACTTTACCACCATCAGTCGTCTTTCCTTATGTGCGCCCTCCTCAGGCTGTAGTTAGAAGTATGCCCGACAAGTGGGTTTTAGGTACGTCCGAAAGTAGCTGGATGACATCGGATACGTTTTATGAATACGTGGCCAACAGTTTCAATGACTGGGTAGCCGAAAATGACATTAAACGGCCAATTTTATTTCTGGTCAATGGGCATAAATCACATCTGACAATGGGCCTTAGTGACTTTTGCTGCAATAATGGCATTATTTTATATGCACTTTTGCCAAACACCACCCATATAACACAGCCAGCTGATGTGGGTGCATTTAAGGGCTTAAAACAAACTACAAAAATACCATACATAAATGGCTAAGCATTCCGGAAAACAGAGGCAAAACAGTAAACAAAACCAACTTTTGTGAAGTGCTTAAATTGATTTTAGATAGTTCAGATAGGACAGAAAGTATAAGAAACGCCTTCCGAAAGTGTGGTTTATAAATTCAATCCTAACGCAATAGACTACACAAAATGTGTGCAGAATGAGTTAGAGAAACAGTGAACAACAGAACCAGAAATTGCAGATATAACCTGCAGAGAAGTATTGGCTTTGGCGAAGGAAAAACTAGAAACCAAAACCATTAATTTCGATGAAATTATGAAAATATTAGAAAAACCCGAACAAACCCATCTCGTTTAACAGGGTGAGATGCAAAAAATAGCTTCAAACTGCTCGGAGTCAATACTAGCGTCACCATTACCATCACCATCATTTTAATGCGAAAATGTAGAGGAGGAAGAAGAAACTGTCGAAGACAGCAGAACAAGCTCTTTGAATAACCCGTGGTAAAACTTGATACAACTGACACCTACTTTGATTACCTAGCCTTCAAACTACCAATTGTTATTTTTTCATTAATATTCGTTAGTAAATAGGTAATCATAGTTTATTTACCTAATTATGTGTGTATATATATTTATTTATTATATATTTATTTATCAAAAACATATCATGTTCCTATATATATGAAATTGTTTTTTACTTACTATAAATCGTTAAAATGATACCAAAGTACTTGTAACTTTTGTAAATAGAGTAAATTTATAATTTTTCAAATTGAGGCCGACTACTGGATACTCACGTGGCCGACTTCTGGAACTGAAGGGGCCGACTACATAAGAATCACACTTTTGTCTTAATAATCATAAATAATTTGTTTAAGTTGCTACCTTAATACTTTTTGAATTACCCAATATAAACTTTTCAACTAATCATAAAAACTGATTCTTATATCCAAGAATTAAATAACTGATTTTTAAGAGTTAATCAAACACAAAAAAAGAGTTAAGTGGCCGACTACTGGTGCCATCACCCTATTTCTGAAAACACGCTGATAATGACTAATTATTTGGTTCACAGAAGATTTTAAGCGATTTCTTACTATGCAAAGGAAATCTTATCTAAATCTAAATCTCTCCAAGATCGGGCGTAGAATGCCATTTATTTGGCATGCTCTCATTCTTTTAGAGATGATTTAGTACATACTCCTCTCAAAGTCACCTCCCGCCGTGGTACCATTCCGCATTCATTCTCGAAAATCGTTTAACTTTTTTGAGAAGCATTGGTTATCAACAGTGGTATCATTCGTATCCGGGGCGTTTAGTTGTTTAGTAACCATATATGTAATTTTTAACACTTCCGGGAACTTGACCCAATGACATCCTTGGGGAGCCAAGTCCAATGTGGAACTTTTTGGGCATAAGTGAGAGGCTACACCCGCTCCAGTAGGCACATACGAGTTTGTGAGCGCTACCTTTGGCACAATTCGAGCTCTTCCGATAGCATCTCTACTTCCGAAAACCCTGATAAGCTAAGGTTCTGTAGTGGTTTTAAGACTTGGCAGTAGTTCTGGAATATGTTAGGAAGCTGGATGTAGGAAATAACGTTGATTCCATTTAGGAAGTTCTTCCACTGTTCCTTCTTCTAGCTTGAATGTATCACATGCTGGCAAAGCAAGCACATGCCGGGAACAGAATACCTTACTCTCCTGATCTAAACCATGTCTTATGAAGTCAATCGTTACTCAGTCAGCGGGCAAGGCCCAAACATCACTAAACTAACAGAACTGTGTGAAAAGTATTTGCCGAGTACACTTTAAGTTCAGGCAACGCCGAGTTTCAGCTTATAGAAGGACAATGCTAATGGCAGCAAACAATCCGCCAGTTTCTCAGAAAGAGCAAGAGAAAACAGACAATTGCTAGTGTGGTTCTGTTCAAAATTCCAACAAAGAGGTAAATGTCCCTGTAGATACGCTCAAGTATATTCGGTAACAGTATCCTAGTCGGGGATCGTTAAACGCCAATTACCAGTGGATCGATTCTTTTTACTTAACCACGATGAAGCTAGGATGGCCAGATCTAAAGTCGAATAAGTCTGTGTAAGGCTGAATTAAAAGCCAAATTGTTTCTAGAAATAACTAGATTACGGTCGTTAAGATGTTTTCTAAAGCCTGGTTAAAAGAAGTTATGCTCTACCACTTTAAGGTAAAAGGAATTCTGTCCACTTCAGTTCTGCCATAATATCTAGCTTTGATATGAGACAAAATAGTTGTAATCTGTCGATTAAAATGGCTGCGTCATGTACTCGTAAAGCGACTTGATAGTGGTTTGCAGTTCTCACCAAATGAATGACATACCAGGCCACATCTTAGGTGGACGATCTAGTGGAACAGATGCTTCATTCCTCCGAACTAGTTGGAGTGTCTTGTTGGTTGAGAAACAACTCAACCCAAGACTAATGGAGGCAATTTCGGATCTGACTTTTATACGTCATCTCAAAGCACACCATTTACAGTGCCTACAGAGGGAAACAAATTGCTTAAAATGAAGGCTTGTATTAGGTCCTCGGAAATGAAGAAAATACCGAAAATTCGACTCAAAAATCCTCCCAAAAAATACATTTTAAGTGAATACAAAGAACTGCCAGACTAAATCCATTAATTTCTCCCATGAACGAAATCAATTCGTTGCCAACAAAATCGTTAGTCTAAAGCCTTTCGTTTTAATTGCCTAAAGCGTCGCAATGACTATTTTGTAGTCTTAACTTCCATTCGAACCAAACGTGTTTAGTGATGACTTAAACTAGCATTTTCTACATTTCCACTACAAACCACTTGGCTGGTATTTCTGGCGCAGTACTTAAAGTGCATACGTACGTGATTACTATCCATAATTGCCTTGACGGCCCTTAAACGAAAAAAACCAAAAACATCTGTAAAAATATCCGTCTGTCTATAGATAGTTACGAGTACATACATAACAATATATCAAAATAACCCAAACTCGTTCAAGCAACCCTTTCGATATGCCCTGCCACGGACCGAATCAAAATGTCTTACAAAACTAAGGCATGTCTGGAATTTTCATTATTTTAAAAGGGATTGCTTGTCTGCGTGTCATCGAAGAAACGAGACGACGAAGCCCTTGAACCACCACCACCACCACCACCTCCACCACCCGGTCGGGGGCGAAATAATAACAACGAGCTGTAGAACCAAAGTATACCGCACCATAATACGAATAGAATATCTCTGGAATAATAATCATTGACTTGGATGGGTCGATCGGTTAACGCATCAAGTAATGAGCCTTGAAAACAATCGACCCGCCTGCACTGTTATACCCCTCCAGGGTTTTTATTCTGACCTTTTACGTTTACATATACATACAGACATATGTACTCTTACACACTATATTCATGATGTTTTCTTTCCATCCATTGGCGTTAGTGTAAACAAATGAATTGCTTTCACTGTCCCCCCATCCAAGAAAAAGATAGAAATTGAAAATGTGCGGGTATCGACAATTTATCCATTCAAATTCATTTAAATTGGATAGCATATTTGGGATTTTTAATTTTAGAGCCACTGCTTGATGATTTTATTGGTCAAATTGTGGCGGTCCGCTGTATTAGTATGGGAACGGATGACGCCACTCAAAATAAATCAAGTGGCGCGTAAAAGATACGGATATGCACTTAGATTATTGACTATGTTGTTGCCTCTTGGAAGCCTGATAAAGAACTTAAGTGCCCCAATATCCGTTTTCATAATTTCACAATTCACATTTGCGTTAATGTGTTAATGGAATATTTTGGTTTCGATGCTACTTCAAAGAGAAAAACAAAATTATGGAAAACTGAGATTTTTCAGATGAAATCATCTGAGAATTGTTCTTTAGAACCTCAAGAATAGGGACGTGGTTAATCAATAGAAAAAAATATGAAATATAAAATTCGTATAAATTGGACTGAAATTTAAATGAATAAATCTGAAACTAAACCGGACTCAGTGCTTCAGTAAGCACCCTTACAAAGGCCAATCGCTGACTGAATCTTCTCCCGCCGAAATTAGCATCTTAGCTCTACCTGGGGACAGTTACTCACAGCTTGAAAGAACATGCACAAATGTTCAGTAGAAATATCAATAATCTTTCTAGCTTCTAAATTCCCCCGCAATAGCACATAAACAATCACGTACCACAAATGTGTATGGAGATGCAAAAGGGCACATTAGGCAAGTTTCTAGAGAAGTTATTTGGTCATTTCCAAATTAAGATGAAATGAAATATTGAAAAGAATATCCATATATTGTATTCTAAGCGAAGATTATCGGAGCGGGTGTGTCTTCCTGAGAAACTGCGAAATTCTACATTCTTTAGTTTCATACATTTTGCTAACTATTTACCACTGAGATTTGTCTGGGTCTCAGGTCACAATGGGGTCACAGGAAATGAAATCGCTGATGAAATTGCCAGGCAAGGCTCAGAGGAGATTTTCTCAGGATCCGAACCTTGGTTAGGTCTACCTGCGTCCTCGGTTAAGGCTTTCATTGACAGTTGGGTATTTCATATGAGCACAACTGCAGATGGCATGACTCGCCAGACAACAGGCAGACAAAACGCAAAGCAGACAAGACGCTTCTTGACGTCTCTAAGAAGTCAGCGGCCTTTCTGCCGTCCCTCAGTAGGAAAGACTGCAGGTTGCTTACTGGCGTCGTGATGAGGCACTACACTTTTGCTAAGCACTAAAATAAATGCGACGCTTATTGTGAAAGTGAATACGACACTACGGAGCCCTACCTCTGTGAATGTCCGACTTATGCTCGTATTAGGCTGAAGGTGAGACTGTAGGCATTTTATCACTGAGGCGCTGGCTCACTGAAAGATTCTATTAAAAGGAATCTGTTCCGATAGGAAAAACAAAAAAAAACTATTTACCAGTCCAAGGACTTTCAAACGAAGATTCAGTTTTCTTGATCATGTCGAAGCTGAGAGTTGGGACTCTTTAAAAATTGCTGAATCTACTTATCCAAGCTGATGTCAGTTACTCAATGTTAGTCGTCGCCACTAGATTCAAGTCTTGGTTTATCTTCTTCTCCGTTAACCGCCATTATAAACATTGCAGGACAAAATAGTTATGAAGTGCTTACCCCCCGAGTTTACCAGTGTGTGCCTCTATTTTAGCACAGCCAAAAACAGGGTTCTACAGATCAATCTTCTGTTCTTCTAGTAAGTTTTCATGTCATTTGTGCTACACAAAATTTGGTTTTTGCCGAAAAAAGGTGACCTTCTTGACCACTTCGAACCTGGAATTAACGGAGATTTCATTTTTTTTCAAGAAGGTGGGTTAGTAATTTTTAATTTCTCGTCAACTTGTTGCATTTTTTTCATCTTTATTTACTTAAAGACCACTTGGCCCTTTTGCTCGACACTGATTCACAATCGTTGACAGTATATTTACGAGAGGGTAAGCGCCTGCAATAAATTTCAAGTGAACTTGAATGCATGGATGGCACTTGGGCTTACTGGGGACACTCATTTCCATCAATACACCTCAAGCTTACTTTGAAAAAACCTACCCACCTGCAGATCAATTAGGACCTGATCTGTATGAAAAATCTTACATAAATGGGTAGTTTTCAGCTACGGTAGTTAGAAGCCTCAGAGATCCGATGGTATTTTCACTGTCAGAGATCAGATTGTTGAATTGCCACCATAACTAACCCAAGAAGCTGTTGTCTCTCCTCTTATATTGAATCTAGTCCTCCATGGGCCGCTGACCAAATTAGAGGACACTACCTAACGGGATGTGATGTGGTAACTAACGTAGATTACGTCAGTCTTTAGAAATCAGATCAGACAGAAATCATGCGTTAGACATTCTGCTCACAGCTGTATCGTAAGCGCAAGACAGGCCAAAATAGAGCTGGATCTCTCTACAAAAAAAAATCGTTGTACCATACACCATTCCACCCAAGTCAAATGTCACTCTCCTGATCTGCTTGAGGAGTACCAGGTGTCTAGGAGTCATCCTGGATATCCAACTGAGGTAGGAAGAAAATTCTCCATAGCGAAAAAAGCCGTGCAAGCTGAGTGTATGCTTAAGGTGGGTTTTATATTTTAAAGTGGATCGTCGTGGAACCAACTCTAACTTACCAAATGGTATAGTTTTTACTTATAGACTTGCTTGGCACGATAATTGCAATTAACTCTGTCCTCAGATTGAGAGGCACCAGCAATGAGAATTTAGGATGTGCCAATGTACTCTGATAATTATCGCTGCTTCTCCAAATCTACCAGTCGATGTCGTTGGCATGGTAGCCTTCTCTGGGGACCACTGTATACACAAACCCTTAAGTCTAAGAAAATACTGCCTTCCACGTCGAAGTGTCAACTTTTTTCCAGGCCGCTTCTTGACTCAGTCTCGATTCAAAAATTATGATATTCATAGACATTCATTAATTCATTTATAGTTTGAGACTACCGCGTTTCTCACAACGAGCTGCCTAAGCATCAGAAGATCATACTCTGAAGGGTTCTGGGATACTAGGACGCCCCGGGAAACTGCGATGCTAATGAACTAATCAGACTCGGCATACTTAGGCACAAATAGTAGGCAGCTTGTTAATGTCGTGCCACCAATGTCCTAAGCCAAACAAATAAAATATTTTCAAGCCATCTCTAAGGTCAGTCATAGATGGATTTATCAAGATAACTGTGAAACATCTAGACAAATATGCTGAGCTTAGCAATTCCAGGAGAAAAGATAACTCAAAACTCATATAGGTACGTAATTGCGGTGCCCTGGGAAGATACTGGGAGCGATTGAGTATTCCTTACAATGATTTCAGCAGGAGCTGCAGGGAGGAAGGGGAAGAGGAATCTGTGTCGCACATCCTTTGTACGCAACAGATGGTATCCCTAGACAGTTACCACTTGCAATATCTAAGTGGTATCATGATGAACTTACAAGTGGTCTAAGTGAACCTCAACATAACGTAGCTCGGCAGCTTGGTAAACTTGTTGAAGATAGTGTCTCGCATGCCTATGTTTTTCGTAATGTGGAAATTGTGGGGGTCTTGAATCCGCACATTATCTTTGGAGTTCATGATCGGTTTGATTGGTCGTCCTCCTCAACATATGCCACAGCGCGAAAATGTGATATGTGGTCGATTTTCCTGATTTAAATGTGGATGTGTCTCCAAAATTTCCTCAAGTCATAGGATTCTCTTGTTTGTAAATGAGCCATGCTCATACTACATGAAGCTGATAGTCTAGTTCTCACTCATGGTTTTGCCAACCAGAAACCGAATTGATGATTTTCCCTTCCGAAGAAGAATAGACTCTAAAGCTCCATTTAGCAGGTAACAAAGTTCTTCTTTGATATAATCTGCAGTTTCATCGGTAGAAGTGTGCCCACCTGCTAGGATCATATTCAATTCTGATGTGATATCAATCGACAATCCTTTTTAAAAGATACATATGTACATACTCGTACATCTAGTTTTCACATTTCCATAAGGCTCTTATACTGCACGATGACGGATTCTTTGGCTTCAAGTTCATTGTCAAATTCAACTTGGTGATACAATATTTTGTTCCCATTCCATCCCGTGTGCCATTCAATTTATATTTTACATCTTTTGGTAGAACAGAAAAAATTCAAAAAAAATCTGTTTAACTTGTCCATGGTAAATATTTATTTTTCGACGAATATCACCAACCCGAACCTGAGAAATAATAAATTTCAGTTTGATCTCATTTACAATATACAAATATCTAGGGTGACTGCAATACATATTTTGCTCTTTCCGTAAGATGAAGTTAACATCACTCACCTTTGTGAGTTCTGTTTACTTGGCTGCGGGAATGAAAAGGGCAAAATTGATGTTGTTTATCGATAACTGTCCGTAGATATTGACATCATTTTTGTATTTTTTCTTTTAATTAACATCTAATTGGTAAAAAAGAAGGGAACGTAGACTCATCTTGTTTGTTTGCTTAGGTCCTTTAAGTCAACAAAACACTGAAAGCAAATAAAAAAGAAGCAGCCTGCAGTTGGTGTTGCTTCTCTTCGAGTAATTCAATCCTCTCACTGACTCTTGAATCAGAAAGATTTTTTTTTAAGAAACAACGGACTAACGAAGTTTTCCTTTAGGGGCCATCTGTATCTGTTTGTTTTCATGCCAATTTTAGTCATTAAATCTGTATGAGTATGAACATAAACTACGCACATGTACGAGTATCTTACCGAAAGCAAGTGAATGAAATAACCTCGGATCTGTGGAAATGCGATATTAAAGGAAGGCAACTTTGTGTACTAGTATAGGAAGTTCACATACTTCAGGTTTTCGTCCTTAATCATACTCGTACAATGTTAATAGCTTAATAGGGCTTCCCGGTTTTTATTTCAGTCGATGGTGGACCTTTATTTCCGAATCAAATAGAAATGTGAAATTTAATTAGCTCAATGAGCATTTACGCATCCAACTGGAAGCGAAGGAAAATAAACATATCAACCACCACACATTGGTATGTCCGTAAATAAATGTGTAGCTGCATACCTAACCTACTCGTATGTAAGCCATTGAGTTTAGGTTCACTGTTAAATGCTTCATGCTTGTTTGCCCGTTAAAATAACTTTTGACATTTTTCATCAAATACCATCGTTTGTAATCGATATTGTATTACATACAAACTGAAATATATTTGCGTGCGAGTGTGTAATATCTGCCGGTTTAAGGCTCTACAATATCATTTCACTCAAAGAAAAACAGAAGAAGAAAACAGCGCGCCTTTTGATGTATTCCTGGTCCCATTTGAAACTTGACCACCTTTATTATACGGTGCACTGACTCTATTTTTAAAATTTAAAATAAAGCACTCACTTTACGTTGATGTATACATTTATCAGATTTTAACAGTTTTTTAATGTGGGAAGGATGGAGAAGTTTCGCATTATTCGATAAACTCTCTGCAATTCTAACAAGTGAAATTCTAAGCACTTGTCCTAGCCAATGTCCAAACTATTCCGCAATTGTTTCTTTTTAACGTGCAGACATCTACGAATAAGCGTACTTATATGTACTTAGATTGCGTTAAGTTACTCCGGATACCTATCAGTAAAATTAACTTGCAGACCTTCATAGACCCAGATGTTTTCCATCACTATCTGTTAACCTTCAAATAAGACATATCGACTACCTTTTGCTATCTGATAGCTGTTGAGCATATAATACTTAGATAGAGTGACAATTGTATTTGTGATGAAATGCTTGTTTCGCCTTCCGGCGATGGTCTCTCCAAATTGCTAGCGCAAACCATTATGACTGCTGATTAAAATTGCGAGTGGCAATTTGGCATCTTTTGGCCTTGGTAGTAACACCGTTTAATTCACCATCAAAAAGGCCATCGAAAACAGTCACGTTAACAAGAAAGACCTTCGAAAGAAACTCGATTATACGCTGGAAATCATGCCGAATATATCGGAAATTGGATTCTGGGCCAAATGAATCTTTCGACAAAGGACGAAATACAAATGCTCATGTTGTCATCAACAACCAAGTATAATTTTTGCAATCCCCATTTGGGTGGGAACATTGTATTGCAACAAAGTTTCTCAAAAGATCGATCCCTTGGCTGAAATAACGTTGTAGAAATTATAAATCAGACGTTTGACACAGACGTGGATGTCACAAGGCTAAATTACGTCCATCTTTACAGATACTGCAATAATATAGTTAGTCGCATTAGCGACCTTCAGTACGCCGACAATCAAACTAAATCTCACAACCACTAAATAACATTCGAATGCTGGAAGATGTCAAGAAATCCAGAGTATGTGTTTGGGAAACGAGAGGCTCCTGACACTTACAGAATTACTTAAATTCGGACATGAGACTCTAGACTCTAACTTACTTATTTAGACGTCCCTATAGTCCCAGATGGACTTTGGTTGCAACCAATAAATCTCTCCAGATAGTGCGGTCTTTGAGTTACTGCCTACAGCTACGAAATCCTCGACTTAGATCTACATTTAAGAACCCATAGTTGAACTAACATATGTAGATGACAAACTCTACTAATACCTTTGTAATGACTTAAACTCCTCACAAATACACTGTAAGTTAATTAACAACACTTGCCCGAGCTTGTAAACTGCTTGAATTTGCTAGAGAGACAGCAATATATCCATAAAGTTCACTATTCTCGCGTAATATGGATGAGATTTTTGTGTAAAATGTGAGGTTAATTGACATTGTTGACAATTCACACGTATTCACTAACAGTGTCACACAGATAGAGGCCATCAGTGGAAGGCGGTTTTTGGAACGGCCAAAGTCTGGGAAGTTTTCCATCTACTCGTATGTTAGTTGATCTATGTCGCATCCATTAAAGCCGATGGATTCTGATTTATTCAGCTAAATTCATGTTGCTGTACATCCGTAGAGTTTCCTGTTTTATCTCCGCTCCGTTCAAAGGACGTCATGAGTCTCGTTAGTACGAGTAGTTCTTAACAAGACCTTGTTACTCAATTGTCTTCGTGGGCCACGGTAAAAAAGATTATCAATTGTTACTCTTCGTTCAATTTCTGATGAAGTGTAATTACTATATAAGAGTTGAAGCGAAGCCGCGGTGGTAGACAAAATCCCTAACTATTCGTACTTCAAACTTGAAGCTATCTATTGTGACATTCTGTTCCACCTTTGCTTTGATTTTCCTTCATTCACACCTAAACCGATTTTTGACGCTTCTGTTTCAGCACTATTGACAGCCCGCCGCATTCTGCCAATGATATCAATGTCATAAGCGTAAACAAGTAGTTGCATAGAATTTTGAAGAGCTGTGCCTCCCGTGTTGTCTCAAGTACTCGTATGATGTTGAAAAATTCACATAGCAGTGCATCACCTCGTCTAAACCCTTTTTGACATCAAATGTCTTGATGAGATTGTTTCATACCTTTACGATACACCGAATGTCCTGCATCGTCAATTTGATGACTTTGGCAAGGATGCCAAAACTAGACATGGCTGTATAGATGCTGTGGTATATGATTTTGAAATTAATGAAACGGTGGCGAGCATACTCGTAGATCTGGACTTCTTGGGTTTTCTTTAGGATGTGCCATAGTGTGAATATTTTCAGTCAAATGTGGACTTACCCTTCCTAAAACTACGCTGATAAGTGTTTCTTCAGTGCAGTTTTCAAATCGTTAACAAATACTCTCAATACGGCAGACAAGATCTTGTTTGCGATGTTAAGAAGACTGATCCCTTCATAGTGGGATTTGCATCATGGAGTCTGCCTTTGGTATGTTGTCCAAGATATAGCAAAGCGAGACAATAAGATTATACTCTTGCTGGTTTATGCAATTTGTTATACTCTCTTCTGTTACAGGATAACTTCAAGAGTTTCTCTGGCCGCGCCCACGAAGCATATTGTAAATTCACTGAACAGGTGAAATTTATATGCGAGAGCGGATCACGATTCTATAGAAATCACAATCCGAAGTCGGAGACAGCATTAGATAATTGTCACCCCAAATGCTGATCAATCAATTCAGTGTGCCCGCTTGGTAAGGACATAAAAATAGCAGGTCGACCGAGACAAATATGGGCCAGAACAGTTATAGATAGGTCACAGCAATAAGGAAAAAGCTGCCGATAGTTGAACTACATTACATCAGCTGGCAAGTGGGTATACTGGGGGAAACAAAATTAAAATTTTTAAATTAAGTTGGCCTATTACGAGAGATATGCATTATGCAACATCACTGCCCGGGGCAGCATCTGTGTCTATGCGTAGCACTGATAAATAGATCACACTCTTTAGATGTTGAATATGTCAATTCCTAAGTAGGAAGCTGTGATTCAAAGAACCAGAACCGTCAAGCATCAGAAAGTTTTCATGTTTATGGATTCTTCTTAGCAAGGCAATTTAACATCTTCGTAATGTCTGTAGAAACCGCTGAACATGATAATATTTCTTAATGGCAGACTTGCAAAATAGAAATGCTAAACACAGTGTTTAAACAGAATACTCACTTGACCTGTCTTGTCAGATCATTAAAATCGTCTTAAGTGGTAGTAAAACGCTTTTACTCTTTTGCAATTCAGAAATTCATTAATCTTACATAGGCATGGACGAATGGATGTCTGATCTGATATACATATGTATGACAAAGTATATAAACATACGAGTATGTAACAAGAAATTATTTAAGAATATTATTTTTGTTTTTACGAAGAACGAATAAATATACGAGGTATGCCAACCATACGAGTACGCTTTGAATGGCATTCAATCCATTTAAATGTTTTAAAATTTATACGTAGGGTCCTCGACACAAATAATTAATTATTGGTGATGTTATATATATATATACGAGCGTGTTGTATTACGGAGCAAAGTTTTGCTGATGGGAACGGATACAAAGGTGTTATTATTTAACAAATGTGGGTCGTACCGATGTACGAGTAGAGATGGAATGTGTTGGGAAAAGTTGAGAGCAATAATGACGAATGACAGTAGAAATTCAATTTTTGTTTTCTTTTTGCAATGAGTTAAGTGTATCTATTAACATTCCTTAAGGTTATTGATGTTTCTTAAATATTTTAGCGTTGTCTTTCACCACTTTCAATCCAAGAAAATGTGTTAGGATTTAATTTCAAGTAGGCAATATATTACTCGTATTTCTATAATAAATTACAATCAAAGCCTACATCAGTCTCTGGATTTTCGATCATAAGGTTCATATACGAGCGGACATCTCTTTACCAGATGCAGTTTTATCTAGCTATCATGACAACGAATGCCTCATAATTTTGTCATGTACTTTACTCTGTCTAATATTCTGTTTTTGTTCTTCCAGAACTAGTAGCGTGGCCCACGTGTTCTAACTGTGCCAATCACCTTTCATGTTAATTTTTAACATCATTGAAACAATTTGAAATTGCCATACATCGACGAAAAGGATACGAACAAGGCTTAAAGTCGGTTAGTGATCGAGTTATGATAGGGATTTTGCACCCTAAGGCGATAAATACATAACTGATCAAGAATCAAAATTTGCCTAAGTATAGGGAAAAGATATCTCCTGATAGAACATCGTACGGTTATGGAACTGTTGAGGATCTTAGTCGACAAACGTTCCAAGCATGTTTACGGTAAGAAGCCGTTCCACAGAAAGAACAAATTAACGATTTGTGGTTTTAATCTCAGTGAATCTTCAAAACAGGTGATCGAATAAAAATATTAGAGTTTTCTGCTTTTCTGGTGTTCCTTTGTTCACAAAAACTTCCTCTTTCTGAGATCTTAAGGTTAAATCTGTATAAAAAGAATAGATTTACAATACATGGTGCGGCTAAAGTAGCTATATGATATTTCCTTTAAATAAATATTGAATAGAATTAAAAATCAAAAAGTTTAAGTTTAAGTTGAAAAGAAAGCTGTTATTTTTATGGCATTTTCCATATCTTTGTGGAGTATTTCTTGCAGTGTCGGATCAATTTCTTTGTAAATATTTTGCTTTAGTTGTTGCAAGGTTTGGGTCTCGTTCACATACACTCTTTCCTTAAGATAGTCCCCCAAGAAAAAATTTCGAGCATCGTAGCGGCCAAGTCAAATCGCCGTGTTTTGAAATCATCCCATTTGGAAATTGTTGCCTTATAACTAGAACTATATTGTTATACATGAGCAAAGGTTGTTGCACTATTGCGGTAGGTGGCAATTGGGTAATAGTCGTATATTTTTGCTCTATTTATTCCAAATTCGAAGAGAAAAGGCTGTATATCTTTTCGGCGATGTATGTTACATATACAATATAATGCGGATTGAAAAGGATGCACATTTTTATAATTTTGGGGTTGCCAAAATCTGCAATTGTGTTTATTTACGAAACCGCTTAAGTGAAAATGCGCTTTGTCGGTAATCAATACGTTCGCACAAAATGTTTTTACGAGTATCTTGCTCAAAAAGATCTAAAATTGCTCTTCGGTATTCCGTAATGCGAAATCTCCAGCTCCAAAAAGTTTACGAACATGCTGCTTTAAGTGAAACAACTTCACAGATGGTGATTTCGATGTTGACGACCAACCGCGTGAAGGAAGGAAGGAAATCCTTCGAAGACGCTGAATTGGAGGCATTGCTCGGTGAGGAGCAAGAAGAGCTTACTTCAGCATTTTGAGTTACCCGCAAAACCATTTCCAAGCGATTGCATGTGTTGGGAATGATTCAAAAACAAGGAGCTTGGGTTCCTTACGATTTGAAGCCAAGGGACGTTGAGTGTCGTTTTTTCGCCTGTGAACAACTGCTCCAGCGTCAAAAACGGCAGGTTTTTTTTTTTTGATCGCATTGTGTTGAAACCCAACTAAACTATTACAGGGGAATGGTACTGACTTCAATTGATGTAATTGATTCGAACACTGGGCGAAAACGGCTACAATAAGAGCAGAGGCACGAAGAGTGATTCTACAGCATCACAACGCTCGACCTCACATTGTCAAAACCGTTAAAACCTACCTGTAAACGCTCAAATGGGAACTCCACCCCCACCCGCCATATACCACAGATATTGCGCCGTCCAATTATTACTTGTTCCGTTCCATGGCATATGCTCAGCAGTTCCGCTCATATGAAGACATCAAAAAATGGCTTGAATCGTGGATAGTATCAAAAGATGAACACTTTTACCGTAACGTTATTCAAGCTCTGCCAGAAAGATGGGAAAAAGTTGTAGCTAGCGATGGGCAATACTTTGAATGATTGATTTGTAACCATTTTCTCACAATAAAGTTGCATTTTCCTATAAAAAAAACAAACAGCGATAACTTATAGAGATAACTCTTCAACTTAAGGAAGATCGGTGTTTACAATAGCAATGACTCACAATGTGACCTTGATCATATGTATGTGATTTTGTTGCCAACCAAATTTTGAACCCAGTCAGTTTTGTACACATAGATTGAAGGATTGCGAAGTAGTTAGTGAAGATGGGGTTTCTAAATATCCTACGGCTATTAAGTCTTATTCTATTGATGAGGATGAACTTTTGCATAACTACTGCTTATTCTCCCCAATGTTGGAAAATCACAAGTGTTCTTCCTATCGCCAAGAAAACAGACGCTAATTATCCTGCCGACTTCAGACCAATCAGTATCACACTTTGTCTTTCTTTGTCCTCGAAAAATTATTAGAGAAATTCTCAGAAATTTGTTTCTATATAATTTGCTGTTCAGCAAACAATTTGCTTTCAGAGCAAATCACAGTTGCTCTACAGATATGGTCAACCTGATTGAGGAAATAAAACAAGATTAAGACAGGGGTCATATGGTTCTCATGTGTTTGCTCGAGAACTATTTCGGCTTCATTAACAGTTTTATCAAACTGAATGAATGCAGAGAGAAATCTCTTTCTCAAGGTGTTCCTCATGGATCAATTCTTGGGCCAGTATTATTTTGCCTGTTTATTAACTATCTCCCATCAGTCTGCACCCACACCTCAGTGCATCCTAATTTATCCTAGGCAAACCCCTGGATAAATTCGAATTTTAGCTTGGTCCGTAGCTAATCGGATACTTCTTAACCCAATTGAATCTCAGTTAATAGCCATATTTACAAGAAATTTTGAACTCAGTACTTTGTCAGACATTTTCGTCTGCAATAACAAAATCAAGGCTGTTAAAGTTTGGGATTTTGTATTGATCGTAGCCTCTCAGGTTATAATTCACAGTAATGCAGTTATTGGTCGTACTTATGGTTTCCTACGTAAATTGTGGCTAACTTCGTATTTTACCCTGTGGAAACTAGACGTAAGTTGGTACTATCATTAAATTGCCCACCTAAATTACAAGTATCGTTCAATGATGCAGTTCGCTATGTATACGGTCTTCGTAGACAAGACCATACCTCTAATCATTCCAAAAAAATATTAGTTTGCACATTGAAAAAATACATTGGAAAAACAATACAAGAAATTGTATATTTTTACATAAAATTATAAACACTAAATCTCCATCGTATTTGTTTAGCAAACGTTCCATAAGAAATAACAATATTACTCATTTTCGTTGCCAATAGCTACCTCTCGTTTATTTTTCATCTTTGCTGTCAGACTTTGGCATACACTCCCATCGAGAATTTTGCAAACTTTAAAAGTGGAATCTTCCTTTACTTTTCTTCTTCAACCGCCCAATTCTAAACTGCCATCCATCCCTTCTATTTTAAGCCATATAGCAATCTATCTTACTTAGTTCTAAGAATTATTTTATTTTAATATTTTGCTCTCTATATATTATATACTAGTACACCCCATTTGTACTTGTATTCGAACAGCCCTGAATTCAGCAAAAATTCTTCCTGCCCAGAAATTGTTAAATTGGTCCAGAAATTGGAAGACAAGTTTGACAAGAGCAACTAATAATATTACTTCTGTGGATCGGAATTGGATCATAACGTTGATCGAAGAATTTAAAGTTGAGTTGACGGAAGAATTTAAACCTGCCGATCATATGCCATCAATTGGCTATTGGAAGTGCATAAAATTAATAAAGAATTTTAGCGACGAGGCACATTTCCATCTTCAAGGCTTTGAAAACTGATGACTGTCAAGAAACATTCCTATCCGCTGCTTATGTCACTGCTTGGCGAAATCCTTGCTCTTTTGCAAGAAAAGTTTGCTGGCCGTATTGTTTGTCATTATTAATACGAGTAGCAACCTCTCTTCTATCAAAATGAATTCCCCTATTGGCAAACTATTTATTCGCACGGAATATTTTCGGAATGCGCTATATCTCGAAGAAAGAATATTAATTGGCCACCGAACTTATGCGATTTGAAGCAATATGAGTTTTTCTCTTTGGAGCTATCAATTTTGTCAGTTGAGGTGCAGCAATATGGCATATTTGAGTCCATAAAAAAAAATATCGCACTCATTGAGAGGTACTCGTATTTTATGTGGGCAATCGCTGAATGTGTGCCTCTTTTTGTTTTGTACATAGAGATTTGCTCTATCTAAAGTATCATAGCTTTCCCTCAAAGTAGTTTTTATCTCCTATATGTAACTGAGTATGGCTATGTGACTAAAGTGAAGGCTGCGTGATTCTGTAAAGTTATATAGTGCAAATGACGTATTGAGAAAATTTATGGTATGACTTCTCAATCATTCAAGGGTCTTGAGATCAAAGACCAACTGTTGCATCGGTTTAAAATCGATCTGATTCTATTATATTAGGAACAGATGTTACCTTATTAGTTAAAAAGGGTATCGAACATCAAATTCAGTTCAAGTCAAGTTTGAATATCCTTTTGAGATACGAGTATGTATTCGTATTCTCACTCGCAGGGACAATTTTATTCAAAAAAAAAATAAAAAAATGCTCATGTCTACAAAAGATAGGTGTCTTCCTCTATGAGCTTGTCTGACATTATTACAGTCTATTTATTTTGTATGTTAATGCCGATCCTTCCACTTCATGTCCAATGAAGCAAATCGTACGTGTTAAACAGAGTATCCTCAGTTCTAAATGGTCTGTGACACATTTCCTCTTTTAGTTTGGTTTTTTTTTTTATTTATTATTTTGTATGTACATACTCGTATATGCAGTCTGTGAAATTCAGAATACCGAAGCGCAAGTAGTTTTGGCATTCGTCATTTGACGAAACCCACTTGTCCCTTATTTTAGGAAAATTAAAAAAACGTTACAACAGTAATAACTTGTTTATTTTAAGATGAATTTGTGTACAGCTATTGTCAAGCACTATTTTGAATAGAGGGGAAGACGATTTACCGGATGTCGTAATTCTAGTCGAACCAAACACGTTTCTAAATAACAATATCAGAATACAACATTATAGTTTAAATATAATAATATTTAAATAATATTTGGAACACGACTTCAGCCATATGACTACTGTGGCTGTCTTTGGCGAAGCGCATCGGTATACATATATTTTTTTGAGGGAAATCGGCTGAAAGTGATAAATTCACCTGCAAAGAATAAATAACGCAGCGGAATTCCCTGCGCTTGAATTTTTATACTCAAACCAATGCCAAACTCAAAGAGTGTTGTAGAGTGGGTGCGCTATCTTTTATGTCGGTATGTGAAGATTTAATAACTTTAAAACATAACAACCGATTTCCATATAAAGGGTTTTCCAATAGGGACTTGACAACTTTGAATTTAATTTGTGAACGAACTCTTTCACTAATCATCAAACTGTCACTGCCAATTTATTCAGTAAACCCAACATTTTCATCGTGGTAAAGTACACGAATGAGCAACGTGTGCAAATTATAAAAATTTTCTACCGAAATTCGGAGTCGGTGACTGCAACTTTAAGAGTGTTAACTCCAATTTTCGGTCGTAATTCTCGCCCTAGTAGACAGGCAATAACAAGTTTAGTGGAAAAATTTGAGTCTACATATTCGTTGTGTTATGTTGCCGTGTCAGTGAGGCAACGGGTTGGTCGAAGTGTCGAAAATATCACTGCCGTTCAGGCTTCCGTAGCAAACGATCCAAATCAGTCAATTCCACGGCGTTCTCAAGAATTGGGCATCGCTCAGACCACATTATGGCGTATTTTGCGTAAGGATCTTGGTTTATACCCATACAAGATCAAGCTGACTCAAGAATTGAAGCCGATGGACCATTTGAAGCGACGTACGTTCTCCGATTGGGTTCTGGAGAAGATGCGCCAAGATGATGAATTTCATCGCAAAATCATCTTCAGTGACGAAGCTCGTTTTTGGCTCAATGGGTTCGTCAATAAGCAAAATATGCGTTATTGGTCGGGTAAAAATCCACATGTGATTCATGAATCACCACTTCATCCAAAAAAATAACTGTTTGGTGCGGTTTGCATGCCGGCGGCATTATTGGGCCATATTTTTTCGTCGACGATAACGATCGTCACGTTACTCTGAATGGTCAGCGTTATCGCGCCATGATTACCGATTATTTTTGGCCCAAATTGGAAGATATGGACTTGGACGACATGTGGTTTCAACAGGATGGTGCCACAAGCCACACAGCACACGCTACAATCGATTTATTGAAGAGGTATGGAGAGCGTGTTACCTCAAGACATGGGCCAGGCGATTGGCCGCCTCGGTCGTGCGATTTAACGCCGCTTGACTATTTTCTGTGGGACTACGTTAAGTCATTGGTTTATGCCAACACGCCGACGACGTTGGAAGAACTCAGAGCCAACATTGAACGCGAAATAGCGGCCGAAATGTGTGGCCTAGTCGTTGAAAATTGTGTCCAACGAATTGACTGCTGCAAACGTGCCCGCGGTGGCCATATGAACTAAGTCGTGTTCCATTCATAAATGTTTTGATTGTACTTCAAGCCGATAATAAAGTTTTTGAAATATCTCAAATGGTTTGCGTTTTATTTAAAAAAAACGTTGTCAAGTCCTTATTGGAAAACCCTATATGAGGCATTTTTATTTAATGTGGTCCTTTACAATTTATTTGGATTAGTTTTTGAATACAACATCAACCAAGATTCCGCCTTTGTTAACCAAAGCAAAATGTGCCCTTTTTGCTGTGTTTTCCATCGTTTTACATTTTCGAACATCTTGGGCGGTATAGCCCTGATTTCAGCACGAATGTTTGCCTTGAACTCGTCAATGGTCTGAGGTACACTTTGCTTTTCAAATAACCCCACAAAAAAAAATCCGGAGAGGTAAAATCTGGAGATCTGCGTGGCCAGTTAATGTCGCCATTTTTTGACAGCACATAATTTTTGATAGGGAATTTGAAGGGAATTTTCGTTGAAGAAACTGCATTGTTTGATTTGCAGTGTGGCATGGCGCACCCTTTTCTTTGATACCAGTAACCGTCCAGATCTTTTTTTCACACATTTGTGGGCAGACGTAATGAGCCAACATCCTCCGATATCGATTTCCATCGACTGCTTCACCTTCATTGAAGAAAAATAGCCTAATGATGGTCACTTTTGGTCTTGCAATGGTGTTTCATGGATCTCGTGTGGATTCTCCGTTCCCCAAATGCGGCAATTTTGTCGTTTGAGTGTTTTAAACGGACCTCGTCTCTCATCAAAATTTGCTTCCAAAAATCAAGTTCGGTGTCAACCATTCAAACGACTGCTTGGCCATATTCCAAGCGACGTGGATGGTCTGTCGGCTATATTATTTGGGTCAATTGCACTTTATACGGAAACAAGTGCAAATAATCTTTCAAAATGCGTCGCAAGGTGGTCCCACTGACGCCAAAATGAAAAGATGATTTATTTTTTCATTTTGAATATTGATATGCACATTTTTTTTTACAAAGAATCAATTGGCACAGCCACAACAAATTATTCACTGGCTATGCTTTCGCGATAAAGTAAGACATTTTTGCAATATTTGTGTAGCTATTTGACATCGCATTCAATTCGCTGATAGCACGTTCACCTGGAATATCTGCCGTCTAATTTGTTTGAAAATCGGATATCGTCCAATGCTCACCCCTTGTCTTGAATACCACCAATATATCATGCGTGTTAGATTTATCCTGAAAATAGTTTTTTTTTCACACAAACCATTCAACATAGTGATCCGCAAGCTTGTTCAACGAAGGGCGATCTAGCTCTTTCATCTATACTAGCTAACGTCTGGTATAGCTGAGGCTTCCAATTCATTCGTCCTGGGAATTGTATACCGATTGCACACTCTTTTGCTGTCTCTAATATGCATTATGTTAAGAACTATTAAATTAAACGATTAAATGCCAACTTTTCCTCAAGGGCTCTTTTATATATGTAAAGCGGCCATCTCTTTGTTCCATATGAGTTGAGGCAATACATTCATTTCGCGCGTATCCGATATTGATGCTTTCAGGCCAAAAGAGCAAGCAATTGGGATACGTCGCATATTTTACTTCCTTGTCCGTGACGGAGGTATTCTGTTCACCAGGGATAGGACACCCCTTGTGTACCAATAAATTTGATTTCACCACTACAGTCCGCGCTCGTTCCATTTACTATCCGTAATCTAAAGGAATCGCAGAACTCTAAAAATCGCCTGCCTTTGGTATTAAGCTATTTGTCCTCAGATTGTCTACTTGTAAATTCGTTTTTGTTAATCGCATCCTCTTCTTTCCCAATCCTTTGCGTTCATGTCGCCAATCACCATTAGCTATCTAATATCTAAATGTAGATTTTCAAAATCGAGATTTCTTGGTTTAGAAAAGCTGGCGATGGCAACAAACTGTATGATTCCGGTTTAAAAAAGTATGAGAGCTAGTCAAAGAAGAGGTGTAGACTAGTTTGTATTAAGAATGCGGCCACCGGCCAATATATTATGACAGACATGGATAAGACCTGGCGGCAGAACTTGTCTCCTTGTTTTACTAGATCAAATAAATCATTTTCGAGTTACAATACACAGCGGCCATAACTTTTCCGGCCGACGACTGCTTGCACCCTTCTTATGCCCTTGAATGAACTCCCACTAGTGCTTTCATGGTCATAGTGGAAAACCCACGATTTACCTCATGCTTATAGAGCTCATGCTTATGAGTGCGCTACTCGACAGATGGTAAACAATTTATTGTGGCCGAAGCTCAAGGATATGGATACGGACGATCTCTACATTCAACAGGATGGTGCTACAGGCCATGAAACGAACGAGTTATTGCGCACGAAGTTTGCTGGCCGCGTATTTTCGCGTTTCGGAGACACACATTGGCCACCAAGATCGTGCGACTTAACACCGTTAGACTTCCTTCTTTGGGGCTATGTTAAAAATAAGGTCTACACCAACCTTCCGCCTCAAACAATTCCAACAAGCCGAACATTGAAGCCGCCATCGCCGAGATAGAGACCCTATTATGTGAAAGAGCTGTTTAAAATTTCGAGAATAGAATGAGAAAAGCCGAGGTGGTCATTTGGAAGATATTGTGTTTCATAAATAATCCCCATAAGTTTCAGAGATATCCCAACAATTGTTCGTTTTATTCAAAAAACAAATCCTACACCTCTTGTTGAATAACCCCTTTACAACACAGTGGTGAGAGACTGCTTGATGATCTTCCGTTTGAGTTATCCAAATATTCTTTCTTCAGTCTTTTCTTTAATCCTGGGTTGAGCTTACCTAGTACTAGCAAATGTTTTGGTAGACAATTTTTGACTAATAAAACAGAAACGAATGAATATTTTTCAAAACTTCTTTTTCTCTTTATGAAACAACTTATTCGAAATAGCTCCCATTTGCCTTCCAGCAACAGCGAAGTCGGTTTGACTACTTATTGATTGCAGTACGCACCTCATGCTTTGGAAAATTTTCCACTGTTCGTGCTTCAAAGACTCAATACTTTAATGTCGAGTAGTCTGTGGAAATGAAGTTCGGAACATGGATTTTGAACCATGTTTGGGTCGTTTTTGCCTTATGAGGTGGAACGGAGTATTTTTGGAAAGTTCACGGTTTACATGCGAATAGTTCTCTTTCTCTAAAACGTCCGTTTGATACAGTTTCGCCGGGGTTTTGACATCGTAGGCGACTCCCCACCAAATCATCACACAAGCTGGGTGGTGGGTGGTCACGTTGAACTCTCGGAATGAGTTCAGACGCATGTCGTAATGACAAAGCATACACGCTAGCGTTCTGATTCTTCAACGGTGAACATTTTCTCGTCAATAAAAAGAATTCGTCTGTGACAGTTCTTCGCGTACTGGTGAGGCTAGGCAAGGCTTTCGATTTTGACTTACGTTTCTGTTTCAATGCTTCTATGAGTAAGCGGCCGGTGTGTTTCTTGTATGCGCTGAGTCCGAAATTACGTTTTAAAATGCGCGAAATGCTGTCCTTGCTGATCTCCATCTCCCGAAAGATAATTTTCTGCTTGCGTAGCATATTTCGACGAATACATTTCTCCTTGTGGTCGGATTTCGCACGGTCAGCTTTTCCACCAGTATCCTCAAATAACATCACGGTACGATATACTAAGTTTCGTGTGATTTTCAGAGGACGTAACATCCGAAAAATTTCGCCGACAAGAAGGTCGTAGTTTTTCCTTTTCTGTCCATTAAGTTGGAATATTTTCGTACATTCTTTCGTGTAGTCACTTTGTTTATTCATCAGTTGTATACAATTCGCTGGTAAATTTGCATCGTATGCGATATTAGCTTCGCCGAAGACAAGATATTATGTGTTTCCGTGTCACTTTTGCCTTTATGCGAAGAAACATGATTAAACTCTCGGTTATATCTCATCGTAAACTATTTTAAACATTGCAAGTATTCATTTATAATATATTTCGCTGTAGATTTATTTTTCTGCAAAATCTGCTCTTTCCTCCTTAGACCCATCGGCGAAGATACTGTTTCAGATTTCATTATTTTCTGTTTGTAACCGGCCTACTTAGCTTTTTGAACGATCGTATGATTGTCTAGCTTCTGGGGGAAAAAAAATAAAACCCCGGACTTGCAGTTATGGTATGACAAGTTTGGTAGATGAAACGTAAGAAGACGATGCTGTGTTCCATTTCGAATCATCAGCATTAAATTTATTGCTACTGGCGTCATTAAGGTTAACGATACCAAAATTGTCATAATATTCTGGAAACATGACTCTTATCCATTCAATAGATATTTTATATTAATTTTTTTGTTTCGAATTTTTATGTGTTTATCCTTCACTATAGTATTCCGAATTCTGGAATAAAATATGAGCGCAAACATTCCCTTCAGGTTTGCACTTAAGTTGGCATTTCTCTAGTAGCCATCGTTAATTTTAATGTTGTACTTTTCTTTCCATTAATTTTTGGTTTCTATTTTTTTTTTTCATTTTAAGAAACAATTATTGTATCCGTATCTTATCATTGAGTGAAAAAAAAGTAAATCATAAGTTTTTCGTCAAAGTGCAAAGCTTTATAGCGTCCACACACACAATATGGACATTAGCACTTCACTATAGTGCGCACGCTATACTTAACCATTATCGAGGGCAAATTTTCCAGAAAATAGCTCTTAGTCATTGTATCCGTAGCACGTTGGACATTACGAGCTGCCATAATCGCAATTTTAGCTTCACAATGTATTAGACGCTACTTTAACCGAATAGTCCACACTTTGTATCAGATTATAAGAATTCGTCGACATGGACCGACATGTTTTTTTTTATAGATATTTATTCTTGGTACTGTTTTTTTTTATTAAGTGTGAAAAAATGCCATAAAAAATATCGACAAAAGAGAAACAGATACTCTAACCCCCACACAAGCAGATCGACCCAAGCAAAATCATAAAATTTACGAAGATAGAATGAAAAAGCGTAACGAAAACTACTCATATGTACGAGTATCTGTGCAAGACAACATCCATCTATGCACGAGCAACAAAACATACATTCATCTGGGGTGACTAGGCGGCTTAAAACACCATTTGTTTTGCTCTCGAGTATGATTGATTTATTGTATCATTCGGTCTTGGAAAAGGAGTAGGGTGAAATATTGTCGGATTGCTCCAACAGACCACTATTTAGTGTGTATTTCTAATGCCAACTCGTCGACCACACAAAGTCCTCAAGGCGAGCACTAGACACCCATTTGGTAGTCTCGAATGCATACACTTTCCCAAAATAATGAACAAATATTACGTTGTTGCTGTGTACGACGATGGTTTTCCTAACTCCCCCTCACAATCACCACCACAATCCGCAAGAGGGCTTATCGTATGAGTATAAAGCCCGTCGTTCTGCACACCAAGCAGCATAGCATAATTCTTTTATTATTATTTTTTTTTTTTTTGTTGTCTACTTCTATTCGAATGCTCTTTATACTGATTAATGTTCGTTTTTCCCTTTATCCTATTTTATAGATTGTGTGATGTGTATCGACAGTGACTGCAATAGGAGAAGGTTGAAGCAACAGCCTGAAACTGATTTTGCCTACAGTGATAAAATAAATAAATGAGTGCATCTAGAAATCCTTGAGTGCTGGGCTACGATTTTTTCATTAAGCGTCAGCATACGATATCTGAGTTTTTGTACCCCATCATCATCATCAACGTCATCATTTACCGAAGGGACTTTTATATGAACGATATAGCTCACCGCATCGAATATCTACGAGGAACACACTTTTATCCTAACACTTTAGGAAAAGGGATATGTATCCATCTGCGAAATTTTCCACAAGGCCTTCATCGCCACAATTTGTAAATTTCTCGCCACCAACTGATTACCCATCTGCGGCGGCAGCGGTGGCGTCGGCAACAACGGCGACGGTAACGGTGGCTTCTCATCATCATTCAATGTCAATGCGACATCCGAAATCTTCTAAGCTCATGATGATGAATAGTGACGGAGAGAGCGTTGCAAGTAGTAGGATGTTATCGTCGAACACTATAGGTGCCCGTGGTGATTTAATATTTCCCGATGACATCGAAAGCATCGAATTTTGCATACCACCTACATCTAATGAAATGATGCGAGCAGCAACGAATGCATGTCATGGTGATTCATTTCCGGAACGCCGCCGAAGAGGACACAACAGAAGAAATAACCAGAAGATTGACGCTGAAAAACAAGTAAGTTGAAGTGTTTTACATTGACTAATTATAAGTACTATTTAACGTGTGGTGTTGTCGTATTTCAGGTAAAATGGTCACGAAAGAATATGCCTGCGACAATGGAACGCTTTGAACCGAGTCAAACGTTGGAGTATGGTTTTGCTGCTGGCGTTGTAGCGCCCAATATTTCAATGGCTATTTCTCCATCGGCAACGGCATCAAGTTTAACGCCACTTCATCAAACATTGCCTATAACACCACATCAGCAACAACAACAGCAACAGCAACAACAGCAGCAGCAGCAAACCTCTATTAACCACGTTTACTCGTATGCATATTATGAGCCTGGTGCTGCCAAGTGCCATACAAATATACCTCATAAAGATAGACTTTCACCAATTCCAATAATTCCTGGCCCATCAAAAAGTCCATCGAGAAATTCTATCCGAGCCCTATTAGCTAAGAGTTTCCGTTCCAAAACGCTTTCGGCGAATAATAGTTCAGCTGAAGAACGACACACTTACACAACTCGGTATGGTACAACCGAAAATCTCTACGAAGAAGTTAATGAGCAAAAAATTCGTAAAGTCCTATCGGACAATCGAATCTGTTCAGCTAATCCAGGTGCTGTTAAAGAGGAACTTCGTCGCGTACAGCATAATCATTTTCGTGTCCTTGATGAGTTGAATCTATCATTGGAGGCACTTATAATGCCACCCACACCACCTGACATCAGTCCCACCCAGGAAGAGAAGCAACCAGCGATGTCTCATGCGAATGCGAATGCCCATGTGCATGCTCATGCCAGCATGGAGAATCTGTCCAGTACACTGAATTCCATTGAGTTGAAGGATCACACCTGCATTAATCCGGAGTTCGATGAGGGAGATCTGGATAGCGGATTCAGCGGCAGTGGTAGTAGTAGTGGTGCTAGTTATAATGAAAGCCTTAGATATTACAAAACAGGTACACAATCTGTGATGCAAACAACAACTCTGCCACATAATCTTAGAAGTTGTCGGTCATCAACAGCATCGGGTACCTCAACATCAAAGAGCAGTATGAATTCATCTGAAGACCAGGGTATCGGTATGCTTACAACTTCATCCTCTCCATTCAACTACAATCGTCGGTGTTCGGATGCTCAACGCTCATCGGCCCGGTCATCGTCGGCGACAACTGGTACGAAACCGAAGAAAAACTTTTGGACGATAAAACCGTGATGCTATACAGCTTTTCGGAAATTCTGTCGCAAGTGGAGTATTGTAGTGGTAAGATATCACTTATCACATATGATTCTTTTTTCTTTTTTTTTTAATTAAATTTCGTTAGGGATTGTATTATATTTATTTCGGACAACAGGTAATTAATTATTTGATTATATGTTATTACAGCCATCTAAACTTTAAATTTGAAACCGGTGACAACGATAACAAGTATTCGTTGGTCGTCTTTTTGTAGGTATATCGGTCACCGTTGACTCCAACATTAGCTTCTGTCTAATTTTTAAAAATCCTAAACCGATGATGCCACAAGTGTCTGAAGATTCACTTGCAGATTATTCTCACTCCAAATACGGCAATTTTGCACATTGACGTATCCGCTTAGCCAAAAGGGAGTCTCATCGCTGAACACAATTTCGCATAAAATTCCGAATTATCTCGCAATTTGCTTTGACCCTATTCAGCGAAGGCCCGACCCATGCCATCATCCAACTGGTTCAATTGTTGCACCAATTGAAATTTGTGAGGTACATAGGTCACAACTTATAATTCTTGAGATACGAACTGATATAAATAGCAAGATGTGACTTATAGTGAAATTGAGGCATGCTTGGGCATTAGTTCCACTCGCATACATTCAATATTGCATAAACATTCGCGTCGGATACCTCATAATTTGACTCCAAACACGGATCATTTTCCACCAAGACAATGTGAGCTCTCATAGGTCAGCTTAAACAAGTGACTTTTTGAGCACTCAAAACATCGAATTGATGGATCCATGCGATATTTTTGTAAAAGAGAATTTTTTGCTTAAGTTTGAGAAGAACCGATGGATTCTCTCTTAACTCCAAAATCTTGCGGGAACGCTTTTTTTTTTTGTAAAACGTGTTTGGAACGTCAAGAGCAACAATTAAAAACAAATCACAAAAGAAATTGCAAAGCAAGATGTAAGGTGCGTTTAATGGGTTCTATTGTATTAGGCGAACTATTCACTTCAATCAGAAGCCTTTTTTTCTCCTCTTTGCCCATGTCCAAGTCTTCTTTTTAGTTAGTTTCCTCAAAATTGTCGCAATTCACACAAATTTGAACTTTAACGAGTTTGACAGTTCTTTTAAAATTTAATTGATTTCACGTTTATTACAATTCCTGTCCAAAGATAAACCTCGTGTAGAAAATTGCAACAATTTCCATTAGGCAGGGTGGTGAAAGGAATTGCTCTCTTAAAAGCGTTCTCTTTTAAAAGATTTTTCTCTCGGGTACAGGTTTTTTTTTTTATAAATTTGTGAAAATTTGGAGTCCTGGTACAGGTCGAAATTCTTTCGTCTTTTGAAATTCAAGACCACTGCACCATCCATGGTTAGATCGTAGGCCGAAGTTCACTCGAATGTGTTCTATTACATCCTAATAGTTTGCTATTATATATTATACCCCCTTGATTGTAAAAACATTTTAAAAGTGTCAGTATTAGTACCAACCACGTCAACAACTAGCATTTGCAGCGTGCAGCATGCGTAGGCCATACAGTAAGAGGTTGTGACTTTAAGAAAGTTTCCAAAAATCTGAAGTCTTCTCTGTTAAGAGACGACATGAAAGATGTTTTTAAGTATTTACTCAGATTGTCTGCATTCATAAGGCTTATATTATCGTTTCATAAGAATCCCATATACCGCTGAAAGCACTAACCGAGCTTCAGTCCTTGAGAAGTTCTCTTCCAAACTTTGATCAGCAAGTGCATCCGAGACAGCAGTTTTGAGCTCAGTTAATTCACTAAATCAGCTTCGTAGGGCCCAATATTCGTCGGGTCTGCAATTAGTTTAAATTTCTCATGTAAGTGGACTCCTTAACTTCTATAAAACTAGGACTGTCAACAAAGTCCTGAAAATCATATCAAGCCCAGCCAGACGGCATTCAAGGTACTTCCTTCGGTGTGATACGATAGAACATACGATTATCTTTCACAAAATCCTGTGCATTTCTGTACAATATATACGACCGTGCTGGCAAGGCAAACTTGATGTTCTTGTGCCTCTGAATTACAGCGGCGATCTCTTCTCGTCTAGAGAAGAACTATTGTTTTGTTCACAAGCTATTATGCATTTGGGGAGAATACTGTTGTTTAATGAAATCTAAGATACGCTATTAAATGAGTGACCATAGCTCAAGTGGTAGTGTATTGGCTTCCCAATCGGACGGTTCGGGGTTCAATGGTTCAACAACAGCCGTGCCCGAAAGACATCCTCTTTTTCAGGCAACTAAAATCTCGTGAGATGAATGGTTGTCTAAAACACAACAAGTGAAATTTAGTCTCCCCATTAAATGTTGGATGCCACCCATGGAGGGAAACCACCGACATCAAACATCTTTTTCTCTCTCTCTATAAAATTTTCCAAAAAACACTTAACACTTGCTCCGCCATTTTAGGAGTACAATAGTAACACTTTCTAGAGTGTTAAGCTTTTAAAAAAAAAAGGATTCAGAAATAGTCACCACTCTCGCACCAAGCGTTGCAGGATTCAGTGCGCGTACCACAGTCAGTCAGTAGTCAGTAAAGTCTTCTCTACTGATGGATAGCAGGAAAGTTGCTGAATTCTTGGTAACGTTGAGAAGCATTCCTCTGCCGGCAACCTGGTGACTCATGCCATCTGCTGTTATGCCCAAATGAAACGCTAGCTGAAGACGCAGGCAGTTCGAACGCAGATTTGGGTGCTGAAAAACTCTCTGAGTTTCGCCTAACACGTTCATCGGCGATTTCATTTCCCGTCATCCCATTATATGATCTTTTATGATCATCCCACACAAGACTTCCGACTGCATTCAGAGAAGTCCAGCATTTCCCAACCAGCTTGAAAGTCGTAAGAGAATTGCCAAGGCTGTAAGACGCAGATATTTCACCATCTCCAACGCTTCTTCACAATATATTATATAATATGATACATAGTTCATTACCATCTATGTTGCATGTTCCTAACGAGGAGTGAAAATTAATATACTCGTCCACCAGAAAGACACCTGCGCCACGTCCTAGATCGGTTTTGGAGCTATCCGGCAAAACCTGTCAGATTGTGGCCTGGGCACATGTAAAGTCGGTTTCATATTCTCGCAGCAACTAACTTCTATGCTCACTTGCATAAAATTGGGATGTTGTTTCTATCATTGGTATCTACAAGTTACATATGAGGGGGTCTAAGTGCAAATTTTATAAAAATGAAGATAAGTGCGTAAATGACCACATGAATGGCATTATTTCTTTGGTGCACAATGGAAACAAGTGTAGGCTTGATTGGTAGTGAGATCTATCGAGAAAAAGGGTAACTACTCATCATTTAGTTGTTTTCGTTTGAAGTTAAACAAGGATTTCTCAAAACTGTGCTACTGTTAGTTAGATCCATTGTGCTCTGACCTCCTCATATACGAGTATGAGCTCGTTTCACTATTTTCAGCTTTCGCAGGATTTTCTTCTACCACTGCTTTTTTCTGTTGGGTGATCTGTAGCTCAGATTTGTTTAGGCTATTTTCCTGATACTTGTGCGGCACTGGACCAATTATTCGGAAGGGTTTATGTTGTGGTACACAGGTGTTCAGGTGCTCTCTGTACTAACATATCTAGCTATACCATGTGTGCTTTTTATTTTGTCCTTATTAGGGACGTATTGTAACACTTTTGTTGATCATAAGTGCCGTTGCTCGATTTATTAAAAAAGATTAACTGGAATCTATTCGTACTTTCAGAAACCCTGCAGGATTTGGAAAGGTGCCCCCTGATGTAAACCCTAAAGTGTTCAGCCACTGATTACGCCGACAAATCTTCCAGCCTGCAATGTACATCAGATTGTACCTACATCGTGAGAGGGAAGTTTGATTGTGTCATCCGTTTACTTTGATTTGTACACATAGTACCCATGACCTTGCTCCCTTATTATAATTTATCTGCAATCATTGAAAAATCGCGAAAGACAAAGTCCAGCGCATGGACAATTTCGTATTGACAATTGAAAATGTCTAAGTAAAGAGAAGAAAGAAGAAAAGAAATCAATTAACTAAACTCTGTCATGTCATCATCAATTGAGTGTGGAAACGTAAGCCGCGAAGTACCCTCATACGGATACATACTCGTATGTACGTACTTCCATTTGACTGGGTCTTCTGTATCGCCCGCACTCTTATTTCAGTTTTGTATTTATTTCTATCTTCTTTTTTTTCTTTTCTTTTTTCGAATCTATTGTATGTAGTTCAGTCGTGATGATATCTTTACTAGAATTCATTAATTTCCTTAGCCGAACATTATCCGTGCGTCGTACTAATCCGGCCAAAGTCCTCCTTTTTCATCCAATAGTTCGTGTTTCGTTCTGAAATCTACCACTACCCACTATTGTACAAAAAGTACCTAAAGGGGGATGAAATTGATCCGTCCGAGTAATAAATATGTCAATTTGCCTTCGGATGCTGTGTGATGTAATAAAAAAATCTCCAAATCTTTTCGTTGTTGACTAACCCCTATTGTACAATATACAATATATCCGTGTGTATCTTAAAGATTTCTCTTTTGGCAATATTGGATAAGGGTAGGAAGTTGTACAGAAGTTATCCTCTTTGGTTCGTTCAAAAATTTGCCTTTCGCCCCATATCGGTGTCAGATTAAATGTGCTATCACATAAAAAAGGAGACGCACTCGTAATACGCAATTCGAAGAGATGTCGCCCCAGATCTTCGACGCCGAAACTTTGCGTAAATCATGATGGAATTCCCTCCTTTTTTTGCCAGACTGAATTAATTCTTATCTCGGTAGTCGTTTTTAACTTCATTGTTTGGCTTTAGCTTGTTGTTACTGCCGCTGCTGCTGCTGTTCTTGTCGGGTAGAGACATGCGGTGGTGGTAGTCGTACTCGGCGTAGTGGCTGGGGGTATTATCGATTTTATCTGTGGGATGTCTGTCCTTACCATTTGAAATTATTAAAATGCTCTGTGGGTGTATGAATGGGGTGGCTGCTGTCTGTCTGTACAAGGGGCCTTAGATACCTAGAGCGATCACTTCTGAAGGACACAAACAAATGGCCACAAATCCAATTTACATTATATTTTCCTTTTTTTTCCATCCAATTGTAAAAGATTTGTATCGACTTTGCGGTTTTATTTTCTCAGAAAAACTCGATTTTCAAATGTAACTGTGCGGTTTTCGTTTCCTTTTTTTTTTTTTGAATTAATACTAGAAGGAAGGGTGAACACCTTTTGGCTCCAATTCTCTATTTCTTTTCATCGTGAATTCTAAGCAAACAAACTGCCTTATAGGACTTTTTCGAATGTGCGTATCTATTACTCATCGTGGATTGTTTTCAGAGTGAATAGCTATAAGAAATATAATGTCTGCGGTAAATAGAGATCGACAAATGAATGGTGGTGTATTTCAATTTGCATTTTTCACTGTCTAATAAAGGTCCTATTTCAAACTAATGTTATTTTATGAAACCTAATCTTACTAAATCTGGTTTCGTGATGTGTTTCTGCCTGGACACCATAAACATTTGCCTACTTGGTTTCGAATGACACTGTTATACTTATTCATGCCATATACTCGTACTCAGGCATCCGCAAAAGCTTGGTGTTTTAAGCCGGGTATTTAGAGAATACTCACTGCCTAAACATTTTTGACTGCTGACTTAATATCGGCAAACCAAGAAGTTTTTAATTAATCATTTCATCTGTTCTTCAATTTGCCTTGAAACGTCTGAAACAGAACTTTGAAACTGATCGCTGATGTTGACGCTGCCTTCCTTATTCTATAGTCCAGCATGAGATAAAAGAACTTACGTAACAACACGCGTAGTTGCTAGATTGGGGCACATGCTGGGAAGGTTTGCAAAGAGATTGTGGAGTTCCCAGGCATGTTGGGTTGCTTATAATGTTTTACTCTTATCTAAAACTTGCTTAGTAATAAAGGTACCAGAACTATTGTGTTTGTTAAAAAAGAAAAAAATAGAATGACGACATGTTTATTGAAGAGAATTTTATTTACAACTGTAAACGTTTAGTAAGGAAATACCTTTTAAGGTATTGTAGTTCGCTATACAGAAGTGACAGTGTAGATGTTCGGTAAACATATGTAATTCTAGTTTCTTAAAAGTTCCATTGTCAAACTATTGGTCTTAATTTCTTCTTGTCTGCTTCTGAATAAGTGAGCCAACCTCTTCTAGCGACGATTCTTCCTATTCTGTCATTGCATCATAATCCTATGAAATTTATTCTTCTCGTTACAATAGGGTTTCTTCACTTTTGCACTTTGAAGCACAACTTCTATGTTGGCCAACCTGTCTGCATAGGATCCAAATGAAATGTTGAGTTACCCATAAGTACTATACTAGTAGTAAACTTCATCCATGAAAACGTTGCATGGTTAAGTTGTAATGATAAAATAGTCTTGGTATCTAAATCCATGCCTTGTTAACACGCCATTAAGTGGATTTCACTCTTTTTCGGTTAAAGACTAGAACCACAACGCATTCATTCCTTATACTGGTATATGTATGTCTTACGTAGTCGTCCCCTGAATTTGGCTTAGCAAGTTCACGGTCAATATTTTGCATTTGAGTATTTGAGGCCCGGGTCAACCCCGGACAGTTTATTGGAAATGTTTAATACAAACATATAACTTAACAAACTAAACTTAAAACTATGACTTCTAACTACTATTTCTACTTAAGCTAAGGTCTAGGTTATTTTAAATAAGAGTGACTGTTGGAAATACCAACCCACTTAGGCCTATTGGCCCATTGTGATGCCACGTGGATCTATGATCTTCTTACTACTGGAACCAGTTTGAGCTTATAATAAAGCGTAGGAGACTGTTAACGTCTATTTTTTCTAGATCGTTTAGGTCGTTGTAGAAGAAAGCTCCTAGATGAAGCCTCCTTCTCTGGGAGAGAGCTGGGCATGTGCAGAGTAGGTGGGGGATTGTCTCCTCCTCTTCCTCGTCCATGCAGCTTCTACAGAAATCGTTAGTAAAGGCGCCAAGCCTTCTTGCGTGCTTGCCTATGAGGCAGTGTCCGGTAATGACACCTATTATGGCGCTGAGATGTTTCCTATCTAAAAGGATCAGACACTTAGATCGACTCAGATCCAGCCTTGGCCAGATCTGTTTGGTCGCTAGACATGTTTGTCCAGCAGTCCACCTAAGTTCCGTTCTTTTATTGGCATCTAGCTTTAGTGTTAGTTTGCACGTAGCGATTGGTATACCTATACTACCTTTGTCCGGTAGGATAGGTAGAGTGGTTCCAATTTTGGCGAGTTCATCGGCTCTGCAGTTCCCTGGAATGTCTCTGTGGCCCGGCACCCAACAAAGGTGAATGTTGAACTGCTCTGCCATCTCCATGAGAGATGATCGGCATTCAAGGGCAGTTTTAGAATATAATGAGACCGAGTCCAGGGACTTGATGGCGGCCTGACTATCCGAAAATATGCGGATATCCTTTGCAGATATCACGTTTTTCTTCAGCCAGTACAGAGCTTCTTTAATCGCCAAAATTTCCGCCTGGAACACGCTACAGTGATTTGGAAGGCGGAAAGAGAGGCTTAGATTTAGCTTATCTGAGAAAACACCGCCATGGTGTAATCGGTGTTCTCTGTGAGGATTCCTAATGTATTAAGAATGTTGGCGTGGCCAAATGAATTATTTGTCCACTGTTTAGTCGCTTTAAGGCGAATAGCTGCAGTCGCAGCTACTTGCTTGCTAAAAATGTCGAGGGGTGTCGAGGGCTAAGGTCTATAGACGGGAAAAATGGTTATTTAGGGAATTTCGGAGGGCTGGGCTGCTGTAGTGGAAATCGAACACTTGACGTACCTGATTTGTTTCACGTAGCATACGACACAGTGGCTCGTTGAGACCATAAGTTGTACTGTGATTATTCGGACGGAAAAGGTAGACAGATCTTAAATGACACGGGTTGGTATTGATTGGGATTTGGGAGAGTATTGTGGGACAGTCAATGATACCAGTTAAGAGTTTATGTATGAAGAGAATATCGGCGGACTCCCGACGTTTTTCCAAAGACTGGAGACCGAGTAGTTTTAATCGATTTACATAGGGGTAAAATATTGTGGTCAGCCCATGGTAGCCCGCGTAATGCGAAACGCAGGAATCTACGTTGGACAGCTTCAATGCGCAGAATATGTACATCATAGTAAGGAGACCATATTTCGCTGGCGTACTCGAGAAGTGGACGAACAAAGGTTGTGTACAGGGATTTGGCGAAATAGGGGTCGGAGAATTCTTTTGACCATCGTTTAACAAATCCGAGAGCGGAGTTAGCTTTCCTAATTACGGACTCTATATGGTTGCGAAAATTAAGCTGTGAATCACAAATGACACCCAAGTCCCGCATTGAAGTAACTACAGCTACTCTTTGGTTTGATAAATAGTAGGTGCGGGTTCGAAGTGTCAAACGCCTCCGGGAGTAAGAAATGGCTTGTCATTTTTCTATGTTGAGAATCTATTAAGATCATCTTGTAAAGGTTGAGAGTCAGAGAGACTTGAGATCTGCCTATAGATTTTCATATCATCGGCATAGATAGATATGTGGGAGTACTTTATGACGTTCGTTAATATTAAAATATCATCGTTAATAGTTAAAATAAAAATTAATGGACCGAGATGACTGCCTTGTGGAACACCCGAAGTGGCGAGAATTGGGTCAGAAAAGTGGGAACGAAAATAAACAATATAAGAGCGTTTTTTAATGTAGGAATTAATCCAAGAGGTCAGTCTAGATTCGAAACCAAGAGCTTTGAGTTGAAATAAAATTAACTTGTGCGAGATTTTATCAAAGGCCTTACTGAAGTCCGTGGCGATTACATCAATTTCTTTCCCTTACTCTAGTTTGCATAGTGAACTAGAAACAAACTCAATGAGGTTGGTGATCGTTGATCTGCCTTTAACAAAACCATGTTGGTTGGTTGCAAATATAGATTTACATTGAAAATATAGTGCATCATAAAGAATACTTTCAAAAACCTTGGGGATGCAGGATAGTTTAGCAATGGGGCGATAATTGGAGATATCATGCCTTGATCCTTTTTTGTGAATAGGTGTAATAAAAGCACTTTTCCACAGATGAGGAAAGAGCCCTTCAGACAAAGATGGTTTGAAAATACTAGTGAGGGGATTAATTAGATTATCAGCGCATTTTTTTAAGACAACTGCAGGCAATCCATCAGGACCGGGGGAAAAATCGTCTTTCAGTTTATGTATTTTGTCTAGTAACTGCGCTGAAGTAATTTCAACAGACGAGGGAGATATTTGACAACAGTTGTTCAGGTAAGAAAAGTATTCAGGATCGATGTCATCAGATTGGGCCGAAAACGATTGACTGAAGAAGTTCGCAAATAGATTAGCGATGGTTGTTGGGTCATCGGAAGACATATTAGAAAATTTGAGAGTTGATGGATAGCAATCGGATTTTTTTTTTGTGTTAATAAATTGGTAGAATTTTTTAGGGTCTGAGATGATGGAAGATTGCATTTGGGTGAGATATCTTTAGTAACGATATTCAGCAAGTTGGGAGAAGTGATTGTAAGCTAGGAGGTAGTTTTGTTGGTCAAAGTCAGAACCAGATTTAACGTATTGTTGCCATAACCTGTTTCTCTTATTACGAAGTGTACGAAGTTCTTTGTTACACCAGGGAGGAGATGACGAAGGATTTCTGCGTCGAATAAAAGGAGTAGTTTGCCTTATACAGTGGAAAATCTTATCGTAGAAGATAGCTACAGCAGAATCTGCGGTTAAGTTACTGTTTTGAAGAAAACTAAAGTCAACATTTTTGAGAAGATTGTTGAGCTTAGTGTAATTTGTTTTACGGAAATCGAAATGGAAGGGAGTTTCTGAAGGGCTCAAGGAATTATTGTTATCATATGAGTAAATAACGAGGAGAGGTGGGTGGAGACGGTCTAATTTCGAAAGAAGAAGTTCACACTCGAGAGCAAGACAGTTCGTGGTGTCGGATGTAAAGATCAGATCTAGTTTCCGACCCATGAAGTTAGAAATTGAGTTTATTTGAAAAAGGCCAGAGTTTGTGAGGCAATATGTGAGGAGGATTTCTTTGTCAGAAGTTGCATTTGTGGCAACAAGATAGGATTCTTCGTCCGAGTGAGTCCATTGGAGGTGATAGAGAATTAAAGTCACCGAGAACAATGATTTCATCACAGGGATCTGTGATTTCGAAGAGGGAATCAACCGCATTAGCCGCGAGCTGATAAGTGTGTATTGGTTGGGAGGGGCGAACATAGCAACAGAGGATATAGAGTTTGTGTTTGGAGGGAGTAACTTTAACACAGATAAATTCGAAATCGGCTGTAGATGACTTTTTGACGAGCTCAGGGTTCAACCGAATTTTGATTGCCAGAAGGACACCTCGTCCTATAGAATCGTCATTATTATCCCGTCCATCGTCGCGAAATAAACGGAATTTTGGTGTGAATAGTTCCGAATCCTTGATATTAGATATTAGATTAGTTTCGGCTAAGGCAAAAATATCATAAGGCAGCTTTTGAGAGTTGAGATATATAGAAGATGTTTTTGAACGCAACCCCCTCACATTTTGGTAGTAGAGTGATAGACGATTGTTTGCGGGATTGTGGGGCATGTTAGGGACGATAGTAGTTTTTAAAACTAGAGCGCGTTTTTTGGAGATGCAAGAGACGTTTGGAAGAGACATGAGAGGCGTATGAGGAGAGATCGTTATATTATTCGTCGAATAATTGTAATTTGGGGCTCCGTAAATGCGGGTTTCCGACTATATCACGAGAAGTCTTACAATCTCACGTTAGTTTGGAAGTGGTTAAGAGACAGCGACGAAATTGGTTATTGCTATAGACACAGTTATTTCACAGGTTCCCCTTATTTCTCTCTATATAATCAAATCTGTGGTTACTGTTCTTTACAAAGGCGCCATATCCTTAATTAGTCTTACATACCTCTATAAAGATTTGACAATATTTCTAGCCATGCAAGACCTGTATCTAATTCTTTTTAAGAGCGAGAATAGCAAGCAGCATTGCCGAAAGTTCTAGGGAAATTTTGTCTTTCTGATTTCAACTTTGACCCTATGCAACCAGAATCTGGAGACATCCCATTTTAAACTTTTAAGCAAGTGGTCAATATATCGTGATATATTGAGAGTTCTTAACGTTTTTTAATAAACAATCTGAGCAATTTTTCATATAGAGGCCTAGCCTAAGGAAGAACGAATAGCGGAATAGCTTCTAAGAATAGCATGTGGACCTGTTAAAATTAATGGTAAGGTAGACAGAATATTCACATAGACCATGTACATAGGCCATGTACGGATATTCGGTGACATACATAGGTCTTAGACAAGTTCTTGAACAAGCGTTTGATTAATCCAAGGCACAAGCTAGCTCTGATTGTAATGTTACCAACTTGTGGGTGTAAACTAAATTTTGTGTGAAGTACGATTGCAAAATGAAGTAACTCTCAAATAAGGCTTATTTATCATTAAATATAGACATTCTTCTGAGTAAGCACTTGCAAGAGTAATGTATGTTGATATCTAGCACTCCTCTAGAATTAGCAGTTTCGGTATTCTTCTGTCTGTCATTAATATTCCAATTAAAAATGAGGCGTCTGAAGTGACAGCCTTGTGGAACACCCGAAGTTGAGTAGATTGGGTTTGATATTCTAAATCCGGAGACATATTTGGTAAACTTTGTGACTGAAGATTGACCTCATGAATTCGTGGTTCTTTACCGGAAATATCGGACTGCAATGGAAGAACATAGTTGACAATTCTAATGGATCTACGAGTATGTACATGATTCTTGAATTCTTTCTAGTGAAAAGGTGTGATGATAAGTATTTGAATAATTGGGAAAAAGAATCTTTGCGAAATATATATGTAGGTGAACGAGTGCAGTATGCGTCATCTAATTTAGAAGAAACACAAAAATTTTAAATTCTTTAGTCCCTTATCTACGTCTGTAACATTTAGCATTAAGTTGGGATTAACAATTTTGCAAATAAAATTGTTTAAGTTATCTAGGTGAGGTGAGGTTCAAAAGTATAGGGATTAATAATTAATGTTAATCACATCAAACATGGCTGACAATTATTCTACAACATCTAAAGAATGTCTCCTTAAAATTTCAAAGCAAAATCTATTCGTTTCGAAAAGACAGCGTATTTTCGGCAGCTAGTCCACGCCCGATTTTAGAGCGCACAATAGGCGGTTCCGGCCGCATGAACAGGGGACGCTCCGCCTGATCCTTTTCTTAACAGAACAAAGAGGCATCTTTGGCCTGAAAAGTAGCCCGTATACTGCGTAAGCAAGGACGAGCAGCTCAAGATGAGTTTTGGGAAGAATCAGAAGGAATTTTGTATGTCCGTATCGTTTTTGTCGTTTTTTTTGCTCTGAAAACTTTAAATCGCTTTTTCTCGAAACTGCATTTTTCACAACGGCATGCAACATAACTCAAAAAATAATTGTCCAATCGTTCTAAAATTTTGAGGAGATCTCCTTGACGCTTTTAGCTATACTCCAAATCTTTGAAACATGACTTTCAATGCAAATTAAATAAATTGTTTAAACAAATTGGTAAAAAAGTGACTTTTTTCTAATCTCTATAATTTTTGCAAAATTAATTTTTTTTTGGGTTTTATAGGCTTGGAGTAGATGAAACAATCTTTATAACAAGATCTATTTTGATTTTTTGTTACAGATGAAAAAAAAAGTGCCCAACTTGCATGCCATTTTCAAAAACGCTCGAATTTGACGTCGTGCAAAAAAATTATAGCTGACAGATGTTTCTATCTGAAAATAAAAGATTTTTTTTTTAATAAAACACCAATTTTTCACTGACTAAAAAAGCCTTAAAAATGTACCTTGTTTCGGGACTTTCCTAACTTAAATCATACTCATAAAGTATTGTCGGCCTTCGTAAATATGGACATTGGTTGTCTTTTATTGAATCCATGGCTGCCACTTTGCAAATGTGAGTGGATTGGGCTCCACAACGCTTTTCCTGATAATCTCTAAAAATCCAAAATTAGATGAGATATATACATACGAGTATAAAAATCTAGAACTTCCTGGCTTGCTCCAAGATTTGTTGCGTCGTGTGTTGGAATATCTTACGCTTAAGATTTTACATATGGCTTGGTATCACCAATATTTAAGATGGACTTATTTTTTTATCCAAGTTATGGGGCTTTTCGTTAGGTCTGCTTGTTCAATTGCACCCGTAATATGCCTTTTTGGTTAAATTATGTGTCCCACTCCCTACGATCTGAGCTTAGAACTCATCATCCCTTTTTATTGTCATACATTCTCGTTTATCTAATAGCATGTGCTAGCTATTGAGATGGTGCCCCTGGTCGCCGACAGTAGGGATTTCTAATAAAAGGCCATGAGAGATGCTTTATTAAGCACTTCGACTTCATAGAATCTTTCAAGCTATCTTATAGGTGTTTGCTAGATTTTGCAGTCTACTTACTGAAATCAAGTTCATGGATGAAGCCTGTAGTTGTTTGAACTGAGGTGACATCAGATCGTGTCCTTGAGACAGATTCGGCATGTATTCGATAGAACAAGGTCCATTTTCGTGGAATTGTTTTTGATTGAGTACAGAGCAGATAGGAAGTTGATTCTTAAAATGCTTTTTATTACAGGTTTCTTGGTATGTTTTGAGCCATATAGGGTATCATTGTCGTTCACATCAATTTAACTTAATTTTTATCTGGTTGGCAGGTAGCCCACAAAAATGTTCAAGACTTAACAGGGGAGATTGACATTCGCTGCGGTCAGCTCTTCAGCATTTTTTTTTTTCTGAAAGGGATGCCTCTGTGTTCAAAAACCCATATAAGTGTGACTTTAGTCACACTATTCCAAACAAGCTTAGGCTCAAAGATTGAAAACACTTGAGAGGTTAAATGGGTGCTTGGTTATTTGACAAAATATTGATGTGACCTCTATCTAGATCTTCTTTGAAGATAGAAGTAGAATATCCTAACCCATTTGACACTATCGTATACTAATTGGATTGAGGATTATCCCAATAATTGCGATTCGGAAAGAAGAACTTAAACGGGGATTGATACCAATTCTAAAAAGACGTTTCTTTATAATATTCTCATCTTTAATGCCTTTGGGGATGCCTACATTTGTGTTTTTTTTTTTTTCACGTAAGTATGGTTTTTATGAATATTTGCTTGCCTGTTTTAAGTGGCGAAAATATTCGTTTAAGCCGACCACAAAACTAATTTGTGGCCTCATATTTTATCGTGTGAACATAAACCAATCCGTCGCGATTTGAATAAGAATACAATTCGAATAAAGTTCATTTTAAGAATAAAATGTATATTAGCAAATATTGATAGTTCTTTAATTATTTAACATGTCCTTATTTTACAGGAATATAATTCTAAGACTGCCTCATGCCATGTTATTCAGTATCACAGCTCAAAAAATATATCAAAATGGGGAGACACTGAAGATTGTAGACAGCCATTTTTTTGTAAATAAATCGGTATGAGTTCACCAGCGTTTTTTTATTTTGAACCATGATCTCTCGAATCAACTAATTTGAGTTCCATTCCAGATGTTCTAGCACTAGCTAGATATAATTATCAAACGTTTCAATGAAGTTGGGAAGGAACAGACCTGAAGTAATTATAAAAAGCTGCCTACACCTAAAAAGAAGAAATTTACTTCAAATTATATTTAAATTAAACTAAACAAACAACCATCGTACACTTAACTATATTTAACTATAAAAGATTCAAATAATTATATGTATGTATGTATGTAGGTAAGAAATCTTCTAATTGAACTAACAGATTTATTTTGATTTTTTTTTTCTTTTCATATGAATTTTAAAACTTTTTGCTTACAATGTGAATTAATAAATTTTTTTATTTCAATGTAGTTTACAATTTACTATGCACATTTAACATTTATGAAGAAAAAAATTCGACAAAAAAAAATAGGTATTTAGAAGTTTAAATATTTATAGAAATATATTTGCCTAATTGTATATGTTCTGTGCATATACACATGTACAATTTATAAAATTTTAAAACAAAAAAAAAATAATAAAATTTCCTTAAAAAAAGCACAGACAACTTACTAGGGATATCTGAACATTTGTACATAAAACAATTTATTAAACAATTTATAAAAAAAAAGGGAAAACAAATTTAAACATTCAAACTTTTTGGTAATAAAATAAAACCACACATACATTTTAAATACATGCAGTTAAAAGAAAAATCAAATTTGTTGTGCCTAAGAGCACAGGATTACGAGTATGATTAGAAATTTTTCATAATGTTTTTTGTTTCCTTTAGTTTTTTTTAATAAGAAAACGCGATTTCCATTAAAATTTTTCAAATTTTTAATAAGAATAAAAATACTTTTAGAAATTATTATATAACATATATAATAATTTAAAAGGTAGTATACATATAGATTTTAAGTATAACAAAAAAAAAATAAAAACACGAAAACAAAAACATTATGGGAAAAAGAAAAGAAAAAGAGAAATTGAAAGTCGAATCGAAACTATGATCCGAAGAATGATTGTTTTAGAAATTATTATAAATGGATAAATCCAAAAAGCTTAAAATGTGATATTTTGTAAAACTTGAAGAACATGAATATAAAAGGTTATAATTATTAAAATATCTATATTGGGTTGTTTTATTTAGGAGAACTCATTAATTACTTAGATGGCAGTGCATTTCGGGATAAAACTAGGCCTCAACCAATAACGTATTTTTGGCCACATTCTCTACGCGCTCTCTATCATTCGCTCTATATGTAGACATTTCAGGGGACTGAATGAATTCATAGAGTTCAGTGTTATGCCTCCTTCTCTAAGGTCCGTCAACTCAAACGGGACCAAAAATCAATCGAAAAACCTTGCGATTCAAACAACTCAGGGTATCTTCATCCGCCTTATATCTAAACTTATTGGGATAATTAAAGTCGTATATGGAGTCTTCTTAGTATATTTTGACAAAACCTCTTACTCAAATAAGAGCACCTCGATGTTATAAAGGGTCCGCCATCTAACGTTTTTTTTTTTCAACTAGTGCTTATTTCGTGAATGGTAACACTTAGCTCATGTCTGATTTGACAGATAATTAGTCTTATCCTTCCGGTTAATAATGGAAAATAATTTCATTCAAATGGCTGCCTCGGCTGGCCATGCAGTAGCCTACACGGTCCAATTTTTAAGCACATTATTGATTGTGTGCAGCTGTATTTCACCAATGGCTTCACGAATATTGTCCTTTAAAGCGTCAATTGTCTCTGGCTTGTCGGCGTAACACTTATCTCTTACGGCACCCCACAAATAATAGTCCAACGGTGTCAAATCGCAGCTCCGAGGTGGCCAAACGACATCAGCTCTGCGGCTGATAATGCGATCTTCAAAAACAGGGCGCAAAACATCGAGTGTAGCTTCGGCTGTGTGGCACGTAGCGCCGTCCTGTTGAAACCAAATGTTGCCAATATCCTCCACTTCAATTTTTGTGAACAAAAATTCGTTCAACATGGCCCGATAACGATCGCTATTGACTGTAACGGCCACTCCTTGCTCATTTTCGAAGAAAAGTGGCCCAATTATGCTTCTGGACCAAAATCCGCACCAAACAGTGACTCGTTTTGGGTGTATCGGCTTTTCAATGTATGCGTGCGGGTTTTCTGTGCCCCAAATGCGACAATTTTGCTTGTTTACATACCCGCCAAGATCAAAATGAGCTTCATCTGAAAAGATGATTTTTTTTGGCAAAATCGGCATCTTCTCTAAGTCGATCGCAGGCCCATTTAGCGAAGCGAAAACGCATTGGATCGTCAGTTGGCTTCAACTCCTGAACCAATTGGACTTGGTGTGGCGTCATGCCAAGGTCTTTATGCAAAATTCGTCTCAATGATGTCTCCGAAATGTTCAATTGTTGAGAACGACGGTGATGTTGATGTTGATGTTGATGGCGCTTCACGCACACTTTCTGCCACAGCAGCAATATTCTCGGGTGTACGCACTGTTTTTGGCTTTTCACGCTTTGGTTTATCGATGAGGATGCCAGTTTCTTTCACTTTTTTCACAAGATAACGAACATACGGAGCTGACGGTGCTTCTCTTCTTCCAAAATCCGTACGCAATTTCCGCACACATTCTGCAACATTACCATGATTTTCAAAGTAATGTCGCAATATTTCCCAGCGTTGTTCAAGCGTATACACAACCATATTCGTTCAACGGAAGGATAAAACTAATAATCAGACATGAGCTAAGTGTTACCGTTCACGAAATAAGCACTAGTTGAAAAAAAAAACGTTAGATGGCGGACCCTTTAGTTCCCACTTGTGATGATACGACATATCCGCTTCGCCGTCGTTGCGCAGGACATCTTGTTGACAGCATACATATATTCTCTGTCATCTAATCTACATTCCACGACTGGTGTTGTTGGGCGTGCGCCGGGAATTGTACACCACGGGCGACTAGTTCTTGCTTCACCACAACACTCCTGCGCAATCGTCATTATTGGTAATTCGTTTTTTGGCTAAAAAATCAGATTCTGTGATCAACCACTTACCATCATACTCACTGAATGTAGCTCCGGCCGGCTTTCTATTTGCTTAATTGAAGACGAGTGCTTGGATGACGTGTAGGTTACTCAACGCAATGTGACGAGGGTGCTGTGATGCATTCCTGATTAAGATTTCTTAACGGCTTAAAGGGGTTCTACGTCCGATAAATATAATATGTATGGAGAGGACGGGGTACTATGTTGAAAATTGAATAAAATATGTTGTCCTTACTGGTTTTTTTTTTGTTTTTGGATTAAAATTAATGGTGGAACTTACATTTGTCCTAATTCGCTGCCGTTAAACTAACCATATAATCGTTATACACCGTAATTCAGCATAACACGACGGTTGTTCGACAGCGATGCCGTAATTAGTCATCGTCTCTAAAGAGACCGTCTCATATGCGACCTTGAAATCGATAAAGAGGTGGTGAATATCGACCTATTGTACACACCTTGTATTTCTCTGGATCTGCCATAGTGTGAATATTTGACCAATTGTAGACTTGCCTAGTCTACAGCCTTCTCATACTTAAGTATATGTATTGCTATCTTTACTACATTTTGTGTAGGGGATTGAAAAACTTGGCTTTCATCGGCCAAACTAGAGGGTTCGCTATGCCTGTGGAGTTTTGGTAAGCCCTTCCTTGCACGTCCCTACAGGTTTCTTTTGGGGTCTTTTTGGGTTGACACGTTTTTTTAACTTTTAGTAAAACATCTCCCTTTCCTCGATCGCTTGTTTCTTAAAATCTTGCCATTTCTCCGGAGAAACTGATGTTTTTCCCTCTTCCTTTGCTCCTAGAGCACCCGCTATAGTGGAAATCATATGTAACCAACAAGAAATTCAATTAACCTAAGTCCTTTCCAAAAGTAGACGTCGTCTGTTCTTCTTTTTAGCGTTAACATCACCTAAAATGATTTTAACGCAATATTTAGAGCTTTGCTCGTAGACATTTTTCGGTAGCCTTATCCTTCCGTGGAGAGGTGAGTGCATATTTGACAGACGTTGTCGAACTTAGCATTGTTGAGTTTTGCTACATTGCGTTGGCTAACGGAACAAAAGTTCAAGACTTTTTATATTATTCTGTCATTTAAAACAAATCAGCACCCAACTAGATGCTGCTTCTGTTCTCTGTAGCAGTCGACGTAGTCTATACAGATTTTCATCCCGTTTTTGTCCATCCCGTCTCGCAGAATATCCTAGATTCCGGTCATTAAGTATCATTGTTTTTAGGCTACACATTGTCTTTTTTTTATAATTGACTCGAACTCAAGGGGATTAGTGTGCTGGCACACAACGCGGTCTGTTGAAGGTCCGAATATTTCAGTGCAGATCCGAACGACGTTGTTTTTTCTCACGTTTTTCAGGTTCGTCAACAGTAAAACTATCCTCATCCGAGACTGTTGGTTATAGAAACGCAACACCAGTGTTTTTATGCAGTCAGACAGTTAACCTCTTGCACTACACCTATGTAATTTGGAGAGCAAGGCGCTTTCAGTAATCTTTTGGGCAAAAAGAGTCGAGTACTCTGAAAGCAGTTATGAGGGTTATGAGAGTTGAAGTTGACACACGGGTTCGTCCGTCATCGTCTTTGTTTCGGCAAACGTACTAGCTCTAGAACTAAAACCTCACTGACCTCAGCCCCAAAGAGTTTTCAATAGGTCAACATAAGGAGCCCATCATGTCCTTGTTAAAATGTTCAGTCAGAAATGGCATGACATTAAAGTGTTGCTATTTTTTTCCTCTCAATAATAGCTCGGTTTCATAAGAAGAAGAAAAAAGAGCACGAGAAGCGCGTGATCTAAGATATTGAGAGGTTGTATTCCAGGAATTACGTACAGAAGATCTACCCACAGGTAAAATCAGCGTGTTAAGACACGTAGACCCGTACAGAGAAGCCTGTAGAGATGAAAAGGGGAACCTCGTAGTAGAGTCAAAATAGGTACTGAGAATATGGAAAAACTTTTTTTGCAGACTGTATAACGGCGCAGAATCCCATCACTCCACCGGGAGGCAGAATAGAACATTCAACTAAGATGATGATAGCCAAAATTTCCGCCTACCTAATCAAAATGAAGTAATGATGGCAATATCTAAGCTGAAATGAAACAAAGCAGCTGGACCTGACGGCTTACCGGCCGAGGTATTCAAATCTGCTGGAAGTGACTTTGTGGAAAGCATACTCCAACTCATTTGTCAGCCTGAGAAATGGAATTTCAACATCGTTTGCCCGATCGACAAAAAAGGGGACCTCAACTGTACCAAATATAGAGGTATAAGTCTCCTCAACATTGCATACAAAATCTTATCTGCCATATTGTGTGAAACCCTACGTCAACAACTTGATTGGTTTTTATTTATCAGTGCGGTTTCAAACCAGGAAAGTCAACAATCGACCTAATCTTTACACTCCGGCAGATCCTGGAAAAAAATCAGGCCGTCGAAATCGATACCCACCATCTTTTCATCAATTTTAAGGCCGCATATGATGGAATTTATAAAGACGAGCTATGTATATGTCTCTTATCTAGTTTTGGCATCCCTGACAAACACGTCGGTCTGTGCAGAATGACGATTGAAAACCCTCGCTGCTCCGTCAAGATTTTAAACAGGGTGACGCGTTGTCATGTGACTTTGTTAACATCATACAAGAAAGAATTGTGCGGAACTCACAAGTGAACACTGACAAGCTGACAAAATGGGCTTAGCGGTAAATGAGGGCAAAAGCAAGTATATGCCGACAACAAGAAGGAACACAAAAGTCTACAGGTATAATTTGGAGGTAGTAAGGGACTTTGTCTATCGTGGCTCTGCTATAAATTCTACCAACAACACCACGGCAGAAATAAAATGAAGAATTACTCCTGCCAATCGCTGTTTCTTTGGAATAAGAAGGCAATTGAGTAGCAGGGCCCTATCCCAACAAACTAAAGAGACTCTATACAGAGTGGTCCAAATACTACGATTTCATTCACGTACTCCCCTCTGCTGACTTCGCAGTAGCGCAATCTGTCAACACAATCTTCCTAGATCTTGTTGACTGTTTTTGGTTCTCACGAATGGCCCGGACGATATTGACTTTAAAAGCTGGAATTGTTTCTTGGTAATCATGGCTCTGTAGCGCTCACCGTTTACCGAAATGGCGTTTGCAGCATAATTTTCGATTATTCACCTTATAAGTGAATAATCCGAGATCTTTGGGCATCATCGATGTTCCTGGACAGAGCCGAACACTCTCGGCCCCAGCAGCCACATACATTACGATGACGGACGGGGACCGTGAGTGCTGTCCGCAAGCAATCCAATCTCACGATGTTTTTGGACAAACTTACATACAGCGCCTGCTTCATTTCAGCTAAAACTTCTTTTCAGTAAACGCACTGTTTGTGCAACACAATACTCACTTTTGAAATAAGTTTTACAATAATTCCCAACGTTGTTCAAGCGTAAAGAGATTCATAACGTTCTGCGGAGATACTGTCCAGATTTCGAGCGGGAAAAAGTTATCAGTGTCAAAATAACATATGATTCAAAAAGAAACTTGTATTTGGACCACCCGTTTTTAGACCTTGATCATCTTAGTCCTACTTTATGGCGCTGAAGCATGGATTCTATCGAAGGCAGATGCAGATATTCTCAGTCGTTTTGATAGCAAAGTCCTTCAAAAATATTCAGTCTCGTTTGCGTTGACTGGCTTTGGAGGAAAAGATTCAACGACGAACTACACGAGCAGTACAGCGTCATCGACCTAGTCAGAAAAATGAGCATCGACCCTTAGGTGGCGCACACAAGTAGAATGAAACCTCAGCTGACTAGAAGTGCGCAAGTGGAGGCAATTAGCTAAAACCTGATTGTACCGGCATCTAAGTAAGCGCAATAAAAGCTCTTGTCAATTTGGCAAGCCAAGCGTGGTTAAGCGAGATAAGTACGTATTGACTACCACGAGGACGTATTTCATCACGGGGCATCGCCAAAACAATTTCTCATATTTTCATAAAAGGGTTAGTGATCCATTGAATAATGGAGGTGCCTACAATGTACTCATCACATCAAGCGCCTGCAGCTTATGACGAGCGCTAGTCTGCCAATTACAGAGAAAATGCTCACAGTCGCCATCATCACCTTTCTAGCAATTATCGCTGACCACTCTTGGTCAGTACATTTAGGTATGAAGAGTAGTGTCCCTTTAAGATGTCAGTTATCCAACTACTACTGCATTCGCAGGACCGTCACCAAACGCGAAATCTTCCTTTACTACCATCTCCCTCTGGAATGGGTTCGAATAAATTTCGAAAAGAAATGCTTAACATATCCTTCCTTATGACCAGGATATGCCCTGTGCATTGAAATTGTTAAAATTCGATTGAAAAATGATCAAATTTCGGTGAAGAAGTTCTAAAAGTTAAAAGTGTTTTGGCTCATTGTGACGCCCTTTCTCGCTCGGCGGTCGTTAAATAACTTCAATTTGACAAGTTAGTGGTATGAATGAGAACTAGGCATTTTGCCTTTTCATCCCGAAATGTAGCCGAAAACCTAAATCGATTTCAGGTATTGGGCATACCACAAACAGCACTCCACCGAATTTTGGATATGAATTTGGATCAATTGACGCAAGAAGATAAGCCGACAGACCATGAGCCGACCATGAGCAGCCTCGTAACTTTTCCATTTGGGTATCTGAAATGCATGACATTGATCAAGAATTTAGCCGGAAAATTATTTTAGGCGATGAGGCACATTTCGCTTTGTTAATAACTACAATTGGCGCATTTGGGGTAATCCTCGTGCTACTGTTGTATGAGATTTGTGGGCAGGACACATTACAGGACTTAAATTTTTCAAAAATCAACCATATATAGCTGGAATCTTGAGTAGATTGAAGTATCTGTCAGATAAATAGTGAAACCTTTAATTTGTTTGCCCAAAAAAAGTATTCATCTGGCAATAGTAATGAACAGGAGACGACGGGATCAACGTGCGATTCCATTCTTTGGAGCCATGTCAAGGAGAAGGTTTATCTCAACACTCTCCAGTCAATTGAAGCACTCAGAGGCAATATCCCTGCTGCTATCAATGAAATAGAACCACAAATGTGATGAGCCACAGGGAGAGGTCTTGGAGGTCCTCAAAATAAAACATCTATCGGCAAAGCTTTTATGATGTGGTAGAAATATCCACATGACAATAAATGTTTCGGTCTTGTCGTCACTGACTTTTATAAAGGAACGATTGATGTCATCGTATACCGGGCGATGAGTTCGGCAATTATGCCAAAACCTGACATTGCTCTATAGATCTCATCTGGTGTTTTCAAAAAACCTCATATTAACAAAAAACTACCTTAGTTGCGTTCAATAATACAGATTTTCTGCAGAACTGCATTACTCTTGAGTTCATAAACGTCAACATATCGTTATACTTGTGCAGATTAGTCAGGCATTTCAATTGTGGCTGCAGAAAAGGTTAGAAGGTTTTTGTGCGGAATAGTTTTGTTATATATGCATAATAAAAATAAATAACCCTTTTCTTTTGACAAGAGCTAATGTAAGATTTGAAGAATATTGATTATTTTTGCACTGACCTGACATTTTTGAACGCAAAACAAATGACGATCGCACTAAAATATGTCTGCGCGAAGATCTGTGATTGCACTAAGTTAGAAATGCTGACGTTTATGAACTCACCCAACATTGATAAGGATTTATCTGATTGCTGGTATAGGGATTCCAAACTTCACATAGTACGGTAGATAAAACCTTTACGCAAAGGTAAGGATACTGATTCCTGTATACTTGGCACAGTTTAGTGGGTCTCCCTTCTTGAGGATTGGATATATAGGTGCACGATGCTAAGACTTCTTTCATCTTGTATACTTGAGCTGATGTATGGTCATTTCCTACCCAATTTTCGCCGCTTTAAATAATTATGCAGGTGGTCCGTTGGCTACTGCACCCCTACTGGTATCTAGCTTACATACTGCATTTTACCTGACGGAGGAATGTTAGTCTTTCTCACTGCCTAATAGTCTGCAGAAGTAGTGACTCTTCTTCATTTTCAGCAGCGGCTCTATATCTACGTTCCCATCCTTGTCTTCGCATGCTTCTATTTATTTGTAGCCTTGAGAAATTCTTTTTACATTTTGGTAGACCTTCCGAACATCATTCCTGCAATAGCACCAGATCATTTTGAGACCAAATATTCGCTAAAAAGTTTTACGAGGGTGTCAGGGATCGCAGCAAATCCGCCTTCTTCTGTGGATTTTCAACCACGAAAAGACTGTTGCATAAGGATACAGCCACATGTGCTTATGTAAGCTGGTGCTCTAAATTTCTCTTTATGTGTGTTAAAATCAAGAGACTAGACATTATTGAACAAGTAAAATGCACTAAAAAGCAATACTTAAACCCAGATATTGAAATCGTAAAAATGCTGCCACACTTCAAAAAAAAAACCGATTCTCATTTTCAGAAGTAAAAAACTGACGTCACCAACCCAAAACTGTCCACTTGCCAACGAGGTAGCTTCCCGTGTGTTCAAATAACAAAAACATTTGCGTAAGCAGTTTTGTGTCCATTGATTTAAAATACCAATATGTATCATACACACGAGTAGGTAAATACGGATGTGTACCAACATGGCTTTAGATAAAAATGTTCCTTCCTAAAACGTCCAGGAAATGAAGAGCTAACACATACATATTTAGCCACTTTATATCTCAGCACCCCCAACCGTGTCGTTTTGATGCAATCTATGCAGAATAGCAAGAGGGCAGATGAAATAAGAAAATATTTTCTTGGCCATTATGCAAATTTCATTCAGCAAAAATGGTATCCCTACGGAAGGTAGGAAAACTCTATGGATACAACTTTTTCTTTTCTTATTTTCCTACTATCATGTGTATGTTTTCATGCAAATATGTATGTATGTACATCCTTACTATGATACGATTCCAGCTAGTGCTGGTCTTAACTTTGGAGTTCTTTGTCGTTAAGTTTCATTGCAACGACCATTGGCTTTTGATTTTACAATATCCAGTGTGCATCTGCAGCACCTTTTCCCTGGGACACGGATATTTTTTAGTTGAACGTAAGTGTAGCAATATGTTTGTTTGAAATTTCTCGACAGATAAACAAATTTAATGTTTGGCATGTCTCTGTAAAAGTGAAATAGTTTTCTTATACATATGTTGCATATACTTACGAGTATAATGTATAATGCAACAGGACAGCCACGTACATGGGATACGGATGGAATAACAATCGGGACAGTGTTCGACCATTCGCCCTATACTCGTTACAGATAAAACTAGAAACAATTCGACTGCCACTGAATTCATTCGAAGTTGTATCCTCATGGAGGGAAAACTGTGATTTGTGTTCCATCTAGTTTGCATTTATTTAGATTTTCAATATCCTTGCAACCGATCGAGGTGACTTCTATAAGCTCTTTTAAATAAGACGTTTACTTCTGCTCTCGTTGTTCCGAAATCGACTTTGACTTATTATAACTATGTGTGTGTAATATGGATGACGATTTTGTGTTAAATATGAGGGAATTTGATTTTGTTGACAGTTCACACGTATTCATAGGCAGTGTCAGACAAGTAAAACTCAGTGGAAAGCGGTTTTTGAAGCAACCTTAATCTGGAAAGTCTGGAATTTATGTTAGGTCATCTATACCAAAGATGAACTAACCTAGATGGCGAACTTTCCAGATATTGGAAAACCAAAACTGGTTTTCTACTGATCGCATCTATCCGAGTGACGCTGTCTGTGAATACGTGTGAATTGTCATCAATGGCAGGGCCCCCGCCCAATTATCAAGGCTTCGCCCTTTAATGACGTTGTCTAATAATGAACGGGGGCAGAGCAAAGTACTGGTCTTATTGTAAACATCTTCAGATGACGCTACCGAAGGTTGCTACGATTCAATCAGTCACAAGTTGCCGGTCATAGGTCTTGTTGGCGGCTGGACCACCGGTAGTCCCTACCAGGACTTAAATCACGGTACCATGGGAGGCAGGAGCCCCCCGGATCTCGGTCCGGGCCTGACTTGTTAAAGGTAGGCCCCTTTGTGGGAGCGTCATGGTGGCTGTGGTTTAAACCCAAAATCGCGGGAAGGGTCTTACCTTGGGTTTTCCCTTGGTTTGATCCAATGTAGAGTTGCAATAAGTACTGGGTGCTGCGACCCTAAGAGCAGTAAGAGGTTTTAGGTCGGCCTCGACTCATACCAAGGGTGGAACTTGTGCCGGCAACACAGTTCCGAATTGGTATCTGAAACAGTGAATCCCGTGGAATAAGGCAGTAAAGGCAGGTGTCCACGCAAATCGAGAGACGTTCTGTCATCAATGGCAATCTCTCTCCCTTTTTACTTAAGAATCGAAATCTACATTACAAACACGCGTGAAAATCGTTCTCATTCTAACAGCTTTACTTGTAAATTGCTCTCATTCTAGCAAATACACTTACAGTGAATCTGTGCGAAAGTTAAGGGTTTTCAAAAGTGTTAGTAGAATTTGCCATCTAGGTTAGTTCATCTATGGTCTATGCATTTAGATCTTGCAAGTGCAAGAGTCACTTTCAGTTAATTTATGTAAAATCGGCTAATTGAAGAAGGACACAATGCAGCGTGAGTGGATGGGCATGTCATATTTTTAGCACTTTGCTTTGCTCTTTCGCAAAGTTAATTGTAATATGTATGTAAAAGGTCTTCCAATAGAGACTTCCGAACTTTGACAGTTGATAATCGTCCTACCGAGAGGACTATTCGCAGTGTGGTGGATAAATCTAAGTCCACTGGTTCAACAAACCATAAACCAACACCCGTATGTCGACGGAACGCAAGATCTGCCGAAAGCATCGCCGCTATCCGTGTGCAGGAGAATCCAAGTCAGTCGATTTCGCGACTCGGCCTTTCGCAGACCACAACTTGTCGAATTTTGCGTCGTGACTTGGGCCTGCATCCGTACAAAATTCAACTGACCCACGAGCTGAAGGTAAATGACCATAGACAACGACGTGTGCTCGCTGAAAGGGCTCTGGAGCAGTTGGAAACTGACCCCATTTCTGGATGAATGGGTACGTCAACAAAAAAAATTGTCGAATTTAGGACGATACCAATCTACATGAGATCCAAGAGCGTCCAATGCATGCCGAAAAGTCACACCATCGTCATCGGTCCATATTTCTTTGAGAAGGACATTGGCCAGGCCATCACCGTCAATGACAACCACTATAGGTCGATAATTAGCAACTTCTTTTACCCTGAATTGGATGATATGGACATCAACGACATGTGGTTTCAACAGGACGGCACTACCGCACATTGGAAATTCTGCACGAGCGATTCGAGGGCATGGTCATCTTACGTGAAGGTGATGTGAACTGGCCACCGAGATCGTGCGATTTGACCCCGTTAGACTTTTCCTTGTGGGGTTTTCTGAAGTTGCAAGCTTATGCGAATAAGCCACAAACCACAGCGGCCCTCACAGCCAACATAACCCATGCCATCGGTCAAATTCAGCTTGATTTATACGCCAGAGTCATGGAAAATTGGACATTTCGTATGTGCTCCAACCAGAGAAGCCGCGGCGGATATTTGAACGACGTTATATTCCATACATAATGGCGTCGATAGGCCTATCAACGAATAAAAAATGTCGATGCTATCTCACACACACTTTGTTTTATTTAAATTTAAAGACAGTTAGCGCTTAATGAAAGACCCTTTACAACAAATCAATAGGTTTGAAATGGGAGCAAAATTTGGAGATCGTCCATTGGAGTAATTCTTTATGCGCCACTGTTGCTTATCTAAGCAATTCTTTGCATTTTCTCTTATAGGTTGATGTAAATTCGTCTTCCCAATGTAGACCATCGAACGTGAAAGTTCGTCCCACGGCTGTGGTGTGGACCCCGTGCATGACTTTGGGTTGTGGGTCCCACCTTCAACCAACAGCCCTCTAGCAATGGTAGAGTGCGACTACAACTTTTTTATTATTTTCCAAGACGAAGACTTGATACATGGTTTTCTCCGAAACACGCAGACAGGTGAGATTTAACTTGGGTGAAAAGGAACTTCAATTTTTGTTTAAGACGATCATTTTGGACGGATTCACACTGCCCAGAAGGAGTGTAACTGAGTATGGTTGTATGGAGTAAAGTGGCCTGTGCAAGCTAGTACACTATATCCCATGTGTTCTAATTTCGTAGGCATTCCATTGATGTCTAGGCTCCATAGAAGTGAGACTAGAAGAGACTTGAATAGTGGATAATATGCATCCAAAAGGATGACAAACAGTGCGAACTGAAGAAATTATTGCCATTGTGGAGCGCAGTGTTGAGAAGAATGAGTCGATTCGCCATCGTGCACAGCAATTGGAGTTATGCCCATCCACTTTGTGGGAGATTTTACGGAAAGATCTTCTCTTAAAAGCTTATAAGAATCAGTTCTTGCCAGAGTTGAAACCGCGTGACCATTATACGCGTCATAAGTTCGGTGAATGGGACGAAAACATGATTCAGCTTTATCCTCATTTTCAAAGCAAAATCTTATTCTCCAATGAGTCTCAGAAGCCTTTGTCGAGACGGCCTTACAACCATTAAAACTCACTTTTCTTTAAGAATACTACCGTCAATGGAAAAAGCTATAGAAACATGATTTCTGACTTCTTCGTTCCTCAGTTGGATAGCATTGACGTGACAGGCCACACGGCGAGCGACACCATCAATTTATTGCGGGAAACATTTGCTAAGCGCATAATTTCGCGTAATGTACCTGTGAACTGTAGATTACTTTCTGGTCTATGCCGATAAACCAGACACGTTGGACGATGTGGAAGTCAACATTCGCTGAGTTATTGCTGATATACGGCCCCAGTTGCTTGATAAAGTTGTCGAAAATTGGAATTCACAACTGCGCTTCATTCGAGCTAGCCGTGGCGCGTATTTGAGCAATAATGACATACAATTATCTATTAAATAAAGTTAATATCATAGACATTAACACTAGGTTCAAGTGTTTTATTTATTTCATATTAAATTTGTATAACTCTAAAAAAAAAACACCCTTTATAAGGATATTCCTGCCGTTGGTCTCGAATACTCTTCGTAATTCTAGAAAGACAGCAATGACTTATTTCCTCTTTCCAACTGATCTTCATGTAATTCAGTTCCGTCTCATATGAGTATTCTTTCCTAAATCCTGACTGGCTTCCGATTAAAAGATTGTTCGTTTCAATGTACGAGGGGCGTTCAACATATTCTCGGTATCGGGGTGAAGCTGTGGTTGTATATATAAATTGATTATCAAGTAATACTATTATTTTAGTGCATTCATGTAAAATTTCATATAAATGTGATTATTAATTCGCGTTTTATCTCTAGTTAAACAGAATCATAATGGCAACTGAGACGATGATGGTGAAAATTGAGCATCGCGCTGTAATTCAATTTCTCACTAAGCAAGGAAGAAGTCAAAAAACTATTCATGAAGAGATGGTGGCTGTTTACCAGGGTTCCGCACCTTCATTATCAACTGTGCAAAAGTGTTCAAGTGAGTTCAAGAGAGGCAGAGAGAGCATTGAAGACGACCCCCCTCCGGCGCCCCGGCTACTGTTTGTACGGGAGAAAGCATCAAAGAAGTCGAAAAACTTGTTCTTGAGGATGCCCGAATAAAGGTGAAAATGATGGCAGAGATCACCAAGCTTTCAATTGGTACCATTCACACCATTCTTCATGACCATCTTAACCTTTCAAAGGTCAGTGCAAGGTGGGTGCCACGAATGCTCACAGCTCCTCAGAAAAAAGTGAGAATCGCATGCTGTAGAGAGCTTTTGGAGATGTGTAGTGAGAACGCGGACGGTGTTATGGATCGAGTTGTTACTGGGGACGAAACATGGGTCCACCACTATGACCCTGAAAGCAAACAAGAGTCCATGCAGTGGCATAAAAAAGGAACAGACCCCCCGAAGAAGTTCAAAGTCACTCCGTCTGCCGGGAAGCTCATGGCCACAGTTTTTTGGGACTCAAAGGGAATCTTGCTCATTGAGTACAAAAAAAAGGTGAAACCATCAACGCCACATCCTACGCTTCCACTTTGCATAATTTGCGGGAGGAAATTAAAAAGAAAAGACGGGGTAAACTCGCAGCGGGTGTGTTGTTTCTACATGACAACGCTCCTGTTCACACCGCGCGAGTTTCCAAGGCTGCTGCGCGAGATTGTGGTTTCGAAGAAATCCAACACCCACCCTATAGTCCAGACCTTGCCCCTAGTGATTATTTCCTGTTTCCGGATTTGAAAAAATGTCTTCGTGGAAAAAGATTTTCGGAAGATGAAGAACTCAAGTCGGCAATAAATGGGTATTTTGCAGAGAAAGAGGAAATTTATTTTTTTGAGGGTTTAAAAAAGCTTATCTCAAGATGTAACAAATGCATTGATGTTAGGGGAGATTATATTGAAAAATAAAAATAATTTAAATTGAATTCGCATTTTCCTTCATATCGATACCGAGAATATATTGAACGCCCCTCGTACGAGTATTCATCCAACGGCTCCTGTACAACTTTCTCAAGCACTTTTCCATAAGTTGACAAGGCGTTTACATATCTGAAGTCTTCGCATTTGTTAGATAGATCCTTTTATTTTTTTGCAATTGTGTTATAAGCAATTCTTTCCACTAATTATACATAAAAATATTAAGAAAAAAGTAAGAAACAACGTTGTTATTTTAAAGCTGTCAGACGAGAACATTACAGCTTTTTCGAATCAAAGTGATGACGATGAATCTGTGGGTGAAGAAGAAAGGGTATTACAAAATGCTTTCAATATCCTTTGAAATGATAACTAAAGTGAGGAATTAGACAAAGAGTTAGAAGGGACCACACCATTCGATGAATAACGTATTGAAAGTGATATTGTTCTGCAAATAAAGGTAAGTGCTATTAATCATCGAGTTGAGCAAAGGTTGTTGCGCAGAAATAACCTGCAAAGCTTTAACGCATCCGAAGTGGAGCTCTTACATTTGACGGCGTGCATGTCATTATGAGTTGTCTTAAGTATCCCCAATTGAAGATGTATTGGTCCAAAAATCTAGGATTAAAATTCATTTCAAATTATGTGGCAAGAAATAGAAACTGTTTACATTTTGTGGATAATACGGAAATAATGGAAAATTCCTCGTAAGATAACATAGACTCTGGACAATACGCCCCATTTTTTCGTTCATCAAAAAAACAGTCACACCTTGCCAATTCCCTTCCATTTGTCCATAGATGGACAAATGAGACGGAGTCGTCTTTGATTTTAAAATCTGCACAGGGAAAAGTTGTTTTCCAGAAGCTCTCATGAAAGAGATTGGCTCAGGTGCTTCTGTTGTAAAGGAGCTGACAGCACGATTAACTAAACAGTACTGCATGTACACTGCATACGACCTCCTTTTTGGGTAAAAAAAATCTACCAAGTCGGAACTATTATAAGAAGCAGAATGGGGCCAGTTGCAAACAAAATAAGAATCGATTCCAAATTGATAAGGGGACAATATGATGAGTGTGTAAGAGCTGACGAAAAAATATGTGTCGTGAGTTGGATGGATAACGAACCAGTTCTGATAATGTCATCATACGAGTACGTTGAGAACGGACCAGTAACATCCTGTCAGTGCTGGTCGAACCTCAACAAAGTTACAACTGAACAACCTCCTGTTGTTAATCTCTAGAACCAAAAAATAGGTGGAGTGGATCTCTGCAATGGATATACGAGTATGTCCTACATTCGATTTAATGATATGCAAGTGTTGCACTTGTTAAATAAAACGCAGTCCTTCACAGTCCAAACCAGAATGATAAGTATGTGAAGTTTTATTACATAGGGTTATGTGACATAGGAAATAATGTAATAGAATAATTAATTCATGTAAGTAGTATACGTTCAGTGGAATTAAATAGTGGTTAATTCAATACATATAAAATAAATAGGTTAAATATTATTTCTAATTATAAATACAGTCGATTCCGCTTATTTGGGACACATCGGGCTAAATGGTTTAGTCCCAATTAAGTGGCTGTCCCAACAAAGCGATGTGATGATTAAGTAAAGAAAATGCAAAATAATTGAAATAGCTACGTATGTAAAAAAGAACGCAGTGGAATAGAAAGTAAAAACAAAACTACTGCTTATTTACATTTAGAATTCATATTTTATTGAAAAAATATAAAAAATAAATTGATTTCATATCTTATGTTCCAGATATTGGTAGATTGTCGCCTGGCGAATATTTTGAGTTCTTTGTGATATTATAAAATCATCACAAACCTCTAATGCTGATAATGGGCTACCTTCACTGCCGTCCTGCATGAAGTATCGCCGCAATTCTTGTAAATACTTCCTCGGCTCTCGAGTGGTAACTGGAACTGGAGCAGGTTCATCAATCTCCACACCACTTCCAGGATCTTCTGCGTTATTTTTTTTTGCAATTACCTCAATAATGTCATCCTCATCATCCTCGTATTCGCAGTGGCATTGCAGGTCGTTATCAATGGATAAGAACTCTTGATGGTTTGTAACGCGCTCCAGTGGATAGTTGCTTTCAATATTAGTTGGACCTGGTATGATTTCTTGATTTGAGTTTTTAAAACCGCAGTGAGAAAAACAGTTTTAAATTGTCGAGCAGATTATTTGTCTCCAAATATCCGCAACAAATTGTATAGCCTGTAGAACATTCTAGCATTTGTAGATGTTGTTAAGAGATTTTCTTCAATTGCTTCAAGGATGAACTGCACCAATCTTCCTCGATAAAAAGTTTTGAAGTTTTTTATGATTCCCATGTCCAGTGGTTGTATCATAGATATGGTGTTGGGTGGAAGAAATTCTATTTTAATATTTTTTAAATTGACTGAAGGAGGATGTGCAGCTGAATTGTCAATGAGTAGCAGAATTCTCATTGAAGTAAGTTGCAACTCCGCATCCCAATCGGAAAGCCATTTAGTAAAAATGTTGTCTGTCATCGACGCGTTCTTATTGGCGTAATATAGTACTGGTAGACTGTCCATTCTAAGACCTTTAAAGCACCTAGGTTTAACGGCTTTTCCAATAACTAAGAGCTTCCGTTTATCACTTCGCGACATATTACAGCAGCATAAAACAGTGACACGATCCATTGCTTTTTTTGAACCTTTGAGTTCATGTTGTTTATAGCTTAAAGAACCATCTGGCGTGGCACGGTAAAATAGCCCCGTTTCATCGGCGTTATAAATATCATTAGGACTCCACATCTGTAGTAGTTCCGGAAGCTTACACAATTTCCAGTGATCTGCGCTAGAAGAATCTGCACTAGCTTTCTCCCCATGTGCTTTCTTAAACTTGATCTCGTGTCTGGTTTTCCATCGCGATAGCCAATCGTCCGTAGCATTGAAATTGCCATGACACAACTTCGTCTGCCTTAGCAGACAATGTTGAAAATTGGGCCACTAACACAAACTCCTTTTCCAGTTACAATAGAAAACCATTGGTTCAGTGCCTTATCAACATCTGGATCCTCGTTTCCGCTTTCTTGATTTTCCTTCCCCTTTTCCCCATTCCTCACGCAGTTTAACTTCTTGGCTTTTGACACGTGCTATTGTAGACTTAGTAACATCAGTGATCCTTTCCAGATCACGATAGGAAGTGTTCGGGGTTTGGCTTTTTAATTTATCAAGCAAAGCTATTTTATCAGCTAATGTTAAATCTTTTCTAGACATTTTAACCAAATGCAACCATCTTCTCGGTCAGTAGGCACGGATACGCGACTTATTAATTTTATCTCGGCACTTTCTGAAACGAAACCAAAAGCACACCACGAAGTAGCACAACAAAACTAGAAACATCAAAGCGAATAACAAATTGAAATAACAAGAAACCGTTTTACCCATCCCTCTGCAAAGGTAAAACGGAGCGCAACACCACGAGATAGTACCGTTACTTGAAAAGCATTGGCTCAGTTTGTTTTCTCGTCTTTATCGTCATTATTACCGCAAACGATGGTGTGGCTTTTGCTGCTGTAATTTTTTCAAGACTGCTACATATGGCTTGTCTGCTATGACAAGCAATGTGGAGATATTTTTGTCAAAATGTGTGTAAGATGTGCGATGAATATGTCCCGAATAAACGGCTGCTGTCCACAATAAACGAACAAAATCATCTCTTTTTTGTTTCCGTTCTTGTTCATTTGTCCTAATTAAGCGGCTGTCCCGATAAAGCGATGTCCCAAATAAGCGGAATCCACTGTATTTGGAATTTCAGTTTTAACACTACCCCTCAATTATAAATTGTTAATCCAAGTTCCCCTAAATGTTTAGAATTCTTTGTGGCAATATACTGTAGAACTATTACATCTCCTCTTTGTACAGCCTCTCGAAGAAAATGATGTCTCGTATCTATGTATTTAGTTCGTGAATGTTGAAGTGGATTCTTGGCAATTGATTGAGCGCTTTTATTATCGTTGTAAAAGATGACTCCTTTTTCCTTTGCAAAAATAATTTCATGTATGAACTTTCGAAGGTACACTGCTTCTTTAACCGAGTCAGCAATTGCCATGTACTCTGCTTCAGCTTTCGCTAATGCGACTGTCCTCTGTTCCTTTGATTCCCAAGAAATAGATGCTCCAGAAAGTTTAAACACATACCTACCCAGTATAAGATCTTCTGTCATCCGAGCTCCCACCCAAGTGTGTATCCGTGTAACCGATAAAATCATTTCCAGTCTTTCGGTACAATAGCCCATAGTTTTCGTTCCCTTTCAATATCTAAGCACACTTTTCGTTGCCACCCAATTCGGCTTCGATAATCCTGCTTAAACTGGCTTAGAAAACTGAGAGCATACGAGATATCAGGCCTGGTCGTTACTGCTAAATAAAGTAAAGCACCGATTAGTTCTTGATAAGGTAACTTATTAAACACATCGGCTATAAGTAATCGAATTGAACATTGTCGAGCAACTGGTGCAAACGTTACCTCGTAGTCAACTCTTGAACGGAGAGAGCATCCCTTTGCTAGCATTCGCGCCATTCTTCTGCATACATCTCCCTTGGAATCTGTTTTTGTTTGGAAGACCCATCTACATCCAATAACATGTTTCCCATTTGGTCAATCTATAATTTCCCAAGTCTTGTTTTCTTTATGTGCCTTTTCCATTCAACTAAATTCGAATCATTTAAAATATGCATAATATTTTGAGGATCCGCAGTTAGCATACATGCGGCGCCTAAATAGGATTCGCACTCCTCCGAGTCGACAGCAAGTTAATTCTGTTGATCGTTTTCGTTCAAATGTTCTTGTGTTTGATCGTGTTCTCATACCGATTCCCTCTTTTGGCAAGCTACTCCCCTTAGCAGTTTCTCTTAGTTAGACTAAGATGATCTGAGATGAAGCTGATACCTCATCATCATAGGTACGAGTATGATGTTTTACTGTTGCATTTTAAACCGATCAAAAAATATCTCAGTTTTATCTCTGTTTAGTAACTCTCTCGGAAAACCAATATTCTCATTAACTTTTTGTTCTATAAACACAAGCTTTAGCATTTTCACAGTACCCAACAAATACTCGTATATAGAATTTCGACTTAGCATCAAATTCACTTTTTCTTTTGTTTTTATTAATTAGACGATAAGCTTTATTACCAATTACCTGGAGGTGGCTCACTGCAGGCGGCCTTCCTATCCATAACTTGTAGGGTACTTCTCCAGGTTCGCAGGTAGTAAAAGTTTATGGGTACAAAATTTCCAACAGGTATAAAGAGTGATAATCGATTGCAAAATATATGGCCTTAACCTAGTGATCGCCAGTGTATATCTCCTTATCCAAATACTCGTACACACAAGACATTAGATCATAAACAAGTTGATAAAGGAAATACAGGGGTAGCAGGAAGGATTATAATCGATTTTTTTTTGTGTGAATCTTCTGCACATACACGTGAACAGTCAAGTAAGTCTGACCAGACTTGTGCGTAGACAGAAGGGCTATATTCAATAGCGATCCGGAAATTCTTGTTAGAATCCCAGCCTCGACCGAAAGACATTCTTTTTTTCAGGCAACTTAATTCACGTAAGACGAATGTTTGCCTATATTATATACAACAACAAGTCCAATTACAGATGAAGATCGAGCAGCTACTTCGTAAAATTGGAGTTGATCATAAAAGAATTGGAAGACCCACCGTCGAACCATCTAGTAGTATCTATACTCATATACCATAGTTTAATAAAGACGAAATTTAATAGAATTAAAGGTGGTGTCTTTTATTTTAAAGTTGAGAAGTTTTGCCAAAGTAAATTCAAGTAATAAAAATTTAAGAGTGGTTAAATTCTTCGTTAAACAAACTTAGTTGCTGAAAAGTCTCAGGAAACATCATCCAAATACCACCTTTATCAAAAAGAATAACCACCGTGTGGTGCTCCCCTTGTTCCGATTTGAGTTATGTTTTTTTTTTTGTTAAGTTGGTAAATCTGTTGTTGACATTCCCTCTAAATCTTAGCATCATAGCTTGACATTTGCCAAAGTTACGTAGCCAAGAGTACATCTATCTCTGTGTGTGTTGGCGATTTTTTACAATTTTAGAAATGGATTTAAATTTGCAACAACGAACTTGTATTAAATTTTGCGTAAAAAACGGATTTAATGGTGCGCGAACGTTGCAAATGCTGGAAAAGTGTTTCGGCAACGATTCTCTAAAGAAAACGGTTGTTTACGAGTACCAGTGGCGCAAGCGGTTCAAAAGTGGTCGTGAGTCAATCGAAGATGATGAACGCAGTGGCAGACCATCGACATCGAAAACCGACGAAAACATTGATGGAATAAACGAAATGTTGGTCAATAACCGCAAATTAACCATCAGAGAGATGGCGAAGGACTTGAACATTGCCTATGGATCCGTCCAAGACATTTTGGTTAATGATTTGGGTTTCCTTCGGGTAGCAGCAAAGTTGGTGCCAAAAGACCTCAATTTCATGCAAAAAAGAGACCGTGTTGACGTCGCAAAAGAGATGATTTGCGAGGGTGAATCCGATCCCACATTCATCAAAAGGATAATTACTGGAGACGAGACGTGGATTTATGAGTACGACACGCAATACAGACATCAGGAAAGTGAATGGCGTTCACCAAATGAGCCGAGACCAAAAAAACTACGTCGTTTTCAGTCAAAAAAGAAGGCAATACTCACGGTTTTCATGGATTACAACGGTATAGTGCATCATGAAGCACTATAGCAGGAAGGTTAAACAGTAAACAAAGAGTATTATTTGGGCGTTGTGAGACGTTTGCGTGAAACAATTCGCCGAAAGAGACCAGAATTGTGGGCAGAAAACTCGTGGATTTTGCACCATGATAATGCACCATCGCACAGTGCCATCAGTATTCGAAATTTTTTGACGAAAAATGCAACAAATACCATCCAACAGCCACCGAATTCAGCTGATTTGGCTCCCTGTGACTTCTTTCTATTCAATCGAGTTGAAAAACCACTACGGGGAACGCGTTTCAGCAGCCGAGAGGAAGTAATGGAAAAAATCGCAGGAAGCACTGATGGTTATACCGAAAACCGAATATAAAAAATGTTTCGACGATTGGATCAAGCGCTGGCATAAGTGTGTTGCAGTCGATGGGGATTACTTTGAAGGGTACAATATAGACTTAGATGAACAAACTTGTATTTTTAATTTTCTGAATAAACTTTTTGATCAAGGTGATATCATGTAGAGTAATGCATCCTCTTAACACCTTTAACGCTGATGAACTAATTGACAATATTAAGTCTGATCTCGCCTCCTCTTTGTCCCAAACTCGTATCCAGTGGGTCTTGTCTTCAGCCCACACAGATAATACCATGTCTCGCTTCTTAACAGCTAGGCTTCCACGTGCAGCTTCCAAGTGTCAATAATGTCTGTAGATAATGGTTCAATTTTTATTAATTGGCTGTTCGACATGACAACAAACGTTCACACTTTCTCCGAATTACAGAATTTAAAATTCTTGGATTATAAAATGCCCTAATTAATTATTTGTGGAAACAACCTTCTGTTTGTAATAGTGTATCGGAGAGTGAGGAGGAAAATGCGCAGCCGAACAAGAAGCGAATAATTTTGGAATACCCAGTTATTTTGAAGAGGTTAGACGGTGTAGACCATTTACCAGAGTTTGATCCCAGGAATTATGCAGCAAACTGCAGGTATTTCGATTTCAAGTCCAACAGTCGCACAATTTGTGTGAAGTGTCCAGTTCATTTATCATTAATTTGCGCAATTATAAATTTAAATTCATCACAAACTACTTGATAAATAGGTAACACCAAGTGAAAAGGAAAATATGGACATACAAAGGCTTTCCGCTGACGACTTAAAGCCAAAAAGTTATTTAAAAGTAAAGCTTTCTTCCTTTTTTTGTATTTAATTAAAAGTTACTCATTGTCTTTTCTTATTTTAATTTATTATTTGTTAATTTTTTGTTTTGCGGGAGTATTTCATTTAGTCATGGAGGACTGGAAGTATTTGCACTTGCTGTATTTTCTGTTGATCTCAAAACTAAGCGATACTGATTTTATAATTTTGAAATGAATTAATTAATAAATTTTCTTTTCTATTATCTTGCACTAATATATAGGTACCGTCCATAGTTTTATTTTTAGTTTGTGTTGGGTTCAGTAAGATGAAAGATGTGTTGCGCAAAGGCCAAGTCTTCGATTAAATCTGGCAGGTTGTTTCTTACAAAATTGCATAATTTGTACCATTAATGATGGTATTTTCGAAGTCCCGATTTTAGCAAAAAAAAATAAAGTTTTTAAAAAATTATAGTTTTCAAGCACATAGTATTATTTAGATGTCTTCTAGTCAAAAAAAAAAAATTATTTTAAGAAATACCTACCGAGGAATCATTTAAAAACCCAGACCACAAATTTAAACTGAATTGGTGTTGAAATTGTGTAGCCCGTGACACTTTAGGACTTTCCTCAGCCCAGAAATGTCAATTATGTCTGTTGAAAATCCCTCCACGAGGATAAACAAAGTTAAAAATAAAATCTGAGTTTTTGGTATTCATACTCGCAAAAAGCAACGCGCTGTTCTTGGCCACCGGGATGGAGATGTTTGGTATCAGTAGGGTACGAGCTGCTCTCTGCTCTCTGCTCTTTGTCTTCACTGCCAATATTATCTGGAAGCACATTTTGTCCTCTATCTTGCCGCTGTGGTTGAAGTACACCTTCTGTGCGAACGCGATTTATAAGTCGATTAAAAACATAGTCATCAGGAAGTCGTCGATTTGTAAAGCGCTGGGTGTTTTCGCGATCTACCCTTCGAGCACATTGTCCCATTTTACCGAATATTATTATCATTTGTAAATATTCTTCGTTAGTGTAAAACATTTTTACAAACGAAAACAATTAAAATCTGCACACTCAAACTTCAATCAGGAATGCAAAATGTCAATGGAGTACAAAGAGAAAAAGCAGAGATGCTGCAGAAGCCAGATTCTTCGAGATAAACATAGTCAAGCTTCAGGTCATTAGAATCAATTTCTTAGTAACTTTTTCTTAACGGTTTTACTAATTTGTTTTCAACTGTTGGCTATTACTAACGTTCAATAGCTTAAACGTGCTTTTTATTCGTTGAAATATTGAAATATTCAAATTTTCTTGAATTTCCTTTTTTTTTATTTTTTTTTGTTAATAATTTTAAATGTATCTTTTTGTTAAAATATGTTAAGTATCTTTAAAAGAATAAATTGGGCTTTTAAAATAAAAAATAAAAATTAACACTTAATAATGCGTTTTTGTGAAAAAAATGATACCCAAATCAAAAAAACAACCTAGGTAGGTAGGTAGGTAAGAGAGACTGTTGGAAATACCAACCCACTTAGGCTTATTAGCCTATTGTGATGCCATGTGGATCTATGATCCTCTTGATAATGGAATCAGTTTGAGCTTACGATGAAGCGTAGGAGACTGTTTACGTCTACATTCTTTAGATCGTTTAGGCCATTGTGGAACAAAGCTCCAAAGTGAAGTTTTCTTCTCTGGGAGAGAGCTGGACATGTACAGCTCCTACAGAAATCGTTTGTAAAAGCGCCAAACCTTCTTGTGTGCTTGTCTATTTGGCAGTGTCCAATAATGACACCTATTATGGCGCTAAGATGTTTCCTATTTAAAAGGATCTGACACTTAGGGCGATTCAGATCCAGCTTTGGCCAGATCTGATTGGTCCCTAGACATGTTTTCCCACAAGTTCACCTAAGGTCTGTTCTTTTATTGGCATCCAGCTTTAGTGTTAGTTTGTACATAGCGATTGGTATACCTATACTACCCTTTTCCGATAGAATAGGTAGAGTGGTTCCAATTTTGGCGAGTTCATCGGCTTTACAGTTCCCTGGAACGTCTCTGTGGCCCGGCACCCAACAAAGGTGAATGGTGAACTGCTCTGCCATCTCCATGAGAGATGATCGGCATTCAAGAGCGGCTTTAGAATATAATGAGACCGAGTCCAGGGACTTGATGGCGGCCTGACTATCCGAAAATATGCGGATATCCTTTGCAAATATCACGTTTTTCTTCAGCCAGGACAGAGCTTCTTTAATCGCCAAAATTTCCGCCTGCAACACGCTGCAGTGATTTATAAGACGGAAAGAGAGGCTCAGATTTAGTTTATCTGAGAAAACACCGCCACCAACTCCGCTATCGGTTTTAGATCCATTTGTGTAGAGATGGATTGACTTTTCCTCCGTGAAAGCATCTTCCTCCCAGAATGATCTAGAGGGGAAGCTTACATGGAAGTTTTTGTCAAACGAAAGTTCAGGTATGGTGTAATCGCTGTTCGCTGTGGGGATTCCTAATGTATTAAGAATGTAGCCGTGACCAAATGAATTATTTGTTCACTGTTTAGTGGCTTTAAGGCGAATAGTTGCAGACACAGCTTCTTGCCTGCTGAAAATATCGAGGGATGTCAAATGAAACTGAATGTCTAATGCCGCAGAGGGGTAAGCCTCAAGCCTCCGCTTATGCATAAACATGTTGTTCTTTGGACACTGCTCACTTTAAAGCAGTTGATTGCATTTTCTAAGGCCGTCCACCAGACGACCACATCTTAAGTAAGTATCGGTCTTATGACCAAGATGTATAGCTAGTGGGTTATACGGGGTATTTATGCCCAATGGCATTTTTGCAAGAGAATAAAGCTATTGTAGCTTTATTGACTCTTTCTTGAATGTCAGATTTCCCGTTTAGAAAAGAGGACAAGCTCAGTTTTATGGGGGTTTATTCCCAATCCACAGCGATCTGCCCAACGGGTTAATCTATTGAGATTTAGTTGGAGGAGTTCTTTAATGGTATTGAGATAATTACCTGAAACGGCTATAGCAACGTCACCAGCTCCCACCCGCTTCCAGGTATATCAACAGTTCACTAAATACTAAGTTCGAGAGAAGGGGAGAGAGGACACAGCCTTGCAGCGTACCTCTGCTGACACATCTTTTAGAAAAAGTCTCACCCAATTTGAAGTTGATTGTACTGCTTTTTAGCATAAGACTGATCAACTCCCCAAGTGAATGGTCAACCTGCAGAGTTGACAGCGCAGTCGTAATTGCGGATGTGTTGACGTTGTCAAAGGCGCCTTCTATGTCTAGGAAAGCAACCATTGTCTACTCTTTATATTGCAGGGATCGTTCGATGTGGCAAGTCAGTAAGTGCAGAGCTGTTTCCACCGACGTGGCATGTTGAGCCATTGACACAAGTCTTGGATTAATTTTAGCTCGTATATGGATATCAATCAGTCGTTCTAGAGTTTTCAGAAGGAGAGATAGGGCTGAGGTCCTTTGGGACAACAAGAGAACATTTTCCGGCTTTGGAGATGAATACTACATACTACTACAACCTAAAAATGCTAAAAAAAATGTAGGGCAATTCAAAACTGCTCTTGTGTAAATAAAAACAAATCAAGAATCGGTTGTAGTTTGCCAGTTAAAAGAAACCAAAACAATAATCATTAAAAAACTGTTATAAGTCGAAAAGAAAGCGAAAACAAGAAAATTAATTAAGTTTTTCAACTTAAAATGACATCAGAAACCCATCCCTCTGATTGTGGGACACCCTGTATACTTCCTTCGTCTAACCAGTGGACATTCATATTTGCTGTCATAATAAATTGTTTGTTTATATCCCCTAGTTCTTCTATTAATTCAACGAATTTATGAGAAAAGGAGCGTTCTGAGGAGCTTGGAGACCGCAATATAAAATGAATGAAATGAGTGATTTGCATAAGTAGCCAACATATTTGCTTACCGATAGTCACTTCCTTTATTATTTTGCAATGAGCAAAGTTTGTTTCGATGTTCGAAGTTTGATGTTCGCTGCTAATCGTGTAGCGGGTTTGGCATTCTATTAATGTGTATCCAATGACTACTAAATTTACATTTTAGATATCTATAAACGTCTTACTAATGTCATATAGATCTTTTGGGCCATGCACACTTGCCCTGGGGTCGCTAAAATCTCATATCAGTATTACGATGTCACCATTTGGTGTTACGAATACTCCACGGAAAGTAATTGCCGACAATCTAGCCTTCAGTCAATAGCTCTGGATAATGGTTATTCTTCTCATTCCATATCCGGCCACTGCTCGAATTCTACGGCCACAGCCAACCAATATTTGTGGTGCAGTAGGTTTGTCATACTTTCACTTTCCTTCGCAATTTTTGAAGAAATTCTCGAATAGTAATTATGTTAATGCAAGATGTTTGTCTGCGTAACGGTGAGAAGGGCAAATTTCCAATTTGCCTATCCTTGTTGACAAGAGCCGCCCTGATTGAAAATTTTGAATGACGATTGTATTTTACAACTACCACTAACTCGTCAAAGTCTGATGAGTAAGCATTTATTTCATTCGTCCAATTCATTTGCACTCATGTACACGCTAGAGAAAAAAGTCCTCAAAAATTAGATTAATTAACTTATACTATCTTATGGTAACTTACATGCCCCATGTGGGAACTCAAAGCTAAACCTAACACTCAATCGATGTCTTTCGACGTAAGTAAGCTTCTTGAGATATTGAGGTGTATGGCCAGTATTTGTTTACGGCAAGGTGATAAAGTGTTAATCTAACTGACAGCTAAGATGTTATGGCTTGCATAATTTTACCTAAGTTTTTCCCTACAAATATGTCGGTTTAGATAAAAATTGTTCAGAGGAAACATATTCAAAAATAAATGAAGGATCAATAACAAACATACTTTCACATAAATTTGTTTATTTTTTAATTAAAAGTCTCTGGTAATTTCAATAAAGTTAACAACAACAAATATTAGTCATAAACTCCAGAATAATATGAGATACGAATATAAAACGTCAAAGGCAGCAAATGGATGCTCGTAAATAATAAATCCCTTCATCCTGTCAACAATTTCTTTTATTTTATTTTTTTTTCCGTAATTTTCCCTTACTCAAGTTGGAAAATATTTCAGACAAGAGAAGACTTTTCTCCATCCACAACCTCTGCAGCTTCCACCTTCAATATTTTATTTTTGTTTTTAGTCTGAATGATGAATGACTGGAACTTTTCTGTTGTGCTAGATAAAAAAGTATCTCCGAAGCATATATTGGTCTGTTTCAGTTTTCAAAAGGAAGCAAACATCCACCAAACGGTTTAACGAGAATACATATAAAATATATATTTATACCTACTTAAAAACTACAAATGTGTTCAATTACAATACATACATACTTTAAAAAGCGATATTACTCGCAGAATAAATTTAAAAATTCCACCATCAGTTTAATAACGTTCTGTACATTGTGAAAGGACTATACATCAGGTGGAAGAAATGTTTTCCAAAAACAGAAAACAAAAAAAAAAAACAATTTTCTTTACCTTTGGAAGATTTGAAAGTATGTACATATATAATCTCGACCTTACGTACGTCAGTTTTCTAACGCTAGACGCATTTAACTTGCAGAATCTAATAGACATTTTAAAGTCAACTGAAACAACAATTTCGAGTGGTGACTTTTCTACGGCTTCGAATATAGCCGGAGGTGTTAATTTTGATTTTTCCCATGAGGAATTCATTCACCCTCGTTCCAAGTACCCGTACATAGGCACATACTCAACATGCACACGCTTCGTAAATGCAAATCTCAGGATGTCAGCTTCTGCAGCTCCTGTCGTTGCATCCCTTCGAAACTTCGGTAAATAAGTTTACTTTGAATGAAATTCGACCGGAATAATTAATACCATGAGCATTGGGCCTTTCATTTTCTGGGTTTTGAAAGGCCGGAACGGTGAGCACTGAGTCCTTTTAACTCCTCACAATGTAATGACAATTCCCATTACGTTTTGGGGGTTGATGCGTAAACTCACCCACCGATTCGACTATTCTACAATGGAATGAAGAGCGTCTGTTTTTTCTACTTTTCAGAAGATGAAAAAGGAACTATGTACGAGTACATCCCTTAGTTTGCTGACAAAAACCAGTGCATATACATATGCATATGTGTATGGACGTACTTGTGTCTAGAGATTTTCCCTTTTGGAATGAGTACTAAGAACGATTCGGTTTAATTGATGATCCGTTGCCAATTGCCTTCGTCTATGGTATGGCAGTGTGTCCAATGTCGGATAAACGTAGTTGTCAATAGCCTTCAGTGATTTGAGTAAAGTGATGTTTTCTCTAGGGAAAAGTGACCCTGATGTAGAACTGGCCAAGTGTTTAGCTTTTGAAGTCTCATTTTGTAGTCATTCAATCTGTTATTTAGTTGCTGATGTAAAAAACACAAGAAGGTACGAAAAGCTGTCTGAATAAGTCCCACTAGCTACGTACATGTCACATATTTTTTGCCTTAAGATTGTCCCTGAAGAGAACGTATTAATAATTTTTAATGTTCTTTTCCCAACTTGAGTAGCAACAATCTTGTACGGATAATTTCCATTATTGAGTACGAGCACCTCTCAGAAAAAGAAAGAGAATGAGAAGCGTGCGTCCAATGGTGTTAAAGGTACTTTAGTAGGAACGATGTTTGGACGTTTTACCGAAAGTAATACAAAAGGTTATTAATAGCCTGCTTATTGTCGAAGGTAACCAAATTTGGATTACTAAGCAGAATCGTTTACCCAACCAACAATTCTATTCACCCGACCAACACGAGGTGAGTATGGCCATATCTAAACTCAAAATTAACAAGACTAAATCTCCATATGGTCTACTATTCAAAGTAGCATGTGAGAACGTACAATAGTACGGAATCTGTTTTAACTCATCCGCAAAGTTTGTCCAAATGATAGCATGCCGAATGACTAGAAAATCAGTATCGTTTGTTCGATCTCAAAAAATGGAGACCGCTTAATTGGAAATAGCTAAAGAGCAATCAGTCTTTTAAACATTGCCTAGAAGACACTGTTTGTAAAAATTTTTGAAGCCCGGTAGTCTTTTGCCAATCAACTAATCAGTTCTTATCAGCTCAGTTTTAGGTGACTTCATTCTGCGCTATAAATATCTTAGAAAAAACACAGAACTTCCCAGTCGATACTCCCCACTTCTTTATCGATTTTACACATAAGATTAAGCATTACAGTGAAAAAGAACTGATTTTCCTTCGCCAATCTTTTAGAAGGATGTTTCGTTGTTACCTTCTCAAACATCTCTTAGAATTCGTTTCTAAAGTTTGAATACATTTCTCTGAACCTACAAACCATTGCGATCGCATCACAGTATTCAAACCACTCCATTGAAGGTTACATGTTCACCTCGATTAGGGATATCAGGATGCAGAATGTAGACCCATAATTTGGTGAGTAGTATTAACAATGTTTCGGAGTCAGTCAAGCTAAGGAAGATAAATTTTCTGAGTAAAGAGGGAGAACTTCTGCCGACTTACCAACATAATTTCAGCCTGAATAATCCATCAATGCACTCCCAGTTGCCGATCAATAACAAGAAGAAAACAACAATGCACGCCTCCTTCACTTCCACTTCAGTTTGGTTGCAACGAATGTCAGTTAAGAACTACTCGTATGTTATGTACAGTTTATTAAAAAACACATGTTATATTTTTGAACAGATTCCAGACTCTGTATCTAGTATCTAGTTTGGGACCAATTCTCTTTAATCTCCACCTCATATGCGAGCTACGTTTCTTCAGAGATAACAACAGGAGTTGAGTACCATGTCAAACGTCTCCGCGATTAGAGAGACATCTGTTTCAGGATTTCAGGAAGAAAATTTCAAGATGATTACTGCGTTAAAAGAGAATAAGTCAGCTGTTGAAGATGCTATAAGGCCAAGAAGTATAAAGTATAATGCAGACGTATTGGCGCCAATTATAAAAAAGCTGGTTAATATGAGGTTTGAGCAGTCATATTAACAATAAGCTCTTGAAATATCTACTGTTCGTGAAACTACCGGCCGACTTCGATACTTACGATAACAGGTACGGTTTTAGAAGAAATCATTGCCAAAAGACTGATTGAAAAATATAGGTTCCTGACCAGCAATCAATTTGATTTTAGGCCACACACAAATATAAATCAGCTAGTTTAATACAAATAAAGAGCAAAATCAGCACACAGTTGTACTCTTATAGATTTAAAAAAAAGAATTTTGATACACTACGCCATGAAAACATTCTAAGGCAGTTGGAAAAAACAGGCATACAAGGAGGTCGTCTAAGTTGGTTTGAAGATTATTCGAGAAACCGAAGATTTAAAGTGAAAATAAAAAATAGCCTAAGCGACGAAAAATGGTCTAACTATGGCGTCCCGCAGGGTGCCGCTTTTTATTATCTATTTGAATGACATGCTATTAGTGCTCACGGTACGACGATTTTAGTAAATTACAAAGATACTCAGCAACGTCAACAAGGTAACAACACTAAAACATATGTTTCCATCAACCAACTACTCGTATGTAAACTGGAGACGACACATACAAGACACGAACTCAACAAATAGTAAATACGATATTCTGAAATGACTACTGCTGTAGACGATATGTTTTTTTTTTTTTTTGTTATAATTTACGCGCGCCTAAGGGGTCAGATACCCTTTTACTGTCAATTACACAAATGAAAAACTGACTTACCATGGGCAGGATTCGAACCTGGACCCTCCGAGTGAGAAGCGATTGCTAGTACCACTACACCACGGCCACCCCGTAAGTGGCATTTCCAGCTACGAGTACATCCAATGATATGCTTTATAGATCTAGCTAGGCCAATATTTCTAGAAAAAAAACAAAAACATGTAAATTATTCAATATTTTTTAATTTCACTGTTTTAACAAATTAATCCGCTTTTATAAAAATCAAGCAAAAATAATGTACCTATATAGGACTCAAAACTACAAATAAAGTAGCTAATCTTCTGCAGACCAACCGATCCTTGCAGGCAAAATAATGTAACTTTTGAGACCTCTTACAATTGAACTACGAGTAAGATGCAATGAAAAAACAAAAAAGAAATGGTTTAAGCAAGTTTCTTGCGCCACTCTTTCTGAAACTAAAACCAACAATTTTGTTAAAAAAAGTCTCGGATTCCTTACCAGTTCATACACTTAAAGATGATGGGACTCTTTTATGCCATCGATAGTAAAGGAATTCCTACTACAGATACAATATACTCATACCCACGCTTTGATAGTTTCACATTTGCGAACGTAATTCCCTTGAGAGTGTCGAAAAACGTTATCGTGCACGTGCGTGTATCCGTAGATCTATAAATATTTTAAGGGTATTGAAAGGTCTTATCATTTTCCACACTCATTTGGTGAATTTGTCCACACAAAAGGGGATCAATGTGACAACACCATTAAAACAAAAGAAGGAAAATCCTGCATTTGTTACGATACGGATACATAAAGGTACGAAAACATATGATAAAAGTTTGGGGTGTTAAGTGTGGGATGCTGGTATTGTATTTATAATCATTTCACCCGATCCACGTTTGATTTTTTCATATTTCTAATCCAAAAGATACGAATATGATGGCCACTTGGGAGCTCATTATAGTTGAAAAATGATCCAAAACCTTTAAATAATACCCAGACAGCTGGTAGTTGGCATCCGTAGCTGGTATCTTTATTTTCACCAAAGCCCATGCTACCATTAAATAATGGCGAAACTTTTTCGGTTATTCGGTTTGTTACCATCTATATCGATAGCTTTAACCATTATCGTCACCGAATGCGTCATTTGTGATAAGAAAGGAAGGGCGGTCAACCCATATCAATAACCGAGACTGAAAGTCACATTTTTCACCGTAACCGGTCCAATTGAACGTGCGGGTGCAGAGAAAGAAGAAATATTTTATTGTCACCGATTTGAACCTGAAGATTTATTACAACGAAAAAAAAAAAAAATGTCATTACAAAACAGAAGAACGTCGTAGTCCTTTCATGCTGGTGTCCTTTGTTCTCAATAGATAGACCCTTGACTTGAATTAGCATTCTATAGAATACGGAATACCCTATTCAGCATGTTTTCGGCTTTTTTTTTTTGTTAGCTTGATATCTCATTCCTTGCAAATATATGTATGTATTGGGAATCATTGGAATGTTTTGTTTAAGTTTTAGCATTAATTCGTGGTTTATGGGCGTTTGATTAGCTAACACTTTTAATTTTATGGAATTTTATGGGATTACTTGGACAAAGTATTCTTGTTTGGATGGTAAATTTATTACCATGAATATAATGCCGGCTTCGGAATAAAAGAAGACTAGGAAGAGTGAAAAAGAAAGACTTGACCTTGTTTAAGATTTTGTTTTGGAAAGGAAAACCTTGGACATTTTTTTTTTTAAATACATTGCAGACACATATCCTGGAGTCATGTAAAAGCAATTATATATGTGCCTTTGTAGGTGTTCCAAACGAGAGATAATAAAAACACCTATAACATCGTCTGGTCGTCCTAAAATCCTACCCAGAATTGGTGTAGGCATTAGTTGAAAAGCAATCTACAACGTTTGTAGCGTGATATTATTATTGCGAAGCCAAAAATATGGAATTTGTTAATTGTGGCAATGCTAATGTGTAACATACCCTGCGTGTTTTTGTAAAAGGTTTCAGCCTTTTCTAGTATACGTATTAGATTAGAAAGTGTCAATTTGTTCGAGTCAAAGAAAAACGTGGTAAACGTCCACTAAAATTGGAATCTACGATAAATTCTAAGAAAATTTCACCATGAAACTATGTGTCTAAAATCAGTTCCTAGCTCCCGATGAGAAGCATAAAGATTTCAGCTTGAGGTATTTTAAGGTATTTTGAGGGTATTTAAGGTATTTAAAAAAAATAACACATTTTCCAATCATGTTGGGCTCAATTCTGATTCATCTTCTTACAACAAATTTTATAAATATTTTTTATTTTAATTAACCAAAAATTTTTTTTTTTAATTTGACCTAATGTGCCGAACATGCCATGTACTGAGGCCAGACCTGTACAGTACTTAAGTATTTCAGGACATCAGTCCTCTCAAGTACAAGTACTAGGTACTGGTACTTGTACTTCAGTACCCTAGTACTGGTACTTGAAAAAAGGCAAGTACCAGTATTTTTCAAGTACTTGTGTGCAAGTACAAAATATCAGGTACTTAAGTACCAAAGTACTTGAGCAGTACTTCAGTACTTGACCAGTACTTTCAAGTACTTCCTAGCATATTGAGTAAGATTTTTTACTACGTCAATTTGTAAAGGAAAATTATTATGTATTTCATCAGGAGAAAGTGTTTCTTTGAGCAGCAGACTCGAAACTGTAAGTCCAGTTATTGATATAGCAATCATAAGCGAGCGGACTGCTGAAAATGAATGTATTCGAAATTTTAAAACCCTTAATCCGCAAAGCGAAGGGAAGATTACCCATTTTCTGATTCCAAACAATTTTTCTGGTGATTGATTAGTTCCTAGCCATTTATGTATGTATAAATGCGTTTGTTTACTATTTATTCTACAAGAAAGGTAAAAATTCAGGTAATTCAGAAATCACCTAGTCTCTATACAATTACAAGACTGTATACAATTAAACACCTAAACATTTTCTTAGACATTTTTTTAAAAATTGACCAAAAAAGACCAAAATAAAGTACTTTGAATTGAAGAACTGAACAAGTACTTGAAAGTACTGGTCAAGTACTTGGAAGTACTGCTCAAGTACTTTGGTACTTAAGTACACGATACTTGGTACTTGCGACGAAGTACTTGAAAAATACTGGTACTTGGCTTTTTCAAGTACCAGTATCCAAGTACTGAAGTACAAGTACCAGTACCGGGACTGGTACGGTCGGTGAGGTATCGGTCAAAAATTTTAAATATATGTCCTTACAACTCCAAACAAAATTTTGAACAATAAAATAAAAGTAGGCGTGGCACAAGAAAGGGCGTAACTTAAGGATCATAAATTTAATTTGATTCAAAAAAATATATATTGTTATTTTCATACACTAATTACGAAACTTTTAAAAGATAAGCTTTAGAAAGATAAGAATGACAAAGCTTTTGTAAAGGTCTCCATGCCTATTGTCAACCAACAATAGTGGCGTAGAAAAGAGGGCGATCAAGAGCATCAATCCCTATTGGAAAGTTATCCCATTCTCGAAAATAGCTATCTACGCCATTGAACACCATCGACTAGCAGTAAATAAAGTTCAAGATTATTATCAGTTCTAAACATGCTGTTATACATTTGGTTCACTTAGTATTTATCTTTCAAAAAAGAAACTTGTGCTTGTTTCTATTAAAAAAAAAAACGTTTGAAATGATATAAAGTTATGGCATCATCAGCGATGTCAATTGACTCTTCCAATTCGGAAATTGATAGCCTTATAATGATGTCTGCGTCAAGTTTTAATAAAAAGCAGATCGCAAATATCATTGGCATACCAAGTGAATTTTCAGAATTGAATTTGCCAACTTATCGGGATATACTTAAATATTACTTCTAAGTGAGTGATTGTCAAAAACAACAAACAAACAAAAAACAACACTCTTATGCAAGCCTTACGCCGATAATAGCAAACAAAATAATTGAAATTTGGGAAAAAATTAATATTACGCTAATAAATAAAAAGAGCATCTTAAAAAAGCTAAATAGATTCCTCAAAATATAACATAGAGAGGTTAAAAACAAATCCATTTACTGAATTTGAGATAACTTTAAATGAACTATTTTATGTTGCTAAGTGCGGTTGCAAAAAAAACAATGCCATGCTCCTGTGGATTAATTCCTGATCACCTAAAAATGTTCATGATTGACCAACACACCAGCAGGAGGAATACAATTTCCGGAATGCGTGCAAAATATCGTCAATCAACAATCAAGCCAATTGCCAGATAGCTTTGATCCTTCGTATAGAGCCGAATCTTCGCAAATGAATGTCGAATGGGAAATCGAGTTTGCAATGATTTGCAAGAGATCTGATTTTAAACAAAAGGGACCTTATCTAAAAGATACGATGCAATTAATTTCATAGATTCGGCATTTCAGACGGAGTTGCCTCCTGTTTGGCTACAGCCCTATTTAAAGACATTGGTTTTACTAATGAAAATGGGGAGGCAATTATTATGGATAAATCCAAAGAGTTCTTTAAGGAAAAAAATTTAACGCTTACTAGCTTGATAAGAGTTTGCTGCAATGGAGAACCCACCAATATTGGAATTGAAAATGGAATAATTCGAAAGTTTGAAGTTTTGTTGAATAAACCAATACATTGGTTTTAACGAACTTCCACTTCGCCATCCACTTGTTCAATGCCTTAGAAAATTCAACTACAAGTGGACCACATACAGCTAGTGGGACTTTAATGAAGTTACTTGAGATCTGTGAACAACTTCCAGTAAGCACCATGTTCTAATACAACATCTTCAAATTTTAACAAACATTTTTTTGTAGGCTATACCTCACTTTGAACCCATTTCATTAGGGAATATGCCTCCACCCATGGATAATAAAGATGAAAAAAGCCTTTCGACTGACGTCTTATATCTCTACCGAATAGTCAAAGCTGTATCGGAAGGTTTGTGTCCAGAAGATCTTGCCAACATGAAACCGGGACAAATTGTTCATTCTCGTTGGTTAACAAAAGCCAGCAGCCTTTTGCGCCTTTATGTTGCAAGTAGTTTACCTTCAGCAAATTTAAAAATATTGGTTAATTTCATTATGAAAGTTTATATACCGATGTATTTTAATATCAAATTTTATAATTCAGTGGTATATGGCAGTAAAATTTTATTTAATTTTATTCAGTCAGCGCAATTCTTGCCAACAATTCTTGTAAACAAATTAATATTACCCAAATAAACTCAAAACTTATAAGAAGAATGGCATTGACTTGAACAATGACGACATCTTATTTGAACCTCCATTTACTGCAAGCATCCCACACGAACACTTATTGGAGTACATGAATTCTGCTGAAATACCACTGCCAGATCCAGCAATTCCATCGCACATTCAGGGAACCGAACGATGTGGGCAGTTGTTAACGCATGTCTCACTATGCATAATGCCACAGAATCGAGACGATGTTATGTCAGTGACTTCAGAAAGTCGTTCCAAAAATCCTCAAATCGAGTCTAATAAAGACTTTAAAAAGTGACAAATAAGTTATTTTTTCTTTAAGAATTTTTGTTATTTTATTTCTAAAGCTTATCTTTTAAAAGTTTCATAATTAGTGTATGAAAATAACAATATATATATTTTTTTTTTTTGAATCAAATTAAACTAATGACCGTTAACCATTTGAGATATTTGAAAAACTTTATTAACGGCTTGAAGTACAATCAAAACATTTATGAACGGAACTCGACTTCGTTCATATGGCCACCGCGGGGACGTTTGCAGCGGTCGATTCCTTGCACCCAATTTTCAACGACTCGGCCACACATTTCGGCCAAAACGACTGCTATTTCGCGTTCAATGTTGGCACTGAGCCCTTCCAACGTCGTCGGCGTGTTGACATAAAAAAAATGACTTAACGTAGTCCCACAGAAAATAGTCAAGCGGCGTTTAATCGTACGAACGAGGCGGCCAATCGACTGGCCTATTTCTTGAGATAACACGCTCACCATACTTACTCTTCAATAAATCGATTGTAGCGTGTGCTGTTTGGCTTGAGGCATCATCCTGTTGAAACCACATATCGTCCAAGTCCATATCTTCCAATTCGGGCCAAAAATAATCGGTGATCATGGCGCGATAACACTGATCATTCACAGTAACGTGACGATCGTTATCGTCGACGAAAAAATATGGCCCAATAACGCCGCCGGCATGCAAACCGCCACAATGAGCGGACCAGAGTGACCTGGCGGAGAGCGTGGGCGAACAAACACAAGTCAGTCAACTTTCAGCTAGAGCACAGACCGGTTTGGTGGCGAGTGATAACGTGTTTGATTATTTTGATAATTGCTGTGTGATATTGCGAAATAATTAAATAAACAATTATCGAGTATAACATTGGCGACGAGGATAAACATATTTGTAAGTGTGCATGTGCAGAGAAAAAAAAAGAGGAAAAATATTAAACACAGAGCGAATAGCGGCTGTTGGACAAGTGAAGCGAAGATTACATTCAATTGTAGACTAGTTACATTAAATTGTAATTTTGACAAAGGTTTAACCCATACTTTGGGAATTGTATCACATTCAATTGTGTCCAGAAGGTCATTGAGTTTCACAGTAAATTGTGGCGAGATAGAACCATTCCTGTACGAAGCAATAAGCAAAGCAGTGATTCGGTCTGAGTGGGAGAAATGGTACCGCTCATTTTCGTTTTATCTCGAATCAGAAGAGATTACAGAAGGGAAAAAGAAAAAAAGTAAACTTCTGCATTTAGGTAGACCACAGTCGCAAGAAGTAATTTTTAATATTTCGGGTGCACTTGTAACGGTAGGGGATGTCTTCGGAGTTTTGGTACAGAAGTTAAATGAATATTTCTCACCGCAGAGAAACTCGACTTTCGAGAGGCACCTTTTTCGTTCCCTAAGACCAGATGAGGGAGAGACCCTAAACAAATTCATTTTGAGGTTGAGTAATCAGGCAGCGAAACACTCATTCGGCCAAACGGAAGAACTGTGTCGAGACATTAATTTGAAGAATAAGTTGATAGATGTTTGGGCACCAAAGGAGTTAAAAAGACGCTTACTAGAAAAAGAACATACGCTAGGAGAAATTGTAGAGACGTGCGAAGTCTACGAAAAAATAAATAACCAGTCGGAGGTGCTGTCTTTGATTCCAGCGTCAACTAATATCAATAGCATTACTTCGAAAATTACAAAGAATCCTGAAGTAGGAGATCGCGATTGCTTAAGATGTGGTCGAATTGGTCATACGGCGAACAATGACAGTTGACCGGCGAGAAAGGCAAAAGGTAATAAATGCGGCTTTCTTGTTCATTTCGCAATGAAATGTAAGACCAAGGTAGGCAAACGGAAGAATGTTAGGGGCGATGACTCCGATATGAAGCGTCGCAGATTCGAACCATCAAAAAATTCGCTTTGTTGAGGAAAATGTGGATAGTCATACTACTAGTGAGCGGTCCCGATTGTCTGCACATGACTGTTTCCAAGTAGAGGACGATATCCGTTCGCCTTTAGAGGGGAAAATAGAGTTTTTCATCGGAGGCTTAAAATTATCGATGATAATTGACTCAGGGTGGCGTCGCTGGGAGAAGGCGATTGGAAAAAACTTCGAGGGAGCTCTTCGATATTGTGGAACATCCGCAGGGAATTCGAGAATCAATTTCGAACGTATGCGGGAAAGGAGCTTCTTGAAACACTAGTAGCATTTGAAGCCCCCACGAGCTTAGATAGAAGAACCGAAGTTGTAGCATCGGCGAGAAACGGCAATTAAATTGAAAGTACTGAAATTGGGTTTGGAGGTTAACCAAGTCCAGGAAATTCGACCATTCCCCAAAATTAAGAGCATTAAAATACACCTGTCCCTCGATAAGGAGGTAAAACCAGTACAACAGCCCTTGCGTCGAATGCCATCGGCAATGGAAGAGAGGGTGGGTGAGAAACTTAGGGGAGCGGTCCAACAGGACATAATTGAGGCAGTATGCGGCCCAAGCTCCTGGATATCTTCGATTGTCATTGTATTTAAGGAAACAGGGGATATTCGTCTATGTATAGACATGCGTTGTGCAAATGCCGCTATACGAAGAGAAAATTTTCCGTTGCCAACATTCGACTCATTAAAGGATCCCCATTTTTCTCCAGATTTGATTTGAAAAACGCGTACCATCAGTTAGAGCTGGATGAGGAGAGTTGTCACATAACAACTTTTATCACGCATAGGGGTATCTATCGCTATAAGAGGTTACTGTTTGGGGTGAATTCCGCACCAGAAATTTTTCAGCGGTTAAAAGAAGCTCTGGCGAAAATACCAACTTTGTCATATTTTAATGTCAGAAATAGAACGCGATTGGTGACTGATGCGAGTCCAGTCACTCTGAGTGCAGTGCTCAGGTGATTTCTTTTGCTAGCAAGAGCCTGTCCGAAGTAGAGAGACGGTACTCGCAAACAGAAAAGCAGAGTCTTGCCTTAGCCTGGGCGGTCGAGCGATTCTACTAGTATTTGGCAGGGATCGAAGTCGAGTTAGCCACAGACCACAAGCCACTCGAAGCGATATTTAAACCTACATCCAAACCACCAGCGCGAATAGAAAGATGGGTCCTAAGTCTGCAATCATTCAAGTTGAAAGTTATCTACCAAGCATGAAAGTATAATATCGCAGACTCGCTTTCTCGTATGTGCAAAATACAAAAGTCGGTGTCAACCTGCTCTGGCCCGCCACGTTGCGGAGGAACACTTTATCTCGCACTTTTATTCCGCATTCTCTTGCTCCTCGATCGAGTATAACAAAGCACATGTGGATTTTCACCCGACCAATAACGCATATTTTGCTTATTGATGAACCCATTGAGCCAAAAATGAGCTTCGTCACTGAAGATGATTTTGCGATGAAATTCATCATCTTGGCACATCTTCTCCAGAACCCAATCGGAGAACGTACGTCGCTTCAAATTGTCCATCGGCTTCAATTCTTGAGTCAGCTTGATCTTGTATGGGTGTAAACCAAGATCCTTACGCAAAATACGCCATAATGTGGTCTGAGCGATGCCCAATTCTTGAGAACGCCATGGAATTGACTGATTTTGATCGTTTGCTACGGACGCTTGAACGGCAGCGATATTTTCGACACTTCAACTAACCCGTTGTCTCACTGACACGGCAACATCACACAACGAATATGTAGGACTCAAATTTTTGCACTAAACTTGTTATTGCCTGTCTACTAGGGCGAGAATTACGACCGAAAATTGGAGTTAACGCAGTCACCGATACCGAATTTCGGTAGAAAATTTTTATAATTTGCAGACGTTGCTCGTTCGTGTTCTTTACCATGATGAAAATGTTTAGCTTACTGAATAAATTGACAGTGACAGTTTGATGATTAGTGAAAGAGTGCGTTCACAAATTAAATTCAAAGTTGTCAAGCCCCTATTGGAAAACCCTTTATTTCAAATTTTAGACCTATGCCTCATACCTCACTTCGTTAAAAAGTTACAGACTTTTGGCTTCCACTTTCTTGAATGAGCCTCAGTACATGGCATGTTCGGCACATTTCGTCAAATTTAAAAAAAAATTTTTTGGTTAATTAAAATAAAAAATATTTATAAAATTTGTTGTAAGAAGATGAATCAGAATTGAGCCCAACATGATTGGAAAATGTGTTATTTTTTTAAATACCTTAAATACCCTCAAAATACCTTAAAATACCTCAACCTGAAATCTTTATGCTTCTCAGCGGGAGCTAGGAACTGATTTTAGACACATAGTTTCATGGTGAAATTTTCTTAGAATTCATCATAGATTCCAATTCTGGTGGACGCTTTTTGCGAAAAAAAATTGACCAGCCCTAATACGCATACAACTTTGTACGAGTATATGAAGCTAATGAGACTGATTTCTCCGTAGGTTACGCCGTTCAGACGGTCTCATTTCATACCGATCGGACACAAGGAGCTAATATTTCATTCATCAAAGCATATTTAACGGATATGTTGGTACTTGAATAATTCTTAAGTTAGTCCAATCAAAGGGAAATCCTTTACGATCTTAGGATAAAGATGAACCTTTAGGTAGATTTCATCGTGGTGGAGGCGCATCTTTTTGATTGTAGCGTTTATGCTATGGTTCCTTCAGATTAACCTCCATCACTCCAAAAATGCCTCGGTGCACTCATTCTGTACGCAGAATATACCATCTACGAATCATGGATTGTAGAAGGCATAGTTCGTGAACTTGGGACAACTGAATATAAAAGACAAAGATATGATCAGGACTTGTATAATAGTGAAACGCAGCCTTAATGTACTGTTACTTTCTAATCTCAGCGACCCCGATATAACAGTTGATAGACTGGAGACTGCCCAAAATAGCTACTGGCTGGCATCGGCATATCTTGGCCACGACTATGTGGGTACTCTCCCTGGGGACAACCTAGAAAGATTGGTCTTAGAAGCGGGAACACAAAAAATGGCCTCATCATCCGATGTGAATGCACATCATACGGTATTGGGCAGTACCGACACTAGCGATAGAGGTGAGCCACTTTCTTATTATATTATAAGTACCAACCTCATTGTTTGCAATATTGGCAATGGCCGGACCTTCATAACGATAACTGACGAGAAGTTCTAGATATCACTCCTGTCTCCGAAATCATCACGAACTCTTTTTTTCGGATCACAGATATATCCAATTAAGTATGGTAGCCAACTAGAATTCTAGAATAATCGGAAAACTGATTGGTCAAAATACAGAGGAACACTTTTAAAAATATTTTCCTCTGAATTCTTAAGTCTCCGTACAACACGCAATGACTGCTTTTTGTCCTCTTATTCAACCCAGATGCAAGAAGAAGCCGCACTTGTGGACATTAGTTCTGGGACCGCTTAGAAACGTTTGCGGAAAATCTTCCGACCAAGCAAAAAGCATAAGAAAAGTGACTGACTGGGACTCATACAAAGATTCCCTAAAAAATATACAAGAAAGAACTAAGGAAGGCAAAGCGACAATCCAGGAGGTCATTCTGTGACAAAATAACAAAAACCTGTGACTCATTGCGGCTAAGAAAAATTCTCTCTGCAAATCCTACGATGCCTAGCTGATCTCAGGTGATGAATCACTCAACCTAGTAGCTCCCTATTCACGGCCAATAACAACCTTAATAGGACTACTACAACCGAGAATAAAATTCGCGGTCCGAATACAAGAAACAAGCTGCTCTGGGCGCTGCTCAACTTCAAACTATACAAATCTGCTGGGCCTGCCAAGCTAGAAAGTTCCTCAGATATCATCTTGCCAACGCTAGAGAATGTCATGAGGAGCTACACAGAAATGATCCACATTCCCTTGTCATGGACAGAAGTTAATGTACGAGTAGTTCTCATTCCGAAAGCCAGAAAATGTTCTCATGTTGTCCCAAAGGACCTCAGACCTATAAGTCTATCATCTTTTCTTCTGAAAACTCTAGAACGTAGTATCCATATACAATCTAAAATTGATCTACGACTTTTGTCTATGCTTACAGTAAAATGAAAGTCGATCGAAATGGATCTACATTCGCTGACAAACGATCCCTACATTATAGAAAGTACGCAATGGTCGCGTTCGTAGACATAGAAGGTGTCTTTAACAATCTCAACTTGTCCGCAATCGCGACTGCGCTGGGGACTCACTTGGGGATTTGATCAGTCTTATGCTATATAGCAGGATAACTAACTCTAAACTAGGTGGGGCTTCTGTTAAAATATGTGGCAGCATGTCAGCTGCAGGCCACTGTACAGTAAGAATCTTCAAGAACTCACCACAATGATTGAGAAATCTCACAGTGACAAAGAAATAGCGGTGGGCAGCTTCGTTAAAATCGAAGGAACTTTCGACAACACCGAACAGGCCCAGATATGCAGATGCATCCAAAACACAAAAGTAGATAATACTATGTATATATGTACATGTACCTGTACCTGTATAAAGCACATGCTTAATGGTAGAAATATCAATATAAATATCAGCGCTATATTAAGCAGTGACAGAATCAGCGTTACGGCTGCGAATCATTGCCCGCAGCGTGGTGTTCCCTCCCCCTGCTAGAGTCCATAGTAGTAAATAAGCTGCTAAACATACTCAACGACAGTTTCTATGTCCAAGGATAACGCTGACGACATTGCTATTCTTATCGCTGCCAATTGGTGCAAGAAGTTTGGTTTAAACGTCAACCCCAAAAATAGCACCATAGCTGCCTTCACCAAGACAAAAAAATTGGCCAAACTTAAAGACCCAACACTTTTTGCTGAGAATATAAATTTTTCAAGGGAAATGAAATTCCTGGATCAACAATTTACTTGGGACACATATCTCAAAAAAAAAAAACCACAAAAAAAGCCAGGGTCTCACTATGGACCAGCAAAAGTGAAAACTGGAGGATTAACTCAAAAATGGCACAGCGATTGCTACATCTATTGTCACTTATGCAGCTCCTGTTGGAGCTTTTATGGTGGCATAAAACTAAACAAAAGTCTTCACGAGCTGAACTAAACAAACTTCAAAGACTCGCTACGGGAGCAATGTGAACAGCACCCACTGTTGAACATCCCACTTCTTCATTTTCACATACAGAAAGAAGCTTGGTCTAACGCCCCTGCGTGCTTATCTGAGAATAACTTCAAAGTATGTAGTTCATACTCAGGAGAAACTAACTATTCGAAATTACTCATACAGACAACTGAAGTACAACTTCAAAGTTAAATTCCCTGATCGACAGAACTGGGAACTGAATAAACCCCTGTTGAAAAGAGAATCACGGATGGATCCAAAAGAGATGAAGAAGTTAGCTCAGTCATGTATGGAGAAACAACCAATACCTTACTGTTCGCAAGTATGGAACATACTCTGTATGTCAAGCTGAGATATACGCAAAACAACAGAATAACTCCTACAGGTTTCTACGGGTCAGATGCAATCAGTAACCGGATTCCTAACAGGTCACTGTAGAGCAAAAAAACACCTCATGGCTATGGAAATAGCACAAGTTAATAACTGGTTAACTGGTGCGTGTGCAACGTGGACGAAAGAGCAGCTGAGCATATCCTCTGCAACTGAAACCGCTTAAGCAGAACACGTCTACGTGCTAGCCAGGTTCATTAACATTCAGGTATCATGGGTGAGTTCTAACTTGAAGAAATCACAATAGACGTAACCTGGCCGCAGCGATAAGGGTACAAATTCCCACCTCCCGCTTAATTTAAACTCTAATCTAAACTCCACCACTTTCCTCACTATTTTGAGCGTTGACCTGCATTTACTGGTAAACGCGTAAAAGATCGAAATTACACAGGAATCAAGGCCATTGGACCACAAACGAGGCAATTTTTTTTTTTATCAAAAATGATGTTTTCTGATAAACCACATTTTACCCTACCTGGGGTTTGGAAAACCCTCATATGATTCACGAAATATCAATGCGTCTAAGCCCTTTATTTTTTGCCACAGATGGAGATTTTTGAAATCTACTTATTTTAGTTGGCAAAATTAGCGAAATTGACTATCGTTTTTATGCATTTAAAAAGCTTTTGTGACAGTTCACACAAGACTGATAGTCTGCCGAGGAGGGCATTTCTTTAAATAGCTTCCAGGTTTCCTGCTGCATATTGTTTTGGTATCGATCCAATTGCTGGCTTGCTCAACCGTATGTTGTTGCTGCCAGAGAGGCCCAAATTGATTAAGTTGTAACCCAATACTTTAAAACACACCGCTAAAGTTTGATGATATATTAACCGTCCACATAGTTGGATACAAATGTGTTTAAATGTAGGTACATTTGTATGTATGTTATGTTCTCTTTGGTATCCACAAGACCTTGAGCCTAATTAATTCGGCATAATGAATCCAAAAACCACGAACCGCCACCAGCAAATCAATTAAGGATGGCAACTTTGCCCCTAGACACAACTAATATCTTTAATTTAAAAAAAAAAAAAAGGTTTTGTGATGTGCTTTTGCCCATCAAGCAAGCTTAGTCAAATGCGTACAAGTTTTTTTTTTTTTTTTTTAAATCATTATTCACATTGGAAAAATTTTCACTGAAGGTATCATGAATAAATCGAGAAAGATTAAATGGGCTTAACATTGGGGAACTTCTCAACGGGACGGTATATATGTATGCAGCACTCCGCACCAGGGAACTGAATAAACTTTTTCCAACTTAATTAATTTATTACTTTTGAATTTCTTTTAGATTATTCTCCAAATTGCGCCACAAGATTTTCGAAAATGAGTGGTAAACGACACTCGCCTTTTCGGCAATAAGAATCACTTAATTAATTTCTGAAAGGAATTTACGTAAATTTTTCCTTAGCTGAACATTAAAAAAAACGGGGACGTAGAAAAAAAGATTAAATCCATTTTATTCTGCCATGGAACCGTTTTCTAATTGTTTGATTTCGTATCAACTTAGTGAGAAAATGCGGAGTGAAACTGCCATTTAATTCTAATTGCCCTTCTTTTCAATACAGATCAAATGGTTTATTTAAATTTCATGGTACTAGTGGAGTATTGTTGTATGTTCCCGTTTGTTTTGCAATGGGAAAAAGAATTTGAAAACAAAGCAAATCTTAATTAGGGAAGAATTAGAGGGCAATAAAGTTTAAAGCAATTAAAGATATATTTTTTAATTTAAAAAAAAGCTTTAGCATTTACGACCATTACTATTGTACTTAGTACTAAGATTTTGTTGTTAATAGTTTTCCAATACCAGATGTTGCAATGGGACTGGTAAATGCCTTACATCGAATAGAAGCTTCATTAAACAATAGATGAGCTTCATAGGATGCTAGGTGCACTACTCTATTTTGGAGAGAAACTGGCTAATGACCTTAGAGGTAATTTTTTTTTACATTCTAGTCTTACGATTCCCTTTGACTTTTGCACGAAACAAGGTTTGTTCTTCATCCCGAAACAAAGATTTCTCTGTTATTTTGAGGTTTTTGAAAAACTGTGTGTCCGAAGCTAGAGAGTCCCAACTATACGAAATTAACAATTTCTTTTCAAATCCCACAGTTTAAACAGAACGTTCCCAATTACTTCAGAGCTTTAAGAGATGAAAACCACAAGTATGTAGGCTACTATCATATAATGGTGTGTTTTATAATTGTGCCGCCAAAGATCCATGATGCCTCCGTGGCGTACTACACTCCTTTCAATGGCGCCCAACGTGGGGCTCGAAGCCATGACTAACGATTGAGGTTTATCGCGAGTGTGCGACTACCGTCTACTCCTGCATTATGGATGCCTCCGTGGCGTGTAGTACGCACAATGGCGCCGAACGCAAGGCTAGAACCCACGACAATGAGCTAGCTGGTTTATCGCGATAGTGCATCATCGTGCACTATCGCATCAGACTTATTTTGGTGAATTGAACCTTGATGCAGATTGTAATCGCTTCAAAAAGCTGCTGATTCGGCTCTGTATATCAGTCACCAGCCACAGATTTTTTTTTTGTTTTATTTTCGACGACCAATCCCATCACAGTTTTTCCGCTTTGTTTTTTTTTTTTTTTTTTTTTTTTTTATAATGAGCGCGCGCTCAAGGGGTTTGAGTACCCTTAAAGTGATTGTACACAGCGCGGGCAAAGGAAATTTAGGGAGGAAGAAAAGAGAGGTACCGATGTACATTGTTTTTAAATGTTTGCAAGTTATAATAACCAGGAAATACAGAGATCGGCAGGGCATTCCATAAGCGAGTTCTACGGCTTAGGAACGAATCACGATATTTTAGAGATCGTCCGAAAATGGGCTTGAGGGTATACTGATGAGCATTCATAGCGAGACGGGTGTTACGGTTGAAAGTTTGAAAGTTTGAATGGGCGGAATGCTACTGGCGATTTCAGTGGAGCACTGGTGGTGGAAATAGCGATAAAACAAAGTGAGACACGAGACATTTCGTCGGTGTTCGAGGGTGTCCATTGATTGACTGATATTAGTATCGTCAATAAGTTTTATCGCACGGTTTTGAATCCTATCTAGCAGGTGCAGAGATGTTTTAGGAGCACCTGACCAGATGTGGGAGTTGTACTCCAATTTTGGGCGGATGAATGCCTTATATATTGAGGCCAGATCAGAGGGGGTAAAATATTTCTTACATCGCTTGAGGAATCCTAGACATTTCGCAGCACTTTTGGCGACATCAAATATGTGGTCATTCCAACGTAAGTTGTCGTGGACACACATACCGAGAATGGAAAGTTTTTCGGTTTCGACGATGCAAGTGCCATTCATAGATAATGGCTGGGTGTTTAAATTTCGCTTTAAAGACAGCAGACAGCATTGTGTTTTGGAAGCATTAAATTCCACTCTATTGATAGTTCCCCAATTGGTTATGCTGTTGATATCGGAATTTAATGAGCTTAGCATACGCTGCCGTTCTCGTACTACAGCCAAAGAGCAGGGCCGTGAGTCAGGGAACGAATATGAAAAGCAGAGTACTGTCATCAGCAAAGGAATATATTGGATTAGAAGTAGCAGACAAGAGATCGTTAATGAAAATTAAAAAGAGTGTCGGTGACAGAACAGAGCCCTGGGGCACACCAGCATTTATTTTGTGAATATCAGACTTGAAACCGTCCAAGACAACTTGAATTGAACGTTCCGAAAGGTAATTTCTAATCCATTGAAGAAGAGAGTCGTCGATCCCAAATGCACGCATTTTCGACAAAAGAGCCTGATGCCAAACTCTGTCAAATGCCTTAGAAATATCAAGTGCAACTATCTTGCTTTCGCCAGACTGATGTACGCTTTGGTTCCACTTTTCAGTGAGACATGCCATCAAATCACCAGTGGACCTGTTGCTACGAAAACCGTACTGCCGGTCATTGAGAAGTTTTCGTGTTTCGAGATATTTCATGAGCTGACGATTTATCAGTGTTTCCATGACCTTGGAAAGAAGGGACGTAAGTGCAATGGGTCTGTAGGAGGAGAGAGAAGATGATTCGCCTTTTTTAGGGACAGGCTGGACAAATGCTGTTTTCCATCTGCTCGGGAAGAGTCCTAAAGTGTAGGATTGATGAAAAAGCTTACGCAGTGGTTTTGCCAGCGAGGAAGAACACCTCTTCAGAAGAAGGGGAGATATAACATCTGGACCAGCGGATTTATGTATGTTGAGATCTTTAAGTACTCTTGCTACTACACGAATGCGAAAGTAGATTCGTCCCATTGAAGATTCGACGCACTCAAGTGTAGGCGGAGACAAAGCACAATCTGGGAGTGTTGAGCTGGCCGCAAAGTGTGCAGCAAGCAGATTGGCCTTATCCAAAGAGCTGACAGCTGGAATGTCATTGTAAATGAGCGTTGGGATGGAGGATGAGGCGGAATTTCTAATGTTTTTGATGAACGACCAAAAATGTTTACTGCCTTTGGGACATTGCAGTATTTTTTGCCTCAGTTTTTGGTCGTATAGGAATTTCACACGCTTAAGAAAGGCGTTGCAGTCATTTCTGGCTCGTTTGAACTTTTTTCGGTTTTCCTCTGTCGGGTTGGTCTTGTAGGACCGAAAAAACATTTCTCTAACCCTGACGGCCTCTTTACAGCTCGAGTCGTACCATGCCTTTTCTTTTGGTTTGATACTCTTCATCCGATGAGGAATAAAGGATTTCATTCCAAAGAGAATAGTGTCTGTAATCATATCAGCAGCGGCATCCACGTCGTTATCGAGGAAGCATAACGACCAGTTAAAATTCCTAAAGAAGCTGTTAAGACCGCTCCAGTTGGCTTTCTCGTATTGCCATACGGTTCCTTTAGGAATTTTTTCGCTAACTGTGTGGTCGGTGTACGAGAAATTAGCTGATATGACACAATGGTCCGACGAGCCTAGAGGGGAGAGCACATCAATGGTGTACTTATCAGGGTGAGAAGTTAAAAACAAGTCCAGGGTGTTGGCGGTATGACTATCAACGTGTGGTATTCGCGTGGGCTCATTTACAAGCTGCGTTAGGTTGTTTTCCGCAGCGAAGATCTCAACACACCGTCCTTCGGGTGTTGTCTGTCCAGAATGTCGAAGCCACACAGAATTGTGTATATTGAAGTCGCCCGTAATAACGATTTCAGTATGAGGATACAGGGATACAATTCTTTGAATGGAGTCAGACAGCGCATCAAACTCGTTAAAGGTTGAATTGCTGTCCAGTTTGGGGCTTCTAAAAATAAAGCAGTAGTGTATAATTTGCTTACGGAGATGGAATTTTAACCACATGAAGTTGAATTCCGGATTGGAACATGGATCACATTGTGGTGGAGTTTGGTAAGCTACATCACTACGCACATAAATGGCGAGACCGCGGTGAGAGAAGAATAATGGCACTAGTTCGTAGCCAGGTAGCTTCAGATCAGAATGATCTGAGAGGTGTGGGCGGGGATCTACCTGTGTTTCACTAAGTGCCAAAACAGCTGGTCTGTATTTACAGACGTGGACGTACGCAGAAAAGTGATTACTTTTTAGCCCGCGTATATTGGCTACGTCTACCCTGAATTCCCTGAATTCCATAGACAAACACAGAAAACACAAACACCGACGATACTAAGCAAGGCTGCGAAGTGGAAATTCTGACGTTGGTTTACGGAATCAAATTGTTGTAGGTGTTATGCCCTTACAACAATATGAAACAGTACACCAACAAAATTTTCACTCACAGCCCCGCTATCCATCGGTTGTTACATACACTCAGCCACTACCCGTACCGTATGGTAAATACAGTAACGGCAGTGACTGAGTGCAAGCAACAGTACTTCGACGAGGAGCGGGTGAGGTGGGATACCCGCACTATGTGATATTCACTGACACTGTACTGCACTTTTTTTGTTTTTGTATATTTTTTTTTTGTTGCACAGCACACAACAATATTGCGAGTGCACTGGTGGAGCTGTGCACTCGACGGTGGTCGACTCGGTACTCGGTACTTGTAGCGATTAAGATGTTCAGCTAATTATTGGGCTGTTTGCGGGCAGGGTAAGAATATTCCACGTTCATGGCTGAAATTCGTTGTCCGCTTTTTCTTTGCTTTGATCGTAACTAAGTAAGCCCATACCTATCTAAGAACGTTTGTTGCTTGACAACATATGTTGTAATTATTTTTTCATTACTTTTTAAAGTGGACAGGCAGTTAGCACGATGGCACATCTCTCAACACGGAGGGCCAGATCCCTCAGAAAATACTACCAGTAGCCCACTAAGGGGACCTGAACGCTGTCGTTAGTTCCCTTGAAAATTTTCCATTACAATTCCTATTTCTTGCGAGATGCTGAAAAATCGTCATATTTTCTGAACTCTGAATATTTCAAAGTAGCACAAATGATGCCGTCGCTAAATCTGCTCCTGAAGTGGCCTTTACCTCTTTCTTTGAGAGTTACTCCGCCAGAACGTCCGTACTGTGTTTTACCTGGAAGTTCACCCAGCTGAGTTTATACAGGTCAGAGTTTTCAGTAACATTTACGTGGTGGTTATCCTAAGCCACCCCCTTCTCCTTTCTCAACCTAAGATTGGGACCAGTTATTGCTGCCAGTTTCTGTAACCCATCATATTACACTTCATAGACCGTTATTCAATCGCTCTTTCGTTTGGAATGACCATGTTAATGACGGCCGTTTTATTCTTCTCAAGCCCTTAATCGGGTATGCCCCTCAGAAAAAGCCTTTACAGCTCTCTTAGATGTACCATCGTCCTAAAGCAAAACATTTATTCGATTACGGTAGAACATATGTTGAGGATGAAAAACTGTGAAAAACTGTGAAAAACATACACTATGGTGATTGCTATAGGGAAAATAAACAGCGCTTATTCGGATGCGGATTTGCCATACGCAGCAGATTTTGACAAAGAAGTCTTGTGTTTCCGACACGTGAAAAAGCGTCTTATAATAATATACATCAAGGATAAATTCACTAAGCCTAATATGCAACCATGACCCCACGAAGGACAAGGACGACGCCACCAGAGAATGTTTCTACTAACCCCTCCATAAGACATATGATCAATGCCCGAAGTATGACGTTAAAATGGTACTAGGCGATCTTAATATCAGGATAGGAAAGGAGGACATTTGTCACCATGTTTGGCAAATATATTAAACTTATTGACTTTGCGGCAGGATGTAATATTCCTCTACCAAGTACACGAATTCCTCATCTCAATATACTCAAAGGGACATGGCGGCCTTCAGATTATGAAACGCGAAATCAAGCTGATCATATTGCGATATGAGTAAGGCACGCATCCACTATTCTAGACGTACGAACTTTCCGGCAGCCAACATTGACTGGCAGCTCATGCAGGTAAACAAGAATACTACAAATCGGCGCTGCAACTAAGGACGAGAGCTGCTCGTGAGCTCTACGAGCAGAAGAGACGTGAGGAACATCGGTTTCTCCAAAAGAAGAAAACAGCGGTCGAAGATGTTGAGAGTTAGTATTCCGGGAATAACGTACGAATATTTTGCTAACAGGTAAAAGGCTAGAAGACCCGTGCAGAAGCCTGTATAGCTGAAAAAGGAAACCTTGTAGTAGAGTCACAATTGGTGCTGACAAGCTGCATGTATAACGGTGAAGCATCCCTCCGTCATTCAGAATAAACCAATCAACTTAGACGATGATATCCAAAACTTTCGTCCACCTGACGAAAATGAAGTAAGGATAGCAATGTCTGAACTGAAATTCAGCAAAAGCAGCTTGACCTTAAGGCTTACCGGCCAAGGTGTTCAAAGCTGCTCTAGGTGACTTTGTGGGAAGTATACTCCACCTCATTTCTCAGATCTGGTCAGAAGAGTTTATGCCTGATGAATGGAATCCCGATCCCGCAACTGTACCAAATATAGAGGTATAAGTCTTCTCACCATAGCATACCTTGTGTGAATGTTTGAAACCCTTCGTCAACAACCTGATTGGCCCCTATCAATGTGGTGTCACCCCAGTAAAGTCCTCCATCGACCAAATCTGCACACTCCACCAGATCCTGGAAAAAACTCAAGAAATCCAAATCGATACCCATGACAAATCGATGACAGCATTTATAGAGACTACATGTATTGAGCTATATCTAAAATAGTGTTGGCATCCTTGCCAAGCTTATCTGTCTAGCATACGTCGATGATATCGACATAATTGCGTTCGCTAGTATTGAAACCGAAGGTGTCGAAATAGGTTTAGCGGTAGATGAGGGAAAAACCAAATAGATACTCTCAACAAGAAGAAACACCCAACACCAACAAATTGGACTAAATGTCGTAGTCGATAGCTATAATTTCGGGGTAGTAAGGGACAACAACACTTTATCAGAAATAAAACGAAGAAACACTATTGCCAATCGCTTTTTGCTTGGGGTAAGAAGGCAATTGAGGAGCAAGGCCCTATCCCGAAAAACTATGGAGACTCAATATAAGACCTTGATTATCCCAGTCCTACTTTCTAGCGCTGAAGCATGGACCCTATCGAATGCCGCTGAAGATATTTTCAGCGGTTTCGGGAGAAAAATTCTTCGAAAAATATTCGGTCTTGTTTGCATTGACGGGCTTTGAACAAGTAGATTCAACGATGAACTATAAGAGCTGTACAGCGACATCGACGTGCGCAACATGTAGAACATGTCGAGCTAATAGACACTAATGTTCCGGCCCACAGAGTTTTCGAATCTAACCCGGAGGGACACCTCACCTTAGGTAGAAGGGGACCTCAACCGACTTGGACTGTGCAATTGCAGACAGTTGGCTATGCACCAATTGAACTGGAGAGACTTGTTAGTTTAGGCCCAGGTTCACCTCTGCAGTACTATCTAAGTATGTGAGTAAGAACATTTCTTATAAATTTGCAAAACTTTTATTTGTCCAAATTCATTTATTGGATCCGTTCCTAAGTTGAGGTAGTTCCTGAATTTTACACATACTGGGGACTTGTATATTGTAAGCATGTTGATACTATTGTTACTAGTGAATTCAGTATGTAGTTGAAATACCACAAGAATGTGATGGCGTTCCATTCAAATATCGTCTTTTCGCCTATTCTGGACGTCCGAAAAGCAAGTTTCAGTCTTTAAAGATTTACAAAGTTTTAGACTGCACCAAGTTGACTGTATAACTTCCGTCGGTAGGTGACTCTGTTTAATAATGGTCATTTTACCTTCACTCTCCCCACTATATCCATGAAATGAGGTTCTTCTGGGTTGCTGCTGTAAATACTAGCAGTACTCACACCCAAGACGTTCGTGAAGCCTTTTTCAAGTTGAAAAAATCTGACATTTAGAGGAGACTATTTTTGTGAGTTATAACTTATCCTTACCTATAACTTTAACTTACCTTTCCTTTACCTTTCCTGCATGGATTTTCTGACAATTTTAAGTTTTTCAAAAGCTTGGAGACTTATAGGCAGGCGCAAAAATATGTCAATTCAATTACATCAACGCTAAGGACTCCATTTCTCAATTTTTGCTTTAAGGTGATGAGAAGTTAATATATCACGTGTACTGGAAAAAGCACGGATTTCTGCAGTCAACATCAGCCGTCATATCTACCATTCGGCTAGATCTCCTAGATGCTTGGTCTCATCCTTTTTATGCTTACGAATTAACAACCAACGGAATGAGTGGCTTTTATGAAGTCTAACACTAATCATGCCTTTATAAAGGGTTTTCCAACTTGACAACTTTGAATTTAATTTGTGAACGCACTAATCATCATGTCACTTTCAATTTGATCAGTAAACTCAACATGTTCAACATGGTAAAGTACAATAACGAGCAACGTCTGCGAATTATAAAAATTTTCTACCGAAATTCGGAGTCGGTGACTGCAACTTTAAGAGCGTTAACTCCAATTTTCGGTCGTAATTCTCGCCCTAGTAGACAGGCAATAACAAGTTTAGTGCAGAAATTGGAGTCTACATATTTGTTGTGTGGTGTTGCCGTGTCAGTGAGACAACGGGTTGGTCGAAGTGTCGAAAATATCGCTTCCGTTCAGGTGTCCGTAGCAAACGATCCAAATCAGTCAATTCTACGGCGTTCTCAAGAATTGGACATCGCTCAGACCACATTACGGCGTATTTTGCGTAAGGATCTTCGTTTACACCCATACAAGATCAAGCTGACTCAAGAATTGAAGCCGATGGACAATTTAAAGCGACGTACGTTCTCCGATTGGGTTCTGGAGAAGATGCGCCAAGATGATGAATTTCATCGCAAAATCATCTTCAGTGACGAAGCTCATTTTTGGCTCAATGGGTTCATCAATAAGCAAAATATGCGTTATTGGTCGGGTGAAAATCCACATGTGCTTCATGAATCACCACTTCATCTACAAAAAATAACTGTTTGGTGCGGTTTGCATGCCGGCGGCGTTATTGGGCCATATTTTTTCGTCGACGATAACGATCGTCACGTTACTGTGAATTATCAGCGTTATCGCGCCATGATCACTGATTATTTTTGGTCCGAATTGGAAGATAAGGACTTGGACGACATGTGGTTTCAACACGATGGTGCCACAAGCCACACAGCACACGCTACAATCGATTTATTGAAGAGTAAGTATGGTGAGTGTGTTATCTCAAGAAATGGACCAGTCAATTGGATGCCTCGTTCGTGCGATTTAACGCCGCGTGACTATTTTCTGTGGGGCTACGTTAAGTCACTGGTTTATGCCAACACGCCGACGACGTTGGAAGCGCTCAGAGCCAACATTGAACGCGAAATAGTGGCCGTTTCGGCCGAAATGTGTGGCCGAGTCGTTGAAAATTGGGTTCAACGAATCGACCGCTGCAAACGTACCCGCGGTGGCCATATGTACAAAGTCGAGTTCCATTCATAAATTGTACTTCAAGCCAATAATAAAGTTTTTGAAATATTTCAAATGGTTTGCGTTTTATTTAAAAAAAAAGTTGTCAAGTCCTTATTGGAAAACCCTATATGTACGACTAATGCATTACTTTTGGGATTTAATGGGCACAAGAAAGATAATGACTCATAACTTCTAATTACCCGATTAACAATATTGGCTGAGCCAATAGATTCGTTCAATAGTCCAGCAGATAGTGGAAGGATGGGTAAATGGATTGAGTGTGCTCCTGCTCATTTGAAACCTATGAGAAAAACCTACATGAAAACTGAGTTAAAATAATAAATAATCGATGTGACTGCTTGAGAGACTATTGTAGAAACTAAATTTAATGTGCGAATCTAATGAAACAGGTATTTCGTGACGGGAGTTCGAGGATTGGGCACGTGTTTGATGTGGTCTTCATGTTGGATCATTTCATCAGTCCTCATTTTCGTTTGTGCCATATCGCTCACAAAATCACTGACTATCAGTTAACAAATGGCATGTTATACAACTAAAAAGCAAGCTTAGTTTACTGCTGGTTCTGATGATTCCAGAGATAATGTCACAGCTAATAGAAATTGCAATATTAAGAAAAAACAAAGAATTCTTCTTCAGAATATATAGTTCTCGCAAATTTTTCAAATTTTTTTTGAAAACCCCCACTCATCTACTACACCCTTCTACCTCTCAACTACCAACTGTCCAACTACACGATCACACATCAGCCAACCTACCACCCGTCCACCTTACTTAGTAAAAAAAAATTTTCAATCCCCAATTAAGAGTTAATTGGCATTACAAAAACACCAATTCGCACCGATTTTATAACATTGCTGAAACTCTTTTGAGAGAAAATTGTTTTTTTTTTTAACATTAGCTTTTCTCTTTCGTATTGCAAGTGTTTTCATCATTTTGTTATTGGATAAGCTGATGATCGCATTAATAATTAGATTCTTAGGCATGCATACTTCTATTAAGGATTCTTTTAACTTTAAAACTTCTAAACTTCATTTAAACTTTTCGAATCATCATCATTCGAAATAGCTAAAATATCGTGAAGGCCACTGTTTTGCCGCCATTTGCTATATCTCAGGACGGCCGAAATATGTCGCTTTGAATCCTCATTTATCCTTGAATACAACACTATAGATTCCCAATATATATCTGCCTCCCAATCAAGGAGTTCAGGGACTCTTTTTATGTATTATTCGTATTTGTTTCCTTGTTTTCGTCTTCTTCTTTGAAAATATTGACCCACATATTATATATTTTCAAAGAGGACAGCCTTGCTTTTCAGTCACAGTTTGTGCATAAAGGACATTATATTTTTTTCCTTGAATCTGCTTCTGGGAATACTATTAAATTCCTTTTCATATCATCCCAGTTGAAAGTTAGAATTTCTTGAAAGACAACAATGTGAGATGAAATACTTTCGGCAAATAACAAACCCAACCGTTTCCTCTATCTCCATCTTGCCATCTGGAGACATAACAGTTTCGATTCACAAAGTATGTCAATAAACTATTCTCTTATGTATGACGATGTTTGTGATTTTGTAAGCAAGCAAATACGTTCACTCATAGAAAAATGTGCTTTATGCATTCTTGCATTCAGCCATCTGCATTCTAAGAAAATAATCTTTTTATTCATTTCAGATGCTGAGGCTATTCGTATATTGGCATTCATTCAATGGTAGACTTATAGATACCTTTGCAAATACATAACCCCAATTTTTCTTTGAAAATATGATTTGTGTCAGGGTTTGAGTTAAATTGGTTTCTATGTATTTATTTTTCTGATTTCTTCTTATGAACAGGAGATCAAAAGTTCATGGGTGACCCCTGTTATTTAAATCGACGGACTTCAAGAATACGGTTTTGTTTAACATTAACATTTTTAAGTAAAAAAATATATGTATTTGGATTCTATCTATCGAGATTCTTGATTTGAAAACCGCTTAATGAATTTTCCCAGCAAGCAGCAATGAGAAACACGGTTTTGCTCTGCTTTAGAAAAAAACCTAAGGTAATAGTGTCTTGTTTTTTAACGTAAACGCCTGTCGTGTAGACTTAAATTTACGGGATGCCCATACATTCATGGGAGCAAGGATACACCTTGGCATCGCTCTCCGTCCTTCAATTAATACCAATTCGAAACTGTGTTGCCGGCACAAGTTCCACCCTTGCTATAAGTCGAGGCCGACCTAAAGGTTCACAGTATTCATTCCTTATTGCAACTCTAAATTGGGTCAAAACCAACAGGAAGACCACCCTTCCCGCGATGGGATGGGTTTAAACCACAGCCACCATAACGCTCCAGAAGGGGGCCTACCTCTATAAGTCATGCCCGCCCGGACCGTGATCTAGGGGGCTTCTGACTCCCATGGTACCGTGATTTAAGTCCTGGCAGGGACTACCGGTGGTCCAGCCGCCAACAAGGCCTATGAGCTGCAACTTGCAACTGATCAAATCGTAGCAATCTTCGGTAGCGTCATCTGAAAATGTTTACGATAAGACCATTACTTTGCTCTGCCCCCGCTTTTTATTAGACAACGTCATTGATGGGCGAAGCCAAATATCAAGGGCGGCGGCTCAGCCTAAGGTAATATCAAAGTGCCCTGAAACCAGTAAAAAGATCTTAGCAGAATAATTTCAGAGGAAGTTAGAAAGGTAATTGCCATTCACATAACGCGCCATGTATAACGAAACAACGCATACGATTTTTCGATTTTTAGTAGAAGACACTAAAGTTGAAACAAATAATGTGAATCCAGTCCTGAAAATTCAAATGACAAGGGAAATTTGTTCAAAACCGTTTAAATTATTTTTACATGCAAAACTTTTGATAAGATACGAGTAAGTCCAATACATAGGTGGCATTCATCCTAGCACTTGGCTATCTGTAAGCACCTCAGAGCTGTCTGCTCAACTTGGTGAAATTTAATGAGGTTGCTGACATATGAGTACGTTACACTGACGCTCTATGTTAGAGGCAGTGCATCGGGCTTACAACCGCTACCATAACTGCTATCCAGGTGCAGTATTTAAGGTAATGAGTTTAAGTAATCAGAATCTAGTCTTAATTATAAATTAAATATTTTACACAGAACCCTACTAAAGAGGACTTTCTGAAGTACAACCTGCAAACTCGTATTCTGGGCTTTGATGTAAGCATCTAGGGGTCTTAGATCAACTTCTGGTAAAAAACAACAAACAACCAGAAAGAACAGCTTCTAACTAAAAGGTCCCGCTGCTGCACTTAATACCTTGATAGCTAGCACAAGGTTGCGCATTGATCCCGTTCTGATCCAATACGTTGAATTTGCACATTTTTAGAAGTGGAAACGTTGATCCGTATCTTTATCTGGTTACCGGAACAAAACCAATAATAAACGTTTAATGCTCATTACAAGAAAAATCTAAATTTTAGATTTGAGTTTATAATTTTGCAAAGAGAAAAAAAAATTCAATTTGGCTAAGAGGTCAGCCAAATCAAATCTCTCTAGCACAGAGGAATGCAAAAAATTTTAAATATATAAATATGTATTTAAGAATATATAGGAAATAATTTTCTATTGAGTTTAGGCCGTATCCTTTCGGACCTTTTTTTTTAAACTCAACCTAAAATCTAAAAAGTGCTCCAGAAGCAGTGTTTCAAAAAACATTCACTTAAACAGTCTTAAAAAATGAACGGATATACGTATTACATGAATGGAAAAGAAATGATTTTGCGAATCGCCTTGCTTAGTTTTTACCCTCAAACCTACAACAAACATTTTTTAATAAAATCGAGTTTTAGACAAGCTTGACAATTGCTCAACTGTGACTGGCTCTACAAGCAAACTATTGATCCAAAAGAGATAATGAGAGAGCTTCAAACGTTTGTTGATCCAGTGAATTTAAAAATGTTTCATTATAGAGCCACCCCAAAATTTAATTATTCAACCACTTTTGCCTAAATGAGACACTGTGCGAGGTCCCAGCTTGCGACACATAACTGATTTATGAAAAGCATCATACTGCTCGTTCGAAAACCGTAGAGGATTGACACGAATATATTTATTCGCTCCTGCGCTATGCTGAAAAGATCTCCGGTTAGATAGTACCTACATTCATTAGCCGTGTTTTTTTCATCGCTATAGATAGTGAAGTGAAGTAACATTGAAAAAAACGTTCCGCAGTTGCTTTGATTTTTATATGTCAATGTTGGTGGTACTCATACTTCACAAATTTGAATTAAAAAAAAAGAACAAACGTCAGTGTGAAAATTATATTTGAATTAATGTTTGAAATTAAAGTAATAATCATAATGAATAATTTTCAAGCAATGGTAAGCTAATTTTATGATTGTATTGATATCTTTGAAGGATTACATTTAATTATAATTGCAGCTACAATTTCAAAATTTAATTAACGGAGACCGTATAGCTATGGACGAAAATGAGATAATTTACAAAGAGTTTTTTGAGGACAGCTCAAGCTCTGAAGAATCCTCCGAAGAAACACATCATATTAATATTAAGAACTTCATGCAAATTATTGACCTTTACAGCCATGAAGATTCAAGTCGCATTTCAGATTGCAGCGATCAACTATAGAATATTTGATATGTAAGTATTTCACATTTTTATAATATTTTGGTAATGATTATGCATTTTATTGCAGCATCTTATTCTCAATCTACTTTTGTTGCAAATTTACAAAGAGGAGGTAGGACCAAACTCGGACAAAAGAAAGAAATGTACATGTTTATATGGTACATTAGCAACAGCATAACTTTTCGACAGCTGGGAAATTTGTTTGGTGTTCCAAAATCTTCTGCTTGGATCGCAGTTAATCGTGTGTGTCGGTATTTGGTTTCAGTTGCGAATCAGCATATTAAATGGCCTCAAGGCAGCGTTGTGAGGGAAAATTGTCGCAAATTCGAGCAGAAGAAAAAGATTCCTCGAGTTATCGGTGCAATAGACTGTACTCACATATCCATCGCAGCACCAAAAACTAACAAACATTGCTACTATAATAGGAAACATCAGTTCACCATAAACTTGCAAGCAACAGTGGATGCAGATAAAAAATTCATTGATATCTGCTGTGGTGAGCCTGGATCTTTGCACGATAGCAGAGTTCTCCGGCGATCTGAATTATTTAGAAAAGCTCAAGAAAACCCTGATCGACTTTTTCCGTACAACACGTTTATACTTGGTGATTCGGCATATTCATCTACCAACTGGTTAGTTACACCGTACAGAGACAACGGAAGACTTACGGCACAACAACATTTATTTAATTATCTGCATTCCGGTACAAGAATTGTAGTGGAGCATGCCTTTTGCTTGTTAAAAGGAAGATTCAGGAGATTGCTTAAATTCACAGAACAATGAAATTTGCGTTCAGTGACAAATTTAGTTATTAGTGCATGTGTTTCAGTTTTCAGTTTAAATGCATTTTTATTTTTTCAACTTAAATTACTCTTAAATGCTAAACAAAAAAATGCTTAAAAATTAGCTTAAATAACTTACAAATAATCTTATTCTAACTTACTGGCCCCATGCGGGCACTCTAAGTTAAACCTAACACTTAAACTATGTCTTTCGACGAATCTTACAGCTACTTTTATTTCTATTTTAACATTAATTAATACTAAAACTAAGAAAATAAATTTTAATCAAAAAAACTTAGTATCTGGACTTTTTTTAAATTTTTTATAAAACTTAAAACTAAAAGCCTACAATCTACCTAAAAATAAATCTTAACCTACTTAACCTACTTACACCTAATGCATACATAAATACATATATATACATACATAATATATATATACATAATATACATAATATATAAATATATGTATGTATATATATTTTTTTTATATTTTTTTTTTCTTAAAATCTAACTTAAACCTACCTAAAACTATGTAAGCCGGCCATGGCTAAAAACAAAAAAAAAAACAAAAAAAGGCTGGCCCACCTTGCTTCACATGAAGCTAACTATCACTGGAGGAGTTCGACGACGAAGCATCCTCCCCTTCAAAAAGCCACCAAAATTTTTGGTGCTGCTGAGCAACATCCCTCCTGTCGCGACTCCCTACCGCCCTACTGAACCGGAGACGCTCCGCACTGCCGTGTGCGACGTCTCTATCGTAGTTGAGTCGCCTGTCCGCAGCTGTTCGAGCGACGTGGAAGATAAGCGGCACCGCCAATCTGTCTTGGATCAGACCTTTGCTATCTAAATAGAGGAACGCTTCTGGAGGAATAAAGCCGTCAAAGCGAACTCTCTCGTGATACATATAATTGGGGTAGTAAGCCCCGGAGATCAGGTTGTTTGATGAGGTCATTGCTCTTGCAACGTGCCTTCGAGTCAACTTAATGACGAAATTGTCCACTCTTATTAGGTTCGCTCTATTGTATAAGACCTCATTACGATAGAATTTTATGTACTCAGACTCTGGTGTTCTGTATAAGCGAAGACAAGTCCTAAGACAAGCCCTCTCAAACACCCGAATCTTTTCCAATAAGCTTGCTCTCACGTTGAACCACACGGGACATCCAAATACAAGCATGGGCCTGATAAGGGCCATGTAGCAGATTACCTTCAGCCTCGCATCGAGTTGACTGTTATAAAACAGTCTCTTTGTAAGGGCAAAAGCACCCTTAGCTCTGGCCAGAGCAACATCTATATGTTTGTTAAAATACAGAAATTGATCTAACCAGATCCCAAGGTATCTGACTACATTTCGACCAGCAAGTGGCTGCCCTTGCTGTCCCATGATCGAGAACTTTCGGCAATTCTTTCTGGTGTCCCTAGAGGCCCCAGACAAAGGCGTCCTAAACAGAATGGTTTCCGACTTCTGAAAGTTGATTTTCAACTTCCAGTCATCGCAATATCGCTTAATTTTGTCGAAGTCACGCTGCAAAAGTATATTAATGACCTCAATCTTTGGACCTGATCTGTACGCGATTATGTCGTCTGCGTACGCTATGGCATGGTGAAGTGAACCTATCAGATCACTCGTGTAAATGTTGAATAGGATCGGCGAATTTACCGCACCTTGTTGCAGACCGTTAAATGTTCCAGCGGAAGTCACATCGCCATTCTTCACGATGAACTGTCTACTGGAGAGCATATCGAAAAGAATATACAGCAGTGGTTTACTAATGCCCAACCTGTCCAGCTTGAAAAAGAGTCCTTCTAACCATACGGTATCGAAGGCCTTCTCCAAGTCAATCAGGCAGGCACCAGTGCACTGGTTCTTGGCTTTGTTCCATTGGATATCAGAAACCAGTTTCGACGCAGCATGAATGATATCATGCCCCGCATTGAAACCGAATTGATTATCCGGAACTATATGTTTGTCCTCAACCCACTTAGTCAGGACTCTATTGATCACCTTCTCGAACACCTTACTGATGTTTGGAAGAAGACTGATCGAGCGGAGATTCGCCGGATTGGAAGTGTCTTTATCCCTTTTAGGGATGGGATGTACCACCGCAGTTTTCCAATGCGCTGGATAATGTGCGTTATTCATTGCATTATTAAACAGGATGGTATAAATGTCCACCGCTTCTAGAGGGAGATGTCGAAGCACAATGTTCGGTATTCCATCGGTTCCCGCTGATTTCTTACTTCTAAGAGATTCGAAGATCGTTTGGAGCTCTTACTTCGAAATGAACGGGGGTAGTACCCTATCGTTGGTGATGGCATTATTTGCCATATTTTCGTCGCTAAACCGGGTGAAACCAGAGCCCTCGGATCGCCAGTTCCCTATTTCATTTCGAATGCAGAAGTCGTGTACCAAGACGCGACTGTCCAGGTCGCAATTAGGGCCAATGGTATCAATGGCCTTGTATACTTCCTGGAAAGTCGCCCCTATGGTCTCAACCTTCTCCTGTGGATCCTCGATCACAAAGAAGGCGTCATCATCAGCGGCCTCATTTGGATCAATACCTGCTATTGTCAGTAACCGTTCGTTGTCTGTTGTCCGGGCTATTTTAAGACACTGAAGGTCGTTTTGATTTTTTTCTCCGAAATAGTTTATTTATTTGCGGGAACATATTCGGGTTGATGGTGTTTACAGCCCGAATTTTATTGTTCCAATACAAACTTACAGCTGCTCTGTAATTTTCCTTTATTAATGTTTGGAGGTTTTTAATCGACGACTTCAGTGTCATGATCTCCGGGTTATGTCTGTCAGTAAACTGTCTGTACAAGGTTTTTAGTCTTGACAGCAGTCTACTTTTCTGTCGGTGCAGTGCGTCAATAGTTGCGTTGCGGAATAAGTCTTCTTCGTCAGTGTGTTGGTACCGAGGTATCGTTTTGTCCATTGTTCGTTGGATTGTCTCATCCATTAGTCTTAGATACCTGTCAATCTCCTCGTTTGACAGATTTCTGTTGGACGGTGGGTAGAGCGAATTCGAGGAGAGTGCTCTAGTCAGTGTTCTGGTGAAGTGTGTCCAACGCACCCTACTATAATTGTAGGAATGCCTTTGAACAAACTCATCCAATTCCGCAATTTCGTTGGGAACAGTTATTTCGGTGCTGAGACCGCAATGGTCACTGTCATACACGAAAGTGCGTAGACAGTTTGTAGTTTGTTGGTTAGTACATGTCAGTTGTATTCGTGAGTCGAACAGCAGAAGATCCAAATAGGAACCGTGTCTGGGAAACGACGGACTATCTGTCGCCTTAAGCCCGAGTCGATACATCACACTGTGCTGACCCCATCAATTGAATAGTAATTTCCCTCTAGTATTTGGTGTATTATTTCCCCAATCACTATGTTTGGCGTTGAAATCTCCGCCGATAACAAAATAGTTGTCTTCCAATTCCAGCCTCAGAAATTGGAAAAGTGTCTCGAGCTCTGAGATAAATAAGTTGGATTGAGTAGCCTTAGGTGCATAGACAGACACCATGTACAACCGCTTTCCACTACGGAGGGGGATATACACGATGCATGCTTCCAGCACCTGGAACCTACGTACTATACGACTGTATACTCTTGACGTTGTAGCTGAGCCATCTGCCCTTGGATAGAGAGCAAGATAGCTAGCATGTCAGATACTGGTTCAGGTGCTCTGGGCGCTGGGGCCTGAGAAGCAACCTTCGCTTGCTGTACCGTATTTCCCCTACCTGCCGCCATTTGGGCGTATGTAACTTGGGGAGTAACGGCTGGTGTTTGCAAATGCACGGGTGGACGTTTCACTTCTACTTTCTGCTGCCGGGCCAGATTTATTCTTTTGATGTACTGGAATTTGGGACAACCCCGATAATTTGCGGTGTGTCCCGAGTTCCTACACAAAGCACAAGAGAGTTGGCTTTTTTCAGATGTTCCGTCCTTACCCAGGGCGCATTCCTCAGACTTGTGGTTCTTTCCGCACTTCACGCATCGAGGCTGCATTTCGCAGTTCGACGCGGCGTGCCCGAACCTCTGGCAGCGAACACATTGTAAAATGTTTTCGCTCCTCTTTAATTTCTCCCAATGTACAACCTGGCAGTCTAGGACTTTAATACTCCTTAGACCATCCAGATTGCTGGTGGGACTTAGCTGGACTAGGAAAATCGGCAGTTGCCGCTTCTCCCGTTTGGCTCTAGGCGTGACAAACGGCTTGACCCCCACGAATTTGAGCCCTTCGCACTCTTTCTCTTTCAGCAGTGCAAGGAGCTCCTCCGGATCAGTCGACGTTTCTAACCCCCTCAGCAGCATTGTTTGCAGCTTCTCCCCTTTCGGGGTGTAGGAGAAGAACTCCGTCGTCGAATCCCTCAATAAACTTTTAATTTTATGGTAGCGCTCCACTGTGTTACAATGGATCGCATGCCTATCTACACTTAATCTTTTTATAAAAAAATTACAGCCTATGGCCGACTTACACAGTTCTATGGTGTCTTTTAATTCCAATTTGTAAGTATTAATTGGAGGTACTTTGCGTCTGTTGATTTTCTGCTGTTGTTGTTGTTTCTGGTGTTGCTGCTGTTGGTGTTGCTGGTTTTGTTGCTGCTGATGCTGCTGCTGCTGTTTTTGGGACTTGTGCTGTTGATGCTGTTGTTGTTGTTGTTGCGCTTGTGATTTTTGTTGCTGCATATTTTGCCTTTGTTTTGTCTGTACTTGTTTTTGCTTTGGCACTTGTGCTGGTTTTTGTTGTTGTAGCGGATTCTGTTCGCTATTTGTGGGCTGTTGCTGAGAGCTCAGGAGTTGGTGTTGCTCCATCTGCCTTCTCGCCACTTGCTTGGCTTTAATGCCAAGCACCTGTTGTTGCAGCTCTTTAATGGTGTTGTTAATTGCATGGAGTTCTTCTTCTTCATCATCAGATTCCGTGGCCGCTAGGGATCGGAAAGCATTCTCACCCCCCCCATCAGACATGTATAGATATTGTTCGTTGTCTGATTCAGCTGCCGCTTTTGTTGTCGTTGTCGGCGCCGCTTCCCTTCCTTTACCAGACAACTTTTCAGTAGCTGTCAGGGTGGGGTGCTTTAGAGGATTTGGATTTGGAGGTGTCTTATGCCTCCTCCTTCGCTTTCTTGCCACATTTTCTGGTGACAACTTCCCATCTGTTGGTCCCGCTATTGGAATAGCGGGCCGCTTATTGTCTCTCATTTCAATTTACTAATTGTCTTTTTGATTAAATTTAAAAAAAAAAAAAAAAAATCGATGACACTTTTACGGGAAGCGAACGACCCCTGTTTTATCAGTCGGCCACCACTATAGACGCGCCACTGAACCAATTGGCAAAATTGTTTCTAAATTGTTTTTTATATATATTTTTTTTTTCTTATTCACTCACTTGAAAAGCCGAATCACATCTAATCTGTACGGAGGTTTATGAACGACTGATTAGTGCATGTGTTTTGCATAATATATGTATAACAATGGACGACGAGTTTGCTGATGTGAATCAAGAAACGGAAAATGGACATGAAGAAATTCCTTTTGAAAACCATGAAGGAAATGCACTTCCAAATCAACGTGAAGATTTATTTAATTACTTAGCTGAAAGAAATGTTATATAGGTTTAATCTTTGGGCCAATAAATAAATACAAATTGGTTTCTTAAAATCTGTCATTTTTATTTATTTATTTAATGTATTTAAAATATCTTTTAGCACTTCTAAATTTTTTTCAAGCATTGCCGATCTTCGATTCTGGCATTCAATGAATTGCTTCCACCGGACTTCCTTTTTCTCATTATCGGCTTTCTTTTGGTGAAGCCTATCCCTATAATAGGCCGATCTCGACATCTTCTGATTCCTGCCGGATATAGCACGTGAGGTCGATGGTGTCACTGCTGACAGGGGAGTTTGTAGCGCTGTTGCAGCTGTCGGCGGACTTTGTGGTTGTATTTCTGCTATCGGCGGACTTTGTGGTGGTATTTCTGCTGCCGACGGACTTTTTGGTGATGGTGTTGGTACGGAGGTGGAATCCTATTAAAGAAAAATATATAACGAAACTTGTTGATTATTATATCTCTACGAGTACTTACTGTTTGCGAAATTTCACTTGCACCTATGCAGACGGTATTTGTCATTGCAACGAAGGCCATGTTTCCAAAAATTTCGTCCATTTTGCTCATAAACGGAGCCACACATGGCGCTGCACCTGTCCTTCTATTATTGTCCTTTGCAGCCTTATAAGCTCTAATGAGCGTTTGCATTTTTGTAACCAGATGCGAGGTTGTAGTGTTTGAATCCTAAAATTAAAATAGTTTATTATAATCTATAAATAATTATATAAACAAATAAACTTTACCGCATATCCAGCAGAAATCAAATCTTCCAACACATTATCGTATGCATATCTTTTTTTGCGACAGTGCTGGAACTCTTCGCTTCTAGATGCATAAAAGTCTAGAAACGCATCAGTCTCCTCTTTTGTCCAGTTTTTTTTTAATCTAAAATACAGATGTACATTAATACCCGTTTAAATGTAAAAAGTTTTCATTTCTTTAATACTCACTTTTTGTTTTTATCTTCCATCACAAAATAAAATAAAAAATTAAAATCACAAATTATGCGGCTTTGTTTAAAAATATCAAAATTTAGTAATCAATTGAATTCACTTGACAGCCAAACGGAAAAAAATTCCAATATTTCAACCCTTAAATACGAAATTGCTTTCGAACAAGAGTTCGAATTCGAATTTTTATAGGCAGTCACTTTTCACTGCCGATAGTATGGGCAGTGAAAGGCAGTAGGTTGTTGTATGTGTTTTACGTGCAAAATCCTACTTCACTATTTATAGATTCTTGAAAAAAACACTGTTATTGACTTCATCATCACATTGATGCTGTACTTTCCAAAACTTCTCTTTTCACCCGTGTGTCGCATGAATGTACGAATGTAAATACATGTATGTATGTGTATGTGTATTCGAATTCGAATCTTTTGGTCCGTCACCGCCGGACATTGGGGCGTTCAACAAATTTAGGGATGGTATTTGTAGAACATATGTTTCCTTTTCCTATCATTTTAGTTAGAACAGCTTTACGGAGCCCTCAGTTTTTCTGCATTGACCAAGTTAATACGACAAATTAAAATATGAGCTGCCTTCAAGGACAACATCTCCATGCGTTAAGACGTCTTAGAGGTTTGCAATTTCAAATTCACTGTCCCAACACTTATGCTACATTATCAGCATTCGAAATTAAGTTGTGAAATAGTACCAGAGAGACCGACCATTTTGGAATCGATGAATACCCATTCGCCTGTTTTTTTTTTTTTTTTTTTTTTTTTTTTTTTTTTTTTTGTTACAATACATAAAAGAAGATACTTAGCTTTCTCAATTAAACAATTCCACCCTTAGAACAATCGTAAACTTTGTTGCTTTGTTTAGGCCATAACATAAACCCTCACAATTCCAGTGTCAGTTTAACTAAGCCATCAGTTTGCATTTGCATTTGACCCGCAAACTAAAATCCCAAACGTCGTCCCTTAAAATAAATTGCCTTCAATATAGTTCAGTGACTCCTTTCATAATAAAATAAGACAAATCTATTTAATTGTCATTACTTTTAACTGCTGGAATTATCTAGCTGCAAATGGCTGGGCAACATCATTTCCACAATCACCAAACTACCACACCACCCTCAAATAAGGAGGAAAAATGACAAACACTTTATCGCAACCACTGCTATGGTCGTGCTGTTGGTTCAATAAGCTTCAACAAAAGCCCTTGCAGAATTGAAAAATTAAAAACATTAAAATAAATAACCACAAAGTTGTGATATTAATATCAGCGCACTGGTCTCGGTCGGTCGTCTTTCAGCCCTGCGAGAATCACTTGAAAGACCCCATTACAGAAGCAGGACAATAGAGCATTTTTACGCAGAAGGACACCCAAGAATACGAATACTCAATGGCGAAAATTTTCTTAGCGCCAACAACAGCGATAAGCAATAAAAAGGGTAATTTTTTTTGTTGCTCAACAATGGTTATTTTGTTGTTGCTTTTTTTATTTTCTCTTCTTTTTTAATTTGACTAAAACGTCCGGCCAGGGGGTCAATCTGGCGCCCTCTTGAGTTAGGTAGATGGTGGGAAGTTGAATGCGTCGTCCACTTGTGACGAGGTACTCGGATACACATAGTGTACAGAGTAGTGAAGTTGTGTTTAGAAGAGCAGCAACTTGGACATGTTTCACTTACTGCCTCATGGAGCTTGTGCTTCTGGGAAATTCTTAAGAAATCAGTGAAGAAGTTTTGCACTTTGTGCTTTGACAATGAAGCGAAACGAAGTTCGCTGACACCAAGCGGGTAAGAGAAGTGCTTAGGAAAGAAAGAAAATTTTAATTTAACTTTTCCGTGAATAACAACATTTATCCATATCCATAAACACTTGCAGGCAGTCGGTGGTAGAAAGTCCGGAAATACGTGCCATTTCTGCAATAAAAAAATATAATACAATTTATTCTTAGCGTTATAAGATTAATAATGAGGCGATTCGTTATTGTACTTACTAAGAAGAATTAGTGCTAAGGAAACAATTTAAGAGGTTCTTTGAATGATGAAGAATACGACAGATCTGCAGAAGGTTGAGTGCACCTACTGGACGTACTGGAATACCCATATACTCGTATGTACTTGGCTACAACGCTGTATTCATTTCCGGCCGCCTATGACAAAGTCCCTCATTCCCTCGATATGAAATCCTTAGGTTTCTTTCATCTGTACATAGGATAGCACAGTGGGTGGTGGCCTTTATACAACCAGACACTGACGTGTACGCAGAAATGTTGATACTCGTAATTATCTATGGTAAGTGCGATGGATATTTTAGGTGCCTTCAACAAATTTAGTTTTAATGGCATGTGTAACTCGTACAAAACTGAGTTAGATCAATCACTAGTTTTGTGTGGGCATTATGTGATAGCGGGTGTTAACATGAGTTGCTCGTGGGTCAGCGTCCATTCTCTATGGCTACTGTCCGTGATGGTCGAGTCTCTATATAATGCTCTCAATGTTCTAACATCTACACTCAAGCATATGCAGATGATACAGCCGTACTAACTGCTGCATCATTGCAGCCTTACTATTTGTTGCATCATTCCCAGCGACTTTTTAATCTAAAGCCAAGACAGCCCTGTTCTATTAAGCAGAAGGAGAAAGCTGACTGATCTCAATCGTTTAGCCTTAAGAGGCATAAATATGTCAATTCTTTGAATTAAACTTGTCCCATTAATAATTTCCAAGTAGCTGTTGGCTTTGTGGCAGGGTTGGGGAGCTTTCTTCGATGCATAGGGCTTGTCATCGAGAGAAGTACTTGGGATCTACACCAGGCCATTTCTATGCTATACGTCAATTGCCTGATGGAATAAGCATCCATGAAAATATGTCACAGCTGTTTTCATCAGATTTCAAAAAACGGTATGTTCTGGTTGCATGGGGACATTAATAAGCCCTGATCTAGATGAACTAATGAAACTTTCTCCTCTTCGGTGCAACTCACTTTGCGCGATGACATTTGACGCTGATATTATAGAACAATTAGCTCCATCTGTACTGGCTTCGCAAGAATTTGATCATAATGTGGGGACGGCGTTTTAACGTCTCGTTAGGTAAGCTTAGGTCTCTAAGACATGGTAGTAACAAATATAGAAGAATAACAAGGCTCAGCGCAGCATTTTTCAAGAACTGAAACTTTGTTTGAGCCTATCTCCTCTGTTAGATTTTCCATTGGGAGTTTTGTTTTTTTGTTTTTTTTTGTCGGGAGAGAGCAATCAGCAATCAGTCCATTGTACTCTTTGTAAGTTCATTTCAATGGAATCTTTCAGACACAAGGTAGGTTCGAGTTCTGAAAAATTCCAAAGCCTTGCCTGGCAAGTTCATCGGCCATTTCATTTCAGGTGATCCTATTGTGACCTGTAACCCAGATAACACTTAGTGAATTTAGCCTTTCGATTGCGTTCAGAGATGTCTTGCATTCTTGAACTAGCTTCGCAGTCGTAATAGGGTCCAGAATGGCTCTAAGCTTCTTCACTATATTCCTATAGTTCGTTGTCGTCAGGATTGCGTTCTGTTACAAATATAAAACGCTATAAAAAAGAACCAGTTCCTTTATTAGGCCACAATATTGATTATTAAAAAAAATTGGATTCACTGGAAATGACTGCCTTTTATTTTAACACAAGCTTCCAAACGGTGCGGCCATTGGGGTATAACGGCATGTACCTTTTCCATGGAGATCGTGGACGTTGCTCTGATTAATGCTGTGGGGAGTCTTGTAGGCCATGTTCTCCAATTCTGACTAAAAACCATAATCCAATGGATTCAGATTTGGAATCCCCGACGGCCAATCTTCTGCTTCTATAAAGCCAGGAATATTGATTCTGATCCATCCACTCGTGCGTGGTTTTGGCTTTGTGCGCTGAAGTGAGTAGGGTCCTGCTGGAAGATCCATCCGTTTCCATTGAAAGGGGTATTGGTCAAACCCTTCACAGCACCCTCTAGTACATCTTCTTGGTAAACCTTTGCATCAGTTTTTACGCCTTTTTCACAGAAATGGAGGGATGTGACACCATGGTCAGAGACCCCCCACCAAACCATTACGGAAGCCGGATGATGTCCACATTGAGCCCTTGGAACAACCTTTTTCGCTTCCTTAGATGAAGTGGTATACATTTTGTCATTTAGTTTGTTGAAAACTTATTCCGTAAACATAATGTTTTCGTGGCCAATATTTGCATGCCACTGCAAAAGTCGCTTGCTTCTTTCCAGCCAAATTTTTTTTAGTTGACGAGTTAGAAGATGACCAGTGGACGAACGATAGACTTTCATATGCAGATTATCCCGAATCAGCCTAGACATGGATCTGGTTGATATATCCAATTCCTTGGAGGTGTAGAAGATCATAAGGGGATTTCTCGGAATTCGTGTACGCACTGCCTTTATTACCGCATTGGTACGGACGACGCGCACGCGATTACTTCTTGGCCTGTCCTCTACTCCAGAAAATTTGCCGAAGCAAGCAATAGCCAGATACACGAATATTTTCGATATTCCGAGTCGAGTGAGCAAGTCGAAAATTTGGCCAGCACTCTTTCTGCACTATGCAATGCTATTACCCTGACTCGATTCTCTTCAACGCCCCACTCCATGTTAATAGTTTGCAAACTGAAACCAAACTTACTAGTATTCTTCACTGATCAGTGCATGTGTTCTGAAAAAAAAGTTAACGGTTCTTATGGCAGGACTAGGTATCTCCGATTGGAAGACAAACGCAAGTTTTCCGCAAGGTCATCAAAGCTCCAGTACGTGTTGTACCAAAGACCACTTCTTTTTAAACAGAAGATGGCTTTGAGAGTACAGTCCAACATCAATGCATCTAGAGTGCATTGAGGAGTGCTAGAGAAAGTCCTTATGCAGCCGAGACAGACCGAGTCTTGTAAAAGCAGCAATAAAATATTTTCGTGAGAGCTCATTAAACCAGATAATCGACGTATAGGATATAATTGGCCTTATCAGAGCCATGTAGATCCAGAGGACCCTTCTCGGTGACTCAAGCTTTCGACGTAACATCCATAGGGTTATCATGGATAACGCCAGAATACTTAGTTTTTTTGGAGAATTGAATGGTGATGTTTTAAGCACTAGATAAGTCAAACCAGACAGCTACCTCTTTTTCATGAAGAGAACAACCTCAGTTTTGAAAGGATTGACTTAAAGCCCATTTCGTGTGCACCAGTCGTCGATCACATGTCTAGGGCCATCTGCATTTTAGAGCAGACAGTCGCTAGACACGATCCAATAGTCGCCACAGTAGTGAAGATAGAACTCCGCCTTGAGGGAACCCATGTTTACTCGCGCCATCAGATATTGGCCACAGTCAGCGTCCGCAATCAAACCAGCATTGCTTTTATCCACAAAACTAGTTATTCGTCTACGACGTTTTGTCTGGCCAAGTTACATATGCCGTCAAAAATTGCGTTGTCGAAAGCACCCTCAACGTGGATGAAAATATCCAGGGCGTATTCCTTCTTGTCGAGTGTGCCTCAGTACTTCCGCGTTGGTAGGCGTGTTGAATCGCTGACAGAGGATGCATTCGCAAGTCAGTTTTGCTCACATGGATATCGAAAATTTTCTCCATGGTCTTCAACATGAAGGAAGGTAGACTTGTAGGTCTGAAGCTCTTGGCGAGCGTGTAGTCCTCTTTTCCGATTTATACATTTTTGTAAAATACTCGTACCTGGGTATATGCCATCGGTGCCAAGCGACCTGAAGCCATCAAAGGAAGCAACAACATGTTTAATGGGCTCATCCAGCACCACAACCGATGAGATATACCAGCTACGGCGTTTTATGTTATTCAGCTCACTAGCAGCTTCATTAATGTGAGCTAGTTTTGATTAGGATACCTGGGAAATCCGCCTCAAGTATGAGACGGATAGTCTCTGATTTCAACTCAGTATAGGTGCAATCATATTGTCTGACTGGTTTCAGCCAGGTTGATCTTCCCCTTTTAAGGATTTTGACCAGCCTACTGGTTTCACCGACCGTTTTGATCATCAGTTAAAAGCCTTTATAAGAGGCACTCTTCGAAATTCAAATACGCTTCTTACATATATTTTTTTGCTTCGATCTGTCTTCTTCAAAATAAGTCTTATGTGACATATTTAAAAGTTTTCTGGTTTCTTTATGAAGATCTGCAGCCTGCGTTCCACCAAGGAACATGTGATCTGCAGCATTGCTTTCTAGATCACATGTCACATGCCATTCCAGAACACTTGGTGGAGATACTGTTCAGGTTCTAAACAGCTTCTTCTAGATTTTGTTTTGTCCAGAGCTTAGGGGAAGCACTGTTGGACTTATCCTGCTCCTTCTTAAATCGTGAGCAGTTGTTTTTTTCCGCAGATTCCTCCTGTTCAACAAGGGGAAGAACTCGCATCCGCTTCTGAATTCGCTGTACAGTCTGACATGGAGACCTCCGATAGTACTTTCCAGCCAGTGATCGTTAAGTCGATCACTTGCTGTCTTACTCTCGTAAAAATGTGGGTGAGAGCCAACATTGTTAGCAAACAGTTCAGACGATGGTATGAAATCCAATAGATGATTATTACAGTATTATGAGCCAGGAAAATTATCAAGAATTTCACCAGATGCCATTGCATCCTGGAAAATGTACCATATGGTGCAAATTGTACGCCGCGCAGGTGGTATCATTCGTCCTTATTTCGAAAGCCGGTGTAAAAGTTACTGTCAATAGATTACCTATTTGTTCCTAAATTTGCGTGACATCAATGTGGAAGAATTGTGGTGCCAACAGCATGTGCACCACCCCATACTACGAGTACCATTGAAAGCATCCTTATTGAAAACACGCAATAAAAACATTTCAAGAAATGGACCCGTCAATGGGCTACTTTTGTAGCAAAACATTGTTCGAGAAATACGCGATACACGCCCTCAATTTCTCGAAAAATTGGACCCCTAAAATGAGGTTTGTACTAGGCAACCATGGTGGACATACACCCGAAAATATATTCACATGTGTAATGGCATCAAATAATATTTCGAATGAATTTAATAAATCGTCAATAAATTAATTTCTCTGTTTTATTTAAACAAAAAAACCTCTAAAAACAACACCCTCTACTTTAAACTGTAGGGTTTTCAAGCACTTCATGGACTTGCAATCGGCTCAGGATAAAGTTTCCATTTTCTAAATGTTTTTATGTGCTCTCTGTTTTTATATCTTGCTTATCTACATATCTGTATCGACGGTATAACGAAAACCAATGAAATGGTTTCCATTCTGCAAGAAGTTCTACTAAATAATCATAATGATTTGCAGCGACTTTTTGTACGTTTTTTGTGGGCACTTAGATACGACTCCTGATGATGAGGTCAATGATTTCTCTTCTGTGTCTCACGTCTCATGTGAGCTCAGAACGCATATATGTACACCTAAGCAGAAGATGGTACAAACTACCATCGCTACTAATCCGCTCAGTTCTTTGCCGAAGCCTCCCAAATGTGTGTTCGTTTATTATCAAGACTTAAGAGAATTACGAACTAAGATTTCCGCTATATATCTTGATTCCCAGATTCCACCCTACGACATTTTTGTCCTTACGGAAATCAATCTCACACGTACTATTAAAAATAATGAACTGTTTTCCCAAAGATTGTCTAGATAAAGAGGAGAATTTATGTGACCCTGGTGTACTTCTAACTACACACTATCGTTTCGAGTCTAGATCCTTTAAAAGATCGTCCACTGCATTTTTTGGATTTGTTTGCTCTTGAATTCCTATTTCAGCTAACTGTTGGTGCAATCTATTACATTTTTAATGCTGCTGCTCCCAACGACGTTGTTGTTTTTCTAAGTGATCATAATTTACCTAAGCCCAGACTGACTAGGCCTTCTTTACTGGGAGTATTCTTATAGTTATAATTTTCACAGGAATAACTGCGCCAAACTGTCCAACATTCTCAGTATGCCAAATTTTAACTTTCTCACCGATAATCCTAACCTTACGGTTAGAATTGCTTTCACATCCTTTTATACCGAAATTTTCAAATTTCTCTTTCAACCTGCACCTTTTTTAACCAAAAATCCTCATCCCTCAACTTCACTACCGTGGTAAAAGCTGCGCTTATTGGTAACATCGCCAGTCCTCCAGAGAAATCGTCAGTAGTATTCCGCTCCTTCAAACTTTTAACCGTAACACCCGTCTTGCTCTTGCTATATATGAATGCTACCAATCTGCCAAACAAATTGCTCTATACCTTGCCAATCTCTGGTTCCCTGGTGTCCCTCAAGACAGCCACCTTGGTCCCTTATTATTTATTCTGACCATTAATGATGTTGATTGTATCATTAAAAATTCATACATATCGCAGATGATATGAAAATCTTTAGATGTATATCATCTTCCTCAGACAGCCTACCACTGCAGGAAGATCTAGACAGATTTTGTATTTGGTGTCCGAAGAATTTCCTTGAGTTTAATATTAATAAATGACAGGCTATAACTTATTCCCGTAGCCGTCCTCCTAGTTTATCTCTTATGATAAGGAACTAAATTTCCGTCCCACATTGACAACATGACAAAACAAGCCAACTCAGCCCTTCGCCTTATTAAACGTTGGTCTAAGAAGTTTTCCAATCCTTATGTTACGAGGGCGGGTCAATAAGTCAGTGACTTTTTGAATTTCTGACCTCTTTACTGAAACAGCAACACTACTCCTGTCAACAGGCATCTGTCAGTTGACTCCTGTCAAAATTTAAACTTGCTGCGTCAGTTAGTTTGTGTTTGACAGCTATTTTTATCAGACTACTCACTAATTTGAGGAGAAAATGGAAAAAAGTGAATTTCGTGTGCTTCACTTCACAGGAAGGTTTGGCGTTGTTTAATCGCAATATGGAGGAGTTTTTGCGCCGTTTTGTAACCGTGGACGAAACATGGATCCATCACAACACACCAGAGAACAAACAACAGTCAAAACAGTGGGTTTCTAAGGCTGAATCGGTGCCAAAGAAGGCCAAGGTGGGTTTGTCAGCCAATAAAGTTATAGCGACTGTTTTTTGGGATGCACGCGGGATAATCCACATTGACTACCTTCAAAAGGGAAGAACAATCAATGGGGAATATTATGCCAACTTATTGGACCGATTCAATGACGATTTGAAAAAAAAACCGACCTCATTTGGCCAAGAAAAAAGTTCTTTTCCACCAAGACAATGCAAGGGTGCACACATGTGCAGTTGCCATGGCAAAAATCCATGAATTGGGCTATGAATTGCTCCCTCATCCACCCTATTCTCCAGATTTGGCTCCGAGCGACTACTTCTTGGCCCCAAACCTGAAGAAATGGCTTAGTGGAAAAAGATTTGACTCCAATGATGAAGTCATCTCGCAAACAAAGGCCTATTTTGAGGACCTCGACAAATCCTTTGTTAGGCCTCTTCTTGAATATGCAGGCCAAGTTTGGCCATTGTACTACAAAACTCACATCCTCCGGATAGAAGCTGTTCAACGCAGGTTTTTACGATTGGCTTTACGTGGACTTCCTTGGGGTGAAAGCCAAAACTTACCAACATACAGTGATCGACTGAAACTTATAAATTTACAACCTCTTTCGATAAGCCGCAATTTTGCCGATATTCTCTTTATTCATCAGATCTTCGTTGGTAATATTGATTGTCGTATTTTACTCCAACTTATCTCTTTTAACACCAACCCATGTAATCTTAGATCTGTGCCACTTTAACGGCTCAATCTTCACAGAACGAATTACGGACACCTTGAGCCAATGTCTAGAATGCTTCGTGAAGTTAACGATATTCTACCTGTCCTGGATAGAACATTCGATTTCCACTTATGCCTCATGCCCTAATTTTCTTTAACCGTTCCCACCCTTTAGTTTTTATCTTTAGGTTTAAGTGAAGTTGTTAGTTTTGAGTCTAGAATCTAAGAATTACAAGCAATAAGCTTAGATAAATAAATCTTATTCTCGCCATTCTGAAGCAAGAAGATCCTCATTTTGGCCAGCAATTACCATTTAAATGTTCTTGTTTCCGAATAGGGGGGGATCATAGAGAATTGAATATCGAGAAATATCATGTTCGTCGATCGCACCTACCATCTCCGGAATGGTAGCGAGTCTTACTGAGTATGCCTTAGATTGTTCCTTGAAATTAAGAATAAGCCATTTCGGTGTAAAATTTGTTACTCGGAAGTTTGTTGTAAGACCTGCAGTGCTACAAATTACGGTATTCTGAGTGCTGGTCAACTGGATAAAAATTTCCAAAGTTAGCTTCAAGGTGGGTTTTAGCATTCGGAGAACGGTCTTGAATATCGGAAATATATCCGAGTATGGCAACAGGTGTCATTTCCAGTTTTTTTGATAAGGTATTCAGAGATAGTGGATTAATAATCCTTTCGTCAGAAGTAATTTGAAAGGCTTGATAGATATACGGAAATATGTTAACAATGACCCAATGGAATTCGGTGACGGTTTTCAAGGGGACAAATGTCCGTTGGGTTTTTTTTTTTAGGAGAAAATTGTGTTCTACTGCAGAGCCGCTCATCTCATTGGCAGGGAGCTATATTTAACACCGAAAGATACATTTTTCTCTTTTAAGTTGCCATATTTTGCCAATAGCGGGTGCACCACGAATACGAGTAGAATCCGGCTCAGCATCATGTATGAACTGTCTGAGAATGAAGATTGCTAGATACATACTCGTACATACTCGTATATCCTTTTGACCTCTTCTGGTTTCTTTGCTCGGAATTTTCACTAACGAACGTAGATCTGCAGAAAATCTACGTATTATATACGAGTACATACATATGTCTAACAATCAATGAATAAACCTAAAGGAAGAGGATTTATTTCGCTTATTAAAAGAATTTGCAGCACCATAACACATCTTTCTTTCTGCGGCAGCAGCCACAAATTGTTGCCTTAATATATTTGAAATAAATAATATCATCTGAACCCCCCATTGCTGACCAGAATGTTCACAGAACAAAAGAATTTCCAATATCTGAAAAAAGCGCAAACTAAGGCGAACCCTCAGATTAAATAAAAATGAACACAATACATCCAAGGAAATACGAAACACGTCGTCATAATCGTTTGCCCCCTTAAGCGGAAAACCACGAAATGTACCATTTTGTACCTTATTTTATATGCGATGAAATCAAATTGGGAGTTATGTCCCTTCCATTGACTTGGTCGTTGTAGTAATATCTGTGGCGGACATGCCAGCACAAGTACTCGTACGAATATTCTCCTATCTCTGCCTTCGATTGAGAGCCATTGAAACGGTTTTTACACGAATAAATATATTTTTTCCGATCAAACGATTTCGATACATCCAACTGCCAGAAAGAAAATATTTATGCGCCAATAGAAATTTATATTTGTATATTGGCTACGTATGTCGACACATACATATGTACAAACTGTATCTTTCGTGAAGGAACGAAAAAAAAAAACACTTTCCAATATGCCAAGGATAGATTCTTCTTAGATATAAAGAAAACCCTCAAAAAAAAAAAACGGATACCAGTTTTTTCGGTATGAAATTTATTTGAAGATAAATAGATGTACGAGTACACCCTATCCCTGTTTATAAACGGATACTACTTTACTAGACTACGGATATTTCTGTTTTAGTTTTCGAAAAGTATCAGAAGAGCAAAATGGTTTAACTGAAACCGTTTTCATTTCATACAAATAGCAATGGCACAAGCCATGAAAGGACACCAAAAGGCTGCGCTACATTTTTGGGGTGCCAATTCTCGGGGGTGGGTTGCGACGATACGACAACGGATGTTCTTTATTGCGTTGCAAAATTTACGCACTTGGAAATTATTTATGGTCATGTTTTCTAATTAATTGTAAATTTATTTGATGTTCGTGTTCGATAAGTTTGTCTTGTAATAAACCCTAATTGAGTGTAAATGAAATATTAAGTTGGGCCGTATTTTTATTATTAAGTATTTAGTGTCCTTAATCGTTATTGCTTCACCAACATTTTTGAATGTACTCATAACACTGAATAAAAAATCTTTTAATGCTGTATTCGTATGTATCGTAGTATAAAGGACTATAGATACTCGTATTTTGTGATTTATAAATAGAAAACCGCATTAACTAGACTGACATTAATAAAAATTAAAAATGACTGGAGGCTTACAAGACATACCTACTGTGGAGAGTATGTACTGTATACTGCGATATGGTTTGAGGAGCAAACTTGGGCCAACTGCTACTTTCCGGCCACTCTGTAATCAAAAAATTACAGACATTTTGTTTACTACTACTGGCCATTCTTGGCTCTGCCTATCAAAATTTTTAAACATCTGAAATATACATACATACTCGTATATGTACGTATATCTGTAGTAAAACTGTGGATAAGGCTCCACCGTTTATTGAGAAATGATGTGCTATCGGTTAGGTTAGGTAAGAGTGGCTGTTAAAAAAGAAACCAACCCACTTAGCTCGTTTAGCCCTTTTTTGACGCCACGCTGATCAGTGATCCTCCTACTCTTCCTAGGGGACTGTTGACATCAATGTATATTATTTAGATGGCTTAAGTCATTGTAGAGGAGAGCTGGGAATGCATAAGCCCTCCTTGCATGTAGGCAAGCATATAAGATATGCAGTGTTCAGTGATGATAAGTATGATAGCGCTGAGATGTTTCCTATTTTGAAAGATCGAACTCTTAGTTCGATTCAGATCCAGCTTTGGCCAGATTTTTTTTACTTGCTAGGCATGTTGACCTAACAGTCAAGGTTTGTTCTCCTTTTAGCAGCCAGCTTAAGTATTAGTTTGCATGTAGCGATTGGTATCCGATGATACCATTTTCAGGTAAGAGAGATATAGTGGCTCGAATTTTGGCGAGTTCATCGGCCCCACAATTCTCTGAAATAACTCTGTGCCCCGGCACACAACATAGGTAAATGTTGAGCTGCTCTGCCATCTGCATGAGAGATGGTGGCCTGATTATCCGAGAAGATGCGGTTATTCCTTGCGTTTCTCTTCAGACAGTAAAAGATTTCTTTTATCGTTAATATTTCCACCTGGAACACGCTACAGAGACTGGGAAGGCGGGAGTGGAGTCTTATGTTAAGCTTATCCGAGAAAATACCGCAGTCAGTTTTGGATTCATTCATATAGAAATGGATTGACTTGTCGCCCATGAAAGCATCTTGCTTCCAGAAAGATCCATAGGAAATGCTTACATGAAGTCTTTGTCAAACCAATGTAAGGCCATAGTGAAGCCGATGTTCTTTGGAAGGATTCCTAGTGTGTGAAGAATATTAAAGTGGTAAAATAATTCATTTGTCCACTGTGTAGTCGCTTTAATGCGAAAACATCCAGGGGTGACAAGTGAAACAGAATATTCAGCGCCGCGTAGGGTTGTAGTAAGTAGGGCTCCGCTTAAGCATAGACATGCTGTCCGTTGGACTTTGCTTAGTTTTCTGCAGATGACTACATTAATTAAGGCCGTCCACCAGACAACCAAGCGAGACGTATAGCCAGCGGCTACTGCAAGGCTGTAGGCCCCATTTGTTCTCAATTGCTTATTTGCACTAGTATAAAGCGACTGTAGCTTTGTTTAATCTTTCTCGAATATTAGGTTTCCAGTTTGGTTTCCCGTTAAAAATCAGACCCAGACTAAAAGACTAAGCTGGTAACGTTAATTGGGGTAAGATCTACGATTGGAATTTTATATTTCCTGGAAAAACTAAGACCAGAAGAAGATCAATCCGCAGCAATTCGCCGAACGTGTTAATCTGTTAATATTTACCTGTAGGAGTTCTTTAATGGTATTGAAATGCTTACCTGGGACGGCTATGGCAATGTCATCAGCATAGACAAACACCTTACAACTGCCCGCTTCCAGGCATATCAGCAGTTCGTTGACCACTAACTTCCAGAGAATGGGTGAAAATACACAGCCTTGCGGTGTACCTCTGCTGACACATATTTTAGCAGAAGATCCACCTAGTTTAGACGTTTTTAAAGGCACTTCCTACGTTCAAAAACGCGACCATTGTGTACTCTCTATAATGTATAGATCATTCGATGTGGGTAGTCAATGAATGTGGAGCCGTTTCCACCTACTTTTCTTTGCAGTAGACATGTTGAGCCGTTGACAAAAGTCGTGGATCAATTTTAGATCGTATATGGATATCAATCAATCGTCCTAGAGTTTTCAAAAGTGAGGGTGATAAATTTATAGGTCTAAGGTACTTTGGGACAACATGAGAATAAGTATTAACTTCTCTCCAGGACAAGGGAATATGGATCATTTCTGCTTAGTTCCTCATTATATTCTCTAGCGTTGGCAGGATGATATCTGAGGACCTTTCTAGCTCGACAGGTACTATACCGTCCGACCCAGCAGACTTGTATGGTTTGAAGCTATTCACCGCCCAGAGCAGCTTGTCTCTTGTAATTAGACCGTACATTTCAGCCGCAGCTGCAGTAGTTGTGCTAAGGTTGTTACTGTCCGTGAATAGGGTTCTACCTGGAAAGTGGGTGTCCAATAGCAGTTTGAGGTCCTCGGTTTTTTTCTAACAGAGGTTTCTGTTATTTCGTCCCAGAATGTCCTCTAGGTTTGTCGCTTTCTTAGTTATTTTTTATATATTCTGAGGGATTCCTTGTATGAGTCAGTCAGTAACATTTCTTGTGGTTTTGCTTGGTTGAAAAGTTTCCTGAAAAAGTCTCTAAGCGGTCCCAGTACTGATGTCTTCCAGTGCCGCTTTTTCTTGCCACTTGGTTGAATAATACGGGAGAAAGCAGTCATCGCCTGATTGAGAGCCCGGGTGAAATCCTGGGCTTTCATATCAAACTCGTTGGTGTTACACGGGTGACTTAAGAGTTCAGAGGGGAGTATTTTTAAAAGTGTTCCTCTTCGTTTTGGCCAATCAGTTTTCCGATAATTAGTGTTTACAATAGACGATATCATCCAGTTCGTTACAATTTGAGTGATATTTTCGGAGACAGGAGTGATATCTAGCACTTCTTTTCGGTTTTTAGTTATGCTCATTGCCAATATTGAGGTTAGAACTTATAATATAATCAAAAATTTACTCACCGTATGATGTACATTAGCATCGCATTTGATGATAAGGTCAATTTGTTGCCTTCCAGCTTCCAGGTAGTCAGGAAGTCACCAGGGAAAGGGCCCACATAGTCGTGGCCAAGATATGCCAATGTCATTGGTTATGTCGGGGTAGTTGGGATTAGAAAGTGTTGTTACTCAATAATGCTTGTGGGTTCAAACATTTTAGCCGATTAGCCTTTTGTCGGGAGCGTGTACTGGCTCTTTCTTTGCACTACATGCTTGTATATACCCTGACAAAGCTTGAATGATTTGAAGTTAATCCTGTATTTACATTACACCCATTTGTACACAGAAACAAATATCGAATGAAAGATTCGTTTGCAGGGATTTTAGCTTCTAGTCGGGTTTTCTGTTAATTTTCGAATGCTCAACCTATAGCAGAAGCGATAGCACAACTGATTTCTACATATGAGTAGAACTAAAGCAAGTCACCCGGAAGAGAGAAGATGGTCATGAGTCGGTCCACCGTTCTGTTTTAGGCACCTTAAGCCATTCCATTCCTCCAAAAGAATGAATTTTGCTATTAAATGTAGTGTTAAGAATGTTGTGCTAAGGCTATTCAAGAAAGAGTGGGATCCCGTGGTTGACTCATCGGACACACACTCTGAGGCTACTCTTTCAGAGCCATGCTTTGTCCAGAACAGAGGCTTCGGAAAATTTATTTCCGCGTTAAGGACACTAAACTGTGATACAACATCTCTTTCCTGAAATAGAAAATAAGGTATACCCTAAGCTTTATAATTGCCAGATCAGCACTCAATCTGTCTTTCATCCCACCACTTATAGCACAGTTGACCTCCACGGGCGCAAATAGACACGCTTTGTATCCGGTTACCTGCCCCATGATGATCATGAACCTGCAAATTTAGACACTTTATCAAGCAATACTTCTACTTTTATCATCAAAAAAACGCCAACGATCTCTTGACGTCAGTCATGTCTCAAATAATCTATCTAATTTGATACACAACTTGAAATATTCTACTCTGACCATAGATACTTACAATTCAGTATATTGAAAAAGTCAAGACCCTTAATGTCCGATTTTGTCACTACCTTAAAAATATTACTATGGTCGGTCAGTATGTCAGAGCTGTGATTTGTCCCAATAGGCCGAATTTTTGATTAATCGGTTTGTTCAGATTTTTTTGACTCTTGATATGTACATAGTCAGAGCTGAATTTGATGTGTGTTATAAGTAATTTCGAGTTGTTGGATGCCCCATGAGACTTATGTTGAATGCACTTTGGACAGCGAATTCTAATAAAGCTTATTCCCACATACAGATATGGACATAAAGGGTCCGTCATCTAACGTTTTTTCAACTAGTGCTTATTTCGTGAATGGTAACACCTAGCTCATGTCTGATTTGACAGATAATTAGTCTTATCCTTCCGGTTAATAATGGAAAATAATTTCATTCAAATGGTTGCCTCGGCTGGCCATGCAGTAGCCTACACGATCGGTCCAATTTTTAAGCACATTATCGATTGTGTGCAGCTGTATTTCACCAATGGCTTCACGAATATTGTCCTTTAAAGCGTCAATTGTCTCTGGTTTGTCGCCGTAACACTTATCTTTTACGGCACCCCACAAATAATAGTCCAACGGTGTCAAATCGCAGCTCCGAGGTGGCCAAACGACATCAGCTCTGCGGCTGATAATGCGATTTTCAAAAACAGGGCGCGAAACATCGAGTGTAGCTTCGGCTGTGTGGCACGTAGCGACGTCCTGTTGAAACCAAATGTTGCCAATATCCTCCTCTTCAATTTTTGTGAACAAAAGTTCGTTCAACATGGCCCGATAACGATCGCCATTGACTGTAACGGCCAAAAAAAAAGAAAAATGGCTCAATTATGCCTCTGGACCAAAATCCGCACCAAACAGTGACTCGTTTTGGGTGTATCGGCTTTTCAATGTATGCGTGCGGGGTTTTTGTGCCCCAAATGCGACAATTTTGCTTGTTTACATACCCGCCAAGATCAAAATGAGCTTCATCTGAAAAGATGATTTTTTTGGCAAAATCGGCATCTTCTCTTCGCCCACTTAGCGAAGCGAAAACGCATTGGATGGTTGTTGGAGTTGGCTTCAACTCCTGAACCAATTGGACTTTGTATGGCGTCATACCAAGGTCTTTATGCAAAATTCGTCTCAATGATGTCTCCGAAATGTTCAATTGTTGAGAACGACGGTGAATTGATGTTGATGGCGCTTCACGTACACTTTCTGCCACAGCAGCAATATTCTCGGGTGTACGCACTGTTTTTGGCTTTTCACGCTTTGGTTTATCGATGAGGATGCCATACGGAGCTGACGGTGCTTCTCTTCTTGCAAAATCCGTACGCAATTTCCGCACACATTCTGCAACATTACCATGATTTTCAAAGTAATGTCGCAATATTTCCCAGCGTTGTTCAAGCGTATACACAACCATATTCGTTCAGCGGAAGGATAAAACTAATTATCTGTCAAATCAGACATGAGCTAGGTGTTACAATTCACGAAATAAGTACTAGTTGAAAAAAACAACGTTAGATGGCGGACCCGTTATATTATTCAGCAGCTGGGGATAAGTCGCTCTGATTCGATATGTGTCTTCTTATATAATTTTTTTCGCTGGCCTTTGTATGTTGGTGCCTGACCTTATATTGTAGGTACATGTGGCAATGACAGTCTCTTATGGGTTTCTAGCCTAGTCTATCCACGCACTGTTTTGCTACTCATTAAATTTCGTTCAATAAGAGAGCGAATTACAGTGTTCTGTCGAGTCCGAAAGGCCAGAGAATGTGACAGGCACAAATTTTAATTTCCAAAGAGCTGTCATTGCTTCCGTCATTAGGTGGTGAAGTTAAAATTTAATTTGCATATTTTTTGATGTGGAGATTGGACTTGAGCTCAGAACTCTGGTGTATGAATCGACAAAATCTCCATTACACCACATTGACCTTAGATTACCTATCTTTTAGAACTTCATCGTTGGACATCGTTGGGGTTCACATTAAAGCCAAAGGTCCTCTTTTTCATGCTTAGCTCTCTCGACAGTATAAAAAAACTGCCTCAGTATAGTATCGGTTGATTTCTATTATCTTTGTGAAGGTCAGTCGCCCATTCGATCGCCAACAGTGAAAGTTTGCGTCGTGTAATATCACGCACTAACCTTGTACGTTGGTAGCAGAGCTTCTCTACCAATTTCAATGTGCTCCTGGATCTATACGACTTTTTTATCTTTAATAACGAGTTCCGAGTTTAAACGTCCAATTGTTTACTTATATTTGTATGTTTCTTCAATTTACCATATATAGATGCGACTCATTCTCATAGGAAAGAAAGAATGTGCTCTTCATCTTATCAGCAACACATAAGTCCATGATGCGTTTGCTTTGAGTTTTGCACTAAACTTGTAAGCCATAACTCTATGTTTCAAAGATCGACAAATGCGAGATATCGAGTCACCTTGATACATTACAATTACTCACGTACTTGTAATCCAGAGTATATTGTCCTGATGACATGTATTGAAGCTTGCCAGACTCTTGTCTTGTTCTTTTTGTTTCTTGAAAAATATTCTATTTCCCTACTGAAAGCGTTCCATGACTAACGTTAGTATTTAGCCCCTGACATACTCGTATACTCGAGGCAGCACAGTCACCTCCAATACGGAATAGGAAAATGATGTTCAAGCTTTAGAACTTACGGTTCAGCAGTATAAGCCAGGCAATAATGTAGACAGCTCCTTACATAAGACCATCCTAAATGTCTTTCAAGAATTGCTGGGGATTTCTGAGATGAGCATGGCGTATAAGGTCCTATGAGTGAACGTATCAAAGCCGTCGACAGTTGACCAAGTGCTTGGCGACAACTCCAGGCTGAGTGAGCACTTGAATGTTTAATAAAAGAAGAATAATATCAACCTCTTTTCCCTTTGGCGCAAATGTGGCTCTAACATTTTCTAAATGACTTCAAAATTTCAAAACTTCTCTCACATATACTCACAGCCCTGAACGTTCAAAACAACATGAATCATAACTCCCAACCTGACAAAAAGTTGTCGTGCATTATTGGGCACTTGGAACCTGACCTGTTCATCTTAATGACTGATGCGGGATCAATTAAGTCTGTGCAAGCTCTATCTACATCATCATCCTTGAGAAGTGATCTCTTGAGACTAAGGTAAGACGTTTTAGTCGGAAAAATAGTCCTTGAGTAAGGTGAAAAGCTTTTTGTTCACTATCGTATGGCAATGGGTTCTTCTAAGGGATATTGGTCCCCAATATACTTGTTTTGTTTTGTTAGTTTGTACGTATACGAGTATATGCTACTCTTAAAAGGTAAGGAATGCCATTCGGTTCTATTGAATCCCAAGTAGCTTGAGCCTATCGTTTAAAGACGCACTCATTTTTGTGCAGTTTATTTGGTACCGCAATATCCTTAAAACAGCGGATGATGGCGTTTAAGAAGTTGTCTTCCGCAAGGTCTGGCATTTGAGGATAAAATAGGGATGCTTCTTGCAGTATGAGGCCCCTTATCACATGTGGATTGTCTTACAAAAATATGGTTCACCGATATATAGTCACCATTTTTGGTCTGAATCTTAGCAAAACAGTAAAGTGCTATCTGTCACCGCCATTTAGCATTCAGCTGAAACCTTTCCTTTAGACCAACATTAACTCTCAAAGTCTAATAAGGCTTGTGTTTTCCTATCTCTTTAGGCTTATATTATATTTGGGGGTTTTATATGTTAGGCGTGCTATACTATTTTTGGGTACTGATTAAATTTACAAACCTCGTCATAGTTGCATTCGTATTTTCTTCACGAATAGGATTTCTCTTACATGCAGGCGGCAGTAGAATAAGTAGAAACTTTGTTCCTGGCCTGGGATTCGCTGATTTCAAGGGTCAGTTTCTCACATTTTTGTTGGAAATACTCGTAGATAGAATACATATATTTAAAAGGGAATACGTGTCTTTTTTGTTGCCTTATTCTGTTTTACTATGGTACATCAACGAAGCGACGATTAAATGCAGGGGTGTGATAATTTTGCAAAGTTACTCGTATATGCGGCTATTTGTCTTAAGTATTCCATTTGGCACTGACGATATGGTAGAGTTGATATGGAGCAAGTATATATGCACTTAAATTAAAGGCCATCTAACGTAGATGACCACATAATTCGCGTAGTATTAAATGCAGTCTAAATTACAAGATAAACATTTGTGTACGTTACACCTCAATGAAGATATTAAATGAAGGCTAAGTTCCTTTACCTTATCACAGCTGCACAGTTAAGAAGTAAATAAAACAGTTTCATTACATAAGTACATATACTCGTACATATACATACATGTAATGAAAACCACTTGGATACCAATCACATATAAAGAAACCACAGAAGCAAAATTAAGAAGGAAATGCGATGTTCCGGAAACTTGGCGGTAATATTCTCTATTGTGTATCTGAACATGGTACATTTGTACGAGTATCTGAAAGTTATTTTCATCCCCTTAGAGTATTACATTGTGTTTGAGCTTATGATAATATTCTCATTCAATTTTCAATATTGAAGTGAAGAAAGTATTTCTTGTACATTAGCTAATAACGTTCAGAGCGTTTTATAAAGTTTTAGTTTTTGGCTAATGTCGGCGCTATTATGTAGGGGTAATACATGTACATAATATGTATGCATACTACTTATGTACATAACGAAGAACTACGTACTTAGTTCTAATGGGCTTAGCAGATTGTATTCCACAAAACAAAAGGTGTTTACTGATGTAGCAACCAGCAATTCTCTTCTAAAACCAAGGCTAAATTGAACTTTTTATTTTACGTTAAATTTTTTTTTTAAATTGCTTACTTATTTTTCAATTAACAAAGTATTCATAATAATAATAACAAATTAATTTTTTCTATATATTTATATTGTTAGACAATAAGGAAGGTCTGGTCCCATAGTATAGGGTTTTCCAATAAGGACTTGACAACTTTTTTTTTAACTAAAACGCAAACCATTTGAGATATTTCAAAAACTTTATTGTCGGCTTGAAGTACAATCAAAACATTTATGAATGGCTCGACTTCGTTCATATGACCACCGCGGGCACGTTTGCAGCGGTCGATTCTTTGGACCCAATTTTCAACGACTCGGCCACACATTTCGGCCGGAACGGCCGCTATTTCGCGTTCAATGTGGGCTCTGAGCTTCCAACGTCGTCGGCGTGTTGGCATAAACCAATGACTTAACGTAGTCCCACAGAAAATAGTCAAGCAGCGTTAAATCGCACGAACGAGGCGGCCAATCGACTGGCCCATTTCTTAAGATAACACGCTCACCATACTTACTCTTCAATAAATCGATTGTAGCGTGTGCTGTGTGGCTTGTGGCATCATCCTGTTGAAACCACATGTCGTCCAAGTCCATATATTCCAATTCGGGCCAAAACCATTCACAGTAACGTGACGATCGTTATCGTTGACGAAAAAATATGGCCCAATAACGCCGCCGGCACGCAAACCGCACCAAACAGTTATTTTTTTGGATGAAGTGGTGATTCATGAAGCACATGTGGATTTTCACCCGACCAATAACGCATATTTTGCTTATTGACGAACCCATTGAGCCAAAAATGAGCTTCGTCACTGAAGAAGATTTTGCGATGAAATTCATCATCTTGGCGCATCTTCTCCAGAACCCAATCGGAGAACGTACGTCGCTTCAAATGGTCCATCTGCTTCAATTCTTGAGTCAGCTTGATTTTGTATGGGTGATAATAATGTGGTCTGAGCGATGCCCAATTCTTGAGAACGCCGTGGAATTGACTGATTTGGATCGTTTGCTATGGACGCCTGAACGGCAGCGATATTTTCGACACCAACTCGTTATCTCCCTGACACGACAACATCACACAACGAATATGTAGACTCAAATTTTTGCACAAAACTTGTTATTGCCTGTCTACTAGGGCGAGAATTACGACCGAAAATTGGAGTTAACGCTCTTAAAGTTGCAGTCACCATGATGAAAATTTTGAGTTTACTGAATAAAATTGACAGTGACAGTTTGATGATTAGTGAAAGAGTGCGTTCACAAATTAAATTCAAAGTTGTCAAGTCCCTATTGGAAAACCCTTTACAAAGTGGGGCAAAATTAATCACCCTATCGGAGGATGGTATAATTTTTGCAAATGGCGTCGTAAGTCAATCATATTTGACATTTGTAAATTAGACAGCCGCAATATACAAACAGAAAACCACACAAGCAATGGGGCGCTATACTCCGCAAGAGCGTGGAATAATTGTGTCGATATTTTTGACCAATAATCGGTCGGTGCACAGCATGAATTTCGATGTTGATTTCCTAATCGTGTCGCACCAACTGGGTAAACAGAGTAGAACCACAGGAGACCATGCAGGGTATGGCCGCCACCGGACTGGTCGTTCGGCCGAGAATATCGCCGCTGTGGCTGCCGATGTCACAAAGAAGCATCAACCAAACGACGGGCCACGAAATTGGGCATCACCAGACGGACCAATCAATTTTAGTGAAAGACTTAAACATGCTCCCTTACAAAGTGCAAATAGTGCATCAGTTAATGCCTCCTAAACGTGAATTACTGTAAAGCCATCCTCAATTTCAAGAACGAAGCGGACGATTTTGTGTCGAAAATCATCATGAGCGATGAGGCGCATTTCCACTTAAGGGGTTACATCAATGAGCTAAATCTTCGTTTCTGGGGCACTGAAAATCAGCGTGTGATGTACTGTATGGCGGGGAGCCACAATGGATATTGTGAAGGAAGCGTTTCCTCTTCGCGTAATCTCTCATTTTGGCGATTTGGCATGGCCAGAAAGATCGCCCGATTTAACCATCCCAGACTTCTTTCTTTGGGGCTACTTAAAGTCGCGGATTTATGCCAACAAGCCTCAGACAATCGCAGCCCTTAAGAAGAATATTCGACAGGAATGCGAACAGTTACCACCGGAAATCTTGCGGAAAGTCATGGAAAATGCGATGAAATGGGCACAAATGTGTATCAACACTGGCGGCAGCCATTTGGCGGATATCATCTTTTCCACTGAACAGAAACCATTTGTAAAGGTCCAAATAAAGATTTCCATCACTCAAAATCATTTTTTTCTTTATTTAGTAAAAAAGAAATTCAAAAACCAAAATGGATAATTAATTTTGCGCCACCTTGTACAATATATATTTTTTTTTTTTTTAAATTTGTTTTATTTTCATTTCTGGTGCCCATGACCAATTTATGTTTTACAAATTAGATTCCAGGCCATAACAGAATCCCGCATTATCCAAAAAGGCCTGTTATTATACTTTAAAGTTTAAACCGAACAGTGAGTTCATGTTTATCAAAAAGAGTATTGGTCCTAAAATAGAACCTTGTGGGATCTATTTTTCAGATAGGATTTAAATCATTCCAAAATAAAGCAACGGAATTCATCATTTTCAATATTGCTCACCATACCAAAGGCTTTATTCATATCAACAAATAATCCAGTTGTATATTTTTTTTTGTTTATATTGCGAAATATTTTCGAACAAAAATATCAAAGACCATCCCTGTTAATCTTCCTTTGTGAAATCCAAACTGGACAGCACTAAAAATTTTGGATTAGTTAAACAGTTTACAACCCACTTTTAAAGGCTTTTAAGAATGTTTGGTTAAAGATTGTCCTAGTCATCACGTAACCATTTAAAAAAAAAACTGTTCAACAATGATTTCAGGAAAATAAATGCTTAGGCGCTACAGTTCGGAGTCTATATAAACAAGCCTCTCTAGAGGTTATTATACCCTTAAAATGTTTGCACATAGCACGGGCGACAGAAACTAAGGCAGGAAGGAAAGAGAGGTACCGATGTGCATTGGTCTTATTTGTTTGCAAGTTATAGTGACTAGGAAAAAAAGAGCTCAGCAGAGCACTACATAAACAAGTTGTACAGCTTAGTAATGAATCACGATATGTCCGAAAGTGGCCTTGATTTCTATGCTATTGGCGATTTCTATGGAGCACTGGTGGTGGAAATAGCGATAGAACAAAATGAAACACGAGACATTAAGTTGGTGTTCGAGGGTGTCCATTGTCTGAGTGATATTAGTATCACCTATGAGTTTTATCTCACGGTACAGGTGCAGGTGCAAGTAGTAGGTGCAGAGATATTTTGGGCGCACCCGACAAGATGTGGAGATTGTGGTCCAATTTTTGGCGGATAAATGCCTTATATATTGAGACGTGATCAGAGGGGGAGAAGTATTTCTTATATCGCTTGAGGAAACTTATACATTTCGCAGAATTTTTGACGACATTAAATATGTGGTCATTCCAATGTCAATTGTCACTGACACACATACCGGGAATGGAAAGTTTTTTCGGTTTCGTCGATGTAAATACCATTTATGAATAGCGGTTGGGTGCTTAAATTTCGCTTTAACGACAGCAAACAGCATTGTGTTTTGGAAGCATTAGATTCCACTCTGTTGATAGCTCCTCAACTGGTTATGCTATTAATATCGGAATTTGATGAGCTTAACATAAGTACGCTGTTGTTCTCGCTCTACAGCCGAAGAACAGCGGCCAGGAACGAATATGAAAAGCAGAGAGTATTGTCATCAGCAAAGGAATATATTGGATTAGTAGTAGAAGACAAGAGATCATTAATGAAAATTAAAAGAGTATCGGAGACAAAACGGAACCCTGGGGCACATCGACATTTATTTTGTGTTTTCTATATTCCCGGATGAATGAAAAAACTAACGTAGTGGTTTTACCAGAGTGTAAGAACACTGCTTCAGAAGGATGGGAGCGGATTTGTGTATATTCAGATCTTTAAGTCCCTCACTGCTATACGAGTGCGAAAGTGGGTGCATCCCATTGTATAGAATTGTGAGCTGGCCGCAAAGTATGCAGCAAACACATTGGCCTTGTCCAAAGAGCTGACAATTGGGATGTCATTGTAAATGAGCATTGGGATGGAGGATGAGGCAGAATTTCAAATACATTTGACGAATGACCAAATATTTGTCCTACCTTTGGGACATTGTAGTATTTTTTGCGTCAGTCTTTGGTTGTATAAAAATTACACACTCTTAAGAAATACATTACAGTCATTCCTGGCTCATTTGAACTTTTTTGGGTTTTCTTCTGTCGGGTTGGTGTTGAAGGACCGTAAACCATTTCTCTAACCCTGTCCGCTTCCTTACAGCTCGAGTCTAGAGGGGAAAGCACATCAAGTTAAAAACAAAACCAGGGTGTTGGCGGTATGACTATTAACGTCTGGTATTCGTGTGGGCTCATCTACCAGCCAGGTCAAGTTATTTTCCGCAGCAAAGATCTCAACACACCGTCGTCGTTTGAGTGTTGTCATTCAAGAATGCCGAAGCCAACCAGAATTGTATATGTATATTGAAATCGCTAGTAATAATGATTTCAGTATGAGGATACAGGGATACAATTCTTTGTATGGTGTTAGACAGCGCATCAAACTCATTAAAAGTCAAATTGCTGTCCAGTTTGGGGCTTCTATAAATAAAGCAGTAGTGTATAATTTGCTTACGGAGATGGAATTTTAACCACATGAATTTGAATATCGGATTGGAACATGGATCACTTTGTGGTGGAGTTTGGTAAGCTACATCACTATGTTCGTAAATGGCGAGACTGCGGTGAGTAAAGAATAATTGCACTAGTTTGTAGCCAAGTAGATTCAGATCAGAGTGATATAAGTGGTCTGAGAGCTGTGTGTGGGTATCTACCTGTGTTTCACTAAGTGTCAAAACAGCTGGTGTGTAATTACAAACGTGGACGTACACAGAGAAGTGATTACTTCTTAGCCCACGAATATTTGCTACATCTACTTTAATTTCCCGAGTCGTTAACGAACACAAAAACTACAAACACCGACGATACTAAGTTGGGCCAGTCCTTAACTAACTGCCTCCAACTGCGGCAGCATTTGATATTCCCTTGATGCAGAGTAGTGAATTCGATAGTCTTATAGCGCGAACGGAAAAAAGAAGTGCTTAAGTACTTGTTTACGGGTTGTAAAATATTCTTAGTTCTTAGGGATCGCGCAAATTGGAATTTGTTCAAAAATTACGATGAGGATTAATTGCTAATGCCACGTTGTAAGTAAATATAATAAATAGTAAAAACGTCGAGATACTATTTAAGGGTATATCTTAAGAAGCCGTTTGAATGTGAAGAAATATAGTCATATCTGCGGAGACCATATATATATCTCATAGCGTCGCAATACGCTACCTGGAATTTTCGCTGTGGTAGGGAGTTAAGATTACTGTAAATCACATCGGCGTAACTTACTATGGGTACTATAAGGGTCATTACAAGTGAAACTAGCTCTAAACCAGAGCTTACGGGAGCATCCATAGATCCATCCAACAACAAGCTTTGCATAATTATATCCAGATAAATTTCTGTTTATAGAAAACTCTCGGCTGATTACTGATTCTACAAGATCTAGCCTGAAGTCAGAAAACCATAATTCCGGCACAAAATTGGTATCAAGTTTGCGGTTAGGGATTGGGAGAACTTTTGACTTATCAGGGTTTAGCAACAGCTAATCTTCGTTGAATTTTAGAGCAAGCTCTGGAATCGAACTTATAAAACGGACGAGATATAGTTGAGCATCGTCAGCATGAAGGTGAACTGAGTCTTGCTTGCACACTAATGGCAAGTCATTGACAAATACGCAGAATAAAACAGGTTGGAGAATGGATGAGGTACGCCTTGCCTTGTTATAATGAGTTCTGAAGATTTGTGACCAATAATAACCATTTGCTACCTGTTGGAGAGAAGATTGGATCTAAACCCTGAATGGCAGGGGTCCAAAAGGCGATTCGAAGATAAGTAAGTAGTTACTTGTTTCGAAATAAGTTTCTCAAAAACCTCAGAGAGGCATGGTAAAATGCTAATAGGCATTCTGTATTTGATTTTTTGACAATCGCTGTGATTTTACTGATTCATGATTCAGGGAATGTGAATATTATAATGCAATGGTTAAAAGCGTAAGTTATGTGGCGAAAATAAATAAAATCCCTACCCGTTGAGTTAGACTTAATATCTAGAACATAGCCAATAGCTTCACTTTCGGAAACCTTGCCCAGGTCCAGAAATTTCATTCAGATCAAAGTCACACTCATCGGAAAAACTTCGCAGAAAAAATCATTCAGGTCGTACGGATTCAGGACATAATTAACACAGTTTCTATTATTAGGGACACAGATCTGAGGCAAGTTAGTCCAGAGTTTTTGGGTGGAAGTTTAGTACTCGTACTTAACTTTGAAGAATAATAGTTATATTTTGCAGTACAAATGACGCGGGTTGCACTATTACGCGCTTTTTTGTAAGCAGCCCAGTTGAGCCGAGAAGACTTGTGCTTTCACTTCCACACATAAAGGGTTAGCAACAATAATAACGTCAAGAAGGCAAGGGATAACGTTATTAGAAAACAGTTGATAACGATGTGGGGTCCAAAAACAAGTACCAAATCTTTGATAACGGCTAATCAGGTTGTTGACGAAGGGTAGGAAAAAATAAAATACAATAACTTAGAGGCTTTTCAGATCGGAATAACAATTTATTTAGCAAGTGTTCAGCTTATGTAGGAATTCTTCTGTACAATGTTTGTATTTGTATTTTGAATACATCAGTGTTAAGTTTTGGATAAATGTACTCATTTAGTTTTGTTCAATACTTCCCCTCAAAGCTCACTAGTATAATTATATTAAGATAACTTTTCAAAAAATAAAGCAACAAAATTCTAACTAACAATTTCAATAAAGGTTCTGTCCTGTCTAACTTTCCACATTCGCTGCAGCCACTACATTTTAAAAATGTGTGTCCCGGGTTTAGGGCGTACTGCACTTCCGAGAATGTATCATATTCTGCATCTCGATAAGATTACGGATGAATTGTTGATGTGAAATACTAACACTTCCGTTGTCTCCACTGGTTATCTAAATGCCTAAGAAGTGGTCAATCTATGATCTCAAATTCCCTTTTAATGCTCTCCTTTATATTCGATCATCCACATAGACGGCTACGGCATTGACTTCATTCCTCATATTTGATGTATAAAGGCACGAGTCAGAATTACATTGGATGAAACCCATTCTTTTCAATGTTTCGTCCAACATGAAACTCCATTCTCGACCAGCTTGTTTCAGCCCATACAATGCCTTCTTCAGTTTGCACAACTTACCCTCACTGCATTTTACGGCAAAGTGTTCTGGCTGAATCATGAACATTTCTTCATTTAGCTCTCCATTTAAGTTTTTTTTTTTTTTTTTTTTTTTTTTTTTTTTCATATAGTATTTAGAGTATAGTTCAAATACAATTCATTAAAAAATGTTAAAACTAGTTTAACGTACAAAACTTATTTATATGAAAGTACGCGGCAGTTACATCAATTTGATGAACCATAAGACTGAATTCCGCAGCTAGTGCCAGTATAAACCTAAGCGAACAGAACCGGACAACTGGAGAAAACGTGTCGGTGTAGCTTACACCGAATTTTTAGCTGCAACATTTTGCTACCAAACGACATTTATAGCGCTGTTCGTTTCCTTCTTTATCCCTCTGGATGTTAAAGATCCATTTGCTGCCGATAGTTTAGCGTTTTTCGGGTAAGAAGTATCGTTGGCCAAGAGTGAGTTATATTCATATTCCATAGCCCTCAGCCACAAATGACCATCACTTCGATTTAGGGCTTCATCAACTGTTATTGGATTAGAAAAATTATCAATTTTATTACTCACGTGCATATTTAATCAATAGCACTAGCACATGTACCTTCATCAATTCTACCAGCACCAACGACCTTATCAAATGGAGAACCATCACTATGCGCATCGGAAAAACTGTCTTCTGATGCGGTTTCAACCTCATTGACATCTTTCTTAACCCTCTATTGCATGGCCTAACAACCAGTGATGAAAAAAAAATTTTTGAATTGGAAAATATGTTTATTTCATAGCAAAATTAAAGGTTTTACAGAAAAAAAAAATTCATCCCGTTCTCCAGGTTTTTTTCTTAAAAGCCATATGTGGCTCTGTATGCACACAGAGAATATATTTTTAATATATTTTTACAGTCAGTTTTTTTTTAATGTTAATTCATACAAAAGATTCAGTCAGCGCCATGAAACTTAGAGAAGCAATTTCTTTTTTTGCCAAAGCAAAGATAAACTTTGCATTTTTCACAATAAGTGTATGAACGCAAAGTGCAATCATTTTGACATAACTGTCAACCTGGCATCCACTTTGGAAAATGACCAATTTGATCTCTTCTTACTGTATTCAGAGGAAAATCTTGATGCCGTTTCTTCTGACGGCCAGAAAATTTGCTGTATGAAGACTTGCTTGTGGTTGGGGAGTTTGTCCCAGGGTCAGTTGGACGTCCTCTTTTGCGAACAACTTTTCCTGCTTTGCACAAATTTTCCGCGATTGCGAGCTTAAAGTCGTACAATGCTAGGTATTCATTAGATTGACGACGCCATAAGATCCAAGAATTCACTACGCACAAATCAACCATATGAAAAAAATTTTTTTATACCAGTAGCGAGTGCGCAACTGGATTCTGTAAAGGCCCAGCAACGAGTCTAATAGGTCCACACCACCCATATGTTGATTATATTCATCTACTGCCTGTGGTGATGGAATTTCTATATGTCTTTTTTCTTTTTTGCTAAAACGCTTTTTCGATGTAATAGGCAAACTGCCGACATAAGCCGAAAGCATGTTCACCATTTTGTTGTCATACCACGAAACAAGGCTAAGCTTAACCCCATCAACTGTAGCAACCTTTTCTTCCATATAACCACGTTCTAGTTTTCTAAGTTCCCGTTTTGGTTTTATATTACAGTTCGGAATGCGATTCAGTCTTACAGTTCCTAAAGGTAACAATCCATTTTGAAACAAATAAACTTGAAGTTTCGGACTGTTGAACCAATTGTCGAAAAAGATTTTATGTTTTACATGTCGCTGAACGGATTTTGTAAGTCGTGTAACAACATCGCAGTCGCTTCCGAACTCTCAGTGAGGAAAGTTGATTGATTAGTGGTGTTAGCAAAGTGTTTTAAGAACGTATCTAAGTAAAAAAGTTAGAAATCGTCGTTTGGATCAGTGGAGTGCCTACCGAACTCAGGAGTGGAGGACCCAGGTTCAAATCCACCCGAATACAATTAGTCTTGTTTTTTTCTTTTTCTTTCGTAAACGAAAAAACTAATCGTGAGACGGGCGCCGAAAGACAGTAAAGCAATGGATTCCGGTCAGCCGGAGGTCCCGCAAAATCAATCGTTGCCCAAAAGAGTGACGAGAACAAATGAACACCAGCCGTCGGCAACAACAACAAACAGTGCAACAACCACAGCAGAAACATCATCCGAGACATCAAAAATGGAAAAAAGAAGCAGGAAAGGGATGTCAAAATCCAATCCATCGGCAAAAAGGCCGACAAAAGAGGGAAAACTGACACTGAGCTTAGCATAGCAGCAGCAGAAACAGAAGAAGACAATGGTCTTAGCTATTCTTACGAATCAGAAGGGGGCGAAGGCCGATACATCGGAGAAGGCAATTCCTTCAAAGAACTGTCGGCTGACGATGATGAAGCCGCGTCAGAAAACGGGGGCGATGAGGAAGCAAGAGAGCTCGATAAGCTAATTAAAGAGCTAATAGAGAAAAGGGAGAAGTTGCGACAGAAAAGGCAGCAAGAGCAACAAAAACTACAAGAATTGCCTCAGCAACAAAAACAGAAACAAATACTACTACAACAACAGCAGAAAACTGTGCAAAACAACAAACAGTTGCAACAACAAAACAAACAGGACAGAAAGTGAAATAACAGGAGCAACAACAAACGAAGGAGCAACAGCAATGGACACGACAACAGAAACAACAACGACAACAACAGCCACAGAAGCAACAGCAAAAAAAGAGAGAAAAAGTACCACCAATTAACGTAAGTGATCTAGAAATAAATGATAGCATAAGGTTATGTAGATTAGTAAGTAAGGATTTTTACGTAAAAAGATTGAGAGCCAACAGGCACATTATAATATGTAGTAGCATGGAGGAACATAAGAAAGTGCGCACCGCCCTAGGTAAGGCGGAAACCGAATATTTCACATACACTCCTAAAAGTGAAAAATTACAGACGGTGCTGTTGAAAGGCATCGACCCTTCAATAAATACAGAAGAGCTCGAAACAGAGCTTAAGAGATTTGAGAGTGACGACCTTAAGTTCGTGGGGGTCAAGCCGTTTACCACGGCTGCGGCAAGGGGTGGTAACCGAAAATTACCATTCTTTTTAGTGCAGTTAACGCCCAACAGTAAAACTGATAGTTTACGAAGTATCAAGTTTCTTTACTATCATTCTGTTAGTTGGAAAAATTAAAAAGGGTAGATCGCGTACTACAATGTATGCGCTGCCAGAGGTTCGGGCACGCCGCAGCTAACTGTAACATGCAGTTCAGATGCGTGAAGTGCGATAAGAACCACAAAAATGGAGAGTGTCCACTAGGTAATGATAAGGTAGAGGATAGGAGTCAACTCTTCTGCGTACTCTGCAAGAACTCGGACATCCCGCCAATTATAGAGGTTGTCCTAGGTTCCAGCAGCTGAAAAAGAAAGTCCAGGCTAGTTGATAGAAGATAGAAGAAGGAAAACGTCTAAAGAGTCGCGCGTTCTCTAATTTTGTAGCGCCCAATGTGTCCTTTGCCCAAATGGCAGCTGGATCGAGTGGTGCCACAATGACATTAACAAATACGTCGAAAGTTGCCGAAAAGGCACCGGAGACTGATCTGGATTTGAAAGCGATCCTTCTGTCACTGCATGGAAAGATCGATCACTTCCAGAAACAACTTAATGAACAAGCAGCTCGAATAGACGTTATCTATTCGACACTGTTTGATAAGACTGGAGCGCCGATATAATGTCTGATACGCTGAATGAGGTTAATCTGAAGATCCTTGCAGTGAATGTTAACTCATTGATCAGAATCGAGAGAAGGATCAATCTTTCTAACTTGTTGGTAAGCGAGTGCCCAGATGTTATTTTGGTAAGCGAAACGAAGCTTAACCAGAATCACAAAATTGGCTACAGTGGTTACAATACTTATAGAAGAGATCGGCCTAACTCCACAAGAGGGGGTGGGGTTGGTGTACTTTTACGTAAAGGCTTGCGCCATAAAATCATATATAGCAGGGTCGTGCATGGGTTCCAGGTGTTGGAAGCATGCATCGTATGCATTCGTCTTCGTAGTGAAAGAAGGTTGTATGTGGTGTCGCTTTACGCACCTGAAGCACTTCTTCCCACTCAATTTGTAACAGAGCTCGAAAAACTCTTTCGTTCTCTGCGGCTACAATCGGAAGAAAATTTTTACTTTTTGGCCGGAGACCTTAACGCTAAACATGCGGCATGGGGAAATAATCCACCAAATACCAGGGGTAATCAGTTATTTAACTGGTGGTGTTTAAATAGGATTGAGTACAAACTCGAGTTGTACGCAACGGATACCCCCTCTTTCCCATCAGCCGGTTCCTTTTTGGACTTGGCATTAATAGACAATAGGATTGAACTGACGAACATAGAACGACCCACTAGGAACTGTTTGCGAGCGTTTGAGTATGACAGCGACCACTACGGACTCGCCGCTACAGTACGGATCCAGAACGAGCAAACACTACTAGAACAATATGAGCACGTGTTCTCGTACGATTATCGTAGAGTACGGTGGTCACGCTTCGCCAAAACTTTTAAGCGTAATTTGCGTTCGAGCGGGATCGATCCTCCGAATAACAGAAATCTGACAAACGACGAGATTGACCGACATTTAACAGAAATGGACATGGTAATTAAACAAACTATGGAGCGAAATATCCCTAGAATACAACACTCCGAAGACAGTCAGACTAATATGTACCGAACTCCCACAATCGACGCACTATACGCACACAAAAGTAGACTGCTCTCGAGGCTAAAACAGCTATACAGACGATTTACTGACAGGAACAATACTGAAATAAGAACACTAAAGTCAGTGATAAAAAACCTGAAACAATTAATAAAAGAAAATTTCAATAAATCCATAAGTCTGCACTGGGGCAATAAAATCCGGGCTATAAAATCCAGTAGCTCGAATATGTTCCCGCAGATAAACAAATTCACAATGACATCCAATGTGTTCGAATCACACAGACAACAGAAAACAGACAGCTATTACTGACCGCCGGTATAAGTCCAGAAAGTGTCGACTCAGGAGACGGTATCTTTGTAGTCGAAGACCCACAGGAAAAAGTAGAGTTGCTGGGCGCTTATTTCGAAACCGTGCATACTGTGAACAATCCAGTTTACCGTAACCACGATATCGAGAACAGGACTTACGCAAATCACTTCTACCTGCGCAACGATATCCACAATTGACGATCTGAGAACAACGGTTTTATCCTGTTTAATGAAGAAAACGTAGCAAACGCCATCGTAGCCGATGGACAAGCTGCAGGTCACTTGTTCGTGCGAAAAGATGAGCTCCTGTGCATCTTTGAGTCACTGAAGAACAAAAAGTCGGCGGGAGTAGACGGTATCCCAAACGTCATATTGAGACATTTACCCCTGGAAGCGGTGGAAATTTTCACTACGCTATTTAACAATGCGCTGAATAATGCATATTATCCAGCGCATTGGAAAATAGCAGTGGTACACCCTATCCCAAAGAGGGATAAAATTAGGACCAACCCTGTTAATCTTCGGTCAATTAGTCTACTTCCGAACATTGGCAAAGTATTTGAAAAGATAGTCAACAGAGCGCTGTTGAAATGGGTGGGGGATAACAATATAATACCGGACAATCAGTTTGGTTTTAGGGCGAGTCACGACACAATTCATGCGGCGTCAAAACTGATCTCCGACATACAATGGAACAGAGGCAAGAACCAATGTACTGGTGCTTGTTTGGTTGACTTGGAGAAGGCCTTTGACACCGTATGGTTAGAGGGGCTTTTCTACAAGCTAACCAGAATGGGCATGCAGAAACCTTTGTTATATATGATTTACGATATGCTTATGGGAAAGAAGTTCGTTGTCAAATGTGGCAACGTAACTTCGAGTAAAGTTTTTAACATTAAAAATGGCTTACAACAGGGGTCGGTTATTTCTCCGATTCTGTTCAATATTTACACGAGTGATCTTATAGGTACCCTCAATCACGCTATAGCGTATGCAGACGATTTAGTGGCGTACAGATCAGGACCAAAAATCGAAGTCATTAACACCCTTTTGCAACGTGACTTCGATCATATTAAGGAGTATTGCGATGATTGGAAATTAAAAATTAATTTCCAAAAGTCAGAAACAATCTTATTTAGAACTCCATTGAGAAGGGCCTCTTGGGATACCAGAAATAACTGGCGAAATTTGGCCATCATTGGACAGCATGGACTACCACTAGCGGTGAGAAGCGCAGTTAGATATCTTGGTATCTGGCTTGATAAGTATTTATATTTTGACAAACATATAGATGGGGCCAAGAAGGCTTTAGCTCTGACAAGGAAATTATTTCAAAGCAGTCAACTTGATTCCAGAGTGAAAATCATATGCTACGTGGCCCTAATCAGGCCAATCATCGCTTACGGTTGTCCGGTGTGGTTTAATGTAGCGCCGTCTTATATGGAAATGATTCGAGTGTTTGAGAGACAGTGTCTTAGAACCTGCCTTCGATTGTACAGAACACCTGAGTCAGAGTACATAAAATATTATCCCAACAAAGTCCTTTACAAGGGAGCTGGACTAAATAGGATTGACAATTTTCTAATTAAGGTGATTCGAAGGCAGGTCGCAAGAGCAATGATGAGCGATAATAGCCTGATCTTTGGGGCATATTATCCCAATATAATGTACCACGAGAGTACACTTCAATCTGGCTTTATCCCTCCTGAAGCATTTCTCCATATTGACGCTAAAGGGTTAGTGCAAAGTAGGGATGGTATTCCGGTATTATACCACCGCCACCGCGGTGCGAGGGAAAAGCGGCTCATCTACGACGGGTACGTCGCCAGTGCTCCTGAGCTCTTCCATTTTAACCCTGCAATTGCGGACAGGGATAGGATCGATGCCGAAAAGCAGCACACCGAATACTGGTGGCTTGAAGAAAGGGAGGGAGGTGATACGCTCTCCTAGGTTGGTGCGCTACTTGGGTAGCTCCTCTTAGGTATAAGTAGATTAGGGTTAGCTAGGGGCTTTTCGTGGAGAGGATCGTTATCATGTAGGGGTCCCCCCGAAAGCTGACCGACGCTAGATGGTCTCGGTCAGGTTCCGGAGGTGCATGTGCTCCATGATAACGACTGCCAGGCGTCCGAAAACGCAATCGAGATGGCGACCACTCGGAGCAAAAGAAAACGAGTGCTCGCCACCTGGATTATAGTTAAGTTAAATTAAGTAGCATAGGTAGGTTAAGTAGATAGGTAGCTTAATTTTAAATAAAAATAAAAAAATAAAGATAAAACATCTAAGTTTTTTTTTGATATAATTTTCTTAGAGAATCATATATGTAAATATGCTGGGTATATAAGCTAAGTCCTAGGATAGATTTAAGGTCGAAAGACACTAGTTGTAGTAATATCGTTAAGTTTAGAGTGCTCGGTAAGAGCCAGTAAGCTAAATTCTAAAACTGTTGCTGTTAAATTAGATTTAAGCATTTTTATCTAGTAGGTAAGTTAACATATAGAAAGAAATAATAAAAATGAATTTAAAAGTAAAAAGTCGTGTAACAACATTTGCACTTACTCCGAGGTCCGGTGCATCTTCTGGATAAGTGTTGCTCTGCTGACCAGCAAATATGTCAAAATCATAACTCAAGCCAGAAACACCACTTAGAACATAATTTTTGTATTCCCACTTATGTGGTTTATGTTTGTATTGTTTCAAATGATGCCTTGCTTTGGTGGGGATAATTTGCTCGTCTACGACTAAATGTTCTTCTTTTGGAATCAATAACAAACGATCTCGAATTTTCTCAAGTAGAGGTCTGATTTTAAATAATTTGTCATTCCCTGGCTCATTGGGTGAACTCAAATTCTCGTTGTTATTAAAATGCAAAAACCGTTTTATTATTTCCCAGCGATTGCACGTCATAGTCTCGTAAATAAATTGTTGACCTACAGTTTTACCCCAATAATGTCTTGCTCCTGGCAGTTTCACAAGTGACATATAAATGACCATTCCTAATAACAAAAATATTACAACAGTTTCATAACACATGTTATAACTAATTTTATACCTATAAACTGCTCCATTTCCCTATGAGTTATTCCGGCGGGCTTATTTACATCAACCTGAACAGATTTTAGGTTTGTCTGTTCTACAATGAAACTAATCAATTCTTCAGTAAAGAAAAATGCGAAGAAATCTGACGGTGTTTTCAAATCGTTAAGGCTTTGTGGGATAGGATTATTGCCTTGAAACTCAAATTTTTCTTTAGAGTATAGCGGAAAATTTCCCTTTTTCCAAGTTGGCTTTTCTTTTCCTGACAACGGTTTTATATTTGACAGAATTTCATCTTCCTCTGAAGAACTGGAGCTGTCAGTCTCAGGAATACATATGTGTTCTTTAGTTTTAGGCTCTAAAGTATCACTGGCTTCCTCATCTGAGTCCAATATTTCATCCTCACTTTCCCACGCATTGGGAAGTGAACCAACAAACTTGTTTTGTCCATAAAAACTGAATGGATCCATGTTTTAAACTATGAAAAAAAATTATTTCATTCAATGAAAAAAAAAAAACATTCCCAATGCATACAAAGCCATATATGGCTTATAAAAAAACGTCCTAAAAATTATACTCAAATCTTACCACTTTCTTTTATATACTTGACAAATGAAAAAAGAATGTTGTCTTAACACACACAAAAAAAATTAAATCAACCTTCGTCTTTCCAGTATATTTTTTTCCAATTTATATTTGCACGTTTTCACTCAATATACTGCACCGCACGAACAAACAAAACAATGCGTTACTATAGAAGAGAATATACCGTTATGCACACAAAAATTACATCATTCAAAAGAGAATGGAGCAGAGAATATAAAACTGTAAACTTAAAATTTAAGAGATCTTAATTAAGAAGAGAAACTGTCTTTAAACATGATAATCCATATATGGATTTGTATGCAATAGAGGGTTAACAACAGGTGTTTTTTTGTCCTTGCTCATTGACACTAGCAAAACCTTCCGTCTTTTCACCAACAGAAATAAAATCTTCTGTTTCTTGTACCTAGTTTAATGATTACATAATTATTGGCATTCTTAGGCGATAAATTCTTCTCGGCATTCTGTAAAAACTTGACATCACGACTCTGAAAAATTCTCTTGGATTTTGTTTCGTAAAGCCTTTAAGCTTTTGATTCGAACACATATCCTACCATTAAACAACTGAAGGTATCAGTTGCACTGAATTTCGATTTACAAGGCTTCTTATCTAGCATAAAAACTTTTGAACCAAAAATCCGAAGATGATCCACAGATGGCTTTTTGCCGCACCAAGCTTCGTATGGGGTTATCCTATCAAGTGCTCTAGTCCACGCCCGATTCCGCAAATACACTGCTTCTCCCCACAACATTTCAAGAAGACCGGTATTAATAAGCAAACATCTCACCATTTGCAGCACCGTCCTATTCGCTCGTTCCGAAACACCATCCTGTTGAGGTGTGTACCCCACACTAAGCTGACGTCGAAAGCCTTCTGATTCCAAAAACTCTGAAAAGGATTTGCTAAGATATTCACTCCCGTTATCCGTCGGAAGTATTTTAATTTTCTTAGATGTTTCACGTTCTGTTCGTGCCTTTAAACGCTTGAAAACATTGAAAATGTTACTTTTGGTTATTAATAAGTATATGAATGTCTTTCTACCATAATCACCGATAAATAGGCAAGAATACCTGTAGCCACCTGGAGTAGAAACTTTCATTGGTCTGCAAATATCGCTATGCACCAAGTCGAGTATGGCAGTGTGTGAACGTTTGCTTCACAATTTAATTGTTTTTCACTATAATCCGTGATGAGATTCAGTCCATCCACCATACTACTTTGTACTTTGAGGTCTTTTACATTAAGGTGACCGAATCTCTGATGCCACAACGATAGGCTATTATTACATGTCCGAAAATAGAGACACGGTTTTTTCTCAAATGTGAACAAACTTACCTTCAATATCACTTCCTTCCCGGAGATTAGGACACTGAAGTCGTCGATTAAAAATATTCAAACGCTAATAAAAGAGAATTACAGAACTTCTGTAAGTTTGTATTGGAACAACAAGGTTCGGGCTGTAAACACCAGCAACCCGAATATGTTTCCGCAAATAAATAAACTATTTCGGAGAAAAAATCAAAACGACCTTCAGTGTCTTAAAATAGCCCGGACAACAGACAACGAACGGTTACTGACAATAGCAGGTATTAATCCAAATGAGGCCGCTGATGATGACGCCTTCTTTGTGATCGTGGATCCACAGGAGAAGGTTGAGACCATAGGGGCGACTTTCCAGGAAGTATACAAGGCCATTGATATCATTGGCCCTAATTATGACCTGGACAGTCGCGTCTTGGGGCACGACTTCTGCATTATAAATGAAATAGGGAACTGGCGATCCGAGGGCTCTGGTTTCACCCGGTTCACCGACGAAAATACGGCCAATAATGTCATTGCCAGAGAGGGTGACCTACCCCCGTTCATTTCGAGGGAAGAACTCCATGAGATCTTCGACACAATCAGGGCTAAGAAATCAGTGGGGACCGATGGTATTCCGAATATCGTGCTTCGACATCTTCCTCTAGAAGCGGTGGACATTTACACCACCCTGTTTAATAATGCAATGAATAATGCACATTATCCAGCGCATTGGAAAACGGCGGTGGTTCAACCTATCCCCAAAAAGGGAAAGGATATATCCAATCCGGCGAATCTCCGGTCGATAAGTCTAATTCCGAATATCAGTAAGGTTTTTGAAAAAGTAATCAATAGAGCTCTGTCTAGGTGGGTTGAGGACAAACATATAGTTCCGGATAATCAATTCGGTTTTAAGGCGGGACATGATATCTCACATGCCGCGTCTAAACTGGTGTCCGATATCCAATGGAATAAAGGCAAAAAACAATGCACTGGTGCCTGCCTTGTTGACTTGGAGAAGGCCTTCGACACCGTATGGTTAGAGGGTCTTTTCTATAAGCTGACTAGGCTGAGATCAGTAAACCACTCTTGTACATTCTTTATAATACGAGTATGCTAACCAACAGACAGTTCATCGTGAAGAATGGTGATGTGACTTCTGTTGGAATATTTCAGATTAAAAATGGTCTTCAGCAAGGCGCGGTCAATTCGCCGATCCTATTCAACATTTTTACAAGCGACTTGATAGGTTCACTTCACCATACTATTGCGTACGCAGACGATTTGATAGCGTACAGAACAGGTCCAAAAATCGAGGTCATTAATACTCGTACTCTCTTGCAAAGTGACTTCGATAAGATAAGACGATTTTGCGATGACTGGAAGTTGAAAATCAACTTTCAGAAGTCGGAAACCATTCTCTTTAGGACGCCGTTGTCTGGAGCCTCTAGGGATACCAGAAAAAATTGGCGAAAGTTCTCAATCATTGGACAGCACGGACAGCCTCTTGCCTGTCGAAATGTAGTCAGATACCTTGGAATCTGGCTAGATCAGTTTCTGTATTTTGGCAAAAATGTAGATGCTGCTCTGGCCAGAGCTAAAGGCGCTTTTGCCTTTACAAAGAGACTGTTTTATAGCAGCCAACTCGATGCGAGGGTAAAGATAATCTGCTACATGGCCCTTATCAGGCCCATGCTGGTATTTGGTTGTCCTGTATGGTTCAATGTACGAGCAAGCTTAATGGAAAATATTCGGGTGTTTGAGAGGGCTTGCCTTAGGGCTTGTCTTCGCTTGTACAGGACACCAGAGTCGGAGTACAAGAAATTTTATCCTAATGAGGTCCTTTACAACAGGGCGAACCTAATACGAGTGGACAACTTCGTAATTAAGCTGACTCGAAGGCACATTGCAAGAGCAATGACCTCGACGAATAACCTGATATCTGGGGCTTACTACCCCAATTACCTTTACCACGAGAGTGTGCGCTCTGACGGTTTCGTTCCACCAGAAGCATTCCTCTACCTAGATCAGATAGGGTTGATCCAGGATAGATCAGCGGTGCCGTTAATCTTCCATGTCGCTCGGACAGCTGGGGACAGGCGACTCAACTACAACAGAGACGTCGCACACGGCAGTGTGGATCGCCTCGGGTTCAGTAGGGCGGTGGGGAATCGCGATAAGAGGGATGTCGTTCGGCAGCACCAGCATTTCTGGTGGTTGAATGACGGAGAAGATGTTTCGTCGTCGTTTCCGTCAATTACGGAACAGCCTCACTAATGAGGTAGAGCTGACAAAATCTATTTGCTCAGTAAATAGCGATGGCCAGCTTACATATGTTTAGGTTAGCATTTAAGAAACATATACATATATCAGTGTATACAAAGGTGTATACTGATGTATGTATATGATTGTGTATAATGGCTATGTGTGTTTATGTGTGTATTGTGCATTTAGGTTAGGTAGGCTAAGATTTATTTTAAGTTAGATACTAAGTTTTTATAAAATATAAATGTCCATATGCTAAGTTTTGTAAACAAATTTTTTTCTTAGCCTTATGTATAGAAAATAAGTATTTATAAATAAAATGTAACTGCAGTCGAAAGACATAGATATAAGTATTCAGAGTAGCTTAGAGTGCCTGTGTGGGGCCAGTAAGTTAGTATAAGTTTGTTAAGTAATTGTAAGCTAGCCTTTAAGCATTTTTTGTTAGAATGTAAGAGTTAGTGTTAAGAAAATAAAATGCATTTAAAACTGAAAATATCACTTCCTAAATGCATCCGCATCGAACCTGTTTCGATTAATACGAGTAGTTCACCGATACATTCTGAGTGTATTTGATGATTTGCCGCTAATTCAATTGTTTTTTTTTATGTGAAAAAAAAAGAAGAAATAAACTTATTTTTGTCACAAACAACGTGAGTGTACTTTCTATAGCATTAAATGCCGCAAAATGTGCAGTCGACTTTGATGAATTTGAAGATGATCGACAAGACGATGCATAATAGCCTTTTCCCTTATCTGTATCGGTGGCTGATTTTGCGCTTGGTTCTTGGACTTGAGTTGTTTGGAGAAAAATACAGATTCGCCACGTTCGCAACGCCGTGGTGTCGGTTCTACTTCTTGTCGCCGCCCTTCTTCTATGAGCTTGGTTTTGAGTATGTGAGGAGTAGGTCAATCGTCTTTCCATTCAATGGCTACTAAAAAATTCTCCAAATTTTTTTTGTCAAACTGAACAAAAGGATAATCGTTATCAACTTCTTTAAATTTTTCAAACACATCGAAGAAATTATTAAGATGACTGATCATAAACAAGTTTTCCGCCATTTTCAAGTTAAAATGTGCAGGGCCTTGTGGCGCATGCACTTCCTCCAGTTTCTTCCAGGCGGATTTTGACGTTCTGCAGTTCTTGATATGCAATACCTGTGCACTTTTAATAGATAATAACATCGTTTCTAATACTGTCACAATTCTCTATGAATTAAGATTGATTGCATCTGTACTTTCCAGGTATCAAAATTTTCGTCGTCTAAACTTTTCGATTTGATATAAGCCCGAACTCATTTTGATTCGCTGAGGACTGGGCCCATAACAATAACTTGGAGGCTTTTCAGATTGGAATAAAAATTTATTTAACAAGTGTTAAGCTTATATAGGAATTCTTATGTACAATGTTTCTGTTTGTATTTTGAATACATCAGTATTAAGTTTTGGATACATGTACTCGTTTAGTTTTCAATGGTTTTCAATAGTTTTTGGCTAATTCCATGTTCAATAGGATCTTGTATGCAGTTGAGAGGGTCTCCTTTATTTTGGTTCGCGCCAAAGATGCTGAGATTCCAATCATCAGACGTACAGTCTTCTGACCAGATCTGATAAATGAGTTGGAGTAAGCTTTCCACAGCAGCTTTGCTGCTTGACCAATAAGCCGTCAAGTCCAGCAGCTTTGTTAGATTTTAGCTTAGATATTGTTATCCTTACTACATTTTTATCAGGCGGACAGAAGTTTCGCCTTCACCGTCTAAATTGATTGTGATCTATTCTGCCTGGCACCGGGATGTGGGGCTTCGTCGCCGAAGTTTTTCCATATTCTCTGTGACCCTACTATAAGCTTTAATTTTTCATCTCCACAATTTTTTGTACGTGCTGCCTTGACAACACTAAGATGAAGTGGTAGTGTGGCCTTGCATATTGTAAATAGGTCCAAGGTTTAGAAAGAAGACTTCAAAAACAGCTCTCTATATTTGCGTCATAAAAATAACACTATTCCACATCAATCTGCATTGTCACATACAGCGCTTACATACATTTGTTTAAAAGAAAAAAACCTTTCACGTATTCTCTTTACCAGCTCAGTATCATTTCAAGCGTAAGCAATAGCAGGATATCCATAGTATCACATATACTGGTACTTTGACGTAATTTTTTGTTAAGAATATTTTCAATCAAGCTGACATTGTTGCTAAGTCACTTAATTTTGTCATACATTATGGTTTCCATCAACACTGACAAAGGAATGGATGATCACGCACGGCTTTTGCTTTCGAAACACATTATTATGTCAACGATGACTTGCAAACAATAAAAAAGAAGAAAAAGCTAACCAGGAAGGGAATTCTGCAAACTCACTAAAAAGGACTCTAATGAATATTTAATTGACAACTGATGGTTATGACAATACTAGTCCTTTAGTGATTATTTGTCCTTAAGCTGTATAAATAAATCTCTAAAGAAAAAAAACAGTATACATACGAGTATATTGCACAAATAAGAATTATAATTAATACTTTTACAGCTGTTCACCACGTATAGCGCTCGATATATGTAACAGTATGAATGAGATGTGTCTTTTGAGGTCATAATTTTTAAGGCATCCTGATTTTTAGCTAATGGAAAAACACTCATCCTCTGCATTCGTATATGTATTTGTTTTAACACACATGAACGCAGTGCCAGGAAGGAATACATTAGGGCTTTTCGCTCCATTAGGCCTATTTAGCGGAAATTGGCCACTTGCATGTTATCCATTCGCACAAGTACATAAATTAGCCTTTACAACAGGAAAATTCGGTTGTTTAATTTTAATGCATGACCTATAAATGCGCAAATGCCATTAGGTACTCGTACTTCAAACTGAATATTTTCTCTATAACACAGTACCACAGTACAGATACAATATATAAATTTTTGTTAGCTTTTGGCAAAATAAAGAACTAAACAATAATAAAAGTTGAATAAGAATATAATGGAATGGAACATTTTAGATAATTAGCTACTAAGAAGTAGTCGTCGAGCTAATTATCGGCGAGCAAACTGTTAATCCTATGATTGACCCCCTCGGGGCTTTTGGAAAATTTCCAAAACGTAAGTATTCGTAGCAGCGTAGGTTCACAATAATATCTGAACTGAAAAAGAGTTATGTCTTAAACAAATTCCACATTACGACCTTAATGGCAGCAGTAAAATGGAGAACACTTTTGCCAGAGTAGTGGGAAATACAGCCTACTCGATGCCATGAAGACTTAGGATTTTGCCGGGATACTCAAATTTTTCTCACTGAGAGTGAAAATGGGGAATTGTCAATTCAATTGTCAGTCGATGGCAAGAGTTTGACTTTTGTTCACTCTTATTTTGATAAACACCCGAATAACATTCAACTGGTGCAGAAACCAAACCCACTAGAGCATGGCTTGTGATTGGAGTCTTAAGCAACTTAAGGTCGACCCATATATTGAATTTATCGAAAAATTATGCCTAGTGGTGAGGCCCACTTTTGGCTCTATGGGTTTTGTAGAAGTAGAGATTCTTGTGACCCAATTACACCTATAAAAGTATTCACGCGTGTGCCATTATTCGTCTTTATTTTTCGGAAGCCGAAGCTAGCGGTACAGTCAATGGTCAACATTTTCGGACAATAGGTAAGGTTAGGTTAAACAAGGGATGGATATGCCATCACACAGACATTAGGCACCAAAACGGGCACATCGCGGTCCCTGTGGAACTAATTGAATTTGTCTTCAAATGGCAAAAACCTAAACAATTGCCCTGATGAAACACCCAACTTTCCTGCAAAAGCCAAGAAGGCCTTTGACGTTCGTGCCGTCTATTTTCTCAAGCTCAGTATTGTCGAGTAGGCCTCCTTTTCTTGCAAGCTCGACCGCTTGTTCATTTCCTTCAATACCACAGTATCCTGGCACCCAGCACAGTCTTACTCGGTTCTTGAGCGCTGTGCGACAGCCCCTTAATGTGTCAGTGTTGAAGTTGGTTGATTTCATTGCCTTGAGTGTGGCCTGGCTATCGATGTAGATAGCGATATCTCTTTCGGATACCGACCTCATCTGCATTAGCGTAGCCGCCCTGAGGAGAGACAGAAACCCTGATTGGAAGACACTGCTTGTGTCCGGTAGTATTATAGACACTCTTAATTCTGGATCTTCTGTGAAGATACCAGAACCTGTTCCTTCCTCTGGTTTTGAGCATTTTGTGAAAATTTCAGTTTCATATGACCTGATTATTTTTTTTCCCCAGTCCTCCCTCTCCGGATAAATTATATCATACGGGATGTCGAAGTCGATTAAGGAAGGAATTTCATCCGTTAGAATTAGATTTCCTGGCAGTAGCTCCATTAGGACCGTGCCCTATCCGAAACTACTGCTCATGAAGTAACCCAGATTAGTTTGTCTTCTGTTTGTGATGGCACGTAGCTGGACACTGATCGCTAGAACCGTTTTTACGGACAATACTCGGTGATTATTTCTTTGAAAATACCCGTATGGGTGGTATTGAACGGGATAATATGTGGTTTCTGCAGGAAAGCGCTTCGTGACATACTGCCCATGGGACCTTTGATTTGCTGAGGACTCGATTCAACTACATTATATTCCGAAATGAAGCAGTAAATCGATTATTTTTCGTGATACTGATAAATCGCAGACCATTCAGGGTTTGGATTTCAATATCCAGTACGTGACATCTCTATCTCAAGAGCCCAAATAATTGAAAAAGTAACCCAAAACTAACCCGACGTGATGGGCCTCATGAAATCGTATTGAAAATGTCATACTCGTATAATGTCATGAACCATTTTTCATAGCGAATAAAGATTTTTAATTCAGGCCTCTAAAAAACGCTTCTAACATTCTGCTGAAGGCAGGTCTATACATCTTCACCGACAAACAAACCGAAGTTTTTTTTGTTGTATACCGAGACGAATTTTCTCCGAAAAGAAGAAGATTCTTGAAAACACTGACAAGCCGTCCGCTCTTGATAGTCACTTGAATGCCACTGAAAATAATTGTTTCTGTGAAAGAAACCGCATTATATTTAAATCAAGACCACATCATATTTTAATCACCATGATTTTAGTAAAACAAAAGCGATAGTGTTCTAAGATTCTTCGATTGAGATCTTGAGAGAAGGCGGAATAGACCAGAGAATATGGTTTTAATCTAAGAAAGCTAAGCCAAGATTGCTGAATTTCCGAAAGTATGATATCGTCAGGTCCTAAACGTGCTACGACATCAGAAGTCTTGCTGCTTCGAAAGTACGAAATCGGCTTAAGAGTGGTTTCGGAAAGGGACTAAAACCCAGTTTATATGACAGATGAATGTGCATTTAGTCAATCCGCATTGGTTTAGTACCCGTAGAAATGGTGGTAAATTATCCAAATCAATCCAAAATGAGCGAGAGAAAGTTGAGAGAATTTAACAAACAGCTGATTGAACTGACACTTGACACTGACACTGATACATTGTTCTTATTTCTTTGTCTTTCCAAACATTTCGCTTGCAATCCCACATTTTAAATACACAATTAATTAATGAAAGAATGATTAGAGCGCAAGAGAGTAAAATGTTTCAATGCGATTTGAAGGTGTTTATTGTTAGTATTTACCCCTATATACTCGTACTGTTCTACCTATACATAGAAGTAACATTACTTGTAAACACTATATAAGCAAAACTGTATGAACACTTGTCTCAGCCGTTACAATAAAAGTTGTGAAGTAAGAAGTCCTAAGAAGTTTTTCCTTTTAGTGTGGTTTGTCCCAACAAAGTTCCTGGCGAGTTTTTTTTTAGTTTTAAAAGTTTTTAAGAAGAATCGCAAGTTGATTCATAAGGATGAGTTCCGGGTTTTACCAAATCGAAAATTGATCGACAATAATTATGATGGATGGAAGATCCACCTGAAATCAGTGCTGGTGTATTCTGATATGTGGGATTATGTGTCGGGTGCCCAGAGTCCACCAACTGATCCCACTGAGTTAGCAGCATGGAAAAAGAGGGGCGAAAAGGCGTTGGCAATATTGCTCTTGTGTGTCAAGCCGAGTCAATTGCTCCACGTGAAAAACACCCGCACTTCGAAAGACGCATGGTCAAGGCTACATGAAATAAATACATTCTCCCAGGGGAAAAATCGTGATATTTTACGCTCTGCTGTGAAACTGAAGAAAGAGAACAGAATATTCGCGGCATACACCAAGATGGGCCTAGTTTACGTTAAGTTAATAAAGGATGGAAGAAGCTTTGTCGTTCAAACTCACCAAGAATTGGAAGCTATCACCCAGAAAAAAGAAAACAAAAGAACCAACAATGAAAATACGGAATTGCCGTTGTAGTTTTTCGCCCCACTACTTTTATTCATTCATTTTTCTTTTTTTACTTTTTTTTCTTATATTTTTATAAAGATTTTATTTATGTTTATTTTTATTCACTTTCTTATTTTGAACACACCTGCTAACACAAAAACAATTATAAGCCCTCATAATAATTTAACAGTTTCAATGGTCATGGTAATTTTTCACTCTGTTTAAACTCATTCTTAACTAGTCACTTAAAGACTTCTGATTTTCCTACAAAAAATATATTCACAGCCACCCATCATGAATATGGGTAGTATATCAGGTACTGAGGAAAACGCAGTTGCTGGAGCTAACGGATATATTGTTGGCATGATTCGTGCTCTCCAGACACAACACAAGGGCCTTCATATCTGCCATATTAACGCTCAAAGTTTGTACCCGAAAATAGATGAATTTAAGCATATTTTCGTTGACTCTAAAATTGACGTCATATGTGTTTCTGAAACATGGTTTCATGCTGACGTACCAAATGAAATTTATAAAGTAAAAGGGTTTGAGCTTCTTCGGTCTGATAGGGTCGGTCGCGTCGGAGGGGGAGCTGCATTGTATGTTCGGAATAGTCTCAATTTTGAATTTGTATGCAAATCAAGCCAGGACTGTCCTCTCGAATACTATTTCATAAACATCAAATGTAGTCATGAGAAAATATTGATTGGTGTAGTCTTCGGACCAAATAACTCCATCTCTTTTGCTCCACTCTTTACCACCCTTGAGGAGAAAGGCTACATTGCCACTAACATCATTATATGCGGCGACTTTAATTGTAATCTGTTAGATACATCCGGCTCCATAGGCTTTTTGGAACAAATGAAATCGCTTGATCTAAACCCAGTTAACACGTCTACCCCTACCCATTTTACGACCACTGCTTCAACTCTGATCGATTCAATTTTTGTATCCGATATGGGTAGAGTCCTGTTATATAGCCAACTCTCAGCACCTCCATTCTCTAAACATGACTTGATATATATAACTTTCCAAGCTAAAAATGACTTTGTTGAATCTAAAGAGATTTCCATAACTTAAATTATGCTCAATTGCAAGCTGATACTATAGGCACAAGTTGGGAGCGTATTTATCGGATGCCCCTTGTCAATGATCAAACTAACTTTCTGCAGGAAAAAATTGCTTTCCTCTTTAACAAGCATGTGCCGTTAAAAACAAAACCTGCTAGGCCCCCTCACCTTCAATGGTTTACCCCTAATATCCTACAGCTTATGAAAAAGCGTGATGATGCCTATAAAAGCTGGAAAACATACAGAATGCCTGAGTTCTTAAATATACGAGTATATAGCAAATTACGTAATGAAACGGTTTCTAAAATAAGAAACGCCAAGCGTGTCTTCTACTATCGGAAGTTCGGTAACTGCTCCTCAGGCAGAGAGGTTTGGAAACATATTCGGGTTATTGGGTTAGGAAACCAAAGGCCTAAAACTCCCGATGATATAGACTGCAACCACCTTAACTCAACTTTTTTAATGTCAAGTGATCCACCGTCAGTAAACTTAACTACTTTCTACTTTGAATTCTACAGATTGCGCGAGGAAGACGTTGCAGAAGCAATACTATCGACCAAATCAAATGCTATGGGGATCGATGAAATTCATCCAAAATTTGTTAAGCTTCTGCTTCCATATTTACTGCCTTTTATAACACATATCTTCGACTCAATTTTAACGACATCAGTCTTTCCCGCTCATTGGAAAGACGCTAAAATTATTCCTATTCCAAAGAAATCGAATGGAAATGCAGTGGAATTCAGACCTATCTCAATTCTGCCATTCCTTTCAAAAGTTTTTGAGAAATGTATTCTCAAACAGATTCAAATCTATCTACAGTGTAAAGAACTGCTTTGTGAGAATCAATCTGGCTTCTGTCAAAAACGAAGTTGCAAGACTGCGTTGTTATTGGTAATTGACGAAATAAAGTAAGCTGTTGATGACAACCATGCTACAATACTAACGTTACTTGACTTTTCGAAAGTTTGTAGCGGGAAACCGATGTTCATGCTATTTGCCAATAAAGAGGGGAGTACCGAAAGGCTCCATTCTTGGGCCATTGCTTTTTTCGCTCTACGTAAATGAACTGCCAAAGGTTGTTGTGCATAGTGCAATTCATATGTTCGCCGATGATGCCCAGATCCACTTATGTTCTCCCATGAATTTGGTTCACGAAGCCACTGCGCAGGTGAATGAAGATCTCCAGCGTATACTTGGTTGGTCAGCTAAGAACGAACTGCGTCTTACTGCCCAGAAAACAAAAACACTTGTGATCCATAAAAGAAAACTGGGCCTTATTCACTTTCCACCAATCCAACTATCCCAAAGTCCAATAGAGTACGTCGACTGCGCCAACAAACTGGGCCTGATATTTAACCGGACCCTTACTTGGTCTACCCACATAAACGCCACTATAGGTAAGATATATGGTGGATTACGTGCTCTCTGGACTGCACATCGCTTTGTTCCTACACGGACAAAGCTCTTGTTAGCGAAAACCCTCCTAATATCGATTCTGCTATATTGTTCTGAAATCTTTTGCTGCCCCGACTACGACTCCAGACGAAAGCTCAATGTCGTATATAATAATATTGCCCGATTTGTATTTCACCTAAAACGATATGACCATATTTCCTTTTACTCAAAGCAAATCAGCGGATGTACATTTGATAATGTGCTCAAATACAGAACGCTAAGTCTCTTGCATGGCATAATTCAAACTAAGCAACCAGCTTAGTTTCCTTCAGTCAGGTAGATCATGTATGCTTTTTCAAACGAGCTATACCTGCTTGACGTCTGAACGCCAATTCTTCGTAAACTCCGTACGGCTGTGGAATTCTTTGCCCATAAATATTAGGAAAATTAGAAGCACAAAACAATTTAAAACCTCTCTCTTAAAATACCTGGCCAATGGAACTAATTAGATTTAGAATTTTAAACGCTTAAAATGTTCAATTTGTTTGTAAAGCCAATTGTTCTTTTCTATTCTTTTCTCTCTTTTACTTTATCTTACTTACCTTATTTTATTTTATTATGTTATCACTTCCTGAATTCTTATTGTTATATATACTTGCACATACTCGTACTTGTATCTGATATTTGAAAAATTTAAGGCGTAAGGTGTAAGCAATACTTACTTAGTAAATAAATAAACAAATAGTAAATAAACCTGCTCGCATGGTTACTCATTTTAAATCTTTGATAAATTTAAAAATGTTGGAGCAAACAGCGATGTCTGAGCATCTGAACAAATTTTTCGATTTGTTCGAAAAACTTGCAGAGCTAAATATTAAACTGCAAGATGAGCTCCTCGTAATCATAGTTCTCTCTAGCCAAGACCTACGACAATTTTGTTATTGCCATCGAATCACGGGACAGCTTACCTAGCTTACCTTCGTCTAAAGACGAAATTGTTGGAGGAAGAAAAAAGAAGAGAATATAGTAAAAGAGAAGTGTCACTAGAAACTGCATTTTTTGCCAACAAAAGCTGACAACGGAACCAGCAGCAACAACAAACCAAAAAACTACGAGTGAAATGCTATAAATGTCAAAAAAGAGGACACTATGCTGCTTCGTGTCGATCAAATAACACAACTAAACAAAATATTAACTGTGCTATGTTAAACCTCTCCAAGTACACATAAAGTTCAATTTCACAATTCAATAGTTCAATTTGGATTCTAGGCAGCGGATCAACCTGTCATATGTGTTGCGATAAGTCCGCATTCACTCACATGGAAAGCCGTCAAATTGAACTAGGGGACAACAAATTCATTTTCTCTGAGAGAATTGGTGTCGTGTGTTTGGAGACAGAAAGATGTAAACTTCTGTTACACAATGTACTACGAGTATATGTATGTTCCCAAGCTTAGAACGAATTTTTTGTCAGTGAGCAACCTAACGGAGAAAAAGTGTAAAGTGGAATTCGGTAAAAATGTTGCGTATATAAGAACTGTAACAAATGTGGAAGTGTTGCATGCAAGTAGAACCGGTGATCTCTTTACATACGAACACAATTCAAAGAAAAATAAACTGTGTACCGCGGCGGTAAAAAATAACAGCAGTAACAATGTATCCAAGTGGGATTGCAAATACGGACATTTAAATGTAAAAAGCTTAGAGTTGTTGTCAACCAAAAATATGGTGCGCGGGAAAAATTAAAGTCCTACGTACCGATAATGGAGGAGAATACGTAAACTGTGAATTTGGTAAGTTCTTAACGGGCGAAGGAATTAGAAAACAGTTAACTGTCCCCTACACACCACAACAACACGGAGTCACAGAGCGCCTTAACCGTACGCTAGTAGATATGGGCCGTTGTATGCTACTGGACTCAGCTTTACCGGAATTTCTTTGGGCAAAGGCAATAAATACTGCTGTATATGTGCGGAACCTGTCGCCGATGAACGAATAAACTGTAATCAGCTGCCAATGCCAAGATCAATCTTACCGAAGAATATCTAACTACCGGCGAAAAAATGTCGGTATAGTCAATCCCCTATCGTTGGCTACAACGATTCAAGAGACCAGGCGAGATAATCATCATGGCCGTCTGCGTTGATGATATATTGATTGCGTGCACGAATCTAGAAAGGCTGGAGAGCTTAAAGCAAAATTAAAGATTCTCGATGATTTTGGATTGAGGGAATGCAGAGGCAGATGTCTCATGTTTTTTAACGTAAGTACCTGCCGTGTGGGCTTAAACCTACGGGATGCCCATACATCCATGGGAGCAAGGATACGCCTTGCCATCGCTCACCGTCAATCCATTGATACCAATTCGGAACTGTGTTGCCGGCACAAGTTCCACCCTTGGTATGAGTCGCGGCCGACCTAAAACCTCTTACTGTTCTTAGGGTCACACCAAAGGAAAACCAAGGAAAACCAAAAGGAAAACCAAGGAAAACCATAGGAAGACTCTTACCCGCGATTTTGGGTTTAAACCACAGCCACCATGACGCTCCCACAAGGGGGCCTACCTCTAACAAGTCAGGCCCGGACCGAGATCCGGGGGGCTCCTGACTCCCATGGTACCGTGATTTAAGTCCTGGTAGGGACTACCGGTGGTCCAGCCGCCAACAAGACCTATGACCGGCAGCTTGTGACTGATCAAATCGTAGCAACCTTCGGTAGCGTAATCTGAAGATGTTTACGATAAGACCAGTACTTTGCTCTGCCCCCGTTCATTATTAGACAACGTCATTAAAGGGCGAAGCCTTGATAATTGGGCGGGGGCCCGGTATGCAGAGGCAGCACAACACCACTGGAGCCAGGGAACAGATTCATAAAATGTGATGACTGTTCCCGATGCTCGAAGGTAGGTCAGAAGCAGTACCAGCCATTGATCGGTTCTCTGACATACTCGTATTTGAGTATCTGTACGCGACCAGATATAATGCACTCTGTCTGCAAGTTTGCGCAGTTCAACACCAATCCCCATGTGGAACATCTTAATGCTGCGAAACATTTATTGAGGTACCTAAGTTCCACGCTAAATTTAAAACCTACTTATTTACAGACTGGTGATAAGTAACAGTCTGTAAATAAACTGTTACAGGGGTGGTAACAGTGTCGACCGAAAATCATATACTGGGTTCGCCTTTTCCCTAGCCGGAGCTGCCATTTCGTGGAATAGCAAAAAGCAAAACACTATCGCCCTTAGCAATACTGAAGCGGAGTACGTTGCCCTCTCAACAGCCTCAAAGGAAGTTGTATACCTCAGGAGATTCTTAAATGAGCTTGGTTTTAACGCTCTGGTCGACGGTCCAACTGAGCTCTTTGACGACAACCTCAGCGCACATTTTCCACAATCGAACAATACACATAGATATCCAGGCGCAATGAGTGTTGAATATTTCTATGCGGTTTGAAGTGGTGTTTATATGAGCGCATTTAACGAATGCGCATTGCGTCAATGCAGGCTAACATATGTATAAGTCAGGCAAGAAATATAGTTGGCTCTTTACGAATGGTTCCAAAATCGAGTTAGGGTGCGGCGTTGATGTCGTTTTGGAGTACGCGACAAAGTTAGATTTTAATTCTCACTTCTGTCTTCCAAGCAAAGTTGTACGCTATCCTGATGTACTTTAGTACATATAGAAAAATGAGGGGACAAAGCACAAGCGTCAGTAGCGACAGACATCCTGCGTGTAAGACTTAGCTGAATCCTTTCACCACTTCCAAGCTATATAGGTTGAATGCTTGATCAGATTTCAGACTACAATGGGATCGCGAGAAATAAGATTACCATTGAAGCTGCTCAGTTTTTCAGAACCCGTTTGAAACTAAAGAGCTGAAAGCGGGTTTCAGGTTAAATGAAACTCGTCTGCGCTTGGGCTTAGCCAAGATAGAAGCTGATTCGGAGGTGCTGAATAAAATCGAAGGATAGGATAAAAATTGGGAAACACTTCAATTTTGGAACTCCAATTCGAGTCGTGATCGGAACTTAGAGAGGAAGAATTTGATTGGGGACTAGTTTCAGGAATAGACTTAGAATTTTGTTTTAAAATTTTCCAAGACTTCACTGGTGCTTTCCTCTGTATTCCGGGCTATTTGAACAATTTCATCCTGTCGATATTGAGGACAGTGGCGTTAAAATTGTTTGCAAATAGCTACTCAAATTTACAACCTTGAAGCATCTGGAACTTGTCTTCTCGCTATAAATGGAGATCGCATATTTTTCCAAAAATATTTGTATGCGCAAGTAGCATTACTGTTTCTAGGGGAGTACTTCAAAAAGTAGAGTGACGGGTCCATGTTCGCTCTATTAAGTTTTTCAAGTCTATTTTTCCATTCGGTTGGTGTCCACCAGTGCCCGAAAGGAATTTATTTGATTTTATTTCAATTTCATTGGCTGTGAGAGGATTTGGGGAAGTTGTTGGTTAGTTAGTGTCCTTGAGGTTGGCTGGCAGTCAAGAAATTAAAGCAGTCATGTGGGTGGTTTTTGCAAGATCAATAAGGTTTAGTGCAATAGTTCCAGTATTGAGGTGTTGTGAATTGGAAGTGTGAAGCTGCAAGGCATAGCAATCGAGCTTACTTGAGGTGCATTTTAGCTCTTCGGTTATTCCTGGGACTGCAACTTTTGCTGTTGCAGCGTCGTCTTTTAATGATGTAGTTGTAGAGTTAATTTAATTGGGATTGAATTATAGGCCATCTAATTCCCTAACCCTTCTGATATGAAAAATGAATTGATCACACAGAGTCTGTTGGATCTTTTTACTTAGTTACTTAGTCGGGGGTGGATCTGGGCTTAACCAACAAGCGTCTCCAGCCAGCTCGATCTTTAGCCAGCTGCCTTCAGTTTCACACTTAGACGAAAGGCAATATAAAATTATATAATAGAGCTCTATTTTGTTTCTTATTGTAAAACGGTATTTTTAAAGCAAATGTTAAATCGGTGACAAAGCAATACGTTATAGAAGTGTGAAATTTGTTTAGACAAGTTTCATGGTTTCCATTGGAATTTTTGTAGAAACCAATATAACAAAAGCCAAGTTCTTGGAGAAGGTGGAAAGAAAAATAGCACATGGGTAGAAATTACTTCAAATTAAGAGATAAACATGGCATCTGAACACAAAAACTAAGCGAAGCTATTAAAAATATGGTAAGTTCGAATCAAAGCGTTTCCAAATTAGAACTTTCAGCTGCAAAGTTGCATATGAATTGAACTGTATACTGGCATAACATTAACTTCTCAGGTGAGATTTTAGATAGGATTCAGATAATTAAGGTGGTTTTAATGGATTTAGTTTTAACTAGCATGATCTGCGGTATAATGATGCGGCAAGAACCGGAGAAAACTTTGAAAGTGGTCTGTCATATGCGGGGAACATTTAAGCTCAATTATGTGCATAGTTTTTTAAATGTTTACTGTTTATTATTTTGGAGAAAAGTATTTCTGAGGAGTGGAAACTAAGAATTGTTTGTGATATCCACAAGACTGTATATGTTTATAAACGAGACTCTCTTAAGTACGTTGACTATGGAAGCATTAGTCTCCTTAAGATTCCAGTTTACAAGATACCTATTTTCCGCTCTTTATGATAGCGCTCGGTTAAACAGGATTGACAGTTTCATGATTAAGCTGATTCAGAGGCATATCGCAAGAGCGATGATCAGTGGCGAAAACCTGATCTCGGGGGTTTATTACCCCAATTTCATGAGAGTACACTCCAGGCCGGCTTTATTCCGCCGGGGCATATTGACGCCAAAGCGTTGGTTCACATATATGGTAAGATACATATATGGTAAGAGTAAACCAGTATTATACCACCGTCACCGTGTTGCAAAGGAGAAGAGGTTCATCTACAGCGGGTACGCTGCCAATGCCCTAAAGCTACTCTGTTGTGGTCGCAGAATTGTGTATAGGGATCGGATTTATAGCAAAAGCAGGTGCGGAGGGAGAGTTAATCGACACGATCTTCTAGATTAGTATGTAAGGATTCCCCGGACAGGCTTGTCAAAATTAAGGGATGCTTCCGAGAGGCTACCGGCACTTTAAGGCCTGAATTAAGTTTCAGTGGCGTGTGAGAGTGATGTTGACATCTGCTGCACTCCCCAAGAGGTAGTCAGAAGGTGACCACTAGCGGCAACAGGAAACGAGTTCTCGTCACCATGATTAGAATCAAATTAAGTTAAATAGCTTGGGAAAGTAAAGTTTGAAATAAAAATGAGAAATGAGTAGTATTGCGGTGCAAATACAATTTTCTTTTAAAAATAAAATGAAATGAACAAAACAACAAATCATTTTCGGCATGTTCAGACTTTATTAGCAAGTGCAAATATTTCTATTAGTTATAGAATACAACTTCATTACTGTGGCTGCCTCGGCTGGCTTCGCAGTAGCGCATCCTGTCAACCTAATTTTCCAACACCTTCTTGATTGTTTCTTGCTCTATCGCACGAATGGCTTGGACGATATTCACTTTGAGGGCTTGCAACATTTCTAGATAATACGCATAACATTGATCTTTAAAGGTATCCCACAAAAAATCTTTGCCGGGGTCGAATCACAGCTCCGAAGCGGCCAATTGACATCGCCATGTTGTGGCATGGCACGCCATCGTGTTGAAATCAAAGATCCTCCAGGTCCATGTCTGCAATTACAGTCCATAAAAATTTGTTAATCATGGCGCTGTAGCGCTCAAAATTGACCGAAATGCCTGCATTTTCAAAATAAAATGGGCCAATGATACCACCATTTAAAAATCCACACAAAACTGTCACTCTCAGTCGTGCACGGGTTTTTCGATCTCCGGATTCGGTAATTTTGTTTACTTGCCGAGATGAAAATGCAACTCGTAAGGCCCAAACTGAAAGGGTTAACGAAGCGGATGGTAGTGTGCCTTCGTTTGATAAGTCAATTTTACTTTGTAAAGGAAAAATCGGACATCTTTGTTCATCACCTGGCTGGTACGTGAATTGTTGAGTTGTGGCGATCGATGGCGAGTCTATGTTCCTGGATTGAGTCGTACACTCTCGGTCACAGCAGCTATAATAAAGGGTCCGCCATCTAACGTTTTTTTTTCAACTAGTGCTTATGTCGTGAATGGTAACACTTAGCTCATGTCTGATTTGACAGATAATTAGCGTACACCCGAGAATATTGCTGCCGTGGCATAAAGCCGTTCATCAATTCACCGTCGTTCTCAACAATTGAACATTTCGGAGACATCATTGAGACGAATTTTGCATAAAGACCTTGGTATGACGCCATACAAAGTCCAATTGGTTCAGGAGTTGAAGCCAACTGACCATCCAATGCGTTTTCGCTTCGCTAAGTGGGCCTACTATCGACTTAGAGAAGATGCCGATTTTGCCAAAAAAATCATCTTTTCAGATGAAGCTCATTTTGATCTTGGCGGGTATGTAAACAAGCAAAATTGTCGCATTTGGCGCACAGAAAACCCGCACGCATACATTGAAAAGCCGATACACCCAAAACGAGTCACTGTTTGGTGCGGATTTTGGTCCAGAGGCATAATTGGGCCATTTTTCTTCGAAAATGAGCAAGGAGTGGCCGTTACAGTCAATGGCGATCTTTATCGAGCCATGTTGAACGAATTTTTGTTCACAAAAATTGAAGAGGAGGATATTGGCAACATTTGGTTTCAACAGGACGGCGCTACGTGCCACACAGCCGAAGCTACACTCGATGTTTTGCACCCTGTTTTTGAAGATCGCATTATCAGCCGCAGAGCTGATGTCGTTTGGCCACCTCGGAGCTGCGATTTGACACCGTTGGACTATTATTTGTGGGGTGTCGTAAAAGATAAGTGTTACGCCGAAAAGCCAGAGACAATTGATGCTTTAAAGGACAATATTCGTGAAGCCATTGGTGAATACAGCTGCACACAATCAATAATGAGCTTAAAAATTGGACCGATCGTGTAGGCTACTGCATGGCCAGCCGAGGCAGCCATTTGAATGAAATTATTTTCCATTATTAACCGGAAGGATAAGACTAATTATATGTCAAATCAGACATGAGCTATGTGTTACCATTCACGAAATAAGTACTAGTTGAAAAAAAAAAACGTTAGATGGCGGACCCTTTATAATACATTCTCGTTGGTACGAGATGGAACCGTGAGTGTTATCCTCAAGCAATCCAGTCTCATAAACTTCTGCACAAACTTGGGTACATCAGCCGTGGTGGGAGCTTCATTTCTGCCAAAACTTATTTTCAATAAACTCACTGCTTGGGAAAGACAGCTCTCACTTTTGAAATAAGTTTGAAATACTTCCCAACGTTGTTTAAGCTTAAGACGATTCATTTCGTTCTGCAGAGGTACGATACTGACTGACAATTAAGATTTCAAGTGGGAAAGAGCTGTCAGTGTCAAAAAAAGATATGATTCAATAATTTAGTGATGTTGTTAAATTTAGAGCACTCGGTAAAAGTTAGTAAGCTGGATTACAAAATCGTTAGTTAGTAGCCAAATTAAAGCACTTTTTTCTAGCATATACTCGTACGGTTATATTGATAGAATAGAACAGTAAAAGTAAGACAGAAATCATTGTCTACAATATTGTGTGAATGCCTGAACGATCTTATTGTCCTCTATCAGAGCGGTCTTAGGCTTGGTAAGTCCACGATTGAGTAAATATTCACAGAATGGCAGATCGTAATACAGTTAATTTAGTTAATTTCAAGGTCGCATATGACAACATCTATACGAACTAGCTATTCAGTTTTATATCTGGTTTTAGCATCACTGCCAAACACGCCAGATTATGCAGAAAGTTCTAAACTATACCTTTGATGTTCTCCACAGGGATGACGGCCTGTCATGTTTTGAAAAAAAGTCTTTGAAACTGCTTACACACGCTGATGGCAATAATATCAGCGGCACAACGTAGCAGACTGTCATAGGTGTTTTTCTAAGTGTTAAAACAAAAGAAGGATAAAATCAGATATATGTATACTGTCAACGTTCAAGAAGGGAAGCGCAAAATCTTCGAATCGGACAGCTTAAGTTTTGATATAGTGGGGGAATTTGTCTATCTCGTCTCCGCTATTAACTTTAATGAAGAGTTACACTTGTCAATAGCTGTTTTTGACTTAAAACAACAATCGAGGAAAAAGGCCCTGCTAAGGAACACTAAGGAGGCACTATGTGACACCCTTATCACTCCATCCGAGATTTATAGCATGTCCGTGGTCGTTTTGATCGTAGGAGTGGTGGTTGCGGTGAGTGTTTCGATGTCTCGTTTGCATTCACGGGCTTTGGTGGAATGGATATAATAGGGACACAGATCTGGTCGTAAAGCTCGACTGAGATGGCTAGCACATGTTGAGCGAATGAATATGGACACTCCAGCCCGTAAAGTCTTAGAGTTCTACACGGAGGCACAACGCAGAAGATGAAGACCATTTCAGCGGCGTTCCGTTAAAGTAGCACCATCTCGGTGCTTATTTTTTAATTTATTAAACGTTAAATGTACTGGATATCAGAGAAAGTGTTACATTGCTGTAATAAAGAATGGGCCAAATTACGAGCTTTTCCCAAATGATTTTGCCATTCTTGAGTCCTCATAACTTCAGAGCGCACAAATAACGTCTATACAGAATTGAATTTTTATTCAGCCATGAATTTCAATTTTAGTGATCAGAATTATCCTTACTTTATTTCCTTAGCGATTGTTCAACTCACAAAGCTGCAATTAGGTAAGACACAGCGAGGAGTGCAATATGAAGGAATTACTTCCCAGAACCAAATGATTTATACTTCAATGGTTTTGTAATACTAAACTCTGACATGCGATGATCAATGATCTTAACAAAGTTGAGCTTTGGAGCCGTAACAATAGTTTTGCGTCAATAGTGGATGGTCGTAAAAGGAATTGGAGTCCACTAAAGCACCCTAACTTCACAGTCCAAATAAAGAATAAACCGGCTAGATAAATTGACTTAGTTATTCGTTCTTTTTATAACAAGTCATTATTTTTTTGTTAAAAAAAAAAACTAACAAAATTGTAAGTTTCTCCCTACCTAGCTAAAATATTTTGGAAAATGTTTTTGTTTTTTCGAACATGTCTACTAAATTGCTTATCCGACTGTGTATGCTTGAGTAGTTCTGGTAAATAACTTCTTACTCAACAAAAACAAAACACTAACTCTTATTGTATTAACAAAAGGTAGTAAACGAATTCCTTTTCCTATATTCTATTTGTATACAAACTGACTAACGATTAGGATCTTGATTTAACGACCGTAGGCATTCCAATCTCCATCCGCATTACTGGCGCTGTCTTTATTCTTTGTTCGGGGCAAGTTATACCTAGTTATCAATGGAAGAGGCTATGTCTTAATTAAACGACAGAAAGACGGGACAATTGTCCTTGTTCTTGTTAATTGCTTGCATATCGAATTGTTTGAAAACTGCCGACAGGACAAAATGGTTAAATAGGAATGTTTTCATTTTTCTTTCTTTAGTTTTGTTTTGCCTACTCGCTTGTTATTATTTTTATTTCTCTGAAAGCCCGCAAGGAAATTCCTTTACTAAATTTTTATTCATAATAAATTGACTTATCACAATTTGGATGTTCAAGTGATTTTTTTCTGATTATTTCCCAAAGAAATTGTAAATGAAACAGTAAACATACATAAATACTTGTACTGCGTAATCGTATGTTCTTAAAAAAAATATTCTTTTCAGTACAGTTGCTTATGTACCACTCCTTTCTTCCTTTATTCAATTAACTGGAAAGATTTAACTTCGGCACCACTAGTGTGGTGCGGCTAAAATTGTAACATTGTGGACATATCCAGTAACTAATAGCCCCTTAGGCAATCTGGTTTATTATTATTATACGAGTACAATGGAATGGATTACACAAGTGAAATGGTAGCGCAATTCTAAGAGGACGTTAAGTAGTTGAAATAATCATAACAACAACTTCTCAGAAGAGGGACGTTCAGTGACATCTATAGTCGGTACAGCACCCAACAAATCAAAACTATTCCGAAATATTTTTGGTGTATATAGCCGCGGTGTAAGAAATGAAATTTTGGCAATGAACTGGCCTTTCACAAAAATTCGTACAACGCAAGGATTAACGAAACAGACATGAAGCCAAGCAATCATGAGAAGAAAAAAAATCTGTCCGCCATAAAGATAGTCCATTCGGATAGCCAAAATATAATCTGAAAAGAATGCGTCCTTGTTCGCTAAATACATAAACATCGTTTGACTGACCGTCAAATTCTTTGTCATCGCAAAAAAGATATTTTCTGTCGGCGCACAGTTGTGCAGATGACCCAAAAGTTGGCATTAAATCAAAATATGAAATGCACAGAACAAAAACCACAAAGTCATGAACTGAAAGCTTCCACAACAGTGCACTAGAGAAGTGCATTGGCGCAGTGGCGTAAACAAGTGCTGGTCATTGAATGTAAGCTTGAGTCTGTGCGGGCGGCATCTAATCGATGATTCATTTTGTTGATTTTGTCCTTGCTTTGTTCAATTTAAAAAGAAATATAAAATGGAATCAATATCTTCAGATATGCCCTTCAAGGTGTTGTATTTATTTTTTCTACAACTGATGCAGAATCAAAGACTTAATGTTCTGAGAGAACATTTTATCTGATCAGCTTTTTGTTTATTAAAATATACTTAAGGAAAAGGTTTACTTCCGAGGGCGTTCGGGTAGGATTTTTTAATTTATTCCATTGTGTGATACTGTTCAGGATTATAATAGATTATTTCTGTTACCCACTGTTGTTCAGGTTATTGGCCTAATTCTTTGCGCATAATTACTTTATTTGTCACACATATACATTTTTTATATTCTCTTTTATGCTGCTCTTTCGCTATGCGAAAATGCAATCATAATCTCGTTCACTTGGATCAGTACTCTCAACCTATACGGACATTGTAAGAACTAAGTATTTTCAGATTATCAAATAAAATTTGTAATGCATATTGAGAAATTGTGATATTCATTTAATGTCTAATTTAATGTCTAATGTAGCAAAAAGTATGTTTTTGTTACTTTTCAAGTTACGTGTTGATATGATGGACTTTTTTATTTTCAATTGTGGGGAGAGTACGATAACTTTGGCGCCAAGAATTGATACCGGTATTTTGTAGAGGGGTTAAAAACTAACATTTTTCACTATCGGAGGGGGGTCTATCTCGCCCCGTTTAGGAGTTAGGGGCAATTTTAGAAAAAAATGACTTAAAATGGGAAAGAAATTATTAAAAAACAACGGCAACACTCACAACAAAGTAATATACAGGTTTTGAAAGCCCAACATTTTCTCTTTAATATAAAATTGACATCAAATTATTCGTGTGAATAGTTTTTGAATAATTCGCATTCAAACTTAAATTTTTGTTAAAAAATGGAAAACTTTTTTTTTTAAATCAATATTATTTCAAATTGTGAGATGATGTGCCCATTAGTTTTTTTCTTTATTCGAATGAAAGAATAAGTTCCTGTTGGTGCTAAGATAATGGTCCATCTCGTACCGTTTAGGAGTTATGGGCAATTTAAAAACAAATGACTTAATATGAGGAAAAAATGATTAAAAAAACAACAGTAATACTTACAATAAAGTACAGAATATGAAAGCCGGAAACTTGTTCTTTAATATAAAATTTACATCAAATTATTCGTGTGAATAGTTTTTGAATAATTCACATTCAAACTCAAATTCTTGGTAAAAAAATTAAAAATTATTTTTTTAACAATATTACTCGAAATTGCGAAATAATGTGCTGAATTAGTTTTTTGTATTAATGCGCATATCAATTCTGAATCGAACACAAAAAACCACATGGCTTTATATCTTCTAGTTTTTGAGAAAATTGAAAATTATTATAACTATTTTGTAAAAGACGTTTTTTTTTATTGATATTTATGGTGATCTCACTTTGAGGATTAATATTGATGATAGGATCATCTTTGTAAGTAAATGTTCAATGTACGAGTACATATTAAAAAGGTATGTAAGTTTCGTCAATGAAGTCATCGTCCGTACTGGTGTCAATGTCGAGTTCGTCGATGATGGTGAAGAGCCGAGGTTGTTTGGGGCCCATGTCGTCCTTACAATTTTTTTCAAGGCAGTATTTCCGGTAAAAGAAAAGTGCCATATATTGGTGAAGGTGCTGCGTTGTATTGCGGCATAAAATTAATTTTTTCAGAAGCTTGTTCTGATTCTCAAGATCATTTATAGTATTGGTTGCATCGGTCTTGTCAACATATTCGCCTTTGCTGTGGTTTGTAATTTCATGAGTCGTAGAAGTAGGGAACATTTTCTCAATACCAATGTATTGGCGTGCGCTGTCGGTACAAATACGACTGCTGTTGGAGTTAACGTATTTATGTATATAAGGAAACAAGTCTTCTTTACTTTTGGAGTTCACTTTAAAGAAGCATCCGACCTCATCTTCTTTACAAAATAACCCCAACACTACGATTTTCATTTGTTCGGTTACACGGCCTCTGTGGTATTTCCTTTTTGTAAGAAAGGTCTCGCCGATTTGTACAGTTTTTCCTTCGCCGCCAATGTTAACATCGACGTGATATGCTATTATTTCGGCTATTTCACGACAATAGTTATAGTAATCTATTATAGTAGATTTACTAAACTCACTTTTATTGTCGTGATGGCGCCAAGCGATTTGTGATAACCACTTAAATGTGAGCAGCGACATCTAGCAGAAAATGTCGAAGACCAGAAGATTTCGATATTGGAATAACAAAGTCTCAACTGGAGAGTGGAATCGAATTTTCTAGCAAATTGGAAATTGTATGGGACGCTGGATGGCGAGGATTGTTCTCGAATTATGTCATTCGAGTATAAATACCAGCATCCCCAAGGTATGCAAATCAGTTCTAAAGTGAAATTTGAAGTGTTAATTAGAAGAAGTGATTAAGTGGTTTAAGTAAAAGATAAGAAAAGTATAAGCGGTTGAGAAATTGGATTGTATTGAGAGAAACAATTAAATAGTGAATTGTAACTGTACTGAATAAAGGGATTTGTATTGAAAAGAATAAGTTCTATCATTTGTACCCACACAAACACTTTACATTGGTGTCAGAAGTGGGATAGGACTTATTGTGTGTAAAAAAGAAAAAAAAAAAAGTGTTTTCTGACTATTTGAAAAAGCTGGAATGGGTCGAAAACTATTACAGTTGACCCTCGTCCAACTCAAATCCGAGTTGAACAAGAGAAGCCTCAGCGCCAGTGGAGGAAAAAGTGACCAGGTGCTCCGACTTCAGGAGGCTTTGAACAATGAGGGACATGATCCTGATGCATATTCCTTTGATGTTGACGAGGATGAACAGACAAGTACCGGCAATGACATGGCTGCAATGATGCAACTCCTCTTATTAAAAATGGACGAACAAAAGAATAGTCTAGAACAAAAACTGGAAGAACAAAATAACACTCTACAGCAAAAATTCGAAGAAATCGATGACAAATTTGGAAGAATAGAGAAGAACGTTGATGACAAATTTGATAGAATGGAGAAGAACGTTGATGACAAATTTGATACAATAGAGAAGAATGTTGGCGAAAAATTCGAAGAAATGGACAGCAAAGTTCAGCAACTGACAAAAGAGCTCGACACAGTGCGAAAACAGAAACTGCGAGAATGTTCTTTAAGCGGTCCAAGGAGAAAAGATTTGAAGCCTCCCTCATTCGATGGCCAGACCTCATGGTCTACTTATAAGAAGCAGTTTGAAATGGCTGCCTGTGCAAACGACTGGGACAATGAGGAAAAGTGCTTTGCCCTAGCAATGGCCTTACGCGGTTCTGCGGCAGAATTGTTACAAACAATCGATATCGAAAAGAATAGAGACTATATGGCTTTAGTGCAGGCTATGGAAAAAAGGTTTGGGGATAGCCACATGCGGGAAGTTTACAAGGTTCAATTGCAAGGCCGTATGCAGCAACGAGGAGAAACACTGCAACAGCTCCAAGTAGACTGGCACATTTGTCATATCCCACCGCAGGCCAAGAAATAATCGATGAAATGGCAAAGGACGCATTTATCAGGGGAATTGCAGATTTGAAGCTACAATCAGCAGTAAGGATGGCCGGGAAAAGAACCCTTGCTGAAGAACTTGCCTTCACTCTGGCGATGGAAGCATCCAATCAGGCTTCCAAAGGAATGCATTTCGTCAGGGAAATAGTATCTGGTGAATGCTCCTGCTCAAGACCAAATATTCCGCGGGAGAGACGAAGGATGCGCTGCTGGAACTGCGATAAAGTAGGACTTCTGCAAGGGCATTGTAAAGAACCAGTACGACGAGAAGGCTGCCTGCACTGGGGTTACAGTCAAATAGAAAGAAAAACCAGCAGAAACGGTTACCAAGAAACCGGTCAAATTTCCAGAAGCCATCAGTTAGGAAATGCTTACTTCGCGGGGCAGAAGTCTGTAGCAGGAGTCGACTCCAGGGTAATTATCCCAGTCTCACAGGTAAAACAACGCAATGAAAGCCTCCCAGCGGAAGTAGTCAGTGGCAAAGAAGCGAAAGAACAGGCAACTATCCAAACGATCAGGACTGAGCCAATAGAGGGTTGGAGTATAGACGAAATCCGTTCCTCCCAACAGGCAGACAATGACATCGAACCAATATTGGCCTGGAAAGAACACGAGGAAAGACCAAGCTGGCAGCAGATATCAGATCGGAGCCAAACTCTGAAGGCATACTGGGCACAGTGGGACTCGCTTTTTGTGCAAGATGGATTGCTGAAGAGAAAATGGGAAAGTGCAGATGGGACAACATCTCGTATGCAGCTAATTGTGCCACGGTCCAGAGTCAACCAAGTGCTCCATGAAATACGTGACGGAATCTCAGGAGGCCATTTGGGAATAAACAAGACGTTGGAAAAGGTAAGGGAACGTTTCTATTGGCTAAGCGCTAAACAAGATGTCGAGAATTGGTGCAAAAAGTGCATAAGATGTACAGCTATCAAGTAAAGTAAAGCCACATGGACAAATGCAACAATACAATGTCGGAGCACCTTTCGAACGAATAGCCATCGACATCGCTGGGTTGAGAAATTGGATTGTATTGAGAGAAACAATTAAATAGTGAATTGTAACTGTACTGAATAAAGGGATTTGTATTGAAAAGAATAAGTTCTATCATTTGAACCCACACAAACATTTTACAATATGTTAATTTTAAAATAATAACATACATGTGATAATATTTTCAAAAAATCCTTAGGTGGTAGCTTAAGGTTTAATTAATTTACCTGAAAAACCTTGTTCACAGGCATTTTGATAACAAAAGCGATAATTATTGCAAGCACCTCGCGAATCTCTAGCCGACATTGAGGTCCATGGAAAAATGTACCGATAGATGGGTTGATTGTATTTCTACAATTTTTGTTTAGGATGGATTAGAGGATGCTTAGCCGTCATTGCTTATTCACAAAAAAATATCACTTGATACGCACTACGGTTGAACACAGAGTTATCTTTGTGAATATAAATATCAATAACTACACGCCTTATCACAAAAAGAAATCACGGTATAAAAGCCAAACGTTTGTTCGGTTCTATTTTTGCATCATTATCAAGTGCATTACATATTACATACGTACAAAGGCTAAGTATCGAATGTTTATAGCAAGTCAATCTTGATGTGATGTGCCTGGAGTTGTGTCAACCATGACAGAAAAAATGCCCGCTTTATTGATTTCATTTTGAGTTTTGAGTTCTAGTTCCCAAGAGATCAATGAATTCAATTTGGGTAGCTGGACTAAGGTACGTCACACGACGTGGTATTTTTGATGATCCATCCAAACATTTTTTCATTAAAGGACAATGTCGTGAAATTAAATGAACGATTTGTTGAAAATTCCATCACTATCCTCTAGTAATTCGTCCTGACGTCCACGAAAAGTTAATCCTTGCCTTTCCAAAGTTCTCGCGACATCAATTAAAACTTGCAACTTAAATGGTATGTTTTTTCTTGTTCTTCTGGAATGTTTTGTTCCCCTATAGATTTGTTCAGCAAAACATTGGTATGAACTCCTCCTTTAACGAAATTATATTGGGTTATACCACATGAAATGTCCGATTTTCGCTAAGTCGGAAACTTAGATAAACTAACCTAGATGTCAAACTTTCCAGATATTGGAAAATCAAAACCGGTTTTCTACTGTATGAAAAGTATGATAATTGTAAAAGATCTGGATAGTGGTTGGATGTAGATGAAAAACCAAAACACAACCCCAAGCCCGATCATCACCCAAAAAGAATATGGTGACAATTTGGTGGACATCGAAAGGACCAATCCACTTTTCATTTCTTCAACCAGGAGAAACGATAAACGCTATCAAATATTGTAAGGAAATCGACATATTGCATGCCGCATTCCAAATTGGCTATAAAGCAACCTGCGTTGGTCAATAGGCACGGTCCCACTCTTTTGCATGACAATACTAGACCCCATACCTCACAAGTAATTGGGAGTCGTTCATAGACCTCAACGGAGATCACACACATTACGCATTTCGTGTTCGACTTTAAAAGTGTGGAAAAAAAAATAAACACAGTGTTAAACAACGAATTTTCAAGTGTTCGGTAGCCGAAGTGGTAGAGACCCGGACAATAAATCTCGGGGTTCTGGGTTCGCTTCCCAGCCTCTGCGAAAGTTTTATTTTTCCTTTAATTCATTTAAAAAGACAACTTTTATTAAAAAAGTGTTTACATAATACAAACCGACGTGATGGATTGTGGAGAGCAGTCCGCTATGCCAATAGCGGGATCTGCGGAGATACCAGGCGAGGCTTCGAGTGGTTCGAGCCAAACGCCAAAGGCAAAGAGAAAGAGGAAGCTAAAGCCAACCTCTAACTCGTTACAGCGTCCCACCCTGCCAACGTCCACTGAAAAGCTTGGTGGATTGAGGGCCTTCAACAATTTCGCTTCACTGGCGGCAGCAAGCGAATCGGACGATGAAGAGGAGGAAATCTTGTCCATAAGTAACAGCATCAAAATGCTGCAGCAGAGTTTACAGGCCATTAAAGAGCGGCAAATGGTCAGAAGGAAGAGGGAAGAGCATGAGCTATCCCAACAACAACAGCAGTCGCAGCTTGCTCAAAAGCAGTCGCAACAAAAAATACAGTCAGCACAAGTGCTACAACAACAAAAAGCAAAACAAAAGAAACAACAACAACAAGAGCAGCCACAACAACGGCAACAGCTAAAACAGCAGCAGCAGCAACAACAACAAAAACAACAACAACAGCAGCAGACGAAGAAGAAGGAGAAGGTGCCTCCTATCAACACCTATAAATTGGAGGTAATTGCAACCAAGGACCTGTGTAAGTTGGTCATTGGTAATAATTTCAATATTAAGAGATTGGGGAACGATCGCCATGCCATCCACTGTAATACAGTGGAGGGCTACGCGAAAGTTAAAGAGCTCCTAAAGGAAACGACGACGGAGCACTACTCATACACACCGAAGTGTGAAAAGCGGCAATCGATGCTGTTGAAGGGGTTGGAACCGTCTTCTGATCCTGAGGAGATCCTAGCACTGCTCAAAGAGAAGGAGTGCGAAGGACTCAAGTTTGTGGGGGTAAAGCCGTTTACCACAGCCAGAGCTAGGCGGGAGAAACGGAGTCTGCCGTTCTTCTTGGTGCAGCTCAGTCCCGAAAGCCGTCTGGATAGTCTAAGGAGTATCAATGTCCTAGACTACCAGGTGGTTCACTGGGAAAAATTAAAAAGGAGCGACGGCGTTATACAATGCGTTCGCTGCCAGAGGTTCGGGCACGCCGCGTCGAACTGCCAAATGCAGCCTCGATGCGTGAAGTGCGCAAAGAACCACAATTCCGAGGAGTGTGCTCTGGGTGTTGACGGAGCATCCGATAGGTCGCAGCTCTCGTGCGTATTATGTGGGAACGTGGGACACACCGCAAACTATCGGGGTTGTCCTAAGTTCACCGAAATTAAAAAAGCAAAATTGGCTCGGCAGCAGAAGGTGGAGGTCAAACGTTCACCTGCGAGGTTTCAAACACCAGCCGTCACGCCCCAAATTTCCTACGCCCAAATGGCGTCAGGTTGGGGGGCTACGGTACAGCAAGCGACTGTTGCTTCTCCGGCTCCGATGCCGAGAACAACGGAAGCTGCACCCAACATGCTAGCCATCTTGCTCGCAATCCAAGGGCAGATGACTCAGCTGCAAAAGCAGGTTCAAGAACAGGCCAAGCGGGTGGACCAGATCTACGCGCTGCTGCCGGGCCTAACGCAACACATGTCGTAATGGGTACGCACATGGTGGAGCAAACTTTGAAGGTCCTTGCGGTGAATGTTAATTCACTGATTAGGATCGAACGAAGAGCCGCGATGTTTAAATTGCTGCAAAACCAAACTCCTGATGTGCTTTTCGCTAACGAAACCAAGCTAACCGATAAGCACAAATTGGAGTACAATAATTATATTGTTAGAAGAAGAAACCGGCCCAGATCCAAACGTGGAGGCGGTGTCGCGATCTTCATTAAAGAGGGTATAAAATTTCACAGAGTGTACAAGGGCGTGTTGCGCAGGTTCCGGGTGTTGGAGGCAGTCGTCGTTTACATCCCGCTCCGCAGTGGAAAGCGGCTGTACTTGGCCTCTGTTTATGCACCTGAGGCTTCACAATCCACCCTATTCATTACAGAGCTCGACACGCTTTTTCGACTTCTGAGACTGGAATCGGGGGAGAATTATTTTATAATCGGCGGGGATTTCAACGCTAGACACAGAAATTGGGGAAATAATTTGCCAAATACTAGAGGGAACCTACTACTCGATTGGTGGGGTCAGCACGACGTCATGTACAGACTCGGTCTTAAAGCGACAGATAACCAGTCGTTTCCCAGAGGCGGGTCTTAATTGGATCTACTGCTGTACGACGAACGTATACGACTGACAGGTACGAATTTACAAACATTAAACTGTCTGCGCACATTCGTGTATGACAGCGACCATTGCGGTTTTAGCACCGAAATTACAGTTCCCAACGAAATTGCGGAATTGGAGGAGTTTGTCCAAAGATATTCTTACAACTACAGTAAGACTCGATGGACACGCTTCTCCGCAACCTTGACTAGAGCGCTCTCCTCGATCACGCTCCACCCACCGTCCAATAGGAATTTGTCAAACGAGGAGATCGACAATTACCTAAAACAAATGGACGAGACAATTAAACAAACTATGGACACTACAATACCGCGGTATCGACGTACGACTAACGAAGACCTGTTCCGCAATCCTACTATTGACGCACTGCACCGACAGAAAAGTAGACCTCTGACCAGACTTAAAAACTTGTACAGACAGTTAACTGACCGACAAGACCCGGAGATTAGGACACTGAAGTCGTCGATTAAAAATATCCAAACGCTAATAAAAGAGAATTACAGAATTGCTGTAAGTTCATATTGTAACAACAAGGTTCGGGCTGTAAACACCAGCAACCCGAATATGTTCCCGCAAATAAATAAAATATTTCGGAGAAAAAATCAAAACGACCTTCAGTGTCTTAAAATAGCCCGGACAACAGACAACGGACGGTTACTGACAATAGCAGGCATTGATCCAAATGAGGCCGCTGATGATGACGACTTTTTTGTGATCGAGGATCCACAGGAGAAGGTCGAGGCCATAGGGGCCACTTTCCAGGAAGTATATAAGGCCATTGATAACATTGGCCCTAATTACGACCTGGACAATCGCGTCTTGGTGCACGACTTCTGCATTCGAAATGAAATAGGGAACTGGCGAACCGAGGGCTCTGGTTTCACCCGGTTTAGCGACGAAAATATGGCAAATAACGTCATTGCCAGAGAGGGTGGCCTACCCCCGTTCATTTCGAAGGCAGGACTCCATGAGATCTTCGACACAATCAGGGCTAAGAAATCGGTGGGGACCGATGGTATTCCGAACATCGTGCTTCGACATCTTCCTCTAGAAGCGGTGGACATTTACACCATGTTTAATAATGCACTGAATAATGCACATTATCCAGCGCATTGGAAAACGGCGGTGGTTCAACCTATCCCCAAAAAGGGAAAGGATATAATCCCCAAAAAGGGAAAAGATATAATCCGGCGAATCTCCGGTCGATAAGTCTCCTTCCGAATATCAGTAAGGTTTTTGAAAAGGTAATCAATAGAGCTCTGTCTAGGTGGGTTGAGGACAAACATATAATTCCGGATAATCAATTCGGTTTTAAGGCGGGACATGATATCTCACATGCCGCGTCTAAACTGGTTTCTGATATCCAATGGAATAAAGGCAAAAAACAATGCACTGGTGCCTGCCTTGTTGACTTGGAGAAGGCCTTCGACACCGTATGGTTAGAGGGTCTTTTCTATAAGCTGACTGGGCTGGGGATCAGTAAACCACTCTTGTACATTCTTTATAATATGCTACACAACAGACAGTTCATCGTGAAAAATGGTGATGTGACTTCTGTTGGAATATTTCAAATTAAAAATGGTCTTCAGCAAGGCGCGGTTAATTCGCCGATCCTATTCAACATTTTTACAAGCGACTTGATAGGTTCACTTCCCCATACTATTGCGTACGCAGACGATTTGATAGCGTACAGAACAGGTCCAAAAATCGAGGTCATTAATACTCTCTTGCAGCGTGACTTCGATAAGATAAGACGATTTTGCGATGACTGGAAGTTGAAAATCAACTTTCAGAAGTCGGAAACCATTCTCTTTAGGACGCCGTTGTCTAGAGCCTCAAGGGATACCAGAAAAAATTGGAGAAAGTTCTCGATTATTGGACAACACGGACAGCCTCTTGCCTGTCGAAATGTAGTCAGATACCTTGGAATCTGGCTAGATCAGTTTCTATATTTTGGCAAAAATGTAGATGCTGCTCTGGCCAGAGCTAAAGGTGCCTTTGCCCTTACAAAGAGACTGTTTTATAGCAGCCAACTCGATGCGAGGGTAAAGGTAATCTGCTACATGGCCCTTATCAGGCCCATGCTGGTATTTGGTTGTCCCGTGTGGTTCAATGTACGAGCAAGCTTAATGGAAAAGATTCGGGTGTTTGAGAGGGCTTGCCTTAGGGCTTGTCTTCGCTTGTACAGAACACCAGAGTCGGAGTACAAAAATTTTTATCCTAATGAGGTCCTTTACAACAGGGCGAACCTAATACGAGTGGACAACTTCGTAATTAAGCTGACTCGAAGGCACATTGCAAGAGCAATGACGTCGACGAATAACCTGATATCTGGGGCTTACTACCCCAATTACCTTTACCACGAGAGTGTGCGCTTTGACGGCAGAGACATCGCACACGGCAGTGTGGATCGCCTCAGGTTCAGTAGGGCGGTGGGGAATCGCGATAAGAGGGATGTCGTTCGGCAGCACCAGCATTTCTGGTGGTTGAATGATGGAGAAGATGATTCGTCGTCGTTTCCGTCAATTACGGACCAGCCTCACTAATGAGGCAGAGCTGACCAATCTGTTTTCTCTGTTAACAGCGATGGCCGGCTTACATAGGTTTAGGTTAGCATTTAAGAAACATATACATATATCAGTGTATACAAAGGTGTATACTGATGTATGTATATGATTGTGTATAACGTCTATGTGTGTTTATGTGTGTATTGTACATTTAGTTTAGGTAGGCTAAGGTTTATTTTAAGTTAGATATTAAGTTTTTATAAAAAAAAAAAAATTACATCCATATGCTAAGTTTTGTTAACAAATTTTTTTCTTAGCTTTAAGTATACAAAATAAATAGTTTTAAGAAAATGTAAATGAAGTCGAAAGACATAGTTATAAGAATTTAGAGTAGCTTAGAGTGCCTGGGTGGGGCCAGTAAGTTAGTGTAAGATTATTAAGTAATTGTAAGCTAGCATTTAAGCATTTTTTGTTAGAATGTAAGAGGTAGTGTTAAGAAAATAAAATAAATATAAAACTAAAAAAACTAAACTAAACCTCACAAGTAACAGTGCAAAAACTGTTGCAGTTGGAATTTAAAATTCTTTCGCCAGCCACCGTACTCTCCAGATATTTCCCCAACGGATTACCATCTTTCCGCAATCTGGATTCATTTTGCCAGCAGAAAGTCTTCCGGAACGGATCAGAGGTCATAAAAGCCTTTAAAGATTTCATTACCTCAAAAACTCAGCATTTCTACGAAAAAGCAATATTTGACCTTGTATCACGTTGGAAGAATATCATAGATGCCAACGGATCCTATTTGGATTGAATAAAAATTTTGGGGAAAATAATATTGGCTTTTAATTTTTACTATAAAATCGGGCACTCGATGAGATTAAAGTGTGAAATATTGGATCAGTTTTCCTTCTTTTTTTACCTCGCCTCTTCATTTTATGCTACAGACGAACACCCACCGATACCCATTCCGGATTCGGATTAGCGAAATGTCTTTCAATTCCTTCTGAGAATAAAATGCGAGCAAATCAAAATGCAGCATCTTTGTTATGATTGTATTCCAATAATGAATACTCGGAATACCATGCTCGGTTGAATCGCCATTGTCACATTTCAGCTGGTATGGCTCAAGAGAACTTAAATATTTACGTTCGTTGGCAGTCGATATTTTGTACCTCTACCAACGTGCTGATTGTGAGTTGTATTATTTTTTTCTTCTTCTCTTTTTCGGCACGGTCAATTTGCCGATTGAACTTCTTAAATTTTACCGAGTTCGCCATTTATTTTCTTTTCTTTTTATCAAATAACAATGAATTCATCGGCACTTCCGAAGCGTGAAACCTTTGAAAATGCCGACTCGTACGAGTATGGGCTGAAAAGTCCATGCCGTTTCTAAGAGAGGGCACCACTTGAATTAAATCCATACCATTTTCAGTTAGTACCAACCTTCAAAAGATACGTGTATAAATTTGACAGCTGTCGGACGATTAGTTCTCGAGATATAGCGTTGTGAGTGAAGCAACTTTTGTTATTGTGAAAAAAATGGATTCAAAGCAATTTCGTGTGTTGATTTATCATTGCTTTTTGATGGGACAAAATGCAGCCGATACAAAGAAATGGCTTGATAAGTGTTACCCGGACTCTGCACCAGCCGAAGGAACTATTCGCAAGTGGATTGAAAAATTTAAAAGTGGTCATACAAGCACAGAATATGATGCACGCAGTGGACGTCCAAAAGAGGCTGTTTCAGATGAAAACATCAAAAAGGTCCACAAAATGATTACGAATGACCGTAACGTGAAGTTGATCGAGATAGCTGAGGCTCTGAAGAGCGTTTTGGATATATCATACACGAGTATTTGGACATGCGAAAGCTCTGTTCAAAGTGGGTGCCGCGTTTGCTCACAGTCGACCAAAAAGAATAACGTGTTGATGATTCAGAGGATTGTTTAAAGCTGTTCAACCGCAATAAAGCCGAATTTTTGCATCGGTATGTGACAATGGATGAAACTTGGTTCCATCACTTCACACCAGAGTCAAGTTGGCAGTCAGCTGAGTGGCGAGCAGGCGACGAACCTCGTTCAAAACGATTAAAAACTCAACAGTCGGCTGGCAAGGTTATGGCATCAGTATTTTGGGATGCACATGGAATAATTTTCATCGACTAAAAGAGGCAGACTATCAGCGTTGTTGGAGCGTTTGGAGGACGAAATCGCAGAAAAACGGCGGCATTTGAAGAAAAAGAAAGTGCTGTTTCATCAAGACAATGCACCGTGTCACAAGTAGATGAAAACGATGGCAAAATTGAATGAATTCGGTTACGAATTGCTTCCCCACCCACCGTATTCTCCAGATTTGGCCCCCAGCGACTATTTCCTGTTCACAGACCTCAAAAGAATGCTCGCCGGAAAGTGATTTAAGACCGATGAAGAAGTAATCGCCGCAACAGAGGCCTATTTTGAGGCTAAACCGAAATCGTACTACAAAACTGGTATCGAAAGATTGAAAAATTGTTTCAATCAGTGTATCGCCCTCGAAGGCAAAAATTTTGTGTTTTACTATAAAACGGCACGGACTTTTCAGCCCATGCGTATTTACAAGTTGAAAAACCTATACCTAATGAAAATCCAAACTCACTTCTTATTTCTTAACATTCTGTTTCCAGCTATTTTTTGAAAACTGCTCGTTTTATTCATAATAACCGATTTTTTTTTAATTGCTAAAATTAATAAATGTAGCTTCCTTGATTTGCCGACTCTTGAAAAGCGTGGAAGTTGCTCAAACAACTTATATAGAAATCGGTCCAATAATATCTAAAACATAATTACAAGAAATATTTAGATGCACAGAAATTATACACAAAGGACCACGGACAGTTAGATTTTACGAAAACATTTAAACTACCTGTATATTTTCTATGAGTGCTCTTATTTTGAAAACCACTGCTTTTATGACCTATATTTCTTTAGTAGTGTATTAATTTCACCATTAATATCTAGCCACAAAGTAACCTGGATACGTTAAACTGCCTTCATCAACAGGATTTTAATATTTCAAAAAGAGGTAAAATATGAATAAAATTTCCTTTGGTTATATAAAACCACCCATTGTAACGATTTCAAAGGATATGCTTATATTAAAATTATAAGTGTAAGTTTTAATTAAAATTTCAATGCGAATGAGCAGAGGATGTGTTTCATTTAAGTCGTCCCATTCCCAACTGAATGCGTACGTAATATTCATATGTGAGAGAAGTGAATGGATTAATTAAAAGCTGCAGTTTGTTTCGAATACGATTTCAATGCATCTCAAAGGCCAACATTACCTTTTCACCGCATTTCACCTTGCACTGAGTAATATTCTAATCATCACATACACATGGAACATGGGATTCTGTAATTGACGTCAATATACAATCGTCTGTTTGCGTAAAATTAAGGATTTCATAGTACGAGTATTCTGTCTAATCTATTATAGATATATGTATGTATACTAGCTTATATCAGCAGCTTCGTTCGCGTTGGTATAGTGAATAATTTATAAAAGGTCTCTTTTTTTTCTTTTTTTTTTGTATTTATTTATTTATTTATTATTCTAGGTACAATATGTAGAAGTATGGATTACATAAATTCAAAAACAAAACAAAAAAAAGTAAATTTCCAAAAAATAAAAAAACCATAAATTCAAAAGAATAAAAAAATACCCAGAAATACGAGTATACAGTCTATAGCCAAGTTTAGAACTACAGCTGGTAGCGAGTGTCTCATCGAAAATTAAAATTCAAATATATAATTCTAAAATGAATGTGGGGAAAAAGAAAAAGGATTGTTGTTATTTTAAATATACGAATAGATATTTAAGAGTCGTTCAATCTGTTGGTTAAATTCAAAGAGACTTGTTTTTACTTTTGTGAGGAAAGGTAACAAATTACGTATACGTCGGATGAAGTCGGGTAGCTTGTTAAAGATTGTCGGAGCTACTATCAAGAAAAACTTTTTAAAATGCATTTTATTGTGCTATGGTATTACAACAGAATTATTTGAATGAATTCGCAAGTTATGAATAGAATTTCTTCTAACTGAAAGATAGCCATTTCTAATAAAAAAAAGTTTTAGCACTTTATAGTAGTAGAGATGCCTTAAGGGTAGAATTTTCAGTTCTTGAAATAAGATAAAGCTGTTATGGAATCGATTTTTCTTACATATAACACGTATAACATGTTTAAGAGCCAAGAGCAGAGGGTTGATTTTGTTAGCATGAGTTCCACCCCAACAAGTGATACCATACTGAATCTTAGAATGCACAATACCATAATAGATCATAACCAGTAATTTATTAGAACAATATGAACTGAGATTATAAAATTGTCTGGAACAACATAGCAAATATTTTTTCAGAGCGTTAGTATGATCGAACCAGTTTAATTTGCTATCCAAAATCACTCCAAGATACTTAAAGGATTGAACAAAATCTATTTTAAAACAATGATTGGAACAAGTTTCAATAGAGTTAAATGTACTGGTGCTCAATGCAGAGTTAGTTTCGAGTTTAAACTTAGAACAGTCAGAAGCGTGATAAAAAAGATTACAGTCAAGCAGAGTAGAAGACCCTGATAAATTGAAATACATCACTTTAGTTTTATTACTCAAAATCATACGATGCTGAGCAAACCAGCGTCTCAAAAGATCCAAGTCAAAGTTAATGTCAACTATTAAGTTAAGTGGAGATTTACTTGCGTAGGAAAAGGCTATGTCATCAGCAAAAGCTGTCGAGTAACCTTTAAATTTCTGGAAAAAGATGGAGTTAACAAAAATTAAAAAAAGTATTGGTCCAAAGACCGACCCTTGTGGTACACCTACCTTTAAGTTACGTAGCACACTGTATTTTCCTTTAATTTTAACATGCTGTTTTCTATCAGACAAATAAGAAGCAAACCAATGATACAAAAAACCACGAAATCCTGCTCTATAAAGCTAATTCAATAGAATATTAGGATCTACTAGATCAAACGCTTTAGTTAGATCAACAAAAAGGGCAGCACTGATAAAACTTTGGTTGATACCATCATAGACCTCACTACATAACTTTAAAAGAGCGTCTTCAGTAGATCTGCCAGCTCGAAATCCAAACTGACAATCACTAAAAAATTGTTGTTTGTTTAAAAAATCTAGAATTCTTCTTTTCATGGCTTTTTCAAATATCTTGGAACAAACGGGCAAAAGAGATATCGGTCTGTAGTTACTAAGACAACAAGGGTTGGATTTTTTATGGAGCGGAATAACTTCAGCAATTTTAAGTGCACCAGGAAAAATTCCACCGAAAACGCTTTTGTTAAAAATGTGAGCTAGCACATCCACAATATTAAATGCTATCCTTTTTAGAATAACATTAGAGCAACCATCCGCTATAACAGTGTTGGAGTCTTTTAACGAATTAATAATTTTATTTAATTCACTTGAAGAAATGGGATTAAAACAACAGCTTTCACTAAAAAAGATATCACTGACTAGTCCCTCATCAGCAATAGTAGAATTGTTTTTATCGAATTCTTCAGTAACTAAATTATTAGCTGTGGAAACAAAGAACTCATTGAAGTGATTAGCAACTTCAGTCGGATCCGAAACTGTCAGATTGTCCACTGTCACAATTAATGGTTTGTCTTCACGCACTTTGCGATTTAAAATTTTGTTGCCTACGCTCCATTCCCCTTTTATATTTCCTTGGTTTTTTTCGAGTTCAGACAAATAATAATTTTCCTTAGATGTCTTTACCTCAACAGAGATCTCTTTACATAACCTTTTGAAAGAAGTTTTGAGTGCACTATTGAAAGGGTATTTTTTACATTTAAGTCCCAATTTATTTTTTTTGTTTATTTTTCTTAGCAAATGTCCAGACATCCACTCTTTTAATCGTCTAGATTTGCGATGAGTATTATTTATATTGAGAGTACAACAGTAAAGCAAAATCACTAATTTGTGTATAAAGTTATTAAAAGCTATAGAAGGACAATTTTCGTTATAGACATCAGGCCAAAATTCGAAGCGAAGAAGGAAGTTAAGCCTATCAAAATAAATTTTTTTTAAATGTTTGCTAGTAATTGATTTATTGCTTTCATTAATAATGTCTAAATAGTGAAGACTTATCATGCAATGATCAGTGATACCGAAATCAGCTAAAGAGCTCACAAGACCACAACTACGAGATCTACCACTTCTAGAAATGATATGGTCAATGCATGTACTAGAGGTATCGCATATACGTGTTGGCTTATCAATACAACAATCCAAACCATTAGCAGCCAGTAACATTAGTTACATAATTCACAAAATTAGTCTTAGAGAGAAGATCAATATTAATATCACCCAGGAAAATTAAGTTTTTGGATTTTTCATTCACGAGTAATTCATTAAGTTCATCTAGGAAAACATCTCTATTACTATCATACAACCTATAGGCACCAATAAAGACAGTTTTTTCATCTTTTAAATAAAAGCTAATTTTTATAATATCCGAAGATTGTAGATTAAGGTTAGAAACTTCTGAATTATTGTATATATACTCGTATTTGATAAAAACACCGACACCACCAGACGAATAAGAATTATTACATGTAGCAAAAAAGGCATAACCCTAGATTTTATAGTCATTTTTTTCGCTATCGAAAATCCAAATTTCAGAAACAAAAATAAAGTCAGGCTTATTTGAACACGACTCAATATGCAGTACCAGTAAGTCAAAATTAGCGCGAAGACTACGAATATTTTGGTGAACTATAAAAAAGCTATCTGAGAATTCATGGTTATTTTGAAAAATACTTTGCAAAATATTCGTATCTTTATCAAAGCTATAAGACGAAACAATATTAACTTCAGGATCCAGATTATTTAAGTTAGCAAAATGCATTTGATTAAAGATTACTTAAGTCATCTATACAATTAATTTTAATAACTTTATCACCTTCTGATTTTCTCATTAAAAGTTCTGAATTATTGAACCATAAATACTTGTAGTGTTTATTTTTTTTTATTTCCTGCGCAGCTTTCCGAAGTTCCCTGGTGTGAAAAGATAAGTTATGGTTTATATAGATACGATTGCTGTTGTAATCGTTTCCAAACACTTTAGCTGTTAAACGACTTTTATTTGTAACCTTTTTTTTCATAAGCTTCAGCTTTGTATTATATGAACAAAACTTAATACAAAGAATATCAGTTGATTCAGTGCCAGCAGTTTTTGTTTTTATTTTTTTTCATGTACTCGTAAATGTTGTCAATTTGATCTTTATTAATATTTACATCCAGTCCATCCGAGAAAAGCTTGAGAGCTTTGTCTAAAGCATTAGACTTAGTTAGATCAGGTACTCCAACTATTTCTACAGCGTTCCATCTCTGACTTTGCTCAAGCAAATTTAATCTATGCTGTAGCGAATTAATTTGTTTGAGCATGTCACTTTTCTCTTCACGAAGTACCTCAAGCGCATTCAATAGGCCAGTGTTGACTTTCTTAATCTCCAAAATCTCTTTATATATGTCTACCAAAGAAATTGGTGTAACAAGATCACCAGTGGCGTTGGTTTTTGTTGTAACAGCCGATGAGTTGGCGACAGCGACGGAGGTGACATGCGTAAGAGCAGGTGCAGAGGTGGTGGTGATAGGAACAGTAGCAGCGTCCGTGCAATGAAAAGCAGCGGACAGTGGAGAGATGATTCCTGATCTACGACGAAGAGATGTACAGGAAGGGTAGCGGAATGGAAGACCGGTTTTTTCCATATATTCTAAGTCACTATCAAGAATATTAACACAAGTAGCGTGAAATAATTTTGCATAATCGCCACAAGTTAATTTGGAAACAGATCTATCCACTTTACTATGACAAATTACGCAAATGCAAGGCATTTTATTATTATTATTTGTTTTTTTTTGTATTTAAACTATTTTTGAATAACTTAACTCAACAAGATAGAAAGAAGTTTGATAGGAGATCAAAAGAAAAGCGTGTTCTCCCCACGACACAACTCACTTAATGTATTGTTATTGTTGAATATTACACAGAGTATTATATAGGCTTTCAATGAATAAGACTTTTAGTGGGTGGCCATGGCGTAAGTGGTAGTGTATCGGCTTCTTAATTGGACGGTCCGGTGTTCAATCCTGATAGGGGCCCGAAAGACAAGCATTTTTGCAGGCAACTAGAATCGTGTGAGGTCTTTGGTTTTAGCTTAACGAGTTCTCATATTCTCCTGAGAGTTGAATTCTTAAAAAATAAAAATATAAAAATTAATTATAAAGGTGCATAAATCCAATGTAGATGTTAACTAAAGTTTATTTAATTTAAATTAGTATTTTTAATTCGTTGGGTCCAGGTTTTGCGTCAGGTTACATTGTTCAGCAAACAGAGACGCTGGGAGTGAAGTTTTATTCACATCTCTGCTTGTCGGAGGAAATCAAAATAAACCGAACGGGAGTGGGCGAAAGAAGGCGTACGGAAGTCTAAGCTTCTGTCACTGTGACTTGTAGACTGTCATGGCGAAGCAGAGGGCGATGGAGTCGATTGAACTCAAAAGGGAAGGGAACTCGATAGAAGGAATGAACGCGGGATGAAAACATCCTATCCGCGGCCACATCTATTTAAGGTTTTGACTTCTTTGACGTTCCTTAATTCTTTTTAGCCGCGGAGTCCCATTGCATAGTTTCGGGGGACCCAAGTTGCGGTTGAGCATTATAGGTGCCCAATTTTTATCTTCAGCTCATGCGCAGGAGCCGGATGCGTTTAATCAAATTAGTAAATTATCCAGTTAGTCCACTGAGGTTTGAAGGCATTAATTTTTGAACAAATTACTCTGAATACTTTTTTTGTTCGGTTTGCTTGTCTCTTATAAATGTATGACGGATAATATCGTTTTAATGTCCAACAAGCTTGATTTACAGATCAAAAAACTTGCTGGCTACAGTGCGATACGACTCACTAATCTGGCTTACTTCAAGAGCAGTAGTTTCGGACATGGCACGATCCTAACGGAGCTGTTGCCAGGCAATCCAATTCTAACGAATGAAATTCCTACCTTGAACGACCTCCACATCGCGTATGATATATGTAATTTATCCGGAGAGGGAGGACTGGAAAAAAAGTGCAACAATCAGGGCAAATGAAATGAACAGATGGCTCAAAAATAGAGGAAGGAACAGGCTCTGGTATTTTCTCAGAAGACACAGAACTAAGAGAGTTCCTAAGACTACCGGACGGAAGCAGAATCTTTCAATCAGAGGTTTTGGCTGTCCTAAGGGCGGCTGAGCTAATGCAGATGAGGTCTGTATCCGAAAGAGATATCGCTATATACATCGATAGCCAGGCCGCACTCAAGGCAATGAAATAAGCCAAAGTCAACTCTGATACAGCCAGGGGCTGTCGCACAGTGCTCAAGGCACTATGCAGTCAGAACCGGGTAAGACTGTGCTGGGTGGCAGGCACTGCGGTATTATGGAAAATGAACTAGCGGACGAGCTTGCAAGAAAACGAGGGCTACTGGGCAATAGTGAGTTTGGCAATATCAAACCACCGCTTTGCATAGTGAGGGGCACTATCGAGGAAAAAATTACAAAGACTACCAACCTAAGGTGGTCAAGTCTTGAAAGTATCGAAGGCTCTTTGGTCGCTTTTTGATAGCTAAAGGTCTAGGAAGTTAACAAAATTAAACAGAGATAAGCTTAGGACAGTAATAGGAATCCTGATAGGACATTGTCTCCCGCGGTAGCACGCAAAGGGACTCAAATTATCAGATACGGATATCTGCAGATTCTGCGGTTGTCTGCAAATAGGGAAATAACTTTTTTGGAAAACCTAGAGGAAATAGACAGAACGAAATTCAAAGGCCTTCTTGGATTTTGCAGGTGTTTCACCAGGGCGATTGTTTAGGTTTTTACCAGTTCCACAGAGATCGCTATGAGCCCATTTTGGTGCCTGTTTAACCTAACATAACCTAATGTCCAACAAAAATTAACTAGTATTCTCGATGACCATGTTGGGTGGTATCCTTTTTCCATCGCCATGTTGCCTTGATAGAATCTCTCCCCGTGAAAAAGTCTAGATGGGAATCAAGGAAATGAATCATCAAAGACATATTACATCCCAAAACTTAATAATCCTGCAATAGTTTAGAAACCATCAGTATATAGTTTGCAGAATTTGTATTTCTCAAAAAAATTGCTTGCCACTTCAATAAAATAAAGCCAAGAATATTTTTCTTATATTGGAATCCTTCATGACTTTCCGTATACCCTAAAAAAAGTTCTTCTTTTAATTCAGCTTTGCTCAATCTAGGTAACAAATACACAAAACCTTCCCCAGTTCTATCCATGGCTTTAAGGAAGTTTTTCATGAGTCCTAATTTGATGTGTAGAAGTGGTGAAATGATATTGTTTGACTCTACTAAGAGGGTTTCAGAGATATTTTTTTCCCAGGAATGAAATTACTTCTCATTAGCCATTCTTTATCAATGTAGTGTTGACTTCTCGGTCTGCTATTCTACTCGCACAAAAAGCATCAGAATTTCGAGTAGACTTCTTGCAATCCAAGCAATATTCCAACAACTTAAAGATCTGCACATAAAGTGTGTTTGTTTTTTTTGTGGCAACACTGTTTCTACAGATTGTCAATTTGACAATTGAAGGGTGATTTGTGGTTGGTACGTTTTGCCATTTTACGATGAATAGATTAATGCCAGAACAACGCGTGCAAATTGTGCAAACTTATTTTGAAAACCATGGTTCGGTTCGTCAAACTTATCGTGCGCTACGGCCATTTTACGGTCTACACAATCGTCCATCTGAGCAAGTTTTCGAACCACATTCACTCTAGTGGATAATACGCATCCCCAAAGATGACAAACAGTGCGAACAGAAATAGTTATTGCCGCTGTTGAGCGCAGTGTTGAGGAGAATCCGAATAAACGATTCGCCGTCGTGAACAGCAATTGGAGCTGTGCCCTTCCACTTTGTGGAAGATTTTACGATAAGATCTTGGCTTAAAAGCTTATAAGATCCAGTTCATGCAAGAGTTGAAACCGCGTGACCAATATACGCGTCATAAATTCGGTGAATGGGCCGAAAACATGATTCAGGTTTATCCTCATTTTCAGCGCAAAATTTTGTTCTCCGATGAGGCCCATTTTTGGTTAGATGGATATGTAAACAAGCAAAATTACCGAATTTGAAGTAGAGAAGATCCAGAAGCCTTTGTCGAGAAGCCCTTACTACCATTAAAACTGTTTGGTGTGCTTTATGGGCTGGTGGAATCATCGGCCAATATTCTTTAAGGAGGATGCCGGCCAGAATGTTACCGTCAATTGAGAGCGCTATAGAAAAATGATTTCTGACTTTTTCGTTCCTCAGTTTAATTTCATTGGCGTGACAGAGCTTTAGTTTCAACATACGGAGCGGGATACCATCAATTTATTGCGGAAAACGTTTGCTGAGCGCATAATTTCGCGTAATGGACCTTTGAACTGGCCTCCACTATACTGTGATCTCACATCTTTAGATTACTTTCTTTGAGGATATGTGAAGTCACTAGCCTATGCCGATTAACCAGTGACGTTGGACGATTTGGAAGTCAACATTCGCCGTGTTATTTCTGATATACGTCCCCAGTTGCTCGATAAAGTTGTCGAAAGTTGGTCCTCACGATTGCGCTTCATTCGAGCTAGCCGCGGTGCGCATATTCCCGATATCATGTTTAGGCACTAATGGCATAAAATTATCTATTAAACAAAGATAATCATAGACATTAATATTAGCTTAAAGTTTTTTATTTCATACTGAATTTGTATACCTCTAAAAAAAACACCCTTTACATCCAGACACGGCTTTAGTATTGTATGTAATAATAAATAATAATCCTATTGGGGATTAATATATTTAACTTTATACCTAGAAAACTGTAACCGCAGGTATAAACTTTATGTGCTGAATTAGTAGGTAACATTATGGCGCACCAGAATAATAAAAAAAAAATTATAGGCACACTTTTCGGAGATAAATGCGATTTTCTCAAAAATTAATTTAAAAAAAATTAAAAATAGTGTGTTTGAAGACCAATATCTCGAAAATGAAAGCATGGATCGTAATAGTGTTTAAACGTAAATTAAGTAGTAATCGATTGGCTATCAAACGAGATCAGCTTGGTTGCTCGAGGTTTAATGTGCTAGAAGTTATAACTTAATAATTGTTGTTACCTACTTTTCTGAATTAACACGTCTCCATGCGATTTTTTTCATAACATAAACCAATGAATCAGATCCCAAAATATCTGTATCCCAAACCGGACCACCCTGTATAATCGGCGTTCGCTCAAGGGATTTTGCATACCTTTAAATTGTTTGCTCATAGCGCGGCAAAGAAAATTATTTAAAGCGAGGCGTGTGTTACGGTTGAAGGTTTAATATGGCGGAATGCTACTGGCAATTTCAATGGGGCACTGGTGGTGAAAGTAGCGATATAACAATATATCAACTGACTGAGTGATATTAGCATCATCTATGAGTTTTATCGCACGGTTTTGAATCCTATCTAGCAGGAGATAGAGGTTTTAGGATCATCTAACCAGATATGGGCATTGTACTCCAATGCGGATGAATGCCTTATATATTAAAGTCTGATCAGAGGGGGGTTAAGTATTTCTTACATCGCTTGAGGAAACCTAGATATTTCGCAGTATTTTTGGCGACATCGAATATGTGATCACTTCAACGCAAGTTGTCATTGACACACATATACCGAGAATGTGTTTTGGAAGCATTAAATTCCACTCTATTGATAAATATTAATATCGGAGTTTAATGAGCTTAATATAAGTACGCTGCCGTTCTCGTTCTACAGCCGAAGAGTAGGGGCGTGTAGGCTTTATAATTACAAATTCACATACACATTAATAATTAAAAGAGAAAGAGAAATAAAAAACTGTTTTAACTCTCGCTACTCTCACTACCAAATTATGTATTAACAGTTTTATGTATCATCTATGGCTTATATAAGGGGCCGCTCGATAATTAATAAAACAAAGTTGTAACACAGTTGTCATAGTTTATGTTTTTTTCTTAGTCCTACATAAATTTCAGAAGTGGGATCTAAGCCAACTGAATTTTAAGTTTTATTTTTTGAGTAATTTTTAATAAATTTTAAGTGGTTTTTTGTTTTATGTTATGTGTATGTAGGATTTAATAATGAAACAAAAGGCAACTTCTAAGCTGATATACACTTTATTTTCTTAAAACACATTCGCGATTTACAAGTCGGACGGGCGTTTGACGACGACTCTCTTCCCTGTTCTCTGATCAACTGCTAGTTTTATATTTTCTATTTTATCAGAGTACCAGAAGGGTTACTCCATGGTTGCTCGTTTTCGTTTGTGTCGTATACCAGCGTACGGTACTTTTGTCTCGTCTGTTTCGTTGCAGAGTTTTTGTTGTGTATGTGATCGTGTTCGTTCTAGGTACGTCGTATGTTCTCTTGTCTCGTGTTCATCGTATGATTATTGATTGCTGTATCTTACGTGGTGTGATCCTTTGTACTGTGTATGCCGTTGGTTATCTTTGTTTGTTCTGTACTTCGATTTGGCGTAGAATGATGCTGCTGTTATGTTCATGTATAGATGTTCGTTATGTGGTTTGTTTTGTATTGTCTGCAAAGCATCGTACGTATCATCGTCGTTCTGTTCTGTATGTTTGTGTAGCGTGGTTTGACTCGATCCTACATGTACATATATGCATGTGAGCTATGGCTAAAGCGAGCGCAGACAAATTTATTCAGAATGCAACAGTGATTCTTTTAAAAGAAAAATTGTCTGCATTTGGTCTCGAATCGAGTGGTAGCAAGTTGGAGCTGAGACTTCGTCTCCAAGAACATGTGGATCAAGCTACAGATGCCCAGCTTGCAGAACATTTTCCGCTAAATCTGTTGGAAGTTTTCCATCCGTGTGGTGACAGTGAAGTTCCTGTTATTGAGAGCGCCGCTGGTCAACAAGTGTTACCAAGCGGTGATTCGACGTCAGAACGGGAATCAACCGCTACGAACCTGTCTATACCTAATGACCTCCAACGCCAAATAGATGACCTTCACGAACAAATTAGACAACAGGAGAAATTACGAGGCTAAGACAGAAACTAGTGTCGCTATGCCGTGTGACTGAATGTCAGACGTACAGTTTGAGTTACAAAGACATTGAAGAAGCTGTACCAACGTTCTCAGGCGATGACAATTATTCCGTAAAGCAGTGGATAAGGAGTTTCGAAGAAGGGCAAGTTTTACACAAGTGGGATGAACAGCAGGCGTTGATATTTGCGAAAAGACTTCTTAAAGGCACCGCTAAATTGTTTCTGCGATCAATTAACTGTACATCTTGGATAGAATTGAGAGCATTGTTGACAAAAGAGTTTCACCACTCTGTCACTTCAGCTGACGTTCATAACAAATTAAGAAAACGAAAAAAACTAAGTGAAGAAGCCGTTCATCAATACACGTTGATTATTCAAGAAATTGCGTCCCTTAGCGAGATCGATGAAGATGATCTTATCAACTATGTTATTAGTGGAATTCCAGACTCGTTGTACAATAAACAACTTCTATTCGCGGCAAACAGCCTGAATGATCTAAAGAAGATGTTGCGAAAATACGAAAAGCTTAAGTCATATACGCATCTGAGTAGTATGCAACAAGCGGTTTCACACTCATCTTCTATGGGAATCAAGAAACAACATGCAAACAACAACAGATGCTATAATTGCAACGAAAGCGGTCATATTGCCACCAGCTGCACAAAACCTCGTCGAGCGAGAGGAACCTGCTACAAATGCGGAAGACCAGGACATTTAGCCACCAATTGTCGAAATATTGCTCCAGGGAAAGGACCATCAACTTCGAAAGATGTACTCGTACTGCAAGAGAAGGGCGAGGAACCTGATCTGCAAGAAAATACAATTGATTGCGAAGACGACTTCTCTTTTGACGTTGAGTATCAATTTATAAATAATGTTAATAACCATATTCTTAAATTTAAAGCAAAAACTTTACTGGATACAGGAAGCCCAATAAGCTTTATTCAGGAGCACTGTGTACCCCTTTCCACTGTTTCACCTCTTCGAACCAGATGCGCTAAATATTTTGGCATAAACAACAGCAAACTAAACATTGTGGGGAGAACACGATGTCTTGTATCCGTGAGTTTTTATAAAAAGCATGTTAGTTTTTATTTGCACGTGGTAAAAGATAATACGATGAACAAATCAGTTGTTTTAGGTAGAGATTTTATAAAAAAATTCAATATTAAGCTAACGTTTGCCGATTTTAATCACAATTATAAGATATCTCACAGTAGTAATGAAAAAAATTTAGATATTAGAAATATGAATGAAAGAAGTAACTGTAATAATTATGATCTATATGTTAAAGATAGTAATACTTACGATAAAAATGATTGCACTGATAATGATAAGATTCAAAAATGTAACTCTAACTTAACCGTCATACCTCTTGATTCTCTTGTAAATGATAATTCTAACAAAAAAAATGACATCTATGAAATAGCTCGCGTGAAAGATAGTAATCATCTCGAAGATATACTTCAAATTGATATACGAGTATGCTGCGTAACTAAAGATAATAATTTAAAAATTAACAATAACCTGACATTCTCGGAAAAAGAACGTGCTGGAGCTATTATTAAAGAGTCCGTTTGCACTGAAGAAAGTTCCTATAAAAAGCACCCGTATAAAATGAAAATTAATTTAATTAGTTCAAATGTTTCTTTTAGTTGTACACCCCGACGATTGCCTTACTCACACAAAGCTGAACTTAAGCAAATTTTAGATGACTTGTTGTCACGTAGAGTAATTCAAGAGAGTAGTTCACCTTTTGCATCACCAATAGTGCTAACAAAAAAAAAATGGAGAGTTCCGATTATGTGTCGATTATCGACAACTCAATAAATTCACTCAAAAGGATAATTATCCTATTCCTTTAATAGAGGATCACCTCGATCGATTGCGGGGAAAGAAGTACTTTTCTCTATTAGACCTTAAGAATGGATTTCACCATGTAAAAATGGATGATGAATCCGTCAAATATACATCATTTGTGACTCCCCTGGGGCAATTCGAATACTTATACATGTGGTATTTATTTATTTGAAATCAAAGATTATATCCTTTTTAGTTTCGTAACACACGCTCCACTTTATTATCTCCTTCACAATTCTGTTCTGTCTTATAAATATTCTGGATGTAGCTTCAATCACTTTCTTATTTTCTGTTTTATGACTTTCTCCTCCCAGTCGTTGGTGCGAACTGTCCCGTCGTTCGTTTTTCGTTTCGTTTCATGTCTGTCTTTTCTTAAGTCATCCGTTTGTTACTGTAACTACTGTCTCTTTGTCTCTGAGTAAGTTTGGAGTGTAGTGTATCGTTCGTTTGTCTGGCCCAGTCCCACATTCGGCTTTCCTGACGGTCATTCGGCTCGAATGAAACGTTTAAACCCACTTCTTCATGTGATCGGTCACTGTGGTCGTTATCCCCGGCCCTTCGTGGTCGCCCACCTTCTGTACCTCGTACCTGCCATGCTTCTTAATGCGGATAACCTTGTAGGGTCCTAGGTATTTAGGTCTTAGCTTCATACCCGTCCCAAACTGGGTGCGCTTAATGGCGACTAGTTCATTCAACTCGTATTCTTCTCCTGGTACCCTCTTCTTGTTAAAGTCCCTTCTGTTTTCCTGCTGTATCTTCTGAATGTGATCGCGGGCTTCCTCCCGAACAGCATCCCTCTCGGTCTCTAGCTCGCGCAATGCCTCTACCAGTAATAACTCTTGTAGTTCCGGACGTTCTGCGACGCGCATTTCAAGGCCGGTCAATATTTTAAATGGGCTGAGTTTCGTGCTCCTTGACGGGGTATTGTTGATCACCTGCTGAACGCACTCTACGTGCCTATAAAAATTCTTTGCGCTATCAACACATGCTTTAGAGAGCATCGGCAGTATAATTCGGTGGATTCTTTCCACTTGCCCATTTCCGCGTGGAACCCCGGTCGCAATAACCAGATGCTGGATTCTCTCCTCCTTACAGTAATCGCTAAACGCACTAGATGTAAAGGCGGTTCCCCTGTCCGTTATCACTCTCTTCGGATTTCCAAACGTCGCCGATTGCTTCCTCAACTTATCGATGACTTCTGCCGATCCCGTGCTCCTAGTTGGATATAACCAAACGAATTTAGAGAACGCATCTATTACGACGAGAATGTGGTTATAGTGTTTCTGCGTTGACTCCATTGGTCCGACATGGTCGAGGTGGAACGTACCTAAAGGCTTGTCTTCCTTATTTATCGGATTTAGGTAGCCTTCCTTCCTTCCGGTCTTGGCGCTACAAACTATGCACTTCAGACAGCTTTTGACTACGTCCGTCACTTTGGCCGCGGCGTTTGGGATGTAGAACGTTTTCTCCAGTATATCTTGTGTTTTCTTGGCGGAAAAGTGTCCTTGTCGATGTGCTGTATCCACTACCTCTCGTTCCATCTCTGTGGGTATCACTATGAGTTCCTTAATGGGATCCTTATATAGTAACCCAGCCCTCATGAAATAGTCTTCATACTCATTCTTTTCTAATATCTTGACAACTGCCCTAATCCAGTCGTCCCTCCCTTGAGCTTCTCTGATTTTGTGACTCAACGAATCCTCCACTAGTAAACATGTAAGTCGACTCAAGGCATCCACATGTTTCATCTTGGATCCGGATCGGTGTTCAATGTCGTAGTCGAACTCTTGCAGAAACATTGCCCACCTGAACACTCTTAGTGGGACATCCTCCTTTTTCATAGTCATGGAGAAAGCGTTGCAATCAGTCACGATCTTGATCTTAATTCCCATCACGTAGATCCTCCAGCGTTTTAGGGCTTCGATTATCGCCAGCACCTCTAATTCGTAGGAATGATACTTTTCTTCGGTCGGAGTCGTCTTCCGGCTTAGGTACTGGATCGGGTGTAACTGTTGATCGTCGGAGTCCTTTTGTAAAAGCACAGCTCCATAACCGAACTTGCTTGCATCCGCATGAATTTCCGTTGCCGCTCTCGGGTTAAATAACTTTAGGACCGGCGCCCCTACCAATGCTGCCTTGAGCTGCTGGAAGGCCATCACTTGCTCCTCTTCTATCCTGAAGTCAGCGTCCTTGCGAAGCAGGTCTGACAGTGGCTTGGCTGTCACTGCGTATCCCTCGATGAACCGTCGAAAATAAGACGTGAGACCAAGGAAACGTTGGAGCGCTTTCCTGTCTCTTGGTACTGGGTATGTACTAACTGCCTTTGTTTTCTCTGTGGATGGGCTGATAGTGTTCTTCTCAATGACATATCCTAGAAACTCTATCCTTCTCTTTAAGAGTTGACACTTCGTCCAATTGATGCGAATCCCATATTCAGCCGCAACCGCGAGTACGTCCCCTAACTTTGCGATGCCCTCTTCCTCATCCTGGGCTGGTATTACAAGATCGTCTACGTATATAATTAGTAAACCTTTACTGATCAACTCTCGGAAAATGGCTCGAATATATCTCGCGAATACCGCTGGCGAGTTACATATTCCAAATGGGACGTACAAAAACTCAAATTGATGATCGTTAGTGACAAATGCTGTGTATTTCCGTGAAGCCATTTCCATGGGGACATGGAAGAACCCATTCTTCAAGTCCAGAGTCGTAAAAACTGCGGCCCCTTGCAACTGATCCAAGACATCATCTATTAATACCGATGGAAAATTATCCCTCACTACCTTCCTGTTGAGCCTCCTATAATCGCAGCAAAGTCGTTTCGTTCCATCCTTCTTAGACACGAGGACTATCGGTGCTGCATACTCAGACGTACTGGGTTGAATAATAATTCGCCTTGTTCTGCGGAAATGCAGAGTGCCTTAAATTCCCCCACTAAACCAAATAACTCTCTCCTTGCTTCCGCCGCCCCAACTATATTTCCGCCTCCTGAATCGACACTCCCCGTGCTAACGAGACTTCTGCCTCCTTCTCTGTTCACCTCTAATGCACCGAGGTCACTGCTTTCTGCTCTGATCATTTCTGATCCACCGAGGTCACTGCTTTCTGCTCTGATCACTTCTGATCTGCCTCCTACTGTAATGGCTGTCGATCCTTCCTCCGTGTCGGTTTGGCCGCAATCACTCTTCTTCTGCCTAAACTCAGCACCTTCTGCGGAAATTACCACGTCCACTTTGTCGAGAACATCGTTCCCGATAACTGCGGCATATTGTATGTCTTGTTCTTTCACCACATGAAAGGTTATCGGCAACTGTAATCCATCTACTTCAATGTCTGCCTCGAAACAACCTAGCGTTGCAACACGTCCCTGCCCGATTCCCACCAAACTTCTCTTGCTCGCCTTGAGTTGCACGTTGTCTATCAAAAATAAACAGTCGTAGCGTAGGAGGCACAAATCGCTTTCGGTGTCTACTAGTGCCGAAAGTGTGTAGCCCTTCACATCAATGCTTTTGAAAACTCGGTTGGTTCCGATTGCCAAAGCAATTCGAGCCTCTGGTGTAGGACTGTCCTCGTAACTCGTTAATGCGGTGTGCACGTTGCTTCTGTCAGATCTTCCACGTTGTTGTCCTTGGCTTTGTCCTCTACACTCGAATGACCTATGCCCCTCCTGTCCACAATTAAAACATTTCCATCTCCTCTTCACTGGACAATCCCGCATGAGGTGGGACGTGTCCCCGCACTTAAAACAGTTCTTTTCCGCTCTCTCTACCTTAACAGCATTGGCACTCGACGCTGGGCGTTGGCCTCCTCCTGAGTTTGACGACTGCGGATTTGAACCTCTAACCCGCTCGTACACTTTTAACTGTGCCTTTAATTCGCTAACTGTTCGGGCTTGATACAGCATTACTTTATTTAACTTGTAATCCTGTATGCCGTCGGCAAAGTAAGTTACCAGACTTTCGTCATCGAGAGAGATTGGCTTCCCTATCTCTATTAAGTGGTACAGGTATTCCGTAAGCGTTTCCGTTGGTTTTTTACGGCGGCTTTGCAACCTACGATGCACCTCTGCAGACGATATGCGACCTCCGAATTCTTGTACCAATGCTTCTCGTAGTGAAGTCCAGTTGCTAATACCCCTTTGGCTACGGATGAACAACCTAGCGGCCCCCTTCAACAGTTGCTTACCGTATATAAATTTTTGCAACCGATTCCAAACTATAGTACTCGCGTTTTCCTCCAACTCTTGCACCCACTGTTCTACCCCTGGATATCCGATTCCGTCAAATGTTAACAAGGAATCCTCGACATCACGGAGAGTGAAAACACTTCTTCCCGCTGACGCCGCTGTTCCTAACTCATCCTCATACGATGATGCATCCGATCCTTCCGCTTCTACTACCCGTCTTAAACCGAAGTGTTCCATGAGCCTGTCCTGTAAAACTGTCTTAAGTCCCGTTGTCTGTAAATTTAACTGTCCTAACTGTTCTTTTAGTCCTTCTACTGTTAAGGCTAGTATCGTATCTACATCCATTTTACAATTATGTTTCAGTACTTTTGCAAAATATTATAAATGAAATTCAATAATCAATATATAAATGTTAAAAAAAAGATTAAATTGTTTATGATGAGCTTAATTTGAAATATAAATTAAAAAAAAAGAAATAAACAACATGTGCGATCTTGCCCTATTTCCGGGTATGTATGGATTCCCGTTCTTTCTAGTCACACCACGCTCCGACACAGCTTGCTTGCTGAACTACCGTTGTTGTTGCTTTTGTTTTGCGTCTTTTTTTTTTCTTCACTGCTCAATAGCAGACTTTTTGTTTTGCCCCTTTTTTTCACTGCTCAGTAGCAGACTTTTGTTTTTGTATTTTTTTTTTCCAAGTTCACTGTCTTCTTACTTCATTGGTAACTTGTGTATTTTTTTTTTCTACTTTTTCTTTTTGTGTCATTTCTATTTTCCCAGACACACACTGCCTGCGCACTTTCGATGAACGGGATTAACGTCGACGTTATCACTGCAATGCTCTTCGCGCACACTCTTTTTCCTTTTCAATGATTTAGCAAATAAATCAAATATGTTCGAATTGTTTTTTACACGTTTAAATCCCGGTTGAGGATTTGATGATCCTCAAAAGTAAATCCCGGACGAGCCCCCACTTGTGGTATTTATTTATTTGAAATCAAAGATTATATCCTTTTTAGTTTCGTAACACACGCTCCACTTTATTATCTCCTTCACAATTCTGTTCTGTCTTATAAATATTCTGGATGTAGCTTCAATCACTTTCTTATTTTCTGTTTTATGACTTTCTCCTCCCAGTCGTTGGTGCGAACTGTCACGTCGTTCGTTTTTCGTTTCGTTTCATGTCTGTCTTTTCTTAAGTCATCCGTTTGTTACTGTAACTACTGTCTCTTTGTCTCTGAGTAAGTTTGGGGTGTAGTGTATCGTTCGTTTGTCTGGCCCAGTCCCACATACATGCCTTTCGGTCTTAAAAACGCACCCTGCACCTTCCAACGTTACATTAACTCCATATTTAAAGACTTAATTGTCAACCACAAATTATTAGTAAATTTCGACGATTTACTTGTTGCAACGGAAAAAAAGGAAGAGCATTTCAAAATTTTGCAAGAAGTTTCAAAAATTATACGCGATTACAACCTCAGTAATGCAAGAAAAAATAACTTATTTAGGTTATGAGGTAAGTGCAAATGGCATAAGTCCTAACGCAGATGGCCTTGCAGCAGTAAAAAATTTCCCAATACCAAAAAACGTTAAAGAGCTCCATTCGTTTCTCGGCTTATGCTCTTACTTTAGAAAATTTATTAAAGATTTTTCATTAATATCCAAGACCTTATATGATTTATTAAAACAGAATACAGATTTTAAGTTTGAAACGAATGAACTGCGAACCTTTGAGTATCTTAAGAAAAAACTGCTACAAGCGCCTATCGTAAGTATTTATTCCCCACATGCAGAAACTGAGCTTCATTGTGACGCTAGTGCTTTAGGATTTGGTGCTGTTTTGTCGCAAAAACAAACAGATAACAAATGGCATCCAATTTTCTTCTTTTCAAAAAGAGCCTCTCCTGCTGAATCAAATTATCATTCATTTGAGCTTGAAACGCTCGCCATAATCTATGCTTTACGACGGTTTCATATTTATCTTACCGGAATTAAGTTTAAGATAGTCACGGATTGTAAGTCATTGACACTCACTCTGAATAAAAAGATTCTAAATCCCAGAATATCGAGGTGGGCGTTATAGCTACAAGAATATGATTACACAGTTGAACATAGGGACTCCAGCAGGATGAATCACGTAGATGCGCTCAGTCGATGTCATAACATTTTATTAATAGAATCTGACTCTTTTGAATATGCTTTAGCCTCAGCACAAAATCAGGACGAAACCATCAGAAATATCCTGAAATCCTAGAAAAACGCCAGCACCCAATGTAAGAAATGGTTAACGGTCTCATTTATCGAAAACTATACAATAATACAATAATACAGTCTTGTTCTATGTACCTAAGAAGATGGAACAAACTATAATACAAAGACATCATGACGGATTATGCCATGTGGGGGTAGATAAATTACACGAGCATTTAAGGAAAACTTATTGGTTTCCTTCTATGAAGCAAAAAATTCGAGATTACGTAAAAACTTGCCTGAAATGTATTTATTTTTCCGTTTCATCTGGGAAAAAGAAAGGTGAGTTACATATTATACCAAAAGGTAATAAACCGTTCGACACACTTCATATAGACCATTACGGCCCCCTACCAACAGGCGTAAGGAACTTAAAGAAACACATATTTCTCGTCGTCGATGCTTTTACTAAGTTTACAAAATTATATCCGGTTAAAAGCACGACTACAAAAGAAGTTATACAGTCTTTAAATTCGTATTTCATCAATTACAGTAGGCCGAACTGAATAGTTTCTGATCGAGGTTCATGTTTCACATCTGAAGAATTTTCAACTTTTTGTTTAGAATCAAATATCAAACATATAAAAATTGCTGTGAACTCTCCCCAATCAAATGGACAGGTGGAAAGGGTGAATAGGGTGTTGACGGCAATGTTATCGAAAGAAAGCGATGCCGATCCAGGCGGGTGGACTAAACACCTTAGTAAAGTAGAATTTTCCATCAATAACACTTTCAACCGAAGTACTGGATTTAGCCCTAGTGTTTTACTCTTCGGTATTCCTCAAAAGGGCGAGTTCAATGATAAGATACGAGACTACTTGCAAAATAATTCTAGTAACGATGATCCAATTAATTTGAGCAAAATTAGACAAAAGGCAAGTGAGAACATTACGCGTAATCAAAACACAAATAAGGCGTATTTTGATAAAAATCATAAAAAACCAAACAAATACAAAATCGGTGATTACATTCTTATTAAAAATATAGTGAGTACAGTCGGAATAAACAAGAAACTTTTGGCTAAATATAAGGGCCCTTATGAAATAATTGAAGTTTTGCCTAATGATAGATATCGAATAAAAGACATAGACAATCTGCAGCTTTCTAGAGTTCCATACAGAGGAATTTGCAGTCCTGAAAACATGAAACCTTATAGCCTTTCTAATAAGCACAAATCAATTCAATATCAATCGTAATATAAATATTATGTATTCGATAATCAACTTTATTGTCTTCGATGTTAACTATGTTGTTTATCCTTATTTTGATGTCATTTTTTTTGTTGAGTCGTCATATCTAAAATCGCGGTCGATTTTGTTGTCAGGATAGGCCGATCTGTAGGCTTTATAATTACAAATCCACATACACATTAATAATTAAAAGAGAAAGAGAAATAAAAAACTGTTTTAACTCTCGCTACTCTCACTACCAAATTATGTATTAACAGTTTTATGTATCATCTATGGCTTATATAAGGGGCCGCTCGATAATTAATAAAACACAGTTGTCATAGTTTATGTTATTTTCTTAGTCCTACAGGCGTGAGTCCGGGAACGAATATGAAAAGCAGAGAGAACTGTCATCAGCAAAGGAATATATTGGATTAGAAGTAGCAGACAAGAGATTATTAATGAAAATTAAAAAGAGTATCGGAGACAAAACAGAGCCCTGGGGCAAACCAGCATTTATTTTGTGAATATCAGACTGAAATCATCCAAGACAACTTGAATTGAACGTTCCGAAAGGTAATTTCTAATCCATTGTAGAAGAGAGTCATCGATCCCCTTGTTGTACCATGATAAAATGGCGAACTATCCTGAAAATAAATTAAGCTTGGCAGCATAATGTAATACGTGAATTCATATTTTATCGCTGCTGAAATGACTGACACTGAAAAAACACACCCATTTCATTTTTTTTATTATAAATACGAGTATGTATACTTATCATCTAATCGTGGGTTTTAATATTCACTTCCTTGGAATATACCGTACATACGAGTACATAGTTTTGCAGGAAAGTTTTAAATCATAAAAATTAGACAATAGTGGTGGTTTATTTGAATTTTAGCATTCACATTAGGGTCATGACGAACACATTTTAGTATAATCAAATTAGCAAAAAGAAAAAAAAACCTATAACAACCATACTACTCGTAGAACATGAGATCTGAAGGGTCCTTCACATTAACGGTAGTTCAACATAAGAGGGGTTGCAAATAATGCGCAAACCAAGCAGAAATTAACACAAAACGTTAAATTTTATTACACTCATAAAGTCACCATTATGGACTAGAGTGACAGTGCCAAAAACGAATTAGAAAAAAAAAAGAAACATAAAAACAAAAACGAAAAGAAAAAAAAAACAAAAAGAAGACAAATGATTAACAAACCAAAGGCGAGTGGGGCGGAAATGTTTCATCCCCTTGTCGTACCATTGTCTCCTTCATTTTGAGGCCTAAAACAGAAACAAAAACAGGCAAAAAACCAAGACACAAACAAACACAAGTTGGAATAATGTATGATTCGGGTTTGTCAGCAGAAATTTATCAAATTCACTGGCCGCTAACAAATAGCTAACATGTGCTCCTGGCCAGGATTCGCATCAAGCTTATAACGACACACAAATAGAAAACGAACGGGAAAATGAGAAAAACAAATTCATATACTAAACGTCGTCATTCGTCGTCTGGGGAGAACTATATGGCCGTCCTTGAAAGATGATTCTCATAGATGACATATTGCCATCATTTGTATTTGTGGATAACATTGTATTCTTTGTTTACACACTATCCAGTATCCAGTCTCACGTCGGAACTTTCAAGTCACCCACTATCTACTAACACTTGTCACCACCCCATTGCCATCCATTCGGATAGATGCTTTTCTCTTTAGTAAACAAAAACAAGGTACACCCAACAAATGTCGAAGCCCAGAGAAAAACGAGGACGTTTTTCTGTTTTCTGTATACGAGTACATGTGATGGTGTATCCCTTATCCAAGCAGCTTAAGTTTTCCTATTACTCATCACAACAGGAAAGCATTAGGGATGTGCTCTATACTCCACCGTGTCTAACCAACTCGAACTTTTGAAGACCCAAAGTTTGTTAGTCACCCATGTCGCTGCTGACGGTTTCGGTAGTCCTTCAGACTAGAGGACAATGAAGGACTTACTCTCTAGCGGCAACTGTAGAGAAAACACTCGTAATTCGTTAGATACGAGTATACGAAAGAGGATTCATAGCGGTCTCGTACATCAGTGGCCAAAACATGAGCACTGAGCAGACATGTGACAATTCTTTTTAGTTTTTTTTTTATATGGCTAGGCGAATACGTGCGCACTTACAGACAGGACTTTCTTTCCTCTTAGCCATTTATTTCACGAGATGTGGTTTGACCTTTAAATTGAGGGTTGCATCCATTTGGAACTGAATCTTTAAGGCTGCGTACGCACAAGGCGACTCTTCGACAACAACACGTAATGAAACGATTCGAAAGGTACGGTATTGCATTCAACTTTGATTTTGCATTTATAAAATATTCTTCAAGTTTGCAATTCACCGAGCAGTCGGAACATAAGTTGAAGGTACTTTTTTTGGAGTACCCGTATGTGAATTTTAAATTGAGATAAAAGGCACAGTAATCAATGGCCATTAGTATTTTTTCTTTACTGAAATTGTTGGCATTTGCTGCATACATACAATTTTGGACCCCCATTGACAACTTTTTTCACAGGTCGTCCTGTCAGTCAAATTTTTGTCCTTTTTTCAATAGATAAGTACATTGCAAATTTTTTTTGTAGTCGTCAATAGTTGCTGACCTATCAGCATAATATAATGGTTTCAGGTGACCCTAAAGAAAATAGGCGAGAGGTGTCAAATCACAAGATCAGAGACGCCAGTTGGCAGATGCATTTTGCGAAATTACGAAATTACCCTCATACCTAATTGGGGGTTTTTAATGAAAGAGTGCGAAATGAGCAGAAGTAGTCGGTCGTACGAAGACTTCAGATCTAAGATTTTTGGAGTATAGTCACTTCATGGTACATTTATTTGAATAAATGGATCATGTTGAGTTCGGTCTGAGCTATCATGCCACACGCATCGATCTTCCAGTATAAATCTACATCGTTTTGTTTCTGCTTTTTTCTTTTAACAATATTAATAAGAGCGCGAGATCCCCAAATACCGGGGACAGTCTTTTGTCCTCGGCTAAAAAGCCTAAGCGGCCGGTTAAAATGGTTAAAAAGGATTTAAACTCCAATTACTGGAGTTCCTTGCAATGTCATCCAGCCAGTGACAATGAAAGTGAAGAAATGGATGACGATGTGCTGATTAACAATGCCAAGAAAGTGATTGTACCCCATATTAAACTATTGCAAAACTCATGTGAATTTGTGCACAATCTAATGAAAATTATCAATATTTCTGATTATTCCATTAAGAAAATCTCCATTGGTGTTAAAATTCAGTGTGAAAGTATGAATTCGTATAATTCTCTGCATGAGAAACTAAAATCTGAAAATTGTCAATTCTTCACCCATGATTTAAGAAACGAAAACTCTTTTAAAATAGTCTTGTTTGGCTTAGGTGTGTATGACACAAATGAACTAAAAAATGAACTTATTAGACTAGGACTGAAGTGCAAAGAAACCAAAATGATTACTAAAAAGTAAGAAAAATACACGGATACTTTTTATATAGTTTTCCTCGACAGGGGATCAATTAAATTAAGTGAACTTAAGAAAAAGGTTCGTTGTATTTTTCACACTCAAATTAAATGGAGCTTTTATCGCCAACAAAAGTATAGGGTAACGCAGTGTCGAAACTGTCAAATGTTTGGGCACGGCCAAAAAAATTGCAGAGTGAAAACAGAGTGTGCTGGTCATCATAAGACCATTGACTGCAACAACACAAACATGCATAAGTTCGCGAACTGTCGTGGTAATCATGTTTCAACTGATAGCGCATGAGCGAGCAGAAACAATTACCTGCAGCTGAGACAGTGAAAGCTTTTCGCCCATCACAAAAGCGCAACAACAACAATAGCGATTTCAATACTCCACTGCTGTCAATGAGTGATTTTCCATCTCTCCCTACACGCGTAGGAGCCCAGATTGGGAATTCCAACAAAAATTCTTGGGCTTCAGCATGGAAGTGCACCACATCATTCTCAGCAGCAACACCTTCTACATCAAACAACAACAACTCGCCCGTCACCAACACCAACGGAGAATTGTTCACAATGGAAGAGTTGAATTCACTCGTAATAGAGATGATTTATAAACTAGGTACGTGTAAATCTAAATTAGATCAATTTAATGTTATCGCACAATTAGCGACTAAGTTTCTATATAATAATGTTAAATAATTTCGATAATAGTAATATGAATGTTATTACATGGAATGCCAGAGGTATTCGTAGGAAGCGTGTAGAATTTCTTAATTTTTTAAATAATAAAAATTGCTCTAGTCACTGAAACATGGTTGAAATCTGAAAATCGGATTTCATCATCGGACTATAAATGTTATAGGGTACTCGTAGATAGAGAAATTAGGAAAGACGGGGGTGTTGCAATTTTGATTAGGAGATCAATTCAACACGAGCTTTTGCCCTGTGTGCAGACTCGATACGTGGAAAATGTAGGAATTGAAGTCACTTTACGTAATCAAAGAAAACTGAAAATTTATTGTGTGTATTTTCCCGGAAAAATTACACGTGCCTTAACGGCTGAAGAAAAAAGACTTGGCCTAAAAACTGATCTTAGAAAACTATTTAGTATGACCTGTGAATTTTTAATGGAGGTGACCTAAACTACAGGCACAGAGATTGGGGTTGCTTAAGAGCAAATTCATGGGGTAATGTACTGTCTGGTCTCGCTATTGTGCTGCCAATGTCTATTATGTTCCCACCTAGTCATACTTATGTTCCATCTAGTTCCCGTGGAAGTCCCTCAGTTATCGATTTATTTGTAACAAATGTCCCTGGTCTTATGTCACAACCAATTTCGATAAATGAGCTTGGTTCTGACCATAATCCGGTCCTTTCTCATATTCGTTGGTCGGGTTTAGAAAAAGTGGAATATTTTCTAGATTTGAAAAACGCAAAAATTATTAGTTCGGCTGAAAGCAACATCCAAAAAGTTGCAATAAAAACTTACAGGGTTAAGATTACATATCACATCTTAGAATTAATTAGAATAAGGAACTTGCACAGACGAAATTGGCAAAGATATCGTCAACCTAGCACGCAAATTCCAGTAAAATATTTCAATAAAATAATCAATACCAGTATTCAAGCCCACCGAAATAACAAGTGAAATAAAAAGCTCCAAATGCTAGACAAAGCATCCAAACCCTTTTGTAACAATATTAAAATTATAAAAAATAAAGCCAAGCATATGCCTTGTCTCAAAAGTGGCCCCAATATTTATTATACAGACACCGACAAGGCGAAAGTATTAGCTTCTAAGTTTTCACAAAATCACTGTATCTCAGCATTTAGGGGATGCAAATACAAAGAGTATTGTAGAAGATGCTTTTCAGTCGTTTAGCATGGTAAGCTGTGAAACTCCACCAAACGAGCTTATAACCGATGTTGATATAATATTTCATAGAGGTCAATTATTTATTTATTTTATTCATTACAACGCTATACATATTTATGAACTATATTCTTTTATTCTTGTACAGGAAATTAAAGGGTTCAATTACAATTACATATTTATTTCATATTACAATTCGGTCTAAAAAAGAAATGAAAAACAAAGAGAGAAAAAAAAAATGAGGTAAAGATGCATGTACATAAGTCATTTCGCTGTTAAAATTTGCTTGCAAAGTATTCAAGTAATAACTTCTTTAATGTTCCATCCGTATTTGTTCTTCTAAGATTTTGGGGGAGATTACTCCAGAGGTGAACCGCATGTACAAAAAACTGCCTACTGCTGACTAAGGATCGATGTCTAGGAGGAACTATTTTATGTGTTCTTTGTGAATTGTTAAATTTGATTTTAGCAAAGAGATAGTTTGGCGACTTGGTAGTTTTAGAGACTTGGTCATAACGGCCCAAGTTGAAAACATATCTTGCACAATTATTATAAGCAACATTTAATTTCCTTAACGATTCGGAGTCTAGGTTTGAAAGAATTTCGCAGTCATATATTATGATGGGCACAACCTGATTAATTTGAGTTTAACATCAGTTGGAAGAAACAGTTTTGTAGGACTCAACATGATTAATGTGGTCCTTCCAATTAAGGTTCTCATTGAAATATATACCCAGATTCTTTGCTTTACTAACAAATTTAATAATTGAATTATTTATTTTTAAAGGTGATGGTGAAATATTGTGATGTTGCGTCTTCCATAGTGTAAGAGCTTTAGTCTTAGATGCATTAATTTCGATTTTATTTTTTTGAAACCATTTAAAAATGTGATTTAAGTCATTGTTCATGAGTTGTACTGCGGCAGAGTAGTTGGACTTTTTGAATTTTAGTGTCAATTGTGCGTCGTCTGCGAAAAACTGAAATTTACAATTCTCTATGCATCTTGAGAGGTCATTTAGGTAAAGCGTGAAGAGAAGAGGTCCCAAAAATGAACCTTGAGGAACCCCCATAGGTACAATAAGCATGTTCGAAAAGTTATTGTTATAGTAGACCGCTTGAGTTCTATTTTCAAGATATGACTTGATAAGATTGGAGACGGAATTTTCAAAGGCAAATTGAGTTATATGTTTGCGCAATAAAATTGGATGGTTTACCGAGTCAAATGCCTTTGAGAAATTCAGCAAGACCATAAAGGACATAAAACCTTCATCAAACCCATCGCGAATATCATCACTAATTTTCATGCGCGCTGTTATACAGCAATGTTTAGATCTAAACCCCGATTGATACTCCGTTATTAGTTTTTGTTCTTCGAGATGTACCTTGATTTGACGGCTAACAATTTTTTCAAAAGCTTTGCTAAGGAAAGGAAGAATAGCTATTGGTCTAAAATCAACATTATTTGGTGAGAGTGATTTAGGAACAGGAAGTACTTTTGCACTCTTCCACTTATCGGGAAAGGTAGACGTAGTTATTATCATGTTATATATATGTGTTATGTGTTTTTCTATAAAAGGTAAAAGTATTTTTACAATATTTGGATGAATTCCATCTAAACCAGTCGCATTCGATTTAATAGAGAGTATGACCTCTCTCACATAAACAGCATCTACGCACTGCAATGAAAAAGACCGTTTCGAGTTGTTCAAATTGATCATACGACGTTGAAAACGACCCTACAAACTTCCGATTTAAATCATTAAGTTTTAAGTTATTTTTCAACATTTGATTGCCTGTATCATTTGTTCTAATGCCTGCCTCTTGGATTGTTCTCCAAAAATTTGCACTCGATTTATTGGCATGAAATTTGTTTTTATAGTAGGTGCTCTTATTTTTGCGAATTAACTGTAGATATGGACAGCGGTATCTTCTCCACCTGTGATAAAGTAGGTTCCGTTCCTTGATCTTATTTAGAATTTGCTGGTTAAGCCAAGGTATCTCACTGTTTCTTATTTTTGTAGTTTTTAAACGGACATATTTTTCAAACAAGTATTTCACATTTTTATTTAAAACTGAGACTTGAAAATTGACATCAGACGTGTAATAAATAGGTGACCAGTCAAGCCTGTAGCACTCATTAAAGAGAGATGGGACGTCTGTTGATGAAAAGTCCCGAAATTGGGAATTAACATGAGTTTTTCCCAAAGGAAAAACAATTTCTCGTAAGTAAACTTCTTACAAAGAAATCGAGTGGAATGGACCAATTAAAAAATATTTACCTTAAAAATCTGCCTAATTATGGAATAAAATATCTCACCAGATGAATGGAAACATGCGAAAGTAATTCTAATACCAAAAGCAGGCAAACCTTAAGATAGAACAGAAAGCTATAGGCCAATAAGTTTATTAAGCTCTGTAAGTAAAATCTATGAAAAAATCTTAAAGGAGAAACTTATTAAAATAATTAATGACCAACGCATATATGCTTAGACGAAACCACGGAACTTCGCATCAAATTCTCAGGATATGCAATGTCATTAAAAGAAACCGTGATATAGGTAGATCCACAGATATGATCATACTTAATATTGAAAAAGCATTTGATTCTCTGTAGCACAAAGGTCTCATATACAAATTGTTAAACTTAAACTTTCCTCCTTTCATCTCTAAAATCGTTCAAAGTTTCAGGTCGAATAGGTGTTTAAAGGTGCATGTGTGTCCGACCTGGTTAACTTTTCCGCTGGTGTACCCCAGGGCTCTATTCTTGGACTAGTGCTATACAATTTATACACTGCAGATTTCCCATTCCTACCAGATTGCAATGCAGCAATATACGCTGATGACACGGCAATATTTTCGTCACATGAAGTTGGTCTCAGTATCGAGACGAATCTTAAAAATGCGGTTAAAATATTGCAAGATTACTACACTAAGCGGAAAATTAAACTTAACACGGAAAAAATCCAAGCAATCTTTTTTACCAGAAAAAGAAAATCTTGTTTCTTTCCGATTAACCAGTTAAATATTGGCGGGCACCCCATAACCTGGGAACCATCTGTAAAATATCTGGGCATTTATCTTGACAAGAAACTGACTTTTCAAGAGCATAACATTAAGGGGCGCACCTAGTGTGACAGCCTAAAAAAAGGCGATTTTTGGGAATTTAAAAAAAAAAAAACTACTATATCAATTGTTTTAAAATTTAAAGGGTATATTTATACATATTTTAAGAATACACAGTAAAATTTTTAAAGAAAACAATTAAATATTTTTTCAGATACACGTGATCTCCAACGGCGCTAAAAAAAAAAACGGTCCTCCACTGCTGCAGTGATTGCGGCCTTCTCCGTCGATAAAATAAAAAAAACACAATTCTCGTTAAACTAGAAGATATTGTCCGTACAATGACCTACGATCGAAAAAAAAAATCAAAAATTGACAAAATGGCGGCGTTTTTAAAAAAAAAGTTGAATTATACCCAAAATTTTGGTCGTTTTTGGCCTGCCAAAATTCGATTTTTGATCAGATCAAAAAACTGGTAGGTCATTGTATAGAGAACTATATACAGAATATGCAGAAAAATTTGATAGTGATCGGATCATTTGTCTCCGAGTTATCACTGCAGCAAATTTGAAAAATGCTGTTTCGAGAAAAACGCGTTTAAAGATAAAATGATCGTTTTCACTGTTATAAATGGATTAAAATCATACTTACAGCTAATCTGCTATTCCAGGCCCATATATATACATATATATGTCTGTATACCTGAAAGCCTACAATAGAAACTGGAATCGTATTATAACGGTTGCAACCATTAGGAAGAGACGGTAGACTCCGAACAATACCTCAGGTACGTCCCGTATGCTAATACAACTATTAACTGCCGAGCAGTTACTCTTCAAATGGCTGTAACTCAAAAACTATTTGAGATATTGATTTAAAATTTGAGTATGTTATTTTTAAAGGTATAATTTATCGAAATATGAAAAAAAATCGATTTTTTTTTTAAATTTCACACTAGGTGTGCCCCTTAGAACAATTAAAAAAATAAATATTGCCATTAAATTGTTGTACCCATTTATAAACAGAAGATCATTGCTATCGAATGAAAATAAATTATTAATATACAAAACTGTTTTCCAAGCAATTCTTTTGTACGAATGCCAAGTCTGGGGTAAATGTGCAACGTGTCATAACCTACCCTGGCATCATTCCACATCAGACCTTCATCGAGTAGCTAATGTTGAATTGATCTCCAATAGAATACATAAACTTAACGAATCATTTAGGATCAGATGCGACATTCCTGAGAATCCTGTCATTAATCAATTATACTCGTAGATTAAACTGCGTGATTGTTATACTTATTTATTTGTCTGTTTATTTTATTTATTTATTTGTTTATTTATTCACTTTTGTATAATGTATATACATAAATGTATACATATGTATAATTTTTTTGGCAAAAATTTAATAACTGTTAATATTACTTAAATTCTTTATCTAGTTGTGTTTTTTTTTTTCAATTTTTTGAGTTAACGTGGCTTTTTGGTAATTAATTATTCGTATTTATATGGTTTTTTTTTTTTTTTTACTAATTATTAAAATTTGTGTTTTTAATCGTTTTTCCCCAAGAATATCATATTTGTACCTTTTTTGTTTTTCTTAAATTTGTACACAATTCTTCAGTAGAAAGATATACTATTGTATATCACACCTCTGTACTGAAATCTCTGCGATAACAAGCTGTAATTTTTTTTTGTAAACGAAATAAAAATAAAAATAATAAAAAAATGGATCATGATAGTGACCTCGGTGTCTCCGAGATATACCTCTTTCATCATGCTAGATGGTACTAAGAACGCATTAAACTTGGTGCGTATGCAAAACTGCAGCATTTTCAGATTCACTTTCATCGAACGGTAGAGACCTGGCTAAGATGCAAACTCGAGGCTTTTACAAGAATTTGCTTACTAACCTATACACTAAACGGAACTTCTGATCACAAAATAGTATTGGAGATCGCCAAGATCAGCAATTACTAACTTTCAACTCGCAATTCTGTTGATTTACATCGCACAATCATTGTGAACAACAAGAAGTCTGTTGTATCTCTGCTGAAAAGCAACGGGATTCTCAGCTATAAGTTTTCTGATGAAACCCTGTAAATTGAGAAAATAAATGAATGAAGTTGTCGTTTCCTTGTTCCACCCATGCGATGGTGATGGCGTCAATAAAAACGAGATCCAAAGACAATTCTTTAACCTCACTATCATCAGGTAAGGAATTTAAAGACGAATACATCATATTTTCTCTAATAGAAAGCCACATTTTTAATCATGCCAACCTTGGTTGATGCAGTTGATTCAAATCAACTTTCACCATTCTGGGGCTACTTTTACTGCGCCACTCTAAATCAGAAAAGACACTGTTCCGGTTCAGGAACACTGAATTGTGATTGTGAACAACGAAGTTCAAGAACTCAGAATACAAAACTATGCTAATATCATTGTGGAAAATAAAGAATCTGTGTTCGCAAGAAGAACTATCTTCTTTTTTCCTTTTTTTTTAATTTTTTTTTTTTTAATTTAACGTAGCTCAAAGCACTATTTAGAAGTCCTGAAAGTATATTCTCTTAAGCCAGCATCACTGAATCACTAACATTGCATCAATTGAAGCAGTCTACTTCCCAGAATAAAAATTAATCAGGCCAGAAATAATTTCGAGCCATTTAAGTACCCTTTCCTGTCGCAATCTAGAAAACTTCCAACCATGGCTAGAAGTCATCCCAATGGGCGTTCAGATTTAGTTTTAGATATGGGTCGAGTTCAACCTGGTTCCTGTATCCAAATCAGGCAAAAGCTCACATGTTAATTACAACCACGTAACACCAATTAGTTTTTCATCACTCTTTCTGGAAACCCTGAAAAGATTAATCTTACTGTCGACATTTTGATATCTCAACATAACTGTTTGTACCTGCTAAAAAAGTAAATCAGTAGGAGCAGCTCATTAGTATGCGTCATTAAAAATATGCTCTGGTACCTTTCCTGAAGTCGACAGTGTCTTCAACAATGTCAAAATAGAGATGCAGAAGTTAACAGGTCATCTGCTAAATTTGGGAGTACAGATCCCTCCAGGCACGTTAATAAATCGAATAAATTAACTATTCAGGAGAAGGATTATGCGGTGCGAGTACTCCTCCGCATAAGGGCCGCTCTAGTGAGTAGTACTGTCCTTCAATTGACATAGAACTATAATAAAAAGAAAAAAAAAAGAAAGAGCTAAAATTTCAAAAAAATAAAAAAAATAAAAAACTATCATGCGGTAACCCTTGTTTTTTTTTTTGTTTTATTCTAATAAAAACTAATTCACGCAACTCTGTGTGGCAACTCTCCTTTTGACTGTAACTCTCATGAAAAGATACAAATAAGAGCCCATGAATATAATCATCAACACAGGCAACGAATTATTTTTAACTCTCTTAAATTACATGATCCTTAAATCCAAGGTACCACTACAACCAACTATCACTACACAGGTGGCCGTCACACAACGGACTTACACCATTTATAAGGATCCAACTACCACTACAACAGGCGGCCGTCACCCAACGGACTTACACCATTTATAAGGATCCAACTACCGCTATAACAGGCGGCCGTCACACAACGGACTTACACCATTTATAAGGATCCAACTACCACTACAACAGGCGGCCGTCACACAACGGACTTATACCATTTATAAGGATCCAACTACCACTATAACAGGCGGCCGTCACACAACGGACTTACACCATTTATAAGGATCTATACCTTCGCCAGGCGACCACCTCACACACCGTTGAACAACTTGCTCGCAGGGGAACTGGTGGATGTTATGCCAATGCAGGATACAGATGCAAAAGCCAGGCGACCATCGCATACACCATTGAGTATCACACTCGTAGGACAGTCGATGGATGTTATACCAATGCCAATTCTACATATGAAAGCCAGGCGACCACCTCACACACCATTGAGTATTGCTCTCGCAGGGGAACTGGTGGATGTTATGCCAATGCAGGATGCAGATACAAAAGCCAGGCGACCATCACATACACCATTGAGTATCACACTCGTAGGACAGTCGATGGATGTTATACCAATGCCAGTTCTACATATGTAAGCCAGGCGACCACCTCACACACCATTGAGTATTGCTCTCGCAGGGGAACTGGTGGATGTTATGCCAATGCAGGATGCAGATACAAAAGCCAGGCGACCATCACATACACCATTGAGTATCACACTCGTAGGACAGTCGATGGATGTTATACCAATGCCAGTTCTACATATGTAAGCCAGGCGACCACCTCACACACCATTGAGTATTGCTCTCGCAGGGGAACTGGTGGATGTTATGCCAATGCACATATACCTTATGAACCAGGAGACCAACACACACACGATCGAGTTCCTTACTCGATCGTTGTATGTTGGGTATTATACCAATGTTCAATTAAAAATAGATCTACGCACTGCACCAAAGAAAACTGCTACACTACTTCAAATTCAACTCTTGTTTTTTTATAGTTAATTATTTAGATGACTATTCAGCGAGACAAACTCACCTCTCAATACACTCCTGTCTGCCTTCTTACTATGTGTGTTTTTATTATTTTATTTTATTTTATTTTTATTTTTATCTTTATTTATTTTTTTTTGCACAAGACACCACAACTGAAGCCGTCAGCAAAACACAACTGAATGAGAAAGGCAACATGGAGCGAGAGGGTTGCGAATGTCACAAAACATAACCAGATGAAGGCAAATAAACTCCGCGGCATTGCCAGATTAGTAAAAGCAAATCTTCAAATAATATTAGTACTACCGTACAAATAATTTTATTTTAATTCTACTTTCAATTTACCTGACTTTCTTATAGAACTAATAAATTAACAAACTACTTAAATTTTTAAAAAGTTTTCACTTATGCAGACGACTTTGAAGTTGATATTACTGATAATCAATAGGATACTCGATACTCGAGTGCAAATACTATGGAATCAAATGAATGGGTTGGGTTCAACGCAATTAAAACCAAATTTGGTCCTATTTACCAGAAAATATAGAATCTCATTCATACTTCCACTTACTATCTTCAGGATTTATCAAACAAACAAGGTTCCTTGGAATGATTCAAAGCTGCAAACTCAATTGGAAAATCCAGAAATTTGTAAACAAAGACTGGATAGGTCTTCCCAAAGAAAGAAAATGTTAACATGAACCTAAAATCATTTATTGCCCCTATCCCGTGGTTTTATTCCTATACTAGTCTAAAGTGTAGCATTACCCCCGTCTTTGCAACATATGACTATTTAACCCACTACCACTGGACGTCTTTGAAAAGCAGATGGTAGCCACGAGTACAATCAATCTGAAAGTCACCCGCAGTGAACCAGTATCCTAAAATCTGAAAAGACAAACAGAAGCACAACAACAACTGACAATAGATTCAGTATTGCAATCCCGAGCAGAGGGGGCTGGATGGGAATTTTAAGCTGAAGAGTTCGCCCACTTCAATACATCGTAGATGGCTCAAAAATAAATCAATAGACGACTCTGTAATCTGTTCATAGAATAACTCGTAATGCGAATCGCTCTTTGCATCGCTGCTACTACTGTATCATATTTCAAACAATTTAATGTTGTCCATTTAAAGAGTTGTTTTCTAGCTTCATGTGATGTCTGTTGAAATATCTGTATCTGCGAACCTTTTACATTGGTTTTGACAGTGCCAAGGCTATCCAAGAACTGTTCCATATTGCATTGTGCGTACCTGGTTACTAAGATATTCGGGGAACTTGGCAAGTGGCATAGTCCCATGTATGTATGTACGAGTAGGTATATCCACTCATTTTTTGGAGACATAGAAACTCCATTCGCTACATGTAAGTGCGAGACGCATTTGATAAAACCAATATCAGATTCAGATCTGTGAAGAATTTACACATCAGCATCTTAGTGACTACGAGTACAAGCTATATGTACACATGGTAACAGATTCCAATTCCCTTATAACGGTTTTTGAATGAGCTGTAAGAGTAAATAATAAAATCTACTACTGAGGCGTCGTTTTCGCTGCATTCTAAGGTATTCCGTAAAGATTGATCTACCGAAAGTATCTTTAACTATTTTGTAGGCCAAATTAAAGAGACCTTAGATCCAGAAAAGACGCTTCCTGTGCTTTCTTCAATATTAAGGGAGTCTTTGAGAATAAATTCTATGATTCATTCATCAATGTTTCATCCCGCAAAGGCATTGATCATTCAACCTACCGGTGGTGATGGAAAACGAAATTCCAACCGAGGTATCTGTGACAGTATATGAGCGAAATAGGTTCCAGCAAGGTGGTGCCCTCTCTTCACTTTAGATGACCTATTCAACGAACTCAGCAACTCAATTAACCCGATGACCTATTATTATCATATCAAAGTTACTGACACATGAGTACAAGAACGCAAAGTATTCGAACTTATGCAAAACGGGGGTTCGTCCGGTAGGATCTATCAATAAACACAAATAGTAGTTGTGTTGTTAACTAGGAAAAGAAAGCTAAACCTAGTCTCACTTACTGTGAAGCAATGGAATTTCCTTATGCACGCAAGTATCTAGGAGTTAATAATGGTAAATCATCAATTAGACAGAGACGCGAATTCTCCATGGATATATGGTTTCACCTACCGAAGAACTTGGGATCCAGAACCAAAAATCATGTTTTGGTTATGTAATAGACTGGGTTAGCATCACCTTTGTGGACTTCAATGATTAGCATATCGCTACACATCGTTGTAAATTTATTATTAAAGAAAAATGGTAGAACTACACTATGCGGTAAGACATTCACTCACTCACTGGGTAGGGGGCAGACATTTTTGTCACACGGTATACGACTTAATGCTCCACATTGTCGAATTAAAAAATTATAAATCCAGTAAATTATTCCTAACATAAATCGTATAAACTGGGATCGCCTGTTGAACAAAAGAGGTATATTGATGGGTCAAAATTGGAGTCCACTGTTGGTGCAGGTGTATTTGACCGAAAGCTCGAAGTTTCGAAGGCACTACGGAAGTGTCTTTTAATTCAAGTTGTTTGCTACAAATATGTATACGCATATGCTGATATCAACTTTGGAAGGGATACGAGTTCGAAGTGCACCACAATATATTTTTGGTTTGTAATGCAGCACATAAGACACTGAGGTCTCTGTCTCAGGTGGTATCGATAAAGTGCCCAACAGAAATGTCCTTAACAACAATCTACTAAACATGTGGGCAGCACCTAAAATGCTGAAGTAATGTTTAAGGGGGACTTACACCCTGTCGGTTTCAAAAAACCGAGTTTTTTTTTCACATTTCTCTAATCTAATCTAAAGGGCGTCAGAAATTAGGGTTTGCCAGATTCCTCTCTAGTTTGAGAGTATAGCTCTGCAAACAGGACGGCGCACGAAAGGTATTTATATTTATGTTTATTTATTTCATCAACAAGCTTAGCTTACAGATTACGAAAAACAAACACAATTGTATGAGAAAAAATAATTTAAAATATAAAAAATAATAATAATTAAGTAAAATTTACAATAAAAACAATAACTAGCCAGAAAGTATGCTATATAAAATTATTTTAAAAGATTCTCTTGAAATATGAAGATCTATGTCTCTACATATTCTATTAAATGACTTAAGGGATCTAAAAATAGGCTCATTTTGTCCATAGTTTGTTCTATGCCCACTTAAATAAAAAAGTTGACGATCCCGCAGCACTCTCTCTGGGGCATAAATTGGAAACATAGATAACAAAATAGGACTATTTACATGTGAACAAAGGACATCTCTCACAAACATGATATCATGTGCATGCCTTCTCTCACTAAGTGGCATTATACCTAACAGCTTACACCTAGCATTATATGTCGGCTTAAAGTTCCAGCGCATGTTGAAGAAAATATATTTTGTAAATTTCCTTTGCACCCTTTCTATGCGGTCTGAATACGTCGAATAATTTGGGTTCCAAACAACATCGGCATATTCAAGAACAGATCTGACAAGGCCAATAAAAAGAGATAGCAAAGTAAAAGGATCAGAAAATTTTTTCGTGTTTCTCTTAATAAAACCAACTAGTGAATTGGTCTTCGCAACTATGTATTCTACATGAAAAGCAAATACTAATTTTGTGTCAATAAATACACCAAGATCTTTTATTTTGGATACTCTTTTTAAGGGCAGATTATTGACGTAATAATTGAACAAATGCAGAACGTTAGATCTAGAAAAAGAGATTGCAAAGCATTTATTAACATTTAAAGTTAAACAATTATTAACGCACCAAATCCATAAATTAATAAGGTCCATCTGGATCTTTAAGCAATCATTTGAACTCTTAATTTTTAAAAATATTTTGAGGTCATCTGCATACATTAAGCAGTGACAAAATTTTAGCTGTTGAACAATGTCATCAATAAATATAATAAAAAGGAGAGGACCAAGGTGACTACCTTGAGGAACACCAGAAGTGCAAGATATTAATCTTGAATAATTATTATCAATACAGACTTTCTGAGACCTTCCAATTAAAAATGAAGAAATCCATTTCAACATTGTCGAATGGAAACCAAATCTCTCTAGCTTTCTTATAAGTAGCCCATGGTTCACTGAATCAAAAGCCTTGCTAAAGTCCGTATAAACAGCATCAACCTGACACCCACTTTCGATTGCATTAGTTACAAAAGAAGTAAAGTAGACCAGATTAGACGTTGTCGAACGACCTGAGACAAAACCATGTTGAAACTCGGAAATATGTTCTTTAATATGAAAATCAATCTTTCTTTTCACAATACATTCAAAAAGCTTTGGTATAGCCGAAAGTTTGCAGATACCCCTATAGTTCTCGACGTCATTTTTGGAACCAGATTTAAAGATGGGTACCAGAAAGGATACTTTCCAATCGTCTAGGAACAAACCTGATGCCAGCGAATAGTTAAATATCATGAGCAAAGGTTGGCTAATGGTGTTACAACAGTTTTTTAAGATTATAGCAGGAATGCCGTCGGCACCAGGCTTGGGATTTGACTTGATGGTACGAATAGTAGACTCAATATCCTCAAGGTCCAAAACCAATTGACCAAAATCAATTTTCGACATCGAGTAAATTTCAGGCACAGTAGGAGTAGCAGAAAGAGAGTAGACAGATTCAAAAAATTTTGCAAATAGTTCGACAGAGTCACTATGACCATTAGACACTTCGTTTTTATAAAACAGTTGATTAGGCAAACCACTAGAACATCTTTTTTGATTTATAAAGTGCCAAAAGGATTTGGATTTGTTAAGACTGTTTTCGATGTTCATTATATAAATGTTATACAAAAATGTACTCAGACTAGAAAAATCTTTCCTCAATTTCCAAAAAATTTGCTTATCTGTATTGCTTCCTGTATTTTTGAAGCGTTTGTGAGCTTTGTTCTTTAAATTTTTTAAGTGCAATAGACGCCTGTTATACCAAGGAGGCTTGGATTTCAACTTTTTTGTGGAGCGAGGAACAAACATGGACAAACCAACATTAACTACAGAAACAAAATGAATATACATATCAAAAAGACATAGATATTCAAATTCCTTATGCCAGTTAAGCGAAAGAAAATACTCATTTAAACCTTGAAAGTTACATTTTAAAAAATTTAGAGAACTAACGGAAGTCTTTTCTAATTTTACATAAGAGTATAAATCAATCTCGATTAACATTTAATTATGGTAAACAGAATTATTGAGAAGAGAAAATGGAGCTTCGAAACATTAGTTTTGACATCATTAACGTTAATAAAAACAAGATCTAATAATCTGTTTTGAGAATTCGAAATAGAATTAATTTGACATAAATTAAATGAAAACATTGAATCGATAAGAGCTATTTCATAATCTTTTTTTACATTGCATGGTATAAGCATTTTATCGTCATCAGACCAAGACCAAGTTAGATCACCAATATTGAAATCACCTAAAGCGCACAAGATAGCTTCAGAGGAATAATTGCTAACATACTCAAAATTTTCTATGCAGTTTTCATACGCATCCAACCTACTACCAGATGGTATATAGCTTACAATAAAGATAAATTTTGAACTTCCAACGACCGCAGAAAAACAAATTTGGTCAGCAACTAAGTTCGGTAAAGGTATCTTCTTACCACCAAGGTTTAACTGAACAGCAGCAAGAACTCCACCACCACGATCCTTGGCCGATTTGCAGCGATCATTGCGGAAAACATCATAAATTGAACAATCGAAAATTTCAGTTGACGAGATGTCTTTATAGAGCCAGGTTTCTGTTAACACAATTACATCATAATCCTTGTGACTTGATGCTATAAACAAATCAGATGTCTTCGTTCTACATCCACTTGCATTGTGGTAATAAACATTCAGGTGTTGTTGAAGTTTATCAGAACCAGCATTAACACGAATTAGTTTTTTGATGAATCTTGAGTAAAAGGACGTATGTTTACGCCCTTCGGCCAGAAATTTCCATCATACACTGTTTTAGCGAATTGCGTAGGAACACCAATTTTAAAGTTCACAAACTTAAGGGGGCGTTGACTATCGATAAGCTTGATTAATTTAAAACACGAGATGCCTTCCGATGAAACTTCCAGTTTTGACGAAACATGAGTGATAATTACATCCGTAGTGGTGTCAGGGTGGAAGCTTGAAATGTGAAACCATTTTAATTTACGAACTACATGAAGTTCATTATTTTGCACACTAGTTCCATGGATGACTTCTATGCGTTTGCCTTTGTATACCTTTTTGTTGTTGTCACTAGGTATGACGATAGGTGGTTCATTGAAACCATCCCGACTGTCTTGAGCGAGCAAAACATTAGAATTTTGATTTGTATTACAAAATGCGCGCCCCTAGGTTGCCCCAGCGCTATTTATGATTTCACAGGTAGCTGCTCGTTCTGTTCGACCGATATTTTTCTGTCAATGTGTTTGTCCATGCTTATTTTTGGAGAAGGATTCATCAAGTTCCTTTTAATTTTTTACAATAAGTTCTTTAAAATTGGCTCCATAATTGGCGTACAAGTTGTAAGTCCCCCTTAAGAATACCTTCAAAACAAACCCTGAATAAAAACTGGAATGTTATGAATGTGAATGCTGACTCTGTTTAGATGATGACGAAACCAGAAGAAGTATTATGTATGCCTGTGTAGCTCTTTGTCACTCAGGGTTCCTCGAGATAACTCCAAGAACATTACAAAAGCCTAGGCTAGTGACCTCCTCAAATTTGTAAAATAACCCGAGGAATGACTAGTCAAAGTAGCTTTCGACACAAACGATAGTACTCACCCGTTTAACGTTTAAGGGAAAAAATTATTTGGCTACTGATTCTTTAAAAGTGCTAAAACGCCCATGGGACTTAGTAGTCAGAATCTTATTAAGTTATTCGATTCTCGCCAATGTTATGTGAATTCGATTGCACGTTTCGGTTCAATCTTTTTACTTTATCGTTTATTTCGGCGTCGGTAAAATCTGCAGTTTCCTATTTGTGTGCAACAAGGGCATGGTGCTGCAAGGGAATCCTTCTTTTAGTTATCCTTGTGTTAGAAAATTCGTTGCTTTATGTTAGCAGGCTTGTCTTCAATACATTTCGGCGAGTAAATCTTTTCCGAATATTTCTTGTTGTGCTGCATTCTTAAATAGACTAGCTCGCTGTAACTCGATAGTTATTGCATTTTTTCTTGTGAGGTTTTTTCTTTTTTTTTTAAATAATTTATTATTAACGCGCGCTCAAGGGATTTGTGTACCCTTAAAATATTTGTACACAGCTCAGGCGAGTACATCTTCTTATTCCTGATATAATGCATATACTGATATTGCCTATGATCTAGCTACTGCTTTCTTCTCCTTTCACCGCTACATTTCTGAGGGTTGAGGGTTGTCTGAAAAGTCTCCAATCTAACAAAGAAATAAGATATTTTTTCGTCGAATTTATTTTTTAATTTCTTACTTGGTTTTCTTGTAAGTCCATACACTTCTCCTTGCGATCCTCCCATCTCTTCAATCCATCCAAATAGTACTTCGTGTCTTTCTCCGCAAAATCTCTGCAATTTTCAGCCTAGAGAACAAAAAAAAAGTCGCATGGGGCTAAACCTGGTGAATTAGGATGGCCAAGCAGTTTGAGTCGTAGTTCGTGGCTTTTCGATACGGCAGCCGCTGAGGTGGAAGACGGCGCAGTCTCTTAGTGAAACCATACAATTTTTTTTCAGGTGTTTTTTTTTTTCCAATTTCTCCCTTCAGCTTATCAAGTAATGGTGTGTAACATGCTCCCATATTGGTTTTCCACTTGTCAAGATAATCGATTAAGACAAGTCCATGACAAAGAGCCTTTGCCTTTTTTGGAGTCAATACGCCATTCGCAGCTCCCTGTTTTGCTTCTGAAGTATGATATAATGGTGTTTCATCCACAGTAATCAATCAGCGCCAAAACCCTAATTTTTAGAGCCTAAACTGCGCCAACAGAGCGTTAGAAATGTTCATTCGAACACGTTTTTGATCCGAAGTGAACAAACGCGGCAGTCAGATTTCTTATGCCTAAATCTTCATTATGTGACTAACACGTTTGTACATGTCCTCTGCTATCTCTCAAGGCAGAGAGATGGTTATTTAAAACCATTTGGTGACCATGTGCGATATTATTATCTGTGGTTATGGCTATTGCCCTTCCCAAGCGTTCATCGTTGGGCAGTTCAGCTGCCCAAAATTCATGCTGGTTGATAATGGTACTAAGTGTATACAGCGTTCAGCCCGTAGACAGATTATTTCAATAACAAATATTCGATGAAAGCTCCATACTCGATTTTTTTCCAAATATTTAAAAACACTCAAATCGACTCACTCAAACGATTGTCAAACAACAACTGCGAGTCCAAAATAGCTGAAATTTTGGTAAGCACTTTTAAAAAACTTACACAAACACATTCTCCAACTTGACTAGAGCTGCTATCTATATGTTGAGGCGGGACAAACTTCGTATGCGATGCCGGTTCTTTGGAACATAAATCCGAGTTTTCGCACTACTCCTACATTTTCCATCCAAGGCTTTGCTCTTGATTTGTGATATTTTGGAGTCATTCTCTCAAATTCTTTTTTTATCACTTGCTGATGGTTCGCCAAAGATTACTTTATGCGTAATTTTGCTCTTTATTTCGCGTTATTCCTGCATGAAAGGTAATACTAGGTGGGGTGAAAAGTAACCTCCTTGGGAATGAAAAAAAATTTTTTTTAAATGTTTTTTTTATTTTATTCAATATAGTCCCCATTTACTCGTAGTTTGATACACGTATTCCAGCGATTTTCCAACTTCTTGATCCCGTCCGAAAAGTAATTTTCCAGAAGGTCTGCAAAATACTCCTCCGTGGCGTCGATGATTTCCTCGCGTGAGCTGAATTTTTTATTGATGAGCCATCTTTTGAGGTTTAGGAAGAGATAATAGTCCAAGGGAGCCAAATCGGGCGAATATGGTGGATGCGACAGTAATTGGAGCCGTAAGTCATTGCCGGCGCATTGTCTTGCAAAAACAAAATTTTTTCGCTTCATGTGATTTCGGCCTTCAATTGCCCCAATAATGCACAGTAATACTCGCTGTTGATCGTTTTTCCTTTTTCGAGGTAGTCTACGAAGAGTATGCCATGACGATCCCAGAAAACCGACGCCATAACCTTTCCGACCCACCGAGCCTCCCTCGGCCCCTTCGGAGCACTCGTGCCGGCTTCAGTCCATTGCCGGGCACTCATTCTGTTCTCTGGTGTGTAATAGTGGATCCAAGTTTCATCAACAGTTACCAATCGACTCCAAAAGTCCGCCCGATTCCGCATCAGCAAGTCCAAAAACTCTTTCGAAGTGCTCTCGCGTTCGTGTTTTTGGTCAGGAGTGAGCATGCGCGGCACCCAGCGGCAGGACAACTTTTTCATATGCCCAAAATATGGCGTGTGCGCTCAGTACTAATCTTTGTGGTATCTGCTAGCTCGCGCACCTTCACTTTCCGGTCAGCCAACAACATTTCATGTATTTTTTTGACATTTTCTTCTGTAACCGCATCGGAGGGCCTACCACTTGACTTGACTTGATCGGTAGTAGAGTTGCGGCCACCACGAAACTCTCGAAACCAATATTTGACGGTGTAATCTGACGGAGCATTAGCCCCATAATATTTATTCAACTTTTCTTTTGTTTCAATCGCCGTTTTGTCTCTCAAAAAATAATGTTTTATGAGAGAACGAAAATCGTTTTTGTCCATGCTCAACATGATGCCAAACACGTCAACAACAATCAGCTGTCAAAACAAAACTAAAGACAGTACCGCACTGAAATTTGGCATGTCGGCCTAAATATGAACGGTCTTCAAGGCACTATAACCTTTTTTGCAGTAGCAGCGCATTCTGGCGGTCAATGAGGTTACTTTTCACCTCACCTAGTATATCTGTGTTTTGTGTCCGCCGCTGCAGTATGCAATCAACTGAGTTAGCTAGTTTAGTATGTCTTCTCCAGCTGATTTTCGCGTTCCGTAAATATTTCTTCCATGACAATATTTATATTCGAAGTTCGATTCCCAAAGGTGTCGCTACTTGGGTTACGTATTTGAAACGCGAACAATATTATTAGAGTTTAGTTCCACTCCGTTCCAATTTTTTTTAGCCCCGTAAAATACATTTTTCGCACTTTCGTTTACAAATTCGAGTAGCGGGCTCTGTTTTTTTTATTTTACGTTGCAGTAATACGTTTTCTATTTCGAAACTCTTTCCCATCATTGTGCCGACATTCCGGCTTGCGATATGCGATATATGCGAATATTTCTATTTGCCCTGGGTTCACACCTCTGCTGTATCTTTCTCTCTGTCTTTATTCCATTTTCCAAAAAACTTAACACATGCTGCGTCATTATAAGTGTATTCATGCCCACTTGAGTGTTAAGTTCTTTACAAAAAAAAAGAAAAAAAAAGTGCCCGGCGGGGTAATGTATCCACATAATATGTTCACTTCCATGACTCCGTGCTTTCGTACTGTTCCTCTTTCAGGCGTGGGGCGCTGGAGTGAATGTATGAATGTATATCCAACTTTGCTTTTACCCCACCGGCAGTCTTCACACGTGGGAATATGGGTCTCATCAGAGGTTAATGCGTCTCAGGCTCATCTGAGGTGTTGAAGTGTCTTTATTTGATTTTTCCCAGTTTAGTCACCTGTTGTGACAGCTAAGGCAACGAACTGCAGAAATATTATATAATCCGTTGCCGCAAGCTTTATTCGATGCATGTAACCACTGTAACCTAATCTAATTTAACTTTTCATTGCTGTAAATATTGACGAATAGAGTATTCTTACTCCTCTAAGTTAGCTAAGTGAGGCTAGGCCATAAAAGAAATTCATTATCGAGATCGAATTACTCGTAAGTGAAGCTTTAATGCTTTGTCGATTTATTCTGGGATGAGCACACACTCATTCGCCTTTTATTACAACTGAAATCGATCCAAAGATTTTAAGCATCCGGTTAAGGTTTTAGAAAGAATTTTTACCCACGTTTGTATGTTCCATAAAACATCTTTTACTCTTCTGTTTCTTTCTGTCAACTATGTTAAGTTCCTTCTTAATCAAATTACAACCGAAAATAAAACTGTCAAAACCAGTAAGTGTGAAAAGCTAAAAAAGGAAGAAGAAACATATTCTGATTTCAGTACCATTCGGTTGTATGTAATTATGTATGTATGTACATACGGAAGTTTATGTCCGTTACTAACCGCTCCACCGACTAAAAAGAAAGCAGCGCCTTATAAAAAATTACTTCTGCAGATAACGACAATTCCAATTCGAATCCTTACTAAAAGAAATAACACACAAACACACAATACATACATATACACGACTGAACCCAAGAAAATCACGTCCCCTAGCCGGCAAAAGGAATTCATCTAATTTCATCTAACGTCGGACGTAATCCTCTAATTTTCTTTTACAGCACCAGACGGAATTCCAAAAACGAACGACAAAAAAAAAAAAAAATAGAAATCTGTTAGCGTTATCCTCTTAAATGCATTTTACACATAAAAATTTACATACAAAGTGCTGAATGAGAAGCCAAAAATAGTCTCAATAAAAACCGAAGAAGGCTTTCCAAATCCGTACTTGCCAAGGTGCCAAGCATCTGTGAGTGATAGTAAATGATTCGGTTACGGATACGGTTACGGTTACGGATGCGGATATACGAGTATGTATAGAAAAAGGTAATTCCTTTTATATGGCTAATATTCGTATGCGCTTACGAATGTCTCTTCGTGATCAATATGTTTTAAAGAACGAGTCTGTGGCTGAAATGAACAGAATGGGGCAGTGTCTCTACTGAGTTTCTTGTGCCTTAAGCTTGAATCTTGAGATTGGCTTTCATATTGTAACTTTGGGTAACTGAATAATCTTATACATAACATACGAGTACATATGTACGAGTATGTACAATTTCCCATTAAATTTGCATATAAATTGTGTCTGGCTGCAGTTAATTCGCACACATATTCGTACACACGTTGCGTACTTTTCAGGGTTGCTAATGCTCCGTATGGTTACATCTACTACTACCACTACCAATGCGCCCTTTGCTCAATATACTTGGTGCAAAAGTAAACGTACCTTCCAATAATTTATGTACATCATGGTTGCAAGAAACTACTGTGTATAATCGTTCATTGGATTTCTATAATTTAATTTTTTTTAAATACTACCGAAATCGATTGCATTACAGGAAAGCATACAGAAGGATTTAGAAGGACGAAAAGACTTAGAAGAGGCAACGCACTTTTATGGAGGAGGTAGAGGCGCAATCCATGACATTCATATAATCCGTAGAAATTAGAGGGTTCTCAGTGGGCCGTTTGTGAGTATTAAGATATGGAAGCAGTGAACTAGGATCTGACGGTTAATCAAAGTAAAACAAAATATTTAACATTATCAAAAACGAACAACTAGCACCAACGCCCTAGGCAGAAGATATTCTAATTATAAACAGCTTTAATTTTGAGATGGCAAAAGAACTAATCTATCTGGGTTAGGCAGTGAACTTCAGAAATGACATCATTGCGGGAATTAAGCAATGAATAACTCTTGGCTGCCGCTATTTCTGCGTACTACTAAGATATTTGTGTAACTGATGTTTGCATAGAGCAACCATTGCCATTGCTTATGAGGGTAAACCAACGTGCTACGAATGGAAATACAAGTTTTCTACAATTGTTTTCTATTAGGTGCGCAACTAAGTTCACTGTTTGTCAATAGATGACTCCAGCTGTAAGTGCTGGAAATGTCATGAACCATGCTTAGACTGCTTAGACATATGGTAAACAAACCGTTTTGACACATTAGTGACTTTGCTTTGGCGTCATAATTTATATACAAGCTTAAAAACTAAGACTTTAACTAATAAAATAAGGTTTAGCTATTAGTACTAAGGCTTAAAGCTAAGGATGGTGAAGGGAATCGAATTTGAGGGAAAGTGTGCTGCGATTAAAATCGAAACCGGAAAGGTTGGAGTTTACCTTACGCAGCATACGGGAGATTGGTTCGTTAGAGCCATATGTGGTGCGGTGGATAAGTAGATAAAAGAGACGGGTGGAACGTAGATTACGAGGGTTAGTGTTAAAGAAAATGGAGATGCAAAGAGGTATGCAATCGACGGAGCCTGAGAGGAGTCGGTGAATGAACAGAATGTCTGCTGCGTCCCTTCGTTCCTCAAGCGTATTCAGGTTAATGAGTTTGAGACGGTCTCGGTAGGGAGGTAAGATTAGAGGATCGTTCCAAGGTAGACCTCGAAGAGCAAATCGAAGAAAACGACACTGGATCCTCTCAATACGAGATACATGAACTCGTTGAAAGGGACACCACTCTTGGCCAGCGTACTTGAGAAGGGGGCGAGCGTAAGTGATGTATAGTGATCTGGTCACGTACGGGTTGCAGAATACTTTGGACCATCTTTTAACGAAGCCGAGTGATGAGTTTACGAGAAATTATCTCATCAATATGAGAGCGGAAATGAAGCTGCCTGTCGCATAATATGCCAAGGTCGCTTAACAAGGGATATAGGTTGGCCGTGGAGATGGTAAATTCGTTGAAGAGAGTTGTTGCACCTACGTGAGAAGGTAATCGATTGACATTTGGAGACATTGAGTTCTAAGCAATTCTTGATGCACCAGGTGGAAAAACTATTTAGATCTATTTGAAGAAGGCTGGAGTCTTGTTGTGAGGAAATGGGTTTAAACAATTTGGTATCGTCAGCATAGAGAGAAAGGGTTGAGTGTTGAATGAGCCTTTGAAGGTCGTTAATAGTTAAGATGAAGAGGAGTGAACCTTGAGGAACACTTGAAGTGGCCAAGAAAGAGGCCAATAGGACAGACCTGAAACGAATACCATAAAAACGATTATCCAGCAAAATGGGTTCAAAGCCCAGGACAGACAATTTGAACAGGATTAGTTTATGACATATCTTGTCAACAGCCTTATTGAAATCAGTTGCTATAATGTCAACTTCCTTACCACTTTCTAGGGCTGAGAGAACATGAATTCGACGAGGTTAGTGGTCGTTGATCAAACTTTAAGAAAGCCGTGTTGATTGGGGGAAATAAGAGGTTTGCACTGGAAGCTTAAGGCTTCGTACAAAATGCTTTCGAGGAGTTTGGATATATGTGATTATTTGTAATTAGTGACTTCGCTCTTTAATCCCTGTTTTGTATGGGTGTTATGAAAGAGGACTTCCATATCTGTGGAAATTCACCTTGAGAGAGCGATAATCGGAAGAGATTTGCAAGGAGGCGGGAGTTGAGGAACACTTTTTAAGAAATATGGATGGAGGCCATCTGGGCCCGGGTAAGTATTCATCATTAAGTTTTTGTAATTTGTTTTTTTTTACTGTATTATCAAAGCTTTGAGAAATAGTGGGGCCAATGGGGAAGTTAAGTAGGTATTTGAAATAAGAGGGATCCGGTACGAAGGAATTATCGACAAAAGATTGCTTAAAGAAAGCAGCAAAAAAGTTGGATATGGTATGCGGATCGGTTGATGATATGTTTTCGTATGAGAGGGATGGAGGGAAACCAGTCAGATTTTTTTTTGTAGTTAACGAATTGGTAGAAAGACTTAGGATCATTTATAAGCCTTGATTGCGCACTATCAAGGTATCGCTGATAGAGAAACTTATAGAGCTGGGCGAATTGAAGGTATGACCCGAGATAGTTTGAATAGTCAGCAAAAGAGTTGGATCGAAGCAAAACTGTCCATAATTTGTGGAAGTGGTGGGTGAAAGTTATCAATGGTCGATAGTGAAAGGGGACAGAGCAAGACAGAGGAGTTTATGGGGTCAGTGGTGTAAATGAGGTCTAATTGCCTACCCATATAGTTGGAGACCCCACTAACTTGGCATAAGCTAGAGTCTGTGATCTCATCCAAGAAGAGACATTCTTTACTCGAGATAGGGTTAGTGATAAAAAAAAGAGAATTCTGGTTGGAAAGATTTTCTGGGCGCAGACAATTTTTTGGAGAAATTATTTTCGTACACTTTTCTTCTTGAAATAATATCATTAACCGTCTAAGCAAGATGCCAATCAAGTCGATCTTAGCTCGTCAAATCTTTGACTCCCGTGGCAACCCCACCGTGGAAGTAGATCTCACCACTGAATTGTGACTTTTCTGTGCAGCTGTACCATCTGGAGCATCCACTGGTGTGCATGAGGCATTGGAACTGCGTGATGGGGAGAAGAATAACTACCATGGCAAGAGTGTTAAGAAGGTTGTGGATATCATCAACAAGTCATTGGCCCCAGAAGTCTTAAAGGCTAACTTGGAAGTTACCCAACAGGAGGAGATCGATAACTTCATGATTAAGCTCGATGGTACCGAGAACAAGTCAAAGTTCGGAGCTAATGCTATCTTGGGTATTTCATTGGCTGTTGCTAAGGCTGGCACTGCCAAGAATGGAATACCGTTGTACAAGCACTTGGCCGATTTGGCTGGCAACAATAACATCATTCTGCCAGTTCCAGCTTTCAATATCATCAACGGTGGCAGTCATGCAGGAAACAAATTGGCCATGCAGGAATTCATGATTTTGCCAACTGGTGCCAGCTCCTTCACTGAGGCCATGAAAATCGGCTCTGAAGTGTACCATCACTTGAAGAAGGTCATCAAGGATAAGTTCGGTTTGGATGCCACCGCTGTCGGTGATGAGGGTGGTTTCGCTCCCAACATTCATAACAACAAGGAAGCTTTGATTTTGATTCAGGATGCCATCGCCAAGGGTGGATACACCGGCAAAGTCGAAATCGGCATGGATGTTGCTGCTTCTGAATTCCACAAGGACGGTCTATATGATTTGGACTTCAAGAACCCCAACAGCGACAAGTCATTGTGGTTGACTCCCGACAAATTGACCAACTTGTACCAAGAATTTATCAAGGAATTCCCCATCACCAGCATTGAAGATCCCTTCGATCAGGATCATTGGGATGCCTGGACCAACATGATTGCTAATACACCAATCCAAATTGTCGGCGATGGTTTGACTGTCACCAATCCCAAGCGCATTGCCACCGCTGTCGAGAAGAAGGCCTGCAATTGCCTGCTGTTGAAGGTCAATCAAATCGGTACCGTCACGGAATCGATCAGGGCACATTTGTTTGCCAAGAGCAACGGTTGGGGCACCATGGTATCGCACAGGTCCGGCGAAACTGATCACACATTCATTGCTGACTTGGTCGTCGGTCTTAGCACCTGACAAATCAAGACTGGAGCTCCATGCCGTTCAGAACGTTTGGCGAAGTACAATCAAATTCTTCGTATCGAAGAGGAGCTCGGCGCTGCTGCTAAATACGCCGGCAAGTCTTTCCGCAAGCCACAGTAAGGGAGTAACAACATACTAATCCCCCGTTATCACCAACACAACGCATCTCTCTCTCTTTTAAGTTTTATTTTTAATAATTAATGCGATTTACATGTATGTTTAAACAAAAACAATCTATTGGAATATATTTGTATTGTAATTCCATCTATTGGTGTGCGCACCACAAATTCACTGTTTCGAGTAGGAGGAAAAAAAAGGATAAGCAGCAGGAGACATATCCTTCCGAATTAAAATATCGTTTATTTTTGTTGCTGTTAGACTTAAGCCTTTGAATCCACAAATATAAATATAAAAATATACAAAACAAAATTATGCTGTATATTTGGTGGGACCAGGTCGGTATTATTTATCATGAACTGTTGAAATCCAACGAAACCATTACTGGGGAACGGTACCGACTTCAATTGATGTTATTGATTCGGGCACTGAGCGAAAAACGGCTACAATAAGGGCAGAGGTGCGAAAAAGTGATTCTACAGCATGACAACGCTCGGCATCAAGTTGCCAAACCCGTTAAAACCTACCTACCGTTCGATGGTACATGGCCTGGTTGACCAGCAGATCCGCTCATATGAAGACATTAAAAAATTGTTTGATTCGTGGATAGCCAGAAAGATGAGAAAAATTTGTATCTAGCGATAGGCAATACTTTGAATGATTCATTTGTGATCATTTTTTCACAATAAACGTAATACTTTTCAACCTAATCCCTTTTTAGCACGATACACTGCCCATTTTTTAAACCATCTAAAAAAATACGATTTGCCATATTTAGCTGAATTTTCTCCTTCGAATCGTGTTTGGGGAAAAAACAGTTCCGTGGATACCTCTAGCAATATGTACCGTAATTCATGCAATTTGGCCATTGCGATTCCGAATGAGTGATCTTGTGCGATGTCAGTGTGAAACAGCACTATTTTCTTCATAAAATTGGGCCTTGTCCAATAATTTACTGCAGTACTGCGCCATGATCGTGCTATCTTTCTTCAAAAAGTCCATGAGGAATATTCCCCGCGAATCTCAAAAAAAATGTAGCCACGACTTCTCCAGCCATTGATTGCCTTTGCCTTCTCTAAGGAGTAGATTCGCCTAGTCTCTGGTGTGTAGTAATGGCTTCAGGTTCTATCAAAAACTATCTCGGAATATTGAATGGGTGTAATTACAACAAACTGCCAGAATCTCCTTTGCAATCTTCATTAAATGCTGAAGGTCAGTGGCATCGATGCCAAGAATCCATCAGAAATGCTCCATCTGATGAGCTGGGTTTCACCCAGACGTATCTCGTCGATACTAGCGGCGCTGCACTGTAGATCGAAAACGGGTCATACACCTTACGAGGAAAGGACGAGGAAAAAACATTGGGCTATCCGGCAAAACAAGAAAGAATGAAATTTAATAATATTGTCACAGTCGGTGTTAAGGACTGTTAAATGGCGAGGACCACCCAAACTCGTTATCGGGTAGATCAAGCCATTCAAATCGGGCGACGATGGAAACCGAGATTTTCGCAGACCACCAAGTAGTTAGGATTGCAATGTATATACTTGAGCATTACTACAGTGCCGGATCAAACGGACTACATCATTTATGGGACGAGCGGCAGTGATCGGATTGAAAAGTTCACATTTGTTGGAAAACAAGGCGTCTCCTTTATCGATTACTGATTAATAAGAGGTGAATGGAACTCTTACGTTAAAAATATGGCAGTGAAGTAAATATTTCCTATCATCTCCTGATTGTTATCACTTGTATACACAGAGTAGCGGGAAATGAGGATATGAAAGATATGAAGCTTTCTTCCAAGCTGGTATGGAATGCTTCCTTTTATAATTTTTTTTATAGTGAGCAACTACAAATGCAATCGGATGGAAATCTCACCAACATTGAACAAGTTATAAGGGATGTGTACATGCGCATCAACCGGAATACTAAATATAAGAAGAAGCATTTTACAGAACCATGGTTTGCCAAAGATTGCTTTAAAGGTAGTCAAATATCTTTCGTATGGCTCAGACTATTTCGATAATAAAACGGGTTGCTATAGCAGTCATATTGTTACAGCAACATTTGTTAAATTTATTGTGAATTATTCAGTAGTGCATGGCAAATCATCATGGAAGGTTATAGCGTTGAACAACATCTGCAAATCATAAAATTTATTTTTCAAAATCAGTGCTCCATTCGAGAAACGTTCCGCGCATTACTTGATTTTTATCCTCGCCACAACCGTCTTGTCGAGTCGACTATTCGACGTTTGGTTGCCAATTTCGAGTCAACCGGTTTGATGAATAACTCCCGTATGTCACCGAAACGCAAGGTCTGCTGAAAAACCCCTGCTCTGCGTGAGAGTGTACGAGAAAATCTCTTGCAGTCAATTTCTCATCGTTCACAAGAAATTTGCCATTCTGTGACTTGAACTTGGCAAATTTTTGCGTCGGGACTTGGAGCTTAAGTGCGTGTAAGGTCCTCTTCTGAGTCTTTTAGAGTATACCCCAGTTATTTTTTTTTCTTCTTGCCTTATTGAAATTCTTTCTAGCCATTTTCCAAAGTTTTTCTAGCTTCCCTTTTCATGGAGGATTTTATGTTTGATGGACAGCATTCATGGTGTGAGGAAACACTATCGGTTTCTGCATTTGCGAGTACCCATACTTCTAATTCGATTACATTTTGTTCTTCATCTACTGTATAAAGGCAAATGCAACACGAGAAATTGCAACAACTACCGATCAGTGATATGTATACTGCAATATTATTAAACAGTCAATACGGAGGTAGGTGGACAAACAACGCAATACAAACTTCCCGGAAGAAGAGCGATAGCCCTGCATGCGCAATTAACATACACATCGTGGTATTGGCTATGTACGAGAAATATAATCGAACAATTACAGTGAAGAAATGATAGTGTTGCGAATGTCAGCGGGAAGAAGTACCCGCATTCTCGGAAGCCTCTATATTAAGAAACCGATAGTGGACAAGCTCCGGGCTTAGCAAATCAGTTAATTTTGCCGTAATCAACGAAGTTCAGAAAATCCGATCCGAAAAATAATTGGATCTCCCAAATGGAGTGGCATATAGAATGGTAACAAGGTCCGTAAAATTAGCCAAATTCCCAAGCGATGCAGTAGCAATGCAAATATGATGTACAGTTAAAATATGTAGCGCTAAATTTAATTATGCGGTTTACATACTTCACCGATTAATAGAAAAACTCTTTATTTCCTTCTTTCTAAATAACAATTTCAATTTAGAAAAGTTTGGGAAAAATTTCATAATATGCAGTAAATGACATAATTTCTTTAAATAGTCAAAAAATCGTGCGCTCCCAGGATCAGAAGCAAACGAAAATTAAATCTCAAGGAAATAACTAATGCAAGGATAGGGCCTCACCGAAATTGACAAATAAATACAAGAATGTATCAATCTTCGTAAAGATGCGAGTAAATAAGAAAATGAAGACATCCTCAACACATCTTTCCACTTATGAGAGTACAACTGAATTATACCCTCCACAGAGAATACTTTTGTGAAAAGCTAATTCAACTCCTTTTGCAGATAGGTTAACCAACAAACCTGCTTCCCATTCCATTCCAATCGACAATATTTTATTTCATATAGTATAGTGCAGCCTATGTTGCCGTGCTTTTGGAATTTCAGTCACGTTTTACGGTAATGCGGCACGATCTTATTGATAACGATACTAAAAGGGCAGTCACTTTTATAGTTTGATTGCGAAACTATTTTATTAAGGGATATGCCTTTACACGTCGGTCGGTCGAATTGTATCTGCTATCAGAGTTAATATTGACCAAATGCATTAGCGTATATTAATGGATGTTGGTATACCCAAATCCTTTTTGTCATTAGATTTGATTAGTGTATCGGACATTTAACGCCAACTTCAACGGTTGAATGGTAAAATAAAACTAAGCAGAGGAATTGGAAAAGAAAAAAGAAAATTGTGACTGTCACCTTTATAGAAATCAATGTCATGGCTTGCCAACAAATGGTTGTTTAATGCTTCAAACAAGATTGCATGGTAATGTATTTTACGTGTGAGCTTTTTAGCAATAAAGTGCTACCAAGGAGATATTCAAGAATCTGTTAACGGAGGGTTTTAGGCATGAAGTACTTTTTTAAGAATTTTTAGTAGTGTTTGAAATGGAAGCGTGTAACTACTGCTAAAGTGTGCTAGATATTGTTAACATTTTTGCTCATTCGCAATATTTCCAATGACAATAACATAAAATGCTTAAGTCCAGTATCAATAAGAAGTTAGAAATGTTACTTGCAATGGACAGATGTGAACTTACTATTGACGAAAAGCAAACGACAAACGGACAACGACTTTCTGCTATGCATGTGGATTATTCAAACCTGATAAAGGTTTAGCAGTTGACATGCAGCCGAGCAATAAGCGGAGTCCTTAAACATATATGACTGATGTAGAAGAAATGCGATGTCGTGGCAGACTAATTTTATCCGCATCAAACGTACATTCGTCAACATAAGTCGCGAAGAAAGCGGAAAACTTTTTCAAAGATTCCTTACACTAACTTCTCGACTAGACTTTTTAACAATGCGCTAAACACGACGTAAGCATAGTTATTTTTACTTGTTAAACTTAACGCTATATTAGGAAGGGACAGCTTACATAGCCTACTCTATACCAGCTCCGAAAATAAACTAAGGGTAATCCACTTCCCGGCGTGGCGAAACGTCATCATACCTAAAATTGTTTACACCTGTTCAACATTGTGTCATATTATTTTACCTTCAATCATATTTTATAATCTTTTTTCTAAACTCCTAAATGTATACCGCATATGTACATAATATGTTTGCGCAATTAAAGTATTGTGATAACCACTTAAATGTGAGCAGCGACATCTAGCAGAAAATGTCGAAGACCAGAAGATTTCGATATTGGAATAACAAAGTCTCGACTGGAGAGTGGAATCGAATTTTCTAGCAAATTGGAAATTGTATGGGACGCTGGATGGCGAGGATTGTTCTCGAAGTATGTCATTCGAGTATAAATACCAGCATCCCCAAGGTATGCAAATCAGTTCTAAAGTGAAATTTGAAGTGTTAATTAGGAGAAGTGATTAAGTGGTTTAAGTAAAAGATAAGAAAAGTATAAGTGGTTGAGAAATTGGATTGTACTGAGAGAAAGAATTAAATAGTGAATTGTAACTGTACTGAATAAAGGGATTTGTATTGAAAAGAATAAGTTCTATTATTTGTACCCACACAAACATTCTACATTGGTGTCAGAAGTGGGATAGGACTTATTGTGTGTAAAAAAAAAAAAAAAAAGTGTTTTCTGACTATTTGAAAAAGCTAGGATGGGTCGAAAACTATTACAATTGACCCTCGTCCAACTCATATCCGAGTTGAACAAGAGAAGCCTCAGCGCCAGTGGAGGAAAAAGTGACCTGGTGCTCCGACTTCAGGAGGCTTTGAACAACGAGGGACATGATCCCGATGCATATTCCTTTGATGTTGACGAGGATGAACAGACAAGTACCGGCAATGACATGGCTGCGATGATGCAACTCCTCTTGTTAAAAATGGACGAACAGAAGAACAGTCTCGACCAACAAAAGAAAAATCTGGAAGAACAGAAGAACAGTCTGGAACAAAGAATGGACGAGCAGAAGAGCAGCATTGAACAAAAATTCAACGAACAAACCAACAATCTGCACGATCTTCAACAGAAAATGGATGAACAAAAGAATAATCTGGAAGAACAAAAGAACATTCTCAAGCAAAAATTCGAAGAAATCGATGACAAATTTGAAAGAATAGAGAAGAACGTTGATGACAAATTTGATAGAATAGAGAAGAACGTTGATGACAAATTTGATACAATAGAGAAGAATGTTGGCGAAAAATTCGAAGAAATGGACAGCAAAGTTCAGCAACTGGCAAAAGAGTTCGACACAGTGCGAAAACAGAAACTGCGAGAATGTTCTTTAAGCGGTCCAAGGAGAAAAGAGTTGAAGCCTCCCTCATTCGATGGCCAGACCTCATGGTCTACTTATAAGAAGCAGTTTGAAATGGCTGCCTGTGCAAACGACTGGGACAATGAGGAAAAGTGCTTTGCCCTAACAATGGCCTTGCACGGTCCTGCAGCAGAATTGTTGCAAACAGTAGACATCGAAAAGCATAAAGATTATGTGACTTTAGTACAGGCTATCGAGAAACGGTTTGGGGATAGCCACATGCAGGAGGTCTACAAGGTCCAATTGCAAAGCCGAACGCAGCAACGAGGAGAAACACTGCAGCAGCTCCAAGCAGACGTGAGTGGACTGGCACATCTGTCATACCCCACCGCAGGACAGGAAATTATCGACGAAATGGCAAAAGATGCATTTATCAGGGGAATTGCAAATTCGAAGCTACAGTCAGCAGTAAGGATGGCCGGGAAAAGAACCCTTGCTGAAGCACTTGCCTTCGCTCTGGCGATGGAAGCAGCCAATCAGGCTTCCAGGGGAACACATTTCGTCAGGGAAGTAGCATCTGTCGAATGTTCCTGCACAAGAATCAGTGCCGAGGAACGAGATACTCGACGGGATAGACGAATAATGCGCTGCTGGAATTGCAATAAAATAGGACACCTTCAAAGGCAGTGTAAAGAACTGGTGCGACGAAAAGACTGCCCTCACTGTGGTGACAAGCAAATAGAGGAAGAAACCCACAGAAACAGCTATCAAGAAGCCGGTCAACCTTCCCGAAGCCATCAGTCGGGAAATGCTTAAGCACCAACTTCGCGGGGCAGAAGTTGGTAGCAGGAGTTGACGGCCCCAGGACCATCATCCAAGTCTCGCTGGCAAAACGACGCAGCGAAAGCCTTCTAGTAGAAGTAGTCAGTGGAAAAGAAAAATGGATGGCAACAATAGACACCGGTGCCACGGCCTCAATCATTAGGAGGAATCTTGTGCAGAAGTCTTGGCTGCATAACACTAGCAGCTGCAGCTTGCGAACAGCTACAGGAGCAACGATTAAGGTATATGGTGAAGTCCGCATAAAAATCCAACTGGCCGGAATAACATTCACTCACGCGTTTCTGGTAGCTGACATATGTGACGAGTGCATCATTGGTACAGACTTCATGAGAGAACATGGACTTGTAGTCGACTTGGGGGCACAAACCCTGAAATACGGAAACATGGAGCTACCAATGATATACGAAAACGCCAATACCTCAGTCTCAAATGTCGTCATCTGCAGCAATCAGAGTATAGAGCCTTCGTCAGAAGCAATTTTGTGGGCAAAAGTGGAAGGTGGTCCTGGTAGCCACCGATTCTATTTGATGGAGCCAGAAAAGAAAAGAGACTTCATGGTGGGAAAGACCTTAGTGGAGCCAAAGAACAACATGGTCCCTGTAAGGATTCTAAATCCAAAGACATTCAGTGTAAAGGTGAAAAAGGGGGAGATAGTGGGAAAATGCGTACCTGTTGAGGCTATATCGACCACAACGGAAAAAAAGTGTGCAAAACCGGTCACAACAGTTCAGAGCATAAAAATCAAGAACAAAATTCTCAGCCTCTGTAATCTGGACGAAGATCAGCGAATCCTGGCAGAAAAACTAATCGGTCAGTACGCTGATATATTTGCTACACAAGACGGAGAATATGGACATACGCATATTGTTCAACACCACATTGACACCGGAGCCGCTCGACCAATCCGTCAACCTGCAAAGCGTCTTCCATTGGCAAAGCAAACAGAAGTTGCCGAAATGATGTCGAAGATGAAAGCTGAGGGAGTGATTGAAGAATCGCAAAGTCCGTGGGCATCTCCAGTGGTCCTTGTGAAGAAGAAAGATGGCAGCACGAGATTTTGTGTAGACTACCGACGTCTCAATGATGTCACTAAAAAGGATAGCTACCCACTTCCGAGAATCGATGACACTTTGGATATGCTTTCTGGAGCGAAATGGTTTTCAACACTTGACTTGAAGAGCGGTTACTGGCAGGTAGAGATAAATCGTGCTGATCGTGAGAAAACTGCCTTCACTACAGGAAGCGGTCTTTGGCAGTTTGCAGTGATGCCGTTTGGTCTGTGCAACGCTCCGGCCACCTTCGAGCGACTAATGGAACGAACATTGCAAGGACTCACCTGGAAAACCTGCCTAGTATATTTGGACGACGTTATCGTCATAGGTAAGACATATGAGGAGCACCGCGAAAATCTAAAAGAAGTGTTTGAGAGGCTACGAAGTGCTCATTTAAAGCTCAACCCAGAAAAGTGTGCCTTGTTTCGTCCGGAAGTAAAATATCTGGGTCACATTATATCAGCGGAAGGAGTAAGAACGGATCCTGACAAAATCGAAGCCGTGAAAAGTTGGCCTTCCCCAAAAGATAAACACCAACTGAAAAGCTTCTTGGGACTCGCCACGTATTACAGAAGGTTCGTAAAGGATTTTACTGGCATTGCAAAGAGCCTGCATCAACTTACGGAAAAAGGCCGACAGTTCAGGTGGTCTGGAGAATGCGAGAAAGCATTTCAAGAACTGAAGCGACAGCTGTGCAATGCCCCCATCTTGGGTTACCCGACGCCCGGAAAAATGTTCATCGTGGACGCAGACGCTAGCAATGTTGGGGTCGGAGCTGTGATCTCCCAAGTTCATGACGGTCAAGAGAAAGTGGTCGCATATTACAGCAAAGTACTCTCCAGACCTGAACGGAACTACTGTGTAACCCGGCGCGAGCTTCTGGCTTTAATTCTGGCTACGAAGCATTTCCATAAGTACCTCTACGGACAAAAGTTCATTCTCCGGACAGACCACGCAGCTCTGAAATGGCTACTCCAATTTAAGAACCCTGAAGGCCAAGTTGCAAGATGGATCGAGCAGTTGCAGGGCTACGACTTTGAAGTGCAACACCGCAAGGGAACACTCCACTCAAATGCTGATGCTCTCTCTCGTCGACCGTGCGGGGTAAAATGCGAACACTGCAACCGTAAAGAAGCGAAAGAACAGGCAACTATCCAAATGATCAGGACTGAGCCAATAGAGGGTTGGAGTATAGACGAAATCCGTTCCTCTCAACAGGCAGACAATGACATCGAACCAATATTGGCCTGGAAGGAACACGAGGAAAGACCAAGCTGGCAGCAGATATCAGATCGGAGCCAAACTCTGAAGGCATACTGGGCACAGTGGGACTCGCTTTTTGTGCAAGATGGATTGCTGAAGAGAAAATGGGAAAGTGCAGATGGGACAACATCTCGTATGCAGCTAATTGTGCCACGGTCCAGAGTCAACCAAGTGCTCCATGAAATACATGACGGAATCTCAGGAGGCCATTTGGGAATAAACAAGACGTTGGAAAAGGTAAGGGAACGTTTATATTGGCTAAGCGTTAAACAAGATGTCGAGAATTGGTGCAAAAAGTGCATAAGGTGTGCGGCTACCAAGGGTCCAAAAGTAAAGCCACATGGACAAATGCAACAATACAATGTCGGAGCACCTTTCGAACGAATAGCCATCGACATCGCTGGGCCGTTTCCCGAAACCTTTAATGGAAACCGATATACTCTCGTAGTCATGGATTACTTCAGTAAGTGGCCGGAAGTGTTTGCCATCCCAAATCAAGAGGCTAAGACCGTAGCCGAACAGATAGTCAACAACTGGGTGAGCAGATTTGGGGTCCCAATGGAGCTGCACTCTGCTCAAGGGCGAAACTTTGAATCAAAAGTCTTCCAGGAAATATGCCAATATTTGGGAATAAGAAAGACAAGAACAACGCCACTACACCCTCAATCTGATGGAATGGTCGAGCGATTCAATCGGACCTTGAATGAGCATCTATCTAAGGTTGTCAGCAACTACCAGCGGGATTGGGATCGACACATACCCCTCTTCTTAATGGCCTACCGAAACGCGGTCCATAGCTCAACACACCATCCGAGATCTTATTTGGTCAAACGATTCGGTTGCCAAGTGGAGCAAAATTCGGATCCCCACCGACGGAGCCCAGAGAGGTGAACGAGTACGTGAATGACTTACGCAGCAGGATTCGTAAATTGCATGAAGACACCAGAGAAAAGATGAAGCTAGCAAGCAGCCGCATGAAAACTAGGTACGATATCAAGGCGAAATCTTCCGGTTTCAACGAAGGAGATCTGGTTTGGCTGTATAATCCTCAGCGTAAGAAAGGCAAATCACCAAAATTGCAACAGGACTGAGAAGGTCCATACAAGGTGATAACCCGCATTAATGACGTTGTCTGTTGTCTACCGGATCCAGCGTGGGAATCGAGGAAAATTGAAAGTGGTCCATTTGGATAGAATGTGTCATTTCAACGGGATGCTGAATGACGAATTTGTTCGGGACGAACAACTGTAGGGAGGGAGCAATGTGATAACCACTTAAATGTGAGCAGCAACATCTAGCAGAAAATGTCGAAGACCAGAAGATTTCGATATTGGAATAACAAAGTCTCGACTGGAGAGTGGAATCGAATTTTCTAGCAAATTGGAAATTGTAAGGGACGCTGGATGGCGAGGATTGTTCTCGAAGTATGTCATTCGAGTATAAATACCAGCATCCCCAAGGTATGCAAATCAGTTCTAAAGTGAAATTTGAAGTGTTAATTAGGAGAAGTGATTAAGTGGTTTAAGTAAAAGATAAGAAAAGTATAAGTGGTTGAGAAATTGGATTGTACTAAGAGAAAGAATTAAATAGTGAATTGTAACTGTACTGAATAAAGGGATTTGTATTGAAAAGAATAAGTTCTATTATTTGTACCCACGCAAACATTTTACAGTATTACTTTTTATCACCACTGTCATGATCTTGTAAAAAACTCATATTACCATGTAAATATTATCGAACTATGTATTGGCTTTCTATTCTCCTCATTATCAGGCGATAACGTTCTATGTTTCACTTATTCTTGTGTAACTGCATAACCGAATATCATTGTCATACGATTTGTTACTTCACTTCTCTTTTGGACATAGTGGTGATCGGTCGGAAATTTAATTAAACTTAATAAAGATATTTATATCGGAAGTAATTGGTCGTGATTTTCATTTTTGCATGCAAGCTTTAATTTAAATTAAAAAATTTTAAAAATATTAAATTGTCAAGACAATGGCGACCGTGACAGGACATATTAAGATTCCGCGTTAAAATCATTTTGGAACAATGTAAAACACGGATAAAGAAATTTTCATCGCGAAAACAAAACGCGCTTCGGTTCTCGGAAGCTTAACAAAACTAAAAGGTGTTTTTAGAAGTGACTCCAATAATATGTCTGTGCATGAACTAGAAACCAGGCTAAGTATGTTGGAATCGTATGCTGTTAAGTTTGATGAGCATCAAACCAACATTGAGGTTCTCAACGAAAGGGAACTTGAAAGTGATAAGCGTGCTACTTTTGAGGAAAACTACTGTGTAATCAAAACTCAGATTCTCAAATTAATTAGTTACAAAAAACCACGTGTGTTACCTGCAGTTCACGAAGAATTGTTTCAGCTTACTAAATTTTCTGGACAATACACTGAATGGCCCAACTTTCAATCCATGTTCACCACGCTGGTGGATTCGGATTAAGATCGAGAAGTTCCAGCATCTACGTTCATGCCTGACGAATTCGGCACTTCGGACAATTGAGTCGTTGGAGATGACATCAGAGAATTACGCGCAGGCTTTGGAACTACTTAAATCTCGATTTAATAATAACCGTTTGATTTTTCAGGCCCACATACGAGAGTTATTCGATCTCCGCCCAGTTAATTCATCAACGGCTAATAGCTTAAGAGACGTAAGTGATTCCGTTAATTCTCACCTGCGAGCTCTTCAATCTCTTGGCACCAAAGAGCAGCTATCTGATGGCTTATTGGTATTTCTGATCCATAGTAAACTGGATTCCCAAACCCAATCAAGATGGGAGGAAGAAGCTCCACTCAATGTCATACCGTCGTGGGAGGTGATGTCAAAATTGTTGGACAAAAGGTGTCAAACTCTCGAGAACATGGAAGGCACACTTCAAAACTACAGCAAAAGAGGAGTAAGTTCTAGCAGCATCATAAAGCATCATCACAAATCGAAGTCATGTAAGGTACTCATTACATCTAACACATTAAATGCACAAAATCCTAATAACAATTCCATATTTTGTAACTCAAATCGTCATAACATATATAGTTGTCAAGCTTTTATATCGCTTCCCGTAGAAAAACGAATATCGGAAGTAAAAAGACTGGTAGTTTGCATTAATTGTTTGAGAAGTGGTCATTCTGTTAGATTTTGTCGATCTAAGGGTTGTAAGCAGTGTAAGGGCCGACATAACACATTACTACGTAATGTTTCGAACGAAATGCTCCTTCTACAGATGCCTCTATGTTAGAATCCACTAATTTAAACAATAACTCTTCTTCTCATTCCGATATTAGTAATGCAGTCTTAGCTTCAACATTCAAAGCGACTTCAACTCAATCTAAACATACAATTAAACCAAATAATTTCGTGTTTTTGGCAACCGCCATTGTGCTAGTACGAGATAAATACGGCAAGTTTATACCAGCTAGGGCGTTGCTGGATTCTGCTGCACAATTGCATTTCGTAACATCAAGGTTTGCTCATCTTTTGGCATTACCAAGGACCACAACAGACATGTCTATTCGCGGAATTAGTTCCACTCATGCCTCTGTAAATCAAAAGGTGACTATCACCCATTCGTTTTCGGATTAATGACTTCAGCACTACATTAGACTGCTTCATACTTCCATCAATAACTGAAAACCAGCCAAGTCAGTATATCAATTGTAGTTCATTATCCATTCCAAAAAATATCGAGCTAGCCGACCCGTCGTTTAACAAGCCTTGTCAAATAGACATTTTAATAGGAGCATCGCTATTCTTTGATTTGCTTTCCATCGCTTAGGAGAAAATGCACCAACTCTGCAGAAAACTCGATTAAGTTGGATTGTGTCAGGATCTCTCGGGACTTGTTCTTCGCTGGGCGTATATTTTAACGTGATTAATAACATTAATAACCATCATAACAACAATGACGACATTCAGTTTGGTCAAATTTTAAGGTGTTTTTCGGAATTTGAATCAAGCGATAAACCCAGTCAAAAAAAAACTCCAGAGGAAAAGATTGCGAGGCAAAGTTCATTCGAACTCATAAACGTTTACTTTCCGGACAATATTCCATTGAACTCCCTTTCAAAATGTCGCCCAGTCAACTAGGATCCTCTTACGTAGCACATTGTTTCTTACCGCACCATTACGTGTTTAAAGCCCAAAGCACCACAACTAAACTATGCGTTGTTTTCGATGGTTCTGCGAAGACGTCATCTGGCTTGTCATTAAACGACATTTTGATGGTAGGACCAACTATTCAATGTGATCTTTTTAGCGCCTTATTAAAATTCCGTATACATCGTTTAGCACTAACCGCCGACATTGCAAAAATGTATCGTTGCGTAAACCTTCAGTCTCCAAATAATAACATGCAGTGTATCCTCTGGCGTGATGATGCTTCAATGGACCTTAATATTTATGCTCTTAACACTGTAACATACGGAACTGAACCTGCTTCTTTTCTGGCGATTCGCAGTCTCCATCAGCTTGCTGTAGATGAGCAATTCAACTTTCCCTTTGGGTCAAAGGTAGTCAAATCTGACTTTTACGTCGAAGATCTGTTAACGCGAGCAGGATCGTTAAATGATCTAATTCGCTGCTATTGAAAGGCGGATTCCACCTAAGAAAATGATGTTCTAACTCGATGGAGTTATTGTCGCATATACCGGACGAAGAAAGAGAGGAGTTTCTTCAACTCAATGACAGCAGTGTTACAAAGGCACTTGGCCTAATCTGGAATCCTAAATCTGATGAGTTCTGCTTTTCATATAAACAACTTCCTTATCCATCTAAAATAACTAAGCGTACGGTACTATCCGATATCGCTCGATTGTACGACCCCCTGGGACGTATAGGGCCGGTTATTCTACAATCAAAGGTATTTATCCAAACTCCTTGGAAGGGAAAACTTCATTGGGACGAGACCCTTTCTTCTCACCTTCATAATCAATGGACACAATTTCGCAATCAACTTTCATCTCTAGACCTCATTAAAATTCCACAATATGTTTTGTTGCCGCAATCCAAAACGCAATTACATGGTTTTGCCGATGCTAGCATGTATGCCTATGGAGCATGCATTTACGTGCGAAGTGTCGAAGACACAGGTAACGTTCAAGTAAGACTTTTATGCTCAAGGTCGAGGGTAGCCCCATCAGCACAATATCCATTCCCAGATTGGAACTAGCTGCAGCACTTCTGTTGTCTGAATTAGTAAAGCGTGTTCAAAAAATAATCCCACTTAGTTTTGATGAGGTGTTTTGTTGGTCTGACTCTACTACTGTGCTGTCATGGATTTCGTCCCCCCCATGCACTTGGACCACCTTTGTGGCAAATAGAGTAACCAAAATTCAAGATCTTACCTGAAATTTCAAATGGAATCACATTCGGACTAACGAAAATCCCGCCGATCTTCTTTCGCGTGGAATGTCTCCGTCTAAATTGAGCAGTGCCACTTCATGGTTTTATGGACCTAAGTTTCTTAAAACCGAAAGCCACTCCTGGCCAAGCTTAAACTGGCATTCAACAGAGGAAATTGCTGAGAGACGAATTCCAAAAATATGCTTGTGCACACTTCAGGTTAATGACATTGCGAGTCAATGCAAATATCTTAACGACTTTAATCGTATGCGACGAATATTCGCGTATATAAAGCGATTCATTGCAAACACTTCTTCGTCTAGAGAACGAGCAGTTAATCCATTATCAGCTGCGGATATAGACGGGGGACTTAATCTGTTAATCAAAGGAATCCAACGAGTGTCATTCCCGGTTGACTATCAACGGCTTGAAGATGGCATTAACATTAAAAAAGACAGCATTCTAAAAACCCTGCATCTACTTTTGGATGACGAAGGTATAATTCATGTTGGAGGAAGGCTTAAAAATTCATCACTTGAGTATGATGCCAAGCATCAAATGATTTTACCTAGAAATCACCAGTTCACAAAAACATTAATTAATCATTTTCATAATACTAATCTTCACGCAGGATGTCAAGCTCTTACTCATCATTTGAGGCAACATTTTTGGGTTTTAGGTGGAAGACAAACTATCCGTAAGGTGATTAACAAGTGCATTCGATGTTTCAAGGCTCGTCCAATAATATGCGGACAAATAATGGGTGATTTACCACCACAAAGAGTGCAACCATCACGACCCTTTCTTAATTGTGGGATCGACGTTTGTGATCCTTTTTACACTAAATCAGGAATACGTGGTAAAGGTCCCATAAAAACATACGTTTGCGTTTTTATTTGCATGGTTACCAAGGCCGTTCACTTGGAACTTGCTATTGACTTATCTAGTGAAGCATTTTTGTCAACTCTAAGGAGATTCATCTCGAGAAGGGGAAAACAAAAAACTATCTTTTCGGACAACGCGACTAATTTCATCGGTGGAAACTCTCAACTACAGGAATTAAAACGACTTCTCGACTCAAACAACTTTAATACCATTCAGAAAAAGTTAATTGATGAAGGCATAGATTGGAAATTTATACCTTCTCGATCGCCTCACTTTGGCAGCCTTTGGAAGGCTTCCGATAAATTAGCCAGACATCATTTACGTCGTGTTGTCAGCTATACGATTCTTTCATTTGATCATCTTCACAGCCTTATATGTCAAATAGAGGCTATCATTAATTCTAGACCTTTAAGTCCACTTTCAGATGATCCAGAAGATTTGAATGCTCTTACTCCCGCACATTTTCTGGTTGGAACTCCTTTGACTTCGATTGTTGATCCAGATTTCACAATGCAAAAAATTGGACGGCTCGCTACCTGGCAACAAAGACAATCTATGCAACAGCACTTTTGGAATCGATGGAGCCGCGAATACCTCAATACTTTGCAACAGCGACAAAAAAGGCAGCTCTCATCGCGAAACATTTCTGTTGGTGCACTAGTGCTAATAAAAGACGACAACCAACCATCTTTAAAATGGAAGCTGGGTCGAGTCACTGCAATTTTTAAGGGCACAGATGAGCATGTTCGAGTTGTTTCTCTCAAAACATTGGATGGGATTTCCAAAAGTAGTAAAGGACTTCGACGCCTTTCCATCTACACCGACGAATCAAAGATGAACTGTGGTGTGGGGGCCGGTGTCTACTATAAATCACTGAAATTGTCAATATCATACCGCTTTCCGGATTTTTCCAGCTTGTACGCAACTCGAGCGTAACACAATGCACAAACAAAACATTGCTATCCATCCCGCTAGGAGGACAAATCTACTCATACTTCCTGCATACCATACTTCTATGATCAACTACGATAAGAGTAGAGCAAAAGACCTATTAAACAGAACCCGTTTAGATATCGCCGGAATCACGCGATAATCACGGGGCATTGGCCCACTGAAGACCATGCGGCCAAATTAGGTATCCCTTACAGCCCCCACTGCCGCAGTTAAGTTAACGATAATCAGAAGGAAACTCTCCCATTTCCTCTGCAATTGTCTGGCACTAGGAAAAGCCAGACTGCGTGCACTAAACCAATCATTCTTCGACAACCCTAATGACAGATCCAATCAATTTTCTTAATTCCACTGGCTGGATCTAGGCACCGACGGTCTCACATTATTAACCAGGTCACACGAGTTGTGGAAACAAAAAGGCACATTACAATGCTACTTGAACCACCACCTCTACCTACCTACCTTGACTTGATAAGGAACATACGCCAATTCAATTGTAAAATATGTTCCGATGAAAGCATGTCCGGTGAATCGAATGCCAGCATCACTTGCCTAACTCTCAACAGGACAACAACTTTAAACTTCAAAAACTATAGAGCAATTAGTCACCAATAGGACATGTTGGCCTTCATAAAATGAGAGGGGCTGATTTTAGTACTCGTTAGGCCACCATCGACCAGATTTCGCATTCAAGAAAATTTTAGTAAAAACTTGAACTTCAAATCGAAACCCATATACACTATAGCAGCATTTACAGAGACGAGCTAGGTATATGTAACCATGTCAAGTTTTGCCCAACTTGTCCGAGGTACTCGTATAAGCTGTCTCATTAATAGAACCGAAAATGTCATCAGAAGGACCATCAGTCACAAGGTGGCGATCAATCAGATATTGTGTTTCATACATAAGCTCCATATCAAATAAACACTGGGTTTTTTTTTTTCAAATATCTTAATCTGGCACCCGATGCTTTATGTCAAAAAAGTATTTCGACAAGGTGACGCGCTGTCATGTGATTTCTTCAACATACAGGCTCACTCCAGCTCCGGTTTCTTTGGCCTAGGAGCTCATTACTAAGACTCAGTGTACAATTTCATGGATATTGATCTATTCGTTTCAGAATTGTGAAAGATTTAAGAAATTTGTTTGCACTTTTATTTTGAAGTCAAAAGAGTGTTAAATTATGATAGGTGGCAAGGGCTTGTTGCGTTGAAGTTTTCTTAGACATTGAGAAAACTAACTTCATATTCATGTTCGGATCGATAGATGGTATCTGCACATTGCTCTTATGTGCCCCCTTGTTTGTGTTCCAGACTCTTTATTCGTACATACTACATAAATACGAGTACTACTGTATAACCGCTAGTGCACACTGTCCTTTATCTGGGTTAAATTTGATAATCCCCTTGTTTTCTGCGGTGGCTTTTACATCTACGTCATCACCAAATCTGAATTCAGGCACACTTAACATATCTTGCACTTACGTCAGGCACATCTGTAATTTCCTTTTATCTCATCAACCATAGACGTTGCCTCTCAATAACAGCTACACAGCTCACCTTTTTTGTGTAATGATGAGGTGTGGGAAAACCTTGATGTCTGAAATGATATTGCCAACTTTCTCATAAATATATTCATAAAGCTCAACAAATTAGGGTGGCCTAAGGATACGAGTAAATGCACTAAAAACAAAAACCTCAAGCACTTTCAAATTCAACAATGAACACAACGCTCTCGGAAATACGAGTAAAATGGAGAAAGTAAGAACTTACAGGATGTAAGCAGCAAATTTGTAAAGGCCTTAATTGTATTCAGAGTATCATATAATGTAAGACCTTAAAACATAAACAGTTAATCGATAACACGAGTAACATATGGGTATTGTAGCTGTAGGTTGACACAACATCCTTTTTTCGTAATTAGCGTGCTCTAAAAGGATTATGAACACCCTTACAGTGTGGGTGAGATGCTGATGAACGCTGGTTTTTATTATAATATTTGCAGGATAAAATGACTGGGACAAAAGAGTTCGGTGGAGCGTTCCATAAACAAGTTGTATGGCTTTCTAAGCTGATGAACATTCGTCACTAGACGGGTGTAACAGCCGAATGTTTAAAGGAGCAGAAAGTTACTGGCAATTTCGATGGAGCACTGGTGATGGACAATATTGGCGTCACCTATGCTTCTTATCGCATGGTTTTAAATCCTATCTAGCAACTGCAGAGTGATTTTAGGTGCACCTGACCTTGAGGAAACCTAAATATTTCGGGAATTTCGGAATTGATGCACATATCAAGAACAGACAATTTTTCAATTTATACGAAAGAAGTGCAGTTTAGATACAATGGCCGCCTGTTTCGCTATATCGACAGCACACGCTTTTGTTTTTTGGAAGCATTATATTTCATTCGGCTGGTGATTCCAGGAGTACTATTGTCAAAAGGAAAATATTTTGATTACGAAGAAGCGGACGAGATATCATTAATGAGAATTAAAACGAGTGTCGGAGACAGATCGATGCCTTGGGGCGCATCAGCATTTGTTTTGTGAATTGCAGACTTGAAACCATTCAAGACAACTGGTAATTTCAAAACTAATGAAGAACAGATTTGTCGATTCCGAATGCACACATTTTCGACAAAAGAGTCTGATGTCAAACCCTGTGAATAGAAACATCAAGTGCAACTATGGTGGACAACAAACTTCCCTTCCATCTAAGGCGAGGCCTTCCTGTACTGCGTTGTCGCTCCGGATTAGAGTCGAAAATTCTGCGGGCTGGAGCGTTGGTGTTCGCTCTACTTGCCCCAGTCATCTCAAACGCCCAATTCGCAGTTTTTTGACCAGGTAGATGTCACTGTACAGCTTGTTGATCGTTGAATCATTTTCTCCAGACCCCGTCAACTCATACGGGACCAAATATCTTACGAAGAATTTTTCTCTCAAAATAACCAAGGATATCTTCATCCGCTTTAGAAAGGGTCCATGCTTCGGACCCATAGAGCAGGACTCGTGTTATAAATGTCTTATATAGATTTTCCTTGGTTGTTAGGGAGAGGGCCTTACTACACAGTTGTCTTCTTAGCCCAAAGAAACAGCGATTGGCAAGCGTTACTTTTCGTTTCATTCCTGAAGAGATGTCGTTTTTAGATGTGATAGCAGAGCCGAGGTGGACAAAGTCCCTTATTACCTCAAAGTTATAGCTGTCGATTGTGACACTCTGGCCGATTCATCGATGTTGGGTGTCCCTTTTTGTTGACAGCACATACTTTGTTTTGCCCTGATGTCACATGACAGCGCGTCGCTTTGCCTGAATCATTTTTTGACATCAAAGGTATCGGTTAGGTCATTGCCGACCTTGATGCAGTAGCGAGCTTTCTCCATCGTCATCTTGGACGTCAAGCGGACGAGTTTGTCTCTGTAGATGCTTTAAAATCGATAAAATGGTAGTGAGTATCGATCTGCACTTCTTGGGTTTTCTTCAGGATCTGGGGTAGTGTGAATATTGAATTGTGAACTTACCGGGCCTAAAACCGCCCTGATAGGGTCCAATCAGATCGTTGATAAATGGTTTAGGCGCAGACAAGATCTTATATGCAATATTTGAGAGACTGATACCTCTATAGTTGGCGCAGTTTAGAGGGTCTCCTTTCTTGTGAACCGGGCAAACTATGCTGAGGTTCCATTCATCAGGCATACATTCATCCGACCAAATCTTGGAAATAAGTTGGTGTATACTCTCTATCAAGTAATCTTCTACTGCCTTAAATAGTTCGGTAAACTTCAGTTTAGATATTGCTATCCTCACTAGACGGAATTTTTGACTTGCATCGTCAATATTGAATGGATCGCCCTGCTTGACAGCTTCGCCCTTTAACAGCCTGCAGAAATGGTTTTTTCATTTCCTCAGCACCGACTTTGTCTTATTACCCTGACACGTTCTTTTTACCTTTTCCTCGATCGCTCGCGTTACATACAACTCAGTTAGGAGTCATATGTCTACAAACCATTCCCATCATACTCATATTTTGCTTATTTCATTTTCAATAAATTATTAATATTGCATTTTTCATTCAGTACATAAATTGTCACACGATATACTCGTATCTAATATCTAATTTCATGTTCCTTCATGCGCTTTTTATATAAATAAATAAAGTTTCAACCTCTGTTAAGAAAAGTTTATTTTTTGTTGCCTGGATATCTCCCGAACGTAATTCGGGCTTCTCACGCTCCTTTTTTTTCTCCGGAAAAGCTGATGTTCTTCACTCCTCTTTTGCTCGTAGAACTCACGAACCGTTCTCGTCCTTTTGTGTAGAGCCGCTTTATAGGCATGTTGTCTTGGTGCTTGGCGGGTGAAACCCAGCACATCAGTTGCGACAGCCTCTGGTCTTCAGCACTTGATGGCTGCAAAGGACTTCTCCAGAGATTGAGGGATACGCGATCGGCAAAAGTTTTATATTATACAATATATCGTAGTATTATACCATATTTCCCCATTGTTGTGGCTTCTGAGATAGCCGTAGACGTACCTTGGCTGTCCGAGTCTATGTTGACCGGTGGGAATGTTCGGACATCTAAAATACATACATGATGAGTGCCTTACGGCGATCACAACATGATTAATCTGGTTGACAGTTTGCTGATCTGGTGTCTGCCATGTTCTCTTGTGAATATTGAGGCGAGGGAACCGTGTCCTTGCTATAGTAACGTTACCTCTCACAGCGAAATCGATTAGCCTAAGTCCGTCTCCAAACTTAATTAACATAGAATCATGATTTTACATAAGAAAGTCAATGGCCATTTAAACTTGAATTTTAATTTATCTTTAACTATGATGCATTACTACATTAACATTCCACTTCTAGAGGCTATGTGTGTGTGTTTCAAAAGTGTTATATGTATTTCGGTTTGGTGTTCTTCTGGTGGTCGGTGATTTTTTAATTTTTTAGAAGTTGCTGACAGATTGCTAGGCTGTGTTGGGAACCAACATGCTCCCCGCCGGGCAACGAGTTTCTTGTCAGCGCTGTGTTGATCAGGAACACTGCACGCAAGGATCTCTCTTGATTGATCGGGTGATGGCGAGAAAATAGATAAGAAAACAAATGTTAGTCAGAATACATATGTATGTATGTATGTATGTTATATGTGCAAATGTACAAATTAATTCAATTTTTTGTTAATTCAATTTATAGTTATCTGCACTTTGGAATCCTTCTTTGGTGGTAAGGGATGGTGATTGCCATGGGGTGAGTTTCTCAGGGTGATTGCATGTTATGATTGCATGTATAAATTTATTATTTATATTACTAATCTAATTGTTATTGTTTAATTAGAAATTCAGTTTTTACGTTTTGTTCATAAGGGTAAGTGAATTTGAGATTATTGTTTTTTGTTCACTCATTCAGGGGCTCAGGTACCGGCAAGGGGAATAGTTTTTTTTAGTTTAATCATCGCGACGCGTGTTAGACCGCCCGAACCGGGATGTATTTCTATCGTTTGCGCGAATGCCCACATCGAGGGCGGTATGCCTCTGACTTTGAAGTTTGACTGCCTTTGGAGCCATTTTGGTTGTTGTTGCAGCAGATGGATGTATTGTATGATACGCTCCGTTGGTTCCAAAATTCTTGTAGAAGGCGCTGGATATACGAGTATCTCCGTTTCTCTAGGAGATCTGCTGATATTTTTATCGTTCATGTTTCCTTCCGGCACAGTGTGTATTGGTCCCAGATGAGAAAGCGGGCGGACGTCAAGACAGTCAGATCATCAGGATCGGGACAGAGACGCCTGGAATTGAGGAATGCTTCAAGTTGACAGAGTAATGTTGCATGCTCTTCAAATGTTAATTTAGAATTGACTGTAGTCCTTTTAATATGTGCATGATTGATTTTATTCCTGCCTCCCAGATGCCTCAGAAATGTGGTGACAACGGGGGATTGAAGTGCCATGTTGTGTTTAGAGAGGCTAGTTCCTTGTCACCTTGAATTGACCACTCGAATGTTAGAAATTTGCTTTCTCTCTTGATTTCATTGCACACACCCGCAGTCGCTAAATGTGTTTGCTCATGTACCTCTTCTAGCGCTAAATCTTCTGTAGGTTTTATAGCCATCTACAGAAGATTTGTTGGAGTAATCAATGTCAGTGTTGGGGAATGATCTGCATTAAAAAACATTTTCAGCTGGATGGCTCCCCATAAGCTATTATCACATCTTCGCTTTATTTCGATGACATCTTACGCTTTTATGTATACTGAATTTCACCAATCCCTGTATGTTGGTTATCTAATAGACCTTCCGGATCTCTGCCATCATCATTAATTGTAGACCGCCATGTACGTTGATGGATATCACTTGATAATAATTTCGCAAAGTGATGCGAATCGTTGATAATACGAAAACGAGAAAGTGGCGTCGCTAAATAGTTTTAAATTAAGGGTTCTGGGTTTTCCTTGAAAACGTGTTGCATATTTCCAATGCTTTGATGTCTTCGCCGAATAAATCGTCTTACTCAGCTGACGGTGTACTGATGTCAGTTCATTGTGGGTGAGAGGGTATTCTTTAAGTGGTTTTTTTGGTTTGTTTTTCTGAATTTTTAATATTAAAAAAATATCTTCTCCATATCTCCATATCGATGTAAGGTAGAGAATTGTTGGAAGAATGCTCTATGGTTCAGGCTACTATCAGGCACTTTACAAAAAAAAAAAAAAAAACAAGAACTTACACTCAAGTGGGTATAAATACACTTATAATGCCACAGCATGTGTTAAGTTTTTTGGTAAAATGGGATAGAAAGTTGTTTAGGCTCAGTGGGTATTTCGCTCCATGGGTGGCATCCAACATTTAATGGGGAGACTAAATTCGTAGTGGAAGTTGACTTGTTGTTAATTTCTAGTCAACTATTCATCTTACTTGATTTTTGTTAACTGGAAAAATGAATGTCCATGTGTAAGGTGATGCCTTATGTGTGTTAGGCGTACCTGATAGAAGGATAATCGACGTTAATTTTTTTGGTTTACAATTTTGGTTTCAAGATTGGTGTAAATTGGGGGAACAATTTTGTAAAAATTTCTGACCATACCACTACAACTATTGGTTGATCAGTTCCTCTGGCAAAAGTCCTCTATAGCCGATTTTATTTTGATGCAACGTGTCTCCACATCTGCGGACTAGTGAGCGTTTGGATGTCAGCCACTGGATTGGCTACAAAAGTTTTTCATGTTAACGGGTTTCCTTTTATCCAGACTAAAGTGATCATTACGCCACTTCATGCGAAGACTTCAGGATTGGTGAATTGCATTGCTCGTGACATGAGACTCAACAGTTTTGCTAACAGTAGCGCTGTGCATAGTTATTAGCATGTTAGTTTTTTTTTTTTTTTTTTTTTTTTCCCCGGCGAGGGCAGGTGAAAATCTTCCATCAGACACTATGAGGATCGCAAGCGCGTGCTCATAGTAGTGTGAGATTCTTACTCACTAAAAACACCTCCCTTCGTTGTTAATTTTAATACCGCAACTAAGTAGAACTTATCAAGCAGTTTTTATTTCATAAGTTAATCACGATTGGTAGGACACTTTCCAATGGAAGACCCTACATATTCCGCTTTCTTAATGCGGTTTCAATTTATCGCGCAAGGTCCAACGGTTTAGTTCGTTGAAGACGGCGTAGTATGTTTCGTTCGTCCAAGATTTCTAGGACTGTATTGTTGATATGGCCGCTTAACCGGACTTGATGTTTTCGTGCGCAGTTCCTGACTTTATCTTCCACGAAAGGAACTCTGAGGTCTCGATGCAGGTCTTTATTTCTTATAAACCATGGGGCACGCACAAATTGTCGTAGCACTTTATTTTCAAAAGTTTGTATTATATTTATATTTGATTTCTTAGTACAACCCCAGAGTTGTATACCATAGGTCCACACCGGCTTTAGCACTTGCTTATAAAGAAGCAGCTTGTTTTCTAAGCTTAGCTTGGAATTTTTACCAAGTAGCCAGTACATTTCTTTGTATTTGGCCTCTATTTCTTTTCGTTTCTTTTTAACATGCGTATTCCATTTAAGCTTCGCGTCAAGTGTCATTCCCAAATACTTAGCTTCGTTTGCAAAGGGGATACACACCGAGTTTATAGAAATGGGCAAGTGATTTATCTTTCTGTAGGTGAAATCAACTTGTACAGATTTTGTCTCATTAAGGGTAATTCGCCAGATCTTTGTCCACTCGTAGACTTTATTTAAAGCAGTCTGAAGTTTCGCCGTTGAGTCTTCTATTGATTCTCCAACCGCTAAGATAGCGGTATCGTCAGCAAAAGTAGCGAGAACAGTATCCTCGACGTGTGGTATATCTCTTGTACATAAAAGGTACAAAAGTGGGCCCAGTACGCTTCCCTGCGGTACTCCGGCTAAGATATCTTTAAATTTCGAAACATCATTTCCGTATCGAACGCGAAAAATTCTATTTTCAAAATAGCTTGTCAATATATTATAAAGCTTTAATGGCAAAATTCGTCGCAGTTTGAACTTCAAACCTTCATGCCATACTTTGTCAAAAGCTTGTGAGACGTCAAGAAATACGCTCGAACAAATCTTTTTTTCTTCCAGGGATTTTTCAATTACATCAGTAATTCTATGCACCTGATCAATTGTTGAATACTTAGTCCGAAATCCAAATTGATGGTTGGGAATAAGATTTTGTTTTTCGATAATTGGGAGAAGACGTTTTAGCAAAATCCTCTCAAAGATTTTCGACAGGATCGCTAGAAGAGAAATGGGTCTGTATGATATTTTATCGTTTGGAGGTTTTCCTGGTTTTAGTACCATAATGACTTCAGCAACTTTCCACTGACTTGGCACGTATTCAAGCCTCAGAGCCGCGTTAATAATGTGTAAGAGCTTTATAAGTGCTTTTTGAGGTAGCATTTTCAGAACTTCTCCGGTAATAAGGTCATACCCCGGAGCCTTCTTTGGTTTTACTGCCCTTATTACAGTTTTAATTTCAGCAAGAGTTGCATTTGTCATTACAAAATTACTATATGCTATTTCTAAAGAACTGGTGCCGGGTACCAGTGATGGGCCGTCGGAGGGCTTGACAATTTCTTCAAGATAGTCGGCAAAAACCTCCGCTTTTTCCTTATCCCCCTTAGCCCATTCGTTATTGCCGACCTTGATTGGTGGCGCGGGGATTTTGGGCCTTTTTATGCATTTTAAAGCTTTCCAAAGCGAGTAATTTGTTTCTTTTCCTGCCGTCAGGTTTTGAACATATGTATTTATTTCGGAATTTCGGTAACTTTTAAGAGTCTCCTTGAGCAGATTACAGAGCCTGTTTAAGCGTGTTTTATCCTGCGGCGCTCGAGTTGTTTGCCATCTTTTGCGAGCTTTTCTTTTTTCTCTTATCATATCTTTTACCTCAGGCGGGTAGTTTAAGTTACGTTTAGCCGTGTTTTTTCGTTGACAAGGTGTATTGTTCCACGCAGCACATTGGACTATTTCAACGAAAGAATCCACTTCGATTTCGAGTTCAAGTGCTGCTTTAAGTGAAACGTCTAGTTCTAGGTTATTATTAATCTCATTTCTGAATCCTTCCCAATTAGTATTTCGTCCAGTTAGTCTTAATGGTCCTTGTTTTTTAATAAACGTGTCGTTCATTGTCAGTATGACTGGAGAATGATCGGAGGAAAGATCGAAGCTTTTATCAACGTTTATATCCGAGTTACAAATTCCTTTAACAACAAAGAAATCGACAAGATCGGGTATTTTCGTTGTATCTGTTGGCCAATAAGTCGGCTTGCCCGTTGAATAGAAGTTACAATTGTGTTCCATACATGCTTTATAGAGTATTTTACCCTTTTGGGAGACACATCTTGATCCCCAAAAAGTGTGTTTGGCATTGAAATCACCGCCAATCATAAAAGCCGATCCAAGAGAATTGAATATATTTTTAAATATATGTTTTGAAGGCGTAAATCGTGGAGGACAGTAGATGGCTGAAATAGTAAAGGAGTTCCGTACCAATTTTACGCGCACCGCAATTAGTTGTACAGACTCGAGCTCTACTTTTATATCTTCGTTGTGCTCAAGAGACTCTTTAATGTATACAGAGGATCCGCCTCTCGCGTTTCCCGAAGGGTGATACGCGTAGTAATCTTTAAAACCTCTAATTTTTGCAGATGACCCATTTTTCAAGTGGGTTTCGGAAATCAAACAAACGTCAATGTCGTTTTTCCTTAGGAATAACTCAAGTTCATAAAGTTTTTCTAAGATTCCGTTTGCATTCCAGGTGAGTACGTTTAATTTTTCCCTTTTCATTTTTTAGGCGAAGGACGTTTTTTATTGAACCTATTTTCAAACTTCTTTAGCTTATCTAAAATAAGTTCATTCGATTTTGTTTTGCTGCTCAAGCTGCGCGAGAATAACGGAAAATACTTGGGAAGCAGGATCTCCGGAATCTTTTGCCTTTAGCTTGGTAGCTTCAGCGTATGTAAGTTTTTCCGATGCTTTCTTTTCAACACTGGAATCAATCACTTTCGCCTTGGCGTTTTTAACGATACGAGTATTTTGAGCAGATCCCGATGTTTTTTCTTTAGTTTTGGGATTCTCTTTTTGTGGCTTAAACAACTTGTCACGTCTATTTTGCAACTCCTTTGCTACTTCACAGCCACGGAAATTTGCTACGTGTTTACCCCTGCAGTTAACACATGTCGGAGGGGTTTGTTTGCTTACGTTGCATTCTTTGGACAGGTGTTTACCTGCGCATTTTACGCACCGAGGCTCTTTTTGGCAGTAAGCTTGCGTATGGTTAAATTGATGGCATCGCTTACACTGCGGGATCAGTTTCGAGTTTTTGCGTCGAGGCTCAATTTTAACAATAATGTTGAGGATTGACTTAATATCGTATATTTTTTGGGTATTTTCAGTGTTCTCAAAGGTTAGCATAAAGAGGGGAAGGCTACGTTTAACTGTCATATCCTTTCCTTCAATTTTTTGTTTCTCTCGCTTTTCGATGTTGACGACATCAATGATTTTAAAACCCTTGTTTTTTAAATCACTTACGATATCTTCTTTTGGGCAAGACGGATGCAGTCCTCTGGCGACGACACGAATAGGTCTTTCGCACTTGTTCTCGTATGTGAACCATTGGATTTTTTCGACGCTTAACTTGCGAGAAAGAATGCGATAGTTGTCAGCGTCCTTGATGTTGACTTTCCATACATTATTATTGCGCGATGTTACTATATAGTCCGATCTCGGCAGGGTCATCAATATGTTTTGGAGTTTCTTGTAATCTGAAACTCCAGTGACATTGATTGGCGGGGGTGTTCGTTGTTTTTCCGCTTTGATTTTTTCAGGACTCATGTTATTGTTGCCATTTTTCTTCGATTCATCTCCCTTTGCTTCACGTTGAGAGACGATTTTGGGAGAAGACGCAGCTTTACGCTTTTTTCCGGGACGTTTTTGCAAGATCCAGTCGGTTTCTCGACCTAGCTCTTCTTCATCTGTTTCGTAGATATTTTTAACAGATTCAATAGACATAACGTCGCTGTTTGACTTTTCCTTGGTTTTCAGTTTTTCCAGTTCTTTTTTAAGATCTTCGCATATCGCTTCCATTTTGGTTAGCCTAGTACGAAGTTCGGTATTTTCGTCTTTCAGGCTATTTATTTTCGCTGAAGTCCATTCTTCGCAAGATGACGTTTTTGGTGTCGTTGGACTTCTTTTGTTATTTTCTTGTTTTGGAGATCTAGGTGGTGGAGATCTCGAAACCCGTGAATTTTTTCCGAACGGGTTGATAAGATGCAATAATTGGCTCGCCCCAGAATCCATCGAGCCGACCTCCGTAGAGGGTGGATTTTCCAGCATAGCTGGTCTGCCACCTGGGGTAATAATTCCATTTGTTTTACTCATTGCATAATTAGTATACACTTCGCGCTCGGTATACGGAGGGTGCATTTTAGTCGCCTCTTACGACAGGCATGCATACGTCGGGTATATTCTAACCCCCACCCGAAGGGGTCAGCATGTTAGTGAAATGCATTTCTTGTTTTGCAACTTTTGTTTTGCATGCTAAGATGTCTATACTTTCTGCTAAGACAGATCTTTTAGTGTATGCCTTCACCACAGGTCTTTTCAGAATTACTTGCCCAATTACTTCGGTGAGTGCCTTGGTGAGGTGTGGGTGCGATTTATTGACATTAGCTGCTAGTTGCTGTAGAGCTCGCACTGCCAGATATGGCGCTGATCTTGTACCAAAAGTATTTAGAGTGAATGTTTTTAACGGCTCTATGGGATTGTTTCTCCACAAAATTAGCGGATAAGGAGTATCAGCAGGTGCCATCCATACCAGTCGGCACATCATACTGATGTCCGCACGAACATATACATACTTTCTCCATTTTGCAATCAGCTCTGCAATATCTGCCTGCAAGCATTGACCCACCATTAGGTGATCGTCTAAGGATTCATCATTTTGTGTTGCTACTTGTTTCCTTAAATACCGCATGATGTGGAAGGAAGTAATGCAGTTTTGTTGAGATTTGATTCTCTTGGGTCACCTCTTCCACGTGCCCAACGGTAATGTATTCCTGGATACAGTCGTTATATCCCCTTTGTAGTTTCTGATCTGATATGAGTCGTCTCTCTATTAGAAAAATTCTGACTATAGCGGTCTTATGAAATTGAGCTACCAATGAGTTGAAGTAGTTTTGGATTATTATTGTACTGGGGTGACCAGCATTGTTGGTGTTTCCAGTCAGAATCCATCCCAGCTTTGTACCATAAGAATTGGGGCTCCTTTTTCGCTTTTCACCATACTCCGTAGGATAATTGTACTCGCGTATACGAGTACATCAGCACCGAACAGAATGTCAATTTTTCTCGCGTTTCTATACGAGGGACTTGCAAGGGGCTAGTTAGCAAGTTGGATCTACCCGTTTGTTTGCAATTGAAGCGCTGCTGGTAGCATCGATGCCGGTTGGTTAAAAACAAATGTTTTGATCGCGAGTGACAATTCTGAATTTGTCAATGAAAATATTGTAAATTCGAGTTCGTAATAGAAGTCCGACCTAGCCCTGTAACTCGTGCTGATGTCTTTTACTTTCTTAGTTTGAGACATTTTCTGTGACGAAAGTAGTTTTTTTAAGCCAGGGTCATTTAAAGTGCCCTTAGAACATACTCGTACTGGCTACCGTTGGTTGCAAAAAATTTGATCAATGCGGACGCTAATAATGCTTTGGTGTGCACTTGGTTAGCTGGTGAGCAACATATTTTGTGTTGCTGTCTGTATCCACGTTGTGAAGTATCTGTCGAGTTTTGGACATTCCTCTTTCGGACAAGGAGAGTGTTAATATTGCAATACAGATGAGTGCATATTGCGTTGTGAGATGTGTTGGGAACATAGATAATAGCATTTTGATTGAGTTGGTTTCCAACGATTTGATTCACCGAAGTGGTGGTGTTTGCTGCCTCTTTGGTGTTGTAGGGACTACACTGTGTTGGCAATGGTGACTTTGTACGATTTGGTGTACTTATAGTGCAGCAACGTGTGATGTTTTAAGTTGCAATTTAAAACAGCAATTTGTGCTACTGCAATTAGATGTGTGATCGTCTAACCCAAGGCTATTCGAGCAAACTGCATGTCGTTTGGTTGTCTCTATACGGATTCTGACATCCATCTTTAAAATTATTTGTGGCGTGGACTGTGTGCGCTCTTACAGAGCGGTTGTCTGACATATACTCGTATATTTGATATATGATTCGCTGATATTTTCAATCGACCCTGATTTCGTGGTTGGACAAAGCATGAATGTATTCGATGCTGGTATCATGCAAAAACTTTAGTGCTTCTACAGATTCATAAATGATCTTTGGTTGCTCTACTAGATTTCTTAATTAGATATTTACTGGTTGCCCAACCTATAAGTTATTGTCTCACACACTGATGCATAGGTTCTGTCATCAACAGGACGATGGAGAAGCCATACAATGATGTTTTTAGAAAGTGTAGTTTCTGTATTTCAGAAAGATCAACATTTTGATCTATTGATCTTTCGAAAATGTTGTGGAATTCGCTTTTCGAATTTACCGGAAAATGGTTTTATGTTAATTCGCGGAAGACGAATGTCGGACACGGCAGATTCTGCGACGTTCAGTAGCGAGATATCGACGGCCCATAGTAAAAACCTAAAATCAAAAATATTTTGAATCACCTTCACATCTTGGACACCAAAAACAACTGCAAACGCAAGAAACTCCAAGAACCCTTGCCTATCGAATACTCTACGGACTACATTTCGTCAGTGTCAAGCACAGAAAACTAACGAAAATATTTTCAGCACTCCACTATTTCATCTCCTACCTACTTAATTTCAATGTAGAACACCGGCTTGTACATGGAAGAGATCAGGGGGTCTACAAAGAAGATCATCAGAAAAAGGGAAGTTTGTTGTTAGACAATATTTGCTTCGAAAGTAAGGCAGGAAGTAATCGACTTAACTCTATCCAACAGGTACACCAAGCATGTTAATGGTAGGAAGTCACTGTCGGTGGGTATTATCTTAGAAACAAGCCAAAGGAAAACTTTAAAGACCTGATGTCACCTATACTGTTTCCTGACTTCCCATTTAATCTAATTAGAACCGCCTGACAAATAGCTCCTACCACAAGTTGCAAGTAGCTGAGTAACACAACATGTGGTAACTGGTGGTATGGATTGTGGAGACGGATGAGCCCATTCAATACGCTGTTGCTTCCTTTGACGACATCAAATCGTGTATATCCAGTTTTGCTACAAAAACATACACCTGTACACATAGGTAGATCAGATGATGCCAACTACGAAGAGAATCTTCAATGCCAGGGACTGGCCTTCGAACAGTTAGCGAACAGACCAAATAGCCTCACCTCCTTCCTGTAGGAGAAAATCATTGAGTTTCATGTGCGCAAAACTGAAGATGTTCCGAGACTTGTCCTCAAAATCTGGTGATGGAACTGAAGACGCACTTGACAAAAAGAATTACGCCCCGGCCAATGAGCGTGCCTTCGATAATACAACCTTTAACAGCAGAACATGTGCAACTCGGCACTACAGCAAGACGTAGATGAATCAGTAGTTTTGTGAGTAAGAGCGATGCTGGTGAATAGGATCCTAACTATTGACTGTACGCAATATAATGAAGACGAGTGTAAACAGGGGTTCTGTCTCCGCTCTTAATTATTCTAGCGTCTACGGTCAGGCATATGTAGAAGATGCAGCTGTCACAGGAAGTCGTAGACGTGTTCGACGATTGGTGTACTAAATATGGGCTTTCAGACACTCTTTTCAAAACTGAGGATGTTCTCTTTACGACAGGAGCAAGCTGACTTGTGCGTAAAGACATTTCCAACGCAGCGAAGTACAATACTTGGGCGTCATCCTTCATAACAAACTTTTTTGAAATGATCATATCACGTCGAAAACCTCTGAAGTGCTATCTGCTTTCTGCCAATTTAAAGGACTCTCGACAAGACATGGAGCTTTTTACAGAAAAGTGTTCTTTGGATCCACAAGGATCTGATAAGATTAATAATATCTTATGCGTCAGTCGTTTAGTGTATCGACATTTTAGGTAAATACGACACCGCTGATCTAATGAGCTAAAAGTACGGTCCGTCTTCGCTGCATAGAGGTTGTCCCTAGAACGCCTGGCACTATGATAAACGCACTCATGGATTCCCTTCGCATAATTCTGATTGCCTTACGAGGAACAAGTTTACTCTGACGATAAATCCGCAATTGAACAAATATTCAAGTAAGTCAAAATAATAGTAATATTTGAGAAGAATGAATGAGCACACTCTTTTGTTGAGGTCAGTAGTGTCTTCACTGATACTTGTAATATTACTAAGGATTCTAAAAAGGCCGGCGTTATCAAGCCCTTTTTTTCAACAATATGCTTGAAAAAATTGTAGAAGGCTCACAAGCGACTAATGGTGAAGACACATGCTTAGCTAAATGGGTCATTTGCAATTATCATGAAGCCACTTCAACACTCTTAAATGAATGAATAATCACTGTGCCCTTAATGCACTCAATCGTTTCAAAAAAAAAAAAAATAAATAAAAAAATAAGGCCACATCTTAGGATGCGCAAACAAAAGGGCTGCAACCAACTTATAGTGCAGAACTGGAAGCACAGTTGTCTAGAGGGGCTCTGTTCGTTGATATCCAAAACTTGGGATAGTAGCGCCAAGTTCCGGCAATCTACTCTCGCAAATATTATCGACTTTCATGTTCTAAAATGCTGATTTCAAGTCGTGTAAAATAAGTTATAAACTATTGATTACGTTACACATCCGATGTCATCTGCAGTGTTAACATCACATGTCATATTCCTGTTTCATATTTTAATACTGTCCCTGTTTAACCAAACACACATTCTTGAGAGGGAAAAGTTTTTAATTTAACTTTCGGAGCACAGAAAAAAAAAACTTTCCTTCAGTTTGATAGAGAAAAGTTCTTTAAAACAATGTTCCTGGGAGCGTGGACAGGAGAAAACTTCAACCTTCTTCCACCGACTTTTCTCCATTAAAGTTTTCTGCTAAAAGTGAATGTCAAACGCCATCCTCTTGTAACATTCCTCTCAATGTAAACATTGTAATATTAACAATATTTTACCTGATGTCAGAAGTCGAAGGATCAACTTTCCAAATGTGATTTAGGGCGAAGTTTAAATGTATAAATTTCAATTTTTTTTTCCTTCATACTCATATTAGCATTAAAAACGTGTTACTTACAGTTATTTAATTAGAAGGATAATGGTGATATTAATATGAGAGGTATAGAATTTGGCCTTGAAAAACGATAGAGAGTTAGTTAATATTCGTTGAAGGATATTACATTTTCGCTTCTATATACGAATGTGTGGTAGTGTGTGAATTTAGTGCATTTAGACAGCAGACTCTTCGTAGTCATTGTCACTTTACAAACATATATATGTATGAGTACGCCAGTTTGTTGGACATGCCATCTGACGCAATGACACTAGAACTCCCGCTGCAGAACACATACGAAATCGACTTTTAATGTACTCAAGAATGATTTCGGCTAGAATCTGAGAATCTGAGTATAGATGGCAGTGGCTCAAATGGTAGTGGACTGGCCTACAAATCGGAAGGTTCGGTATTCGAATTCCAGCCTCGCTCGAAAGACATATTCATTTTTTCAGTTAACGAAAATCATGTAAGATGAGTAATTGACTAGAAATCAACAACAAGCCCAACTTCCACTAAGAATTTAGTCCCCTCATTAAATGCCACCCATGGAGCGAAATATCCAATGAAACCAAACATCTTTCTTTCTCTTTCTATCCCATTTTCCAAAAAAACTTAACACGTGCTCTTGCACTTTAAGTATATTCATATCGACTTGAGTGTTAAGTTCTTTAAAAAAAAAAAGTCAGAAAAGGAATGCAGTTGGGTCTTCATGGACCGCTCCAAAACCGATATAGTATGCGGCGCTGGTGTCTTTCTGTGGTATGACAACGTTAGATTTCACTCCTCGATAGGAAAACCTGCGTGCGTCTTCCAAGCGAATTGGGCGAATCATTTGCATCTGTAGCGATAGGCTTCGAGCCTTGCTGAACCCTTTTACGACTTCTAAGTTAGTTCAGATATCACTGAACGTAGTCGGAAGACTGAATTTACTGAGTCTTGTATGGCTCCCAGGTCACAAAAGAGAGTCCTTGGTTAAGGCTTCCATTGACAGTTGAGTTTAATATGAGGACAACAGCAGATGGCATGACACCCCAGATTGCAGGCAGACCAAACGAATGCTTCCCGAAGTCTCTAAGAAGTCAGCGTCGTTCCTGCTGCCCTTTAGCATGAAATGCTGCACGTGCTGCATCGTAGCGGGGCACTACACTTTTTATAAGAACTAAGATGAGCTTGGCATAAGTCATACAACATCCTGCGACATTTGTTGTGAAAGTGATGATAATACTGAGGAGCACTACCTCTGTGAATGTCCGGCTTACGTTCGCGTCAGGCTGGAGGTTCCCGGCACCGATAGAGCGGTGCCCCGAACCAACGACAACTTCTTCTCCGCGGTGGTTTCTTCCAGGCAGAGCTTGTACGGCAGCTGGGTAAAACAAAATGGCGCCACGTGATTTTTCACCGAAATCACGAAACCTTTTGCAAAAACCACGAAGAAAAAACTTCCCCGATGAAAGAAAAACGAACGAAAAGAAAAAAGGAAAGAAAATAAAAAACTAAATTTCCACTACGTTATAAGGGCTCCGTTGGAGCCCGATGATTTATTTTGTTTGTTTAATCTTCGGAAGAGTGACAAGCTTTTTTCAATCCCGATACGCAAATCAGAAAAAAAAACGAACTACACCCTGACTGACTCAAACTGCAACCAACTTCAGACTGCTATAATTTCCAAACCATTTATGACAGTCAGCTGAAATTTTGACACATGACAGATAATTTTATTATCTACAAGCCTTTTTAACAATTTGCGTCTCAGTTGTGTTGAAAAGTTTTTATCCGCGATGGAATTCAAACGTGATAGTGTGATAGTGTGATTGCTTTATATTTGGCTGAAAAACTACAAGTAGCTACAGTTAGAGCCCTTCAGCACCTCAACATGAATAAATCATTTGTGTCTTGAACCATAGCTCGTTACCGTGATACTGGCAGCGTTGCAAAACGCCATAGAGGTGGTCATAAAAAAACAGCAACATCGGGAGAAATAGTTCGGAAAGTGAAGGCTCGAATTGAGCGAAATCCGCGTCGAAGTGGAAGAAAAATGACTCTTGAGCTCAACATATCGTTGGAACGGATGCAACACATACTGAAAAATGATCCTGAGCGCAAGCCATTGAAGTTCCAAAAAGCACACGATCTTACACCGCAACAGAAAAAAGTTAGAGTCGAAAGAGCGAAGGTGTTGCTACTCTTGCACGAAAGTGGTGAGTTGCCGAATTTGTTTTTTTTTCAGATTAGTCGCCATTTTTCATCGAGCAATATGTCAACAAACAAAATGACCGAGTTTAGTTGCCAGAGAGGTCCTTCGAAAATGTACACCTACGCGTGTCAACCAAGATTGGTTAAAAAACAATGTTCCACACTTCATTTCTTCGACACAATGGATTGCAAATTCTCCGGATGCAAATCCGTTGGATTTCTCTGTCTGGGATATTTTGAAGGCGAAGGTTGGCACTAAAAAATACCAAGGTGTGGACCACCTCAAACAAGCACTTCGCCGGGAATCAGCCAAAATACCGCAGAGCCACTTGCGTGCAGCGTGCGATGCTTTCTTCGGCCGTCTCAAGGCCATTATTCTCGCCAAAAGTGGACATATTGAAAACTACTGACACAATTTGAAAATTGATGTATTTTCCAACATTTTTTGCTTTGGCACAATAAAATTTATCAAAAAATAAAAAAATTATAGCATTTTAAAAAGTTGCAGTTCGAGTCAGTCACCCTGTTGTATCGCACTACACTGCACTATACTATAGTTAGCGCTGATTCCTTGGCGGTGCTGTGCCCCTTTCTGGCACAGGGTTCCTAACCCTTCTGTCCCGCTACTCTTGTGTCCCTTTGTTATTGACTTCATTTGTCCTTTTTTTTAAGCAAAATCCACGACTTTAACACCAAAAGAAAATCTACTCTGCTTGACATTGCTTTTCGCAATTTAAAAATAAAAAAAATTTCGCACAAACTGAAAACTCTGTCACTAATATGACCCTCTCAAATTGCTGGTCGTCAAGAAAGTGACTTCCAAATCTTTTTTGTTACACAGCTCCCGCCAGACACACACATTCACACGCACGCACTCTCACAGATTCATTCAGCTCTAGTGGACCCAACGATGGGATTTTTAGCTACAACACTAGTAAGCTTTGCTAGTGTGTGCACCCTTGTCCAACTAGGTCTCCCTCAGTCATACCAATTTTCCACATTCACACTAAACTCCTCAGTCTCGGAGTTCGCTCCCACTTCCGGTACTGGTTGGGAACTGCACTGAGAGAGTTTATGGAAGCTGTATATCCTCTGAATTCTAGATTCATCCAACTTGACCAAGAGTTCTCACTATATTACGAGTATATGGACATGTTGTGGCTGAGCGAGTAAGATTGTTGGATGCTGGGGAATACAACTCGCCCACAAAAATGACTGTATTGCTCTACTCTAGAAAACTAGCAGAAAGCATTCGGCGTAGGACTGATACTAACATCAACTGCAACAAGCAGCCTCATATTTTAAAAACCGTATGTTGCTGCACGCCGTAGAAATTTCCACTCGTCCCTGCGTCCCAAATAAACATCAGTTTTAACTACTTATGTGATTTTATTTTCTGCGAGTAAAAGGTTACAAATATTAACGAATCGTACAGTTTAAATTTACTTCATAAACTTACATAGGTATCGGGAAAGTGTACCCTTGAAATTCCACCAGTGGCACCAGCAACTCCTCCTTCTGTTCAAATTTTAAAAATGCAATTTTAAATAGAACTGTCGTATGACAGTACCAAAACCAAGTCTCCCAAAGGCCAAATTTACTCGCTTCAACACCGGTACCCGGTAAATTTCCAATGTACCAGGAAACCTGTGTGAGCGTATTGGTATGACAGTTAAGCAGAACAGCAGTCTAAACTGCACTTGCAAATTCTTTGAAGAAAGAGACAAAGCTATTGACAAATCGAAACTTGGTTTAAAAGTGATGCCAGCAGGTGGAAGAAACATTTATATTACCAGCGGGCACACCTTCCCGGTCCTATGGGTGCTTTAATTCAATTAAAATATTTTACTATTTAATTCATAAAAATAAAAATAAAAAAAATACAAAAACAAAAAATAATATTTAAGCCTTGTGGCTCGATGACACCGTACAGTGACCGGATATTGACAGCCAGATTTCAGAGTAGGGTAAGAAAAATTATCATCATCCAGTGCTATACGCCGACGAAAACCGCAACTGAGGACGAAAAGGACAATCTTTACAGTCAATTTGGCCTCGCCCACAACTTAATATCTACCGGAGACATCATAATCGTAGGGAACGACGTCACAGCACTCGAACACGTGATGGAGACTGCAATAATAAGGGGGAACAGTTTGTAGATTTCTTCAATGCCAACCTGTTAGTTATTGGATGCACTCTGTTCGAATACAAGGACTTCTACAAGATCAGTTGAGACTCATCTGCGAGGCAGCGAACGTCAAACCAAATTGGCCCTTTTGCGATAAATCGACGTTTCAGATGTACGAAAGAAAAGTGGAGCCGATGCCGGAATGTCGCGCTACCATAATCTGATGTTAGCCACTATACTCATACTCCTTCGTACAACAAGCGCACAAGCTTGTTTTGAGTTACCAGGTACAATACCGACAGACTTCGGTATTAGGATCTCGACTTGCTTTTTCAATCCTCCTCCAAAACAACACATCACATCCCGCATCCATCAGATTCTACGCTCGATGACCTGACCCTAAAAATGATTGATGTCAGCGAGGAACTCATAGCAACTCGGTTGACCGTTGCCGAAATCGGTAAAGAAGTGAGATTGGCTTCCCACAAAATCGATGGAATACCCGATCAAATTCAGTTCCAGGCTAGTTCCCCGTACAATGTCTCAATTCATAATGAATTAGTAGACACGGAGTCTCATTTGCCATTATTTTCAAATACTCCTCCCGCCACCCTAACAACGGAAACCGAAACCGTCTTGCCTTTACCAACTAAAATCCCGCCCGTCGCCGCTCCACGCAAACTGCTCAATCAATTTGGAACTTCATGGACCGCCTCCGAATGGAAAAACAGACTCGAAAAGCTGAAACAGGGAAACCATACGACATTCTTCGTTGAAGGGGCCCCTCAACACGCTGATGTTTCTTGGGTGCGGAATTTCTTTCACCGAAGTTACGCTATCACCACTAGCGAGTGCCAGATGATTTCCCCCGCTGACTCCAACAGTTCCTGCAGCTTCAAAGTCAACATCCCAACCAAATATTCGTGGTTGTTCCCTACTCCTCCTGGTAAGACAACTAAACCTGGGAAGATAAGAATTACAAAATGCTCTGAAGAATGAGAAAACGCACATCTCGAGAGTAATGAAAGTGTTAAAAATAATCGTAGTGTTAACAATAAACTTAAAAATAGACCCCTCTCCAACTCCCTTCCAAATAAAAAATATGCTTCCAAAAAACGAAGATCTAATCTCGACCCCAACTGGAGCTTCAAAACAAACTTATTCCCCAATTTTAGTCCTCCCTCCTCACTTATCCGACACAAAGCCCTTACACACCAATCTTCTAATCCCCCGTTCCACCGAAGTCCCGCGCCAACGCGTCTCTTTCAACTTAACCCCAACCACCCATATTATTCCTTCTCAACCTTCTACGCCACCAAACCCAGCTAGCAACCCAATTCCCAGCTTCGACCTTAAAACTGCAGCTAAGTACCCTAACTTCATTAACTCCCATACTTTAAACCCCACATCTCATCCCTCGTCCAACTCCATATCCAATCATTTATCTCTATCTCCCTCCTCCAATGCTCCTATTCTTGATCCCCTTTTTCCCCCCACTGTTAAACTAACACAGCAAACCAATGGCACTACAGAAAGTCGATATGCTCTCTCTAGGCTCAGAGAACGAAAGATATATGAAAACATTCGTCTCTTTCTTGCCTATTTACATGACAAATCTGACTCGGTCTGCTACGAAGGGAAAACCAAAACCAGCGTCATGGTTTCCATCCAGCAGGAAGGCCTCCCTACCGACCCTATCAGTCTCAAGAACTTTATGTCAGGTACTACGAGATATTTAACATGTCCCCTCAGAAAGTAGCAGACGACCTTGCTGCATTCGGCAACTATGTTCACTCTAAACGAGTATCACACCTACAGCGAAGCCGAGCCGACCACGACAAATTTTTTCGTCCATAACGTGCCTCCCTTGCCAGCGCTTAAACCGTCCTGCCTCACACCTCCACCAAACAACATCCCTCTTACATTTTACTACCAGAATGTAAGAGGTCTTCGCTCTAAAACCAATGCTGTCCTACGTCAATCGCATGCTCTTCCCTTTGATATTTACGCCTTGACCGAAACCAATTTGATTCCCGACATAAAGAACCAGGAATTGTTCCCTCCTACTTTTAATGTTTTCCGCGACGACGATCCTACCCGCACAAATAAAGATTCCCCCTGTCGAGGCGTCCTACTGGCGATGGACAACAGACTTAACTCTTCTCCCATTACAATTTCTTCATCCTCTACAGCCGACTTTGTCGCAATAAAAATATCACTGCCTCTCAAGTCCCTTTACGTTATATGTTGCTACATCCTACAAGCTCAACCTATCGAATCTTACCAATTTGTTATTGATGCGATCGATCATTTAATTGACCTGTCAGGCCCTATTGATAATATCCTTATTTTCGGCGACTTTAATCTTCCTCAGCTACAGTGGACTCCATCAGATGATCAATCGTTTTTCATCGCTTCAAATGCCATCTCAGCTAAGGAATGTCTCTTCTTAGATCGCTTAACAGACTCAAGTCTATGCCAAGTCAGTGGTATATCCAATTATATGGGCAGGCAATTAGACCTTATTTTCACAACAGATCCAATTAACTCCTCAGTCTCACTTTGTCCCCTATCTCTCTCAACAATCGATAACTACCATCCCCCCCTTCTTCATTCTAGTCCACTCCCCCCACAACTCTCTCATCCCACGACTTTCATAAAGCAAACTTTCACAAAATCAGTGAATATCTCAGCAGATCCCTCTTTAACTTTCACAACTTAAGTATAAATGATGCCTTATCCATTTTTTATAAAGAAATATTTAATTCTTTTTCCCTTTACGTTCCGTTTTCCCGCCTTAAAACATCATCTACTAGTCCTCCCTGGTATAATCGCAAGCTTCGTTCCTTACGAAATAAGAGAAATAAGTTATGGGCTGTTTTCCTGCGTACCAGATCCTTTACCGACTATTCCAACTATCTTGGTGCTTATCTTCATTTCACCGAACTTTACGATTCCCTTTACCAGCGCTACCTTAACAATGCGCAAGTCAACCTTATAAACCACCCTAAGTCCTTTTTCCAATTTGTTAACTACAAAAGAAAGTCCGATGGTTACCCTCCTTCCCTCTCTTTCAACAACAGGTCATCAACCGACCCACTCACCATTGCCAACCTATTTGCCACATTTTTTAAACAATCCTTCACCAACGACTCCTTTGTTCCAGATTCATCCTATTTTAGTTACCTACTGAACTTCTCCAATGGCCCACTTCTTTCTCATATTTTGGACCCGTCTTATATCGAATATAAATTACACCAACTCAATGACGAATTCACACCCGGCCCAGATGGCCTCCCTGCCATATTTCTTAAAAAATGTTCTTCCTCTCTTTCCCTTGCCCTTTCTAATCTCTTCCGTCTATCCCTGTCACAAGGAGAATTTCCTCAGGTTTGGAAAACCTCCTTCATAACCACGATCCACAAGAAAGGATCAAAGAATGAAATAACCAACTATCGTCCCATCGCTAAACTCTCCCATATACCCAAACTCTTCGAAAGTATTTTGTATGAAGCTCTAAGCTTCCAATGCAAATCACTTATTTCCCCTAGACAACATGGCTTCTTAAAGGGTAGGTCAACCACCACAAATCTCGTTGAATTCGTATCCTTTGCCCTCTCTGCCCTAGAGAATGGCAATGAAGTCGATGTAGTTGCAACCGATTTTAGCAAAGCCTTCGATAAAATCTCTCATCGGTTAATTATCTTTAAATTGTCTGCCCTCGGCTTTGAACCCATATTGTTAAAATGGATATCCTCTTGCCCCGAAAACCGTTTTTACAGTGTTCGTTTTAGGTCAGCCCAGTCCGCTCCATTTTTGGCCACCTCTGGGGTTCCACAAGGCAGCCATCTCGGTCCCCTTCTTTTTATATTAACCATAAATGATCTCGATATGATCATCAAACACTCGTCTGTCTCCCTTTACGCCGACGATACCAAATTTTTCAAAACCATTTCCTCTCCCCATGACTCTTTCATCCTTCAACAAGATCTTGATAGTTTCTTGATCTGGTGCCTCAAAAATTCTTTGGAACTTAACATCGCCAAATGCCAATCCATCACCTTCTCACATAAGCGGAACCAATCTCCTCCCCGACTCTATCTTCTCCATAACCAACCTATCTCCTCCGTACAGTCTCTTCGCGACCTCGGCATTTTGTGTGACGGCGAGCTCAATTTCCGTTTACATATGGATGAGATAATCCTCAAAGCCAACTCTGCACTAGGTTTTGTAAAACGGTGGTCCAAAGAATTCACCAACCCATACGTGACCAGGTCCCTCTATATTACCTTCGTTCGCCCCCTCCTAGAGTACGCCAGTCAAGTATGGTCCCTATATCATCGTGTTCATATCTCGAGAATTGAAAGCATTCAGCGTCGTTTTCTTCGATTTGCTCTTCGAGGTATGCCCTGAGACGATCCTTTTAATCTGCCCCCCTATCAAAATCGTCTCAACCTTATCAACTTAAACACCCTCGAAGATCGCAGAGATGCAGCAGACTTTCTCTTCATTCATCGACTCCTTTCAGGTCACGTTGAATGCGCGTCCCTTCACAACTCCATTTTCCTCAACACTAACCCTCGTAATCTACGTACCCCTCGACTCTTCTATCTACCAACCCACCACACCTCCTATGGCGCGAACGAACCAATCTCCCGTATGCTACGTCAAATCAACTCAAACCCTACCGTCTTTGACTTTCACCGCACCACTTCCTACCTCAAATCTGTTCTCCTTCACCACTCCAACCAACCTTAGTTTTAAGTTTTAGTTTAAGTTTATTTTTTAAGTTATAGCTTGTATTAAGCCGAATAAATGGGGGCATTCGCCCCCACCAAAATAGGACTTCCCTAGCCCGCCAACAAATCTGGGACCATCTTGCCACAGAAGCAAAAACCATCAGCAACTTAACGCATGAAGACATGGCTGACCACTGGAATGCTATGAAAAATGTGTTCCTATCTGAGGCAGTTACGTACATCGGTATAAGGCAGAAAAGTCATAGCACATGGGTATCAGAAGATTCTGAAACCGGATCGATGAGCATATTTCACTTAAGGCTCGGATTGCACTGGAGAGACCCAAGTTAGAAACACAATATCGTGTGAAGAGGAAGGAAGTGCAGACGTGACAAGGGTTCTTACATTAACGCACTGGCCTTGAAGGCTGAAGAAGCAGCTAGCAGGTGTCACAGCAAGACCGCCTACAGTACCACAAATGAAGAAAAGAACATTTCGCGTTAGTGCCAAATAATTTAGGTGACAGCGTCATAGTCTCCAATTCCAACAAGCGTACCGCAGCAACACAGAGATAGTAGTCGCTATCAGATCCCTCAAGAAAAAATAAAGCGATAGGTATGGATGGTATCCCTGGCGAGTTTTTTCAAGTGGCGCCAAATACATCGGCAGAGTTACTCCAACCGCTCAATTTTAGAGCGTGGGGAAATGAAGGGTTTCCGGAGGAGTGGAAAAGAGGGCTTATTATCAAGTTTCCAAAGAAGGCCAATTTGGTGGAAAGGAATATGCCTTCTCCCAGCCGTAGCCAAGATAATAGCTAAGATAATGTAGTTCTAGAGTGCATAAGAAAGCATTTAGTCTGAACATTCGATGGCGAACAGGCGGGATTTTGAGGTGGATACTCTTGCATCGATGACATCAACGCCTTGCTACATCTACTGTTCATTGATTTTGAAAAGGCTTTCGACAGCTTAAACAGAGATGCTATCTTGATAGTATTGCGCAGGAGAAGTATCCCGGGAAAACGTACGAGTATACTCGTATGTCACGTTTTGCAGTTTTGCACCATGGTAGGGTGTCAGATGACTTCGATATCCATAGTGGAATACGTCAGAACTGTATACTTTCACAGTTGTTATTCATGGTAATCATGAGCAATGTACTTCGGGCAGCATCAAAGATTTAGGTGGACAACGACATCTTACCTCAAACATCTGGACTACGCTGGCGACGCTTGCCTCCTTGCACATAAAATAATGGATCTCCTCCAAATATCACAGAAAGTGCAAGCTAAGGCAAACAAAGAGGGGCTTAATACTCGTATAAATGCGGGAAAAACAAAGGTCCTGAGCATTTCAAAGTCCGACGTCCAATGATGAATTTTTCGGACACCAGGTCGAGAAACCCGAAAACTTTCTATATTTAGGAAGCATCGTCTCGGCCGACCGAAGGTGGTACCGAACTCGATGAGGGCACCAGAATCTGGAGCTAAAGTTGCATTTGGAATGCTATCAGAAATCTTGAAAAGTAATATTCTCAGCACAAAAACCAAGCTGAGAATGTTCAGATCGAATGTAGAATCAGTACTACTATCCGGGTGTTTTACTTTGAAGGTTACCAACATTGTTCCTCGAAGACTTTAAACCTTCGTAAATAGATGCCTACGTAACATCTTAAGAATCTGTTGGCCGAACCGCATGTTCAACGAATAGCTTCAGCTGAGAATGGGTCAAGAACCTATAGACATCACCATACGGAAGAGAAAGTGGCAATAGAATGGCCATACCTTACGGCATGAAAACGGCCCTATTGTAAAATATGCCATGCAGTGGAATCCACTCACCCAGTCAGGCAGAAGAGCGGGTCGGCCTAAGCAAACATGGCGAAGAACAGTCGAAGAGGAATTAGGACTACTGGGAAAGAGCGAACAAGATGGCACGAAAGCGTTGTTGACACCCTATGCCCCTTGAGGGATGACAGGTTATAAGTTTCAATGTTTTTTTCAAGTTTCAGCGTTTTCAATGTTTTTTTGTCGCTAATTTAATTTTTAACAAAAAATTTTATGCAAATTAGTTGCTAAGGTTTCCTATCCATTTCACAAATGGCTGAGAAGAAAAAACATCAATGCAAACACACCCCTATTACGAGTACTTTCACAAATGTCATATTATGACGCTAAAATTATGACGCGAAATTTTTGACCAAGGTGGGACGAGTATAACTCATAATTTCAAAACCAATTAAAGTAAAATATATTTCATTGTAAGATCACAGAAATCAACGAAAATCTTTGAGCATTATAAACCCACCGCACAGATTCCAAACAAACAGTACTCGTACGAGTATCTCAAAAATTGTATTATCAAGATGGATTATATGATAGATCTCCCAACTGAAGTGGGAAAAATACTCCTTACTATTTCTACCCAAAACAACCGAATGTAAGCTAATTTGTCAGATATTTGCAATTTAGCGAAGCTGGTGTTAGTTACGCCTTAAAGTGCGTCATTTAACCGAACCTAGGTAATCGTCAATTCTTCGAAAACACCGCGCAGAGTATTCCACAAAAGAATCAAATGCTTTGAACAGTTTTGTTGAAATAACTTTAAGAGGCCATGAGATAAGGACGATAGTTCCTTATAGTTACAAGGCGTGGGTATTCTGACGAATTGTAGTGATATTATTGACGTATTACGCCTCCTTATAAATAACAGGTTTTGTTCGTTCTGACGTATTCCCCAGAGCATTCTAAAGAATTAAATACGCACGCACTAAGTCTTGCGTGTGTATCGCTATCATATACTCGTATTTTGTACTACACGATTTGCGATAGTGTTCTGTAGGAGGGAACCACAAAAATATGAAGCTTTTCAACTTTGTCATCGCTCATATTGTATTAATTTTTCACCCTTAAATAGCTTACACAAATTGTCGGCACTACATACGAATAGAAAATGAATGTACAGACGCCGGCAATTAAACAGATCCTGAATAATTTCCGAACTGACGATAACCATCTTAGATAGAAGTTAATGATTCAGACATCAAATGTTAGACGTCATCAGTCATAGTCATGTCTAATTTTGATATCGCTTTTGAAATTCATCGGTGTCAATCCGTTCGAGGGACATATGTATTTCCCGGATGATATTAGGTTCTGATAAAGAAGATTTGATTACGAAATGTAAAAACGACATTAACGGCCACATGGGCATGGTACCCCGGCGTAAGACTTTACAAGTTTATTTGTATTGTATCGTTTGAAAATAAAATAAAATAAAAAATAAAAAGCGACAACTTTGCATAGTACGTCTTGTTTATTGTCTGGAACATGACGACTCCTCATCATATCTCATATTTTGAAACACACAACACCACACCTTTACGTTTGAGAGGCTCATAGAACTCTGCCCTGCAATAGCTTTGGAATGGTGATTCTAGAATGATTCGTTTAATGTTCCCTCTGTTAGCATTTATCTGAAAACCACGGAAATGTACATTATCATTTCCCCGTTGCGTCAACTAAGTACCTTTCAAACAGTGGACTAGCGGACTTAATGAGTATTAAGAGGATTAATTCAATTTATTTGGATTAAAAGCAGCACACCTAACGTGACGGTTGCCAATTCATAACGAACAATCTTGCCTTTTTCTCAAGTTAGAATTGCTGAGTTGGTAAGTTGTTGAGTTTTTGAGTTGATGAACTTAAGCCCAGGTTACTTGTGTAAGACGTAACAAATATTCTGAATACAGAGTTCTCGAGAACATCTCCGAATCAACTTTAGGCGACACGCACGAAAATCGATAAGACGTCTCTTTCGACCTTAATTGCCTTCTACTTACTTTAACTTTACTTATGTCCTGGTTCCCCTTGTGGGTCCTAGAGCCTCAACTACACCTGTGCGCCATCGTGTACGATTCCAGGCAATGAGCTTCAGCTCTCTCCAACTCTTCTCGAATTGCCGTGACTCCTTCTAAACTATTCTGCGCCATATATTGTATTACTTGGCCGACCCGTTCTTCTACGGTCTTGTGATAACAGATTCCATTGCATCGCGTAGTTTACTATGGAACTATCGCCTTTTCGAAATGTAAGATGAATCCACTGCCACTTCCGCCGTTTGATGGTTGCGCCTATTGGTTCCTGACCCGCTCTCTGCTAAAGATAATCGTTAGATGTTAACGAAAGTTTGCAGCTTTCTTATGATGGTAGAAACCCTCCAAGTGCTGCACCCATACAACAGCATGGATTTAACATTTCAACGGAATGGTCGTAGATTGGTGTTTCAGCTGATTGCATTGCCTCGCCATATAGGATTTTGCTTTGCCGATTCGGTTGACAATATCCTGTTCGGTAGAGGCAATATTCCGAAGATAATAGACACTCTCTACTCTCTTTACCGGTTGTCCAGTAATGCTAACTTGAGTTGATGAGTTGGTAACGAGGTTGTTGATTTTGGTTTTGGCAGTGTTAGTCTTCAAAGCCACGACATTTGCCTCTCTCTCAACTCTTGCTGTCATTTGGTGCAGATCCATAACCCTGTGGGAGAGTAAATAAACGTTGTCAGCGTAGTCCAGATGTTTGAGTTGAATTTCTTCGATGTCAGAACATGACATTTAGACTCATCATAGATTGCTTTGATAGTAGCCATTAGTTTGTCGAGCATACCTCTCCTGTACAAGGCAAGCCACATAAACTGCCTGTTTACACTGTGAAATACCTTCTCAAAATCAGTGAATAGCCGTTGAAGTGGTGACTATTATTCAACGCATTGTTCAATAATAATCCGCAGTGTGTTGACGTGGTCGACACCTGCTTTTTCGGCATCGTGTGCTTCTTAAAGATATTCTTTTATTCGTTCAAGAACTACTTTGGCTATTACCTTAACAACTGCGAGAAGAAAGCAGATACCTCTCAGGTTTTCACTGTCCATAGGGTTACTTTTTTAAGGAGTTTGACAATATTTCCCTTCTTCCACTCTTCGGGGAAACTTTCTGCCACCCAAGTTCTCTCTACAAGCATCTTCCTTCCAGAAGGATCTAGAGGGGAAGCTTACATGGAAGTCTTTGTCAAACTAAAGTTCAGGTATGGTGTAATCGATGTTTTTTGTGAGGATTTCTAATGTATTAAGAAGGTTAGCGTGGCCAAATGAATTATTTGTCCACTGTGTAGTCGCTTTAAGGCGAATAGCTGTCCACCAGACAACAACCCTGTAGGTGAGTATCAATCCACAGCGATTTGCCCAACGGTTTAATCTACTGAGATTTAGTTGAAGGAGTTCTTTAATGGTATTAAGATACTTACCTGAAACATCTATAGCAACGTCACCTGCTACCACCCGCTTCCAGGTATATCAGCAGTTCATTAACCACTAAGTTCCAGAGAAGGGCAGAGAGGACACAGCTTTGCGGCGTAACTCTGCTGGCACACCCCACCCAGTTTCGAGTTGATTATCCTGCTATTTTGCATAAGACTGATCAACTCCCCCAGTGAGTCGTCTATCTGCAGAGTTGACAGCACAGTCGTAATTGCGGACATTTTGACGTTGTTAAAGGCGCCTTCTATGTCCAGGAAGCAACCATTGTGTACTCTTTATATTGTAGGGATCGTTGGATGTGGCTAGTCAGTGAATGCAGAGCCATTTCCACCGACTTTCCTTTACAGTAGGCACGTTGAGTCATTGACAAAAGTTTTAGATCAATTTTAGCTCGTATATGGATATCAGTCAGTTGTTCCAGAGTTTTCAGAAGGAAAAATGATAGACTTATAGGTCTGAGGTTCTTTGGGACAAGATGAGAACATTTTCCGGCTTTGGAAATGAAAACTACATTAACTTCTCTCCATGACAGTTGAATCTGGATCAGTTCTACACATGATATTCTCTAGCGTAGGCAGGATAATATCTGAAGACCTTTGTAGCTCGGCAGGTATTATACCGTCCGGACCAGCAGATTTACATGGTTTGAAACCCAGAGCAGTTTGTCTCTTGTAATCAGACCATGAATTTTGGTCACGGTTGCGATAGTCCTGTTTGGGTTACTACTTGCGGCGAATTAAGAGCTACCTGGAAAGTGGTTGTCCAGTAGCGGGTTGAGTGATTCATCACTTGAGGTTGTCCAAGAGCCATCGGTTTTTTTCAAATAGCCAGGCATCATAGGATTTTTCTTAGCCGCGATGCTTCAGAGATTTCTGTGATTTTGTCACAGAATGGTCTCCACGATTGTCGCTTTGCCTTCTCCAGTTCTTTTTTTATAATTTCAGGGATTCTTTGTATGAGTGCCAGTCAGTTACTTTTCTTGTGCTTTTTGCTGCATAGAAAAGTTTTCTACAGGCGTTTCTGAGCAGTCCCAGTGCAGATGTCCACCAATGTGGCTTTTTCTTGCCTCTTGGTTGAATAAGAGGGCAGGAAGCGGCCATAGCCTGATTGAGAGCCAGAGTAAATTCCCTGACTTTCATGTTAAGCTCATTGGTTTGCCAACCGGATGCCAATGAGCAATGGCTCTGCACCTTCACCTGCTTTCTTCCAGGTACTCTTTCACTATATATTAGTATCAATTTCCCATCTCCTCTTACTATTCGATTCAAAAAAGGCTCATTTTCGTAGCGTGCGCGCTTTTTTAGATGGCTAAACTCAGTAGAATCATCAATTTCCAGCCTATCATGAATCTCTTCAGTAGTAATCCTTGGGTCTTCTTCCTCTAAGGAACGTACAGTATCTTCTAAATATTTCTTACTATCTAGATATAAGGAACACGGTCCAAATAAATACTTTTCTGAAGTCCTAACACTAACACTTCTTCCGTTAGTCCCAAGTAACTTCACCACTGTCTTTTGCTTTTCCTTGCATTCAAGAGGTCGACGTAGTAGAGAGTCTGCTTTCAATTAAATCAAACGCAGTTGGAGTTCTTGAAAATCATCGTTCCAAAACTACTTCTATACATTACCCACATCTTCAACCAAATTCTCACAACGTGTGTCTTTCCTTCACTCGGGAAGACGTCAAAGATAATTAATACCTGTCCCTAAGAATTCTTCGAATACAGAATTTCCATCTATTGCAATACTTTATTTTCTCTCGAAAGTCTTCGAAAGAATCATGCAAAAACAAATCAATAGATTTCTTCAACAACAAAACATCTTAACTTCGAAGCAGTCTGGTTTTTGCCCCAAATATAGCACTACTCATAAGGTGTTTTTTATTATGCATGGATGATCCATATGGTTCATTGGTGTGCACGCATTGTAGCAACAACACAAGATCCAGATAGCTATCAGGATCAATTTCGTGATCCGAAAATTTGTTCATGCCATTCTCCACTAGATTTCAATTCCTTTTCTATAAGTTGGCATGACTGCAAAAAATTTAAAACTTACGGCATCACCTGATAAATATACGGAGTGTTATTTTTTTAACAAGAAGTTAATACCTACTTTTATTTCACGAATAAAGTAGTTCCTACTCATAGAAATATAAAATTTGTGATTAAATTTTAATTTATACTATGTACTCGTATGTGTAAATTGCGTCATAATTTGGTGTATGTCGATGAAAATTATAATCACCATCGTGAAAAAAGTACACACATTTTTGTTTTGGAAACAAAATTCTGTTGGCATGGAAACTCCACCTGTAAACTTCAAATCTATTTGAATAGTTGCGAAAAATGGATTTAAATGTGAAAAAGAGGTACTATACGTAGGCTTTCCTGGCGGCGTACGGTAGCAGGAAAGAAGAATTTAGTCATTGCAGCACGAGAAAATATGCAATGACAAATGTCTTGGAAGACTTGCTGGCGCAAAACGTTTTGGTTTGTACATAATACACAATTTATTTACATATTTTTACAGTTTTCTTCTAATTTCCAGACTCAACCAACGGCCGTGGATATACTCAATATCAAAATAAAGGGCAGCAGGGATAATATGAGATGAGCAGGTGAGTCTGCCGGCAAAGCCCCTTTTGAGGAGGAGATGAAAGACATCTTTGGATTAAATCCGGAGATCTGCAATAGCCACACACTAAATATGTCGGGAAGGTAAGTTGAGGCATTGCCCATTTCCAAAGACCCGTGCAGTAGCAAAAGTAAGTATTCGCTTCGAAGTACGAGTATGTAAATTATATCATGACAGATTATGTTTTTACAGGTCTCGATTAATTATCCCCGACTGCATCTCCTGCTCGCCATGCCAGGATAGAAAGAGATTGTCCACAAAGACTGTTATTTTAAGAGAGGAGATAAAGAAAAGACTGGAAATAGCAGAAGAAAAAAACAAAATTATTGCGGAATATGCCAGGAGAAAGCTCTAGCTTTTAGAAGAAAAAGAGAAGAAGAAGCAAGAGATGTTCGAGGAAAAAGTGCGAATAGTCAACGAACTTTTTAAGAAATAATTTTTTTTTATTATTTATGAATACCAATATCAAATGTGATTTTTGATTGGCAACACTGCTGTGAAAGTGAAAAGTTGTACACATTAATTCTCTCCCGTTTTTTTTATTTTTTAAATTCAGTTTAATATCAAGTCTTTTCAAGAATAATTGTTTTTTTCTAATCAATTTACTCTTTATTATCTGAAGAATTTGTCCAACGATTTTTATAACAGGTAATAATTGTAAAATCGCTTAAAATTGCCTATAAACCGGAGATCTGAATCTCATGAGTTATAACAAACGTAAGAGTTATCAAACTTCTCCCGACGGCAACCATCAAAACACCGATATTAACAACAGATCGTCTAAAATTTTTAAAAATAATTCAACAATGTCCATATCTGATGCTGATTTGCAAAAAATTAAAATGATTATTGTTGATTCTCTCCATACTGAACTCGAAAAGGCAACAGCGAATTTAGCATCGAAGGAAGATCTCATTACGCTAAATACAGAAATAACCTTCTTGAAAAAACAAAATGAAGACTTAGCGCAAAAAGTTCATCAATTTGAAGCTAGATGCAATTTATTGGAAAAAGAACTTGAAGCGCAAAGCCGTGAACTAAAAGGCAAAAATATTATTTTTTGTATTCCGTCTGAAAACGTTGATCCAGAAGAAAAAGTACGATGTATGACTCGACTGCTGTTGGATAATGCAGATATACAAGGGATGTCAAAACCCATTCAAATAAGCAAAAACAACAACTTAATCAAAATGAAATTAAACACTGGCTGTAAGGAAACTGCAATGAAAATGCTTAAAAACTCTTCTAGGCTAAAGAACACAGGTGTTTACATCCAAAAGGATCTTACTAAACAAATGCAGTTAAAACGAAGAATCTTGCTGCAATATAGGAAAATAATTAAACTTAATGCACCAAACGCTTCGGTACTAATAAAAAACAACACTCTTCTTATCGAAGATAAAATATTTTATTTGAACAAAAATAACAATCTTAAAATTAATAATAATAATAATGATGAAAAAGAGCTACAACAAATGTTTGGACAATTGGACTTCGGAAGTGTCACAAACACGATGCTGTCAAATAGGCGTCACAACGAAAGTAATAGATCAGCACTTATTTCTGGGCAACCAGGGATGCCACTTCATCAAAAACAACAAAGTAGTAGTATTAAACCAAGAAATTGAAAATTAAATGCCGTCAGCTCATTAAGCTCATGAGAAATTCGGCAAACAGGTTTAGCTCTAATGTAGCAAAAGCATTCAAACAAAAATGGTTTGATAAAGAGTGTATGAGAGCAAGAAAAAAATCATTTGCTCTTTTAAATGCATTCCGTAATTCCAACAATGAAGGATTACGAAAATGGTACGTTCAATCAAATTCCCAATATAAAAGTCTGTGTTTTGCAAAGAAACTTAATTTTGAAAATAAACAAGCCCAATCACTTGGTGAAACAAAGAACACAAAGGAATTTTGGAAGCTGGCGAAGGATATTAATGGTTCTCATCACATAATAGGCACAAATGTATCCGCTGATGATCTTTCTATTCATTTCTGGAAAATGCTTCAAACGAATTCCAACTTAACTTTTGCTTATGCTGAACCTTTCTTCACCGATGATATACTTGACACCGAGATATCTATTTTTGAGATAAAAGCAGTGCTTCTGAAAGCTAAAAATAGAAAAGCTCCGGGTGAAGATGGTGTACCTTATGAATTTTTTAAGAATGCTTCTCAAAGTTTTAGTATTCAACTGGCTACGCTTTTTAACAAAATTCTTATGAATGCGGAAGTTCCATCCTCGTTCAAAAAAGCTGTTATATTCCCAATACATAAAAAAGGTGCCATGAATGACGTTGCCAACTACAGAGGTATATCTTTTATGAATATCATACCTAAGGTACTCTGTGGAGTTCTTGTTAGCCGATTGGAAAACTGGGTAGAAGAAAAAAATATACTATCCGATTTCCAGGCTGGATTTAGGAAAAACTATTCCACAGTTGACCAAATCTTCTCTCTGACATCGATTGTCAAAGCATATCATGCTAGAAATAAAAAGGTGTACGCGTTCTTTGTCGATTTCAAAGCAGCGTTTGATTTGGTAAATCGGAATGCGCTAATATACAAACTTTCACAGCTAGGTGTCTCAACCAGGTTTCTACATGTTATCAAAAATATGTACAATGACACAGAAGCCAGCGTGTGGGATGGTTCACGTTTCTCTGAATGGTTTAGAACTGATTCAGGTGTCAAACAGGGATGGCCGCTTAGCGCACTTTTATTTGCACTTTTTATAAAGGACATTGTAAACCACCTTCCTGGAGGAATTAGAATGGCAGGAATCCAAATCAATGTGTTGCTATATGCTGACGACTTGGTTATATTATCAGAATCGAAAGACAATTTACAATTGATGATAAACCGGCTGTCTACATACTGTGAAAAGTGGGGACTTGAAATCAACACTGAAAAATCAAAAATTATGATTTTCTCGCGTTCCAATCGAACTGAAGTCGGAAGCAATTGGGTGTACAATGGTAGGCATTTGGAAGTGACAAATGAATATAGGTATCTTGGGGTGAACCTTAACCCAAGGCTAAATTTTAGTAAGCACCTTGCCGAAAAAGCAAAGGCCTCTCAAAGTCTTATAAACTTAACATGGAGAAAGATTTTTACAAACAGCCGTATACATTTGTCTACCAAATATCAAATCTTCAATTCAGTTGTGAAGTCAACTCTGTGCTATGCAGCTCAAGTTTGGGGAATGGAAGAGTATGAGGTAACTGAGAAACTTCAGAGGAACTTCATCAGAAAAATTTTCAATCTACCAATCAACACACCGAATTATGCGATTTATTTAGAAACCGGCTTGCCAAAGATATTTACCAGCACCCTGAAACTACAAGCTGATTATCTACTTAAAGTCTTAGGTTTTCGAGATGAACGTCTGAGTAAAAAGATGCTGCTATACGAAGTTAGGAACAAAGACTTGTGGTTTAATAAATGGCAACAGATCGCCACTTCTTTTGGCGAAGATATAGAAATTGATCCAAACAACATTCTTGGTGTAAAGGAAAAGCTTTATAGAATTATTCAGCTGAATGAAGACTCGGTTCGAAATCTGCTTGTAGAAACAGCTACTGAATCTGAAAGCCGAATATTATACAGTCAGTTGAAATTTAATCTGTGTAACAATAATTATTTTCAAAATTCTCTAAGTCCCAAAGATATTTCTCTAATATTTAAAGCAAGATGCTTTATTATGCCTCAACGGAAGACCTTACAATGGGAGTTACAACCAGTTTTGCACACTATGCAACACAAGATCCAAAGAAGACTGCTTCCACTTTATAAGTATCTGTCCAATTTTTCGACAAGAGAGATTTGCGTATTTTGGAAAATTCTCTCTCTCAATGCAGGAGACAATACAAATATTGGATGGACCAGATTGGATAAAACTTGCCAATTATCTAAAGGAAACTTGCAGATTTAGGAAACTAATCATGACTGAATATGATTGATCTACGATAAAAAAAAAAATAATAAACAAAAATATTAAATGAAAACTGAAAATTAAAATAATAAAGTATATTTAAAATCAATAGAAGAAATTAAAGTTGTTAGTCGAGCTGACGGCAATGCCAAAGCGTTTATATTCATAAATAGTTAATGTAAATGTATGTTAAAAATTGTAAATATATGAATGGATTACTTACTTACTTACTTACTTACTCAAATGTGATTTAGTAAATTTTTTTTTGCTTAAAATGAATTGAATTGTTTTACTCTTAAGTTTGTGTATATATGTATATATGTATGAATTTATTTATTTTTTAGTTTTTTGTATGTTTGTTTTTGTGGAATGCGTTTTGTTTTTTTTTTTTTTTGTGACAAATATACATATTTTAAAAGACTGAATATATTTTTATATTTAATATTTATTAAAAAATAAAAAGATGAATTAAACAATTATGTTTTTACTTATCAAGTAATCTACTAAAACTTGTCTTCTAGAACTGCTAATTGCTCCGTTGTTTGCATCAGGTGTAAGAACATTTTCAGGATCTACGTGTTAAATTTCGTCGTTGTTATCAATGCGCATATTATGTAATACGCATGCACACACCACTAAATTTATAACCATGTTTATGTTCCTCTGCTCAGTAAAATTCATCAGCCTTCGAAAACGAGTTTTCAAAAGGCCAAATGCATATTCTACAGTGACTCGACCTTTAGCATGAAGTCTATTAAACTGACGTTGAATACTTGTCTGCATTCCATTATCCTTAAACCGTGGAACAAGCCAGTCGAGAGCCGGATATGCCGAATCTCCGAATAAGAAGATGTTTTATGGGAATAGAATTCATGTCTTCAGAAACCTTTTGATAAAGCTCGGATCTTCGTAGAATGCGACTGTCATGCAAGCTCCCTGGTTCACCACAAAAGATATCAATAAATTTGTTTTTGAAATCAACTACAGCTTGTATTGAGATACTATAGAATCGCTTTCTATTATAATAACTCTCTTTGTTGATAGTGGGGGCTTTAATTCTAATGGCAATACACCCCAAGATTCCTGGTATTTTCGTTTTCAGTTCGAATAAATTGGAATTATTGAAAATTTCATTTGCATTTGGCCATCTAACGTATTCACGGCCTATGGATATTATACAATAGGTTACCTTCTTAACAACATTCCAAGCAGTGGAAATGCAAACACCAAATAGATTATCAACTTCCCGAAATGTATTTGTATTAGAAATATACCACAAGAATATACTTATATATCTCAATATCTGGTGAAGTTTTCGGTAACCCTCTTTTTAGTGTAGCATGCAACTGTTCGATTGATTTGTAACGATCTGAAAACAAGTTAGAATTAGTTGCAAAACATATACTTGATTGTGCGATATTATCAAAGTACCTATTAAGATTTCTGCTGTTGACCTGCGTAACCTGAAATGTTTTCTGAAGTCAGCATTGTTAAAGTCTTTAATAATTTCTCCAAAGTAAATCAGTATCTCCACTTTCTTCTGTGTCAAATACTGAAAATCCAGATGAGGAATTTTGCTCGGAATCACTATCACTATCAAATAACCACTAATTAAAGAAATAATATTAGTATTTCAAATAAATAAATGGACCAGAGATAATGCACTTGAGCAGCAGCTTCCATTTTTATTTGTTTATTATTTGAAATGTCAGTGTGTTACCACAACACGAAACTAAAATTATTGATGATCCAGGCTGTTTTATTATGCCAATGATCTGATCCGGATCAAGTGGACATAATAAAAAACACCTAGTTGTCGACGACATATGGCAGAAGCTTGAACTCGGTCGTGTTACTTTTCTAGTGTACTTTTTGACTTCTCATTTAATTTTTCATTTCATTTCTTTATTCATTGAAAGCTTACACATTAAGATAACAATAATCTTATAAACTAGTGCAAGGCTTAAATATAATTTATTTAGAAAAGCGGAAAAAGCTACATAACATGTTAGCGTTAAATTAATAATTCAAAAATTAGAGTTTTTCTCTTTCTGTTTCTTAAATACGATAAGATAAAAAAAAAAAAAAAAACAAGGAACTCGTAATATGAAATATACAATATACATCTCTCTTTTCTCAAGCAAAAACTACCATATATAAGCGTAAGTATTAATACAATAAAATGTTAGTCAGAGATTGTCTGGAAATAAGACTGTAACCCATTCCGAAACTGTTCAATGGTACCTGACCTTCTTAAATGCTGAGGAAGGGAGTTCCAAAGACGGGTAACGTTAATGAAGAACTGGCGCTCCGAAGTAAGGTAATGATACCACGGATGGACAAGCTGTTGGGATCTATTAGATGAACCAAAACGTAGTCTATTAAATAAATAGCTGGGTTGATATGTCTGAATTACATTAAATAACAATAGGAGTGATCTGAAACGTAAAAGGTGGTCGAATGAGATGTTATAGATTTGTCGGGAGAAGTTGGAGATATGATCGAGGCGCCTCAAACCATAGATGTAACGTGCGGTGTTGTTAAAGGCAACATTAAGCTTTCTTCTGCTTAAAGCATCACATTTGCAGAAAATTTCACAGCCATATGTGAGTGTTGGAATGACTAGTGCCTTTGCGAGTAGCAGACGTGTGTTCAGGGGCGTATGGTATTGAGAGGCCCATAATAGGCGCAGTATACCATAAACTTTGCCTACCGCCGCATTAATATGCGTATCCCAAGATAGTATCCTGTTAAATAGCATTCCTATATTTTTGGCCCTTTCAACATATTCTACGGTCGAGCCGTTTAGATGAGTTTTAGGAAAATATGATAGATCTACGGGCTTCCTACTAATCACTAAACATTTAGATTTGTTAGGATTAAGAAATAATCCGTTATTCTCCGCCCATACTGAGAACCTGTCCAGATCTGCGTTAACACTACTTGAGCAGTCTTCAATCAACCCTAGAGGGCAGCTGTTAAACAATTTGACATCATCGGCATACATGTCTATAGAGGATGAGCTGACAATGGAAGGGAGCTCGTTGACATACAAAGAAAAGAGAAGAGGTCCTAGAATGGAACCCCTCTAGTTGTTGGAAGAAATTCAGATAGCATATGACCAATCGAAACAGCTTGTTTTCTGAGCCGAAGGTAGGAAGACACTAATCGAGTGGCCGATGTGGAAAATTGGAAACGGTATGCTAGGTCCTAGAATGGAACCCTGTGGAACCCCTCTAGTTGTTGGAAGAAATTCAGATAGCATATGACCAATCGAAACAGCTTGTTTTCTGAGCCGAAGGTAGGAAGACACTAATCGAGTGGTCGATGTGGAAAATTGGAAACGGTATGCTAGGTCCTAGAATGGAACTCTGTGGAACCCCTCTAGTTGTTGGAAGAAATTCAGATAGCATATGACCAATCGAAACAGCTTGTTTTCTGAGCCGAAGGTAGGAAGACACTAATCGAGTGGCCGATGTGGAAAATTGGAAACGGTATGCTAGTTTGTTACACAAGTTGTCGTGATCTCTAAGGCATTTGATACAGTTAATCACGAAATTTTATGTAGTAAACTCTCTCCTTCGTCCATCTGCCTATTATCCTCTTACCTGAGTGGTCGTCAACAAGCAGTTTTTAGTGATAATTCCTTGTCGGATTTTCTTGACAATCCATGTGGCGTACCCCAGGGATCCATCCTGGGTCCACTTCCGTTTTCGTTACATGTAAATTAGTTATCATTCACTATTTCGTTTTCTTCAATCTTTCAACTGCATCTAAGTTGTTCACCTGTATCAGTAGACCACGGCATTAGCTGCATAAATGCGGATTTAAATAAAATCTCCAGCTGGTCACGACAGAATCTACTTCTTATTAACGTTAACAAGTCCAAATGTATAGTTGTATCCAGAAAGCCCTTTGATACCTCCCTGCTTCCGTCGATTTATATTGACAGTGTACCCATAAATACGTAGACATCGCTAAAAACCTTTGTTTAATATTTAACTCGACACCTACTTGGAATAATCATATCAATAGATGTGTCGGCAAGGTTTATGGGGTCCTGCGTTCAATGTGGGCGCTATAACACCTCATATCTTTATCGACCCGAACTCTTTTAGTCAAGACCCACATAACTTCCATTCTAACTTACAGTCGAAAGCTGAATGTGGCATACAGCTACGTTTTTCTCACTTCTTCATACGTATCTCAGGTCTCTCATTCGATAACCTGCTGAAGTTCCATTCCATTACAATATTGCACAATATCATTAACACACGTCAACCCCTGAACCTAGCTAATAGAATAACGTTTTGTACATCCACAAGGACTAGACAAATTTCGTTTATCTGAACGCCAATTCTTTGTAAATACAACTCGGCGAAATCAGAGATAGTAGAAGATTTAAAAAGGACTTAAAAACACATTTAGATATCTAACTTAGATTAAATGTTAAATTTCGTTTTGAATTATCCTTAGTTGCCTTTCTAAAAATGAATTGCTTTCTTGTGCATGTACGAGTACATTAAATTAATTTTAGCTTCCACAATTTTTGAAAAGATATTGTACGAGCTTTCGAAATAAATAAAGAAAAAAAACTAAAAAACGCCTTTTCAAAATTCGTAATACATGCATGTATGTTACAATATAACATAATATGTCGGAAATGCACATCCCAAATCGATAAAATTTAAAATTAATTTATTAAGACAATGTGGCTGGTTGCCAGTGCACACTATGTACTCGTATTACAATACTTTGCGAGCAAAGTTTGTTTAAAACTAGCGCGAACTTTTGCAATTACTCTTATATTTTAATCGTCTTTTCTTTTTTTCCTGTATACCAATACCAATGCACTTTACCTACCAGAAATGTTATCCTATGAGTTATCTAATAGGAACTATCAAGGCTTATTCACGCTAAAATGTAATCCTATCTAAAGTACCGTATGAACGTGTGTAGCTATTTTGAAATACACTAATAAGGACATATCAACACTACATCAAGTTGGGAGCCATCATTTTGTTTTCGTCCTTAAAGGCAAAATATAGGTTATGTACATATATGTACTCACGGAGCACACCATGTATTTTTAACTTCAATCAGTTGTGTTAAATAAAATAAATTATTTAAATCGAAGCGATACCTGTCACCTCTAAATTAGATATTGAGAATGTAGGAAGCTATTATTCGTAAATGCGTCTATTATTTGTAATTTAAAAGCAATTATGACACCCTAATTACAACAATTAACTTCCCAACAGTTGTTCACAGTACAATACATATTTAATTTGAATCAGCCCTTTAAGATGGAATATATTTTGTGGCTCATCATTGCAACAAAGACATTTGTACATTGTAGTCGTCAGACGGAAATTTAAATTTATCAGCCAGAAAGATACTTGACAATGTTGGAACTGGACACGAATGAATCTTTTATCTACATGCGGTACAATTGGAGATTCCTGGGTGTATATCCTTACAAAAACTACAAGTGGCTCTATAATCTCTATTCAATTGCAATAAATTTCATATTCAGTGTATTGTCACCGATTTTTGCACTCGTAAATGTTTTCTTTCTGGGCGACATGGGTGATATTATGCATAACTTGCAAATAAGTCCGACACTCATCATATGCTCGTTGAAACAGCTCGTGGTCTTTATGAGATTGTCGAATTTACTAAATGTCAAAATATATCTGAAGAAATTGGATCAGCGAGCTTCTCGGAATATGGACGAAGCCTTGTATTTGAAAAGTGTCGTCAGGCAATGCCATATAATATCGCTTGTAGTTTTGATCTTATTATCATCTTCATTGGCATCGTATGCAATTCCTGGTTTGATACATCGTAAGCTTCTTTTTGAAGGATGGTTCCCTTTTGATTGGACGGCTTCTACAAGGAATTACTTCATGGCTTATACTTACCAGTTTCTGGCAACAGCATTTCAAATTTTACAAAATACAGGAAACGACGCATACCCACCGATATACATTAATGTGCTCAAGGGTCAAATCCATGCTCTTCACATGAGAGTTCAAAAAATTGGCAAGAACCCAAGATCAACTTCTGAGGAAAACTTCATTGAACTCAAGTCCTGTGTGGAGGATCATAAGATCATAGTAAGGTATATCATCTACTAATTCGGGTACAGCTATAAAAGTGAAACAGAAGCTTACAAGTAATTCGTTTGCAGGTTTTTTGAAACAATTAGGCCGGCCATTTCGAATACGGTCCTTATACAATTTGTTATAACCGGTTCCGTTCTTTGCATATCAATGGTATATTATGTTATATTTAATAACACTTTTGGGCAATTGATTAGTACACTGGCTTACGTGGTTGGTCTGATGTCGGAATGCTTCCCCGTTTGTTATTTTGGGAATGCCCTTATGTCGGAGACCCACGAATTGACCACCGCAATATATAATTGTAATTGGGTGGATCAGTCACCGAAATTTCGAGCCTGTGTCATCATATTTATGCAACGGTCGCAAAGGAACAATGTGTTCCTTGCTGGAGGTCTTGCTACTATAAGCTTACAAACTTTTATCGCTGTGAGTATGTTGTGTTTATTGTTTTATGTATTTTTCAATTAATTTTACAATTTTTTTTCTCAAGATAATCAGATTCTCGTTTTCGATGTATACCGTCCTCAGCCAAATGAATAATTGAATAAAGCAAATTGCGTTTCATTGACAACAGAACCTGAATCCTAGATGTTAAAAATTTCCGGCATGAATTACTGACCTTAAATATGTATATTTATATATATATATATATATTTGTATTTTTTCCTGAATAAATTTACGATAAATCGCATGTTTCAATTATATGACTCATCTTCATAACTCATTTATTGCCGACACTTCCTACGAGATGGAGTAGTCCAAACACTGTGTCAGCGAAGACTTGCGCTTCTCTCTACTTATTTCCATTGAGTTAATATAATATATATGTATTTTCGTTGAAAAAAACCTTTTTTAAATGTCTCTTTTGTTAGTTCTTAGGATTCTCGACTCTCATCGATCTTTGAAGTTGCAAGCACTAGGAATATGTGGGTCCACATCAGTTCCTATTACATACAATACATAAAACTCTGCAGATTGCGACTTGCGCCATTGCACCAGTTTCTTTGTAAGAACAACATATTGGGTGAACAGATCAACACTGGTTAAGGAAAGATGCCTATTTCTGACACATTGTGGCACTATTCTACAGAGCATTCAGCAGAAAGAATAAGAAGCCTCGTCGTTAACTTCAAAGTTCCATTCGATTTGTTTGTGAAACTTTCTCTTGGAATCATCCCATTCACATTGGCAGATGTTATCAGAAGCTCCGTCTGGAGAAAACCAGCCAGTATCTTCGTGATGGAGAACGAATTCAAGAATTAACATTGCCTTCAATGCAGCCAATCCATGTCATCATTCTCAAGGAATCGTACATACGGAACAAAACCCAATTTGAAGATTTGGCAAAAAAAAGAGCTTTCAGACAAAGAATTCAATCTTTCGTTGAAAGATTTATTAACGCTTCAATGATAAAGTGCGTACAGCACCAGCACAAAAAACATCAGCGCCAAATACCTGCAGCTGGATGCGATCGAAGGACGGTCACTAATAGAGGTAGTGCTTCGCGGTGTCATCATCATCCTCATAGCAAGCAACGCAGGATGTTGTGCCACTTATTCTTGGCACACTTAGGCTGTTAGCAAACGTACATTGCCACGTTACGATGCCAATAAGTAGTCTACACTCTTTCCTAATATGAGCCAGCAGGAATGTCACTAACCTCATAGAGCTTACAGAAAGCATACGTTCGGTCTGTTGGCATCTGTTGTTCTGTTCACATGAAACCAATCTGTCAATGAAAGTACTAACTGAGAACGCAGGTAGTCCTAACGGATGTTTGGGTACTGAAACATTTTCCTCTAAATTTTCTAGTAAGTTCATCAGCAATCTCATTTTCTGTGATCCTATTATGGGGGGTGAACGGTTCAGCAAGGTTGCAAACGCAACTTGCCTATTCTTATATGCGCAGATCCGAGTACTTCGTCTGCTCCATCGATTCTTCGCAATACATGTTCAGTTTATTGCTATCAGGATTGCATATATCTCCGCTTGAAAGAAAGGCGAAAGTGTTCTTGACAAGATTTCAACAAGATCGGTTTTGGAATCGTCCGTTTACACGCGCCTACCTTCTTTTCATGGTTCATTTTCCGGCCGAAAACTTTATCAGTACATTCGAAGTCGATATTAAGCCATTGAGAGGGTTAACATACTACACCATAGCAGTGGGGAGAGAACATCGCTCTAAGGACAACCACTGTTTACCCCCGCTATCACAAATTGACCGGAGTCAGTGCCCGCATTCGGGGCCGTATTACATATTCCACCCTTGCTCTTAACCACAAAACTAGTGACCCATCTACACCTTGATGCCTGGTTGAAAACGTTTCGTTTTCGAAAGCAACCTCGTCGTTGAGACCTTTCTGGTCGAGTGCGCTTTCAGCCAACCAAAATTTGAGACGGAGTCTGGCAGGATATTTTGCGTTTTTTATGTGTGTTGTTACTTAATTTTGATGGGGGCGAATGCCCCATTTATTCGGCTTAATACAAGCTATAACTTCGAAATTAAACTTAAACTAAAACTTAAAACTAAGGTTGGTTGGAGTGGTGAAGGAGAATGGATTTGAGGTAGGAAGTGGTGCGGTGGAAGTCAAAGACGGTAGGGTTTGAGTTGATTTTACGTAGCACATGGGAGATTGGTTCGTTCGCGCCATAGGGGGTGTGGTGGGTTGGTAGATAGAAGAGTCTAGGGGTACGTAGATCACGAGGGTTAGTGTTGAGGAAAATGGAGTTGTGAAGGGACGCGCATTCAACGTGACCTGAAAGGAGTCGATGAATGAAGAGAAAGTCTGCTGCATCTCTGCGATCCTCAAGGGTGTTTAAGCTGATAAGGTTGGACCACCGAGAGTCCCTACCAGGACTTAAATCACGATACCATGGGAGTCAGGATCCCCCCGGATCTCGGTCCAGGCCTAACTTGAAAAGGTAGGCCCCCTTGTGGGAGCGTCATGGTGACTGTGGATTAAACCCAAAGTCGCGGGAAGGGTCTTCCTGTTGGTTTGACCCAATGTAGAGTTGCAATACTGGGTGCTGCGACCCTAAGAGCAGTAAGAGGTTTCAGGTCGGCCTCGACTCATAGAAATTGTGCCGGCAACACACGAATTGTTATCAACGGAATGACGGAGAGCGATGGCAAGGCGTATCCTTGCCCCCATGGATGTATGGGCTTGCCGTAAACATAAGTCTACACGGCAGGTAGTTTACTTTAAAAATCGGACACTATTACCTACCCTGTATCAACCAAACCTACTTCCAACGTGAATGCATGAGATTATGAAATCAACCCGTGTTGTATTAATTTTTAAAAAATCCGCCTGCAGTAGCCATTCTTAATTGTATTTTATTATAAATTGCTCACCCTCACATAAACAGGAAAACGAGCTTGAAAAAGGCATCTGGCTTCCGGAAATGGAATGTAGAGTATCTTCTCCCATTTTAAGTTTATTAAGTATTATCCCTTGTCTGTTTATTATTTGAGATTCGTTTTCATGTCTGTTTTCTAACACAACTGATGCGCAATGTCTTTTTTATTTATTTTTACTTCCTTGGTTATTTCTACAATATTTATTGGACTTCGATAATCAAAGTTGTCAATCTCTTTTAAGATTTTCATCCAACACAGACGAAAGATTTTGGCAAGGATGCCTAAACTTGACATGACTCTCAATAAATGATGTCATATGCAGCCTTACACTTAATAAACAGGTGGTGGGTATCGATTTGAAGTTCCTGGGCTTTTCTTCACTTCTAGGTGAATATCTTGTCGATGGTGAACTTACCAAGTCTAAAACCTATTCTTTCTTTCCTTCTTCTAACAAAGAAAACAAAAACTAAATGAATGATAAAGCTAGATTTGTTGGGCAGGAAATAATATGACTTAAGAATACAAGCTACGTCATATTTCATTCGAAAAAGAACTATAGTAGTCAAGGTATTATGCTATTTATTTAAGCATATCTAATGTAAAGACATATGTATGTTCACAAGCGTACTGTACATATTAAAATTTCCTTGTCCTCTGGAATAAAGAAAGTATCCAGCGCTATAGCCCCATGTATACCCATGTGTACCAGGATGAAATTCCATTCAAGTCTTGACCGTTGACAACAAAAGGATTCACTCGTGGACTTTCAATATTAATACAAAAATAATATTGCTAGCTTTAAACATACATAAGCATAAATTGGTTCGAAAATTGAGCAGCCAAAATGAAAAGAAAACGTCTAAATTATTCATAACCAGAAATCCTTTCCAAATCTCCGACAAAATTATATTGAAAAATCAGAAAGAAAAGAAAAAGCTGAAAAAAATATATTCCGTTGAACAAGTTGAATATGGTCAAACTATGGATTGGATACACTGTTGCATGGAAATACTACAAAACTAGAATATTGTATTCATATCTATGGCTGCATATGAGTGTATGGGTTTTTAGTATATCAGATACGAATACGTGGCCTTTTATGATTTCTGTAACCCCCCCCCCCCTTTTGCACTGTTTCTTTTACGTAGAAACCGGCTAGTTATTGTGGTTTGCTTCAACGAAAATCCCCGAAAAAGATAACGAAATATGCAAAAATGCTCTCAAATTGGCTTTTCATCCTTCGTTACGGATAGTCTGTAGACTTTGGCTTTGGCTTTGGCTTTGTAATTATTTAGTGGCAATTCCAAAAGTCAATACAAAACGTTTTTATTGTATTTCCCCAAGGATAGAGCTGCCTGTTATTGTCAATCTTGTTTAAAATTAAATTTTCAAAAAATCAAAGTTGCCATGGGAAGTTGATATTAAAAAACCTGAAACATTGCAAGAGCTTAGCATCGGGATTGTGAAATGATAACTAAATCTGGTTTGGAATTTTGAAATATCATAGAAAAACATGCAGCTTCTAATTGGTATCCCACCACCACGGTTGCATTATACAAGTTACAAGTTAACTTTATTGAGACAAATTTAATCAATACATTATAATATATACAATCTTATTTTACGAGTAAATATGACCGACTTAATGATTTGTCTGACTTAAACAAAAGTAAAACTAAATATTCTAGATAAATATTAATTAGGAAATAATTACAAACGAATTGTGCTGGGCTTATATTTGCGTACGCTTGCTCCCGGCGTACCTTCACTACTTTGCTCGTTTTGGCAGTCTTAACCTAGTACTTAAAATATCTTAAAACTAAAACTAAACCTAAAAAGATACATCTTCATATTATTAGATAAATATATACTGAATAGTGCGAAGACCTTAATCGAACGTTGACTGCAAAAGCTATGGCAATCCTTAATTGTTCGTATACAATATATACAATATTAAGGAAATTCAAAAACGTTTGCATTATTAACAAAGGCTTATGTTAGAACAAGTATTGCAAAGTCATCCTCTATAGTTAAAAGGAGATGCTTTTTCGTAGAACGGTGGTATCTCGTGTCTATTTGTATCTGATCTTATCAAGGATACCGAGTCCTCATTTAAAAGGTTAAAGGGTGATAGATAATAGTTGTCATTCAAACTGTCCATAACATTAGAGTCCATAAGAGATCTTATCAATGGGTTAGGGTGTGAACGAATACGTTCTAATTTTTTTTGAAGAAGCTTTATTTGGTAGTTCATGAGTGGTGTAACCTGAGTTGCTTCAGTCGTTCACAGACCGTCGTGGAGTAAGAACGTGTTTCGGCTTTTTCGAGAAAAAAAAAAAAAAAAAAAAAAAATACAAAATATATATACTCGTATATATAAAGTGAAAATCAATATTTGACGACGTTTTGCAAAAGGTCAATCAGCACTGTGGAAGTGGTGTTCGAACGCAATTGACAAATAACAGGTCGTGGGTTCTCGAGTCCACACTTCCAAGTGGAACAAAAAGTTTTTTTTTTATTTATTTTTTTTTTTAAATATAAAAAAAAAAAACATAAAAAGTGCGCTAACACCATCACGCGATGGATTCAGGGGAGCGGTCCGCTAAGCTAATAGCGGGACCAGCGGATAAGTCAGGCGATGCTTCAAGTGCATCAAGCCAACCTGAACCAAAGATGAAGAGGAGGAGGAAGCTGAAGCCTACTCCGGACCTAATGAAGCGCCCTTCCCTGTCAGCATCAACAGAAAAGCTGCCTGGCGGAGCGAGGGAAGAGGCGCCAGCAATATTAACGAGGGCAGCAGCAAAACAGCAAACCATACAAAAAGCACTCAAAGGTCATTTCCCATATGTGTCCGATGATGGAGAAGGCCAATGTATGGAAGATGGCAATATGTTTGCATCTCTGGCGGCCTCTGAGTCAGATGACGAAGAGGAGGAGGTAAACGAAATTATAAGTAGCATAAAGCTTCTCCAGCAAAGAGTGTTAGCTATTAAGGCTAAACAAATAGCAAGGAGGGAGAAAGAGCAGCTAGGGGAACTTCTCGTATCTCAACAGCCACAACAACAGCAACAACTAGCAGCAAAAAAAAAGCAACACGTAGCTACTCAGCAGCAACAAGAAAAATCAAAACACCAGTTTAAACACACACAGGCTCAAAAAGTCAATCAGCAGACACCGCAACAACAACAACAGCAGCAGAAGAGCCAGCAACCACAAAAACGGAAACAACAGCAACCACAAAATCAACAACAACAACAAGAACAACAAAAGACATCTAGAACAAGGGTTCCACCAATAAACACTTATAAGATGGAACTAAAGGATACTATAGAACTGTGTAAGTCGGCCATAGGCTGTAATTTTTTTATAAAAAGATTAAGCGTAGATAGGCACGCGATCCACTGCAATTCAGTGGAGCGCTATTATAAAATAAAGAATTTACTGAAGGATTCGACGACGGAGTTCTTCTCCTACACCCCGAAGGGGGACAAGCTGCAAACAATGCTGCTTAGGGGATTAGAACCGTCGACTGATCCGGAGGAGCTCCTTGCACTGCTGAAAGAGAAGAAGTGCGAAGGGCTCCAATTCGTGGGGGTCAAGCCTTTCACCACAGCCAGAGCCAAAAGGGAGAAGCGGCAACTGCCGATTTTCCTAGTCCAGCTAAGTCCCACCAGCAATCTGGATGGTCTAAGGAGTATTAAAGTCCTAGACTACCAGGTTGTCCACTGGGAGAAATTAAAGAGGAGCGAAAACATTTTACAATGTGTTCGCTGCCAAAGGTTCGGGCACGCCGCGTCGAACTGCGAAATGCAGCCTCGATGCGTGAAGTGCGGAAAGAACCACAAGTCCGAGGAATGCGCTCTGGGTAAGGACGGAACGTCTGAAAAAAGCCAACTCTCTTGTGCTCTATGTAGGAACACGGGGCACACCGCAAATTATCGGGGTTGTCCCAAATTCCAGTATATCAAAAGAATAAATCTGGCCCGGCAGCAGAAAGTGGAATTGAAACGTCCACCCGTGCATTTGCAAACTCCAGCCGTTACTCCCCATGTTACCTACGCCCAAATGGCGGCAGGTAGGGGAAATACGGTACAGCAAGTGAAGGTTGCTTCTCAGGCCCCAGCGCCCAGAGCACCGGAACCAGTACCTGATATGCTAGCTATCTTGCTCTCTATCCAGGGGCAGATGGCTCAGCTACAACGTCATTTAACTGAACAGACCGCGCGGGTGGATCAAGTATACGCTCTGCTGCCTGGCCTAACGCAACTTTTGCCGTAATGGGTACGTACGTGGCGGAGCAAACCCTGAAGGTCCTTGCTGTGAATGTGAATTCACTGATAAGGTTCGAACGACGAGCCGCACTATTTAAGTTGCTTAAAGACCAAGCCCCTGATGTTCTTTTGGTTAGCGAAACTAAGCTTACTAAGAGACACAAAATGAGGCACAGAAGATACAAAATAGTACGGAGAAACCGACCCAACTCCATTCAGGGAGGTGGCGTTGCAATTCTCGTACGAAAAGGTATACATTTTAAAAGAGTATACAGTCGTGTAGTACGTAGGTTCCAGGTGCTGGAAGCATGCATCGTGTATATCCCCCTCCGTAGTGGAAAGCGGTTGTACATGGTGTCTGTCTATGCACCTAAGGCTACTCAATCCACCTTATTTATCTCAGAGCTCGAGACACTTTTTCGATTTCTGAGGCTGGAATTGGAAGACAACTATTTTATTATCGGTGGAGATTTCAACGCCAAACATAGTGATTGGGGAAATAATACACCAAATACTAGAGGGAACCTACTATTCAATTGGTGGGGTCAGCACAGTGTGATGTATCGACTCGGGCTTAAGGCGACGGATAGTCCGTCGTTTCCCAGACACGGGTCTTATTTGGATCTTCTGCTGTTCGACTCACGAATACAACTGACATGTACTAACCAACAAACTACAAACTGTCTACGCACTTTCGTGTATGACAGTGACCATTGCGGTCTCAGCACCGAAATAACTGTTCCCAACGAAATTGCGGAATTGGATGAGTTTGTCCAAAGGCATTCCTACAATTATAGTAGGGTGCGTTGGACACACTTCACCAGAACACTGACTAGAGCACTCTCCTCGAATTCGCTCTACCCACCGTCCAACAGAAATCTGTCAAACGAGGAGATTGACAGGTATCTAAGACTAATGGACGAGACAATCAAACGAACAATGGACATAACGATACCTCGGTACCGACACACTGACGAAGAAGACCTATTCCGCAACGCAACTATTGACGCACTGCACCGACATAAAAGTAGACTGCTGTCAAGACTAAAAACCTTGTACAGACAGTTTACTGACAGACATAACCCGGAGATCATGACACTGAAGTCGTCGATTAAAAACCTCCAAGTATTAATAAAAGAAAATTACAGAGCATCTGTAAATTTGTATTGGAACACTAAAATTCGGGCTGTAAACACCAGCAACCCGAATATGTTCCCGCAAATAAATAAAATATTTCGGAGAAATAATCAGAACGACCTTCCTTGTCTTAAAATCGCCCGAACGACGAACAACGAACAAATACTGGTAGCAGCGGGCATAGATCCAAATGAGGCTGTTGATGATGACAGCTTCTTTGTGATCGAGGATCCGCAGGAGCAGGTAGAGGCTATAGGAGCGACTTTCCAGGAAGTGTACAAGGCGAATGTTATCATTGGCCCGAACCACGATCTGGAGAATCGAGTCCTTGTGCACAATTTCTACCTTCGAAATGAAATTGTGAATTGGCGATTCGAGAGCTCGGGTTTCACCCAGTTCAGTGACGAGAATATGGCAAATAATGTCATCACCAACGATAGGGTACTACCCCCGTTCATTTCGAAGGAAGAGCTCCAAACGGTCTTCGAATCACTTAGAAGTAAAAAATCAGTGGGAACCGATGAAATACCGAACATTGTGCTTCGACATCTCCCTCTAGATGCGGTGAACATTTATACCACCCTGTTTAATAATGCAATGAATAATGCACATTATCCAGCGCATTGGAAAACTGCGGTGGTACATCCCATCCCCAAAAGGGATAAAGACACTTCCAATCCGGCGAATCTCCGCTCGATCAGTCTTCTTCCAAACATCAGTAAGGTGTTCGAAAAGGTTATCAATAGAGTCCTGACTAAGTGGGTCGAGGACAAACATATAGTTCCGGATAATCAGTTCGGTTTCAAGGCGGGGCATGATATCATTCATGCTGCGTCGAAACTGGTTTCTGATATCCAATGGAACAAAAGCAAGAACCAGTGCACTGGTGCCTGCCTGATTGACTTGGAGAAGGCCTTCGATACCGTATGGTTAGAAGGACTCTTTTTCAAGCTGGACAGGTTGGGCATTAGTAAACCACTGCTGTATATTCTTTTCGATATGCTCTCCAGTAGACAGTTCATCGTGAAGAATGGCGATGTGACTTCTGCTGGAACATTTAACATTAAAAACGGTCTGCAACAAGGTGCGGTAAATTCGCCGATCCTATTCAACATTTACACGAGTGATCTGATAGGTTCACTTCACCATGCCATAGCGTACGCAGACGACATAATCGCGTACAGATCAGGTCCAAAGATTGAGGTCATTAATATGCTTTTGCAGCGTGACTTCGACAAAATTAAGCGATATTGCGATGACTGGAAGTTAAAAATCAACTTTCAGAAGTCGGAAACTATTCTGTTTAGGACGCCTTTGTCTGGGGCCTCTAGGGATACCAGAAAGAATTGGCGAAAGTTCTCGATCGTGGGACAGCAAGGGCAGCCACTTGCTTGTCGAAATGTAGTCAGATACCTTGGGATCTGGCTAGATCAATTTCTGTATTTTAACAAACATATAGATGTTGCTCTGGCCAGAGCCAGAGGTGCTTTTGCCCTTACAAAGAGACTCTTTTATAACAGCCAACTCGATGCGAGGGTGAAGGTAATCTGCTACATGGCCCTTATCAGGCCCATGCTTGTATTTGGATGTCCCGTGTGGTTCAACGTGAGAGCAAGTTTATTGGAAAAGATTCGGGTGTTTGAGAGGGCTTGTCTTAGGACTTGTCTTCGCCTATACAGAACACCAGAGTCTCAGTACATAAAATTCTATCCTAATGAGGTCTTATACAATAGGGCGAACCTAATAAGAGTGGACAATTTCGTCATTAAGTTGACTCGAAGGCACGTTGCAAGAGCAATGGCCTCATCGAACAACCTGATCTCCGGGGCTTACTACCCCAATTATATGTATCACGAGAGAGTTCGCTTTGACGGCTTTATTCCTCCAGAAGCGTTCCTCTATTTAGATAGCAAAGGTCTGATCCAGGACAGATTGGCGGTGCCGCTAATCTTCCACGTCGCTCGAAGAGCTGCGGACAGGCGACTCAACTACGACAGAAACGTCGCACAGGGCAGTGCGGAGCGTCTCCGGTTCAGTAGGGCGGTAGGGAGTCGCGACATGAGGGATGTTGCTCGGCAGCACCAACACTTTTGGTGGCTTGTTGAAGGGGAGGATGCTTCGTCGTCGAACTCCTTCAGTGATAATTAGCTTCATGTGAAGCAAGGTGGGCCAGCCAAATTTTTTTTTTTTAGCCATGGCCGGCTTACGTAGTTCTAGGTAGGTTTAAGTTAGATTTTAAGAAAAAAAAAAATATAAAAACAAAAAAAAAATAAATAAAAATAAAAAATGAAAAAAAAAACTAAAATATATATACATACATATATTTATATATTATGTATATATATATTATGTGTGTATATATATGTATGTATGTATGCATTAGATGTAAGTAGGTTAAGTAGATTAGGATTTATTTTTAGGTAGATTGTAGGCTTTTAGTTTTAAGTTTTATAAAAAATTTAAAAAAAAATGTCCATATACTAAGTTTTTGCTTAAAATTTATTTTCTTAGTTTTAATTATTAATAAATGTTAAAATAAAAATAAAATTAGACTGTAAGTTACGTCGAAAGACATAGATTAAGTATTATGTTTAATTTAGAGTGCCCGCATGGGGCCAGTAAGTTACAATAAGATTATTTTTTAAGTTAATTAAGCTAATTTTTAAGCGTTTTTTGTTTAGCATATAAGAGTAATTTAAGTTATAGAAATAAAATGCATAAAAACTGAAACTGACTGAGTTGCTTCATATATAATTTTGTTAGAGAACCATTTTTTATCGGGTTTTCTAAACATTCCGCAGCAAAACCTCAGTATTTTTCTCTCAAAGACCTCCATTTCTTTGGCTACAGTGGGTGAGATGGTAAACCAAGTAGAAAAACCGTATGTCAGAATTGGTCTTATAAGAGTTTTGTATCATGTGTTTAGAATTAAGTAATAATTTAAGTATTCCTGTGACCATTTTTGCTTTACTAACTACAGCCCTTCCATGCCTGTTAAAGAGTAATCTGTTCTGGAAATGTATTCCCAGATAATTTCTTTTAGAAAGTAATGGAATTGAGAAATCATTTATTCTTAATGACAAATCCTTGTTTTTCTTGTTTAACCGCACGATAATGTCCCTTTCCGCTGGCATTTCTAAAACACGTGAGGCCACATTTACCAGTGTTTACTTTTAATCTCCATCTTTTAAAGTAATTTTCTAGAAGTGGAAGTTTTGCTTTAATTTTGTCAAGAGCTAAGCTCGGTCATAAGTCGCTGGCTAATATAGTGGTATCATCAGCGTAGTGAAGTGATCCAGGATTTTCCCTAATTGGGTCAGAAAGAGGGAAATCCTGAAGATAAATATTAAATAATGATTTCACTGGGAGAGGTTCTGTGTGCTCGAATCCAATGTATATTGAGGTTGTTCTATTTGATAAAAAACTGTGTATCATTCTTATAAGCCAATTCGGGAAGCTTAGTCTTAGTAACTTGCGAAAAGCGAATCGAAAGCATTTTCAAGGTCAATATCTAAACTCACCGTACACATTTTATTTCTCAGATTTTGAACAACTTTGTCCTGAAGTATGAGTAAGGCGTGCTCCGTGGAGTTTCCTTTCTTGAATCCGAATTGGTTGTTTGGGATAATATCCTTCTCTTCACAGAATTTATTTAAGCGTTCGGCTAATACCCGCTCGAATAATTTTCCAAGATTGGAGAGAAGCGAGATAGGACGAAAGTTGTTTACTTCTTTCGCAGCTTTCTTTTTAGCTATCCAAATCTCTGGAAAATACCCATTGTTAATACAGTGGTTAAATATTGATGACAATAATGTATCTAAAGAAAAGGGACATTTTTTTAAAATAAAATTCGAGATCTGATCAATACCCGTAGACTTTTTATTGTTAAGCGACGATCTGAAAAGATTAACGCTATTGGGCGAAGTGAACGGAGATACCCCTGGATCACAGGTGCTGTTAGAAGACGAAAAAACGGACAGCGTGTGCTCAAGATGTCTTTCCTGAAATTGGTTAATTGCATATAGAACTTCAGTTTCTAAGTTTCGATCATCGGTGGATGCTCTTTCACTATAGTTTGCAGTGTACAGATATTTAAATGCATTTAGTTTGGCTTGAATATCAGTCAGCCCTTGGCCATTATGGATGAGCGTATCTTTTGAAATATTTGCTCCAAAATAGTTGCACCCGGTTAACCTATCTATTTCTTTGAAAGCATGTGGAGATGGTTTTATTTTTCCCAGTCTTGACTTAAAAGAATTATTGAGATCTAAGTTAACGTTTTCTTTAATAATTTTACTTAAGCACTGTATTCTAGAATGCATTTCAAGGTATTCAGGACTAACTCTATTAAGTTGAAGGTGATACATTCCTTTAAGTTGTTTGAGCCAAATTCTCCTTAATTCAATTAGTTTCTTAGTCAAATCCGAAATACAGTGATACTTATGGTCGGTAACATTGTGAATATGTGAGTGTGATTCTACCTTTGAAATAATTACTGCGTTTAGTTTGGCTATTAGCATATCTATTTCAGTATTAGATATATTTCTCTCCGTTGGTACACTAATTGAGGGTAAAGAATTATGAAGACTAAGCCGAAATGCTTCCCAGTTCGTATTTTTAAAACTTCTATATGTAGCAGGTGGGATCAAGATAGGGAAAACATTTTCAACTATTACGAGTACTTCTAGAATTCCAAAGTGATCGGAAAATGCTCAAAAGGTATTACGGGTTAAAACATTTGATGGATTGTTCAAACTGTATGTGGGGTTAAGGGATGGAGAAATAAGGAAAAAGTCCAAAAAAGAGGAGGATCTAGGAAATGTTGGGGTGCTAGCTGGTATTAAATCAAGATTTAAGTATGGCCCATTATAGAACCAATTGTTAAACAGGTTTCCGTTGTTATTATGTACACTGTCTCCCCATTTTGGATACCGGGCGTTAAAATCACCTCCAATTACAACGGCGTCAAAGTTATTAATGACAGCATAAAGTCTATCAAACTCACTAATTAATCGCTGTCCACCATTGGACGGAATGTAAATGCTTCCAATCAACAGGCGGTAGTTTGAACCTGAATCGCTCTGTGAAACAATAGAAGATAGACACACAGAAAAGACATCGCTTTGGAAAAAGACTTCGTTAGGCTTGTACTTTTCGTCAAGTAAAATCGCTGTCCCTCTGCCGGTGTTATTTTTTATTATATTGCATCCCCTAAATAAGGGATTATATTTTCCGGATAGTCTGGTTTCAGAAAGGAAACATATCTGAGGTTTTTTATTTTTTTAAGGTATTTGATAGTGCTAGTCTTTTCTCATGTGAGATTAAAGAATTGATATTTTTCGATATGATTTTTAATTTAGTAAATGGCATGATTAAACAACAATGGAGGCAACTAACTCAAGGTAGGAAAACATTTTATCCTCCTTGGATTTCAAGGCTTGATACTTAGGCCAGAATTGCCTTATTTTTGTCAGCAGATCTATAAATGAAATCTTAAACAGATTCTTAGCTTCGTTAAGGAAGTCGTTGAGATCACGTTCTTGTGCGTTTGGGTTAAGGAAAGATATTGGAATAGGTCCTTCTTTATTTTGAAGTCTAGTCCTAGGAGCTGAGGAAACATTCGGTTTTTTAGCAGATGCTTTTACTTTTTCAGCGAAAGAAACGTTGGCTTTTGTAAAATTGTGAATTGATTCCTGAAGAAATGTTCTTGTTTTGCTTGCTGTTTGTCTAACTATTTCAGAATAAGATAACTTTTTTCCTTTATATTTATAGATATGCTGGGCTGCCCTGATAGCTAGCTGCATGGCCGATCTCATTACAGTTCACGCACTTAGGCATGGGAACCACTTAATTTTTTGCTCTAAGAGTTTTATTTAAATTAATACACTCATTCGAATCGTGATCTTTGCCACAAAGAACGCATCTGCTCATATAGGCGCAACATTCACCTAAATGTCCAAATCGCTGACATCGATAGCAGCGCATAACAGACCTATTGTATTTCTTTTCGCAGTAAACACGTTGGTAGAGTAAATATCTGACACTCGTTATTTCTCTAATGGACTCTCCTATCTCTAGCTGTACCACAAACATGTTTAATTTTATGTCTAACTCTTAAGATCTGGAGGTAGAAAATGGTGTTATTTTATTAATTCTCAGATTGGGAACAAGTTTTCCCAGTGCTTTTTTAATTTCTTCGACTGGGGTATCCCCATCAAGAACTTTCAACAAATTAAAGCGGCTCGCTTTAATTTATTTATGACAGTTGTCCACTCAGATGTGTCCAGTTCATCATAGTTGTTCACTTCCATGCCCTGACTAGCACTGTTATCACTAGCAAACAATTTAATGGGAAGAGAGTCTGAGTTTGGAGATGTAGTCGAAGAGATGACTGCCCTTCTCTTTAATACATTCGGGGCACTAAGATTTAAGAGAGCGCTACTAGCTGCCGTATTATTTACTGGGTCTGCATTGTCACTGGGTAATACATGTTTGATTCGATTGTGGATGTCAAGGGAAACACGTGCGCTGGTTAGCATTTCGCACTGATCACTTTTTTTTAAATCCAGCATTAACGCCGTAATTGCCTTATTATGAGATTTTTCACTAGTTTTAACTTTTAAGAATCACGGTCTCAGAGAAAAGTTATATGTGCGGCAAAAGCCGTCAGTTGAAAGATTTAAACTCGGAGCACTTTAGCACGATTTTTACAAGTCCGTTCGACACGAATGTTCGATCGCCACTCGGTTGCATTATACTTTTTGTTGGATTGGCATGTGTGGTATGGACCGCTAGAACTCGCCGGACTGAGATATGATTTTACACTCCTTTCCTAATTCGGATCGGACATCATTAATACTTTTGCTAGAATGATCCCTTAATGCATCTTTTTTGTGGTACCTGATGTTAAAATAAAGGGTCCGCCATATAACGTTTTTTTTTTTTTTAAATGCTATAAAAAAAAAACTACTGAACATTTTCTCAAATTTCTTTTTTTATTTAAAAGTACAATCCTTCCGGTTAATAATGGAAAATAATTTCATTCAAATGGCTGCCTCGGCTGGCCATGCAGTAGCCTACACGATCGGTCCAATTTTTAAGCACATTATCGATTGTGTGCAGCTGTATTTCACCAATGGCTTCACGAATATTGTCCTTTAAGGCGTCAATTGCCTCTGGCTTGTCGGCGTAATACTTATCTTTTACGGCACCCCACAAATAATAGTCCAACGGTGTTAAATCGCAGCTCCGAGGTGGCCAAACGACATCAGCTCTGAGGCTGATAATGCGATCTTCAAAAACAGGGCGCAAAACATCGAGTGTAGCTTTGGCTGTGTGGCACGTAGCGCCGTCCTGTTGAAACCAAATGTTGCCAATATCCTCCTCTTCAATTCTTGTGAACAAAAATTCGTTCAACATGGCCCGATAACGATCGCCATTGACTGTAACGGCCACTCCTTGCTCATTTTCGAAGAAAAATGGCCCAATTATGCCTCTGGACCAAAATCCGCACCAAACAGTGACTCGTTTTGGGTGTATCGGCTTTTCAATGTATGCGTGCGGGTTTTCTATGCCCCAAATGCGACAATTTTGCTTGTTTACATACCCACCAAGATCAAAATGAGCTTCATCTGAAAAGATAATTTTTTTGGCAAAATCGGCATCTTCTCTAAGTCGATCGCAGGCCCACTTAACGAAGCGAAAACGCATTGGATGGTCAGTTGGCTTCAACTCCAGAACTAATTGGAGTTTGTATGGCGTCATACCAAGGTCTTTATGCAAAATTCGTCTCAATGATGTCTCCGAAATGTTCAATTGTTGAGAACGACTTTCTGCCACAGCAGCAATATTCTCGGGTGTACGCACTGTTTTTGGCTTTTCACGCTTTGGTTTATCGATGAGGATGCCAGTTTCTTTCACTTTTTTCACAAGATAACGAACATACGGAGCTGACGGTGCTTCTGTTCTTCAAAAATCCGTACGCAATTTTCGCACACATTCTGCAACATTACCATGATTTTCAAAGTAATGTCGCAATATTTCCCAGCGTTATTCAAGCGTATACACAACCATATTCGTTCAGCGGAAGGATAAAACTAATTATCTGTCAAATCAGACATAAGCTAAGTGTTACCATTCACGAAATAAGCACTAGTTGAAAAAACGTTAGATGGCGGACCTTTTAGAATAAAAATGATATTTGGCGGCTCGCGTTAGATATTTCATTCAAGTTATCATGGAATGCCACATGCCAAAAGAAAGATCTGCGATTATTACATTTTACTTTGAAAATCAAATAATCAATCAATTTATTGTGTTATCGCAAAGTGCGTATAGAAGACAATGCTAACAGCTACAACAATTCAACGTTTAGTAACCAAAATATTAGCGTAGCAACATCAAAGGCAAAAATTAAACCCCGTCTACATCGAAGTAACGAGACTATTGATTTTGTAAAAGTCGATGTTGGCCAACATCCAGAATTTTCATATCGTTACCGCGAGCAGCTTGCATCCATCGACCATTTGGAAGATTTTGAAGGTTGATTGGTACAATTCTAGACTAAGATGCAAATGGTTTAAAAATTATTGTCGCTTGATAAGTTGCGTCGTGTTCAATACGCCTGAAACATGCAAAATATCCTTCCTGGTCAACCATTGCCGACAAAGTTTATTTTACGACTCTCTGTGCAAGCATTAATACCCAAAATGTTTGGTAGTGCTGCACTTCAAAACCCAAAATTAATTGTTGAACCTCCTTTAGATTCATCAAATGTTACGCTCGGCCCGGTGTATGCTCTGAAAAAGTCATTGGCTCCTTAATTTTTCGAGCACAGTGTTGGCGAAATGGCTACGGTCAACGGAGTGCGATAAATGACTTTCGTATGGGTTTTTTGACATTTGAACTGGGCGAAAATAGCACAGAGAATTACTCTAGGGAAACAATCGATTTATCTCATCGGCTAATTTCAAAAAATGATGATTTTGACTGGCCACCACGATCACTTAATTTGACTCCGCTTGATTTTTAATTGTGGGGATATTTGAAAGACAGGGTTCGTGACAACTAAATAGGAGAACTTAAAATTCGTATTTTCCACAGAGAACATCACCCTGTGCCACGAATATCTATTCTATTCGAATAACACTTTCTTTTGCTCTCCAAGTCGTGGTAGGGTATTTAAATTGGAGTTATTCAGATATGCGATATACTACGAGTATCTGGCCTGCTCCTACAGCTCCGCGCTGGCATTACCTTTCATCGTTCGACTGAACCAGAGGATCCACTCGGTGCTTCGACATGGTGTTGCGCTCTTCGCATTCGTTTACATCGTCTCTATGTCGTCGAACCGGCGCTCTTTGAGCAGAATTTTCAATCTTGGGAACAACAAAATGTGGCATGAGCTACGTTGAGGTTGTGTGGAGGGGAAGTTGTTTCAAGCTGTCCTGAATGATTTTTGCTCTACCTTAATCAATTTAGGAATGAATTTTTCACACACGCGACTCATTCCCAAATTTTTGATAAGAATGCAGTCAAGCTTAGTGAGACAAGCCAGTACTGAAGTCGGATTTTCTTTAAAAGTCAGAGAAAATAATTACTTTGATCTCTCGAACAACTTAACTGAACTCAAGACTAGGCTACACTATTATCTTTTCCAATGAATTCAAGTTTAAGTTGCATACTGGAGAAGGAAAGAGTCTTGCGCATATAAAACCAAAGGAAAGGCTGCACTCTGAATATTTCTTTCGGATGCCTACAAAAACTTAAAGTGTGATGGTCTGAGATGATGTGACTACAGCAGTTTATTTACGGGGCCAAGAAAATGCATTGAAGCCATGCGTGCTAGAGCTGCTCTTTGGTGACACTTGCTTGTTCATTTTTCAACAGAACAATGCTCCTTTATACAACACAAAGCGTAAGTTAGATTTTTTTTTAAATAAAATTTTTAGCTTCAACTCAACTTTTATGACCAGACTCATGTTTGCATTTGTATTCCTTAATCTTAGATCAAAAAGTACTTCAAAGAGAGCAACTTCGATGTGCTATGCTCACATCCCCACAGCCCAGCCCTCAATCCAATTGAGAGTATCTTGTCAATTATGAAACATAGGATTGCCAAGCAACATCCAGAGCCAATTGAAACCCTAAAAAACGGGCCTGGAACACGATACATGCATCCACATGGAAAACCCTATCTGAGCTAATGAATTGCAGGTGGGCAGCATTGGTAATAATAGCAAAAGAAGTCTCTGGGAGACAAGCAAAAAAATTTTAAATGAGAAAACTGCACTGGGACAAATCAGTGAGATTGGAAATATTCAGAAGATATGAAGGTATCTGTACTGAGTCGAAAGCAGAAACTGTAGGTATCATGCTGCAGACTGGCTTTTGCAGGTAACACACCACGCCGAAGCTGGTATTTGTTAATGGTTATGGTGATTGGTGACAGATAAGGCCATCAAATACATTGCTGCATCTAACCGCTGTAATGAAAATCCATGAAGATAAGTATACCCTGGCAAAGAGCTCCAGACCAATAAGTCTGACTCCGTCGAGCGTAATGTATACAAAATTGCTTTACGATTACATCCTTTGTCCAAGATGGAACACACCTACCAACGCAGAAGATCATGCGAGGCTGCGTTTCAAAATCTGGAAAGCAGCATTGAAGATGAACTCCGCAATACTAAAAGAAGTACGCACTGGACATTTTCATCAATACTGAGCGCGCTTTTGATGTCATGTGTCGGCCAAGCAACACGGCATAGTGATGGCGGTGTAAACAGGGTTCGCTCGCATGGTGACTTCTTGTCTCCAATGCTATAACGCTCTCAATGGTTCTAAGGTCTACGCCTAGGCATATGCAGATAATGTAACTGCGCTGTATATCTTATCATGTCCGGCGACACTCGACACGATTTGTGCAATAGAAATAGAGGTTCACGTCTTTATAAGAAGCTGACTATCGAAAACACGAACGGAGCTAATTATTTGGATACCATTCTGGATAAGAAGCTCTTTTGGATTATATATGTCTCGCCGGAAATATCGAAGGCGCTGTCGGTTTCCTGAGAGTGTGATGGGGCTTTGTCCTGTTAGTTCAACGCAAGCTTAGCTATAATATATCAATGCAGTAGCCACCAACGTTGAACAATCCGGAAATAGATGCGATAACAAGACCGTCTATAGTAAATATTACTAAGGAACTCGCTGGGCGCCAAATTTCTATGAAACATCTGGTGACTTTGGATAAGGAACAGCTTGCCAGATGGTGGGTGACAACAGATACCCATATTTGCACTTCTTCTCAATAACTCTGAAAGCAAAACAAGGCAGTTAGCATAGAAGGCATCCAGGTGGAACCCTGCCATGTCGCGTCCAACTAATTACGATAGCATGGGAATCCGAAGCCTTCTCCGAAGTTTGAAAGGGAAGAATGTGGCAAGTGGGAAGTCTTATGCCTTTCTCTAGCGTGGCTCAGCTGAAAGTTAAAATAATTCTGGATGGAGTGAAGGAACATGATGTTTCAATGATCTACATCGAAAGTTACCGAGCTGGATCATCCTGTATCGACCCATCAAAACTTTTTGCAAAGGATTTCGACGGCTTGAATGTGTATGTATATGAACCTGCTGTATGGCCAGCTTTGTGCAGAGAGGTCTTCCTAGCCAGATCTTTGGAGAGTACCAAACTGTGAACAAAGGCGTTGTTGACGTCCTCACGAACCTAGTTAATATATATCCTCACGTGATAGATCCGGTACTCTTGCCTATTTGGTGGCTCCGATTGGAAAATACTTCAGTAGTTTGTCATTCCCAGTGATATTGTAATATTAGGTATCTCTCGTATTTATAAGAGTAGTTTGCTATTTATTTTCGAACCATCTGTATAGAAGGCTATTTCATTGTCACTAACGATTCGTTATTTGACCACTTGTCGTTTCGACATTTTGATCCTTTTTCTGTTTTCTATTTAGTAAGGCACGATCGCCATCTGCGGTATTTCTCCAGTATTGCATTTCTGCAGTTTCTTGAATATTACGGTCAACTGGAACAATGAGCAGCAGACCTAAGAGCACCTGTAATAAACCGGCATGCTACCAATGGCATCTTGGCTAACCATTTGCAGTTCTTAGATTTACATCAAGCTATCCACAGAATGGTGCACTTATATTTTAGTATAATCCTAACAACAACCAAAACATGATCTTTGGTTCGGGGGATTGTCCCAATTCCTTACCACAAATTCTTGGACATCTGTAGAAAGCAATAGATATGCGTGCTCCAAGTATGCATATTTTCAAGTATTAAGCCAAGGTATGTTGCGATTTTTGAAAGCTTCAACGCAAATTATTCTATCAGTGGTATTATGAAGTCTGGGTAAATTCTTCTATGAATATGTAAAACTAATTCAGGTTTTGCTTGATTTACTCTAAGGAGCAGTAGTAAGCCCATTTCAACAGATGTGAATGAATGACAGCAAAATTCATTTTCTTCTTTTCGAAACATCATAAAGCCGCTTTTACTTGCAATGATGATGAATAAGAGTAACCTCAAAAAAAAACTAATTTTTTGGCTCTATCTGTCTTCATAATCATTCAAACAGGAGTTTTCGGAACAGCATCTTCAACCGTTATGGATTCTTTTCGATTGCAACAAAAGTTTCGAGACCGTACGTACATGTATCCCTCTCTTCCGAAGACAATCTTCGTTAGAAATAAGGACACAAGCCCACAATGTTAATTGAAGACCTTTTCAATTTATCCAATTTGCGGTCCCAAAATTCAGAGGAAATGGCGAAATTGCACTTTACAATTTTGTGGAAAATATATTCGGTAATAAGCAATTTCTCATTTATGCCAAAGTATCCAAATACTTACAGCTGAAGATTTTGTACCTTCATCACGTTTTGAGGTTTTTCTTGAGAGCAACCGCACTGCTAGTGGAGAAAATTTCGAATGAGTACGGGTGGATGCCAAAAGATTTAAAACTATTTCAAAAACCAACACAGCATCGTCTGCAGTAACTCATTGAAAAATCGTTGAGGCGAGCAAATGTGGTTAGTTAGTTTACAGTATGACACTTAGGGTTGGTTAGTTCTGATTATTCAAGTAGAGTTACGTTTGTGATGAAAGCCTTACGTACAAGAAAATTACAAATTGCTTTTCTAATTTACTTAATAATTGTGTAAACATTATGGATTTTGAATTCTTTTAAAATTTTAATGGTATGCTTATGTAGATATGGTTTTTTAACTTGAGGAAGTTTTCAAACAGGGACAGGATGTAGATTTATTCCTGACCTATGTCTGCTTCACTCCAACGATTTTAATTTGACAAACTATTTGGCTTAGAATATTGTAGTAATAGTAAGCTCAAAACGACTAGGCGTTATTCATCAATCAACTGAGACTGCTCCTATGAAATCTTTAATTGTGCGATTGCCGAAATACGAGTAGATTCTGCAAAATACTTCTTTCACTAGGAATAGTAATCCTCAAGTTAATGACCAAAAAATGAGAGGAGGTTTCATTCCAGAAAGTAGTGTAAAAATGGGATGTTATAACTATCAAGCATACAAGGGCGGCAACGTTTAGATATATGGTACGTCGAATCTTCGGTCTCTCACCTAATATGCGGCTTAAGATCAAACGTCTAAAATATGCGAACGTCTAACAACAATACAGGTCAACTCGATCCACATTGTCATTATATGAATTGGAAGACACATCCAAAGAAAGTTTCTGTGAGATCCTCGTAAAGACAGGTCCTAAAAGAAATGACGTTAGTTGTATGTTCGATTATTTCAGCATCAATACAAGGAAATAAAACGTCTTGGGCAGATAATTCAGAGCTAATATACGAGGATGGATTAACAAGTCTGTAGTTTTTTAAAATTCATGCGTTATACCTTAAAAAATAACCCTTCTCCAGTCAACTACCATTAGTCAATAGACTATTTATTCTCAAATTTTAAGCAAGCTGCGCCGTTTAGTCTATGTGAGATAGCCACTCAAACCGTAGAAAAAAAGATAACTCCGAAAAAATGTTTATCGTTGTTTAATCGCAACTTGGACGAGTTTTTGCGTTTTTCACTTTTTTCAGTTTTTTATGCATTTTTATTTTTTAACTTAAGTTACTCTTATATGCTAAACAAAAAACGCTTAAAAATTAGCTTAAATTACTTAAAAATATCTTATTCTAACTTAATGGCCCCATGCGGGCACTCTAAGTTAAACCTAACACTTAAACTATGTCTTTTGACGAATCTTACAGTCTACTTTTATTTCTATTTTAACATTAATTAATACTAAAACTAAGAAAATAAATTTTAATCAAAAACTTAGTATATGGACATTTTTTAATTTTTTATAAAACTTAAAACTAAAAGCCTACAAACTACCTAAAAATAAATCTTAATCTACTTAACCTACTTACGTCTAACACAAACATAGACATAAATATATATATACATAATATGTATATACATAATATATAAATACATGCATATATATATTTTTTTTCATTTTTTTTTTGGTTTTTATATATTTTTTTTCTTCTTAAAATCTAACTTAAACCTACATAAAACTATGTAAGCCGGCCATGGCTAAATCAAAAAAAAAATTAGGCTGGCCCACTTTGCTTCACATGAAGCTACATATCACTGAAGGAGTTCGACGACGAAGCATCCTCCCCTTCAACAAGCCACCAAAAGTTTTGGTGCTGCTGAGCAACACCCCTCCTGTTGCGACTCCCTACCGCCCTACTGAACCGGAGACGCTCCGCACTGCCATGTGCGACGTCTCTGTCGTAGTTGAGTCGCCTGTCCGCAGCTGTTCGAGCAACGTGGAAGATTAGCGGCACCGCCAATCTGTCCTGGATCAGACCCTTGCTATCTAGATAGAGAAACGCTTCTGGAGGAATAAAGCCGTCAAAGCGAACTCTCTCGTGATACATATAATTGGGGTAGAAAGCCCCGGAGATCAGGTTGTTCGATGAGGTCATTGCTCTTGCAATGTGCCTTCGAGTCAACTTAATGACGAAATTGTTCACTCTTATTAGGTTCGCCCTATTGTATAAGACCTCATTAGGATATCATTTTATGTACTCAGACTCTGGTGTTCTGTATAAGCGAAGACAAGTCCTAAGACAAGCCCTCTCAAACACCCGAATCTTTTCCAATAAACTTGCTCTCACGTTGAACCACACGGAACATCCAAATACAAGCATGGGCCTGATAAGGGCCATGTAGCAGATTACCTTCACCCTCGCATCAAGTTGACTGTTATAGAACAGTCTCTTTGTAAGGGCAAAAGCACCTCTGGCTCTGGCCAGAGCAACATCTATATGTTTGTTAAAATACAGATATTGAACTAGCCAGATCCCAAGGTATCTGACTACATTTCGACAAGCGAGTGGCTGTCCGTGTTGTCCGCGGATAGAAAACTTTCGCCAATTCTTTCTGGTATCCCTAGAGGCCCCAGACAAAGGCGTCCTAAACAGAATGGTTTCCGACTTCTGAAAGTTGATTTTCAACTTCCAGTCATCGCAATATCGCTTAATTTTGTCGAAGTCACGCTGCAAAAGTGTATTAATGACCTCAACCTTTGGACCCGATTTGTACGCGATTATGTCGTCTGCGTACGCTATGGCATGGTGAAGTGAACCTATGAGATCACTCGTGTAAATGTTGAATAGGATTGGCGAATTTACCGCACCTTGTTGCAGACCGTTTTTAATGTCGAATGCTCCAGCAGAAGTCACATCGCCATTCTTCACGATGAACTGTCTACTGGAGAGCATATTAAAAAGAATATACAGCAGTGGTTTACTAATTCCCAACCTGTCCAGCTTGAAAAAGAGTCCCTCTAACCATACGGTATCGAAGGCCTTCTCCAAGTCAATCAGGCAGGCACCAGTGCACTGGTTCTTGCCTTTGTTCCATTGGATATCAGAAACCAGTTTAGACGCAGCATGAATGATACGAGTATCATGCCCCGCCTTGAAACCGAATTGATTATCCGGAACTATATGTTTGTCCTCAACCCACTTAGTCAGGACTCTATTGATCACCTTCTCGAAAACCTTACTGATGTTTGGAAGAAGACTGATCGAGCGGAGATTCGCCGGATTGGAAGTGTCTTTATCCCTTTTGGGGATGGGATGTACCACCGCAGTTTTCCAATGCGCTGGATAATGTGCATTATTCATTGCATTATTAAACAGGGTGGTATAAATGTTCACCGCTTCTAGAGGGAGATGTCGAAGCACAATGTTCGGAATTTCATCGGTTCCCACTGATTTCTTACTTCTAAGTGATTCGAAGATCGTTTGGAGCTCTTCCTTTGAAATGAACGGGGGTAGTACCCTATCGTTGGTGATGACATTATTTGCCATATTCTCGTCATTGAACTGGGTGAAACCCGAGCTCTCGAATCGCCAATTCACAATTTCATTTCGAAGGCAGAAATTGTGCACAAGGACTCGACCTTCCAGGTCGTGGTTCGGGCCAATGATGTCATTCGCCTTATATACTTCCTGGAAAGTCGCTCCTATAGCCTCTACCTGCTCCTGCGGATCCTCGATCACAAAGAAGTTGTCATCATCAACAGCCTCATTTGGATCTATGCCTGCTACTATAAGTATTTGTTCGTTGTTCGTCGTTCGGGCAATTTTAAAACACGAAAGGTCGTTTTGATCTTTTCTCCGAAATATTTTATTTATTTGCGGGAACATATTCGGGTTTCTGGTGTTTACAGCTCGAATTTTGTTGTTCCAATACAAACTTACAGATGCTCTGTAATTTTCTTTTATTAATACTTGGAGGTTTTTGATCGACGACTTTAGCGTCATAATCTCCGGTTTATGTCTGTCAGTAAACTGTCTGTACAAGGTTTTTAGTCTTGACAGCAGTCTACTTTTATGTCGGTGCAGTGCGTCAATAGTTGCGTTGCGGAATAAGTCTTCGTCGTCAGTGTGTTGATACCGAGGTATCGTTCTGTCCATTGTTCGTTTGATTGTCTCGTCCATTAGTTTTAGATACCTGTCAATCTCCTCATTTGACAGATTTCTGTTGGACGGTGGGTAGAGCGAAATCGAGGAGAGTGCTCTAGTCAGTGTTCTGGTGAAGTTTGTCCAACGTATCCTACTATAATTGTAGGAATGCCTTTGGACAAACTCATCCAATTCCGCAATTTCGTTGGGAACAGTTATTTCGGTGCTGAGACCGCAATGGTCACTGTCATACACGAAAGTGCGTAGACAGTTTGTAGTTTGTTGGTTAGTGCATGTCAGTTGTATTCGTGAGTCGAACAGCAGAAGATCCAAATAGGACCCGTGTCTGGGAAACGCCGTGAGCTCGAGTCGATACATCACACTGTGCTGACCCCACCAATTGAATAGTAGGTTCCCTCTAGTATTTGGTGTATTATTTCCCCAATCACTATGTTTGGCGTTGAAATCCCCGCCGATAATAAAATAGTTGTCTTCCAATTCCAGCCTCAGAAATCGAAAAAGCGTCTCGAGCTCTGTGATAAATAAGATGGATTGAGTAGCCTTAGGTGCTTAGACAGACACCATGTACAACCGCTTTCCACTACGGAGAGGGATATACACGATGCATGCTTCCAGCACCTGGAACCTACGTACTACACGACTGTATACTCTTTTAAAATGTATACCATTTCGTACGAAAATTGCAACGCCACCTCCCTGAATGGAGTTGGGTCGGTTTCTCCGTACTATTTTGTATCTTCTGTGCCTCATTTTGTGTCTCTTGGTAAGCTTAGTTTCGCTAACCAAAAGCACATCAGGGGCTTGGTCTTTAAGCAACTTAAATAGTGCGGCTCGTCGTTCGAGCCTAATCAGTGAATTCACATTCACAGCAAGGACCTTCAGGGTTTGCTCCGCCACGTACGTACCCATTACGGCAAAAGGTGCGTTAGGCCAGGCAGCAGCGCGTACACTTGATCCACCCGCGCGGTCTGTTCAGTTAGATGACGTTGTAGCTGAGCCATCTGCCCCTGGATAGAGAGCAAGATAGCTAACATGTCAGGTACTGGTTCCGGTGCTCTGGGCGCTGTGGCCTGAGAAGCAACTTTCGCTTGCTGTACCGTATTTCCCCTACCTGCCGCCATTTGGGCGTAGGTAACATGGGGAGTAATGGCTGGAGTTTGCAAATGCACGGGTGGACGTTTCACTTCCACTTTCTGCTGCCGGGCCAGATTTATTCTTTTGATGTACTGGAATTTGGGACAACCCCGATAATTTGCGGTGTGTCCCGTGTTCCTACATAACGCGCAAGAGAGTTGGCTTTTTTCGGACCCTCCGTCCTTACCAAGAGCGCATTCCTCGGACTTGTGGTTCTTTCCTTTAATTTCTTTATTTCGCTTTAATTTCTCCCAATGTACAACCTGGTAGTCTAGGACTTTAATACTCCTTAGACCATCCAGATTGCTGGTGGGACTAAGCTGGACCAGGAAAATCGGCAGTTGCCGCTTCTCCCTTTTGGCTCTAGCCGTAACAAACGGCTTGACCCCCACGAATTTGAGCCCTTCGCACTCTTTCTCTTTCAGCAGTGCAAGGAGCTCCTCCGGATCAGACGACGGTTCTAACCCCCTCAGTAGCATTGTTTGCAGCTTCTCCCCCTTCGGGGTGTACGAGAAGAACTCCGTAGTCGAATCCTTCAGTAAATTTTTTATTTTATGATAGCGCTCCACTGTGTTACAGTGGATCGCATGCTTGTCTAATGATAATCTTTTTATAAAAAAGTTGTTGCCTATGGCCGACTTACACAGTTCTATCGTATCTTTGAGTTCCATTTTGTACGTGTTTATAGGTGGAACCATTGGTTTAGCTGTCTTTTGTTGTTGTGGTTGCTTTTGTTGCTGTTGTTTCCACTGTTGTTCTTGCTGGCTCTTCTGGTGCTGCTGTTGCTGTTCTTGTTGTTGGTGTAGTGTCCGCTGATTTGTTTTTTGAGCCTGTGCATGTTTAGGCTGATGTTTTGGTTTTTGTTGTTTCTGTTGTGTCGTTATGTGTTCAGTTTCTTTTTCCGCTAGTTGTTGCTGTTGTTGTGGCTGTTGAGAATCGAGAAGTTCTCTCAGCTGTTCCTTCTCTCTCCTTGCTAATTGTTTAGCTTTAATAGCTAGCACTCTCTGCTGGAGAAGCTCTATGCTATTCATAATTTCCTCTACCTCCTCCTCTTCGTCATCTGACTCAGAGGCCGCCAGAGATGCAAACATATTGCCATCTTCCATACATTGGCCTTCTCTACCATCGGACCCATCTGGGAAATGACCTTTGTGTGCCTGTCTCGTTTTCTGCTGTGCTGCTGCCCTTGTTAACTTTCTTGGCGCTCCTTCCCTCGCTCCGCCAGGCAGCTCTTCTGTTGATGCTGACAGGGAAGGGCGCTTCATTACGTCAGGAGTTGGCTTCAGCTTCCTCCTTCTCTTCATCTTTGGCTCTGGTTGACTTGAAGAGCTTGAAGTATCGCCTGACTTTTCCGCTGGTCCCGCTATTGGCTTAGAGGACCGCTCACCGGAATTCATCGCGCGATATTTTCTCACTTTTTATTTATTTTTATTATTATTTTTTTTTTATTATAAAAAAAAAAACTTTTCGCTCCACGTGGAGTGGACTCGAACCCACGACCTGTGTTTTGTTAACCAATCACACTGCCCCTGCGCCAATTGGAGCCTAATAAAACTTCGCAAATGTCTTACTTGTTCGTTTTATCGCTTTTATCACTTTTTATCACTTTTTTTTCACTCACAAGCCGAGACACGTTTACACTCTACTGAGGTCTATGAACGACTGACGAGTTTTTGCGTCGTTTCATAACCATGGACGAAAAATACATTCACCACAACACTGCGGAGACCAACTAGCAGTCGAAACAATGAATTTCGCCAGGTAAATTGGAGCCGAAGAACAACAACGTGGCTAACCCGGTTATGATGATTTTTTTGGGATGCACACGATATGTTGTACTTTTAAGAGAGAAACACAAACAACGACGGATATTATGCAAACTTGTTGGACTGATTCAATGGAGATTTGAAAAAACAAAACGACAGAATTCGGCCAAGAAGAAAGTGCTCTTACATCAAGACAATTCAGGAGTACAAATATGAGTTTGGCTTAGAATTGCCCACTCATCCTCTATATTTTCTGGATTTAGACCACAGTGACTGGTTGGTTGGATGCTGTAAGAATAGGGTAGGCACTGAGAGGTATCAACTTGGCGATATCCAGTATTGTAACTGTTTCTACAATATATGTTCTCGACATAGGTCTTTATGATTGTGCATATTGAGGCTGATGACATTTTATTTGGATTCAATCTCAACACAGTGTTGTTAACCGAACCGGAAAGTGTAGAAGTTGTACTGCATTTTGGTTTCTAGAAGCTGAGGCATTTCCTTCATTTCCCGCTCAATTTGGGCTATATTGCGGGGTGAAAAACGAGGATCTGCATAACAAATTTTAGCATACTCTAATAGCAGATTGCGCACTTGGTCATGGTAATCGGTGAGATGTCGTTGATCTCAGTAGATGATGTTACAGTACTCGTATATAATATAATATAATATTCGTATATACTCGTAATACATTATATTGGGTTTTCCAATAAGGACTTGACAACTTTTTTTTTTAAATAAAACGCAAACCATTTGAGATATTTGATAAACTTCATTATCGGCTATGGAACTCGTCTTCGTTCATATGGCCACGGAGGGCACGTTTGCAGCGGTCGATTCGTTGGACCCAATTTTCAACGACTCGGCCACACATTTCGGCCGAAACGGCCGCTATTTCGCGTTCAATGTTGGCTCTGAGCTCTTCCAACGTCGTCGGCGTATTGTATAAACCAATGACTTAACGTAGCCCCACAGAAAATAGTCAAGCGGCGTTAAATCGCACGAATGAGGCGGCCAATCGACTGGCCCATGTCTTGAGATAACACGCTCACCATACTTACTTTTCAATAAATCGATTGTAGTGTGTGCTGTGTGGCATCATCCTGTTGAAACCACATGTTGTCCAAGTCCATATCTTCCAATTCGGGCCAAAAATAATCGGTGATCGTGGCGCGATAAAGCTGAACATTCACCAGACAGTTATTTTTTGTGGATGAAGTGGTGATTCATGAAGCACATGTGGATTTTCACCCGACCAATAACGTATATTTTGCTTATTAACGAACCCATTGAGCCAAAAATGAGCTTCGTCACTGAAGATGATATTGCGATGAAATTCGTCATCTTGGCGCATCTTCTCCAGAACCAAATCGGAGAACGTACGTCGCTTTAAATGGTCCATCGGCTTAAATCTTGAGTCAGCTTGATTTCGTATGGTTGGAAACCAAGATCCTTACGCAAAATACGCCATAATGTGGTCTGAGCGATGCCCAATTCTTGAGAACGCCGTGGAATTGACTGATTTGGATCGTTTTCTATGGACGCCTGAACGGCAGCGATATTTTCGACACTTCGACCAACCCGTTGTCTCACTGACACGGCAACATCCTATAACGAATATGTAGAGTCAAATTTTTGCACTAAACTTGTTATTGCCTGTCTACTAGGGCGAGAATTACGACCGAAAATTGGAGTTAACGCTCTTAAAGTTGCAGTCACCGACTCCGAATTTCGGTAGAAAATTTTTATAATTTGCAGACGTTGCTCGTTCATGTACTTTACCATGATGAAAATGTTTAGCTTACTGAATAAATTGGCAGTGACAATTTGATGATTAGTGAAAGAGTGCGTTCACAAATTAAATTCAAAGTTGTCAAGTTCTTATTGGAAAACCCTTTACAAATTATTACATACTCAAGTTCTCAATGTTCCTGCTTTAAGTGTAACAATAAAGATCTTCTCGCCGTATCACTGTGACCGTTGACTAGTCGTGTTATTTACTGAGTGTGTTAGCCTAATATGGTGTCAGGAGTGGGGTGTTTCTCCAATTCAGCAGGGCCAGGTTAACTTCTGGGATATCCTTCCAGCACCTTTTTAGATTTTTCTTAGCGTCTTATATGTACCTCTCAGTCAATCCGTTTGCTAGAGAAAAGTTAGGACTGGAGGTTCGGTGCTTGAAGTCCTAAGTCTTGGCGAATTCCTTAAACTACTTTGATGCGGATTGCGATCCACTTTCATGAATCATCGGAATACCGAATGCTCTAAGTCATTGCTTGAATTGTTATATAACGCCCTTTGAAGTAAATCCTTATAATATACAAAAATCTAACAAACTAGCTATCAATGATCAAAAGGTATTCCTTAAATATATCCGCAGCGACTATTTCCCAGGGTAGTTAAGGCACCGTTTTCACTATCAACAGTTCCTTTGTTTTTGACTTCTGTGTTGATTCACAAACAGCGCATGATTTTACGAAATTTGTAATAACTTCGACCATTCCAAGCCAAAACAAATAGCACGACTAAGTGACATCTGGATACGGGATGTCCCTTATGCATTTGTCCAAGCGTTGTTACCTTTAGAGAAACTGGTGTCATAACTTTTTCTCCTTTTATCAGAACCCCTTCTTCGAGACCAGGCAGATTCCTGCTATTCCAGTATTTCTTAGACTTCTAGGAGCTCTACGTCTTTAGTGGTGCTTCCAACAATCATATTACGAACTCCTTCGGACACGTGAAAAAGAGAATTCATTTCCAGTTTTTCTTCAATTTCGTCTGTAACTTCTAGCTTCGAGGTATGCTTATACGAGTAGTCTCTGCTCAATGTAACGACTAAAGCTATTTCTTTGCCTATTCTACAAATAACTTTAGGCGCATAGGGCATCGCTTCATACAATATTCTTTGTAGCCTACTGGGAGCACAGTGCAAGGGTTTCTTAAAGATCTAAAGATCGTGAAACCGCAAATCGTATTGCCAGTGCTTCCTTTTCCATTTGAGAACAATTCTGTTCTACAGAGGTTAAGTCCTTCGACGCATATGCAGTTAGTAAGTTATGTTTACTAGCATCAACCTGAAGCGTTATCTCGGCATTTGAGTAAAAATAGCGCAAAGCCGGGGTGCAACAAACACTCTCCTTAGTTTAACGAATGCTACTAATGCTGGTCCCTTTTCCAGCGCCTTTTTAAGTAAATCCCGAGATGGTTGCATGAGCTCTGACAAATTTTCAATGAACTTAACATTCCCAAAAGTCTTTGAAGTTCTGTAACATTGTGGGTGATTTAAAACTGTTAATAGCTTCGGTTTTACTTGTATCTATCTGAATCCCTTTTGACGTAAGCATATGACCTAAGAATTTTAAGTTTGTCGAGAAAAGGTAAAAGAGCTTTCTTTGTTAACCACTTCAATTCCTTCTTGATCTTCGCGTGACGAAGAATTTCGTCCATGGACATCTCGATATTTTCATGTTGCTCAAAAAGACTTGGCGTAATTTGTCGAAATATCGCTGAAGCAAGACCAAACGGGAGTCGCGTATACGAATCGCCATGGGGTTGACATTGTAAGATGTGCGCTGTGTGCGCTCCACCAATTTTATTTACCGAAAACCTTTTTTACAATCGAACAACGTAAAGCGTTTCAAATTCTTAATTTGAGCAGAAATTCATTCGAGGGTCAGGAATGGGTAATGTCTTCTTAAAGGATTATTGTTTAAATCCAACGGGTCAGGGCATGCCCTTATTTTACAATTACCGATTTACAATTCAGCAACACTGCCTGCGACACCCCCTTCTTCTTTACTAAAACGCCTAACTTCACCAGTGTATCGATTTCTGCTTTGACCATGGCTTCTAGTCTATATGGTATCTTTCGCGCTAAATTAAATTGCACAGCGAGATTTTTAACCAGATCAATGTCGTAAATAACGTCTTTAACACATCCGAGCCTTGGTCTGACAATATTTCTTCCACTCGTACCATTAGCCTCAGTTGTGCACATGATATTTTGCCTAGAATCGGAGATACCTTACCATCAACAATTTTAAATTTCAAATTTCCTGACTTTTAGGGCCCAATAGCCCATAACTTCTGATGCGGGCAACACAATCCGCCATAATGTCGAATCCACTGCTAAATCGTTCTATCATCACTCGCGATTACTTCTGTAGCATGAAGAATAATTATGCAATCACAAGCCTATAATCATAATTCCACAAGGTCAGATTAGCTAATCTCTACGTTACAGAAGGCACGCGAACTTTCCCCACGGCAGCCAAAAAGGCTTGAATTCGGCCCAATATCTATACTCATCGCATTATTACCAGTATGTGTGTCGAATTGTCGGCCCACAATAAAATTTTCTCAAATGGCCGATCTTTTTGCTACTTTATGGTCATATATTTTTGCTAAAGTTCGCCGATAACTTTTCCAGTTATTAAAAAAAAACATCCAAAATCATCTGAATTGTTTAAGAGATTTTTCAATCTTTCGTAAAGAGATGAGTAAATGCTTCAGTGGTAAAGTGCCTACAAGACCAGCAATCTTTACAACTGAAGGATCCTTCCTTGATTGGAACCTTCCAGTGACAAGCCAACAAAACCGCCTGGCCTTCGAAGTTTTCATCTGTCCACCAAGCAGCGAGAGTGCTAAGGCTAGCACCAGGACTACTAATCAGTCAACAACACAAAACCAATAACATAAGATAAGTCCACGGGGAAAGCTATGAAGAGGAAGTACCGGATGGTCCGGACTAAACACCGTAGCAATCGAAGAACTGGAGGTAAAGGTAGGGACTTTGGAGAAGGTAATGGACGTTGTATACAAAGTCTCGTGACCTGTTAAACGTAGTAAAAACAACTTGCCCCCGCGTGTCATGAAGATTTCTCTAATATCAGGAAGATAACCAGAGTGATTTTCAATATTTGCTACAAACACAACTTCTGGCAGCCTTACAAGGACTGTTTAAGTCTATATAAGAATGCCATAAAAACATCCAAGAAGAATGGCCTGTTTCCATTCAATAGAATACTTCAAAGACTCCGCCAGGCTTAGCAAAATTCTGTCCAAGGAATACTCCAACACTTTCTTTCTAGAAGGTCAGGTGGAGGATGCACAGAATTCTCTGCGAAGAGAGATTCTGGAACTCCTGATATAGTGATATTAGTACGGAATACGGGAAGCCTGAATTTACCCGTCACATGCTGATTTATCGCTCACACTGGCCTTCAGCGCTATCATGCTTTAACCAAACTCAACTGGAAGCAAAACATCGAACCCAGAGTACGGAAGGCACGTGTCGGCTTCTATGACCGCATCCTTGTGGATGTACACAGCCGCAGTACGTCCAATTCTCACCTATGGGTCACTAGTATAGTGGGCCGCGTTAAACAAAAGCTACAACTTCACGAAACTAAAAAGGCTTCAAAGAACATCCAGTATAGGCACCACAGGTGCATTAAGGTCATCCCCAAAGGATATACTTACTGTGCTCCTGCATTTTCTGCCTCTCAATCTATACACAAAAAATACCGCACTCTGCTGACGTTAACACTATCATGGTCACATTTCAAACCGACTACATCAAACCCAAACTAAATATGAAGAAAAACTTTAAAACTAGGATTTCGCCCCAGAGCTCAGTGGAAGAAAGACGAAGTAGTAAAGGACTTCGGCACGGTGTCATCTGCACCGACCGAGCAAAGGTATACTCGGAATCACTGAAAATATCAACATCATACCATTTGCGGGTTTTTACCAGCGTCTTCTAGGCGGAACTACTGGCAATCTGATGAGCTTGCACGCAACGCGGGCGTGACACAACTCACAAATAAAACATTGCTATACTCATAGATAGCCAAACCGTTATTAAAGTTGTTGGCTCGTCTACCATATCTTCCAAACTGGCGCTGGAGTGTCGGAACGAGCTTGTCCACTTGGGCGAACGCTTCAGAGTCACACTGCTCTGGCCAGACATAGCTCAGCTCTCATACTTCCTGCAGAACACCAACCTCCAATGGAGGGGGTTATCCAACTGCGCCATATCAAAGATGATATGGTCGACTTACGATAAGAGTAGAACAAAAGTCCTACTAAACAGAACTCGCCTAGATATCGTCAGAATCACAGCAATAATCACGGGACATTGAACCTTTGAAGACCATGCGTCCAAACTATGTATCCCTTACAACCAGAGTAGCAGGAACGATAATGAGAAGAAAACTCTCTCTCATTTCCTCTGCAAATGGCCGTCACTAACAATAGCCAGACTGCGTGCACTAAACCAACCATTTTTCGACGACCTTCTCGGATAAAGTTTTACGAGATCTAATCCGTTTTCTTACCTTCACAGACTGGATATAGGCACCGACTGTCACGTATGTACTTAACAACAAACATCATCAACCAGATCACACGAGTCATGGTAAGAAAAAGGCACATCTTAGTGCTACTTGGATTCATGTTGAACCGCCATCCACCTCTAGCTACGAAATCGTGCTTAAGTAGTTCTTGGCAACCTGTCTCATCCAGTGAAGCCTTAACGATGAGTAGTACAATTTCAGAAAGATCTTCAAACCTTGACCTTCGTTCGAAGGTTCTTGTCATAGAAATCATCAAATCAAGCATGCGTGCGATGTTTATTGTTTGCGTTGATTGACTAAGAGGCCAAACGGGCAGCCAAGTCGGCTGGATAACCATAACCAGCAGGCATTTCAGTGAGACGACCTGGAATTTCACGAATAGCCTCAGCCCAACGAGAGCTAGAATCAACCACCATTGGTATGTTGTAAATCATATCACGGAAGTATTCGAAGAGAGTAATACCAGTGTAAACGGAAGCTTCACGAGCAGCGACAGGTATGTTGGATGTATTGACAACAAGAACGTTATGAAACATAGATAGATAGATTTGGTGACACCACCGATTTTAACGGACAGCTCGGGGAAATCACGGAGTACTTCAGACATTTCGTTACCGCGTTCTCCACCTAAACATCCGTGTTGAAGTCCTTGGATAATGCTTGTGAGATGTCTGTTTTACCACAACTGAAAGCTCCGGGAATGGCAGTGATACCATCTTGGACAATAGGGAACAACGAGTCAGAAGTCGATGATTAGCAGGCAAAATCTCAGCAACTGGGCGTAATTGACTGGACAGGCCTTGGCTTGACTTGAAACATGCTGTGTTTATTGAAACTACCATCGAATTTGGTCTCCAAGGCAACACCCTCGACGTTGTATGTACGTAGTTGGCAGGTGGTGCAATATAGCGAATCCCTCGGTGCGGGGTCCAACAATATGTTAATCTTGTGCTTGACGAGATTGTATTCATGTACCAAACTGTAGAAGTCGTCACCTTCAGTAATGTTTAATCCAATTTTTACGTTCAGTGGGTTGAATTCCCATGCAACCGAATCGGACAGAGCGGGCACTTTAACACCCTTTGGGATGTAAATGGAGTTGGTCTTGGATACGCAACACCAGATGTTTCTTCGTATACCTGAAGGGTGGAAATGTCATCTTTGAGACGAATGATTTTACCTACCAGCTCGAAGTTGACGTCACGCCCCAACTCGCAACAACGATGGGACCGGATACGGCAATGACACATTTAGTGATGGACCCATTCTCCTCCTCATCGAAGCGCTTCAAATTGGACATTGTGGTATTGGTTTATCGTTGTTTGTTAGTGAATCCACTAAGTTGAATTGAAATTGACATTCTTCAACTTTCCTAGTAATTTGACGAAAGAGATTTTTTTTTTTTCTTTTTTCTAGCCTATGGATCTAAATACTGATATTCTGGAGCAGGATATTCCAAGTGTTAATTGGCATACAATTTATCATGAAATATATACAGATACTCAGGTTGAAATCCTTCAACATATCCTATTGCAACTATACGAGTACAATGCCCACGTGCCGATCAGAACTAAATTTATAACATATCCTAACAATTCATGGTTTACACGCGAAATTATTGATTTAAAAAACAAACGTGAAGTGGATAAGATTTAAACTCCTAGAATTGTATAACAGTTTCCGCCAACTAAGGATTTTGGTCAACTCTGAGATTAAACAAGCCAAAAGAGTGTTTTACGGTAAACACTTTGACCACAAGTTACCTTCAATAACTCTTTGCCATAATTTACCTTGGTGTTGGTCGGAAAAAGAATGCTGAAATAAATAACATTGATCCCAATCAGCTCAATAGAGAATCCTAGAAACTGCAAACGACATTCAGCACGAGTACTGACCCACTGGGCATAACACTTAATGGCTTTGAATTTGCTTGTGTTGAACCAGCTGATGTCGTTAATGCTATACTTAAAATTAAGTCAAAGTCTGTTGGTATCGATGGAATTCATCTCACTTTTATTGAAATCATACTACCTTACATTCTGTCAGCCATAATCCATATTTTTAATAATATTATAATGACTACTACATATACAAGTGAGTGGAAAATCACGAAAATTCTTCCCATTCTGAAAAAGGAAGCGTCCTCCAACTCTCTCCCTGAATCTAGACCCATTGCCATCCTTCCCATCTTCAATGGTTATAGAAAGGACACCACGATGTCATAGGATGACACCAGCAGCTGTCAGTAATTATCCAACGCAATAAATTACTTTGTACAAATCAACCCGGATTCAGACCTCATCATAGCTGTACGTCTGCTGTACACTACTTGACTTTCCCAAGGCCTTTGATACAGTGGATCATATGAAGCTTCTTTCCAAACTCAAGAGGTTTTTCGGCTTCACACCATCTGCTATCAAGCTCATCAAAACATATCTTGGTGGAAGAAAACAAGCTGTCGCTGCTAATAATGAAATATCGGACTTTATTGCAACCTCAGCGGGCGTACCTCAAGAATCCATACTGGGTCCTTTGTTATTTACGATATTTATCAATGACCTTCCGAAAGTAATTAAATACGCTTCGGCTCCCTTCGGGTAGGGGTTAGAATATACCCGAGGTATGCATGCCTGTCGTAAGAGGCGACTAAAATGCACCCTCCGTATACCGAGCGCGAAGTGTATACCAAATATGCAATGAGTAAAACAAATGGAATTATTACCCCAGGTGGCAGACCAGCTATGCTGGAAAATCCATCCTCTACGGAGGTCGGCTCGATGGATTCTGGGGCGAGCCAATTATTGCATCTTATCAACCCGTTCGGAAAAAGTTCACGGGTTTCGAGATCTCCACCACCTAGATCTCCAAAACAAGAAAATAACAAAAGAAGTCCAACGACACCAAAAACGTCGTCTTGCGAAGAATGGACTTCAGCGAAAATAAATAGCCTGAAAGACGAAAATACCGAACTTCGTACTAGGCTAACCAAAATGGAAGCGATATGCGAAGATCTTAAAAAAGAACTGGAAAAACTGAAAACCAAGGAAAAGTCAAACAGCGACGTTATGTCTATTGAATCTGTTAAAAATATCTACGAAACAGATGAAGAAGAGCTAGGTCGAGAAACCGACTGGATCTTGCAAAAACGTCCCGGAAAAAAGCGTAAAGCTGCGTCTTCTCCCAAAATCGTCTCTCAACGTGAAGCAAAGGGAGATGAATCGAAGAAAAATGGCAACAATAACATGAGTCCTGAAAAAATCAAAGCGGAAAAACAACGAACACCCCCGCCAATCAATGTCACTGGAGTTTCAGATTACAAGAAACTCCAAAACATATTGATGACCCTGCCGAGATCGGACTATATAGTAACATCGCGCAATAATAATGTATGGAAAGTCAACGTCAAGGACGCTGACAACTATCGCATTCTTTCTCGCAAGTTAAGCGTCGAAAAAATCCAATGGTTCACATACGAGAACAAGTGCGAAAGACCTATTCGTGTCGTCGCCAGAGGACTGCATCCGTCTTGCCCAAAAGAAGATATCGTAAGTGATTTAAAAAACAAGGGTTTTAAAATCATTGATGTCGTCAACATCGAAAAGCGAGAGAAACAAAAAATTGAAGGAAAGGATATGACAGTTAAACGTAGCCTTCCCCTCTTTATGCTAACCTTTGAGAACACTGAAAATACCCAAAAAATATACGATATTCAGTCAATCCTCAACATTATTGTTAAAATTGAGCCTCGACGCAAAAACTCGAAACTGATCCCGCAGTGTAAGCGATGCCAGGAATTTAACCATACGCAAGCTTACTGCCAAAAAGAGCCTCGGTGCGTAAAATGCGCAGGTAAACACCTGTCCAAAGAATGCAACGTAAGCAAACAAACCCCTCCGACTTGTGTTAACTGCAGGGGTAAACACGTAGCAAATTTCCGTGGCTGTGAAGTAGCAAAGGAGTTGCAAAATAGACGTGACAAGTTGTTTAAGCCACAAAAAGAGAAGCCCAAAACTAAAGAAAAAACATCGGGATCTGCTCAAAATATCGTTAAAAACGACAAAGCGAAAGTGATTGATTCCAGTGTTGAAAAGAAAGCATCGGAAAAACTTACATACCAAGCTAAAGGCAAAAGATTCCGGAGATCCTGCTTCCCAAGTATTTTCCCTTATTCTCGCGCAGCTTGAGCAGCAAAACAAAATCAATGAACTTATTTTAGATAAGCTAAAGAAGTTTGAAAATAGGTTCAATAAAAAACGTCCTTCGCCTAAAAAATGAAAAGGGAAAAATTAAACGTACTCACCTGGAATGCAAACGGAATCTTAGAAAAACTTTATGAACTTGAGTTATTCCTAAGGAAAAACGACATTGACGTTTGTTTGATTTCCGAAACCCACTTGAAAAATGGGTCATCTGCAAAAATTAGAGGTTTTAAAGATTACTACGCGTACCACTCTTCGGAAAACGCGAGAGGCGGATCCTCTGTATACATTAAAGAGTCTCTTGAGCACAACGAAGATATAAAAGTAGAGCTCGTGTCTGTACAACTAATTGCGGTGCGCGTAAAATTGGTACGGAACTCCTTTACTATTTCAGCCATCTACTGTCCTCCACGATTTACGCCTCCAAAACATATATTTAAAAATATATTCAATTCTCTTGGATCGGCTTTTATGATTGGCGGTGATTGCAATGCCAAACATACTTTTTGGGGATCAAGATGTGTCTCCCAAAAGGGTAAAATACTCTATAAAGCATGTATGGAACACAATTGTGACTTCTATTCAACGGGCAAGCCGACTTATTGGCCAACAGATACAACGAAAATATCCGAACTTGTCGATTTCTTCGTTGTTAAAGGAATTCGTAACTCGGATATAAACGTTGATGAAAGCTTCGATCTTTCCTCCGATCATTCTTCAGTCATACTGACAATGAACGACACGTTTATTAAAAAACAAGGACCATTAAGACTAACTGGACGAAATACTAATTGGGAAGGATTCAGAAATGAGATTAATAATAACCTAGAACTAGACGTTTCACTTAAAGCAGCACTTGAACTCGAAATCGAAGTGGATTCTTTCGTTGAAATAGTCCAATGTGCTGCGTGGAACAATACACCTTGTCAACGAAAAAACACGGCTAAACGTAACTTAAACTACCCGCCTGAGGTAAAAGATATGATAAGAGAAAAAAGAAAAGCTCGCAAAAGATGGCAAACAACTCGAGCGCCGCAGGATAAAACACTCTTAAACAGGCTCTGTAATCTGCTCAAGGAGACTCTTACAGAAATTCCGAAATAAATACATATGTTCAAAACCTGACGGCAGGAAAAGAAACAAATTACTCGCTTTGGAAAGCTTTAAAATGCTTAAAAAGGCCCAAAATCCCCGCGCCACCAATCAAGGTCGGCAATAACGAATGGGCTAAGGGGGATAAGGAAAAAGCGGAGGTTTTTGCCGACTATCTTGAAGAAATTTTCAAGCCCTCCGACGGCCCAACACTGGTACCCGGCACCAGTTCTTTAGAAATAGCATATAGTAATTTTGTAATGACAAATGCAACTCTTGCTGAAATTAAAACTGTAATAAGGAAACTAAAACCAAAGAAGGCTCCGGGGTATGACCTTATTACCGGAGAAGTTCTGAAAATGCTACCTCAAAAAGCACTTATAAAGCTCTTACACATTATTAACGCGGCTCTGAGGCTTGAATACGTGCCAAGTCAGTGGAAAGTTGCTGAAGTCATTATGGTACTAAAACCAGGAAAACCTCCAAACGATAAAATATCATACAGACCCATTTCTCTTCTAGCGATCCTGTCGAAAATCTTTGAGAGGATTTTGCTAAAACGTCTTCTCCCAATTATCGAAAACCAAAATCTTATTCCCAACCATCAATTTGGATTTCGGACTAAGTATTCAACAATTGATCAGGTGCATAGAATTACTGATGTAATTGAAAAATCCCTGGAAGAAAAAAAGATTTGTTCGAGCGTATTTCTTGACGTCTCACAAGCTTTTGACAAAGTATGGCATGAAGGTTTGAAGTTCAAACTGCGACGAATTTTGCCATTAAAGCTTTATAATATATTGACAAGCATATTGACAAGCTATTTTGAAAATAGAATTTTTCGCGTTCGATACGGAAATGATGTTTCGAAATTTAAAGATATCCTAGCCGGAGTACCGCAGGGAAGTGTACTGGGCCCACTTTTGTACCTTTTATATACAAGAGATATACCACACGTCGAGGATACTGTTCTCGCTACTTTTGCTGACGATACCGCTGTCTTAGCGGTTGGAGAATCAATAGAAGACTCAACGGCGAAACTTCAGACTGCTTTAAATAAAGTCTACGAGTGGACAAAGATCTGGCGAATTACCCTTAATGAGACAAAATCTGTACATCTTGACTTCCCCTACAGAAAGATAAATCACTTGCCCATTTCTATAAACTCGGTGCGTATCCCCTTTGCAAACGAAGCTAAGTATTTGGGAATGACACTTGACGCGAAGCTTAAATGGAAAACGCATGTTAAAAAGAAACGAAAAGAACTAGAGGCCAAATACAAAGAAATGTACTGGCTACTTGGTAAATATTCCAAGCTAAGCTTAGAAAACAAGCTGCTTCTTTATAAGCAAGTGCTAAAGCCGGTGTGGACCTATGGTATACAACTCTGGGGTTGTACTAAGAAATCAAATATAAATATAATACAAACTTTTGAAAATAAAGTGCATAAAGTGCTACGACAATTTGTGCGTGCCCCATGGTTTATAAGAAATAATGACCTGCATCGAGACCTCGGAGTTCCTTTCGTGGAAGATGAAGTCAGGAACTGCGCACGAAAACATAAAGTCCGGTTAAGCGGCCATATCAACAATACAGTCCTAGAAATCTTGGACGAACGAAACATACTACGCCGTCTTCAACGAACTAAACCGTTGGACCTTGCGCGATAAATTGAAACCGCATTAAGAAAGCGGAATATGTAGGGTCTTTCAGTGGAAAGTGTCCTACCAATCGTGATTAACTTATGAAATAAAAACTGCTTGATAAGTTCTACATAGTTGCGGTATTAAAATTACCGGCTGCTTCACAAGGGCCACTTGATGGACAACGCGTTGTCCCAACGTCCGAAAAAAAAAAAAAAAAAAAAAAAAAAAAAAAAAAAAAAAAAAAAAACGCTTCGCTCAATATGTATGCAGATGCCTCATTGACGATGCAGCCTATAAACTTAATGAAGATCTTCGAAAAATTCTAGATTGGTCTGAAGATTACGAGTACATACATATCTTCGCTGAGACTGAACCCAGTTAAATGCTTTGTTATAAGCAGAAGCAGCACGAATGGCTGTAATCTTCCTAACATATTTCTCCAAAATGAACCAATCGAGTTCGTTGACAAAGTTAAAAACCTTGGAATATGGATTAACAACACTCTAAGTTGGAATGATCTCATCTTCACTATTATAGGCAAAATCAATGGTTCTCTAAGGAACCTGTCTGTGTTGCAGTCTTTTACTCCATTGTATACAAGATTAATGCTACCGAGGGCTCGACTGAATCCAATTTTGACTTATGACTGTGCAATTTTTTGTTACAGTAGTCATTCGTCGTTTTCAACAACATCACCCGTTAAAAATATATTGGGATGCACTCTTGATAAATATCTCGAGTATTGTACTTGCATAAAATTATTATTAGCAAGCAGCAAGATGAATAGCATGAACGAAATGCGTTTAATCCAGCCGCGTAATTTAGAGCGACAATTTTTCGTTCATGCTATTCTTCTTCGGAATTCACTTCCTCCTTCCTTAGGAGACTTTATAATGCGAACAGTTTTGCTAAAACTCTCTTTCAGCATTTGGCAGGGTAAAGCAAGCACATTGTATCATTTCATAAAATGCAAGATTATTTACTTTTACCTTTTCGTTTATTTATTCGTTATAATCTATAGTGAATTTGAACTCAACTGTATGAATTTTTGAATATTTGTATTGTATACTATTTCTCATTTATAGCTTAAAGCCAATCTAAAGTCTATCATAAATAATGTTACTTAATTAATAAGTACTCAACTATTGGAAAACGAATACTATGTACTTCAGGCGAGAATCAAAGAAGAGACTGAAAGAAACACATTAGTAAGAGGATCAATCAAATACAAAAACATCAGCAAACTCATGATGTTACAAACCAAGTGACCCAAATAGAGCGGTCTATAGAATAGTTATCTATAAGGGAACCGTCGGAAACTATTTAGCATTAGATACGAGATAATTATACGAGTTACATATTTCAAAGTTTCATAAAAGAAGAAGAAAGAAACTGCTTTAACTATTGCCTCAAATGAATCACGGGTCTTAAGGACAAAACTTCTTGACGCATAATACTAGCAATAGTGTATCTTCTTGTTTTGACGTATCCTGTGTTTAAGAAATTCTTTTATACAAATTCGTCCATTTTATTTAGGTAGAGTAATTTTTTGCTGTCTAGTTTGTCTTGTAGTTTTTTTTTTTTTTTTTATTTATTTAAAAAATGAAAACTTAAATAAATATCACAATTAAAATATAAGGCGTTCGAGAACACCTTTTAATGCATGTATGAATGTAGTATTATTTACTAGAAAAATCTCACTTAAAATAGTTGAAACTGAATTGCGATTAGTTGAATAATTTTTGGTTTCGTTTATAAACTTTGAAAACATCCTCAAAATTTGAATGCAACTAAAGTTAGCTAACTAATCGTTCATTGTCTCCGAATATCCGATCATAGTTTTCAATAAGCACTTTTGCCAAAGTATTCATGCGGGCAATATCATACTGTATTTGGTTTGTCGATAAAAGGCAGGGACCCCAAACAATCGCCAGATTAGATGGAGGCATCCGGTTCTCGTTACTATAGTATGCCACTCTGTGAAAAAATAAAAATTTATAAATCATTAATAAATAGCAAGAAGAATCTAAAAGTTTAATTACGTTGTCAGATGCTTGATTAGAAATTTTAAAGTAGCTCGATTTGGATTTCTCATCTGTTCGAATGCAGTTTTCATACAATCGATAGACGGTGGTTGCATCAAGTTTTTCAGTGAAGACAATTTTTGGTAAGTCTCTTCAGTTATAAGAGGAGAACCTAATTCTCGGAAGAATTGTTTCAAAAGACTAGTCAATGTGTGAATATCATCAGTAACTAATAATTTTGGATCATAGATGTAACTTTCGGTAAGTTTTTGTTTAAGCTCATCTACAGCTACTTTGTTGCCTGAGGCTCGATATAAACCATCCATTTGGATGCAGTCTTTTTGCTCAATGTATTCAACGCAATCGACAACAAAACGCGGCACATCAGGATATGAAGTTTCGTTCATCTCTAAAAATTCTAAAGGTGCTTTAAATATAGGATACTTTGGTTTCATTCCATCCTCTAGATATAGACTAGTTGCTTCATTACGTCTGCTTCGGTTTTTTTTGTTCTCTTTTGGTGATCTTGTTTGCCTGTTGGGATTGCAAAAGAAAATTCAATTGCTAAAGTTATATAAAGGGACACTAAACAATGCAAGTACTTACAATTTGAAAACTCCTCTTTGCACTAAAACGAAAGAGATATTTTTTTTAATTTTTAATTAATACTGCATTACATTTTTAAAAAAAAATATTGGATTAAATAAAGAAAATTATATAATATAACTACTGTTTGAACTTCTATCTGCTAGAGGTACGGAAATCCTAACGAACTGCATCTTGAACGCAGCTAAACCCCTGGAAACAGAAACAAAAAGACCAGGAAGGCAACCCTGGTATGATTGGGAATTTGAAAAACTCTACATAAATAATTTGTCGCTAAAACTTGCGCACACCAAAGACGGTACGTTATTTGCCCAAGGAATCAAGGTTGAAGCAACTATTCTGGCGGAATACTTCGAAAAATTGCTTGAATCCACCAGTGAACCGAAATGAAATACAATTTGCACTGCCGTATTCCGAAGTAAACACCTTAGACTGCCCCATAACCCTACAGTAAGTTGAATAAGTTATAGATAGGTGCCGCCTGAATCAGGCTCCAGGTGAAGATCGTATTGCTTATGAGTTCTCCAAAAATGCAACTGACCACGGAAACATACAATTATATATTTATAACCGGCGAAGTTCCAGAAGCTTTCAAAAAAAGTATAAAGATTTTCAAGAAAGCAGATCCAAATGATCCATCCAACTATAGAGGGATTTCGTTTCTAAATGCTGATACCAAAATTTTTACAGGAGTCATCTTGGAGCGCTTAACAACCTGGATACGTGAAAACGACCTGCTAAGCGAGTTTCAAGCCGGGTTCCGTAAGGAATACTCCACGATTGACAACATATTTACTCTCACAAACATCGCTCGGAATTATTTGTACCGAGGAAAGCGGCTTTTGACTCCATCGATAGAAGATCACTATTTCTTAAACTTAGCAACACAGGAGTCTCAACAAAAGTTCTAAATGTTCTGCAACAATTACAATTACGAAGGCAATACAGAAGCGGTGTGGGACGTGAATATCTTGTCTAATCGGTTCCAAGCAAACTCTGGAGTAAAGCAAGGACGGCTTTTGAGTCTTCTTCTATTTTCAATATTTTTGAATTTTGGAATTTCTTCCGGGCGGGTGGCCCCTTGAGGGATTTCCTACAAAACTCTTACTCTACGCCGACGACATCGGAGTTTTCGCAGAAACCCCAAGCATGCTCCAAATTATGATTAACAAGCTGCAACAGTATTGCCCTATGTGGAACCTTCAAGTTAATACCAGCAAATCCAAAGTAATGATGTTTCGAAATGGTTGGGGGCGTCATGCATGGAATGAAAAAGAACGTAGAACTAGATATAGTCACGGAATACAAATACCTCGGAGTTCTGGTCACCTCACAGGCATCTTTTAAAAAACACCTGCCAGAGAAACTGAAAGAATCTAAACGTGCGATTAATTGCAACTGGAAAGGAATTCTGGGGAAAAGGAATGTTGCACCAAGTGTGAAGTACAAGATTTTCGAGACGGTAATGAGGTCAATAATGTGCTATGCAACACAAGTGTGGGGAGCTTGGCATTTTGAAGAGGTAAAAAGACTCCAAAGATACTTCCTTAAGAAACTGTTTAGGCTACCTGAAAATACACCACATGTTACATCTACTTATCTTCACGGTTAGACTGCACTTAATATATATCAGAAAAGTTTTTACTCAACCAAGTCATCGCCTCCCCCACAAGGTTGCTATGTATCTTAAAAACCGAAACCTTAATTTCTTTGCGGAATGCTCAAGGCTCAGCCAAGAACACAATGTGCCCTTGCACGAACTAATCGGAAGCGAAACAAACTGGGAGACCACACTGAACGAAATGCTTAAAAAAATCCCCTACTCAACACGGGAGCTTTTCGAGACGCAAAGTCAACAAGATCCACGTACAGAATACTACATCATGAACTTGGGGAAAAAAGCTACTTTAATGACCGGAAAAGAGTAGAGTCCATCTCAACAATATTCAAAGCCAGAGGCGAACTTTTGCGCCTGAACTATATGCCATACAGAAACAATGGAGGAGACGAATGTACACTGTGCAATTTGGGAACGAAGGAGGATGTCCGGCATTTTATTGGAACGTGTCCCTTATTAAATTCAATCAGGAGATCCTTTTTGGGGAAAAAATGCCCTAACACTAAATGAGATCACAAACATCCTAAACGGCGCAAACTGGAACACTTTACACAACTTTCTAAAATGTGCATTGAATTATATCCTACAAATTATGAATGAAGCTTTTTAGCAATTACAAATTTATTAATTTCTCTCCCTCGGCTGACGGCAAACGCCAACGCTTATTTTTGTTATTTTTGTTAAATTTTTAAATATTGCAACAGAATAAACAAATATTACTATTACTACTGTTTGAATCATAAAATAGAAAAAAAAAACACTTTTCTTAAAATCCTCGGCGCACAGTGGCCCATTTTGGCTTTTTTTTGCTTGCAAAAGCATAACTCTTAAGCAAATAAGGACAAGTAAATTCTCAAGACTATGAAATTAGGGAATTTTGTGAAAAATGTTTTACAGGGTGTTCCAGAATCTTCTGTCCCACTACATGATATTTTACTTTAAAAATATTTAAAAGTTTTTAGGTGTATCAAAAGAGCATTTTTTTATTTTGTGGCATCAGAGTTTTGTACAAAATAAAATATTTCATTTATTCATTTCCAGTCAAACAGTAAATAGAGCAAAAATTGAAATAAACTTTCGTCAACATCTGGGGTAATGTCTAATAAACTTATTACTTCTGAAGAATATTATGCTTTGAGATCTTTTTCGATTCTGACATGCCTTAACGAAGAAATAATTGGGTCCAATCAGGCTGCAAGCATGTTTAAAATGTCTTCAATCTGCCGCATCCTTGAAACTTTGCACGTATTTTGATATTCGTATCTATATTTCTTGTAGTCTTTATTTTTGAATTCTTGAGTTTCTTTTGACAATTCTCCAAGTGCTAACGATTGATATTCGATTATATTTTAACTGTGAGCCAACATTTTATGAATGGTAGGTGTGAGTTGTTTTTCGGAATATTTCTACCTTAATAAATCTATTTTTTTCTTGGCTTACTCATAAAACTTGACAGTGTTAAGCTTTTTCCTGCAATTCAAAATATTAAGTATTACTTAAAGCCTCGTTATTATCGCTCTGTTGACTCTAGCAAATACGAGCTGTAGTTCGTTTCCATTATTGGTATTTCTAAATCCTTGTTTTGGTCTATCGACATGGAGCCCAATCTCATAGCGAAAATGCTTTGGGCGTCTTGCTTTTTTTCTGTCTTCTTGATTAAAATAGACTCATCAATATCGTCTCCCACTTGTCCAAGTACTTATTACAACGTAAAAATAACGGCACTCGTCAATAAAAACTAGTGAATGCTCGTTGTGCATCTTTTGACAGTTATTTTGGACGCGCAGTTTTTAGTTAACAGTCGTTTGAGTGAGTCTATGTGAGTGTTTTTTGTGAAAATGGAAAAAATTGAGTATCGAGCTGTTATTAAATTCCTGTTTTTTGAAAGGCAATACGCCTACGCAAATCAAAAATTAGTTGGACTCTGTGTATGGGGACTCTGCACCATCATTTACCACAGTAAAATTTTGGGCAGCTAAATTTAAACGTGGCCGTAAGAGATTGGGAGATGATGAACGTTCGGGACGTCCAAAAACTGCAACCACTGACGATAACACTGCTAAAGTTCACAAAATGGTGTTAGACGACCGCCGAATTAAAGTGAGAGCGATAGTAGGGGTTATGAAAATGTCCAAAGAACGTGTTTGTTATATATTAAATCAAGTTTTAGGCATGAGAAAGCTGTCCGCGCGTTGGGTTCCGCGTTTGCTTACGTTAGACCAAAAACGTGTTGGAATGAACATTTCCAACGCTCTGTTGGCGCAATAAATCCGAGTTTTGGCGGCGATTAACTACTGTAAATAAAACTTGGATACACCATTATACGCCCGAAACAAAAATTCAGTCAAAATAGTGGACTGCAAAGTCGACTCATTAATATCGTCTCCCACTTGTCCAAGTACGGGTATATATGCAAATTTTAAAATAAATTCCATGCACCTGCTTCTTGCATATAACGGAGAGATTCTATATTCGCAGTTATGTTCGTCATCATTTGATTCATCTTGATTGTTGAAGCTTTTTTGCGTTATTTTGCATATGGGATATGAACGCGTTGACTTTGTATCTAATATTTCATTCAGGACTTTTCCGCCAATCATGATTAACTTTATATTCTTTAGGTTGAAGGTTAACAATTTGTTTTTTGATATTGTTGACTGTACTTTCTATGAGTTCTTCAGTTTCCTTTTCGTATTCGAACATTATAGGTCGACAAAAATTAACTAATGATAGACGAGGTTTCCTCCAATATTCACCATTTGAACAACTGAGGCAATAAACTTGTTTGCATCTATTTCACTGGCTTATTGTTGTAGGCACATGACCCATCACAGTCCCATTTATTTTGCATTAATACCCCCTCACTTTTGCTTTCTAAAAGCCACATTGCAGTATGATCCATCATCATGAAGTTTCACTTTAGCTGATATTTCCGTGATTTAGTAATTTTCCGGAACTGCCTCTTGGATGGAAGAACATCTACTCGTATGTTGTATTTTTTCCTTTTGACTGACCTAAATCCATAAACAAAACTAATGCATTATCACTATTATACTTGATTGGATCCTTTTGTGGAGTGGAAAGGTTTCTTCTATTCTTTTGACTTGTAGTGGACTTGCGGTAGAGACTGCCTTAGTTACATCAGCTTTCATCGTTCATGATCCTTATTATACTTTATTGCTAAGGTATTGGAAATATCTTCAGTGGTTATGTTTACGGTAGCACTTTTTAGTCTTGTTGGCCTTCCTCTAAATGACTCTGATGCACTTCCAACCATTCCTTGTTCTTTTCGCAATTTTTTCTCGATCTATAGGCTGCGACCCATTTTGATTGAAGATGCGCGGACACCTTTCCGCTTGACAAATTTTCATCGGACAGGTGGTAATCATTTTTTACGGCACACATGAAGCCGTATACACATTGTTACTCGTATATGGAATGTCCAATTTCATTTTTTAACTAATATTTTCTAATACAACTGTTTGCTCGATTTATTCACTTTTAACTGATCATTTCAACAAAACGGTTCATCTTCTTATACAGCGCTGTGAAACATTGTAAAAGCAAACCCAAATGTTTATTTTTCTTATAATGAGTAATAAACATTTATTATTGGTTTTGTTCCAAAATATTACCAAACGATAGGAATTCAGGGTAAACCCTTCAATGGTGTAATTTCTTTTTACCGCTAATCATATTCGTAGTCCCTGAATTGGTATCGTATGACAATATTTTAGAATAAAGCCAAATATGTCAATTTAGGTTATTAACAATTTAATCAGAAATGTGCCTCGTAACTAAGGTGAAAACCTGAATTTTCTGAGTGAAAGTTCAACATGCACGATCGTTATTCGGCTTTAGCTCTCATTCAGCGGATAGCCAAGTTTTTTCGCAAAGCACGCCACAGAAACGGTCGAGAGATCCCCAGCTCTAGAAAATAGCACGGAATCGATTGATTGCGGTCTTAAATCACCGATCGAATATTTTTCTCACTTCAGGCGTTCCTCTGTCTTACTGACACGGCAACATCATAAATTGAATAAATCGATTTGTATTTTTCACGACGCCCTAAATTTTTCCCTTATCAGGACGATTAGGACGGTCGAAAATTGTGGTTAATGTACAAAACGTACGCGTAAATGACAGCGAATTCTGATAAAAATTGGATAATTTATAAACGTTGTTGAAGCGTTTGCCTATATATATTATATATATAATTATGACTATATTGTAGACGATCTAGAACACAAATATGACATCTGCCAAAAGATGGTAGGCACACGTTTGGAGAATCCCTATGAGATAAATGGGACGTGTCTAATGAAACCCCTCTATAAGCGGCGCTAGTTAAGAGATTAACATCGATTGGAATTTTTTGAGTAATCTCAGAGATTTTTCGAAAGCCATTCATTTTCCTTCGGAATCAGTTTGAGACCATCTCATCGAAACATAGTTTTGGAGCTCTGCGGAATCTAAGCTCTTTTGTTGTTTTTAATGTATTTTAGGTATATTCATTGACAGTGCAACAGTCTTACTAGATAATTATCATTGATCTAGATACAAATTTGCTAAATATTGGACCCGAAATATAGTTGAACGCAAAATGATAAATTTTATTTTCGGTACTATAATCATAATTATTTCGAACAAGTTATTGTCGTGCCTAGAGAAGGAAATAAAAGAATGGATACATTCTTCAAATATCTAGAAATTTATGTTGTGTTCCATCATATCCAATGTTCCATTCGAAATCCCGAAATTGTACTACTTAAAACGTAAATATATAAAGTTTCTTAAGAAATACTAAATTTACAATATATCAGTAGAATTTGCTAAATGTATCTCTTAATTTGTATCACTTTCAATTCAATTCCCATCTTAAATTTAGCTTAAAGTGAAAATGAAATTAGCAGGAATTTCCTGAAATCTATTTGTAAATTTTGTAGATTTCTTTCATAAATAGATTTACTAATGAAAATTATAATTACAATCGGTGGAGTAAACTTACATTTGTTTCGCACTCTTTCTGTTATGGACTTTTTGTCTTCCTCCGCTGGGCCATCCGTGAGGTTCCCACTGCTTTTGTATCTCTTTATTAGGCCAGAGGGTGGTGGTAGGCTGTCCATTTCTTTCACGGTTTGGGCTTTTAAAATCTCGCTCTCTAAAACGAACTGAAACCAAATGAAACAATGAATACAGATCTGTTCTATTTTGAAATACTTGATAGACCTTATAATTATGAAATTTATATTTTCCTTAATAATAATACTATCGTCTTTAAATACATATTCTACTAATTAAGAAAATGTTACAACTTTAATTGGTAGAAGAACAGCTTTAAATATTTTCTCCAACCCGTTATTAATAAATAAACTTGAATAATAATGAGTATTGTCCCAAATTTCAGTAGACCATAATTCTAAGTAAGTTGCTCACCATTGATGAAATACTTTTAATATCCTAATTTGAGTGGCCAGTCATTGCACGTTGACGTCGACCTCCTCCAATGTTCCCCATAGCACTGCTTCGCACTTTCTCTTAGAGCAAAACTAGGTTAGGTTAGGTAAATGTGGCTGTTGGAAAGACCAACCAGATCAAAGGCCTATCGGCCCACTGTGATGCCACGTGGATCTGTGATCCTCCTCGAGCTTATGATGAAGCGTAGGAGACTGTATATATTTTCTAGATAGCTTTGTCATTGCAGAAGAAAGCTCCGAAGTGGAATTTCCTGTTTTGAGAGAGATCTGGGTATGTACAGAGTAGATTGAAGATTGTCGCCTCCTCCTCCTCGTACATGCAGCTTCTGCAGAATTTGTTTGTAAAAAGGCCAAGCCTTCTTGCATGCTTGTATATGATAGCGCTGAGATATTTCCTATTTAGACAGACCAAACTCTTAGAGCGATTCAGATCCAGCATTGGGCAGATCGGCTTGGCCGCTAGACATACAGTTCACCTAAAGCTTGTTCTTCTATGTATTAGCATACAGCTTTAGTATTAGTTTGTACGTACCGATGCTGCCCTTTTCCGGTAGGACAGCTAGAGTGGTTCCAATTTTTGCGAGTTTGTCGGCAATACAATTCCCTGGAAAATCGTTGTGCCCTGGCACCTAACATAGGGGAATGTTGAGCAGCTCTGCCATCTACCTGAGAGGTGATCGGAAGTAAAGGGACTTGATAGGGACCTGACTATCCAAAAATATGCGGATATGCCTTGCAGATATCACGTGTTTCTTCAGATAGGACAGGATTACTTTAATCGCCAACATTTCTGCCTGGAACACACTACAGTGATTTGGAAGACGGAAGGAGAGGTTTATATTAAGCTTATCTGAGAAAACACCCCCAGCTATCAGTCTTAGATTCATCTGTATATAGGTGAATTGACTTATCATCCATAAAAGCATCTTCCTTCCAGAAAATCTAAAAGGAATGCTTACATGAAAGTTTTTGTCAAACCAATGTTGAGGTATAGTGTAATTAATGTTCTCTGGAAGGATTCCTAATATATTAAGGATCTTAACGTGGCCAAATAATTTATTTGTTCACTGCGTAGTCGCTTTAAGGCGAATAGTTGTAGTCACAGCTACTTACCTGCAGAAGATATCGAGGGGTGTAAAGTGAAACAGAATATCCAGACATGCTGTTCTTTGGACTCTGCTTAGTTCGCTGCAGTTGACTGCATTGTCTAAGGCCGTCCACCAGACAACCACCGAGCCAGTGGGTTATGTGACGTTGAAGGCCCCATTTCTTTCCAATGGATTTTTTGCAAGAGTATAAAGCTACTGTAGCTTTCTTGACTCTTTCTTGAATGTTTGGTTTCCAGTTTAGTTTCTTGTCATAGATGAGACCCAGATACTTTGCTATATCGAAGAAGACTAAATTAGTACCGTTGATTGAGGGAGCGTCAACGATTGTAATTTTATATTTCCTGGGAAAGAGGACTAGATTTGTTTTATGGGAGTATACTCCCAATCCCTCACACTCTCGGATTACAGGAACTCCACATAACTAAAAGTGCGGGTTGGTAAGGTATTATTAATTCCACTATTCTATTTATTGAGTTAAGACTAAAAACAAAGCATTCCTGGCAACTACAGTTCATTTGACTATACTTGTATTGTGAGGACCGAGCTTCGGAAAAATATTTTCCTTACATGGCAAGACCCAATTCTTCCTTTTTGGTTAGCATAATGGAAAGACCTAATTCATAGATAGACCAGCATCATATTAAACATTTCTTCTACCATCGCCTTCACCTTAACTACCTGGCCAAAATGCATCTTCAGAGCATATAAAACCATTAGAGATTCCCCAGTTTCAAAACTCAGTATGTAACTGTGGGTGTTTATCGGCATAAAGACTTCAAACATGTTCAAACAGAGGCCCCACAAAAATAAAATTACTCGCTTTGTTTTCTCTCAGTTTCCCGCCTGACCGCATGACACCCAAATATTTATATTTTCGGTGGTAAAAGACATGTCTTTGTTCGTTACTGAAAATCTGCCTTCGACACTTTTCAATTTATGAAATATCCATCGAGCTAAACATAATCATTAGAAGTGTACAAAGAATACATGCAAGAATTGCCTTTTTGAAGCTTCTGTCTCGCCGATGACCTCCTCGTTCGAGCTGAGTTTTTTTTCTCGCGACCCGTGTTTTCATGTTGGGGAACAAATATCAAAAATAGTCGCAAGGAGTTTGAAGTCCATTGAGTCAATGTGCATTTTACAGCATTGCCATCGATTATATTGAGAAATGGGCGTCACAATTGGATCATTTCAAATCATTCGACTTTAATCAAGATTCCGGAGTGGACTAATATAGAAGAGAGCATTTTATATTTGAACGAAAAGAGGACATCTACGAGAGTGGGTCAATAAGTCCCTGCAATAAGGAACACAATTTTCGGCAAAAAAAAAATTTTATTTTTCAACATAATCATACTCCAATGTTGTACAGCCCTTCAAATAATACGATTTCTCGAGGCCCTAATAATGGTCGTATTTTTCATTCGATCCAAATCTCTTACCGCGGAGCCATTCCATCATGTTTGGGAACACGAAATAGTCGCAGAGGGCTAAATCTCTAGAATGTGCTGGATGAGGGAGCAATTCGTAAGCTATAATAACGCCCGTGAGTCATACCGGTGGAATGAACTTTTACCCTCGCAAAATGCGGTCGTTTTTGCTTCAAATCGGTCCAATCGGTCCTCCTATCAAGGGCGATGACTGAATTTATTCACTTGAAGGGCATTAATGAAAGAAACATAGAAGGCGAATAATGGTAAACAAAAAATATTAGTGCAAGACAGGTGAAGGTTTTTGAGCTTAATCAATTCAAGAAAATTTGTCAATATATTTTCAGCATTTCCGGCCATATACGCGCAGTTGCGCGTATTTTCATTAATATCCGCGCACTGGGCGGACGAACGGAACCAGTTGGGAGTAGATATTGTGGAAACTATTCTTCAATATAAATTTAATTTTAACTTGAGTTGTGAAGAATTTTATAAATTCGTAAAAGGAAACCAACAATTATTATCTGATAAATTTAAAAAAAAATAATAATTTTATTTGGTACCTATGTATATATGTATGTGATAATATACATAATAGGTAATGCTTATCTTGTCCGTTCCGTAACTCATCAGAAAGTAGGTTCTATTCTGCAAATTATAATTCAATTTGGAATAATACGTCCTGTATTGCGATGACTGAGCTTCATTTACAAGTTCTTTATAAATTCTGTGGCCTGTTTTCTCCAGTACTGTGTGGAGCTTATGTTTTAGGGGCTCTAGCTGTTCAGCCACATTGAGATGCTAAATTTTCCCAGCCTTGAACGCATTTTCCTCCGTTAGGCAGCATTTGGGAGAGCACTATCTTCGGTATCCTATCTTCCTTCATCTCCATGACTCTAACCATATAGTTAAGGTGGAGTTTAAGGGTATCCATAAATAGCGGTGCTACTCCAGTCTCAAGCTGAAGCATGCAGTTAGGTGAGCTACTTGGCAACTAAAACACTCGCCTGATGAAATAGCGAAGAAATTTTTCGACTGCTTCAAATGAACGGTATCCCCATATTGGGGCAGCGTAAAATAGGATATATGCTGCAGTAGTACGGAATATTTTCTGTTTCGAGCAATGGCTAATGCTTTTATTGTTGATACGAGTACAACAACTCCAAACTGAACAAATTGCCCTTTCCGCTTCTGCTAGTTTACTTTCCAGGTGCTTGTTCATATTAAATTAGGCGTACTCAAAACCGAGGTACTTATACTCCCTCACAATTTCAATCTGTTCTTCTTGAAACTTCCACTTTACTCTGCGAGAGTATCTGCCTCCGACGTCCCTGAATATCATCATCTTTGACTTCGATTAGTTTACCGAAAGGTTCCAGGTTTTACAATATTCGTCCAGTCTATTGATCATTAGCTGTATTGCGTTCACCGAATCTGCAAGAAAAACGATGTCGTCTCCAAACATAAGTATTGTGGTTTGACTTATCTCGATCCCGCTTTTAACGTATTCTGTTACGTCATTTATATATAAAATGAATAACAGTGTACTCAACACGGATCCTTGCTTCACCCCCGTTTCTGTACTAAATTCCTCTGATAAATTACTTCCATCCCAGACGTATGCGACGTTGTCTTTGTACATACGAGGGGAGTTCAATATATTCTCGGTATCGATATGATGCGAATGCGAATTCAATTTAAATTGTTTTTATTTTTCAATATAATCTCCCCTAACATCAATGCATTTGTTACATCTTGAGATAAGCTTTTTTAAACCCCCAAAAAAATAAATTTCCTCTTTCTCTGCAAAATACCCATTTATTGCCGACTTGAGTTCTTCATCATCCGAAAATCTTTTTCCACGAAGACATATTTTCAAATCCGGAAACAGGAAATAATCACTAGGGGCAAGGTCTGAACTATAGGGTGGATGTTGGATTTCTTCGAAACCACAATCTCGCGCAGCAGCCTTGGAAACTCGCGCCGTGTGAACAGGAGCGTTGCCATGAAGAAGCAACACACCCGCTGCGAGTTTACCCCGTCTTTTCTTTTTAATTTCCTCCCGCAAATTATGCAAAGTGGAAGCGTAGGATGTGGCGCTGATGGTTTCACCTTTTTTTTTGTACTCAATGAGCAAGATTCCCTTTGAGTCCCAAAAAACTGTGGCCATGAGCTTCCCGGCAGACGGAGTGACTTTGAACTTCTTCGGGGGGTCTGTTCCTTTTTTATGCCACTGCATGGACTCTTGTTTGCTTTCAGGGTCATAGTGGTGGACCCATGTTTCGTCCCCAGTAACAATTCGATCCATAACACCGTCCGCGTTCTCACTACACATCTCCAAAAGCTCTCTACAGCATGCGATTCTCACTTTTTTCTGAGGCGCTGTAAGCATTCGTGGCACCCACCTTGCACTGACCTTTGAAAGGTTAAGATGGTCATGAAGAATGGTGTGAATGGTACCAATTGAAAGCTTGGTGATCTCTGCCATCATTTTCACCTTTATTCGGGCATCCTCAAGAACAAGTTTTTCGACTTCTTTGATGCTTTCTCCTGTACAAGCAGTAGCCGGGGCGCCGGAGCGGGGGTCGTCTTCAATGCTCTCTCTGCCTCTCTTGAACCCTGGTAAACAGCTACCATCTCTTCATGAATAGTTTTTTGACTTTTTCCTTGCTTAGTGAGAAATTTAATTACAGCGCGATGCTCAATTTTCACCATCATCGTCTCAGTTGCCATTATGATTCTGTTTAACTCTCAATACTTTGACGACCTTGTTCGAGAGGCCGTATTTGTAGAGCTTGTAAAAAAAGCGCTTCGCGTGCTACAAAGTCAAAGGCTGCACGAAAATCAATGCGAAAATTTGGTCTAGAGTGGAATAATTTTGCCTAAAACCAGCCTGGAATTCGCTTAGTATCTTCTCGTTTTCTACCCACTGTGTAATTCTGTTAAATAGCACATCAGCGAACAACTTGGTGGAAGTATTCAAAAAAGATATACCTCGGTAATTAGCCGGGTTTTTGTAGTCCCCTTTCTTATGTAAAGGGAAAATTATTGAATTTCGAAAACATTCAGGAACATCTGCAGTTTCGAATATTCAAATGAACTCCTGGGTAATCACTGAAAATTCCTTTCTGGTGTGCAATTTTTATAAAATTCAAACGAAATACGGTCGATTCCTGGGGCCTTGTTCTTCTTGGAGTTTTCGATAACAATTTTTATTTCAGCTACACTGATTGGCGCGTCAAGAAATTCATCAATGTACATAGGGGCTGCATATTGAAAAAGTGGTGAACTTTGTGCTGCGTTGAGGAGGGTTTCAAAATGTTCTTTTAGCTGTTCTGCTTGTAGACCTAAAGCGATAACATTTCTGTTTCTGTTTACAACTTTAGCGGCTTTCCAGAACTCTGCTGATGATCTCGATCTATTTAGTAACTCAATATTCTGTTAATCAAAGGCTAACTTTTTTGCATGACAAAGGTTTTTAAAGCTTTTGTTACGAATGAGTTATTACAATTCGTCATTAATAACCTGAGAAAAGCAAAAGACGCCTCTCTAGCTCGCATGCACTCGTTATCAAACCATTTTTGCTTGCTGATTTTCCTCTTGGGTTTAGTTGGTGGGTTCATCTGAGCGGCTTGTCTAACTACCATCGTTAGGTCTTCATTCTCGGTATTCTATCAGCTTCTCCCAAATTTGACAGTTCTGCATTAAGGTTTAGTTTATAAAGATCCCGATGTTCGTCTTTACCTACATCTAAGCTTGGATAATAGTCTGAGTGGACCTGTGGTTGCTGTATTCGAGTTGTCGTTAACCTTAAACATGACTTCTGAGGGCATATGTTCTGAAAACGTTTTCATTCCTATTCAAAAGTCACAAAGATAAGAGCCAAATCTCACGATATAAAACTGTAATCTATGCCTGAGCTTGCAGTTCCTCGCAGAAAAGTGTATTCACCACAAGAATCTTCTCCTTCGCAGCTTCCATTTAAGACTCTGCAGTCCCAGGCATCAGCAAGTGATTTATTTTGGCCTAATTCGCCAGAAATCATGAAAAAACTATATATTTTCGGTACCAGTCTGAAGAACTGTGGTGATTTTGTGCTTTTAAAAGGACATCGGGTCTTAAAAAACGTAGGAGTACATACATCTATATAAGTACAGAATGTACTCGTAGTTTCGAGCATTATTCAGTAAATAATTTATTAGTTGAAAGTATTCATTTCTTGTTTATTTACGTTTTGAAATGACTGTTCTTTTGTATACATATGTTTATATTCAAATACTTGAAAATTTCCAATCTTCTGTGTACACAATGATATGAATCCAGATATGTACACAGGTGCCCCACAACTTTTGATAAATTCTGTTTGCATAAGATTTTTTTCTTTATTTTTTTATATGATACCAACGAGTACTACAAATACTACATTTCTTTGAAAACCTTTAATGAAATAAAGCTTATCGTTTTCCAAGAAACTGATAAGATTCATGGACTTACCCAATCTCACGCCTTCATATGTACATTGGTTCTTGGTTTGCGTAATATTAACTTCTTTATATATATTGATGAGAAACAATTTACATACTTAACCGTTATGGGAATTTCTCGGTACCATCCCGTTCTAGTGAAATTCCCTTGAAATATGAGTCAGAAAAAGTACTCGAATTTGTTTCTACGTGACTAAAAGCAATCTTGTGAGAATGAAAAACTTTGGTGTGAGGTAGGTTATGTACATTTCAATAGTTTCTAGCGAATTTTAAATCTTCTACCTTCCACTAAAAACAAAAAAAAGTTGGAAAAAACCCAATTACAGGGAAAGTAAGATTGATTGATAAAATGTAGGCATTATGCTCCCAATCTACAACAAAAGACGGCTGTGTCAAGCCAATGGGAAATCCCCCAAGTGGAAACAAAAAATGATAAAACTTAAAATTTTAAAGACGGGTGCCCACCATCGCACATAGGATGTGATGGATGTATTTGTATTTGTATGATAAAACTCCTCAAAAAACAAAAAAAAAAAAAACAATCAATTAGGCAAACCACCATGTTAATCATGTTATTTTTCAAAGTTGATTATCGGTCCCCCCGTTGTGGCTCTTACCTTTGTCGGATGGTCAATCGGAACCCAGTTATTGTTGGTATCGAATGTAAGTGATATTTATTATTTTACCTATTGTGCACTGAAAATTTAGAGAAAAACCTTTTGATAGTGGATGTGGAAGGTATTCATATGTACTCTATTCGAAAATTTAATTTAATTCTTTTTCTGCATTTAATGTGTGTTTACCAAAGATGTTCGGCATTGCCGGGTTAAAATTTTTTTACGGGTATAAACATCGTATACCATGATACAACTACTGTCATTCTCCAGTTCAACAGAGTAGGAGAGAGAAAAACAATGCTGAAAGCCCTTGCTAACTACCGCAAAAAGTCAAAGCGCCCGATTTCGTTAAGCGACTTGTAGACGCTAAAACATGGTACTAGTAAACATGGTACCACCAACCAAGTTTTAGCTGATGTTGATCGTCTGCGGGCTGGTACGCGTACCAATTTTTTGGTCTCACCAACATCAGAATTTGGTCTCACTAAAATCAAAACTGGTTTGATTTTTGTCGATGTTTGTGGACGGAGTTTTATGTTGCTGATACTATGTTTGAGTGTCTGCGCTCTCATCTGCCAACATTTACTCGAGCAAGCTATTTTATCAGTGAATTTCGTCGTGTGAACACACAAAATAATCGGGAAAAAAAGGCGAACATTCCAAATACTGATGTTTGGAAAAAAATTTTCGAGTGTTTTCACACCCTACCATCTTTGTGGAGAGATGTGTTCTATTACGAGTATGTTGGAGTGAATTGGTCTCAGCTTCTGCGGGTTTTAGTGGTACCATGTTTACTAGTCTACATGTTTTGGCGTCTACAGGGCGCTTTAAGCGACATTGGGATTGATTCAAACAACAATGTGTTCGTGAACAAGAAGGCAGTTACCTTGTGTACACACACTTCTTGGGTCAGTGTTAATCAAATTCAACGAAGTCCTTGACAGTTTAAATGCCGCTGCCGACAGATTTCAGCTGAGTAAACAAAAAGTCACCGCTATCAACGAAATCGATATGCATTCATTTTACAATAATTACCGTAACTTCTCTTTTGCTGATTATTTTAATTTTTCTCTTTTATGTTTATCAATGGCCAAAGTTTTTTGTGTTTTTGTCTCTCACGATCTCTTCTTTTTAAAACCTTTATTAGTGGAGTCAGGTGTTTATCGTGGTTGGTTCGGTTCTAGCGAGAGTGATGTGAATGGAAATACAATATGTATCGGATGTTTCGGATTTTGCATTCCCAAAAAAGAGGTTTGCCATATAAATGCACAAAGCTTGACGCCAAAATTGGATGAATCATCTGCTATTTGTTGATTCTGTATATCCCTAGAAGGGATATCATGTTCGATGCCGAATATCATTGCATATGGTGATCTCAACTGCAACCTACTTAATGTACGTTCCTCTGCTCAACTGGTTGAAAGTTTCAAGAGTATTGACCTAAGTCACTTTTCAAACGATCCTGCAACTCTCCTTGACGTGTTCTTTATAGGTAATTCTGATAAAGCTCTGTTTTACATTCAACTAACAGCAGCGGGCTTCTCGAAACACGATTTGATCTACTTAACCTATGAGATGCAGATACGAGTAGTTACAACCGAAACCGTATTTTCTTACCGAGATCTTAAAAACATACACTTTCCGAATTTACGGTCTGAAGTTGGTGAGATAAAATGGAATGACTTTTGCCTTATGCCCTCAGTTAATCAGCAGATATTATTTCTTGAAGCTAGTTTGAAAACACTTTTCGATCGACACGTTCCGCTACGACCGAGGACAATTAAAAGTAGTTCTCCTCCTTGATTTTACAGAGGTAAAATATTTTAGAATTCACAAACGTAATCTTGCTGTGTACAATCACCTTAAGGGTACTCAAACCCCTTGAGCGCGCGTTCATTATAAAAAAAAAAAAAATCTTGCCTATATTCGCTCTAAACGTTATAAGTTCCATGTGCCTTGCGACATCTATCGCTCTATTTGCAAATTGGTTGTCCTACGCATCCAAACTGCGAAGAGAGAGTTTTATGAAAATTATTCAAATCCTAGCATTCAAACTGGAAAAGATCTTTGGCAAACGTTTCGAAAGTTATGCAGTAGTAAACAAACATCAGATGCATCGTCAGACGCAGTTTGTATCCGTCGCTGCCCAGATATCCCAAAATTCTGCGATACAAGTAAAGTAAACAGCATTGAAATAAATTTCAACTTCGCTCGTTTACAGATGAAGACGACGTTGCTGCCCTGCTGTCTGTGAAATCAAATACAACTGGCTTAGACGAAATGAATCCAAAATATCTAATACTTCTTCTCCCCTTTCTTTTAAAATATATAACGGATATTTTTAATTTTTTTATAATGAGCGCGCGCTCAAGGTGTTTGAGTACCCTTAAGGTGATTGTACACAGCGCGGGCAAAGGAAATTTAGGGAGGAAGAAAAGATAGGTACTGATGTACATTGTTTTTAAATGTTTGCAAGTTATAACGACCAGGAAATACAGAGATCGCCAGAGCACTCCATAAGCGAGTTGTACGGCTTAAGAACGAATCACGATATTTTAGAGTATGTCCGAAAATGGGCTTGAGGGTATACTGATGAACATTCATAGCGAGACGGGTGTTACGGTTGAAAGTTTGAATGGGCGGAATGCTACTGGCGATTTCAGTGGAGCACTGGTGGTGGAAATACCGATAAAACAAAGTGCGACACGGTGTTCGAGGATGTCCATTGATTGACTGATATTAGTATCATCAATAAGTTTTATCGCACGGTGTTGAATCCTATCTAGCAGGTACAGAGGACCAGATGTGGGAGTTGTACTCCAATGTTGGGCGGATGAATGCCTTATATATTGAGGCCAGATCAGAGGGGGTAAAATATTTCTTACATGGCTTGAGGAAACCTAGACATTTCGCAGCATTTTTGGCGACATCAAATATGTGGTCATTCCAACGTAAGTTGTCGTGGACACACACAATGGAAAGTTTTTCGGTTTCGAAGATGCAAGTGCCATTCATGGATAATGGCTGGGTGTTTAAATTTCGCTTTTACGACAGCAGATAGCATTGCGTTTTGGAAGCATTAAATTCCACTCTGTTGATAGTTTCCCAATTGGTTATGCTTTTGATATCGGAATTTAATGAGCTTAGCATACGCTGCCGTTCTCGTTTATTTGTTTATTTGTTTATATGAAAAGCAGAGAGTACTGTCATCAGCAAAGGAATATATTGGATTAGAAGTAGCAGACAAGAGATCGTTAATGAAAATTAAAAAGAGCGTCGGTGACAGAACAGAGCCAGCATTTATTTTGTGAATATCAAACTTGAAACCGTCCAAGACAACTTGAATTGAACGTTCCGAAAGGCAATTTCCAATCCATTGAAGAAGAGTCGTCGATCCCAAATGCACGCATTTTCGACAAAAGAGCCTGATGCCAAACTCTGTCAAATGCCTTAGAAATATCAAGTGCAACTATCTTACTTTCGCCAGATTGATGTATGCTTTGGTTCCACTTTTCGGTGAGACATGCCATCAAATCACCAGTGGACCTGTTGCTATGAAAACCGTACTGGCGGTCATTGAGAAGTTTTCGTGTCTCGAGATATTTCATGAGCTGACGATTTATCAGTGTTTCCATGAATTTGGAAAGAAGGGACGTAAGTGCAATGGGTCTGTAGGAGGAGAGAGAAGATGATTCGCCCTTTATAGTGACGGGCTGGACAAATGCTGTTTTCCATCTGCTCGGGAAGAGTCCTAAAGAGTAGGGTTGATGAAAAAGCTTACTCAGTGGTTTTGCCAGCGAGGAAGAACACCTTTTCAGAAGAAGGGGAGATATACCATCTGGACCAGCGGATTTATGTATGTTGAGATCTTTAAGTACTCTTGCTACTATACGAGTGCGAAAGTAGATTCGTCCCATTGAAGATTCGACGCACTCAAGTGTAGGCGGAGGCATAGCACAATCTGGGAGTGTTGAGCTGGCCACAAAGTGTGCAGCAAGCAGATTGGCCTTATCCAAAGAGCTGACAGCTGGAATGTCATTGTAAATGAGCGTTGGGATGGAGGATTAGGCGGAATTTCTAATGTTTTTGACGAACGACCAAAAATTGTTACTGCCTTTGGGACATTGCAGTATTTTTTGCCTCAGTTTTTGGTCGTATTGGAATTTCACACGCTTAAGAAAGGCGTTGCAGTCATTTCTGGCTCGTTTGAACTTTCTTCGGTTTTCCTCTGTCGGGTTGGTCTTGTAGAACCGAAAAAACATTTATCTAACCCTGACGGCCTCTTTACAGCTCGAGTCGTACCATGCCTTTTCTTTTGGTTTGATACTATTCATCGGATGAGGAATAGAGGATCTCATTCCAAAGAGAATGGTGTCTGTAATCATATCAGCAGCGGCATCCACGTCGTTATCGAGGAAGACCGCTCCAGTTTGCTTTCTCGTATTGCCATACGGGTCTTTTAGTAATTTTTTCTCTAACTGTGTGGTCGGTGTACGAGAAATTAGCTGATATGACACAATGGTCCGACGAGCCTAGAGGGGAGAGCACATCAATGGTGTACTTATCAGGGTGAGAAGTTAAAAACAAGTCCAAGCTCTATTCTAACCATCTGCGAATACCCAGTTTTGTGGAAAAAGGCAAAAATACTTCCGATACCCAAGTCGAATAATAATGAAATCAACCCCGAATATAGACCGATTGCTATACTGCCGTTTTTGTCGAAAGTTTTTGAGAAGGCTATTCTAAAACAGATGCAAGCGCACTTAACCAGCAAGCAATTGTTAAGTCCCTCCCAGTCCAGCTTTCGTGCAAAAATGAGTTGCAAAACCGCACTTTTACTGGTCGTAGACGATATTCGCAAAGCCGTGGACGCAAACTATCGTACATTTTTAACATTATTGGATTTCTCAAAAGAGAATCAAGAGACACACAGTTTCGAAAACGCTCCTTTAGCAGTCAAACTCATGCACTCCTACCTTATAAATCGCAAACAGTGTGTGACAGTTATAAATAAAATGTCTTCCTTTCTTGGATCGGCTACAGGGGTACCGCAGGGTTTCATCCTCCGGCCGTTATTGTTCTCGCATTATGTAAATGAACTCCCTCAGCTAGTAAGACATTGCTGTGTTCATATGTTTGCAGACGATGTCTAACTTAATCCTTGCTGTCCGCAAGTTGTGCTATAGAAAATATAAACGAAGAAATGGAAATTATTCAGTGGTGGGCACTAAAGCACAACGTGTCCCTTAATCCAGCGAAATCGAAATTTCTATGTATTTATAATAGATGCAATTTCCCGCCTATAAAAGTGAGACAATCTTCCAATATGAAATATTCTAATCTCACTGTGATACTATTTTAAAATAAATAAATGAAATTAAATGAAAGTATCTGTTTACGTCCGCCATTTTGTTTGATATTACTTCAAAAATTATGAGTAAGATATTGAATTATGTCCACTGAGTAATATTTTGCCATTTGCCTCGCAGATTCGTCGGATATTCTCAATATATCTACTCGAAGAGAATTGTAAGATATGTTAGACGATTTTAAAGATGAAAAGTTTCCGTTATTGGTAAAATGTCCCGTTGAACAAAAAAGTAATATAAATACTCGTAGTGTTTTGAAGTTCTTCATGAGCGACGTCAATAAGCAATGGATAGCCGCAAGTTACAAAGACGAACGATTCTTAAAAAATAATGAATGATCTCACTATTTTTTAGATGCTGGACAGAAACCAGGACGACTATCCAAATTGTTCGTAGAATTTTGTGACTGCAATAAATTTCGAAAAACTAAAGAGTCACACGAGCATGTATTGGTCAAAAAGTTGACGTATGCAGCGAGCGTGAGTCAGTGCACTTCAGAAAATGCTAATGCGTCAAAAATAATGAAAGAAATTACCAATCGTCAACTAGAGCTGCAATATTTTGTAAAATAATTGGTTCTTCTGCGAAGTAAGTTACAGTTCATAAATTTACACCACAAGAGGCACTAGCAATATATGTATCTAGTACTAGGAAGGAGACTTTATCGGAAGATAATGGGAAGTGATACAAAGTGTCAGGATAAAAGCCAAATCGATGCAGGTTACTGAAACTTGAGCCGAAATACAAGTTCAAGCATTACTTGATCACACTAGATTACGTCTATATAAATAAGTCGCAGGGGTTGTAGAGATGTGTTTAGAGGTTCCGATGTGTCGCAGCAGACATAGTAAAAGGAAAAACTTAAAAAGAGCATTGACGGTGGTGCTTATATTTTTTAAAGCTCATTTGTTCCTCTGAAACTAGTTGTTATAATCGATGGAGAAGAGAGAAAATTTATATGGCAAAACCAAGTCGCGTCTTTCCCTAGAATCTCCAGATTGATACGTATACGCTGTATCAGTGAATCTAAGGACGTAACCAAAAATAAAATAACATACGTTGAAAACCACATTACGCGCCCCAGAGAACCGAGGTTCCTATTTCTAATGAAACCGTAATGGCATACCCCGATGCCAATAGTGGTACTGCCTCTGCCTCTACCATGAATTGAATTAATTGAAACCCAGCAAATCAATTTATTTATAGATATTTTTGAGTAATTTTGTTTTTGTTGCAGACATAAGACTTGGGAGATTTGTCGTGGAGCACTACACGATCGCACAGCGAACACAAATCGTCGTATTAGTTTTTGGAAAACAGTCGGTCAATAATTTACACTCAAGGTGCCTACCGGTAATTCTATGGAGTTCGCAATGCTCCAACAGCTCCCACTATTAGAGCAATAATGGCAAAATTTGAGCAATATGGGAACATTGGCGATGTGAGGCGTATCGGTATACCTCGTTATGGACGATGGACCGAAAAAATTCAGGTCGTTGGTGAAAGTGTTGCTGCCGATCCTGAAACATCGACACGATGACGTTCAACACGTCGTCGGATTTTGAGGAAAGATCAGCACCTATACCCTTACAAAATCTAGTTGACCAAGAATTTTTAGGAAATTTTGTGATGAGCGACTAGGCACATTTTTATCTGAGTGGATTTGTAAACAAGCAAAATTGCAGATTTTTGGGGCACACAGAATACCAAAAATCTCCGTCAACGTCCCTTACACTCACTTCGTGGTACTGTTTGGTGTGGAATAACCTCACGTAAGATTTATGAGTCATATTTCTTTGAAAATTATGCCGGTGCAAGCGTTACAGTTAATGGTCTTCGCTACAGAACAATGATGCAGGACTTCTTTTTTGCATTCATGCAAGCAGACTACAATGTTGAGCTCCTGTGGTTTCAGCAAGACGAAGCTTCCGCTCACACCGCTAGTGAGACAATGAACTTATTGTGCGAAAAATTCCCAAATCGCATTATCTTAAAAAACGGTGATATTGAATGATCACCGCCATCGCCTGATCTGTCGGCTCTGGAATTTTTTTATGGGGTTATCTAAAGGAAAAGGTTTATATTAGCAAACCACCCACTATAGAGTAGCTGACACTCGACATTCGAGAAGAAATCGCGCAAATTACGACGGCAGCACTTCAAAAGAGCCCATGAGTGTCTGCATTCTAATGGCGGCCACTTAACCGATGTAATTTTCCATACATAGTAAAAAAAAATGTCCATGAATTAAACTTTTATTTGTAATTTATTGCATTAGTTTTTATCTTTTCATTCAAAAGTTGTTCCAGATTTACACATAACCACAGAGGTTTGGACTCTGGATTCTCAATATGATTCGCTTTTTCGAACCACTTCCTCGTTTCGATTATAAAATAAAAAACAAAGCGTAAAAGAACATTCAGAACGCCTTCAATGAAGAAATGGGACTCCTAGTAGATATTCCCAAAGCGGGATTCGGGAGTACAAATGCTGGCAACAAGTCCAACAGATTTGTTTCTGACCCGAAATGCACGTCTCGTAATACTGGGCGCTACCCGGGAAGTGATTTCGAGTGGAAAAAGTATTTCGATTACGATACCGCTAAAATGTATACAGCGTATGTATACACAAAGTATTGATATATGGCGCCGAAGTGATTAATTACGCATTCTTACCTGTTGGTCAGTTATCAGAGGAGCTAGCCGAGGCGGGTAACAAGCACTTCCGGCAATATACTCGTTCATATAATAGATTAAAATTTGGTCACAAATTTTCGCGGGTTGTTTGCAATAAAGACGTAATACACAGGCTTTTATTGAGTTCAGATCCATATCTTAGCAGATTCATATCTTTTTCACAAGAGGCACTTAATCTGATGATCGCAATCATACCGCATTTACCTTCCGAAAGCGATAGTGACGACAAATGGATAGAAGAGGATGGCGACGAACGCTCAGCTACCGAACCTGATTCAAGTTATTTTCTTTGAGTAATTATATTTTTTCTAAGAATATACAACGGATCTTGATCAAACACAGTGTTTTATTCAATTTGAACGGTTTTATCATATAAATACTTCTATATGTGTCGTAACAAAAGTTGTACACTTTCTTTTACAGATCCTTTTCCAAGCACCGATGCGTCGATAGGTACTTATTGTGCTAATGCTCGAAAGTAGACCGTATTACCTTAGAGGCTGCCACAATATACGCTAGATTAACAAGGTTTATAATAAACGAAAAGATACTGAGCTACTTAAAGCTCAAAAATAAATGAAATGAAAGAAATGAGACAGTGAACCCCTCTAAGGCATTCCCATACACACATATGGTTGTAGGCCAAATTAAGAAGAGCTATGCCTTGTTATTTTTACGCTCACCAAGCTTAGTGTTGAGAAGCATGATCCAATGGGACGATCTTCTACATGAAATAGGGTTTTCCAATAAGGACTTGACAACTTTTTTTTTAAATAAAACGCGCAAACCATTTGAGATATTTCACAAACTTTATTATCGGCTTGAAGTACAATCAAAACATTTATGAACGGAACTCGCCTTCGTTCATATGGCCACCGCGGGTACGTTTGCAGCGGTCGATTCGTTGGACCCAATTTTCGACGACTCGGCCACACATTTCGGCCGAAACGGCCGCTATTTCGCGTTCAATGTTGGCTCTGAGCTCTTCCAACGTCGTCAGCGTATTGACATAAGCCAATGACTTAACGTAGCCCTACAGAAAATAGTCAAGCGGCGTTAAGTCGCACGAACGAGACGGCCAATCGACTAGCCCATTTCTTGAGATAACACGCTCACCATACTTACTCTTCAATAAATCGATTGTAGCGTGTGCTGTGTGGCACCATCCTGTTGCAACCACATGTCGTCCAAGTCCATATCTTCCAATTCGGGCCAAAAATAATCGGTGATCATGGCGCGATAACGCTGACCATTCACAGTAACGTGACGATCGTTATCGTTGACGAAAAAATATGGCCCAATAACGCCGCCGGAATGAAAACACTTATTTTTTGTGGATGAAGTGGTGATTCATGAAGCACATGTGGATTTTCACCCGACCAATAACTCATATTTTGCTTATTGATGAACCCATTGAGCCAAAAATGAGCTTCGTCACTGAAGCTGATTTTGCGATGAAATTCATCATCTTGGCGCATCTTCTCCAGAACCCAATCGGAGAACGTACGTCGCTTCAAATGGTCCATCGGCTTCAATTCTTGAGTCAGCTTGATCTTGTATGGGTGTAAACCAAGATCCTTACGCAAAATATGCCATAATGTGGTCTGAGCGATGCCCAATCCTTGAGAACGCCGTGGAATTGACTGATTTGAATCGTTTGCTACGGACGCCTAAACGGCAGCGATATTTTCGACACTTCGACCAACCCGTTGTCTCACTGACACGGCAACATTACACAACGAATATGTAGACTCAAATTTTTGCAATAAACTTGTTATTGCCTGTCTACTATTGCGAGAATTACGACCGAAAATTGATGGTGTACTTTACCATGATGAAAATGTTGAGTTTACTGAATAAATTGACAGTGACAGTTTGATGATTAGTGAAAGAGTGCGTTCACAAATTCAATTCAAAGTTGTCAAGTCCCGATTGGAAAACCCTTTATTTACTTTTCATGTAAAAATTGGTACAAACCCCTTCTAAGAATGGGAAAAACCCAGCAGTGAAAAATCTATAACATAGACATCCCCACAACTGTTCAAATGCAACGCAATCTACTCATCTGTTTACATACTCACGGTACTCAAGCCTCTGTATTACATGAACATATACGAGTATATATGTATATAGAAGAGAGTAACAGTCATATCCCTCATCTTGAGTGCAAAAACCTGGGGTAAACTCTTATCAGCTTGGAATGCAAAAAATCATTATGGTCCAAAAATATATGTTACAAGAACTTGATGTCATTACACCAACAAAAACTTAGCAGGGTTGTCCTAACTAACTGGATGGGAAGGCTTTATAGTTGAGGCCCAGGTCCACCTAATAATAAATCACCATCTAAGAAAAAACAGAAGTCTTAAACTAGGTCGCATATATGCAGCCTAAGGATATTCTTCACAATGATCCAAACTCACTCATTTAGATGGCGGTACAGTCCAAGGTGGGCCTGGGCATCAATCAATATGTCTTTTCCAATTAGCGCGATTTACGCGGCCAACTGCATCTATTTCAACATTCCAAGATAGCTGAGGTATCTCTCCGAGTAGGAATCGTAGACAGAGTATTAATAGGCGACTGATTCGCACTTTTCTGACTAGGTCGATGTTGCTGTAGAGCTTGTAGCTTTTGCTGTCAACGCCAATAGGTCCAAAATTCACTTGTATTTTTATGCACTTGTATAGAGGAAGCCTGAGATGATTTAGTTTTTATATAGAGTATCCTTAGAAACAGGGCAACACTTTATTTGATGAAACAAAATACCTATCCACCTCAAAGTCAAAGCTGCTGTCTATTGTGACATTCCGGCCGATTCGACAATACTGTGTCTTCTTTTAAAAACGTTCACTTAGTTTTGGAAGAAGGAAAGGTACCGATGTACGTTTGTCTTGAATATTTGGTGGTAAGAAATAAAGAGCTCAGTAGGGCGTTCCATAAGCGATAGCAACCATTCAACCTTAAATACCTTCACAGTACAGGGTCTCCACTAGTTCTTAGCATGCGTGTGGCCTATTCAAGATCCTTTTTCGTTTTACAGAATCATCAAGAGTAAGTCCGTCCTCATTAGAAGATATTAATTGCTTCGAAACTGTAAGGTATTCATCTTGCCATATAGTTAAACCAATGAAAAAACCCCAACCAGAAGAGCAGGTTATCCCGCAGGCACTAACGTAATCCTTATCCACCACTTTGAAAAATCTTTTCAACTTCAAATTCATATAAAGAACCTGTCATGCGGACTGTTGAAGCCACATTTAACTCAGTCATGTGAATGCAGGTTTAAAATTAAATGATTTTATAAAGAAAGTTAAGAAGTAGACACCTTCAGGCAATTATATTAAGAAGCCAACAAATATTTAGAGCTGCTCTACAACTAAGTGCTTTGCTACATTGGTAGAGGCCTCTTCTTCAACAAGATCGAAATATTTTTAGAAAGTCATTCGGAATAAATGTAGCTGAGAGCTTAAGAGCTACATATATCCTTCTTAAACTTGTTATGTCATTGGGAGATAGGTACAATTTGGTGAGTGATTTTCAAATCTAAAGACCAAGGACTGCTAAAAGCCAAGTTCGAAAGTGTTTTCAAATTGTTTGAAGTGAAATTGGGAACTGCAATGTTTTCGTTGTAAAGGCATTACACCTACAGGAATTTGATTCGGTAAACCAAAACATCAAAATTCTCACTTCGCAGCCTTGCTTAGCATCGTCGGTCTTTGTGTTTGTTTGTAACGATGACAAGGGAATTTAGGGTGGGTGTAGGAAGTACACGCGGGCTAAAAAGTAATCACTTTTCTGCGTAGGTCTGCAGGTACAAGCAAGCTGTTTTGGCAATTAATTCAACTCAGGTAGATCCTCGCCCACATCTCTCAGATCACTCAAATCTGAAGCTACCTGGCTACGAACTAGTGCAATTATTCTTTTCTCATCGCGGTCTCGCCATTTACGAACGTAGTGATGTAGCTCACCAAACTCCACCACAAAGTGATCCATGTGCCAATCCGATATTCAACTTCATATAGTTAAAATTCCATCCCCGTAAGCAAATTATCCACTACTGCTTTATTTACAGAAGCCCCAAACTGGACAGCAATTCGACCTTCTTCTACATACAAAGAATTGTATCCCTGTGTCCTCATACTGAAATCTTGTTACGATCGATTGTACACAATTCTGGTTGGCTTCGACATTCTTGACAGACAACACACAAATGACGGTATGTTGAGATCTTCGCTGCGGAAAATAATTTGACCAAGCTGGTAGATGAGCCCACACGAATACCAGACTTTGATTGGCACATCCTAGAATTGTTTTCAACTTCTCAACCTTATAAATGCACTGTTGATGTGCTTTCCCCTCTAGGCTCGTCTGATCATTGTGTCATATCAGCTTTCTCGTACTCGTGCTAGAGAAATGATTCTTAAAAGAATCATATGGCAATACGAAAAAGCCCATTGGAGCGGAATTAGCAGCTTCTTTAGAAATGTTAACTGCTCTTTATGTTTCCTCGATGACGACGTGGATGCCGCTGCTGATATGACCACAGACACTATTCTCTTTGGAATGAGAACCTTTATTCCTCTTCGTATGAAGAGTATCACACCAAAAGAAAAGGCATGCAAAACTTGATCTGCTAAGAGGCTATCAGTGTTAGAGAAATGTTTTTTCGATCATTCAAGACCAAGCCGAAAGAGGAAAACCGAAGAAAGTTTAAACGATTGAAACCCCAAAACGATCAAAAACTGAGGCAAAAATTACCACAATGTTCAGAAGGTAGTAACAATTGTTGGTCGTTTGTCAAAAACATTAGAAATTCTGTCTCATCCTCCACCCCAACGTTAATTTCCAATGATATTCCAGCTATCAGCTCTTTGGACAAGGTCAATCTGCTCTGTGCACACTTTGCCGCTAGCTCAACACTTCCAGAGTGTGCCTTGTCCCCGCCTACACGAGAGTGCGTCGAATCTTTAATGGGACGGATACACTTTCTTAAAGATCTTAACATTCACAAATCCGCTGGTCCAGGTATATCCCTCTTTCTTCTGAAGAGGTGTTCTTCTATGCTAAAAAACCACTGCGTAAGCTTGTCATCAATTCGAGTAGATGGAATACAGCATTTGTCCAACCCGTCCTTAAATATTCTTCTCTCTCCTACCACAGACCTATTGCAGTTACGCTGATAAATCGTCAGTTCATGAAATATCTCCAAACGCGAAAACTTCTCAATGACCGGTAGTATGGTTTTCTTAGCAACAGGTCCACTGCTGGTTTGATGGCATGTTTCACCTAAAAGCGGAAGTGCAGCGTACATCAATCTGGCGAAAACAATATAGTTGCACTTGATATTTCTAAGGAATTTGACAGAGTTTGGCATCAAACTCTTTTGTCGAAAATGCGTGTTTTTGGGATCGATGACTCTCTTCTTCTATGGATTAGAGATTACCTTTTGGAACGTTCAATTCAAGTTGTTTTGGGTGGTTTCAAGTCAGAGCTTCGTTCTGTCTCCGATACTGTTTTTAATTTTCATTAATGAGCTCTTGTCTGCTACTTCTAATCCAATATATTCCTTTGCTGATGACAGTACTCTCTGCTTTTCATATTCGTTCCCGGACTCACGTCATTAAATTCCGGTATTAACAGCATAACCAATTGGGAAACTATCAACATTGTGCCATTTAATGTTTCAAAAACACAATGTTGTCCGCTGTCGTTAAAGCGAAATTTAAATACCTAGCCATTATCTGTAAATGCCACTTGCATCGTCGAAACCGAAAAACTTTCCATTCTCGGTATGTGTGAATGACAACTTAGTTGAAAGTTTTTCCATTCTCGGTATGAGTGGGTGACAATTTGCATTGAATTGACCACATATTCGATGTTGTCAAAAATGCTGTGAAATGTCTGGATTTTCTCAAGCGATGTTAGAAAGATCCGTCATCACTCCATATCCTTAAACGAAAACTCTATGCAAGAAATGGATCTTGGGTCAAATGAACGCTCTGATTATTTTAATATTTAGATCCACGCTCATATGAGGTTCACTAGTTTGGTGGACCGCTTCAAAGAAGTGTATCAGTGTGATACATGTCTATAGAAAGTTCCAAAATTGTTAGGCACATTTCTAAAAGTTGGGTCACAGCTGACCTATTCTTACCACAATCTTGGACTAAGAATAGCCTGCAATAGTTTTCCCAAAAACCAGAAGCACATATGGGGAAGCCCATTTACCTTTTTTATTGAATTGTCCTAGCATTGTCAGTATTTAAACATCCAACTTGGATACGGGTAATAAAGTGATTCCAAAAACAAAATAAATTTTCGCATTTTAGTCATCTCTCGAGTACCAAAACCCTCTACCTGCGAGAATGTGCAGGCTGTTTCCGGGCACGCACAAGCGAGAATTAATTTAACTGGCTTTCCGGATATAAGCTACTGAAACACATTGTTGGCAAAATCAAAAAGAATACACACTACAGTGCTCTCATTCATGCGTAAATTTCAGTTTCTAATGCCGTCACTTCACTTCTATTCTATGGACTATATTATATTACCCAATTATTCAATTACAATTTACATTAACAAAGCATAATGACTTGGTTGGTAGTTCTGATATTTCCTGTGTACGAGTAATTTGTATGAATTCGTTTTCTTTTTTTATAAATTGCATCAACTCAAAACTGAAATAAGTGCATACTCGTATCTGCATTCATAAACACGTAAAGCAAACCTGTGGTTGGCTGAGTATGCAATTGTTTGAATTGAATTATAAACCAAAAAAAATCACAGATTGATTGATTTTCAACAGAAAAAAAGTCCATAACTTTCGAGCCAATCACAACTCTTCAAGTCCTTCGAAAGCTTATTAGTTTTATTCAACTACCAAAAGAGCTCTACAAAGAGTGGAAGTTAAGCAAAATTTATCGCAAATTAGCTCTGCAAAAGGTCGAATATAAAATAATGCTGCACTGCAGAAGTAGGAAGAATTTTAGCTGGGCCAAATTATCTAACTCATAACGGAACTGAAAAACCTACGAAGCATGCTTAAAAGACTACAAATGCCAAGGATAAACGGCATAAGCGAATTTTCTAGACTACATTAAGGCCATTAGTCTGAAGTTTACATTGAAAAAATCTACCCACCTACACACTAACGAGAATATAATCTGCGAGAAAAAGCTTAAATTGGCAGTTTGCAATTTTCAACAAGAATGCTTTTAGAATGCCTTTTAAAATGTTTGAGACAACCTATTATGCATTCTGAATCTTGGTAAAATACCCTGAGACAACCATAGTTTCCATTCCTAAAGAAGTTAAAACCTCCCATATGTTCCCGAAGCATCTCAGACTGATCAGTATGTCATCCTTCCTACCAAAGATCTCCAAGAAATGCCTCTATCTCACAGAATACTATTGAATTACCAGTGTGACTGATTGATATCCATATTCGAGCTAAAGTTGATCCAAGACTTCTGTCTACGGCTCAACATGCCTACTGTAAAGGAAAGTCGGTGGAAACGGCTTTGCACTCTCTGACTAGCCACATCGAACGATCCCTACAATATAAGGAGTACACAATGGTTTCTTTCCTCGACATAGAGGGCGCCTTTAACAACGTCAACACATCCGCAATCACGACTGCGCTGTCAACTCTGCAGGTAGACGGCTCACTTGGGGAGTTGATTAATCTAATGCTAACAAGCAGGATAATCAACTCCAAACTGGGTGAGACTTCTGCTAAAAGATATGTCAGTAGGGGTACGCCGCAAGGCGGTGTCCTCTCCCCCCTTCTCTGGAACTTAGTGGTTAACGAACTACTGATATACCTGGAAGCGGGTGGTAGCAGAGTGATTGCCTATGCGGATGACGTTGCCATAGCCGTCTCAGGAAAACATCTAAATACCATTAAAGAACTCCTCCAAGTAAATCTTAACAGATTAACCTGCTGGGCAGATCGCTGTGGATTGGGAATAAACCCCCACAAAACTGATCTTGTCCTATTTTCTAGGAAATATAAAATTCCAATCATAGACCCTCCTTCAATAAACGGTACCAGTTTAGCTTTCTCCGATACAGCAAAATATCTGGGTCTCATTTTTGACAGGAAACTAAACTGGAAACCTAACATTCAAGAAAGAGTCAATAAAGCTACAATAGCTTTATTCTCTTGCAAGAAAGCCATTGGGAACAAATGGGGCCTTCAACCTCGCATAACCCACTGGCTATACATCTCGGTCATAAGACCGATACTTACTTACGGGGTGGTTGTCTGGTGGACGGCCTTGGAAAATGCAGTCAACCGCATTAAATTAAGCAGAGTCCAAAGAACAGCATGTCTATGCACAAGCGGAGCTTTGCGGTCTACCCCCTCTGCGGCATTAGATATTCTGCTTCACTTGACATCGACATTTTTAGCAAGCAAGTAGCTGCGACTGCAGCTATTCGCCTTAAAGCGACTAAACAGTGGACAAATAATTCATTTGGCCACGCCAACATTCTTAATACATTAGGAATCCTCACAGAGAACACCGATTACACCATACCTGAACTTTGGTTTGACAAAAACTTCCATGTAAGTTTCCCCTCTAGATCATTCTGGGAGGAGGATGCTTTCATGGAGGACAAGTCAATCCATCTCTACACAGATGGATCTAAAACCGACAGCGGAGTTGGTGGCGGTGTTTTCTCAGATAAGCTAAATCTAAGCCTCTCTTTCCGTCTTCCAAATCACTGTAGCGTGTTCCAGGCGGAAATTTTGGCGATTAAAGAGGCTCTGTAATGGCTGAAGAAAAACGTGATATTTGCAAAGGATATCCGCATATTTTCGGATAGTCAGGCCGCCATCAAGTCCCTGGACTCGGTCTCATTATATTCTAAAACCGCCCTTGAATGGCGATCATCTCTCATGGAGATGGCAGAGCAGTTCAACATTCACCTTTGTTGGGTGCCGGGCCACAGAGACATTCCAGGGAACTGCAGAGCCGATGAACTCGCCAAAATTGGAACCACTCCACCTATCCTACCGGACAAAGGTAGTATAGGTATACCAATCGCTACGTGCAAACTAACACTAAAGCTAGATGCCAATAAAAGAACGGACCTTAGGTGGACTGCTGGACAAACATGTCTAGCGACCAAACAGATCTGGCCAAGGCTGGATCTGAGTCGATCTAAGTGTCTGATCCTTTTAGATAGGAAACATCTCAGCGCCATAATAGGTGTCATTACCGGACACTGTCTCATAGGCAAGCACGCAAGAAGGCTTGGGGCTTTTACTAACGATTTCTGTAGAAGCTGCATGGACGAGGAAGAGGAGGAGACAATCCCCCACTTACTCTGCACATGCCCAGCTCTCTCTCAGAGAAGGAAGCTTCACCTAGGAGCTTTCTTCTACAACGACCTAAACGATCTAGAAAAAATAGACGTTAACAGTCTCCTACGCTTTATTAAAAGCTCAAACTGGTTCCAGTAGTAAGAAGATCACAGATCCACGTGGCATCACAATGGGCCAATAGGCCTAAGTGGGTTGGTATTTCCAACAGCCACTCTTACCAAACCTAACCTAACCTACCAGTGTGACTGCTAAAAATATAAATTGGTTGAGACCGAACCACAATCTTTGATGACCCATTTAAAATCTCTCTCATCTCTCTCTCTCTCTCTCTCGTCAGGAATATACATTGGAGGCAGTCCTTGATATAAAATGAGCTTTCAACAACGTTGGTGCAACTCTTCGATCGTCAACTCTCTTCAAGAACTGAACTCACTTACAAGTCCGCCAGAAGCTCAAACCTCTACAAGAGTAGAGTCATAAATATTAGCTGCTCTTCTTTCGAACCTAGGCGTCAATGAGCTGACTACCAAATTCGAGAACGTGAGATATTGTATGGTAGCTTGCCCAGTTGACAACACTCTTTATAAATCTGGCAAACACTAACTCTTTAGTGTCCTCTTGGACTCCTAAATGGTGCCTCAGCCCAGATATCCCTAAAACGAAGCTGGTCCTTCTCACAATAAAAATCAGTATATCCCACATCATATCAAGGAAGCTAAAAGGCAGCCGTATGAGTTCCTCGAGGTATCCCACATATTGAACATCTTGGGCTCATCTTGGACAGCAAACTGCAAGATGACTGACTGTAAGCTCAGTGTGGTCTACGAACAATAGTTATGCATTAGGTTTACGTATGCAGACGACTCGATGATAATAAGTCACCGGAATTGGATGGCATAATAAATATGGCCCTTAAGCTGGCAATCAAAACAAATACGGAACCAGTTGTGGAAATGTATTACAAGTGTCTAACAAGAAGGGGTTTTTCGAGATCAATGGCAAAAACAACGTCTGGTGCTGCTGCCTAAAGGGAAAAAACCACCAGATGAGCACTCGTCATACCGTCTCATATGCCTGTTAGACACAATGGATAAAATTCTGAAGCGAAAAATATGCAACCCACAGAAGGTGGCAATTAATGAAGGCGGGAGCCTACCATCTGGAAATAGAGGACATTGGGAACGAATTTATCAGAAAAGTGAAACTGTGGATGGCAGCAGCTGGGTTAGACTTCACCGAACACAAAACGGAAGCAGTACTAGTAAGCAGTCGCAAGAAAAGGCAGACAACCACCATCAGGATAGGCAATCAAAATATAATAGCAAAACCGGTGATTAGATAACTAGATGTTATGATCGACGCTAGACTCGTTTACAAAGAACACCTTGAAAGAACGTACGAAAAAAACGCTCGGGGAGTGCTGGCTTATCTAGAATAAAGGCGAATATTAGAGATTAATTCTGTCAAGGGTGATGCAGTTCATAGTATGTATGTGGCATCAGTATGGGCCAAAGCAGTGAAAACTAAGTCTTATGCAGGATTAACTCCGTCAACAGTGTATGTACGCTGAATGTGTGCTTTGCTTATAGGACGGTGTCAGATGATAACATATGCGTTATTGGGGGAATCATACCAGCGGATATCTTTGCTAGCGAACTACAAAGAACTTATGATGCCAAAATCTGGGAACCCGTAGTTTCAGATAAAGATAACAAGCTGGAAGAAAGACAGCGAAGCATGAGAATATGGCAGAAGGGAGGGAATCTGTCCTCAAAAAGATGAAGAACCCATTGACTTATGCCGCATATTCAACAATGGACGGACCGGGACCACACAGAAGTGGATTTCTATCTCAGTCATCTTCTAACTTGAGAGCATATCTGAACAGATTTGGGCTTGATGAAGCTCCTATATGTTTAAACTGTGGTGAGGCCAGAGAAGATGATCTGGAGGAAAGAACTGGAGAAATACCGACTCCTGAAATCATTGTGAACCATATGGTATGTTAACATCGAGCGCAATACGGGATGCTGTGAAACAGATTACAGCGACAATCATGAAGGAACTTCGACGGCTGAAAAGAGTTAGGGTGAGCAACCAAAATACAAAAAGGTACACATGACCGTGAGACCAATTCTGACTTATGCCATAGCCGTATAGTGGCCTCAGTGGAAAGATGAATCCGTTACGAAAAACGGGACGGCAACTCTCTAAACTATGATTCATTTGCCTGTTTCGGCGTGCAGAATGCAATTTACTCTGGCCTTAGGCTGAGATACACACAACACTGGAAGAGTTAAATATAGGAAACCTGCTCAGAGATACCACCAAACTCACAAAAAATTGTTTCTGCAGGAGCTGCAGGGATGAAGTTAATATGCTGACTGTCCAGAGTAAGATATTGAAATATTTAATATTTCGGAAAAGAAAAGTAAAGAGCTAAACTGCTCGCAAGAACATGCTGTGAACTATTAGAAAAGGAAAATATTACTTGGGCTAAGGCGTCTACAACTGACTGGGGCTTGTATACTACGCATGAGAAAGAATAGCTGAAAATACCATGAGATCATAGCTACTCTCTACTTTACTCTACTACCTTATATTGGATGCAGAGCAGTGCCTGGTTACCCAAACTCCACTGTCAAGCACAATGAATCATTTAATTTTGGGGATGAAAGTCAAGATTTCCCCGTGGCTTACTAAAATAATATAAAGAATACCAACTTCTCAACTGTCTGCTTGAGGCCAGTTGGCCTCGTTGGCCAGTTTCAGGCTGATTGAGTCCACAACCAAGCAAATATTCACTCTAGAGTAGATATCGTTTGTTCGATTCTAAGAGCAGCATCTAAGGAGACGAGGTATACAGAGGCATGTCTGGTTTTTTTTTCATATTTTCCAAACTCATCAGATTGTGCAGAACGCTCGCTGCTTCTCAGTACAGGCCAAAAACTTATTCAACCTCATACTTGAGAAAATTGTGCGAAACCCGCAAGTGAACCCCAGAGGCAACATTTTCCAAAAGCCTGTGGAGCTATTTTCAGTTTCTATTCTCTTTGAAAATATTGAAACAGAAGCGGAAAAATTAGGTTTACCTGTGAATGAGGCAACACCAAGTTTATCCTGTTGATGAGGCCAAAATCAAATAAAGGGTCCGCCATCTAACATTTTTTTTTTCAACTACTGCATATTTCGTGAATGGTAACACTTAGCTCATGTCTGATTTGACAGATAATTAGTTTTATCCTTCCGCTGAACGAATATAGTTGTGTATATGCTTGAACAACGTTGGGAAGTATTGCGACATTACTTTGAAAATCATGGTAATGTTGCAGAATGTGTGCGTAAATTGCGTACGGATTTTGGAAGAAGAGAAGCACTGTCAGCTCCGTATGTTCGTTATCTTGTGAAAAAAGTGAAAGAAACTGGCATCCTCATCGATAAACCAAAGCGTGAAAAGCCAAAAACAGTGCGTACATCCGAGAATATTGCTGCTGTAGCAGAAAGTGTGCGTGAAGCGCCGTCAACATCAATTCACCGTCGTTCTCAACAATTGAACATTTCGGAGACATCATTGAGACGAATTTTGCATAAATACCTTGGTGTGACGCCATACAAAGTCCAATTGGTTCAGGAGTTGAAGCCAACTGACCATCCAATGCGTTTTCGCTTCGCTAAGTGGGCCTGCGATCGACTTAGAGAAGATGCCGATTTTGCCAAAAAAATCATCTTTTCAGATGAAGCTCATTTTGATCTTGGCGGGTATGTAAACAAGCAAAATTGTCGCATTTGGGGCACAGAAATTCTGCACGCATACATTGAAATGCCGATACACCCAAAACGAGTCACTGTTTGGTGCGGATTTTGGTCCAGAGGCATAATTGGGCCATTTTTCTTCGAAAATGAGCAAGGAGTGGCCGTTACAGTCAATGGCGATCGTTATCGGGCCATGTTGAACGAATTTTTGTTTACAAAAATTGAAGAGGAGGATATTGGCAACATTTGGTTTCACCAGGATGGCGCTACGTGCCACACAGCCGAAGCTACACTCGATGTTTTGCGTCCTGTTTTTGAAGATCGCATTATCAGCCGCAAAGCTGATGTCGTTTGGCCACCTCGGAGCTGCGATTTGACACCGTTGGACTATTATTTGTGGGGTGCCGTAAAAGATAAATATTACGACAAGCCAGAGACAATTGACGCTTTAAAGGACAATATTCGTGAAGCCATTGGTGAAATACAGCTGCACACAATCGATAATGTGCTTAAAAATTGGACCGATCGTGTAGGCTACTGCATGGCCAGCCGAGGCAGCCATTTGAATGAAATTATTTTCCATTATTAACCGGAAGGATAAAACTAATTATCTGTCAAATCAGACATGAGCTAAGTGTTACCATTCACGAAATAAGCACTAGTTGAAAATAAAAATGTTAGATGGCGGACCCTTTACATATATGTACTCGAATGTTTGCTCTCAACTAGAAGGAACGTACATACAACATCGACGAATTGAACAGAATAGACAGTTTTAAAGTGCCGTCTCTGCTTCTAGCTTTGATAATGCCACTTCAGGAATTAAACGAAGAATTACGCTTGCCAATATCGTTGGCCTAAGAAAACAATCGAGTAATGAACTTTTTACCAATAAACCCTAAGGGTTCCCCCCCTTTCATCCCAGTATTGGTCTCTGGAGCAGAACAATATTGTTGCTAGCGTAGGTAGAAGAAGACATTCTTTGTACGATTTTTATTTCCGTCCACGAGAGCTTCCAAATGCTAATCAGTCGCATGAAATAGTTCTCCCATCCGAAAGGACAACCGGCAGATCGAAGACCTCACCTTAGATGACGTCCACAAGTAGAAGAGGACCTCAACCATCTTGATATGCGATGTAATGGTCCGATCTAAAATATAATCGAGTTCGAATTAGAGGGACGAAAAGGAAAACTTGTGTAAACTAATGTGAATGTGAACGTCCGCCCTTTAGTGTTCATTTTTCTAATGGTCAAGACTCTGGTGCAGTGAAACAATACTCCAGTCAAGAGAATTTGCATGTTCTTGTACTCAGGTTCTATTGTAGGTGACAAAACATATTCCGTCTTTAGATGTCTTATGATGCTGGTTTTGAAATAAATTATAGCATAGATATCTAATCTACATAACTGGCAACAGTAAGCAAAATAACAATTATCACTTTAATTACTATCGTAATTACAAATCGAAAATTTCTAGTCTGAAAAGGGAGTCTATAATTTCGTCAAAGTACTTGTGAATACATACTCGTATGTATGTAGATATACAAAAAGATGTACATATTTCCTTACATAGAGTAGACGTGTGCTTTAATTAATATTAATAACTATACGGGTTAATGCGCAGTTTGAATTTATAAGTCATGCTTAGGTATTCGTAGACACAATGCGTAATTACAAGCAAGTGCTTTTCAAAGACCAGAAAACAAAAATCATGTTTAGCTGTAGGTACTCGTAGATATGTATATAGAAACGTTATTTTTGTATTTTTTGAAACTATGGGAACTTAATTAGTGCATGGTCTTGACAATCCGTCTTCTTGGTATTATCTAGTGGAGTTCTCTATTTATACATACATATACATATATGTAATGGACTGGTGGTGGCATTTCCAAAAATGACCTTTGTTTAGCATTTACACGAAAGGTTATCAACCGCAGAGTTCAACAGAGAAAATATTGTTAAAGCAAAGTGAAACTACTCGTATCATGCATTTCCCGTTTTGTTTTGAGAAATTCATCATAAACGTTCAGATGAGTGGGGAATACTCGTATAAAAATGATTCACACTACAGGAAAAGACATATCCGTATGTAAAAAATTCTATTGTTTCTATTGTTTCATATTTAGTGTGCACTGTGTGGGAATACGAAAGAGAAAATGGTCTTTGAAAACAAATGAAAATAAATGAAAACAAAAGAATGTGATTCTGTAGATATGAATAGGAATACGAATACTGTCCGTATTCGTTTACATGTTGCTTACCATATCTTCTTCATCCTCTAGATAATTAGCATCTAACAGCATGTATTTCCATGCTTGAACTGAATCCGCTATAAATTGGCCTCCACTTTCACTTGATTTTTTCAATTTGGATTTATTCGCAACACAATTAGACAATTCACAGGGTGATCTCGAATGATCCGTATGTGGAGATGTAGTCGAGCCCTGTCCTGTCTGATTAAGAGGCGGCTGCTGCGCAAAATAACTTAAACATCGATTTCGGTCATACTCGTACAGCACAGCACGTATCTTTGGCTCTTTAAGACTATAGATTATGCATATGTTTCTTAAAATGTGATGTGTCAGACTTGTCATAGACTCGAGCGTCATCGTACTAACACTACTATCGTATCCAGTTATGGTACTTCCACTTGCCGATTGTGTTGTATTCACACTCAAAGTGTCCATCTCTTTACTGCTGCCACTTAACTTGGTGGTGAATGTGAATTCGTCATCGGGCTCCCATTCGTCGTGATCTTCGATATTCACACCCTCTATGGATGCCGATGAGTCACAGGTTCTTGGCAAATGATCGTAGTATTCATCGTTGGTGTAGTTCTCTTGGACTTCCCCTACGGTCTTAAATTTCCATATTGGCTGGTAGATTGGCTCTTCATCATCCAGCGCATCGTCGTTTTCTTTTTCTTTAGTTTGGGTAATAATATTTCCATTTGGTACTGTCATTGTAATGGAATGCAATAAATTTGAGTGATTTTTTAAATCCGAATGCGAAGGTGTTCCTTTCTTCTCTGGAATGCGGTCGATTTGAGGAATGATTTTATTTTGATTACTCACAAATGAGCTCGTTTCAATGCAATTACCAGAACCCGTCACAGTCACCGTACATATTTTCCGAAACAAAAACACTCGAAACCGACGGAATATCTTAAATTGTTTACGAAATATCAATTGTGAGAGATGGGCTGATTTTTCGACAGCACTTAAAAACACTTTAAGGGGTAAATCGTAATTAATAACTATTCTATTAAGACTTTTTGATATTTCTAATTGAAGGGTAATTTTGTAAATGTCAATTTCTCTTACTAATATTGAAACAGAATTGAAATCACTTTGTTCACTCTCTCTGACATGTGACACTTGATGGTGGAGAGAATTTTCATGAACTAGAACAACTTCACTTTGATCTGATTTGAGCACTTGTTCATCTGCGTCAGTTCCCCTAAGTAAAAACGAATCGAATGCTTGGAGAATATCATTCACAAAATCCGAGTCTTTCTGATAGATACAGCAGCGTTTGTTTAACTGATGCACTGCTCCACGTTGACTGTGATCTGAACCTGCTGTCAGTTTCAATTCTATAGGTGGTATGGCTTGCGTCTGCGCTGGCAATGATTGTGGCGATAAAATATTATGGTCGCTGGGATGATCTCTCACCAGGTTCACATGATAATTACTCGTACTCATACTCGTACTCGTACATGTTGGTTGTTTACTTTCGATTCCATCGAGATTGAGGTAGATTCCCTGACGTCTGGATCGTAGGTGCTGAGCTGATGTGCGCGCCTGTCGCTTCTCCATTAAATTACGTTTAAATTTATTTACCATTTGTTGTGCTAAATCGAAATTTTTACTTTCATCCGAAAGTGATCTTAAATTAACTAACTCTGCAAAACCATCTGATGTCATCCACCTGTCATCAAATGTGTGATCAGTAGAAAAACCTAATGACGAATCAACACCAAAGGTTTGTTGTTCGAGTGTTAATTGTGCACCAATAAAACTGGCCGGAATACTTTTCGGATTACATGTGCCGGAATCTGGCGCCCCAAAACTATAATAATCGTGGGTTTCGCCTCGCAATGACGTCACCCATTCACTAATACCACCGTGCAATGTATGACGTAGTAAATAAGACAACGGCGAATTGTTATCAATCGAATCGGCACTATTAATAGAGGTGCTCCCAAAAATCGACGACGCGTTACCGTTTACGCCGATTAGATAATCGTCCGATTGTGATTTTTGTTTCACACATTCATAGGGTGTCTGTAAATGATCATCGCTTTGTCGCAGTTTCCCATAAATATGATGATCACTTGTGCTCGATTTGAGTCTCTTCAATTCACAGATACGATTTAGATCGAATGTTTCATTGGTGCGAAAAACATTATCATAACCGTCGACATTGTGAACTATTTCTAATTTACGCGTAGGACCCTTAACCGGAACCTTGTCATTAGTCACCGAATTCGCGGGCACATTAAACGATTTCACGCGCTTCAACGAACCAAGAAGACTGTGAAATATGCGTTTCTTCAACTTTTTCGATGTCGATTTATTATTATTGCTGCTCACAATTTCACAAACCTTATCTTTCCGGTTGACTTTGTTATTTTTAGAGCAAACCGAGCACTCGCCCCCACCGTACACTTGGGAGCACTTATCACAAATATTCTCGTAAATGTTCGAGTTGCTCGTATCTTCAAGATACCCATTTATAACGTATTGACAGAAATTGCATAGATTACCGCGAGCCTCAAACACCCCATAACCGCAACCGGAGCAGAGATTTTCATAAGTCGAATAATTAGCTCTGGAACTCGTATTCGTACTATTGAAGTATTTGGAGAAAATTATATTCTTACAAGGTTCAGATGGAATGGCAATACGAGTATTTGAATAGTCACGATCGTTTGGCAGATCACTTTGCTCACTTCCGATATAATCCGCGGTCTGGTTTGAACGAACACTACCCAGACTGTTGATGGTGGACGTCGACGTCTCGTGCGCTTCTCGACTATCGGAATGAATATTCGTATTTTCAGAGCTACTTCCCCTTGGCATGATCGCTGCCTTTACATGCGATGTGATTGTGTATTTTATTTGCTTTTAATTGTGAGTGTATCTTTTTGTTGTTGCTGTTAGTGTTGTTGGGTTGTGTGACGTTCGGTTTATTTTATCGTTTTTTGTGACTTGTATGTACGAGTAGTAGTATAAATCAAGAACAACAACTTTTTGTTTTTTTTTTTTTATTTAAATTCCACAATGAGTCATATTTGAATCGTGCGCGCGATACTATCATGTTTTACAGGATTTCGATAAAATTTTTTTTTTTCAAATTCTAAATTACATTACTGTTGCAACGTCGGTCATTCAAACAAAGCCGCTGTATTATCGTTAACAATATTTCAAAACAAAATTAAGCTTGAATCGATTTTGGTAGTAGGCAAAGCGTTTTTTTGTAAATTTTCACTTTCAATCAAACTGATGAGTAGCTGGATCTGACGGACAAATCTTGCGTCTTTGAGGTCCGGACCCCAGTCGGGAAATGTTCTGAGTGAAGATATTTCATTTCAAAAAAGAAATTACACACATTGAATGAATTTATGCCCAGGGTGATGCTCAAGCCAAGTAACATTGCATGCATGTGTCGACGCCGAAGACATGTGTAGTTTAATCAAAATCAATTCAGAAAAAACAACCAACAATTGAGATCATTGTGCTTAATTAATTAAGTTCAAAGATCATCTAGACGAGAGTCGAGTCGCCGAAGAGTACAGTAGTGAATAAAAGATACTAACGTCAGACATTAAAATGTACATTTTATGTAGATAAATATATAGTACATAATCCAAGTGGCAGTCATCTTTTCATAGAAGCTCCCCCACACTTTCTGTTCTACTCAAGAAAGGTCATATTAACCAAATTTGTATGGTTGTCTATATTTTTGTTCTATAATGATAATGCCTTATATGCTGAAGCAAGATAACGTATGACTAAGGCTCCAATTTAAGCTGTGAAACAGACGAACCCTTGCAGAACAATTTTCTACAGCTAGCGAAAATGTCACTAGAGAAGGTGCGGGATATTTAAGGCAAACCAGTTCACTCGAATGCTTCGGCGAACGGAGTAAAAGGAATATTTCGACATAGATCATTCCAACAAAACCAATTAATCTTACCCTCAGCGTATGTGTATTGCTACAGCGTCACTTGTAAGGTTGGCTAAATTTGCTGACTTCAGAATCCATCTACAGGTCGCTCTATTGTGGAACACCACGTTAATGAGGCCAATATTTTGCTGATATTTTAGCATTTGAGTGATCAAATTATATTTCATTCGGCCTCTTCTTCGAAACTCAACTGGAACTGGAGCTTGAGCTTCTTTGCTTTTTGAGCCGCTGATCTCGGCGACCTTCGTTGAACATTCCGAAACCAGGGATTCAAGGTTTTTTTGCATTCCGGTATGATGACTCCCTCTAAATGGTTGTTGTCATCCATGTAAGATCTTGAAAACGATGTTGGCTTTTAGAAGTATCGCAATGTTTTTCCATCAGTATTCGTATGGTGTTCAACCTGCCCCTCTCGCATAATTTCACCGATATATAGTTGTTACACTTTCTAGTGTTGCCTTTATCTTATATAGTGGAAATAGAGAGCTCTTACTTAACTGGTTAGGCAACTGATCGTCTCTCGTCTTCATCAATTGAATAAAATCGAGAGCCATTCAATTCTAATATTTCCGATTGTGGCCATATTTTGGTGGGTATGGGATCTGGCCCCAGGGCACGTCCCTGGCTCATTCTTTTTACTGCTTCGTAAAATCTGTGCTCCCTTTTCGTTCCAGCGACAGCCGATGTAACAATACTGTTCAGGAATCAGTTAAGCATTAAAAAACTCTTTCCATCTATAGCCAATTTTGTTGGCCTCGTTACCAGGTATATTTCACAGATTCGGTTTCTTCCAAGTTTTCTATTCATTGTGCCGCAATCTTAAAAATATTACCTCGTTTGCCCGTACTTTGACGATGCACTTCTCCTATACTTCCGCTAATTTCTGATACAATGCCTCTACTGGTATTCCACTTGCTCCAGCTAATACTGTCATCGTCTCCCATGTTCTTAGTCTATCATTGAAAGGCTTGCCTTTTGTGCTTTAATGCGATTTCCGTCTCACCACGTTATTCAATATATTTGGATCCGAATTTTTGAAAAACCGAACATATCTTTTGCAGGGCTCATTATTTTTTATCGAGGTTGTTTCACATACTCTGTTCGTTTAGTTCTTCTTCCTTTAAGTTTAAATATAGGGTTTTCCAATAAGGACTTGACAACTTGTTTCTTAAATAAAACGCAAACCATTTGAGATATTTCAAAAACTTTATTATCGGCTTGAACTACAATCAAAACATTTGTGAATGGAACTCGACTTCGTTCATATGGCCACCCCGGGCACGTTTGCAGCGGTCGATTCCTTGGACCCAATTTTCAAGAACTCGGCCAGAAATTTCGGCCGAAACGGCCGCTATTTCGGGTTAAATGTTGGCTCTGGGCTCTTCCAACGTCGTTGGCCTGTTGGCATAAACCAATGGCTTAACGTAGCCTTACAGAAAATAGTCAAGAGCCGTTAAATCGCACGAACGAGGCGGCCAATCGATTGGCCCATGTCTTGAGATAACACGCTCACTATACTTACTCTTCAATAAATCGATTGTAGCGTGTGCTGTGTGGCTTGTGGCATCATGCTGTTGAAACCACATATCGTCCAAGTTAATATCTTCCAATTCGGGCCAAAAGTAATCGGTGATCATGGCGCGCAAACGCTGACGAGTCACAGTAACGTGACGATCGTTATATCGAAAAAAAATCGACGAAAAAATATGGCCCAATACCGCCGCTGGCATGCAAACCGAACCAAACAGTTATTTTTTGTGGATGAAGTGGTGATTCATGAAGCACATGTGGATTTTCACCCGACCAATAACTCATATTTTGCTTATTGATGAACCCATTGTGCCAAAAATGAGCTTAGTCACTGAAGATGATTTTGCGATGAAATTCATCATCTTGGCGCATCTTCTCCAGAACCCAATCGGAGAACGTATGTCGCTTTAAATGGTCCATCGGCTTCAATTCTTGAGTCAGCTTGATCTTGTATGGGTGTAAACCAAGATCTTTACGCAAAATACGCCATAATGTGGTCTGAGCGATGCTCAATTCTTGAGAACGCCGTGGAATTGACTGATTTGGATCATTTGCTACGGACGCCTGAACGGCAGCGATATTTTCGACACTTCGACCAACCCGTTGTCTCACTGACACGGCAACATCAAATTTTTGCACTAAACTTGTAATTGCCTGTCTACTAGGGCAAGAATTACGACCGAAAATTGGAGTTAACGCTCTTAAAGTTGCAGTCACCGACTCCGGATTTCGGTAGAAAATTTTTATAATTTGCAGACGTTGCTCGTTCGTGTACTTTAGCATGATGAAAATGCTGAGTTTACTGAATAAATTGACAGTGACAGTTTGATGATTAGTGCAAGAGTGCGTTCACAAATTAAATTCAAAGTTGTCAAGTCCCTATTGGAAAACCCTTTATATCTAAAACCTCTTTTTCTACTGGGGCTATTTCATTACAGCTACGATATGAAGCGCTTTCTGAAGGAAGAGCATGTCGACCTTCTGTCACAATAAGAACTTTGAAGGAAATGCAAGCGATGCAAGTTGAAAGCAGCGACCTTTAGGTAAAAGTGATCGCTACAGCAAATTTTTAAATTGTCTAATTAATTCCAAAACTACTTTTGCAAATCTTTTATTTTGAGGTTTAAAAAAAACTGCTTGCCTGCTTCAATTGCTACATTCCAAGCAAATTTTAACAAAAAATTCTGTGCTCAACATATCCTACAAGCAGAGTATAAATCTTTCAAACCAGAAAGATTTTGCTTCATCAAAAGCTTGGACAAATCTTCTATCGGCTCTTACAGCATATGTCTCCATTTATGCCATCCGGTTCAAATAACGAGCGCATTTCGTCATTTATATCAACAACAATTCCACAGATCAACATAACATATGGTAAAGCACTCTAAAGCAGCTATAGTTACGAGTATGCTCAGTTACGAGAACAACACTCAATTTTGACTGAAGTCGTCCGAGCAGATTCGACTACATACTCGTATCTTCCCGTTTCAAAATCTTACCAGAGCCACTCGCTACAGCACAAGTCGATATCATACTTTTGCTCTATTCAGAGTTTTAATGTTAAATCAAAAGTTATCAAAACTTATCAGCTTAAGTTGTACGAGACTAAATAAGTGAACGCTTTGAAGATCCAGCCTGTATTATGACCATCAAGGGGTGGACGATACATGAATGGCGAGAGCCAGGTGTGTTAATAAAGCTGCTATGTGCTCGCAGCTGAGACAAAGCGATGTTTCAAGTCTAGTTGCATGCAATTCTATTCTTCTATATTACTGAACCACTCTGATCAGAACAATACATATATGTAACCATATTACGGACTTTGCCGGTCCAAAGTAAACAGAGCTTTTCAAAAATAGGTATTTATAGTGAGCAATTACATCAAAAATTGCTCAGAATTCAGCATTCGAATTATATCATCAATGAGGTCAAAAAGCACAAAAACTTCCTTTGGAACATTGTGACTGGTGATGGAAGGTGGTGTTTCCAATATGATCTAGAAATCAAGCGCTAAATACCGAATGGTAAGTGCCAAAGGAGACAAAATCTAAAAAATCTCATTTGGAGAAGTCAAAAGTGAAGACAAAGTTAATTTGCCTTAATTATTCCAAGTCCACAAAAAGTTCATTCCATCAAGCCAAACAGTTAATGCACAATTCTACGTTGATGTTTTGTAGCGTCCTCTGATTTGGTACCGTGCGACTTATACCTTTTCAAAAATATGCATTTGTTTATTAAAAGAAAGCGTTTTGTGGACGTAGAACCCATCCAAAAAGATTTCCCGGCCGACGCACGGTCTAAAACCCTCATTCGACATTCTTTCAGACCGTACAAATCGCTGTATAGAGTCGGAAGGAGACTAATTTGAATAAAATAAATCGGATTTGCCAAAAATACACTTTTTTTTGTTCTTAGTCTTAAAAAATCTTTTTTATATTACTTTAGAACTCACCTTGTATAAGTGACTTTCTGTAACATATTTTGTCGAAAAGTTCCATCTACTGCTTAGAATTCGTTTGGGAAACGGTTGATGCCGGCTTCCAAGCTCTAATTGAGTAACATCAACTAATCCCAGAGTTATCAACAACCCTATTTTTTCCTAGTACAGTAATCTTCGATTATAATTATCATAGATATCTTCGCTTTAGTGCCGACACAGCCGACATTAGCTAGGTATGATTCGACAGACAGCACTGCGACATCAATTTGATATGCTCGATCCAAAACATTATTAAACAATAAGGTATCTTCAGTGTTTACCCGACATCATACATATAATGACCTCAGTTCGCTTTAGGAATAAATTTTCGCTGAATTAACATCCGAATAGCAAATTCTGGTTCTCATCTAATTATCTGACAAATAGCTTCCAGGCATGAAGGTCTTCACTCTCACACTTAACCTACTAAAAAGATTTTCTAAATATTTTTCGAAAGACTACGTTGCTTTTTTTCAGTATTTTTAACCAGTCTCTTGGTTTCACCTAGTGTATTGATATTTTAACCTGAAGTCAATGATAGAAAGGCCATCGGCTTTCGACCATGGACTATATTGTTTATAAGTTTTACACTTGTGTCGGTCTTCAAGTCACCATCGGCACCGCCAACAAGTATTATAGATGTTGATCTACAAACTATCACTCGTACAAGGATTTACCCAGAAATGACATATGTACTCGTATGTTCTTGTCATATTTTTTATAATACTCGTAATTGGCATGCCTCAAAGCTACATTTTAAGTCCCATACTCTTTGTGTCGTTTATTAAAATCATGTGCGATATTCTCCGGGAGAGCAGTGCTATTTAATCGAGTATTGCTTGCAGAAAAACGCTTTGCAATTGAATAGTCATCACGGTTATTGAGAAACGTACGATTTGAACATCAATTCAGGTAAAGCATGGACTTAGCTTTTTCCAAAAGTCGAGGTCAACGGCACTAAAATAGTGATTAAATTGTAACAGTTTTGAGTACGTATACTAGGTGGGGTGAAAAGTAACCTCCTAGGGAATGAAAAATTTTTTTTTTAAATGTTTTTTTTTTATTTTATTCATATAGTCCCCATTCAGTTGATACACTTATTCCAGCGATTTTCCAACTTCTTGATCCCGTCCGAAAAGTAGCTGAATTTTTTATTGATAAGCCATCTTTTGAGGTTTGGGAAGAGATAATAGCCCGAGGGAGTCAAATCGGGCGAATACGGTGGATGCAACAGCAATTGGAGCCGTAAGTCATTGATTTTAGCCGTGGTTGCAAAAACAAAATTTGTTTCGCTTCATGTGAGGCCGTTTTGCAGCGATTTCGGCATTCAATTGCTCCAATAATGCACAATACTCGCTGTTGATCGTTTTTCCTCTTTCGATCCCAGAAAACCGACGCCATAAACTTTCCGACCCACCGAGCCTCCCTCGGCCCCTTCGGAGCACTCGTGCCGGCTTCAGTCCATTGCCCGGCACTCATTCTGTTCTCTGGTGTGTAATAGTCGATCCAAGTTTCATCAACAGTTACCAATCGACGCCAAAAGTCCGCCCGATTCCGCATCAGCAAGTCCAAACACTCTTTCGAAGTGCTCTCGCGTTCGTGTTTTTGGTCAGGAGTGAGCATGCGCGGCACCCAGCGGCAGGATAACTTTATCATATGCCCAAAATATGGCGTGTGCGCTCAGTACTAATCTTTGTGGTATCTGCTAGCTCGCGCGCCTTCACTTTCCGGTCAGCCAACACCATTTCATGTATTTTTTTGGCATTGTCCTCTGTAACCGCATCGGAGGGCCTGCCACTGCGAACTTGATCGGTAGTGGAGTTGCAGCCACCACGAAACTCTCGAAAGTATCGCACTTAAATTTGGCATATCTGCCTAAATATAAACGGACTTCAATGCACCATAACCTTTTTTGCAGTAGCAGCGCATTCTGGCGGTCAAGGAGGTTACTTTTCACACCACCTAGTATATCATGTGTCTGTGGTTTTATGATGTCCTCTAGCAGCCCTTCCATTACATACTTAAACGACCCACATAGAATTTGGTTAAGCACCATACCTTTACTTCAAACTTAAAATGTGCAACATGAAAAATACAAGTATATCTTGAAGCAAAGAATTCAATCTATCTGCTTCCAACAAACTGCACAAATTCAAGCAGTTAAAATCCGAATTTTCTTATGTAGCTTCTGAACTAATTCAAATCTAATAAAATTTTGAAAGGTGGCGGACAATTTTTGCAATCTACTGTAAACTTCGAAATACATGAATTTTTGAACTATGCAGTTGATTGTGTGAAAGGATGAAGCTATTTCTCTGGTAAAGGCGAACGTCTATATGCATCATCTCTCATTTTAATTTCTTGTTTTTGTACTTTAAGTTCTGTTTAACAATTTGACTTATTATATACACTTATTATATACACATGTTCTTGGGTATTTTAATTTTTCAGCACATGTACGAGTACATCCGTACATAAGTAGTTAAAAGTGTTTTCCATAAAATAAAATAAAATAGACCAAAATACTTTTAACTGATAATAATAAGGAAGTAATGAATAAAGAAAGGGGAGAAGGAAAGGTCCAGTATTCATTTTAGAAGGCAAACTGCACTGAAAGTCAGGAATCTTGTAGTCAATATTGTAAATCTTGTTTTAATCAAATCTCATAATTATTCATAATTGTTGATATCTCCTCATAAGGGAGTATATGTTGTATCATGTGGTTGCCAAATTTGAACCTTTGCGAAATGCTTCATATGTACTCGTACATGTTTCGGTTTAACATTTTGATAATTTGAGTTTCGCTCAATAGCATGTGTCTGAGTACAAATCTAAATCGACAATTTTTTTAGCCCAGTAGAAGCTAATGCTAATTCAATTTCAAATAGTATCTATAACTCTGTTTTGTTTTATCTACTATCTTCTATCTATTTTTTACCGTTGGTTATACTCCTGGATTCCTGGTGGATGGATGTTCTACGACTAGGGTGGAGTCAAGCTAGCGATGCTTAAAGCTGTAACTTCTAATACATGGTGATTCAAATACAAGTTTCTTTTTGAATCATATGTTACTTTGACACTGACCGCCGTTTCGCGCTCAAAACCTTGACTTTTTTTGTGGTGTGCCTTTAAAAATCGATGTTTTGCGGACAATACAGAATCGATTAAACCCGTCCGTCCCAGCAATTCTTAAGACAGAGCCAGAAACAGTCAACAAGGTGTTGGAAAATTGGATTGACAGGATGCGCCACATGAATAAACAATGGTAAAGCCATAACATACCGAAAATAATTGATTTTTGTATATTTTATTTTTAAAAAGAAACTTGTATTTTGATCACCTGTATTTGGAGCTGGAGTCAATAAGGATTGTCAGGGCTAGTCAGGGTGCTAAAATAGACCTAGTGTTGATTGAGTCCTGCTTGAGTCAACAATAGCCATCATATTCCAAAAGTGTGTTACCAGTTCCGGAACAGTTAGCCCTTTTTTAACAAGGGGTCTATGTATAGGGGTCGTCAAGGTATACAAAAATCAGTACATCAAATGAGATTAGATGGGTCGTAAAAAACTCGTAAACCACGAGTGCTACCAAGAATGGAAGTAGTATCTCTTTAGGTGCAGTTTTGTTGCAGATGGCAGGAGGCATCAAGGCGAAATTCTACGAGCTCCTCGACCAAGGTAGGAGGTAGTTAGGAGTTTTAGAACAAAACTGAATTAGCTCTTTTTGTGATGTTTTTATAAGACGATATGGTTGGACATGGTTGCCGGCTTTTTAGAACCATCCAGCAGAGTTTAGGAAAGGAATTAATTTTCCGATCCTTATGCTTCAACTCTTCAAGTTCATTGAAGAGGTGTTGACCTGCTTGGTACTCGCTAGAACCGTGCACTTACAAAAAAAAGTGAGGAAGAGCTTCGACATAAAGTATTAAAGAGTAGACATAGGTTGACAGCATAATCCCGTAAAAGCCAGTGGCCTGTAGTTATGGAAATGACTTAAGCAATGTCTTATCTTGATCTGCCTAGTAGTTCTGTTTTTCTTACCTTGTTACAAGGCGTGAAAAGATGACGACTTTGGTAGTACAATCGGAAGCAAAGCCTACATGACACCACATCAGGAAACTTACTGCTGCTGGAAGTGATATCACCATAACTAGCACAAATCTTCTCCATCTCAAATATTCTCGATGGATCATAGCGGTTGCCCGATCATAAGATAGTGAACCAAATTGATCATGTTGTTATCGACGAAGAGCTATATGCCAGGGTTATCAGTATCCGAATATTCGGAATGGCCAAAGTAGACGCGGTTTATTACCTTGTTGCAGCCAGGACATCTACATACATATGTATTGTATATCACAGACGCCGTAACTATGGATGAAACTTGATAACTGAAGATCATTCACATTTATGCCAAAAGGCCGTCAGAAATGTCACTGGATTTGATAACTTGCCTATAAAGTTGCAACAAAAACACGAGTACGATCCATGTACTCTACGTGATAAGGAGGATAGAAAAACACAGAGGAAGGGAATAGAAATAGCATAAGAAGTAAGTTTCCGAGAAAATATAGAGGTGCTACTCCACGAAGGATGTTCAGAAGCTTTACCAAAAAGTACAAAGAACGTTTCAAATCAACAAGACCCGAACAGGGACGATCCAAATAATTGGCAATAAATGCTAAGATTTCCGTTCGTCCCGTCAAAATAAATTATTTGGTAGTGAGCACACTTGTCATATATGCATTTCCAAGAGTTGATCCCAGGAATGAATTCCTTATGAACCTTTGAATTGTTTGCACGATCAAGAAGGGAGCCCCTCTAAACTTCTGCCTAAATCTGCCTGCTTTAGATCATGCCCAAGATATTGTCTCCCGTATTGTGTAAACGCCTAAACTGTTTGTCAATGATCTGATATGCTGTTAACAGTATTTTTTTAGGCCTGTAAAGTCCACTATCAACCATTCACCTTACAGTAGGTATAGAAAAAACACAGGAACTTAACATTGATACCCACTACCTGCTTTTTGATTTTAATGCCGCATATGACAATATTTACAGGTACAAGATATATAGAGCCATGTCTAGTTTTGCCGGTGGTTGGGTGCGGTAGACTTGCCAAACTTATAAACGCGATTCCTGACCAACAGACAAAAATAGCAGCACTATAAACGCGACAGCGGATGAATTCTCCAGATGTAGTCAACGGTGAAGTAAAATAAAATAGTAGAATAGAAATAAAACAAATGAGACCTTATTCGAGCCACTCCGAAATATTTTGAGCTCAGGCGGATAAGAATTTCCGAGACTAGGAAGTCTTGGAAAAGAGATGGTGGCCTTAATGGACTAATGGTTATCTATAGTGGAACTGACCCTCCAGGTGGGGGGTTGTGCTACTGGGGTAACTGTCATGGCCATGGAAAAGAAAGTTAAGTTATGAAGCAACAAGAAGCGTCAGATACGAACGGATCTACTGTTGGCAACCACTGCAAACGAAACAAGGACAACGAACTTCGGATCTGCAAGTGGAATATTAAATCCCTTAATAGCCCACGTGTAGCTAAATAACTTGCGGAGGCCCTGGACAGTTTCAAAATAGATTTTACCACCATTCACGAAATTCGACGAGATAGGCCGAACAAAAAGAGGCTGAAAAACTGCGGCATCTACTACGACGATTGTTATCGACGGCAAAAGCAGAGCATATTTGGATGCGAATTTATTGTTAGAAGTAGACTCAGGCAAGCAGTCTTGAATTTCCGGCATGTGACCGAGCAAGTTGTAGTAATCCGCATTAAGACTAAATTTCCCAACATATGTGCGCACGCCTCCACAGAGGATAAAGATGGCTTCTATGAGCTCTTGTTCGAAAATTAAAAGCAGTACACAAGCTACGGCATTAAAATTGTCTCGGTGACTTGAGTGCAAAGCTAGGAAGTGAGGGCATCTTTGGTACTACCGTCGGAAACCATAACCTGCCAGAAGGTTGCCATGGCTAAGACATGTTGATCGAATAAGGAAGATCTCGCATTAGGTAGCGCGCCCCAGACCTCAGCCAAAATTGGCGCACGCAACTGGAGGTGATTAGCGTACAATCGGCTCAAACGAAGAATAGCAACTTCAAAGTAATGAAGTAACTAAAAGCATAAATAATTAAAACAAGTAACTTACACTACTCAGAGGCACATACTCGTATGTACTCATATGAATAATTTGTTTATAAATAGAATGAGAATATATAAAAACAATCTAATAATGTAAATTTCTTTTGAATATCAATGCACGTTATATACATAATTAAAACGTTTTCAAAAGTACAATAACAAAATAAGAATAAACAATTAAAAGAAAATAGGCGGCCCTTAACTTGCGAATTACCCGATTTTTCATATACACACATATGTATTGCATTAAAACAAATGCCGATAACGTAAAGGCATGAGACTTAAATGTTACAAACGAACATACAATCCCAATCACCACTACACACACACACAAAGAAAACAAAGGGAAAAAGAACAAACAAACAAATTCAACAAAATTGTTCTTCTTAATAAAATGCTCAGCTTACGTCATTCTGGAACGTCAAAAGAGGGAGTAGCGCGCTAAATTGAAGAGGTCACTCGGGCCAGAATACAAACAGAAGAAAAATATATAAAAAATTGGGGCCAAGCCGGCAATCAATGGAAGCCCCTGCGCATAAGCACAGCCAATGCCAAGCTCTAATGCAATTTAAAAAATTCGAATACGAGAACATGAAACACTCACTATGCAGTCGTCGTTGTCGCGGCGGCAGGCGTTAAGCGGAGGAAATAAAATTATGACATCAAAAAGAACGTTAATACAGGGCTACGAGTATTTCCTGATGTGACTCAATGACACATCGCGATTTTATTTACTTGTTACTAACTTACTCCAACATATACGAGTATATACGAGTCCGACTAGGAATATATTATATTATAGATACTCGTACATATGAATAACAATTGTGTTGGAGTTAGCTGCGATCGCGAGTTAAAACTGTGAGAGCATTTGCTTCACCCCGATGATCGTCACGTTCGAAGCTTGTACCACATACTAAACTACAGGCCTCTCAGTGTATTGTAAATTCGTAGAACTTTTATTTGACATTGTTGCCTTTAAGTAATATAGATTAATTTATACTGTTTACCGCTGATTTTTCAATAATTTTTTGATAAGCCAACTCGTTTATATGAACCTGTTTACTCGTATGTATTGTTCTCGTATGTAAAAAACAAACATAGGGTGATCGAAAATAAACAAACGCCTGAGATAGAATTTTATAAACAGATGAAATACGCAATATGCATCCCAGTGGATGCTAATATCTACACATGCATATATGTATGTAATTAGCATCGGAAGTTCTAATCAAATCCGCCCATCTATGATACATAAATATGTAGATACGAGCACGTATTGTATGTGGAGCAATATTGTGTACGATTCTCTAAGTCGCGATGCCGTATGATGGCATTTTGTTGTGCTTTATACACATTTAGCGCAAAGACTATCTCTCTGTGTGTTTGTGTGGAAATGTCTTGTCTCAAGCGCAATTAATCTGATTTTGGACCTACTCTGAATTAAAACCCTTAGGTATGCGAAGTTTTGTTCTTAATAGGCTTTCAAAGTAATTTTAACGGCCCCAATGCCACGCCCATTTATTGTAAATTTTCTTATTCTTTTGAGAATTCTCTCTACAATTCCTACGATGTCTAGCTGTTTGAAAAAAAAAAAAAAACGATGGCTCTTGGAGGACCTCCAAGTCGAATTAGTCTTGTGCTCTTTTCTAGGAAATATAAAATTCCAATCAAAGATTCTCCCTCCCGGATGGATCCAAAAGTGAAAGTGGCGGTATTTTATCAGATAAGCTTAACCTACGCCTCTCATTCCGCCTTCCAATTCACTACAGCGGTATTTTTTACGATCACAGAAGTTCTGTCCTGGCTGAAGAAAAACGTGATATCGGCAAGGGATATCCGCATCTTTTTGGATAGTTAGGCCGTTATCAAGTGCCTGCACTCAGTCTCACAAAATTTTAAAACCAGTCTTGATTGACGATCATCTCTTAGGGAAACGACAGAGCAGTTCAACCTTCACTTATGTTGGGTGCCGGGCCACAGAGGCATTCCAGGGAATTGTAGGGCCAACGAACTTGTCAAAATTGGAAACACTCTACCTATTCTAGGTAGCATTAGTATACCAATCGTTACGTGCAAACTAATACTAAAGCTGGATGCTAACAGATTAACAAATATTAGGTGGACTGTTGACCCATGTTTAGCGACCAAACAAATCTGGTCAAAACTGTATCTGAATCGCTCTAAGAGTTTTATCTTTCAACATAAGAAACATTTTGACGTTATCATAGTTATCATCACTAGATTTATAAACCACTTCTGCAGAAGCTGCATGGAAGAGAAGGAGGAGAAGACAATTCCGTACAAGCCCTGCTCTCTCCCAACGAAGAAAACTCCACTAGGAGCTTTCTTCTACAATACAATGACTTATGCGATCTAAACAATGTAGACGTTAAAAGTCTCCTACGGAGCTGAAATTGGTTCCATGAGCAGAATGTGAGGATGTATCACAATGGCCCAGTAGGCCTAAGTGGGCTAGTTTTTCCAAAAGCCAATCTATCGAAGTAAAACTCAAATCAAATCAATAGATAATAAAAGATAGTACCTATTTATATATAGACCTATGTATGTACTCGTACTTACAAAACTTACAAAAGTGTACGTATTCATGCATAGGTCGATCGAGACTGTAGCTTTTCTATTTTATTTTTCATTCTCAACTCTGGGACACGGTTATAGAGCGAATTTTAATTTGGTGAAAAATGTTAACTTAAAGGAGAGAAGCTTGAGAAGATTTAAATGATTCAATTAATTTCCTTTTAGCTTGTTATTCGAATTTCGGCTCGAACCTGGGCTCCCATTCCTTTGTGGACCGATCTTAGTTGAACATCGCAAAACTAGAAACATAATTATAATTGTCAATGGAAGGCTTAATGCAAGTTCGGCTCCTAAAGATTTCTGCTCTGACCTTTCCGATTTCCTTCAGAGAAGTCTTACATTGTCGAATTTGCTAGGGAGTTGTGAGAGGATTCACCTAGAGTTTAAGCCCAGCTTGGTCGTCGCTATAGATGCAGATACTTTGTCCCATCCACCGATTCTTCACAATATAGTTCATTACCATCAGGATCAACCTCCAACCCATTTATCAATCACGAATTAAAGAATACATGCAAAGAAAGAGACCATACAGGCGATTTAAAGACAACAGTCGAAACCATGGATACGCAAAGGAATATAAACAGTCTGAACAAAAAAATTCACGCTACAAAATCTGGAGTTTTCAACGAACGTTTTCGTAAAGGGAAACATGCAAGCTCATCAATAACATTTTAGGAAAAGTTTCCCCAAACCTCGACGACAGGGTGTACGAGTATGCTTAAGTTTTTTCCGATTTAACTAAGAGTTGGCGCCAGCGAAAAGTAAGCAGTGTTTTAATTTAACACATACGTCATTTTGTTCTTCTGATATTTAACTACAACACACGCAAGTTGAGCACGCCAAAAACTACCGTCTTTGTTTTATCGTTCAGTGATCATGTCGATTTTTGTGCCTGAAAAAGAACATTTGCGGCACTCATTGCTTTTCTTATTTAATCAAAAGAAAAAGGCTGTTGGAAGTCATGGCTTGCTATTAGAAACATATGGTGAACACGTTCCATCAATTAGAACATGTGAGACATGGTTTCGATAGCTTAAAAGTGGTGATTTCAATGTGAAAGACAGGGGGCGCTCTGGTAGAACACAAAAATGCGAAGACGAACAATTGCAGGAGTTATTGGATGATGACCCAACTCAAACTCAATGGCAATTAGCAGAAACATTACATGTGTCAAAAGAATCATCAGACGTTTACGACCAATGGAGAAGATCAATAAACTCGGTAAATGGGTCCCACACTATTTGAATGAACGTCAAATGGAAAATCGCAAAGTCACTTGTGAAATGCTGCTTTAACGCTACGAAAGGAAATCATTTTTGTATCGAATTGTGACGGGTGACGAAAAATGGAAAAAATCACCTAGCGAAGCCGGTCAGGCCAAATCGCTTCGGCAAGCAGACCATGCTCTGTGTCTGGTGGGATCAGAGCGGTATTGTGAATTATGAACTCTTGAAGCCCGGAGAAACTGTTAATACACAACGCTATCGCCATCAATTGATTAATTTAAACCACACATTTATCGAAAGACGACCGGAATGGGCCAAAAGACATGGCAAAGTGACACCAAAACCAAGTGAAAGACACCTTGAAATCGCTTAGATGAGACATCCTTCTGCACCCGCCGTACTCCCCAGACGTGGCTCCATCTGACTATCACCTCTTCGCATCAATGGGGCACGCGCTCTCAAAGCAGCACTTCAGCGATTTCGAGGAAGTTGGATAAGGGTTTGCCACAAAAGACTAGCAGTTTTTCTGGCATGCTATTCATAAATTACCTGAAAGATGGGCGAAATGTGTAGAAACCGATGGGCAATATTTTGAATAAAAAACAAATTTATTTCCCTAGAAAATTACGTATTTTTTACCAAGAAACCAGAAAAAACGTATGCATACACCTGGCATATCGAAAAGCTTCCCAAACAAGTCGAATAAAGAAGATCTTGCGAATAAATTTGCAAACTAGTTGTCTTTAGCGGTAAACAACACTATACATGGGCGCAGCCAAAAAATTTTCAATAACATAACATCAAGTTCGCAAAAATCGGTCCGGTTTTGGATACAGATATTTTGTGATCTGATTTATTGGCTCATGTTACGAAAAAAGCCGTATGGGAGGGGTCTATCCTCAAAACCCATTAAGTTACAGGGTGGCTATAAAAGTTCTTTTGGAGAAATAGGTACCAACAATTATTTAATATATTAAACCTAGAACAACCAAACTGGATTCGTTTGATAGCCAATTGATTAGTGTATGGGACGGCATGCTGGCCCCCTGCAACCCCCTACTTGGGGTCGTTGTAGGATTTGGAGCGGGTGCGAGGTTTCTTGTATGTAAAGTTCGGAACTATATTTCACTTTGCTAAAGAGAAATAAGGCCAACTTGACTTTATTTCTCAAAATAAGTCGGCGTTATTTCACTTTCAAAACTTGGCCTTATTTCACATTTGAAAAATGAAATACGACCAATTTTTGAAAGTTGGCCTTATTTCACGGCACCTTTTCCAAAAATAGAAGACCTGGCAATTTGAGTCGGTCACCATAGGGTGGAAGGATGGTCAGCCCATGGGAGCCTGTGCAGAGCAAATCGTAGGAATCTGCGTTGGACAGCTTCGTTACGTAGAATATGGTTTTCATAGTAAAGGGACCATACATGGCTAACATATTCGAGAAGTGGCCTAACTAAGGTGATGTACAGAGATTTTGTGACGTAAGGACCGTCGTTTAACAAAGATAAGCGCTTAGTTAGGTCTGCTACTTATGGAATCAATATGGGTGCAGGAATTTAGTTCAATAAAACAGATAACTCCCAAGTCTTGCATTGAAGAGACCGAAGCTGTAGCTTGGGTTGATATAACATATAGTAAGTTCGGTGTCAGAAAATGCTGATCACTTCCGGGAGTATGCGATGGCTTGATATTTCCCTATGTTGAGCTCGAGGAAGTTTTTGCGGCACCATATTGAGAACCTATTGAGATCGTCTTGGAGTGGTTGAGAATGAGAAAAATTGGAAATTTCTCTAAAGATTTCCATATCATCGGCATAGACAGATATATGTATGTGAGTTCTTTATAATGTTTACAAGATCATTAATAGTCAAAATGAAAATGATTGGACCAAGGTGAATGCCTATCGGAACACCCGAAGTGTCTTCAGTTGATTCAGACAAATGAGAACGAAAATGGACTACGTAATTGCGTTCTTCCCAGTGAGATTTGACCCAACAAATCAGCAAACCAATGTGCGATCTTATCAAAGGCCTTGCTACAGTCAGTGGTAACCACATCCACTTCTTTCCTTATCGCGCCGGCACTCAATTTAGCATGCCACTTTATCCGATGTACGGAAGAATTTGAATCAAGGTTATATATCTGGAACAAACTATGTAATATTAACACTTTCGTCAGTATATGACTTGGCAGGTGCGCAGCTCATAAATGCTTTGGATTAGGTAGGCATAGTTAAAGGCCATAATTACAGCAAATCTGCAATAAAACAAAGAATTATTAAGTCCACAGCAGTTCGTTATGTCACGCAGAGAAATAGTTAAGTACTTGACAGGGAAATGAGCTATCTTAAAACACTAGAAAAGCTTGTTAAGCATGAAACTATGTAAAAGGGAATGAATGTCTGCTGCAAACGTAAAGTGTCAACCCCACATTTTCTAACAAAAACAGCAAGCTCTGGGATTCAATTGGCTAGGCATTAAGAAGGCTCACCAAATTTGCGTCAAACCAGTGGAAGTGTGAGCACAAAGTGTTGGGGTTTTGAGTGACCTATGGCAAAAGTCAAGGGCCCATTTCGAATAACTATATATATAATAAACATAACTTGCGTTGGAGATAATGCTCAAAAACCTCTGTGGAATATGTCAATATGATCTAAATGCAAGTTTATGTTTATTTTTATTTTTACGGATCTCACTAAAAACATTTTTTTACGAAACAAACACTGCGTGCATTCTTGCTACGAATTTGTATATAATATTATCAACTTAAATACAATTGTGAAAACATTTTAAGCACCTCTAAGAACGATAAAAGTTATCTCTAGAAAACATAACAAAACACCTTCATATCAGAGGTATTTCACCCGATGCGATAAATTTTTATATTCCATTGGCTTTGCAATATCTTAGTCGTATAAATTTTTATATAACCAAACTCGTAAATAAGAGTGAAACTTTTGATTGCTTTTAATTCAAAAGCAACTGCTGGTCGGAATATTGCCGTAATGACTTGTATGATGTTATTAATATGCCTAGAACTACATTCTTAGGTTTTACTTGTTCTTAGAAAAATTATTCCGTCAACCAAAACTACAAATTGGGAATTTTTGAACTGCCTTAGTACTTCAGTATTCAGAAGGAAGCCCAAAACCTGACGAACATGGAACCACCTTCAAGCGAATGTTGTTCTCCATGATCCAACAATGGCCAACAGAAGATAGAGCCGATACGTCTAGACAAGTCTAATCCAACCATATCTAGAAGAATAGGTTTCTGCTAAAACTGCAAGGACAATCATGGTTTTGGTGAACTCTTAAAAGCGGAATGTTTTTCTTGAAGTCAAATTGATTGCGCATGTGAATGATGAAACACATAGATATGAAACGATAAGTATAACACACATCGCATAGAAGCCATTGATATAACCAGTAAGGCGTGCTATCTCTAGGAATAAACTTGCAACCACTGACCTAATCTAAACAAGAAGAAACACAAAATAAGAAATAGATTTTGAAACAAGTTGAAGTCGCATGAAGGCTCACAGGCTGATGTAAGCGAATATGATTGACAGTGTAACTTCGTGTTCACTACATAATGTGGTACCATCTAAGCAGGCAAGTATGTAATTTATTTAAGCAGAAATTTGAATTAACCAACAATGTTTTCTTATGCGTTCTAATTTCTTCCCGAGGCAACAATTTTTCAGATTTTGCTGTGGATGGCAACAGAATCCTTTCTAACCGCAAGCAATTTATATTGTATAACGACTATAATGGATACTTGCAGTTAAAAAAATTACCCCAAATGTTTGAACACAGCGAACGAATAGAATTAGAAAAATAAATACCGCTTTACGTTGGTCTTGAATGTTTGTAGGTTATAGTGCGTAGGGAATAAAGAGTTCAGTGGTACGGCTTAGGAAAGAATCAGAGTACGGCCGATAGAGCGATTGAGGGTTAAAAGATGAACATTTATAGCGGGACAGGTGTTAAGATTGAAGGCTTGAAGTAGCGGGATGCTACCTGCGATTTTGTTGTGGCATTGACTGTAGAAACATAGAGAAAAAAAGCTTATGCAAGAGACATTTCGTCGGTGTTGAAGAGTGTCAATTAACTGGACATTATGGGCGTCACCTATTGGTTTCTTAATTCCTGACCAAATGTGGGCATTGTGCTCCAATTTATGGCCAACAAATGTTTTTTATATTGAGAGCAGTTCAGACGAGTTTTAGTATTTCTTACATCACTTGAGGAAAGTTGTCATTGGTTTGCATATCGAGCATGGAAAGTTTTTCAGTTGCGACAGGGTAAGTGTCATTCATGGAGAATTTCCACTGTCACAGAGAATATTGAATTGCACTCGGCTTGCTGTTAATATCGCAACCAAATGATCATAACTTATGCTACCCTTAGTCCATTGTCTATTGACGAATAGGAAAAATAAAGCTACTGTCGTCATCAGTAAAGGAATATACTGGATTAGAATTAGAAGACAATAGATTATTTATGCAAATAAAAAGAATGTCGGCTACAGAACGGAACCCTAGGGCACACCAACATATATTTTTTGTACGAGAGTCAATTCAAAAATAATGCCCACATTGGCAAAACTAATTAGCGGAAATGCAATCTTATTACATATTGTCCTCGTTGCAGATGAATACTTAACGAGTGAGCACGCTTTTGCCTGATTCTATATCCTTGGCAGTTTTTGTTGGGTGGCGGAAAGAAATGGCTTCTGCAAGTCCCTCATCGATTGGGACAGTTGAATATCAAGAATCCTTCATTAAAATTGGATTTGCCAAAAGTCAACAGAAATTTATCAGAACTTTTTGCATTGTACCGTTGGAATAACAGCTCTAGAAAGACGACAAGATCATTTCCTTAATGAAGATCATCGAGCAACATGTGAGAAAATCTTCTGTAATACCTCAGTTTCAAAACGTCTGTTTTCCGCATTTCATACAATGGTTTGTAGAAAAGATATATTTCGGTCCGTTGAGGCCCTCGCTGTTTGGTTATTGAATAGAAAACTTACATCCCAACATCACAACAAAGATTTCCGTGGAAGATAATGCATTGCTTTTTTGATTCGTCACTATTGACGAAACGTGAACTAGAGACTTCGACGGGAAGATAAAATCTCAAACAAGCGATTGAGGAAGCCCATCCACTCCCCGATCCAACAAATTTCAACGAGCGCAAACCAAAGTCCAACAGGTGAAGATTTTTGCTTACGATCTCCAGGGAATTATCTTGACAGACCGAGTGCCGTGTGGAACAACTGTAATAGCAGCGTATCTTTTTGCAGAAATTGAACTGGAAAAAGCACAAAAAACGACCTGACTCGATCACTCGTGAAACACTGATTCTGATTCTGATTGGCTTACTGCCCTAATACGAGTGGAAAATCCAACTTCATGCACTATATAGCAGAGGCATGTTCACATCAGACTACGACTTGTTTTCAAATTTAAAGAAGCCAATGCTGCAACTTTCCTCTTATTGATGTCATTGCCCAGTGCAGACATTGGGTATCAGTGATTAAGAACAGTGGGAATGCATTGAAGGGCCTTGAACTAATTCTGTATAACTTTAACTTTTTATAATAAAATAGCGTGTATTATTTTTTAAATGACCTTCGTAAGCCGGACTTGAAAACGTGCAACAGAACTTGGATTGAACGCTAATCCATAGAAGACAAGATTCATCGATTCCAAGATTGATAAAAAAGCTTCTGCAGTGGTTTTGTCAGCGTAGAAGAATACTACTTTGGAAGAGCGATATAGAATATTCGACGCGCTCAAGTGTAGGTCGACACATGACACAAACTGGAAACTGACTGCTACGTACGCAGTTAGCAGAAAGCCCTTGTCTAAAGAGCTGTCTTTGGAAACTGGTGTTGAGATGGAGGATGATACTTACAAACAAGCTCAGCTTAAATCGTAAAGATATTAGATAATTTGGCAAAGGTTTCAAATTTACAGTCTCTGTGATTTCATTCAGAGATTAAACTGCAGAAGAGGTCAATAATCAAATCAAAATAAGGAAAATAACTGATAGGTGTCTTTGGGCATATTCTGGCCGCTTTCATGCTCGATTCAATTTCATCACTTGTTGTCGTAGCGATCTCCAGTAATCGATGATTCACCAGGTTTTGGAAGTTAATTGTACGCCATTCCCCTCTCGTCTCACCAAATACACACGATAACCATCTTTCCGTGGAAATTGCGTACTGGTTGCGACGTTGATGGTTGGCCTGGTTCTACCCATGATTTTTTTGCAATGGGATTGTCGATTGTCATCGGCAGTAACTATTCGATACAAAAAACCGTTTCTTTTGTGTCAATCAAGCACAATTTTTGAAATTGTTTTCCGCCTTACGATGTCTCTTTCTTTCAATTGATATGGAACCCATTTTCCTTCTTTTTAGATCTTTCCAAAGGTTGAAGTTGAAAAGACTGAATATTAATGCATCTGTGAGCTTTTCTTGTGTTTGAGTCGAGTCTTCATCTGATAACACTTGCAATTAAACATTTTCGATTTTTTCTCTCTGATCTTTGTTGTCTATACCAAAATCACCATTTTTGAAACGAACAAACCTACATTGACAAGTCCTTTGAATTGGAGCATGTTCATCATAAACTTCCATTAACAATCGATGACGATGAGATATTCATTTCTAAATCAAGTTCGTTGTGCACCATCAGGTCTATGTAGATCTAAATTGAGATCACCACTGAGAATTATCGGCATATTGTAATAATGATGCTGTTCTAGATTTTCTAACAAACCACTAAGCTTCGGACTATAGCCGTGCAAATTCAGAATAAAAATTCATCGCTGCAACGCAAATTGAGATCGCGATTACGATTACGATATTCACGTTTTCTTTCTACCGGCAGTAAGTCCGTTTTTACACAGCGCATGAGTTTGATGCGCATGTTTTGGTTATTTTCTTTTGAACTGTCCTTCTGTGATGTGCGCATTTTTACACGAAGCCTTTTTCTTATTCTTAGGTTTTTCATGTTATTTGACAGTTCTCTTTCATTTCATCTTTAGTGCTCAGTGTTTCATAATTGAAAATGAGCCCGCTTGTTAATTCTTCGTTCCATTTGAATTCATCCGCCATACTGAAATGTTGTGCTCGTAACAACAGCCAAAAAGTAATGAGGCAAATACGAAAAAGAAAGAAGAAGGAGAAAAAGAAATGTCAAAAAGATGCAATCTTACCCACATGCAGTGGGAATTTGGTTAATTGGGTATTATCCCTCTCTTTTGCACTCATTTGAATCTTTCAAAACATGCGCCGTGTAAAAGCCGACTAAGTTAAAGAATGTGCAAGCGACAAATACTACAAATAACAAAACTACCACATCCTTTCTTACAATTATTTTTTTTTTCTATCCACCCGGCAACCCATTGTACACACAACACAAGGTAGGAATGTACGATCAATCGAATAAAAGAAGAGAAGCAAAACAACTATGTACTGACTTTTATGAGTCAACTACACACAACCCTTAAATCACCTGCATTACACATAAACAGCGCATCATACTACATCTTTTGCCACAATTGGATGCTTCCTTCCTATCAACCCCTGTTTCCATCAATAAATCTGTGTAAAAGACAAACTTATTCGCACACAGAGTACTCGTACGATCAGTGAACGATAGAAGGAAAGCAAAATATGTATCTGGGAAAAATCTAATAAAATCCAGCACCATCACTTCCCACCAACCAATAAAATGATATAAGAACCGCCAAAGTAGCGGTAGCGGTGTTGGTGTCGGTGGCAGTACCAGCTTTTGGGCAAAAGGCTAAAGGAAGAAAAAGAAAACAAATATGCACAAAGGATGAAACGTATATTTGTAATACACACACAACGTCGAGAAATAGAGCGATGACGATTCATGTGTCCATGTACAGACTGTTCTCCAATTTCCCATTCCTTTGCACAGTTGATTCGTTGTGAAGCACACAAACCCAACAACAACATTAAATACGCACACGAGTACGATCACTGAACGGTAGAAGTAAAGCAAAAATGGTACACATTTTGTGACGGACACATTTTTCAGAAAGACGAGTGGTTAGACATATCCATGTCAAAAAGATATTGTATGATAGATTCCAGACGCACGTTCTAACTTTTGCTCAAAAATTGCTATTTTTTCATCAAAAATTAAACATGCTTACAAAAATATTCATAAACACCTCATAAGCACTCACCTCGAATTTCAAATTGCATTTAACTGACCTCTAATTGTCACCTTAAAATGTCCACCTTTGTTTAACGTCACGAGCAGTTCTTAAATAAGCACTATAAACAAACGAATAAATCAAATAATGTCAGTCGCAATGACAGAATCATATTTTTGCTAAAAAAGGTTTAAAGTACGTTTTTTTTAAGTGAAGTGATAAATTTGCAGGCCAGAGTCAGGCGTTATAACTCATAATCCAGATGATTTCTGTTTATATCCAACAATTGGTACCTACACCCACTTGGAATTACATATGTTTATAATCAATGTTGGCGGATTTTTTTTAAAAAGTTACTCTTTAACACTACTTCTCACGACTTATAACTTCTACATCTACGAGTATTTACAGAAGGAAGTATTTACATAGTACATTTCGAATGCCCTTCTTTTTTTTTTTAAATCCAATAAAAACGTCTGGCAGTTCTTCGCTTGCTTGATGAACACATTCACATACGACACACATCTACACATAGGTATGTATAAGCCTTTAGAATATCGTATACTTTTTTAGAATTCCATTACTTACATTAACGTTGCCATCACGTGAAGGTTTCCCCCTCGTGTATAAAATTTGTGATATGCTCCGAAACAAAATCCTATCGTAGGGCTCTTCGTCATTCTCCATGTCTGACTATTGTTTATTTAAATTTATTTTTTTTCTTCTTCTTCTTCCAATTCAACTAACACAAACACAAACGCAAACTAGAAACTAATTCGTTCGAAGCTCATCCTGCATCGGTTCAGCAATCACAGAGACTAAATTTAAAATTTTCAAAATCTACAATTTTAGTATCCATTATCAATGTTGACGCGATACAAGCACTCGAGATATTGGCATGGCTTTGTTGTACTTATCGCAGTTGATTGTGTTTCTTTTTCCATGGCATACTACCAACGGTACGTCGTCGGCGGTACGAAAAATAAATAAAAGAACGAAAACAAAATGTTGCAAATAGTGAAGAACGAACACAGAATACAATATAATCTGGAAATCATTTGCAATCACAAATACGGCGTGGACTACTCGTAGATACTTTGTTCCATACACAAACAAAACCATTACAATAAATACGAATAAGAGTTAAATACATTTCTTAGTCACTGTACATGTAGGCTCTTCAATACAGTGCGACTTGCCCCAAAAACTTTGCCGTTGGCATGACAAAGCAAGGTAAAACGCTAGGCGCGAATACCATTTAACTACTCGCGATGCAATTCTAATTTGCCCGAACCTCTTGCGCTTCACGCTCCACCAATAGCTGACTCATTGAAAACTCAAACTTACCACCTGTTTAATAATTACGCAAGCTCAAGGGGAAAAGTATCTCGAAATGAAGAAACTCAAACGAATCGTTATACTGTATGATTAAACACTGGCAAATTCAAATAACCTTACTCATTCAAATTGTATTAAACAAAAAATTTAACAGATACTAGGTATCCGGCTTTAGGATACCGAAATATTTAAAAACAATTTTGATATCAACAGAATAACTCGTATTCATCTATCAACAATTTGTATAGTATCGAGTATATCTAGTTATACGTATCTTTTGTAAATTTAATATTTTACTGTTTGCCGGATGTGCCTGAATTTTCAATCGGAAAGGTTTCGAAACTGGAATAATTTTGTATCTTTTTCAACAACCAATTCCCAAAGCTGTCTTCAAACTGTAGAAATCAGATATCAGTGCTGCCACTTTTATACCATAATTTGAATGCATTTTTTTTTTAAAGTCGGTAGATACTCGTAATTTTCTTCTCTACTCCAATCGGACGGTAGGATGAATTTTGAATCTCATTAGTCCATTCAATCGCGGGCAACAGGTGTCATAATTTCTATCTGAGAAGTATTGTAGACAACTCCCATTTATTGTTTATTTTTGTAGAGTTACGTATTTAAGAAAGGAATACTTTTGTCGATACGGCGAAACCTTATGACACAAAAATCTACTTTTGGTATGTTCGGAACTTGCAGCCACGTGCAGCCATCGACTTGTAATGATTATAGATTTATTGTCAAAAAAGAATAAGAAACTGTGACATATACATTATGGGGCAACGGCTTAAAGAGCAGTTCCTCCACTTGTCGTAATGGAGAAAAATCGTGAGTTAATGGAGAAAAATCATATTCAGGCACTTTAACACCAATATGGATCTTCCCACGCCTGGTAACTGCGGGTAGGCCATATGAAAAGTCTATGCGACTTCAACGTTCAAACATTCACACGTGCCAGCGCCACACGGATGTAAGCGTACTTGAATATACTTCCTCGGGCAGTTCTTTTGCATAGAGGAGGAGCGATCCCGAGACGAAAAGAGATATTCGTGGCAGAGCTCGACGGTTTTCATGGGAGTGCAATATAATGCTTTCAAAAAAATAAATTAATAAGCGCAAGCTGGGACCTTAGCACAATGATGGCCAAAAGTTTCGAACTAGAAAATGTATTATGGCATTATTAGATCGATAAGATACGAGGGGCGTTCAATATATTCTCGGTATCGATATGAAGGAAAATGCGAATTCGATTTAAATTGTTTTTATTTTTCAATATAATCTCCCCTAACATCAATGCATTTGTTACATCTTGAGATAATCTTTTTTAAACCCTCAAAAAAATAAATTTCCTCTTTCTCTGCAAAATACCCATTTATTGCCGACTTGAGTTCTTCATCATCCGAAAATCTTTTTCCACGAAGACATTTTTTCAAATCCGGAAACAGGAAATAATCACTAGGGGCAAGGTTTGAACTATAGGGTGGGTGTTGGATTTCTTCGAAACGACAATCTCGCGCAGCAGCCTTGGAAACTCGCGCCGTGTGAACAGGAGCGTTGTCATGAAGAAGCAACACACCCGCTGCGAGATTACCCCGTCTTTTCTTTTTAATTTCCTCGCGCAAATTATGCAAAGTGGAAACGTAGGATGTGGCGTTGATGGTTTCACCTTTTTTTTTGTACTCAATGAGCAAGATTCCCTTTGAGTCCCAAAAAACTGTGGCCATGAGCTTCCCGGCAGACGGAGTGACTTTGAACTTCTTCGGGGGGTCTGTTCCTTTTTTATGCCACTGCATGGACTCTTGTTTGCTTTCAGGGTCATAGTGGTGGACCCATGTTTCGTCCCCAGTAACAATTCGATCCATAACACCGTCCGCGTTCTCACTACACATCTCCAAAAGCTCTCTACAGCATGCGATTCTCACTTTTTTCTGAGGCGCTGTGAGCATTCGTGGCACCCACCTTGCACTGACCTTTGAAAGGTTAAGATGGTCATGAAGAATGGTGTGAATGGTACCAATTGAAAGCTTGGTGATCTGCCATCATTTTCACCTTTATTTGGGCATCCTCAAGAACAAGTTTTTCGACTTCTTTGATGCTTTCTCCCGTACAAGCAGTAGCCGGGGCGCCGGAGCGGGGGTCGTCTTCAATGCTCTCTCTGCCTCTCTTGAACTCACTTGACCACTTTTGCACAGTTGATAATTAAGGTGCGGAACCCTGGTAAACAGCCACCATCTCTTCATGAATAGTTTTTTAACTTTTTCCTTGCTTAGTGAGAAATTTAATTACAGCGCGATGCTCAATTTTCACCATCATCGTCTCAGTTGCCATTATGATTCTGTTTAACTAGAGATAAAACGCGAATTCATAATCACATTTATATGAAATTTTACACGAATGCACTAAAATAATAGTATTACTTGATAAATAAGTCAATTTATATATACAACCACAGCTTCACCCCGATACCGAGAATATGTTGAACGCCCGTCGTATTTATTGTTCACGAAACCAAGTGGCTAAATGTTGGAAACAGGGTCCGCTACTTAAACTTGCAAAGCATACAAAATGTTATATTGCGAAACCGAACAACATCATCTTAACAGGTTATATACTATTGTGAGCGTATCAAAAATCGGCGACTAGCGAATGGTATGCTGAACGGATAATCGAATTCTTTCGCGAACTTCTGATGAGCTTCTAAATGGATAATTACGGGAGGAAATGCCTTTCATCAGTGCAAGTGTAATCGGACAGCTCTGGGAGTCGAACTACAATACAATACAAAAACTGGCTTCGGATCAAGAAACTCAGCGGTCTAACAATACTAAACACGCTTTTTATTAAGCAAGAGCAACACTAGATTACGTTTTGCAGCGGTGAATAGGTAATAGATTAATATCTATGTGGTAAATTATGAAGTGATTTCGGGCTATCTTAGTTACTTACTTAAGTGGCGCTACAGTCCGGACGGAATCTGGGCCGCAACTAACAAGCCTCTCCAGTTAGTACGCTCTTTAGCTAACTGCCTCCAGTTGCGCATTCTAAGTCCGTCCGGGTTAGATACGAAGACTCTGCTGTCCGAAGCATTGCTATCCATTCGCCCTACATGTCCTAACCATATCAGGCGACTGACGCGCAGGTTATTGACTAGGTCGATGTTGCTATACAGCTCGTATAGTTCGTCCAAAGTGCGTCAACGCAAACGGGACCGAAAGAAACAGCGATTGGCAAGAGTAATTCTTCATTATATTTCTGCGGTAGTATTGTTGGCAGAATCCATAGCAGATCCAAGATAGGAAAAGTTCTTTACTACCTCGAAATTATAGCTGTCGATTGTGATATTCGGTCCACTTCGTCGATGTTGTGTGCCCCTTCTTGTTGACAGCATATACGTGGTTTTGCCCTCATTTAACTCTAAACCCATTTTCGCAGCTTCCGTTTCAATACTACCGAACGCCATGGAGACAGCTAGCTGAGATCTCCCAATTATGTCGCTATCATCGGGGTACGCTAGTAGTTGCATAGACTTTTGAAAGATTATTCCTCCACTGGGCTTTTGTGAGTTCCGCACAATTCTTTCAAGTGTGATATTGAAGAGGTCACATGACAGCGCGTCACCTTGTCTAAAACCTTTTTTGACTTCAAAGCTATCGGTTAAGTCGTTATGTACCGACCTTGACGAAGCAGCGAACGTTCTCAATCGTCATTTTGCACAGACGGACAAGTTTGGAAATGATACCAAAGCTAGAAATGACTCTATATAGCTCGTCTCTATAAATGCTCATCTCTATAAATGTATCAGAAAATGGTGGGTATCGACTTGGACTTCTTGAGTTGCAGCGACGTTTTGTAGGTTTCTTGTTTAGCTCCATGTGCTTGGTGGTGGTCGGGTGAAACCCAACACATCAGTTGCAGCGTCACCGATCGCATATTGACAGCGTTGCCACCGGTCTTCGGTGTTCGATGATGGCCGCATAGGAGTTGTTGAGAGATTTCGGCTTTTCTGCGTTATATGTTTACGTAGCTCTTCTTTATTGTGGTGCTTGGAAAATCCACATTTGCTCGTTCGGATGTCCAAAATACTGGAAGCATGCATTACGTGTATATCAAAATGATCAATTTGATTTAGCGTTTGATGATCAGGAGACGTATCCGAATAAGCTCTATTTCTTTTCACTACATGAATCACCACTGTATACATATACTCGTATCACAGTTTTTTATCCTCTTTATGTCTGGCCCAACCCATCGCACTTTCTGGATGGCGGTTATATCTGGGTGAGAGCAATCAATCTGTTAAGGCCACGTGCAAATCCGAAGGTCACTGCCCTTTAAACGTTTGCTAGGGTCGTCAATAGTGAGTCCATTTTTATCATAGTTTAATCTCTTCCGTATAGGGTTGTGAGATCTATTACGGCGTAGGCCAGCATAGTGCTACTGGCCGGTCAAGCTCTTGCCATTTTAGCCTGCTTGAGTAAAGGCATACCGGGGAGTACCACTGGGAGCTAAGGCAAGCACTTCGCTACGAACTGCATTGTTGGGCTGCTAGAGCAATCCAAGTTATAGGACACTCAGCAGTTTCCTGATCAATCACCCCTAGGCCCCCTCGGGCTGTCTTGCTTACATAATTTTTTTTGTCAAGTAACCAGAGAAAAGCCAACGCCAGTCGGCATTAGCGTAGAAAATAAACTGACACAATCCAACAACAAAGGAGACCAGCTCTGGGTATTGAATTTACGAGAATAGTTCTAAAGTGTCAAAAGCTAAGAGCATTGATTTGATTTGATTTGATCTGCTTGAAATGCCTTTTCAGAACTGTAAAGAAACATAATATTGGAACAATTACACGGAAACACGGGGTAACAAAATGCAAAAAATGTTAATTCTTACGCTCTAACGCTCATAACTAATAAGTACTATCAATCACTGTGCTACATGTCTTATTCTGCATTGATTAAACGTTAAAATATGATATGCGTACAATTACATATAATGCTGTTACTTAACTTGTAGGGGTTGACTTGAACTCAAGTCTCTGGAGGCTGCTTTTTGAAATCATGTGGTAAAACAATAAGGGATTTGGAGTTATTATAATAACCCAAAGAAGTCACCTTTTCTTTAGTGCTGAAAACCCAGTAATATTGTAGTTCCTAAAGATCTATTTTTGAACAATTTCAGATCCATATAAAGATCAGACGTGAATACACGTGAATATAAATAAGCATCACCAGATATCTGGGTTCCCATCTGAATTTTTCTGACCAACATTTGGGCGGATGAGGGCACTTGGACTTTGCGGAGAGTCTGGAAAAACGTCTTGTAGTCTTAAGAAATATCGCTGTTTTAACCGTATTAACACCAACGTTAGTGCCTGTTCTACTCTACAATACTGGGTCGGTGATACTAAGGTAGTCATGATATTTTAAAAGTGTTGCCTCAAATACACTTTCTCAGAATTGTTTAGAACAATCAAGATTCTGAAAAACTCCAACTCAATGACGAGGAATAAATAGTTAGTCCCATAATTTTATTTTAAAAAAATTCATTCAACATTGTCGATGTACTAGCCCACATATTTAATAAAAATATTTATTTCGGTATATTTCTTGAGTCTTTAAAAATTGCTGACGTTATATCTATATTGAAACTAGAGTTGTCGTGTTTGTAGAGAAAATTTCCCTTTTTAGCCCAAATAAGTTTGGTTTTATGTAGAACAGGTAAAGCAACTGAGGGTGTTCGCTTACAATTTTGTAGCTTTAATTATGGTATTGTAGTTTAAATACAAAAAAACTCACTACTGCTCTATTCATTCACATTACAAAAGCTTTTGACACTGTAGGCCATGAAATATTACTGCATAATTGGTGGTCCTCTTATCTCAAGCGCCGAAAACAAGTGGTTAAGATTGGGGATATATTTATTCGAAGCTCAGATATTAGTATTGGTGTACCACGAGGTTCAGTTGTTAATCCCATTCTTTTTCTGATATTCTACATACATCAATTCTATTTTCAGCCTAAGCTTAAAGGGTTAGCAGATAACATAGCTTGCTCTTACACAAACTTTAGCATTTTGGACTTGTTTTCTAATATCTCTTACGATTTAGAGCATTGCGTCATTGGTTTAATATGTTTAAACTAGACCAAGTAAGTGATAAGACCAAATTGATGTATTTTAGTCTATCGAGTAAATCTATTGTATTCTCTAATTTAAACTACTAGCACTAATCAGAGTCAGTTCATCTGTGGTGAAGAGCAGAATTCTGCAAAGTTCTGTTGTACCTAGTAACTATAACTAATTTGCTTATTTCGAGTGCTTGCTTTCATTTAAAAAAAAAATGTCCTGCATATGTGGAACAAACGTTGACTGCCTGACTGCCTTAGTACAAAGACGAAGATTCAGTGTGAAGACTGTGTTCAATATTTAACGTAGACTTAATAATAAACTTAAACTTAAACTAATTTTAACTTAAATAGAAACCTTATTCTGATTCTTATAAAATATTATTCTTGAATTTATATTTGCTTTTTTTCATAATGATATCTTACTTTCGATAACCACTGTATGTAAATTTTACATAAGTTCACTTTCTCCTCATAATCATACGATAGATCTCTTTCGATAAATCGTACCGTTTTATAACTCTTGCACAGGTTCTAAGTGCAAGTTGCTCGTTTTATTTTTTTGTTATTGTCTGACTACGGTGGTGATCGGTTGGTTGATAAATTGCACATCTTTTAATTAATCATAGAAATTAAACCATTTTGAATTTGTATTGAATTTGTATTGTGATACTTAACAGTTGATTCTTAAAATAAAGAAAATAAAAATCCAATATAAAAAATATTATATTGGCAAACATTGGCGACCGTGACAGGACACTATTAAGGTCCAAATTCATATACATACATTTACATATAACTTTTTTATCGTGATGTCAAGTGAAAAGGAAATTTCAGTCTTGAAAACTAAGCGCGCGTCGGTTATCGGTCGGTTGACAAAATTAAGAGCATTCTTTCTGTCTGCACATGACGAGATTTCATCCACTGAGCTGGAAACTAGACTTGGTATGTTGGAATCTTTGGCGGAAAAGTTTGATGACTATCAAACAAATCTCGAAGTTCTCGACGAAAGGGAATTAGAAGGCGACAAGCGGAATGAGTTCGACAAAGGTTATTGTGAGGTGAAAACTAAAATTTTAACATCAATCGGTGCCAAAAAGCCACGTGTTCTACCTCAGGCTCACGATGAGTCATTTGTTACTCCCGTCCTTCGCACCAAAAACGCACATTTACCAAAAATTCAATTAACAAAATTCTCCGGGCAATATACAGAATGGCCCAACTTTTATTCTATGTTCCTGACATTGGTTGACTCGGATGAAGACCTCTCATCAATAGAAAAGTTCCAGCATTTGCGATCATGTCTAACGGATTCTGCGTTGCGAACAATTGAGTCACTGGAGATATCATCTGAGAATTACATCAAGGCTATGAAATTATTAAAGGCAAGATTCAATAACAATAGACTTATCTTTCAGGCACACATAAAAGAATTATTCAATCTTCACGCTGTAACATCTCCAAGTGCAATCAAACTTAGGGAATTAAGTGATTCGGTCAACTCGCACCTCCGAGCCCTCCAATCTCTTGGTAACAAGGAGCAAATTGCGGACAATTTACTTATATTCCTGATTGGTAATAAATTGGATGTACAAACCCAAAGTAAATGGAAAGAAGACGCTTCACACAACCTTACTCCATCGTGGGACGAAATGTCATCTTTCCTGGGTAAGCGCTGCCAAATGCTGGAGAATCTAGAAGGCACCCTACAGAACACTAGCAACAAAAGGGGAAACATCAACAACTTTCAACAGAAAACTAATTCACGTAAGGTACTCATTACATCAAATAATATATCAAATTCTATCAATCCCTGTTTATTTTGTAATTCGAGCGGCCACAATATATTCAGTTGTCAAAGTTTTATAAAACTTCCCATAGATAGGCGTATATCTGAATCAAAGGGACTTTGTCTTTGTCTTAACTGTCTCAGAAAGGGACATTTAACTAGGTTCTGTAGGTCTAAAGGTTGCAAACAATGCAAAGGACGCCATCATTCTTTATTGCATTTAGGCAGTAGCGCCGATAACTCAAGTGATATTTTAAATAACAAATCCGCACACTCGTCACCACCTGTATACAATCAAACTTCTTCCCAGCCAGATCCCACTAATACAGCTTTAACTTCTACTTTAAATGACACTTCAACGTCTATTTCAAATAAAATTAAAATTCCTTCAAATCGATTCGTATTTCTCGCAACTGCAATTGTTCTTGTTCAAGATAAATATGGGAAATTCATTCCAGGAAGAGCTTTACTAGATTCTGCTTCGCAGCTACACTTTGTAACTTCGCGTTTCGCTCAACTTCTAGCAGTCAAGCGAATTGCAGCCAATTTGCCAATTTGCCAATTAGTGGAATAAACTCCACATTCGCTTCTGTTAAACAAAAAATTAATATAACGCTGCAGTCCCGTGTAAATGAGTATACAACCACATTCGATTGCTTTGTACTTCCATCTATCACCGAAAATCAACCAAATCGTAATTTTGACTGCCATTCGTTTTGCCTTCCCAAAAACATAGAGCTAGCTGATCCCTTGTTCTACGAAGCAAAACAAGTTGATATGTTAATTGGGGCCTCATTGTTCTACGAGTTGCTCTCCATTGGCCAAATTCGTCTTGGCGACAACATGCCTATTTTACAAAAAACCCGCTTGGGTTGGATTGTCTCCGGAAATTATGATTCCAGCAATTCTACTGACACTTGTCTCCATATTACTTCGAAAACCCACAACGACAATATTGAAGACAGCGATTCTTTAAATCAATTATTGAAATGTTTTTGGGAAATGGAATCTTGTGAAACACCCAGTCAAACAAAATCCCCAGAAGAACTCGACTGTGAAAACAGCTTCGTTAATACGCACATACGCTTACCTTCTGGACAATATGCTGTTAAACTTCCATTTAAAATCTCCCCTAGAAAATTAGGATTATCTTATGAATCCGCAAAAAAGAGATTCTTCAATCTTGAGTCCAAGCTCAATCGCAATATACAGATTAAGCAACAATACATTGACTTTATGTCAGAATATAAACAGCTTAACCACATGAGCTTAGCACCTCCTAACATTCTTCAAGAAACTCACTTTTTCCTGCCTCATCACTGCGTTTTAAAGGCTAACAGCAGCACTACTAAGCTTCGAGTTGTTTTCGACGGATCTGCTAAAACATCAAACGGAATATCATTGAATGACATACTAATGGTAGGGCCGACAATTCAAGCTGATTTATTCAGTATCCTGTTAAGATTTCGTATGCATCGATTAGCCCTCACTGCAGACATTGCAAAAATGTATCGTTGTGTACAGATGCAACCTCCTGATTATAATTTGCATTGTATATTATGGCGCGATAATATCTCAGAAGATATAAAGATATTTAAATTAAAAACTGTGACTTACGGCACTGCACCTGCATCATTTCCTGCCATACGCAGTCTGCATCAGCTTGCACTAGACGAAGAACAAAATTTCCCAATCGGCTCAAAGGTGGCAAGGTCAGATTTTTACGTCGATGATTTACTAACAGGTGCTGACACAATTTATGATTTAATCAAAATCAGAAACCAAATATATTCTTTGCTTCATAAGGGCGGTTTTCACTTGCGGAAATGGTGTTCCAATTCAAAGGAGATCCTATCAGATATCGCATTAGAGGAGAGGGAAGATTTTCTTCATATTAATAACGGAAAGGTTACAAAAACACTTGGTCTTTTTTGGAATCCTCAGTTCGATGAATTTTGTTTCTCACATCGACATTCACACCCAGCAGGCAAAATCACCAAACGCATTGTTTTGTCAGAAATTGCTCGTTTATATGACCCCTTAGGATTTATAGGACCAGTTATTTTACAAGCAAAAATATTTATTCAAACCCTTTGGAAGCAGAAATTGAATTGGGATGAAACGCTTCCTGTTCACCTTCACACACAGTGGAAACAATTTTGCGATGAACTTCCACTCATAGATTCAATAAAATTAGCACGCTATGTATTGTTACCTAAAGCTACTCTTCAATTGCACGGCTTTGCTGATGCCAGTATGGACGCATTTGGCGCTTGCATTTACATTAAAAGTATTGAACAAAACGGAAAGGTTCAAGTCAGGCTTTTATGTTCGAAATCGAGAGTAGCCCCGATCAGCACAATCTCAATCCCAAGGATGGAATTATCTGCAGCACTTTTATTAACTGAACTTATTGATCGGGTTTTGAAAACGATTCCGCTCATCTTTAAAAGCGTTACTTGTTGGTCTGATTCTACCATAGTACTAGCATGGATATCGTCCCCAGCATGCACGTGGAATACATTTGTAGCCAATAGAGTTACAAAAATTCAAAATCTTTCAAAAAACTTTGAATGGAGACATATTCGTACTAATCACAATCCAGCTGATATTCTCTCGCGAGGGATGTCTCCTCTAAGTCTAAGCAGGTCTGATTTATGGTTTAATGGACCCACTTTTCTAAAAGATGACTCTGTGTCCTGGCCGACTTTAGACACATATTCAATTTATGACATTCCCGAAAGACGTACATCCAAGACATGTTTATTATCTTCTAAAATACCAGATATTGCATTGCATTGTAAATTTATAAATGATAAATCGAATACGTAGAACTTTTGCCTTTATTCATCGTTTCATCAAGAATACCTCATTGCCTAAGGGAGGTCGAGTACGCACACCATTGTCGGCATCTGATTTAGATTTTGGATTACAATTATTAATCAGATCGATACAAAGGACATCATTTCCTGACGAGTACAAGCGGCTTCAAGGCGCTATGGAGATAAGAAAGGATAGTTGCTTAAAGACATTAAATCGATTTTTAGATGACTTTGGACTCATCCGCATTGGAGGAAGACTAAAAAATTCATTACTTAACTACGATGCTAAGCATCAAATAATTTTGCCTAAATATCATAGATTTACTCAAACCATTATCAATCATTTTCACATAGTAAACTTACATGCAGGTTGTCAAGCCCTCACTCATTACTTAAGAGCACGTTTTTGGCCTTTAGGAGGTAGGCATACTATTAGAAGGGTTATTAACAAATGCTTAAGATGTTTTAAGGCTACATCATGTGCAGACAGCTTATGGGTGATTTACCATCGCACAGAATACAACCATCCAAGCCTTTTCATAATTGTGGCATAGATTTTTGTGGTCCTTTCTATATTAAATCAGGAGTGCATGGTAAAGGCCCCATAAAAACATACGTTTGCGTTTTCATTTGCATGGCTACTAAGGCGGTTCATCTTGAACTTGCCACTGACCTATCTACTTCAGCATTTCTATCAACATTTAGAAGGTTCACATCAAGACGCGGAAAGCCACATACTATCTTCTCCGACAACGCCACCAATTTCGTAGGAGCGAATTCTCAATTGCAAGAGTTGAAGGAGATATTTGACAAGGAACAAAGGAACTTCGAGCTCATACACAAGGAGTGCGTTAATGAAGGCATCGACTGGAAATTTATACCGGCTCGGTCCCCCCACTTCGGCGGGTTGTGAGAAGCTTCGGTTAAAATAGCTAAACACCATTTGCGTCGAGTCGTTGGATACACAATTTTAAGTTTCGATGATCTTCACACTCTCATATGTCAAATAGAGGCTATTATTAACTCTCGTCCTCTCAGTCCCCTTTCAGATGATCCTGATGATTTGAGTGCCCTTACCCCTGGACACTTTTTGGTTGGCACATCCATAACTGCAATACCGGAACCAGATTTTACTGCTCAAAAAATTGGTCGACTAGCTTCTTGGCAACAAAGACAGTCCATACAATAACACTTTTGGAACAGATGGAGCAAAGAGTATCTCAACACTCTACAAGAACGTCATAAATGGTATTTTTCATCGAAAAACATTGTGGTGGGAACATTGGTTTTAATTAAAGACGACAATCTGCCATCAATGAAATGGCCATTGGCTCGAGTTGTGGAAACGTATACGGGCGCTGATGGACGAGTTAGAGTCGTGAAACTTAAGACCCAAGATGGATTGGTAAAGAGGGCACTCTCAAAAATATGCATTCTTCCAATCAACAACCCTGAAGAAAACACTAATTGAATTCTTGTACATGTTTATACATATATCTATTTATGGAAATATTGTTAAAATTATATTTGTTTTGAAAGCATGAGCTTCCAACGTGGGGAGTATGTTCAATATTTAACGTAGACTTAATAATAAACTTAAACTTAAACTAATTTTAACTTAAATAGAAACCTTATTCTGATTCTTATAAAATATTATTCTTGAATTTATATTTGCTTTTTTTCATAATGATATCTTACTTTCGATAACCACTGTATGTAAATTTTACATAAGTTCACTTTCTCCTCATAATCATACGATAGATCTCTTTCGATAAATCGTACCGTTTTATAACTCTTGCACAGGTTCTAAGTGCAAGTTTTATTTTTTTGTTATTGTCTGACTACGGTGGTGATCGGTTGGTTGATAAATTGCACATCTTTTAATTAATCATAGAAATTAAACCATTTTGAATTTGTATTGAATTTGTATTGTGATACTTAACAGTTGATTCTTAAAATAAAGAAAATAAAAATCCAATATAAAAAATATTATATTGGCAAACAGACTGTAAAATTTGCTTTCACTTATATTGTCTTAAAATTCAAACTAATGACATTGTCTACATGAAAAAGAACAGCGTACATTATCGCTGTAGGTCTTGTGAGAAAGACAGAAGAAATTCCTTACGCTCACCGCCTCTCATCATCTCAACTCGCCATTCAGCAAGCAGCTGATAATAACTCATCTTCTCTTTTTCCAATTCGAGCGGAGTCGTGTCATCAAAACCCTCCTGCAGCCATCACATTAGATGTCTTATATACAGAGATCATCTCTATCCAACAAATGTTCTGCAATGCTATGCTGGAAGTCAATTCTCTACAAAGTGAAAACAAAATACTGCATGATAAGGTCGCCAAGCTCCAACACACTGTTAATGCTCTACAGCAGAAACCCCTAAGCAAATGTATTGACATAGTTGGTATACCAAATATCGACAGTGCCAATGCACTCAGCTGTACCGTCAAGATTTTGCAAGAGGGACTGAAGGTCAACGTAACGCATGACGACATCAAATCCTGCTATGTGAAATCTAGCAAAAGTGCATCAGTTGTAAGCAGTGAAAACAACAATTCTGTTTTGCATAAACAAAAGCCAATGAACATCGTTTGTGTGAAACTGAGATCTTTGGAATTTAAGCGGAGTATTTTAATCAAGAAGAGGAAGGTGAAACTAACGTCGTGCATACTCGGCGTGGAGGATGACATCAATTCACGCAATTTAATAGAACTTTACTCAAGAAAGCTAAAGAAATGCAACGTGAACATAATTTTGCTTATGTTTGGGTTAATAATGGGGTTATCAGGATGAAGAAACAAGAAAATGGTAATGTTTTTAAAATTGATTCTTTTGATGATCTTAATACTTTAATAATTTAAAATTATTTTTCTGTTTATCATGTTTGAGTTCAAAAATCTAACTGATGACTTTAACTTTCTTACTTCGTTTTGCCATTTTGATAATGAACTTTGTTCAAGCGTTTTTCATTGTGAGCAGCGAATTAATGATTTCTTTGTAGTACATCAAAACATTCGCAGCCTGTGGAAAAACTTTGATCTCTTTTTATATCACTTGGAGTCATTTTTAAACAAACCCGATTTAATTTTTTTATCTGAAATATGGATTTTCGATAATGAGAAAGATTCTTATGAAATACGCGTACGAAGGTATAAGAGCCACTTTAATTTTAATAACTCCTACGCTGCAGGTGGTATTATTGTTTATATAAATGACAGGGCTATAAATTATGTAACTGAATGTGTAAATTTGGATCTTAGATGTTCAGACATGATAAGAATAAGCTGCACTATTAATACAGAACAGACGGTTATTCTTGGTTGCTACAGACTTCATGATATGAGTAAAGAGGAATTTATTGATGAGCTATGCTATTTATTAAACGAGGAAAAAGTAAGGAATCTTATTTTAGCTGGTGATATTAATCTGGATATCTTGAGCGAATCACCTGCTGCCTTAAGATATCAATCATTAATGTGTGCCAATGGCTTAGAGTAGTGCGTAAATGTTCCTACAAGTCAACCCTCCAACACTTGTATTGATCATAATTTCTGTAAGCTTGATTGTAAAACTAAATTGTCTCTCGTTAGTAGCACTGCTGATCTGAGAATTTCTGATTCAATGGTCTGTTTGTTCTTTCAATCGAATAACGTTCAAAGTAATAAACATGATCCTTATTATCAGTCTAAGAACGTGAACTTTGTTGAGCTTACTAATCACTTAATGCTTGAAAACTGGTCTGAGATATGGACAGAAAATGATCCCAATGAAGCTTTTAATTTGTTTTCTAATACCCTTAACTCTTTAATGAGCACAATTTTTTTTTGTCTTCAAAAACTCATACGTACAGAATAAAAGTCACATATTAAAGGAAAAATAATAAAAAAAAACCTTTAAATTAGTATAACATTTATTTTGGAGAAAAAATGCTATGTTGCCAAATGGCAACAATGCTCGTTTGAGGTTTTTTGAGGTCAACAACAATGCTTTTAATAATGTGATAAGAATGTTTTGATAGTAAAAATATTAAATAGAAACCATGAAAATTGCCGAAACAATTTCTGTCTTTCGTACACCTTACATTTTGTGCATTCTATACGAGAAAACCTTCGCAATTTGAAAGTTTACATCGATTTTTCTTTTCGCAACGCTTTTCATTGTGACCAACTCCATCAGTTCTTATATCTTTTGGTGGCACATATTTCATTGGTCCTCTGTTCCTTTTTGCTTTTAGTTCTTGTGCTACTTGACGGTCTACCCCTTATACTGCCCTTCTGCACCTTGAGTTTGCATAGACTTTCAGCCAATTCTGCTCTAAACTCTCCTAGATTCATTATTTTCGTATTTCCAGACCTTTCATTCACCTTTTTATACAAAATCTAAGAATTTATTACGCTCATACCAATCATATGATAAAACAAACGGATGTACCATTTTCTGCTTTTAATTCTTATCCACTATCTGCCTAAAAAACTATCCATAAGATCTACACCTCCCATATGGGTGTTGTAGTCTTGTACTATTTTTGGACTATAGAAATAGTTTTCTTTCTCTTCCTATCATATCGAGGGACGATGGTGGCTGGTTCGGAGCCGACATAGGTGGACAGAAAAATTCTGCGTGTGAAGGCATAATACTGACACGTAGATTTTTCTGTTGTAGAGTTTCAAGCACAGAAAAAAAAATACTGTGATATGCCTCTGAGTGAAGAAAAACTCTTCGTCCTGTTCGGACTCCCACCCCTGGAGAGCAAACATAGAAACCAAACACACCTGAGTTTCAAACCACTACAAAAACAATTTTCCTTTCTCCTCCTTCTATCTAACCCCTTAGGCGCGCGTAAATTATAAAAAAAAAACATAGGTGGAAGAAAGAGTTACCATTTTGTTGTTCTTCCAGCAAGTGAGTGATATATCCTTTCCTTCATAGTTTGCCACTTCTTCTTTATATGGGCCTCTTTCAATAGATTCCTTCATAAAATCCTTATGCAGGGGCAGTTTACAGCTCCTTACCTAGCCTGTTTCTCTGAATCGTTCCTAGAGCATATGTACCTTGAGTTCCCAAATGATGTAGTAGCGGAATTGATGTGTAAAAATTATCATGTGGTTTACCAGTCTCGGTACATTGCGACAGAGGCGAAGTACAGTGTTACCAACTATTCCAAGGTCAGGCTCATCAGGCAAGCATTTGCAATTCTGTCCAGAATAAATTTCAAAAATTTGAATTTGAATCCCCATTTATGGGGTTTATTTGGGAGGTACTGTTTAAGAAAATGAGCCACCGTCGTGGCACACATTTGTTCGTCCAACGAAAGCCTTTGTTCTATCGGCACAGTACTTGAAAATAAATTATTGAGGTGATCTATAATTGGTCGTATTTTATGCAGACGATCATTTTCTGGATGTTCACGAGGTCTATGAAGGCTGTTGTCGTTGAAATGGATCACTGATCTCAGTTTTGCAAATCTCTTAGATGACATAGTTTCCATGATGTGCTGAAAACCATATTTTCCCCAATAAGATCTGACATTATAATAATGAAATACTGACGTAAAAATCAGAACACTGAAAAACTGTCGTGCTAATAATTTTGGAAATTATTTCATCGTTCATAGGGGTTTCTAATGACGTCACTTCTGATGACATTGACGTATTTCCTAAGAAGGTGATTCTATTCTCATCCCACTTCAAACTTCTTTTTTTCCATATTAGGTCTCTATTTTTAGATTTCCATAGAACAGCACCAGAAATAAGTGCACTAAACATCGATGGAACTGATTCTTCCGCGACTAAAGGCTGATCACACCTTTCAACTTCTTCATTTCTCTCGCCTGTATCTTCGCCTTCTGACTCATTTACAAATTTCTCAACACCAACATTGTAGTCCATGTCGTTTTCATCACCAATATCTTCCTCATCTTCGGATACATCACTTGCCAATACCAGATTTACAACCAAACACGCAATGTAGACAATTGGCAACATAGCTGTTTACGCCAAATTTATATTAAAAAAAGGTTCTTTGGAACTATTTGTAATGAAATAAAAAATTGTTACCTTTCTTCCACTGGATATATAATTATCTGTTCGCAAAACAGAAATCTTTACACTTATATTCCAAACAGATACACCGGTGAAATTACAATTTCCAAACGTTTGCACTTTGACAGATAAAATACGCCATGAAATTCGAATTCGAGCAAAAACCGTTAACCTGTTATTTTTCTTTGTTATTCCTTTGATTAAAGTGACGTACCAAATGCGTTCGGAAATTAAACTCTTTTGCATTGTTTTTATTTTTTTGCTTAAAGTGTTTGTTGACAAATGGCTACAGAGCGCATTTAAGGGTTAATACACATGTTCCAAGTTGTACGATCACAGCGCGTAAGAAAAGTAATAAACTAATCAAGCTGAAGCCTTGGATTTCTAACTATCTAGTAAAAAAAAAATAATTTAAAAAATAAGTTAAGAGTGAAATGTAAAAAGCAACCAAATAATAATCACCTTCGTAGTGCTTATGATAAAATGTGTAAAGGTGCGATCAGACGGTCATCCAATCTAGTATCCGGATGACATGCTGACGTCACTATGACGTAGAATTTGTCCTAAAGTGGTCATCCCGTGTGATCGCCCGTCATCCGGCATGTCATTGATGACACGATTTCTATGTCATCCAGATGACTGATTTGGTTGACTGTGTGATCGCTTGTCATCGCTATTAGGACTGTATGACCAAATTTTTTTGACAGCGTGTCATCCGAATGACAATGTCCCATGGACGACATTAATTGATTTTCCTCATTGTCATCTAACATCGGATGACACATGATCGGATGAATTGAAAAAGTTAAGTTAATTTTGTTTCTGTGTTAAAAAAGTGAGTAATAACGACTGTGAAGCCTATATTGTGGCTAAAAATAAAACACCCACGGTTTCAGGAAAAAAAGATGCAGAAAAATATTATTTTCCTGGGACCGTGAAACAGAGTGTGCTTTAATTGCAGCTGTGCCTGTCCTTTGGGATAGTGGGCGGAAGGATTATAAAAATCCGAACTCGAAAATTGATTCTTGGAAACAGGTGGCGGTCAATTTAAATATTGAGAGTGTTGACGATGTTGAGGTGCGCCTTAAATGGCAATCACTTCGCAGCCATTTTAAGGCCCATTTGGGTAAATTTCGAGCCAGAAAATCAGACCAAGGGACAGGCGAAATTGCGAAAACATCGTGGCCTCATCTGAGTGAAATGATGTTTTTGAAGTCTTCCGAAGTGACATTCTCAAGTTGTAATTTTCTTGTTCTACACAGTGGTGTACTTATATTTTTGATGAGAGTCTTATTCTAGAAGTTGGATATCAGGTTCAGCGTAGTGTAACCCCAAAAAACAAAAGATTAAAAAATTCATTTTACTGTTCTGCACGATAAGTATCACTTTTTGTTTTCTTTTTTTTTCAAATATATTAACACTTGTCTTTTCATTGGTAATTACTTATTATGTTAATATTTAATATAAATTCGTATTTTACTATAACAATATAAAAAAACTTCCGCCACAATTTTTTCCACGCTTCTTGCCAATTTATTTTGAACAATCTTCGGCATTTATTGTTCAATTTTTTCACAGTAAAACTAAAACACTTACTTAATATTATGTTTTTTTCTTTTGCAGTACTTTTCAATCATACAAACTATTTCTGTTGTTTTATTTTTATTTTACTAACTGCCGTTTTCGTTTTACGCAAACAATTAAATACAAATTGTCATCAGTGTCATTAGCGTCATCCGTGCCATTGGTGTCATCTCGTGTAATCGCTTGTCATCCGGCTATGTCATCCAGGCATGTCAACCGGATGACAAAGCTAGTGAGTCATCCATTTTGGGACAAAATGACACTCGGATGACCGAACGGATGACACGCTCGCAGATGACATGCAAATGACAACCGAATTACAAAAGTTCTCTGACGTCACCATGTCATCCGGATGACAAGTTTGGATGACCGTCTGATCGTACCTTAAGGAAATTGATATTGAGGTGCAAAGAAAATTTTTACATTAACAAATTTCAAAATGTTAAAGGTAATTTAAAAAAATAATGGGGAATAGTAAATGAACTTTTTAACAGAAACAGTACTAATGGTATACCATCATGTATTAGGCATGCAAATCAGGATATTATAAACCTAAAGGCAGTAGCTAATAGCTTCAACTTATTTTTTACTAGCGTTGCAAATAAAACGATAACTGAGGCAGGTATAGCACCTAGTAATAATAATAGTAGATATTTGCTTGAGTGTTCTAACATGGAAAGATCAGAGCCTCATAGCTTTTTTTATGAATCAATTTAGTCAATTGAGGTCTATAAAACGATTATGTGTCTGAACAACTCGATCTCCATTACTCATAGATCTTATTCTAATGCATTTATTAAGAGGATCGCATTTTATATTGTAGATATTTTGCCTCATGCCTTCAACAAAAGTATCTTATGTGGTATATTTCCTGAAATGCTTAAAATTGCTGAAGTTATACCTAGATTCAAAAAAGGTGACAAAAAAGTAATCAACAATTATCGGCCTATCTCTCTTCTCCCAGTTTTTTCTAAAGTTTTTGAGAAATTAATCAAAAAAAGAATTTTGTCCTATCTTGATGGTATTTCATTTTTTAGCGATAGACAGTATGGATTCCAAGCTGGCAGATCTACTGAGGATGCACTTCTTAACTTCAGCAGTTCAATTTATGGAAGCATCAATAGCAAGAAGCTTACTGCAGCTCTTTTCGTGTATATAACGAAAGCTTTTGATACCGTTAATCATAAAATCTTGTTGAATAAATTGAATAAAGCTGGATTTAGGGGATTTGTTCTTAAATGGATTGAGTCCTATCTCAACAACAGAAAACAAGTGTTGCGAATAGGTAATGTATGTTTAGTGAGTGCTGCGATATTACAGTTGGTGTTCCACAGGGATCTGTTCTAGAACCTATATTGTTGCTAGTTTTTATTAACTCAATTTTTACCCTTAATATGAAAGGAAAACTTACAGGGTTTGCTGATGATATAGGTTATTCATATTCCAGCAACTCTTGGTTAGATCTAATAGCTGACATCAACCATGATTTAGAAATGTTACGACATTGGTTCCGTGTGCACAAGCTAGTTATTAGTGACAAAACAAAAATTATGTATAATAATACATCTTTGCATTTAGAACTTCCAATTTTTACATTTCATAGTGCATACTGCAATAATATGTTGATAAACTCTGACAGTTGCTGTGAATCTAGATAAACTAACCTAGATGTCAAACTCTACTAATACTTTTGCAAACTCTTAACTTTCGCACAGACACACTGTAAGTGTGTCTTTTATATCTCTATAACTTTGTCAAAATTTACTAGAAAGAGAGCAATTTAGAAGTAAAATTGCTAGAATGAGAGCGATTTGCAGGAGTTTGTGTAATTTGGATGACGTTTTTTTTGGTTAAAATGGGCGCGGTTTGTATAAAGAAGGAGGGAAATTGCATTGATCACAATTCACACGTATTCACAGACAGAGTCACACGAATAGGGGCGATTAGTAGAAAACCGGTTTTGATTTTACAATATCTGGAAAGTTTGCCATCTAGGTTAGTTTATCTATGGCTGTGAATCGCTTTCCGAAAGATCTTGTACATGTAACACTTCCATAGATTGCTTACCGAGCTGCTTTGTCATTGGTAACGTAAAGGTCTTTAAGTATCTAGGACTCGAGTTCGATAGCAGGTTAAATTGGGATCCCCACACTACTTCCTTAAGGAAATACCTGCTGAAAACAACCCTTTACCATTTGAGACTTTTTTAGCTTAAAAAAACTTTTACAAGCTTTTTATTATGGTCTTGTTCAATCCAAATTGCAATATGGTTTAACTTGCTGGGGCGGAATACACAAAAACAAAATGCAACCTTTGCTTGTTTTACAAAAAAATGTGCTGAGAATTATCTGGAAAAAAAGGTGCCATGAACATAGTTTCCCACTCTTTACACATTCTTTTATATTGCCTCTAAAGCATCTTTATTTCTACAGAGTTTTTAAAACCTTTTTCTTAAGAAGCGGATACTCATTAAATCATGATCCGAATACTTATGGTCTTCGCAGCTCTTCTATGAGTCTTGCTTTCATTCCTTCACACAATACTCATCTCTTCTTAAGTTATTACTCTTCTGGAGCTCCTAGTATCTTTAATAAACTACCCATTGAAATACGGCGCTCTAGTAATATATTTTCCTTTAATAAAGCGGTCAAGAAGTGGCTGTTAAATTTTGACCTCAATGAGATTGATAATCTATCGAAGTTAATTATTTAGTAGCATGTACTTACATCTAATCATTATGAAATTTTTTTTCTCTCCACTATACAATATACATACTTTTTTTATTCTAAAAATTTCCATACTGTTTTTGTCTGACTCACTTCATTGGGTACTAGTTTTATTAATTATAGACTGTATTTATTTATTCATTCACTGATGAAAAACACTTAGTATTTGTACAGTACTTGAATTTATGTAATTAGCTTTGTGTTAAACTTAAGTTTGTTAATTTAAATTCACTCATAAAATCCTTCTTAAAAAGTTAAGTGCATATATATCTGTTATGAAAATTGTAAAATTTATTTAAATTGAATGAATAAATTAAATTACAAAAAAAAAACCTAATTGCCAAAGCATGTTATTAAGCCCGGCTACCTGTGGAAAAAGTAATTTTCCCAGTACGTATAATAATGATGTTCGCTGCATCCCCAAATGCTTTATTTTTGAAAAACTCAAGTTTTTAAGTACTTGGGTTTTGAAATTGATAGTAAACTGAATTGAGCTCCGTCTTTGCTTAAAACCTTGGGCATAATGTGCCATTTAAGTTTATACTGTTCACGTAAACCTCGAGGAACAATTTGTTATGGTCATAGTTACAATATATGTAGTTTGGTCTGCTAGAACGGTAATTAATTAATTTTAAAACTCAACTTAAGTAAAGGTGCTTAACATTTATAAAGTTCTAAAAGTATTTTTTTTCAGCACTAGCTCGTTGAACTACAAGTATAGAGTGTATCTATTCTTCAATGACTACTGAAAAATACTTTAATATCTACTCGAATTGATTACTGATCTTTGTGGATGTTTTGTTACTACTAGAATTTTTTTTGTATATATTTCACAGTAACCTATGCTAATTATACTTTGCATTGTATATATTAGAAATAATTTATACTTATTACATTTATATTTACTAAATAGCAGAATAAATATATACAATAGAAGAAAAAAATAAAATATTAATCGCTAGTAAATAAATAGATAATAAATATATTCATTGTATTGTTCTGTACGGGATTCCACAAAAGGTCGGTGACGTCAGAAAAATAGACTACTTTCACTGCTTTTTAGTGTTGGCCAAGTTTGGAACCGAGAACATCTTGCGTAATAGTCAGGGCGAACGTACACACCGAACTACTCCATTGCCTTACCTTAAAAAAGAATAAAAACACGATTCATATCTGATACTCGTACGTATTTACTTCATTTTGCAGTTTTATTAAAAACAGTGAATTTAGTACAAAATAATATTACATTTTGTTTTGTGTCTTATATCACAAGTCTACAATTACATAGTATAAGAATTTTATATTGAATTTTATATCATATCAGGCCTGTCATATGGCAGGCTTCTTACATTCTAATAATCACTAGATCAAGTTTCTTTGTAAAACTGTATTGTGTGCAAGTAGTTTATCATTTCAATCCAATATCAGAAATGCAACCATTGAAGGTATCTAAAAAGAGAGAAAAACAATTGTTAATATTAAAAAAAAAAACTTTTTGTTTTTAGAGGTTTCTATTTAAATCGAAGGATTTCAATCAACTGGCCTTAAATAATAATGATTGGTAAAAAGGAATATAAGAATAAAAAGATAATATAATAATAAAGAATATTAGGTTATATGTATTACAAGAAGGTATAAGAGAGCAATACTTGTACCTACATGTACATTGTTTTCCAATAAAGTATTTCATTTTGATTTATTAACAAATCACGTATTTCTTAAGACTTCAGAGAAAAGGTTGCCATTAATAATAGCTTATAGCAATACAAGCTCCACTATCTTTTTTTACACATCCAGGCTATTTTCATAAAATTGCTCATCATATATTTGTACAAATACGGCTCTATTTCATCGATAGCAGGACGGGTGTTGGCTGTTAGTGGTTGGATTGTTATAAGCTTTCTCTATAACATGATCCCAAACAAAGAAACCGGATGGTGTGATTTCGCATGATCTTGGCGGCTAATACTTTCAATGACTTGGCCAGGAATTTTCTCTTGCAAAATAGCTATGATTCCTTGTTGGAGATAAACTTCGCTCACATCAATAAGTCCTGATGATAGTAGTTACTCATGTCGTTAGCATCCAGAATGGAATACAATTTTGCATTTGCAAAATGTTTAGGAAAGAAAATTAAGACCTAAGCAAAACTGTATTTAAATTGCTATTGCAGTATTAAGGTAAAAATCTTTTTTTTTTTTACTTGTAATGATAGGGTAAGTAAAATAAAATTTGTATTGTAGCCGCTGATAACAATGTTTATGGGTCAAAATCACCAAGGTGACAAATTTAGAAATTTGAATTTCTGTAAAAATTATTAAGTCATGGAAATTCAAAAAATAACTTACAATGTACACCGTACTATTAATAACTTCACTGTAAAAGAAGCGCGAAAAATATTCGCATTTTAATTAATTATTTGGAATCCCGGCCAAAGCGACTGGGTGTATAATAGCATAATTCAGGGAACGTATTTCAAAACTTGGATTTTTTTTTTAAATATAAATTTGATAAAACTTATTTTGGAAATACGGCAGTAGTCTACATTCTCTTATGTAATCTTATTTTAATAAAATGTTACCCTTATGAAGCAAAACTTAAAAATTCCTAGATGAAAGTTCTGTTTATTTATCATGATTTAGATTAGATCGTTTAATTATTTTGTTTTAGAAAATTGTTGATTATGGTATTTAATTTTAATAATAAATGAAGCAGATATATTCTATCTTGAATTAAATAATAAAACTTGTATTACGTTCCCATAAATAAGTAAATGTTCACTGAATGACAGCGATATTCACGAAATGACAAAAGACATCAGATGTTTTAAGAGGGAAATTTATTTAGAGAATTTTAACTACTGTTTATTGTTTATTGTTTGTTTACTCGATTTTTTACTCGATTTATTGTTATCCCATCCCACGAAGCCCACTAAGCCCTGTGTCTGCAAGAAAAATGATATTTTAATTTAGAACTTGAGTAATTTTGTCCATGGTATTGTTGATATTTTCTTTTCGGTAATGATATCCAAAATTACAGAAGTATAAAATCAGCTAAAATTTCTCATATAAACATCAATTTCGCTGTCAAAATGGTAGTAATGATTGCGGCTTGCTCCCTTTATTCACTGTGGCTTAGGAATAATTTTTAAAACTTACATCTCTATAGTCAACTTTAAAATCTTTGGCATTATTACGAACAGATTTTAAGAATGTGACCTTTATTTTTCCCTCATCGTCTACACAAGTTCCAGCAATACCAACATATCTGTAGAACACATTCTTACTTTTCGTTGGAACATTAATGAATAAAAATGTTCCGGGTATTATTTTATTAGAAAGGATATTTTCTTTGGAATCAACTGCATAAGATGTTTCAGCACCCATGACTCTTTCTTGATCAATTTTACGACACACTGTCATAAGATCTTCATCTTCAGAAGTAAAAGAGCTGTATACCTCATGATATATGCTTTTTCTAGGTCTCAAATTCTCTATTTGCTTGAATTGTTGAGTTGTCATGTATTTAGCAGGCTCTGTCTCTATATAAAAATTTTGTTCTTTCAGTATGGTGTGTGCGTTTCTAGTGGGGTCTTTTTCCATTTGATGTATGTTTTCTATATCACTATTTAAAAATATATTAAATTTAACGTCTTTTTGCTTTTTACCGTGCTGGTCTACTTTAAGTTTTGTTTTTGCCATGTAATTTTTGCGATATTTAAGATTCCAGGAACCGGATAAATTTTTTCGGGAACTGCATTTTTGATGCAAACAATTTTCTCATTTGTTTTTTTTTTTTTGCAGCATGACAGTTGACTCTGTGAAAATTTCAATGAAATCTTCTGCGGTTTTAACATCTTTACCCATTAGTACATGCTTGTCTGCAGTCCTCTTCAAATATCCACCTATTCCATCCATAGGAGCTTTTCCGTGTCCTGGCTTGTCCTGACATAATTTGCTGACCATGAATCCGAAATTTTCATGTCGCACGCACAGGCAAATATCCCGATCTTTTTTAATTGGGTTGATAACCCAAAATGGTTTTTCCCTCAGCAACGTCGTATAAGACATTTTGGATTCAAATCTTTTACTACATTTAGGAGAATACGTTTCTGTTTTTTGATTGCACCTCTTCTAATAAAATCTCTTTTTTCGGGACACATTCGGCTTACATCATCTTTTTCAAAAAAGTTAACTATTTCAGAAAGGATTTTTGGTGTTACAGCACAAACTCTGAGCTTAGCATCAGTCTTTAGAATATCTTTATCGGTTCTATTCTTTGGTAAAAAGTGTGTGGTGATATTTAACATACGATATTTTTTAATAACGTCCGTATACTAAGTTTTTGTATTAAATAAAATTGTTTTCTTAGTTTTAGTTTAAGTAAATATAGAAAAAAAAATATTTGTAATCGTACTAAACGTCGAAAGACATTGATTAAGTATTATGTTTAATTTAGAGTGCCCGCATGGGGCCAGTAAGTTAAAATAAGATAATTTTAAGTTAATTAAGCTAATTTTTAAGCATTTTTTTGTATAGCGCATAAGTATTAATGAATTTAAAATAATAAAAATGCATTTAAAATGAAAAATGAATATTTTTTAATAATTGTACCAGTCACTATTTTTTGGAATGCTTTTCGTTCTTTAGAATTCTTCGGTAAACTACCAGCAGTTACCTATAATTGTGAGGTCATAACGTCAGCAGTCACATAATTAGAATCTCTGATTAAATCGTCAACTTTGGTATTTGGCGATGCCTCATTTTGTGAAGCGGTTTTTAACATTCTTTCTTGTCTATTCCTTCGTTGAATTTTTGTTTTCAATGAATCTCGTATTTTGTTTTGTATCTCCCTTATTTTAGAGTTTTGCTTGGCTATAGTGCGATTTGCTTTGGCTCTATCTTTTCTGACCACCTTTCTACCTTCATGTTTAGGTTTGGTTGAACGCGGCGTGTCATTGTCAATGCTTCCTTCTTCTGAAAGAGGTGGAGTATTATTTATTGTATTTAATAAGTTCTTTTTCTTCTGCCTATGTTTTCTATTTTTTTTCCCACAGAGCGCTTTTCCATATCGTTTATAGATTTTGTTTTATTTGCATCCTTCTTTTTTTGGTAATATTCTCTATCCTTCGCTTTTTTCAACTCTCTTTGTTCTGCAGTTAAATTATCTAAATACTTACGTTTTCTTACATTCGCTTTTTGACGTTTTTTTTAAGTAAGCCCGTGCTATTTTTACTGATATTTCTTTTTGAAATCTTCTTCTTTTTTAGTTCTTCAGTTTCCATATTTGTAGGTTAAATCTAAAACAAATGTAAAAAGTAGCTGTAAAAGCAAGTCCAACTCTTTATTTTAAATAGGACTTTACAGCTGCTATTTGACCGTCGTACTATGTTTTATAACATTGACTATACTGCTACTTCAATAAAAGACTTTGTTTAAGACGGAAAAGGCCGAGAAAACTCCTTTTGATAATTCAGCTTAGATTACGTCCATAAAACTAGAGTAGTAGATTTACTTTAATTTATGAAATGACTTTCATCATTTAATAACACAAATGCACTTAACAAAAGTACTTAAGAGGAAAATCGTAATAAAAATATCATTACAGGAACATAATGATAAATAAAACAATCGAACGCTGTTTAAACTCGAGAGATCGGAACACGATTGAGCAATTAAGCCATACGAGGCACTACCTTTTTTGGCAGAATAGAGTGTGTTCACGAAGTAAGTTACAAACTTCCGGACAAAGTTATTTGTAAGATAAAATGTGAAGTTACGTACATTTATTTTAATTATAATTGTCATTATTATATTGTATTATAATGCAAATGTATCAACTATGATTTAAAATTCAATTTTTAAATTAGTAATTCATTATATCATGAACATTTCTTATAAGGAATTGCGTATTGGGACGCGTTCCCGAAATGATTTTTGCACTAGTTTCATGAGCAAAACAACTTCCTTAAAATCATTTTGTAAAGAACAATCAAGGGTTTAGATAAAATTAACTAAATTTAATAGTTACAGATAATTGTGAACCAACTATTTCAAGGTTTTTATTAATTTTAAACTAGACTTATGAGTAGACCTCGGATTTTGCATATTTGCAGATTTTTCATCAGATTGATACCAAACTTTGTATCTAGACGTTTTATCGTTCAAATGTAACAAATTGTAATGCATATTGAAAATATGCAAAAAATATGCAAACGAATTTCATCAAAAAATTTAATGCAAATCGTTCCAATCCAATAAAGTACGAGCAATGCAGAAGAATATATAATATACTCGTATACCATATTGCATTCTTGCTTTCCCTTTCTAACGCTTTACCATTTATTGTTGTATTGTTCTTATCGCAAACCCGACTTAAAACCAGAGCAAAGTTTTTGCTGTTGTTACGCAAAGTAAAGTGCACCCAAAAACCGGTTTGCTTTTTTATCGGAAGCACGACTTATCACGTGATAAATTTATGATAACATATTTTTTAGTGTAATTTCTTATCTGTTTGATCCATAAATATATTTAAGTTGAATGAAGTGTAGTGTAGTGAAATGCCGAAAATCAATAAATATAAGAAAAGTTTGATAGGAGAATGGTTTAACAGCCTTCCCAAAAAGTGCTTTAAAATTGATGGAAACAGTATAATTTGTACAACATGTGACAAAAAGGTGAAATTTAAATTTAATTCAGGCTTATGCAAACCAATTTTCAAATTTTTTACGAATTTCAAAATTTGTTCATCGAAATATTTGTTTGCAGTGAGCCAAATTGTTAAATTAGAAGTACGAGTACGTTCTAAAGTTTTTAATAATTTAGATTCCTTGCGGAAAAAAATTTCAATTGCAGCAGCATATTGCTACTTCACTTCATAGTAGATCAAAAGCATCCAATAACAACAACGACGAAAATGCACATAATTCTAGAAACACGTCCAGCAGCTTTTCCGACAATGCCAACAATGAATTTAAAATGGATTTATGTACAGCGTTGGTTGCGGGAAATATACCATGGAATGTACTTAGCAATGCTACATTTAATTTTTTTTTTTTTAAATACAGAGGGCAACTAATTCCAGATGAAAATACTCTCAGAAAGAGCTACTTGGATAAATACTACCAACAATCAATCCAAAAAATTCGCGATAGTATCAAAGACGAAAGCGTTTGGATATCAGTGGACGAAACAACGGACAAACAAGGGCGATATGTCGCGAATTTGATTATAGGAACATTGAGCGAAAATGAATCTTCGTGCTCATTTTTATTGTCGTGTAAACAGTTGGAAGAAGTAAATAATGCAACCGTTTCTCGATTTGTGAACGACAGCATTCGTATATTGTAGCCACACGGGAATGAGTCAAAAGTGTTGTTGCTTTTAACGGATGCTGTTAAGTTTTTTATCCGAATCTCATACACATAACTTGTTTGGCACACGGTTTAAATTTAATAGCTGAAAAAGTAAGGACAACATTTCCTGTCGCTAACTCGTTCATATCTTGTGTAAGAAAATTTTTCATAAAAGCTCCGCTCAGAGTACAACTCTACAAGCAAATACTAAATAAGGAGTTACCACCAGTACCGATCATAAGTAGATGGGGTACATGGTTGAAGGCGGCATCATTTTATGCAGATAACATAGAGGGAATAACAGAGGTAAGATAATGTTTATCAACAAAAAACATTTTAAATATAGCATCGTTGTTTGAAATTTAAAAAAAAAAACAATATAGTTTTTTCCCTAAAAAAATCAAAATTTTAATAATGCTTTTGAATATTTTTTTATTCATAGTGGGTTATTTACCTTTGACTTAATTTTCCAAATTATTTTGGATATCCCATTATTTTTTGACAACGACTTTAGTTTGGTAAAGAAAAAAATTCTAAATTTGCATTTTAGGTTCTTGAAACACTGAACCCAGAAGATGCTGAATCTATAAAGCTAGCAAAAGACCTGATAAAAAATCCCCATCTATATCGGAATTTTATATATATAAAATCGAATTTCGAGAGAGTTGCCGAAATAATAACTTCCTTGGAAAAGAAGGGTCTACCATTAGCAAAGTCAATGAATTTATTTAAGGAATCTGAAAATATAGTTCATAACATAACTGGTGATTTTGGAATGGCTTTAAAAAAAAAAAATTTGAAGCCATTTTGAGAAGAAATCCAGATTTTAATATCATTTCAAAAATAAATAATATTTTAAATCTCAAAGATGAAGATTTGTCTGGACTTGAACCCGTCACAAATGAAAATATCATTAAATATAAATTTGCTCCAATTACTTCCTGTGACGTTGAAAGAAGCTTTTCCGCTTACAAAATGGTTTTTGGAGAGAAAATTATGGTTGTATATTGTAATACCAATTATCTTGAATAATTTTTAAACCTATAAAATATCGTATGTATTAATTTTGCTCTACTTTAGTATCTGACAATAATTAATAAAATGTCAATATGTGTGCTAACCTCTGAATCGCTTTCATATTATTTTTTGATTAGTTTAACATAGGAAGTTTTTGCATATTTTACATATTTTGCATATATTTTGAAAAATTTGCATATATTTTGGCATATATTATGCATATGCATTTCATGCAAATATGCCAAAATTTCAATGAAATGAACTTTGGTGTCATCAGAATTTACCTATCTTAATCCTTCAAAAATATGCAAATATGAAAAATCCGAGGTCTACTTATGAGTATACATATGTTATGAAGAGTTCTGCTTTCAGAAAAGGTAAATATAGCCCCAAACAACTAATTCGGTTCTAAACTTGTATCTAATATGTAATGTACTCGTATGGCAATGCACAAAAACGTAGGCATAAGTAAACTACTACTGCAGATTCTTGGGAATATGCTCACTAACATCAACTAAAATATTTCAAATTAGAGATAATGCGCAACAAATTACTATTACTTCGGCATAATTCATAATTTATTTATTTTGGTTATCATTAGTGGAGCCTACAATGCTAAACACATATACTGGGGATCGAGACTCATCACAACTAAAGGAAAAGAGTTATTAAAAGCGCTTCAGGCATATGGATGCGAAACTATTGTATATCAAAGGGCAAACCCACATACTGGCCTACCGACCCAAGCAAGATTCCTGATCTGATTGATTTATCATGAAAAACGTTTCGAGCAATCACATATTATACAAATAGAGGATAATTTAGAGCTAAACTCGGATCATTCGCCTATTGTCCTAACTCTAAGTGAACACATTATCATAAAGCCAAATAATTGAATTAGTAATCCCACTACAGTCCGAAGAACATCTAGACTGCGAGGTGGAAAAGCTGATCAATGACATCTAGTGTTCAGCGTGGTAAAATACACCTGAAGTTAGTAGAAAACTGAAAGGTAATAATTATCCTAAAGAAATACTAGAACTTATTTCTGAAAAAAGAAAAACGAGAAAAACCAGAGCATCAAACCAGAGCCCCACAGGACAAAACTAGACTTAATAATATAACGTCTCAGTTAAGAAATGAAATTAAACAACTTCAGAATGATACTATAAGTGAATTTCTCCGTGAGCTCAAAATTACTCCAGTACTGAATATTCACTCCGGAAGTCGACCAAAAGTCTGAAGAGGCCTGTCCTGCAAACACCCCCAATTGAAGACATGGACGGAAGCTGGGCTAGAAATAATGAACAGAAAGCATCCAGATTTGCTGAACATCTTGAAGGGATTTTTTAACCTAATTACTTGGATGACAACATTTTATTACCTAACATTATTGAACAAGAAGTTATGGAAATACCATTCGTCACTCTAACTGAAATCAAAAATTAAAAATGAACATGAACCCGAAAAAAGCTCCTGATTTTGACCTGATCTTGACCAAGGAAAGTATTGATTAAAATAACTAATCTAGTTAATACATCCTTTAGTTTACAATATGTACCATTATTATGGAAAGTCGCTGAAGTTATTATGATACCCAAACCTGGAAAGCCACCCCATTACTATAAGTCACATCATATCGACCAATTTCATTGCTGCCGATTATGTCCAAATTGTTTGAAAAACTTCTATTGAAAAGAATAAAACGAATCATAGGACAGAAACATCTTATTCCGGATCATCAATTTGGCTTCCAGAACCAACACTCTACGATTGATCAGGTTCATAGAATCACTAATATCATTGAAAAATCATTAACTCAAAATGTCCTTTCCTGGAATCATACATATGAGAACGTTAGTACAGAGTCAAACAAGATGACGCTTAGTCTGAACTGAAGAAAATTCAAGCGGGCGTGCCTCAAGGTAGTGTATTGGGACCAGTTCTTTTTCTCCTATACACTAGTGACCTACCGGCATTGAATGAAAATATTGTTGCTACATTTGCTGATGGTACTGCAATTTTGGATATTGGCGACAATAATACTGAGTCAACAGAAAAGTTACAAACATCAATAACTGAAATACAACGCTGGACAGCAAGCTGGGGCATCAAGCTTAATGAAACTAAATCCTGGCATATCGACGTAAACGTATAGAGTACAAGCCAGTATAACATACATAAATCAACAAACAGTTCCGTACGAGAATACAGCGAAATATCTTGGCATGACCCTTGATGTCAAACTCAGGTGGAAACCACATGTTAAAAAAAAACAAGAACAACTAAATCTAGAGCACAGAAAAATCAAGGTCCATATAATAAGGTAATATACTTGGCGCAATTATTTGATCTCGTTCTGTGCATCTGTCAAATTCTGGCAAATATGGCCGACCACAGTGACGACAAAGGCGGAAATATTTTGGTTGCGACAAATTTTTGATTAAAAATTTATTAAACAAAGTTTAAAGGTGTTAAAATGCATTTTGCTGTGTACGGGTGTTGTGTTAACAACTACAAAAGCAAAAATAAAACTGGAAATGAGGAGATATCGTATCAAGTTAAATGTACAAGCAGTGGGTTTTTTTGTGCCGCCGTCTTTTCGGCGTGGCAACATTTTAAAAATAGTTCTGAAAACAACCAGAATTAAAGAGGATGCTGATCCTTCACTTTTGTTACCATTGCAAAAGGATGAAGAAGTGACGAGCCCACGAGATTTACGGACTTTTGATCCCAAAGTACGTGAAGAGAAATTATTATAACCGTTATTTAAATTAATAACATTCGGTTTTTTTATTTCAGTGATGCACTAATTGTGCATGACAATGAGAACATAGATCTGGAAGTACCCCCGTTCATTTCGAAGGAAGAGCTCCAAACGATCTTCGAATCACATAGAAGTAAGAAATCAGTGGGAACCGATGAAATACCGAACATTGTGCTTCGACATCTCCCTCTAGAAGCGGTGAACATTTATACCACCCTGTTTAATAATGCAATGAATAATGCACATTATCCAGCGCATTGGAAAACTGCGGTGGTACATCCCATCCCCAAAAGGGATAAAGACACTTCCAATCCGGCGAATCTCCGATCGATCAGTCTTCTTCCAAACATCAGTAAGGTGTTCGAGAAGGTGATCAATAGAGTCCTGACTAAGTGGGTTGAGGACAAACATATAGTTCCGGATAATCAATTCGGTTTCAAGGCGGGGCATGATATCATTCATGCTGCGTCGAAACTGGTTTCTGATATCCAATGGAACAAAAGCAAGAACCAGTGCACTGGTGCCTGCCTGATTGACTTGGAGAAGGCCTTCGATACCGTATGGTTAGAAGGACTCTTTTTCAAGCTGGACAGGTTGGGCATTAGTAAACCACTTCTGTATATTCTCTTCGATATGCTCTCCAGTAGACAGTTCATCGTGAAGAATGGCGATGCGACTTCTGCTGGAACTTTTAACATTAAAAACGGTCTGCAACAAGGTGCGGTAAATTCGCCGATCCTGTTCAACATTTACACGAGTGATCTGATAGGTTCACTTCACCATGCCATAGCGTACGCAGACGACATAATCGCGTACAAATCAGGTAACAAGATTGAGGTCATTAATATACTTTTGCAGCGTGACTTCGACAAAATTAAGCGATATTGCGATGACTGGAAGTTGAAAATCAACTTTCAGAAGTCGGAAACCATTCTATTTAGGACGCCTTTGTCTGGGGCCTCTAGGGATACCAGAAAGAATTGGCGAAAGTTCGCGATCGTGGGGCAGCACGGGCAACCACTTGCTTGTCGAAATGTAGTCAGATACCTTGGGATCTGGCTAGATCAATTTCTGTATTTTAACAAACATATAGATGTTGCTCTGGCCAGAGCCAGAGGTGCTTTTGCCCTTACAAAGAGACTCTTTTATAACAGCCAACTCGATGCGAGGGTGAAGGTAATCTGCTACATGGCCCTTATCAGGCCCATGCTTGTATTTGGATGTCCCGTGTGGTTCAACGTGAGAGCAAGTTTATTGGAAAAGATTCGGGTGTTTGAGAGGGCTTGTCTTAGGACTTGTCTTCGCCTATACAGAACACCAGAGTCTCAGTACATAAAATTCTATCCTAATGAGGTCTTATACAATAGGGCGAACCTAATAAGAGTGGACAATTTCGTCATTAAGTTGACTCGAAGGCACGTTGCAAGAGCAATGGCCTCATCGAACAACCTGATCTCCGGGGCTTACTACCCCAATTATATGTATCACGAGAGAGTTCGCTTTGACGGCTTTATTCCTCCAGAAGCGTTCCTCTATTTAGATAACAAAGGTCTGATCCAGGACAGATTGGCGGTGCCGCTAATCTTCCACGTCGCTCGAACAGCTGCGGACAGGCGACTCAACTACGACAGAGACGTCGCACATGGCAGTGCGGAGCGTCTCCGGTTCAGTAGGTCGGTAGGGAGTCGCGACATGAGGGATATCGCTTGGCAGCACCAACACTTTTGGTGGCTTGTAGAAGGGGAGGATGCTTCGTCGTCGAACTCCTCCAGTGATAGCTAGCTTCATGTGAAGCAAGGTGGCCAGCCTAATTTTTTTAGCCATGGTCGGCTTACATAGTTTTAGGTAGGTTTAAGTTAGATTTTAAGAAAAAAAATATAAAAAAGCAAAACAAATAAATAAAAATAAAAAATGAAAAAAAAACAAATATATATATATACATATATGTATATATTATGTATATATGTAGTATGTATATATATATATACTAGGGTGTCCCAAAAAAATCAAGTTTAAATTTTTGTAACGCATACCCTCTTATTTTATTCGAATACTGTCAAAACAATAGTAAATAAAGTTTCATGTACTTTGAACCAGAGGAACCCGTGCCGACTTGCATCTAAACATGTCAGTACTTGCAAGGCATGGCACGCGAGTAATAACATATCGATAACTTGTTATTGCATGTTTATTTTATTAGTAAACACATTGTTCTCGTTCTGTTAACATGTCGGTGGAGTTACGCAGTTGTAGAAAGGAGATATTTTTAATAGGGAACGTTAAACATCAAATTACTGGTTCAAAACTTCCCTCTAATGGGCAAGTACTGGCAGTTTTGTTCTATAATATTCGTGAAGTGAATTTAAGTGTCAATGAGAGCGCAAATCTTACTATTCGTGAGTGCATTATTTATTGGGAAAAGGCCCGTATCCCGACAAGATCTCTACCTAATTGTGTTAAAAAATTAATTACATTGTATCAAGTTTGGAGAAATTTGCAAAAAAATGCAAACAAAACAGAAAACGTGTTTGAGCAGCGTCGACATGAGTTTGTTACAAACTTAAACAATTTGTTTGACATTGCACATGCGGATGCACTTCAATTAATAAAGATAGATGAAGATAGGATTTTTTTGCAGCGCCAAAGAGAACGAGGCCGACCTGGTCATTTAGCCGGAGTTGACCGAAAACAAACACACAAAGAAGAAAGAGCGCACCTTAGAAACGTCGAGGAGCAAAAACGACGTGCTAAATATTTTTCATCCTTAGCTCCTTCAACATCATCTTATGACCCGCTACAAGAAAGTTTGTCGTCTGATTCAGAATTGATGGATTTACAGGAAATTTTGCCAAACTTAACCAAAACAGAATCCAGTATAAATAAAACTGTTATGAGGAAGAATTTTATCACTCCAAAATTAGTGGCAGCATTAGATCGGTGTCAATTGAGTATGAGAGATGCTGTGTTTATTATTGAAGCAACTATTGAAGCTCTTGGACATAACACAGACGAATTTCCTATAAGCAAGTCCACTATTCAAAGGGTTCGTACGGAAAAGCGAAAAGAGCGAGCGGAAGCCATAAAGGTTAATTTTCAAAACCAGGTTCCGGATATTGTAACACTCCACTGGGATGGTAAACTTTTGCCGGCTTTAGATTCACGCAAATCTAAGGAAGAACGTCTGCCGATAGTTATAACGTTTGACGATAAAGAACAACTTATCGCTGTACCAAAGTTGGATAACTCTACAGGAAAGGAACAGGCCCAGGTACTTTGGAATGCTATAATTGATTGGAATCTTGAGGATAAAGTGCAGATTTTGTGTTGTGATACGACTGCTTCAAATACTGGTCGAATCAATGGTACTTGTGTACTTCTCGAACAGAAACTAGGCAGGGAAATGATTATTTTTGCTTGCCGCCATCACGTCTACGAATTAGTACTAAAAAGCGTGTTTGAAGCAAAAATCTGCCAAGTTACCACAAGCCCAGACATTCCAATGTTCAAGAAATTTCGAGAGAACTGGAAGAATGTCGATCCCGAGAAAATACAGAGCTGTACAGAAAAGCTATCATGTTTGAATGTTTCTGAGATCAACAGACTTATCGATTTTTACCAAATTGAATTAACTAAAGAAATTACTAGGGATGATTACAGAGAGTTAATCGAACTTTCAATAATATTTCTTGGCGGCGATGCAGAAAAAAAATTTAAGATCCGGCCTCCAGGTGCCATGCACCAAGCTCGATGGATGGCGAGAGCGATTTACTCATTAAAAATATCGTTACTTGGTGATCAATTAAGAATTTCTAACAAAGATAAAGAAGCTCTGTTAGACGTCTGCCTGTTCATCGTGACAATATACGTTAGGCCTTAGTTGCAATGCATTTTAGCAGTAAAAGCACCTTACCAGGATTTGTGTTTTCTGAAAGCTATAAAATCTTATGAAACAATAGATGAAAGCATCTCGAAAGCAGCATTACAGAAGTTTTGCTTGCATTTGTGGTATTTGACAGACGAAGTGTCTATCTTGTCTCTATTTGATGATGATGTAAGCCAAGAAACGAAAGTCAAAATGGTTGCTAACTTAGCCAAAGAATATCCATCTGCCTATGGTAAATGCTACATTCCATCGAAAGAAGAACTTTGTGGCAGACTTTATGGTAAGTTTGAAAATTAAGTTTGTTTTTTTAACTTTTTTATTTACATAACTAAAAAATTATATCAATAATCCTCCTTTTTTTGTTTTCAGAAAAAAACATCGATGACTTTGTTTCAGTCAAAAGCAAGTCCTTATTTAGTCGATTGAAAATTGATGGTGCTTTTCTCCACGAGTGCCCCTCTTTGTGGCTTAAAAATGCTTCGTACCAACATGCTAAAAGCAAGCTATTAAAACTGAAAGCAGTTAATGACTCTGCTGAAAGAGCAGTCAAGTTGATGCAAGATTTTCACGGCCTGCTAATTGTTCAAGAGGAGCAAAAGCAATTTTTATTTCGTTGCGTACAAGAACATCGACAAAAGTATCCTGACTGTAAAAAACAAACATTAGAAAGAAAATTAATAAATAATTAACCTACTTTCAACAATTAATATAATAATAAAGTCCAATACCGGATGCCTTATTTCAAAAATAAATGAGTTTTGCTTTTCCCTCCATTGCTCCATACTAATTTTTATGTTTAGATTTTGGCGTTAAGTCGGCACGGGTTATCGTCATCCGATCGCAATAATATTTGATATTTCACTTATCTGGGTCAAATAGAAAAAAAAAAAAGGTATGCGTATCTCTATCTAAAAAAAAAAATTTAACCCTTATAGCCTGGGACACCCTAATATATACGTATGGATTAGATGTAAGTAGGCTAAGTAGGTTAAGATTTAGTTTTTAAGTAGTTTATAGGTTTAGTTTTAATTTTTATAGATAAAAAAGTCCAGACACTAAGTTTTTTGAATTAAAATTCATTTTCTTAGTTTTAATAAATGTAAAAATAAAAATAAAATTAGACTGTAAGATTCGTCGAAAGACATAGTTTAAGTGTTAGGTATAACTTAGAGTGCCCGCATAGGGCCAGTAAGTTAGAATAAGATTATTTGTAAGTTATTTAAGCTAATTTTTAAGCATTTTTTTGTCTAGCATGTAAAAGTAATTTAAGTATATAAATAAAAAAACAAGGCATTTAAAAAAAAAAAAAATAGATCTGGAAGTCCCTGCGGAGAATATCAAACAAGTGTGATTGCTCGACGCAAGCTGATGCTTCCACTATAGTACACAAACTGATGAAATCATCCCTACACATTCTCAGTAAGTAGATGACATATTGAATTAGTGTAATGCGAATTAAGTGTAATTAGAATTTCAACCATTGTTTGTATTTTGCAGATTATTGGAGCAAATAGCTAAATTGAAAGCAGAAAACTGGAAGCAGCACAAACTATTGACTCCGTTGGTCATATTTTTTCCAAGGGCCAATTAAGAAAATTAGAATGTCCTCAAAACCGTGCAAAATGGTCATCAAACGATATTGCTAATGCGATCGCAATACATGCAGCTGGCCCGCGAGCCTACCGATTGCTGTTGCGAAAACAATACCCTCTTTCAGCTGTGATAGGACTTAAAAAGTCTTCTGAGAATAATCAAATTCGTGTTGAATATTATGCAAAACATCGTTATGGAAGAAGTCGACAAAATTTGTGTACTTTTATTTGACGAAATGAAAGTCAAAGTCAGGGTGAAACTCTGAAAGCTGCGAAATACGTTCAAGTGGCGATGATAAGGCGATTTGGAAACAACCAATTTTCTACGATTTTGACCAACGCATGACCAAACAAATACTGTCTAGTATTATTCATCAATTAGGTGAATGTGGTTTTAAAGTGGGTGCAATCGTCTGTGATCTCGGGGGAACAAATCAAAGTTTGCTGCGTGAACTTGAAATCACGGTTACAAAATCGTTTTTTCAAAACCCAACCGATGAATCAAGGGATACTCGTATGTATGTGTTCGCTGATGTGCCTCATCTCTTAAAACTCATCCGGAACAACTTCGTTGATAATGGTGATTTTATTTTGGACGGGCGACTCATTTCCAAAGGAATCATAGAAGAGCTTACGAGTATTTCGAAATCTAATGATAAGTCTGATTTGGGTATTGCATATCATTAACCAATTTATATGTTAAAGGTGCAGAACGTCAAAAGGTGAAACTTGCAACAAAATTATTCTCACACCCGGTCTCTCAAGCTATTATACGGGCTGGTAGTTTAGGGGAACTAAGTTCGGAAGGCTGGCTTAAGTGTTCTGTAAACAGGTATTTTTCAAAAAATTCAAAAAATTTAGATTAAACAATAATAATAATAAAAAACTATTGATGGGGATAATACAATGCGAAAATCTAGTTTAAAGAAAAAAAAGACGGTAAAACAATAATAATTTATATCACTGGATTAAAAATTGTATCTATGTCATTATGGTCAAAAGTGAAGAGCCATTTTTTAATACTATTTAAAAATACAGTTTTCTTCCTCTCACATCTAAGGTCTTCTGGTAAAGAATTATAAAGTCGAGGAGCGGTAGTAAAATAGAAACGTGAAAAGTGTGTTTTGAAAATAATTGGAATAGTTACGAAGTTTCTTGTGTTGACGCGCAAATTATGACTTTCATGAAATCTAACATCGTAAAAACCGGAATTTTCGAAAAATATTCTTAAAACTTTATAACAGTACAGATGTCTTAACGGAAGAATTGCTAAACATTTGAACAACTCGAAACTAGGTGTCCTACGATCGACTTTAGCCATTATTCTAATAACATGTTTTTGTTTAGATAATAAAGGCTCTATTTTATTAAAATAAGCGCCACCCCAGCAAGAGATACCATACTGCAACTTTGATTTAAATAAACCATTGTATACCATTTTTAAAACATTAAGATTGCAGTAGAGATTGAGATGGTACATTTGTCTGACAACCCTATAAAGATAATCAGTCGTTTATAGACCTCGACAGAGGACAGACGTGTTGACGTGATTCGGCTTCTTCATAAGTAATTCAGTTTAGCTGTAAACATAATTAGCTGTGATTTTTTTTTTTAATTCACTCGGTAGCCCAGCGTCTAGCGGCGTCGGACATCGAAGCGTGGGATACGGGTTCGATCCCCCACGTCAAACTTGGAAATTCTGTTTTTTTTTTTTTTCTCTTCGTTCTACACAAAGTGTGATTAAAACAAAACACGTGATGGATGGTGAAGAGCACTCCGCTCTTCCCATAACGGGAGTTGGAAAAGGCAGTATTAGTGTTGCCAGTGCCGTTAAAGCCATTAAAAGGAGGGGGAGTTTGAAAACCCCTCCTAACATAAGAAAAAAAAGGATAAATACCGTTGAAACAGCAGATGAGGTCCGTTATGAGGGGGGCAATAACAACTTTGCCTCTCTAGCGTCATCCGAATCGGAAGATGAGGAGGAGCAAATAAAGGAAATGAACATCAGCATACAAAAGCTGACAGAGAGAATGCTTGCTATGAAGCAAAGGCAAACTGCACGCAGGCAGAGGGAGCAACTTGAAGCAGAGAGCTCCCAACATCAAAAGCCACAAGAGCAGAAACAACAACTACAGCAACAACAAAACCAGCTGAAGCAGAAACATCAACAGCTGCAAAAACAACAAAAGCTGAAACCACAGCAGCTGAAAAAACAGCAGCAGCAGCAGCAGCAACAACAACAACAACAACAACAGAAGCAGCAGCAGCAGCAACAGAAGAAGAAGGAGAAGGTGCCTCCTATCAACACCTATAAATTAGAGGTAAATGAAACCAAGGACCTGTGTAAGTTGGTCATTGGCAATAATTTTAATATAAAGAGATTGGGGAACGATCGCCATGCCATCCACTGTAATACAGTGGAGGGCTACGCGAAAGTGAAAGAGCTCCTAAGGGAAACGACGACGGAGCACTTCTCATTCACACCGAAGTGTGAAAAGCGGCAATCTATGCTGCTGAAGGGGTTGGAACCGTCTTCTGATCCTGAGGAGATCCTGGCACTGCTCAAAGAGAAGGAGTGCGAAGGACTCAAGTTTGTAGGGGTAAAGCCATTTACCACAGCTAGAGCTAGGCGGGAGAAACGGAGTCTGCCGTTCTTCCTGGTGCAACTCAGTCCCGAAAGCCGTCTGGATAGTCTAAGGAGTATCAATGTCCTAGACTATCAGGTGGTTCACTGGGAAAAACTAAAAAGGAGCGAAGGCGTTATACAATGCGTTCGCTGCCAGAGGTTCGGGCACGCCGCGTCGAACTGCCAAATGCAGCCTCGATGCGTGAAGTGCGCTAAGAACCACAGTTCCGAAGAATGTCCTCTGGGTGTTGACGGAGCATCCGATAGATCGCAGCTCTCGTGCGTGTTATGTGGAAATGTGGAACACACCGCAAACTATCGGGGTTGTCCTAAGTTCGCTGACATTAAGAAAGCAAAACTGGCTCGGCAGCAGAAGGTGGAGGTCAAACGTTCACCTGTGAGGTTTCAAACACCAGCCGTCACGCCCCAAATTTCCTACGCCCAAATGGCGTCAGGTGGGGGGGCTACGGTACAGCAAGCGACTGTTGCTTCTCCGACGCCAACGCCGAGAACAACGGAAGCTGCACCTAACATGCTGGCCATCTTGCTCGCAATCCAAGGGCAGATGGCTCAGCTGCAAAAGCAGGTTCAAGAACAGGCCAAGCGGGTGGACCAGATCTACGCGCTGCTGCCGGGCCTAACGCAACACATGTCGTAATGGGTACCCACATGGTGGAGCAAACTTTGAAGGTCCTTGCGGTGAATGTTAATTCACTGATTAGGATTGAACGAAGAGCCGCAATGTTTAAATTGCTACAAGACCAAACTCCTGATGTGCTTTTCGCTAGCGAAACCAAGCTAACCGATAAGCACAAACTGGAGTACAATAATTATATCGTTAGAAGAAGAAACCGGCCCAGATCCAAACGTGGAGGCGGTGTCGCGATCTTCATTAAAGAAGGTATAAAATTTCACAGAGTGTACAAGGGCGTGTTGCGCAGGTTCCGGGTGTTGGAGGCAGTCGTCGTGTACATCCCGCTCCGCAGTGGAAAGCGGCTGTACTTGGCCTCTGTTTATGCACCTGATACTTCACAATCCACCCTATTCATTACAGAGCTCGACACGCTTTTTCGACTTCTGAGGCTGGAATCGGGGGAGAATTATTTTATAATCGGCGGGGATTTCAACGCTAGACACAGAGATTGGGGAAATAATTTGCCAAATACTAGAGGGAACCTACTACTCGATTGGTGGGGTCAGCACGATGTCATATACAGACTCAGTCTTAAAGCGACGGATAATCCGTCGTTTCCCAGAGGCGGGTCTTATTTGGATCTGCTGCTGTATGACGAACGTATACGACTGACAGGTACGAATTTACAAACATTAAACTGTCTGAGCACATTCGTGTATGACAGCGACCATTGCGGTTTTAGCACCGAAATTACAGTTCCTAACGAAATTGCGGAATTGGAGGAGTTTGTCCAAAAATATTCTTACAACTACAGTAAGACTCGATGGACACGCTTCTCCGCAACCTTGACAAGAGCACTCTCCTCGAACACGCTCCGCCCAACGTCCAATAGGAATTTGTCAAACGAGGAGATCGACAATTACCTAAAACAAATGGACGAGACAATTAAACAAACTATGGACACTACAATACCGCGGTATCGACGTACGACTAACGAAGACCTGTTCCGCAATCCTACTATTGACGCACTGCACCGACAGAAAAGTAGACTTCTGACAAGACTTAAAAACTGGTACAGACAGTTAACTGACCGACGAGACCCGGAGATTAGGACACTGAAGTCGTCAATTAAAAATATTCAAACGCTAATAAAAGAAAATTACAGAATTTCTGTAAGTTTGTATTGGAACAACAAGGTTCGGGCTGTAAACACCAGCAACCCGAATATGTTTCCGCAAATAAATAAACTATTTCGGAGAAAAAATCAAAACGACCTTCAGTGTCTTAAAATAGCCCGGACAACAGACAACGAACGGTTACTGACAATAGCAGGTATTGATCCAAATGAGGCCGCTGATGATGACGACTTCTTTGTGATCGAGGATCCACAGGAGAAGGTTGAGGCCATAGGGGCGAATTTCCAGGAAGTATACAAGGCCATTGATATCATCGGCCCTAATTATGACCTGGACAGTCGCGTCTTGCTGCACGACTTCGGCATTCGAAATGAAATAGGGAACTGGCGATCCGAGGGCTCTGGTTTCACTCGGTTCAGCGACGAAAATATTGCAAATAATGTCATGATCAGAGAGAGTGACCTACCCCCGTTCATTTCGAAGGAGGAACTCCGTGAGATCTTCGACACAATCAGGGCTAAGAAATCAGTGGGGACCGATGGTATTCCGAACATCGTGCTTCGACATCTTCCTCTAGAAGCGGTGGACATTTACACCACCCTGTTTAATAATGCAATGAATAATGCACATTATCCAGCGCATTGGAAAACGGCGGTGGTTCAACCTATCCCCAAAAAGGGGAAGGATATATCCAATCCGGCGAATCTCCGGTCTATAAGTCTCCTTCCGAATATCAGTAAGGTTTTTGAAAAGGTAATCAATAGAGCTCTGTCTAGGTGGGCTGAGGACAAACATATAGTTCCGGATAATCAATTCGGTTTTAAGGCGGGACATGATATCTCACATGCCGCGTCTAAACTGGTTTCTGATATCCAATGGAACAAAGGCAAGAAACAGTGCACTGGTGCCTGCCTTGTTGACTTGGAGAAGGCCTTCGACACCGTATGGTTAGAGGGTCTTTTCTATAAGCTGACTAGGCTGGGGATCAGTAAACCACTCTTGTACATTCTTTATAATATGCTAACCAACAGACAGTTCATCGTGAAAAATGGCGATGTGACTTCTGTTGGAATATTTCAAATTAAAAATGGTCTTCAGCAGGGCGCGGTCAATTCGCCGATCCTATTCAACATTTTTACAAGCGACTTGATAGGTTCACTTCCCCATACTATTGCGTACGCAGACGATTTGGTAGCGTACAGAACAGGTCCAAAAATCGAGGTCATTAATACTCTCTTGCAGCGTGACTTCGATAAGATAAGACGATGCGATGACTGGAAGTTGAAAATCAACTTTCAGAAGTCGGAAATCATTCTCTTTAGGACGCCGTTGTCTAGAGCCTCTAGGGATACCAGAAAAAATTGGCGAAAGTTCTCGATTATTGGACAACACGGACAGCCTCTTGCCTGTCGAAATGTAGTCAGATACCTTGGAATCTTGCTAGATCAGTTTCTGTATTTTGGCAAAAGTGTAGATGCTGCTCTGGCCAGAGCTAAAGGTGCTTTTGCCCTTACAAAGAGACTGTTTTATAACAGCCAACTCGATGCGAGGGTAAAGGTAATCTGCTACATGGCCCTTATCAGGCCCATGCTGGTATTTGGTTGTCCCGTGTGGTTCAATGTACGAGCAAGCTTAATGGAAAAGATTCGGGTGTTTGAGAGGGCTTGTCTTAGGGCTTGTCTTCGCTTGTACAGAACACCAGAATCGGAGTACAAGAAATTTTATCCTAATGAGGTCCTTTATAACAGGGCGAATCTAATACGAGTGGACAACTTCGTAATTAAGCTGACTCGAAGGCACATTGCAAGAGCAATGACCTCGACGAATAACCTGATATCTGGGGCTTACTACCCCAATTACCTTTACCACGAGAGTGTGCGCTTTGACGGCTTCGTTCCACCGGAAGCATTCCTCTACCTTGATCAGATAGGGTTGATCCAGGATAGATCAGCGGTGCCGTTAATCTTCCATGTCGCTCGGACAGCTGGGGACAGGCGACTCAACTACGACAGAGACGTCGCACACGGCAGTGTGGAACGCCTCAGGTTCAGTAGGGCGGTGGGGAATCGCGATAAGAGGGATGTCGTTCGGCAGCACCAGCATTTCTGGTGGTTGAATGATGGAGAAGATGTTTCGTCGTCGTTTCCGTAAATTACGGACCAGCCTCACTAATGAGGCAGGGCTGACCAATGTATTTGCTTTGTAAATAGCGATGGCCAGCTTACATAGGTTTAGGTTAGCATTTAAGAAACATATACATATATCAGTGTATACAAAGGTGTATACTGATATATGTATATGATCGTGTATAATGTCTATGTGTGTTTATGTGTGTATTGTGCATTTAGGTTAGGTAGGCTAAGGTTTATTTTAAGTTAGATACTAAGCTTTTATAAAAAATAATAAAATGTCCATATGCTAAGTTTTTTGTTATAAATTTTTTCTTAGCCCTAAGTACACAAAATAAACATTTATAAATAAAATGTAAATGAAGTCGAAAGACATAGATATAAGAATTTAGATTAGCTTAGAGTGCCTGTGTGGGGCCAGTAAGTTAGTATAAGATTGTTAAGTAATTGTAAGCTAGCATTTAAGCATTTTTTGTTAGTATGTAAGAGTTAGTGATTAAGTAAATAAAATGCATTCAAAACTGAAAAAAACTGAAAACCTATAAAGATAATACTTTAGATAAAGAGTGTGGTCATTCCAATTAAGCTTATTATCCAATATGATGCCCAGATATTTAAAGCTGTCGATACATTCAATTCTAAAGCAATCGTCGCTACAATTTATATTTTCCTCAAAAGGCATAATACCAGGGGTAGTTGGGTTATTTAGACGAAAACGTAGGCAATTTGGTGAGTGATAGTAAAGTGGCAAGTCATCACAAGTTATACCCTTGATATTGAATTCCATAAACTTAGTCTTACTACTAATTACCAGCTTATGCTCCTTGAACCATCGTCGTAGTATATCTAGGTCGTTATTAACATCCGAAAATAAATTGAGATAATTATTGCTACGATAATGCAGTATCGTCAGCAAAAGCTGTGATTCTGCCCTTAAATGGTTGGATAAATAAGGAATTAATATATATTAGAAATAAAGTCGGACCCAAGACTGAACCTTGCGGAACTTCGATATTTAAAAATTTTTCAGAACTCAATGCATTTTTGACTCTTACAATTTGCTTACGATTTGAGAGATAGGAAGAAAACCAGTCGTGAATAAAACCTCTGAAATCCGCATTTAACAGTTTATTTAAAAGCAAAGTATGATTCACCATATCAAATGCCTTAGTTATATCGATGAATAGGCAAGAAGAAATTTGGGAGGCATTCAGACTAGTATAAATCTCCCCAATCAGTTTTAATAATGCAGTTTCAGTAGATTTGCCGCTTCTGAAACCGAATTGATGCTCGCTAAAAAAGTGAGCCCTATCTAAGAAAGAAAGCATTCTAAACTTAATACCTCTTTCAAAAACCTTGGAAAAGACAGATAAAATTCATAATTCAGATTTCCTTGAAAATTATGTGTCAACTACGTCTTTACAATTTCAGGTGAATGATTGATTCGACTGTTTCAACGTAAGAATTCCTTACCAGGATAGTCACGAACGAGTGCAAGGCGTTGGACTTTCACAATCACTCCAATTTTGAATTGTCGATGAGATGACTTCTGTAATGCTTAATATGAGGGTTAAAGGAAAACGAACCATGATGCCCTTCCAGAAAGGTAATGTTGAATTAAACAAATTTTTGTTTTTACAATCTTATAATACTTTTAGGCATTATCATGACGAATAATTCTCTTAAACTTCTGTACAACGACTTAAAGACTGAATATTTCGTATTTACTGACATACAGACTGAATCAAGATGTTTTAGAGAATTTTTTCGAAACGATTCGATCCAAATGTGGCACATATGATCATCCAAATCGTTTGAAATTCATGTATCGACTTCGTTCATACATACTTGGACGAAATGAAGGAAGCTTATCTATGAATGGTATGTTTTATTCTTTAAGTAACCACATTTTTTTTTAATACAACACGTTCGTATTTACATTTTCCACAGACAAAATGATGGCAAATATGGAGAAGATGGAGACAATTTTTAAAATTTTTAATAAAGATTATAAAGTTTATTGTCGTAACTATTTAAAAGAGTTACTTAATCTCTCAAAAGACATAACGTATGTGCTTTAGAATTAAACACCTTAATAATACAATAGAAGACAATTTAACAAGTAGAAAAAGGAAAACGATAAAAACAATATTGTAAAATAGTAGAGTTAAGCTAGTCTATTTTGAATTTGGAATATTTTTTTGTAAACATAGAAGCATTTTTATATTAACTTATGTTCTAATAAATTACATACTTATGTATTCAAGAAATGGAATTCGTCTTTTTGTGTTATATTTTCTCATACACACACATATTAAATTTGTTTCCAGATACCCTGACACAAAGTCGCAGATGATTGTTGTTTTAGAATCGCTCTTAATCAATATTTATCATTATAAATGAATAAAAGTCCCCATAAAGAATTCGAACTCAAGCAATTATTAACGTACAGCATATGTAAACAAAAATTGATCACTCTCGACAGCCATCTTAGATTTTTCGGTATTTACATTTTTTGACACATGCGCATTATACTACCTTATTATCTGTACCGTGCCAAAAAATGTACTGGCTCTTGGGTAGATGCTCAGCCTTGTCAATACACAACAAGCTACTTTTGTATCAACAAATCCTTAAACCAATCTGGACTTATGGTATTCAGCTCTGGGGTTGTACCAGCCAAGGCAACAGAATAATTATTCAAAAACTCCAAAATAAAATACTTAGTGGTACCGTTAATGCAACCTGATACATCCGTAATGACAACTTGCTGGCATAGGGATCTAAATGTAGAAACTGTCGACAACGTCAACAAAAAGTATGCTTTTCATGACCAAAGACTTCAACAACAGGCTTACCAGCAGCTTGATAATGATGGTCTAACTAGAAGATTAAACCGAATCAAACCTTTCGAATTAGTTTAAATAAATAAATAAAATTTTATATTCTCAGTGAGCTAAATAAAAAAAAAAAAATAAATAAATTGTCAGAACCAAAATTAATATTATAGGATAAATATTTTGTAATTTTCAAAAAACCCGTACAAATTTAAGTCAAAATCAAATAGTTTATTAGTGTTCAATTACTATTATAGATTGCTTTATAAAAAAAAATTATTTCCAATATTTGCTTAAAACCGTCTTGAAGTCTTAATTAATGTTAAGAACTTAACATATTTTACATATATGGTATTATATTAATTCAATCAACTACCAAGTAATATATTGTAAAAGTCTTAAAGGAAATTGTGTTTTTGGTTTTTCTGATGTTCAGAGGCAGAGGGTCCCAAAGTCGAACGACACATCTCGTTTGGACCAACACAAACGCTCTGCGTGACTGTACAAAAGTTAGTTTGTTATAAAGGCATTCTGGCTGACCAGTTAGTATTACTTCGTGTGGCAGACAAAGTGGTTGATTGATCATACTCGTATAATTTATAAACTAAACTTAAAATAAACATTAATATGACATAAAAACTATGATAATGGTAAGGGGTCAAGGAGCTGGGGAGAGGGAATTTCGGAGACTGGTTTTGGTGATGTTGAAGTCGAACCCATTAATCATGTTGTTCGCAGTTCACAGCATTCTGGTCAAAGGTTCGTTACAACCGTAGTCGATTAGGTGAAAGTTAATTTGGAAGTGGGGTGCAGACTTAAGGTTACGTGGATTGCCATTAATGGAAATCATTTGGAGCAGTGTAGGGCAGTCAATACAACCAGTGAGTAGTTGATGAAGAAAAAGTAAATCAGCAATTTCTCGGCATTTTTGAGGGACTGAAGATTAATTAGCTTTAAATGATCGCTGTACGGAGGCAAGTTATAGATACCTGTCCAAGGTAGATCCTGTAAGACAAATCGAGTGATTTTCGTAGTAAGGGGACCAAACTTGACCAGCATATTCCAGTATGGGCCTAACGAATGGAAGGTAAAGGGATTTAGTAGCGTAAGGATTAGAGAATTCCTTGAACCATAGCTTAATGAATCCCAGTGAAGAATTAACTTTGTTAGTAATATTATCAATATGATCCCGGAAATTAAGTTCTTTATCGCATATTACGCGAATTTTTACGCGAATAAGTTATAGTTTGGCATTGCTATTAAAAAGCTATTTAGATCATTTTGTAATGCTTGAGAGTCAGAGGATATAGAGATGTGTTTATAAATCTTCATATCATCTACATAGATAGGAATTCGAGATTCTTTGATAATAAACTCTTCATCATTGATTGTCAATATAAATATTAGAGGACCGAGGTGACTTCTTCAAAGTACACCAGATGTGGCTACAATGGGATCAGAAATAGAAGATCTAAAAAAAATATTATATTCACGATTTGTCAAATAAGATTTGATCCACAAGATGAACCCAGGTTGGAACCAAAGAGCTTCAAGCTTGAGAGCGATTATTTCGTGCGAAATTTTATCGAAGGCTAAAATCGGCAGCAATTACAACGATTTCGTTTCCGTTCTCCAATGCATAGAGAGTAGTAGAAACGAATTCTGTTAAATTAGTAATTTTTAATCTTCCTTTTAGAAAACCGTGCTGAAAAAGAGAGAGAATACGTTTGCAGTGAAAGAACATCAAGTCGTAAACAATAGTTTGGGTATAAGAGAGAACAAGGCGTTAGTAAATCTAAGTGCAGCAGGAGCGGCAGCAAATTTTCTTGGAATACACAGAAACGTGGTCGAGGCGTTTAAGATTATATACATATCGTGCAATTTTGTTGTATGCGACAATCATTTTTCCTCTGGAGTCATATTCCAAGATACAAAAGATCTCACATCCATAAGAGAAGAGAGACTTTGGCTAGAAGTAACTTAGTTTTAGTTGAGAGACAACGTTGTGATTGTCATAGAATACGGAGTTCGCCATAAATATTACCCATGGTGGCGCTTACATGAGTATCACAAGCTTTGCAGCTATATCTGTCATATGAAGAGACCGACTTAAAATAATTTGGACATCGTCGGACATGTTGGCCGTACACATAAATGTTTAATCTGGGCGTGAAGCTCGGTCACATACAAAGTGAAGAGAACCGGTCCTAGAATGGAGTCCTGTGGTACACCGGTATTAACAGGATCAATACTTGACCTTTTGCTGTTAGCCCCGACGCTCTGATATCTTTCACTTAAGCAGAAACAAACTAGTTTTGTCGATTCCCAAGAGAATATAAAGTCTTTCCTAAGCTTTTCTAAATATAATTCCATGATTAACTGTGACGAAGGCTTTTGAAAAACTCACCGCGTTCCTATCTAAAGCTTCTCTAATCTCCTCAACAACCAACAGCAGCGCAGTTTGGCAGTTTATTTTTGCTCGAAAACTAGATTGTGCTTTTAAATTGGAGAAAAGATAATTTTTTCAAATACTTTTGAGAGGAAAGAACATGAGTTGTTTTTTTTAGGTACTGGTATTATGTTTGCCCTTTTTCAGTCTTTTGGGAAATTGAACGAATAACGATGGACATTTATTCAACATTTACATCTAAACCGACTTGTCGGCTTACTTTACATGCCATTCCGAACGAGAATGATTTCTTCATGTACAGACCAAATTCAAAGACCCAAATCGCTAACATACTTCGGTAAGATTAAACGACATTGCAACAACTCTTGTAGAAACTGAAGAATACCAGAAAGAATTGGTGAACATTTCTAGTCATGGGACAATACTGGCAGCCACTGGCTTCTCAAAATGCAGTCTGATACGTTCAGATCTGCCTAAATCTGTACAAAATTGAAAGCTTATTTAATTAGTAGTACACATGCACATGCAAGGGAGTCTCTATTCGATATTGAAAAAATACTCCCAATTTGACTTTTTTAAGAACTTACTGACTGGCATGCATTTACATGCAAACCAATTTATTTGAGAATTTAATTAGACTGTAGAAGTAGTGCCGATTTTCTACAAATAATTTCTTATAACAGCTTCGTAGGTAGTAAAATTAAAAAATTATCAGCTATGCTATTTCATAAAACTACCAATCCAATGGTCTATGTTAAAAAATTCGCGAAGCAGCAAAACAAATAACCAGGAACGCACTCGTACATATAAAGGCAAAAATTACCGACCAGTCCAAGTAATGTCGCACTACTAAAATATTGGGGTGTACCACATGAAATGTCCGATTTTCGCTCAGTCGGAAATAAGAAGTTCTCGAGTGAACATCTGTGCCAGAACGCACTTTATTTTTATAAAATAAAGTGGTATGTGTGCTTGACGTGTCAGAATTTTAGGGTTCATTAAAAGTACGGTTATTGGTTTTTTCTAGGAATTATTTACCATGCTGCCGGCAGTTCAAATTCGAACCCTCTTGCTTTACGTATTTAAAATGGGACATAATGCGTCATTGGCAATGAAAAACATTAATGACGCATTTGAGGATGTAGCGGTAAACTAACGCACTATATGTTACGACGTTGGTTTGGAAAGTTCCATTCGGGAGATTTCAGCGTCGAAAATGAACCACGTGGGAAGCCGGAAACGTTAGTTGACGACGAAGTTTTAAGAGTGACGGTGCGGACCCCACGGAATCGGTGAGTTAGTATAGTATAGTATAAGTCGACACCCTTTTCTCATAGGAAAGGTAAAGAAACTCGATAGCTTTGTATCCCATGAACTGAACGAATCATCCCAAAACCTACGGCGCCTGGAAATCTGTTCATTGCTTACATTAAGCAACCAAACTGAGCCGTTTTTGCACCGGATAGTCACCTGTAATGAAAAGTGGATACTACATGATAATCGTAAAAGATCTGTGCAGCCCTATCCAAGCCCGATCGTTACCAAAAAAAAGGTTATGGTGACAATTTCGTAGACATCGTAAGGACCAATCCACTTTTCGACATATTGCATGCCAAATTGGCTGAAAAGCAACCTGCGTTGGTCAATATTTTTTTCCGACACATTTGGCTTAGGTCTCGCGATTCGTCTATTCAAATTATTTTCTTCAAGTTGTTTTCGTATGGTTTGTGCTGATATTTGCACTGATCTGAAAAAATGAATCGCTTTGCTAAGCCTGGTCAGTTGCCTATCCTCAGCAGGAGTGGTTTTGCGTGGCTTTTTCGGGGCAAATCCTCAAAAGTTTGGTTTTTTCGGTAATACTAGAGTGCGCTCCGCACTTTACCTCGTGAAAAACCTAAAGTCTGGATTACTTTCATAACGATTTTATGATTTTGATAGCATTCCCAGTTGATTTTTCTCTTTGTTTGTGTTGAGTTTGTTTTTCTAACTGAAGCTGAATCAAGTCGTTAAATTTCAACAGATTTTGTAGACTTATGACAACATAAGATAAGGCTTCGCATTATTTCACGAAGATGTAAAATTAATTCACAACCAAGTGTGCGCAATTTGTCTCAATTAGGCCCTTCTCTTTGCCTCTATTAAGAAAAGAAATAAATCATCGTAGACAAACTATTGGGTGAAAAGTCCATAAAAAATTCAAAGATATTATGTTGCCTATATATTGCGGTCACACGGTAATAAAAAGATCTGTTATATCTCAAATAAATCATATATTCAAATTTACGAACCCTTTATGAACTTATCGATTCGATGGAACCTTGGCCTACGGGTCAATAGAAAAAGTTTAATAAATAATAGGATTTGTTTTAAAATTTTTACATAACTGACAAAAGCTAAAAATGAATAGCCGCCCAATTGTCAAATTGATGAATGTTCCGTTTTTTGATTTTAATAAAAACTTTACTTCTGGTTTTGCTTTATTACTGAGCACCATTGAAATCCAGCGTAGAAAAGAAAAAAATGCTAAAACCTGCAAGCGGAATGTTGCTCCTATTCTTCTTTAAGCCTTGAACTCAAAGCTTTCATTTTTTGTTTTAATGTTATATTCTTATGAAATTTCCGGGTTATGCCAATGTCTATCTTGTTGGCCACAAATTATTTCTCAGAAGAAATTAAAAATACTTAAACTGCGTTGATTTTTAATTTCAAAGTAAATGGAGTTCATGTCTATAAATACTCAGTTCCGCTACCCTAAGTGATACTCGTTCAAACCCATATTAATCAAAACATCGTAATTAGTACGAACCGGTTAACTGTGATGTGATGTATACAATTCACGGGCATAAGAGACCTTGAACTTGACATCTGAAGCAATGTTTTTTAATTGACTTTAACTTTACCAGTGAGAGGTAAATGAAGAGTGTCCGTCCTTATTTCTTTTACTGTACATATGCATCTTACGTATGCTGGCTTGTAGTCAGGAGGCACTATATGTGTACATATGTATCACATATACAACGCATATTACCTTGCAGTTATGAAAATAGCTGGATTCCAATATAAGAATGCACTTCATTTACTACCGTCATGGTAGAGCAATCTGCTTCATTGTTAACGTAAGGCAAGAACTAATCTCAAGGTAAGAATATACGCATGCCCTTGAACATGCATATACGTACGTACTCGTATGTATCTATGCATGCATACGTACTTTCTTGCATTTATAGTATCTGCTACAAGCTTTTATTGTCAAGTTTACCTCATTCTACATTTTGTAATTTGGTTTCATAAGTACGAGTAAAATAAAGATAAATGCTCATTCACCTACTGTCATGTTAAAACATCTATCCACAGCCACATTTATGGCAAGATCATTAAAAACGGTGTAAGTTCTTGAAAAAAAAGATCAACATATGTTTTGCCACTATCTGACTTTTCTACAGAATTTATGACAAAATTTAATTATTTATTTTATGTTAATTTACTTTAATTTACTCAATCAACGTAATCTTAATTATTACATATGCACACATGAAGATTTTTAAATTGTAAGCTCTCAAATAGGCAAACTTAGTAAATATGGCAAATGACATGTAACTGGAATTGGGAATGTCTAAGCTTTCGATTTACACATTTAAGAAACAAAAATCGCAGTCAGGGTAAATTGTGAGCAAAAACACAGTCACGAGAATAGTTTTAGCAGCAAAAAGAACAACTTCTCTCACGCTCACAATTAACACTCTAGAACCACCCACAAGTTTTAATAAAAAAAGAAAAATCCCCAACAACCTACACACCAAACTCAACTTGTAAAAATTGCAAAATTAACGATATTGACCTTGGATATGAGTTCCTCATCCGAACCATCTTCTTCGATGTAGGGTTGTTGAAAATTTCCACAGGGAGCCGATGCCATTTCTTATTCTCTTTGTGGTACTCGTATGTTTTCGTTTAATTAGTGGCAGATCAATATAATTTGTACGATCACGCTATATACTGTCATTCTCGGTTCATCTTCTCAGAGTCTGAAAATGTTTTTATTTTGTATCTTCTGTTCAATTTTTAACTAATTTACTTTTTTTTTTAAATTAACCACGTGTTGGATTTCTCACGGGAACAACCATAGTCTGGTTACGCGTTTCGTTTTAGACTGAGCAAGTTCAATGGTGACTGTCTGATGTTTAAGCGGACTCGACTCGATTCTTCTAAGTTTAGCACATAAAAACAAAGTATCTGAGTCTGGGTAGGCCACTAACAGGTATCCGGTGAATATAGTGAACTACTGAAAACTTGATAGGTGAACATATAAAGTGATGTGTAAATGTATTATTTACTCATCTGTATATCAATAGAAAAACTATGTTTGTGTTGGTCGATTTACCTTTATTTTACACTTTCCCGAGAATTGTTTACGTTTCACGCTTTATATAAACTTCGATAGGTGATCTAGAACCGTAGTGCAACCTTCAAAGAGTAATTAAATTCAGTTAGCTTTTAAGAAACTCGAATTAATTTTGTCTGTTACAAGAGTGGCATTTGAGTTATGTTGTTCTGAACATTTGGGTCAAATATTTGAAAGTTAATGCAGACTAAATTACATTTTTATTTGAGTAAATAAATACGATATAAAACTATATGTGTATATATATATTTTTTATTTTTTTTATATAATGGGCGCGCGCTCAGGGGGTTTGTATACCCTTAAGGGGCACACCTAGTGTGAAATTTAAAAAAAAAATCGATTTTTTTTCATATTTCGATAAGTTATACCTTTAAAAATAACATACTAAAATTTTAAATCGATATCTCAAATAGTTTTTGAGGTACAGCCATTTGAAGAGTAACTGCTCGGCAGTTAATAGTTGTATTAGCATACGGGACGTACCTGAGGTATTGTTCGGAGTCTACCGTCTCTTCCTAATGGTTGCAACCGTTATAATACGATTCCAGTTTCTATTGTAGGCTTTCAGGTATACAGACATATATATGTAAATACGAGTATATGGGCCTGGAATAGCAGATTAGCTGTAAGTATGATTTTAATCCATTTATAACAGTGAAAACGATCATTTTATCTTTAAACGCGTTTTTCTCGACACAGCATTTTTCAAATTTGCTGTAGTGATAACTCGGAGACAAATGATCCGATCACTATCAAATTTTTCTGCATGTTCTGTATATAGTTCTCCATACAATGACCTACCAGTTTTTTGATCTGATCAAAAATCGAATTTTGGCAGGCCAAAATTTTGGGTAAAATTCAACTTTTTTTTTAAAAACGCCGCCATTTTGTCAATTTTTGATTTTTTTTTTCCATCGTAGGTCATTATACGGACAATATCTTCTAGTTTAACGAAAATTGTTTTTTTTTATATTTCATCCACGGAGAAGGACGGAATCACTGCAGCAGTGGAGGACCTGCTTTTTTTAGCGCCGTCGGAGATCGCGTGTATTTGGAAAAATATTTAATTGTTTTCTTCAAAAATTTTACTGTGTATCCTTAAAATATGTATAAATATACCCTTAAAATTTTAAAACAATTGATACAGTAGTTTTTTTTTTAATTCCCAAAAATCGCCTTTTTTTTAGGCTGTCACACTAGGTGTGCCCCTTAAGGTGATTGTTCACAGCGCGGGCAAAGGAAATTTAGGGAGGAAGAAAAGAGAGGTACCGATGTACATTGCTTTTAAATGTTTGCAAGTTATAACTACCAGGAAATACAGAGATCGGCAGGGCATTCCATAAGTGAGTTGTACGGCTTAGGAACGAATCACGATATTTTAGAGTACGTCCGAAAATGGGCTTGAGGGTATACTGATGAGCATTCATAGCGAGGTGGTGGAAATAGCGATAAAAAAAAGTGAGATAGGAGACATTACGTTGGTGTTCGAGGGTATCAACTGACTGACTGATATTAGTATCATCAATGAGCTTTATCGCACGATTTTGAATCCTATCTAGCAGGTGCAGAGATGTTTTAGGAGCGCCTGACCAGATGTGGGCATTGTACTCCAATTTTGGGCGGATGAATGCCTTATATATTGAGGCCAGATCAGAGGGGGTAAAATATTTATTACATCGCTTGAGGAAACCTAGACATTTCGCAGCATTTTTGGCGATATCAAATATGTGGTCATTCCAACGTAAGTTGTCATTGACACACATACCGAGAATGGAAAGTTTTTCGGTTTCGACGATGCAAGTGCCATTCATAGGGTGTTTAAATTTCGCTTTAAAGACAGCAGACAGCATTGTGTTTTGGAAGCATTAAATTCCACTCTGTTGATAGTTCCCCAATTGGTTATGCTGTTGATATCGGAATTTAATGAGCTTAGCATACGCTGCCGTTCTCGTTCTACAGCCGGAGAGCAGAGTCGTGAGTCCGGAAACGAATATGAAAAGCAGAGAGTACTGTCACCAGCAAAGGAATATATTGGATTAGAAGTAGCAGTCAAGAGATCTTTAATGAAAATTAAAAAGAGTGTCGGAGACAGAACAGAGCCCTGGGGCACACCAGCATTTATTTTGTGAATATCAGACTTGAAACCGTCCAAGACAACTTGAATTGAACGTTCCGAAAGGTAATTTCTAATCCATTGAAGAAGAGAGTCGTCGATGCCAAATGCACGCATTTTCGACAAAAGAGCCTGATGCCAAACTCTGTCAAATGCCTTAGAAATAACAAGTGAAACTATCTTGCTTTCGCCAGATTGATGTACGCTTTGGTTCCACTTTTCGGTAAGACATGCCATCAAATCACCAGTGGACCTGTTGCTACATAAACCATATTGCCGGTCATTGAAAAGTTTTCGTGTTTCGAGATATTTCATGAGCTGACGATTTATCAGCGTTTCCATGACCTTGGAAAGAAGGGACGTGAGTGCAATGGATCTGTAGGAGGAGAGAGAAGATGATTCACCTTTTTTAGGGACGGGCTGGACAAATGCTGTTTTCCATCTGCTCGGGAAGAGTCCTAAAGAGTAGGATTGATGAAAAATCTTACGCAGTGGTTTTGCCAGCGAGGAAGAACACCTCTTCAGAAGAAGGGGAGATATACCATCTGGACCAGCGGATTTATGTATGTTGAGATCTTTAAGTACTCTTGCTACTATACGAGTGCGAAAGTAGATTCGTCCCATTGAAGATTCGACGCACTAAGTGTAGGCGGAGGCAAAGCACAATCTGGGAGTGTTGAGCTGGCCGCAAAGTGTGCAGCAAGCAGATTGGCCTTATCCAAAGAGCTGACAGCTGGAATGTCATTGTAAATGAGCGTTGGGACGAGGCGGAATTTATAATGTTTTTGACGAACGACCAAAAATGTTTACTGCCTTTGGGACATTGCAGTATTTTTTGCCTCAGTTTTTGGTCGTATAGGAATTTCACACGCTTAAGAAAGGCGTTGCAGTCATTTCTGGCTCGTTTGAACTTTCTTCGGTTTTCCTCTGTCGGGTTGGTCTTGTAGGACCGAAAAAACATTTATCTAACCCTGACGGCCTCTTTACAGCTCGAGTCGTACCATGCCTTTTCTTTTGGTTTGATACTCTTCATCCGATGAGGAATAAAGGATCTCATTCTAAAGAGAATGGTGTCTGTAATCATATCAGCAGCGGCATCCACGCCGTTATCGAGGAAGCATAACGACCAGTTAAAATTCCTAAAGAAGCTGTTAAGACCGCTCCAGTTGGCTTTCTTGTATTGCCATACGGTTCTTTTAGGAATTTTTTCTCTAACTGTGTGGTCGGTGTACGAGAAATTAGTTGATATGACACAATGGTCCGACGACCCTAGAGGCGAGAGCACATCAATGGTGTACTTATCAGGGTGAGAAGTTAAAAACAAGTCCAGGGTGTTGGCGGTATGACTATCAACGTGTGGTATTCGCGTGGGCTCATTTACAAGCTGCGTTAGGTTGTTTTCCGCAGCGAAGATCCCAACACACCGTCCTTCGGGTGTTGTCTGTCCAGAATGTCGAAGCCACCCAGAATTGTGTATATTGAAATCGCCCGTAATAACGATTTCAGTATGAGGATATAGGGATACAATTCTTTGAATGGAGTTAGACAGCGCATCAAATTCATTAAAAGTCAAATTGCTGTCCAGTAGTGTATAATTTGCTTACGGAGATGGAATTTTAACCACATGAAGTTGAATATCGGATTGGAACATGGATCACTTTGTGGTGGAGTTTGGTAAGCTACATCACTACGTTCGTAAATGGCGAGACCGCGTTGAGAGAAGAATAATGGCACTAGTTCGTAGCCAGGTAGCTTCAGATCAGAATGATCTGAGAGGTGTGGGCGGGGATCTACCTGTGTTTCACTAAGTGCCAAAACAGCTGGTCTGTATTTACAGACGTGAACGTACTGAATTCCCTAGTCATAATCACAGACAAACACAGAAAACACAAACACCGACGATACTAAGCAAGGCTGCGAAGTGGAAATTCTGACGTTGGTTTACCGAATCAAATTGTTGTAGGTGTTATGCCCTTACAACAATATGAAACGGTGCACCAACGAAATTTTCACTCACAACCCGCTATCCATCAGTTGTTACATACACTCAGCCACTCGACTGCTAGGTAGATCATTACTAAACATAAACTATTATTGTATTATTGTTATTATTATTAACATAAATTTATATTTTATTCTTACCAAGCTACCTAGAAAGATAAAAAGCATCTTCGAAGGATGGCCGTCAGTTTGCTAATAACGAAAAGTGTCACCGGCATCCAAGCAATTTATATTTCTGCAAATAAACGTTATTTCACACAAAAACACCTTAATAAAGATAGGTCCGATGGTCCCGATGGTATATTTTTCCTTCTTCTTCTTCTGAAGAGGTATTCTTCTACGCTAGCTTAAGTCTTATGTTCGCAGTGTTATATGTGTTTTCACGAGCTCAGTTTATTGACTGTTTTGTCATTACATAATTACTTATGCTATTGATATATGTAACATATACACTACATTCCTTGGCCATGTATATATACATATATAAGCCTACCCGGAAACGCCTTGGTGTTGCAAGATTTCACTGGTATGGCATATTATTTCGATGGAGACATATTATTTCAAATTCAAATTGTTTCGGTACCTGCAAAAAATATAAATCAAACTAATACACAACCTGGCACCGACGGAAGATGTAAACTAAGGAAATTTCTCCTTCTTTCTTTTTTAATTTTACATTGTATTCATCTCATATTCAAGTACAATTTGTTATAAATGAGTAATTTACAAAGTTCTTAATTGATAACATATAAAAGTTAAATTTTCTTTATAAATGGGGTAGATACGAGGGCGGGTCAATAAGTCCGTGGCTTTTGGAATAAAACACAGATTTTTTGATAAAAAAATAATTTTATTTTTCAACGTAGTCTCCCTTGAGCTCTATACACTTTGTCCAACGCTTCTCCAATTTTTTTATCCCTTCCAAAAAAAATGATTTGTCGAGGTCTTCAAAATAGGCCTTTGTTTGCGAGATGACTTCATCATTGGAGTCAAATCTTTTTCCACCAAGCCATTTCTTCAGGTTTGGGAACAAGAAGTAGTCGCTCGGAGCCAAATCTGGAGAATAGGGTGGATGAGGGAGCAATTCATAGCCCAATTCATGGATTTTTGCCATGGCAACTGCACATGTGTGCACCCTTGCATTGTCTTGGTTTTTTTTCGCAAGAAATTAGTGAGTAGTCTGATAAAAATAGCTGTCAAACACAAACTAACTGACGCAGCAAGTTTAAATTTTGACAGGAGTCAACTGACAGATGCCTGTTGACAGGAGCAGTGTTGCTGTTTCAGTAAAGAGGTCAGAAATTCAAAAAGTCACGGACTTATTGACCCGCCCTCGTATAATGGTAATACGTATAGTATATGTAGGTTGAATTATGACAATTTATAATTTGAATTTAACTAAGCGCTAATCGGTGCACAATATTTTTGGTTAACTTGTTTTTTTGCTAACACAAATAAACTCGATGGTTTTCCCACACGTGAGCATGCAACATATAGTTGCCCATGGGAGAAACATGGATTTTCCAAGTCCAATCCGCAAATGGATATTGTTTGACCTTGAGACTTGTTTATAGTCATCGCGAAAGCCAAACGAATAAGGAATTGAAGACTTTTGAATGATATTAGAGATTCTGACGGTAATACGTGGCAACAGGACGATTTCTCCTTTATACTTTCCAGCCAAAACGTTTACCGTTGCATAATCTAGGTGGATTCAAGTTTCGCAGAAGAATAGTCGATGAACCAATCTTCAATCGAAGATTCCTGGTGTATCCAGAAAATTTAAAAATTCAGTTGAATAATTTACGGCCTCGTTTTCATAAACAATGGTGTCGATTGATTTAAAAGACATCAGACCACCTGGCAGCAACTATTGTATCTGGAAGTTAATTTCGTCGACATTTTTATTATAATCCAAGTAATTATTGAGTATATCCGGGAAGACACTCTCAATTACGAGTAGTTCATTTTTTGTCTAAACTACAGTGCTGAAATCGTCTGGTAATTTGATGAACAGCCAGTAAATGTTTAGAAAATATTTGTGGCGATAAATCATTTTGCAATTGTACTGGTCAATCGAAGTGTTTTGACATTTCGCCATAAACGAGGGGCGTTCAATATATTCTCGGTATCGATATGAAGGAAAATGCGAATTCAATTTAAATTGTTTTTATTTTTCAATATAATCTCCCCTAACATCAATGCATTTGTTACATCTTGAGATAAGCTTTTTTAAACCCTCAAAAAAATAAATTTCCTCTTTCTCTGCAAAATACCCATTTATTGCCGACTTGAGTTCTTCATCATCCGAAAATCTTTTTCCACGAAGACATTTTTTCAAATCTGGAAACAGGAAATAATCACTAGGGGCAAGGTCTGAACTATAGGGTGGGTGTTGGATTTTTTCGAAACCACAATCTCGCGCAGCAGCCTTGGAAACTCGCGCCGTGTGAATAGGAGCGTTGTCATGAAGAAGCAACACACCCGCTGCGAGTTTACCCCGTCTTTTCTTTTTAATTTCCTCTCGCAAATTATGCAAAGTGGAAACGTAGGATGTGGCGTTGATGGTTTCACCTTTTTTTTTTGTACTCAATGAGCAAGATTCCCTTTGAGTCCCAAAAAACTGTGGCCATGAGCTTCCCGACAGACGGAGTGACTTTGAACTTCTTCGGGGGATCTGTTCCTTTTTTTATGCCACTGCATGGACTCTTGTTTGCTTTCAGGGTCATAGTGGTGGACCCATGTTTCGTCCCCAGTAACAATTCGATCCATAACACCGCCCGCGTTCTCACTACACATCTCCAAAAGCTCTCTACAGCATGCGATTCTCACTTTTTTCTGAGGCGCTGTGAGCATTCGTGGCACCCACCTTGCACTGACCTTTGAAAGGTTAAGATGGTCATGAAGAATGGTGTGAATGGTACCAATTGAAAGCTTGGTGATCTCTGCCATCATTTTCACCTTTATTCGGGCATCCTCAAGAACAAGTTTTTCGACTTCTTTGATGCTTTCTCCCGTACAAGCAGTAGCCGGGGCGCCGGAGCGGGGGTCGTCTTCAATGCTCTCTCTGCCTCTCTTGAACTCACTTGACCACTTTTGCACAGTTGATAATGAAGGTGCGGAACCCTGGTAAACAGCCACCATCTCTTCATGAATAGTTTTTTGACATTTTCCTTGCTTAGTGAGAAATTTAATTACAGCGCGATGCTCAATTTTCACCATCATCGTCTCAGTTGCCATTATGATTCTGTTTAATTAGAGATAAAACGCGAATTAATAATCACATTTATATGAAATTTTACATGAATGCACTAAAATAATAGTATTACTTAATAAATAAGTCAATTTATATATTCGTATTAAACCACAGCTTCACCCCGATACCGAGAATATGTTGAACGTAAAAGACTGTTCTAAGCATGCGTTAATCTCATCGGCAAAAGTAGAGCGAGGAATGACCACAAAGTTTATCGTTGCTGTTCAAATCTTATATAGTTATATGTAATGTTTCGAGTGAATGTTTATGAGCCATAGTGCACTCGTCCCAGATTATGATGGAACTCCTTTGAAACATTGTAACCATTCCGTTTTTTTTTTAATGTTACATATTGCGTTTAGTTTGTTATGAATGTGTAATGGCAGCTTGAATGCTGAATGGGCCGTGCGCCCACCATCTAACAAAGTGGTAGCAATGCCTGACGATGCAATTGCCAATGTAGTTTTTTTTGTTGCGACCGCATCTTATCAACGTATCAACTGTATTAAAAATGTCTTAACGGTTCCACATGGTGCGTCCAAGAAAAAAAAGCCGCCTTGTTCAGCATCAACAATCAGCATAATCCGATTATAAATATTTTTTTGTTCAGCTGTCAGTAATGGCTTATTATTTGTAATAACGGTAGCTAAGTCAGCATCGTTATACTGTTTTTCTCGTTGCAAATCACTGTTAACTAAGTCGGTGGCTGGGCGATCAGGTTATGTCATACCATAATGAGTAAGTGGTGAACTTGAAATTAAAATGCATAAATCCTCGATCACCACTAAAGCTTCATTATAAATCTCTGACGTGTAATCTATATTTGGACATTGATCGGTTTGTCTAACTCGGTGCAATATGTCTTCAGTCATATGATGTTTGTATATGTCGACAAAATAATTGCAAATAGTTGACGAATGTTATTCGTCGTCGATGTCAACGCTGCACCAGCAAGTTTCGGGCCCAATGATTGTCGTCTTCCAGCAATTGCAACTTGTATTTGGATTAAACACTCGGCCATTAAATAATCGCAAAAATTCGAAAGACGTTGGTCCGGGAACATTCACCAACAACAAACGCAAAAAAAGCATTCACGTTGTTTTGGATGTACAGCGTAAAGTCATCCCAATATCTTGGCTTTGAATATACTTGTGATTGAAGGACGTGGTTCTCCTTGTTTGCGTGGCTGGCATATTTTACCTGATTTCTTCTATGTAAAATAGCGTGGGACATCGGTATATAATAATGTTTTTGCAAATTGGCCGAAAACATCAGGTTTTTGGCACAATGTGAAAAAGTGTAGTTTTTGGTGGCTCAAGTGCTCTTTGGAGAACATTTTATTCAGTGAAATATACACGTTGCCGGTTTTCAAGATGTACTGCTAGATGTTAGACAGAAGGGTCTCTTTCGTGTATGGAAAATCTTAGCATATTCTAGGTCGCTTTGGTGCTGCTTATGTATCCATCCATTTGGTATCGTGCTTTTTCGTCATTTTTATCAATGTCATGTACTTCAAATACGGCCAAATCACTGCCTTTATTAACATATTTGCAAATTTACCTTACGAATTTTACGTAACTGCAAAGCTCGACATTAATATGGGCCTTATATGTTTTTGAAAGTAATGGTGTGTGTGGTACCACCCACTGATTGTCAATTTCAATTAGATTTGTAGAATTTCGCATTGTGAATGTTTGGCCACTTTTCTCAGCGTTTCTGCGGCGATACAATGGATAACCGTCGATGTCCGGCATAATATCATTAATATAGGGTTTTCCAATAAGGACTTGACAACTTTTTTTTAAATAAAACGCGCAAACCATTTGAGATATTTCAAAAACTTTATTATCGGCTTAAAGTACTATCAAAACATTTATGAATGGAACCCGACTTCGTTCATATGACGTTTGCAGTGGTCGATTCGTTGGACACAATTTTCAACGACTCGGTCACATATTTCGGCCGAAACGGCCGCTATTTCGGGTTCAATGTTGGCTCTGAGCTCTTCCAACGTCGTCGGCATGTTGGCATAAACTAATGACTTAACGTAGCCCCACAGAAAATAGTCAAGCGGCGTTAAATCGCACGAACGAGGCGGCCAATCGACTGGCCCATTTCTTAAGATAACACGCTCATCATACTTACTCTTCAATAAATCGATTGTAGCGTGTGCTGTGTGGTTTGTGGCATCATCCTGTTAAAACCACATGTCGTCCAAATCTATATCTTACAATTCGGGCCAAAAATAATCGTTGACGAAAATATACGGCCCAATAACGCCGTCGGCATGCAAACCTCACCAAACAGTTATTTTTTGTGGATGAAGTGGTGATTCATGAAGCACATGTGGATTTTCACCCGACCAATAACGCATATTTTGCTTATTGACGGACCCATTGAGCCAAAAGTGAGCTTCGTCACTGAAGATGATTTTGCGATGAAATTCATCACCTTGGCGCATCTTCTCCAGAACCCAATCGGAGGACGTACGTCGCTTCAAATGGTCCATCGCCTTCAATTCTTGAGTCAGCTTGATCTTGTATGGGTGTAAACCAAGATCCTTACGCAAAATACGCCATAATGTGGTTGAGCGATGCAAAATTCTTGAGAACGCGGTGGAATTGACTGATTTGGATCGTTTGCTACGGACGCCTGAACGGCAGCGATATTTTCGACACTTCGACCAACCCGTTATCTCACTGACACGGCAACATCACACGATGAATATGTAGACTCAAATTTTTGCACTAAACTTGTTATTGCCTGTCTATTAGGGCGAGAATTACGACCGAAAATTGGAGTTAACGCTCTTAAAGTTGCAGTCACCGACTCCGAATTTCGGTAGAAAATTTTTATAATTTGCAGACGTTGCTCGTTCGTGTACTTCACCATGATGAAGATGTTGAGCTTACTGTGACAGTATGATGATTAGTGAAAGAGTGCGTTCACAAATTAAATTCAAAGTTGTAAAATCTCTATTGGAAAACCCTTTATCTCCTGCCACATAATGAGTGGAATACTCGTAATTAGCCGATTTCCAAGCTACAGGAATTGGCGATCGTTGTAATACTACCTTCTTTCTCGCGATATTTTTGAATGATGTGGCTATTCTGTTTCACAGAATTCTATTACCCTTCTTCTAATAGTATTTAACTTGTCCGTTGATACTGGCAGTTCCTCGATATGCTATTGATAAATGAATCAATTTCTTCATCTTCATCATTTTATCCTCCATCCTGAATGAGATGACGTGACAGTGCATAAGCAGCTACCAAGTGTATACATGAAAGAAACTACTGCGTCAACTACTCCTGAGGACCTTTTGCTAGAAGTTAGAAAATAACATTTGTCCAACCCGTCTCTCAATAAGGTGAATCTTCCACTCTCTCTTCCTAGAGACTCATTTAACTTATCCCTTCTTCATGGAAACGCTCTTAAATAAAATGAGGCAAGAGGCAACTAAAAAATGGAAAATCTTGTGAAGGGCCAAACATAATTTACTTAAGCGGACCTAAGCATATGTCAAAACCTAATGAAAAGTGAGCAGAAACATCATCAAATTTAGTGCGCATAAATGCTTTTGATAACTTAAGCGCATTTTGAAGGCAGCTGAAATATTGTCTGCTGTCAAATCAAATTGTTGTGAACACAAATTATTATGAAAGTGAAAAATGGACAGCCGAAAACTGAAATCTTATTAATTTACAAGACGCAAAAAACGAAATTGATGTGTGCGTCAAATAAATCGAATATGTTCGAAATTGTAATGGCTTTCTGTGGTATCATATCTAAATATGAAAGAAATGGACAGTGGCCAATTTACCAGAATAACAAATTCAAATTCAAAATTAAAGTTTCAGTGCTGTCAAATTTTCATACGAAACAGCAAATGGAGCGACAATTAAAGAAAACTTAACGAATCGAAGCTCCAATCTATTGTGGTTGAGTCTTTAGGGTTGATAAGCATATACAAAAAATGTTGCCATATGCTTAACAAGAACTACAGATATGACCCTATTAAATTTCACACCTCATAAAAATGGTTGGGTTCCAGTGTACTTTTAAACCACACGCATCGGCTATAAATCAAATCTTCAGAATTTAACAAACATTAATAAATGTGCAATAAATTTCAAATTTCATTGACTTTAAGGCCATAACATATCTATAAAAGCTCTACAAAGCTGCTTTCGGAAAATCGGCAAAACTGATTTGGGACTGATGCGACTGGCACTATCTTCAATATGTCCCTCCAACTGTAGGGCTATAATGACGAGATCGACATCGCCGCTTACATCCAAGGTGTCATTTTAGAACCGATAAATAAATGTTTGAACGTTTGTTCACAACAAAGCTAAAGCATCATACAATAAACAAAGAAAAAGTTAATCATCGTTCGGGCAAAAATACTATTATCGAAAGCGATAATTCACAAGAAGGTAAAAATGTTAACTCATTAAAGGGAAACGACGGCGCTTCTCCTAATTCTCCTGGATGATAAAGTCATACCCAGTCCATAGAACCTGAATAATTTAATTTTTGTTTTTAAGGACACTTTAGACTTTTGTAACATTCCCTAGTTTTTCAAAATCACTATGGAACTTAGATATCAACTTTCCTATACAAGTCGGAAATCTGAGTTATCTGTCTAAAACTCTCGCTGAGTGAGTAGTCATCTAACTGTTCGCCAGGGTTTGGATATACTATAGAGGTGTATGAAATCTGAGTTCCTATAAATTCGAAGTCATTGCAGCCGGTTAAGAGAGACGTTCAAGACTCCAAGTCCCAATCAAATTATAAATTATACATTATCGTGGCTCCAAGAGAGTATGTTTTCAATTGAAGAGCAGCTAAGATGATGAGATGGTTATGACTTCGAGGAATCTAGAACTATCGTATGAATTCTGGATTTCGCGTCATAGATCTATGTATCTATGCAGGCGTTCCAAGTTCACATGAGAAATATAGCACCTGCAAACATATATTTAAAAAAAAAAAGGTCCAGCCTCCAAAATGTTGAAAGCATCAATTAAAATTATATTTACTATTCATACAACTTGTTTGGAATGCAAATTAAATTCAAATTTATTCTAACGTTCTAGATAAGTTCAAATAAATTTTGTTCATTATGCTTGCTCATTTATACATCTGTCAATGTTGCGATTGATTTCTTCCAACTGGGATTGTGCGGATTTCTCAGCAGAAGCTGAACAACTTTCAAAATCGGTAACCACCCCTGGAATAGTCTCTTCACTCAGTTTTATCATGTCGTTCTTAGCCTTCCTTGTCTTCGAAATGAGTTTCTTAGCCTTGATTATTTGTTTGGTGTAGCAAATAGTCTGGAAGGCGGGCTTCTTACGTCTGCATTTTTGTATTCCTTGTGCTAGACTAATAGTATCAGCAGCAATTTCGGTGGATACTTTAGCAATTTCAATGCTAATTGTCAAACTGGTTTCAGATGCAGTTTGCAAACAGACATCAAGAGAATCATCCAAATTTTGAAGTGCTGTATCAATATTAGCTTCTTGCTGTTCAACACACACCTCACTTTCCTCTTTTCGTTTCTCAATTTCACTAACAAATTCCTCGATACGCAATACTGGCTCAACCATCAACTCCTCATAAGCATGCTCCATTTCGCTTGCAACCTTGTGAGCTTCCTCAACTATAGACTCTTTTAAACTTCCCATAGTTGCGATACTTTGCGCCAAAGGATCCACAATCTCGGCATTAGCCTATTGAAATAATTTTAAGTAAAACATATTTTTTAATTTTAAATTTCAAAAAAAAAAAAAAAACAAAGCTATATTGTATGTACCAACCGAAACTAGGGCAACCATGAACACTGCAATGACTGCGAACTTCATATTTGTTTATTTGGTAAATGGTTCAGAAAGACTACCTGCTCAAGGTGAAAATTTGCTTTATTTTATAGATGAGTCGAGAAATAGATAATTATTGTGGATTACATTTATTTTAAATTATTTTAATCTTTCTTATCAGATTGTCTGGGAAATAATATTATGATAAGCCGACGATTAACTCAAATTAGAACTTCAACTGTACTTCGCCTTTATTGATTGCCTAGAGTAACCAAGAGTTTATCAGTTCGAACCTCTTTTTAACTTAGATCAATCATTTTAAGTAAAAAACTTGCGCATTTGAAATGACAATTTAGTGGAGAAATATGCAAAAAAAAATGCTCTAATTCGTACGATTGTGATAGAATCAGAAATAGTTTTATTACAGCTTGAATACCATACACGTACCTCGCAGATACAAATATTAGTACACAAGACTTGATTTTGTCTGCGATTTGGCAAATAAAAGCTCTGAGATTGTGCCTAGAATGCGCATTTAAGCCTCAACTTCGCATTATCTTTGATGTCTACTTATATTGCCCATTTTTTTCAATTATTGGCACACGCTTAAGTGCTTATGCATAAGAGGAAACCTAGATATAAATGCACTTTGATCCTGAATATTTGTGCGTGTTAAAGACTAGGAAGGAAAGAAGTATTCCAGAGTATTTAATTGTTTCATTCCGTCGTCAGAAAATGATTATACGGATTATCCGGAGTCAGAATGCTGATGATAACTTCATTGCGCCACTTGTGGTGTAGAAAGCAATGAAATAACGAAAGGCAACAGACATTACGTCGATAAAGGGCGTTTTGAGTAGGGAAATGCTTGCAAAACATATATTTTTACAGCATATCTACAATTAGGTTTTAGTTCGAGAAGGCGCTGACGCAAATATTCGGCCTTTTTTGCGATACCACTAAAACCAAACGAAATCATTCTATTTCATCAACATGATTTTTACAAGAAAAACTGACAAAATATTGAACAAAAAGTGACTGATCTTCTTTATTCCAACTTCTTTCCCCTGACATTATAGTATAGTGTTGACACATCGAATATCGTTATGGAATATGTCTTAAAGATATGGATACGTAAGTTTATGTAGTAGCCTACACTCAGCACGTTCACTTAAGTCCGAAAAAAACCCCTTTGTTATACTACAAAAGAATATTGAGTTCTTACACCTTAAGTAGAGGTTAGGGGGCCATGTAAATCTACTTACATCAGATATAAAAAGGTGTCAGAAACTAAAGCCGCGTGATAGTGGTTTGCGGCCGGGGTTCGCGTATTGGGCGCCTGAGAAGCTTAAAGGTGACCCATATTTCGAAAAACAAAATTATGTTTAGTGCCGAAGCTCAATGGATTTATGAAAAAGCAAAATCGCCACTTTTGGAGTCAGACAAATGTATTATGTATGCTCTTAAGTTCAAACTATTTAAGTCATAGAAGTAAATATTGAGCTTGTTATTAGTGAGATAGAGACCCAGATGAACCCAGGTTCTGAGGAGGTTAGGTTAGGTTGATGTGCCTGATACTCTTAGTAGTATGTTAGTGTAGAGTTCACTGTGGTATCACGCTCATCTAGTATACATTTTCCCTCAACTTTTTGAATCGGTTGAATTTCAGATGAAGCATGAAGTTGTTAAGGATTGTTGAAGTATCATAGAAAACTTCCAGACGGAATTTTAGATTTTTTTTTTCATAGAGAGCAAGGCATTTATAAAGAAAGTGAAGGGCGCCCTCCCTTTTCTCCTCCATGTAGCTTCTGCATTGCTTGAATACAAGCCAAGCCTTGTAGACGTAGATTTTTTATAAGACAATTCCCATTGATGACACTTATTAGCACTACAATACAATATCCCGTCTGTTAACACTGACCGTTATTCATCAAAGTTACTTAACGAAAAAGAATTACAATGTGAGTAAAACAGTTGCACAGCACTTACGAAAAGTGATATACCTATTTGTATGCCACCAAATAATTCTATGCCCCGTGATAATCTTCACAGGGGTATCGTCACGCGACCATGTCACAAAAAAGAGAATCTTTGTGCATTTCAAATCAATCCTGAGCCTGATATTCAATTCAATTCAATTTATTGTTAATAAATTAAGGAAAGTACAAATAAGATTTGGTCTTTTACAGTCCATTTTTTTTTGAGGATCGATAGAAACAGAAGGGAAAGGAGTTAGAGAAAAAAAAAAGAATTGGGAAAAATAGAGAGAAAGAAAGATATTATAAATGAGGAAAAAGAGGATTAAGGTGATTAGTTGTAGCAGTTGTTACAAGTATTGAAGAGCCGTAGTTTTGAATTTATTTGTTCCAATGATTTGTTTTGTTGATGTTGGAAGGCTATTCCAAAGTCTGGTAACATACGAGTAAATGAGGAAGAGACGAGAAGAGTTTAGATAGTTAAAATAAGGCATTGTTAAATTGAGAGTCCTGGTAGATTGGGGAAATTTAAATTTTTCAAATATGTACATTGGAGATTTTTTTATTGACGAGAAGATGTATAAATTGGCAGCATTTAACTTTTAGGAATTGCTTAAACATACAGCCCAAAACAAGATTGTGACAGTGCGAGATGTGATCGTATTGCGGTAATTCAAATACATATCTTATAGCATCATTAAAAGCAACAAGTAACTTACCATATGTTCGGATTGAAAATCAAGTTTGCAGTACACAAGAGTAGAGTAGTCATATAAAGGGTCCGCCATCTAACGTTTTTTTTATTCAACTAGTGCTTATTTCGTGAATGGTAACACTTAGCTCGTGTCTGATTTGACAGATAATTAGTTTTATCCTTCCGCTGAACGAATATGGTTGTGTATACGCTTGAACAACGCTGAGAAATATTGCGACATTACTTTAAAAATCATGGTAATGTTGCAGAATGTGTGCGAAAATTGCGTACGGATTTTGGAAGAAGAGAAGCACCGTCAGCTCCGTATGTTCGTTATCTTGTGAAAAAAGTGAAAGAAACTGGCATCCTCATCGATAAACCAAAGCATGAAAAGCCAAAAACAGTGCGTACACCCGAGAATATTGCTGCTGTGGCAGAAAGCCGTTCATCAATTCACCGTCGTTCTCAACAATTGAACATTTCGGAGACATCATTGAGACGAATTTTGCATAAAGACCTTGGTATGACGCCATACAAAGTCCAATTGGTTCAGGAGTTGAAGCCAACTGACCATCCAATGCGTTTTCGCTTCGCTAAGTGGGCTTGCGATCGACTTAGAGAAGATGCCGATTTTGCCAAAAAAAATCGTCTTTTCAGATGAAGCTCGGCGGGTATGTAAACAAGCAAAATTGTCACATTTGGGGCACAGAAAACCCGCACGCATACATACATTTTGGTCCAGAGGCATAATTGGGCCATTTTTCTTCGAAAATTAGCAAGGAGTGGCCGTTACAGTCAATGGCGATCGTTATCGGGCCATGTTGAACGAATTTTTGTTCACAAAAATTGAAGAGGAGGATATTGGCAACATTTGGTTTCAACAGGACGGCGCTACGTGCCACACAGCCTACTCGATGTTTTGCGCCCTGTTTTTGAAGATCGCATTATCAGCCGCAGAGCTGATGTCGTTTGGCCACCTCGGAGCTGCGATTTGACACCGTTGGACTATTATTTGTAGGGTGGCGTAAAAGATAAGTGTTACGCCGACAAGCCAGAGACAATTGACGCCTTAAAGGACAATATTCGTGAAGCCATTGGTGAAATACAGCTGCACACAATCGATAATGTGCTTAAAAATTGGACCGATCGTGTAGGCTACTGCATGGCCAGCCGAGGCAGCCATTTGAATAAAATTATTTTCCATTATTAACCAGAAGGATAAAACTAATTATTTGTCAAATTAGACATGAGCTAAGTGTTACCATTCACGAAATAAGTACTAGTTGGAAAAAAGAAGGTTGGATGGCGGTCCCTTTATAAGGAGCAACAGAGTTTTAATAATTCTTAGTTTTGTTTCTACTGGTGTAAAACTGGAAGACAGCCAGAGCTTTCATAGACCAGCATAAATTCGCCCAACAATCGTCAGCGTAAAGGTGAATGGAGACATTTGAGCAATCTTTAGGCAGTTCATTGATATAGAGACAAAATAGTAATGCAGCCCTGCGGTACACCTGATAATAATGCCCTAAAATCAGAACATTTGCCTCCGTAAACGACCTTTTGGCAACGAATACTCAAATAATTCCATATGAGACGCACGGACTGTTCACTGAAGCCAAAATTTAACCTCAACTTCTGACACAGTATATTATGATTCACTCTAACAAACAGAGCACCGTAATATTATCGTATCTAATTCTAATGTCATCGAGAATTTTTATCATAGCGGTAGAAAAGCTGTGACCCGCTCTAAAGCCTGTTTAAACTGGAGAAAGCAAACTATGCTGCTCCAAATACCTCGATATTTGCATAGCGAGGATCTTTTCCAAAACTTTTGATAGACATGACAAAATAAATTCAAATAAATTCGATGGCTGAGGTTTTTTAGGAACAGGGCTAACCTCGGACAATTTCCCACTATCAAGAAAAGAAGAAGAAGCTATAGAAAAATTTATAATATAGCCGACAGCATTAGATTTCACAAAACGAATAACATTAATTACGTCTACTTCTGAAACAGCTTCAAAGCAAAAACTCGACGAAACAAATAATGGATTTTCAGGGGTAAAGATTTTTGATAGATCCTGATAAAAAAGCATCATTAAGTTCATTCGCATCTGGAATGATATCAGCAACCGTTGCCTTTTTTCTAACACCAAGAGAACGCAAGTTACTCCATAATTTTTTAGAAGATAAACCCGGGTTCAGTTAATATGTGTAGTTAAATTATGGGCCTCATCTATCGCATCTAATTTGAGAATAAATTTACATGTACCAAATGTTAGATTAATAAATTTTCCGAATTTCTTGGTGACCACGTACTCAGCTAATGTAGATTCAAAACTGTTTGACCGTTTTTTTTTTGCGAAGCAGGTGACGGTTTTTTTCACTTTTTTTTGCAACTCAGGGTTTTTATAGCCGCTTTGTTATCGATGCAAATTTGGATATCCCTAACAGATATCACATTCCACTTCAGCCAAAGAAATTCATTTCAGTTGCGTGTTAAATACGCTACAATAGTACGAGTACTCGTATATAGGGCGAAGAGGAATATTTGGCCGATTAGAATATTAGTTCACTGCGAGGAAGCACAGATATCTATGTAAATGTAAGAGGTAAAGAAATGTCATATGTTTAGTGCAACAGTAATAGTGGATCTCCGAACGCCCTTAAAACACAAGCAGGTCAATATTTAACACTTTTGCAAGTGAAAAGTCAGGTTTTGTCCACATGTTATTGGATATTTGACTTCCAATTTAATTTACTGCCTAGAATCGTTCCAGAATTTGGCTCGACAAAATCTATTTGGATTCCAGGTAGAGCAAGTGGATCATTAGATGAGTTTTTATATTTCCTGGTGATAAGGATCAATTCGGTATTACTCTAGTTTACATTTAAACAGGGAATTTAGAGCTCTTATAATCAGCTCTTTTAAAGTGTCTTGACTTTTAGCCTTGATGCTAAGTATCGGTATTGGCAAATATAATATTTTGCCCCCTTTTCCTTTCAGAAGCCTGACCACCATGTTCCATACATTTTATATACTGTAATTTTTGATGTCAGCATTATGACTCTCCTGTTCTTTTGTTGGGTGCCAAAATTGCTCATCACTGTTCCAAATTTGGCTGCCTACTCGTAAAACAGAAGAACAAAACTTTTCTTCTCTTATTCGGCATTTGATTACAATGTTACGTAGCTCCAACCCTTGCAGTGTGTGCAGATATCGTTGATTTGGCGATCTTAAAAAACAAATTTCCAACGATGTTTAAGTTAGCTTTTTACTCAATAACGGGATAGTCATACATCAAAAAGATTAATAATTTCCTTCGAAAATCTTCAGGTGGAGAGCAAAAATTTTCAAAATTGGAAAAAATTTGTCGATTTAGAGAAAAACTCCTTATTTGAAGGAATTTGTCCACATACTTTACACCTGCTTCTTTTTTTCCACATACTATATTTATCTCATGTAGCAATGTAAACATTGCTACTGCGGCGCATGTGTTTTTTTTTTTTTAAAGAACTTAACACTCAAATGTGTATTACTACTCTTAAAGTGCCAGAGCACGTGTTAAGTTTTTTGTAAAATTGGATAGAGAGAGAAAATTATTGTTGTATTTTAGGCAACCATTAATCTCACGAGATTTTAGTTGGCTGAAAAAAAGAATGTCTTTCGGGCACTGGCTGGTATTGAACCCTGAACCGTCCGATTCAAAAGCCGCCTCTAAATTTTCGGACCACAGAATCATTTAATAGGCCGTTCTACTTCGTGCCATCTTTATTTTTCTTCGTCCTTGTTTTCGTAGATCAGGTGAAATTGGGCCTCTATTGCTTTTTGCATTGGATTTACCGAAAACCTTCGTTGAACATGGTAAGATTGGCTGATTTGTTCACCCTGAAGTTTGCCCCGTTTATTACACTCGCTGATAATCGCAAAATTTTCATTTCTGTCGCTGGCATTTTTACTTTATATTCAATTCGTTGTTCACCCTTGCGATACGCAGTTCAAACCTGGACGAACGACTGTTGTGCAAAACAAAACGTCATTTTACTGCTCACAAAAAATATGACAACTTACGAGGGGAGTTCAACATATTCTCGGTATCGGGGTGAAGCTGTGGTTGTATATATAAATTGACTTATTTATCAAGTAATACTATTATTTTAGTGCATTCATGTAAAATTTCATATAAATCTGATTATTAACTCGCGTTTTATCTCTAGTTAAACAGAATCATAATGGCAACTGAGACGATGATGGTGAAAATTGAGCATCGCGCTGTAATTAAATTTCTCACTAAGCAAGGAAAAAGTCAAAAAACTATTCATGAAGAGATGGTGGCTGTTTACCAGGGTTCCGCACCTTCATTATCAACTGGGCAAAAGTGGTCAAGTGAGTTCAAGAGAGGCAGAGAGAGCATTGAAGACGACCCCCGCTCCGGCGCCCCGGCTACTGCTTGTACGGGAGAAAGCATCAAAGAAGTAGAAAAACTTGTTCTTGAGGATGCCCGAATAAAGGTGAAAATGATGGCAGAGATCACCAAGCTTTCAATTGGTACCATTCACACCATTCTTCATGACCATCTTAACCTTTCAAAGGTCAGGGCAAGGTGGGTGCCACGAATGCTCACAGCGCCTCAGAAAAAAGTGAGAATCGCATGCTGTAGAGAGCTTTTGGAGATGTGTAGTGAGAACGCGCACGGTGTTATGGTTCGAATTGTTACTGGGGACGAAACATAGCTCCACCACTATGACCCTGAAAGCAAACAAGAGTCCATGCAGTGGCATAAAAAAGGAACAGACCCCCCGAAGAAGTTCAAAGTCACTCCGTCTGCCGGGAAGCTCATGGACACAGTTTTTTCGGACTCAAAGGGAAACTTGCTCATTGAGTACAAAAAAAAAAGGTGAAACCATCAACGCCACATCCTACGCTTCCACTTTGCATAATTTGCGGGAGGTAATTAAAAAGAAAAGACGGGGTAAACTCGCAGCGGGTGTGTTGCTTCTTCATGACAACGCTCCTGTTCACACGGCGCGAGTTTCCAAGGCTGCTGCGCGAGATTGTGGTTTCGAAGAAATCCAACACCCACCCTATAGTCTAGACCTTGCCCCTAGTGATTATTTCCTGTTTCCGGATTTGAAAAACTGTCTTCGTGGAAAAAGATTTTCGGATGATGAAGAACTCAAGTCGGCAATAAATGGGTATTTTGCAGAGAAAGAGGAAATTTATTTTTTTGAGGGTTTAAAAAAGCTTATCTCAAGATGTAAAAAATGCATTGATGTTAGGGGAGATTATATTGAAAAATAAAAACAATTTAAATTGAATTCGCATTTTCCTTCATATCGATACCGAGAATATATTGAACGCCCCTCGTAAGTTATTTAAAATATTTTTAAATACAAACTATGACTTGATCTATTCTTGTTTGAAATAATAGAGGCCTGCACTACAAAGTATAGTTTTTTCGGTAAGTATTTACCTTTACCTGTTTTTTGGGGCCATAAAAAAACGAAAAATACATGAATCTTTATTTTATTTTTTTAAATGTTCCTTTTTACGGTGGATTTATGATAAAATTCACAGAAATAAGAAATATATGAATATTGTCAATTTATCACAAGATTGGAGTGTACGCACCGGAGTGTGGTAAAGAAGGAGTGAAATACCACGCGCCAGGAACTTGGTACCAACATTTGGTCAAAGTATTTCACTCGCGGAATTACGTACACTCTAGGAGTTTGTGCCTAATGGGCAATAGCCCGCCAAATACCGTGAGAAAACGGAATGTTCTGGGGTGTTCAACAGTTTTCGCTGGAACCTGCAGTAGAATAAATTTTACAAATGTACATATGGAAAAAAGAAGAGAAACCATCACCCAAGCCGTAATTTGTGAGGGACTAAGTGTAATTTTAAATGAAAATGAAAAGAAAGGATGAACAATTTGGGTAAAAGATTACAGACACATGTCGTTAACCAGCGAATTACGTGTTTAATTTCCTGATGATTTCCAAAACTATTTGCGATTAGGAGCATGATCAGAAAACAAGACACAATAATGAGAAATAGCTCAATCACGTGTGAAAGAGTTCTACTACTCAAACGAGGAGCACGCGTCATCGCTCGGTACTAAGCACATACGCACATGTGCAGTCTTTCGCACGCGAAATTACGCATTCCACCTTTTCGCGCGGTAAAAACCGTACGTGTTTGGGGAACCTAACAGTTTCATGACTTTGGAAGCTTCTACGTCATTATACCAACTTCTTATACTTTTTCTCCTTGTCTATGTACATAAGGAAACAAACAATTTACAAAAAAAAAAATAGAAAGATTCCTCCATTTTTCGATTTTTTATGGCTAAAAAACCAGGTGACTCCGAGATTAAATAATTACCGTTTTTTTTTAATTTCAATTTAAAAGCGTTAAAATAAAATATTGTGATATCCACTTAAAATATTAACAACGCCATCTATATACATATATGTGAAAAGCGGACAACTCATTCATTGTAAGAATAGGTGAAACGGTCTGACAGCTAATGGCGAATGTTCTGGCAAAATGGAAATGTGTATGACAGCTGGCTGCTACAGAATATTCTCAAGAAATGGCAAGGAGTGTAAACGCCAGTATAAATAGAGGTGAAGTGCAGTTCTAAAGTGAGATTGGAAGAGTTATTAAATGGTTTAGGTAACAGAAAAAGAAAATTAAAAGTGTATGATAAGAGAGATTGAATTGTAATTGCATTGACTAAAGCGATTATGGTGAAAGAAATAAGTTCTATCATTTGAGCCCACACAAATACCATATTGTCTACAATTTTTTCATTACTAATGTACTGCTGGAAACGGATTTATAAGCCTAAAATTATATGTACGACGATCATTAACTGTATTTTGATGAAATTTATCATACTAAATGTTGCGTACGTTAAGGCGTAAGGTATTTAAATATACTCGTACATACATACTCACATGTACACTGCGGACCAAAAGTTTGAGGTCTTCGTCTTCATAGATAACTCACTTCAATGATGCATAGAGATTGAATTTTATGAATTACACATTGCATTTTCTTATCTAGATTTTCTATCTGAACAATACACAAAATATTCGGATTTTCGTTTACAAATGTGGGAAAACGGCGTTTGTTGTTTATGGAAAAGTGTTTAGGTTTCTCAAAATTATTAAATTGTATGACTTTTTGTGGTTGATATAGCACTGGTTTATGAATTCTTACATCAAAAGGATTGTCAAATCCCAAAATTTGTCAACGTGGATTGTAAGGGTCTTTCATAAAAGCCTTACTTTAAAGTCATAAGAATTTATTTGAATTTCTTCAGGTCGTATGTAAATAACTCGTTAAAAATAGGAAAAGTCGCGAAAACCACAATGGGGAAATGATCTGCAATCATCACCCTTATTAAGGAAGACAAGTTGCTTCGCAGATGAAGGTATCAAGGTGCTGCGTTCAACGTGCCATTGAACGACACGCTCAAACCGGAAGTCCTGAACATAAATCATGCTCAGAACGGCTCAGAGTTACAAATAATCGCAAGAATCGGCTAATAAATAAAACGGTTAAAGAATTCATTCAGCATTCTTTGGACGAGTTACTGTTCGAAATCCTATGCTGCGTCCACCAACAACTAGAAAAGGTTAGAATGGGCCAAAAAGCACAACGACTGGACGGAAAATGATTTCAACAGAGTTTTATTGAGCGATGGATTCAAATTCGAGGTACTGGCACAAAACGGAGAGGTTTCATTCGACGCAGCACTAAACAAAAGATGTTATCAGACTATATTGTTGCTACTGTCAAGCATGGAGGCAGCATTGTTTTAAGATCTAGATCAGTAATTGGAAGAATGAATAAGAAAGCATACCCAACAATATTGGAAGAAAACGCTGTGACCTCTGGACTAAAATTAATTGGTGAAGGTTTTGTATTTCAGCTGGAAATAGGTCAAGATCAGTAATTGGAAGAATGAATAAGAAAGCATACCCAACAATATTGGAAGAAAACGCTGTGACCTCTGGACTAAAATTAATTGGTGAAGGTTTTGTATTTCAGCTGGAAATAGGTCAAGATTTTGTTAAGACTACCAGAAACAGAGGGAAGATGAAGAAATCTTAGAAATCAAGATATGATCCCTGCAATACCGACATAGTGCTCCTAATCTGTAAAAATAAATAAACTCCGATTGAAATAAATATAAAAAAATATTGCCTAGAAATAAAGTATGCAGTTCCAAAATGCCGGGATATCTTTTACAAAACGAAATTTAAGGAAGCTAGAAGAAATCTAAGAGATGAATGAAAATTAGTCAATAACATTTTCCATAAACTTTCTTCTTTCCGTAAGTCTACAACGATTTGCTTAAACTATCGTACCGTTTATGATAAACTTGAAGCCGCTGAAATTTTCAATAATTACTTTGTCAACATTGTCCGTTCGTATGCCTTTACATCGTCCTGCCGGAATTCCAGTTCCCTAAGTACTCAGTACTAATGTGCTGGAAGCTGTAACTTTTTATTTGGACCCATTACAATGTAAAAATTATAGATACTCGAAAAAATTCCAATTCCTGTGGTTCTGATGGCATTTCCCACTTAGCAAGCAGTGCAAACAAATTGCATCCTTTTTTGTTGATGCCCTAGCTGATATTTTTAATAAAAGTGTCTTATCTGCACTCAAGTGCGGATGTGATACCCCTCTTCAAAAAGGGTGTTGCGAATGATTTTAAAAATTATAAACTAATTTCGGTTCTTCCTTCAATTAGTAAAGTCACTCAAAAATATTATAAAAAATTGGGTCGTTAGTTTTCTGTTTCATTTCAATTTGGATTTCAAAAAGGTGAAATTTCGGAAGATGCGCTATTGAATTTCTCAAGTGCTTGTATAGCAAAAATTGGACAGCAAGTCTATTCGTCGATACATATTATCAAAGCACTTGACATGATAAATCATGAAATTCTGCCGTGGATGCTGGCTTTCGAGGTTTTCTACTCAAGTAGTTCGAGCCATATCTTCAGGATAGATCTCAAAGAGTAAAGTTTGAGTGGAACAAAACTTATATATCTAGGGGTGCCTCGAGGATCTGTGCTGGGACCGATTCTCCTTCTGGAGTATATTAATTCAATATTTAACAAGGCCATCTCACTACTTTTGCAGGTGATGTAGACTAAACCTACGATTCGGTTAATGCTCTAAATTTAACTGCTGATACAAATTCGGATTTGGACGTGCTTATAACATGGTTTTCGGTGCATTAACTGGTAATTACTTCTAAAATAAAATAAGGCTTTTCGGTCTTTTAGCGCAAAATGATTTTCATCCCGAAGTTTGTTTTCACGTACCCGAATGTCGAAAATATAAGTTGTTGAGTTGCTTCTGCTGTCTTCTTATAATATAACATTTTGTAGCAATCTTAACTACATCGCAAAAATCTTTCCAAATTGAAAACGATAAAGAATTTGAGTATCTTGGGCTTTTTTTTATTTTAGCATTTATAACGTACGTGGTAATCACCAAAATCTGGTAACTATCCCTTCGTTTCGGACCATAGCCGACAAATGATTTTATACTGTTGCATCGAGTCACCTCCTTGGCCAAGAATTATTAGCCTCCCAAAAAGATTTATCAACCGATTACAACACTGGCGTCTAGTCTTAGATGTCAGATCTCTCGTTCATATCTCTTGATATCTTGGTGTCTTCTTCTCTTTTTCACTATCAATATGGTCAAAAATTAACGAAATGCGGACGTGCATACCAGAAATTCGAGAAAAACAACATTTAAACCACCAAACTCTGTTGAAATGCTGACATTTTTAAGTCTGTGCTTATTACAGAGGCAAATCCGTTGTCCTTCAATACGAAGATTATTTACATATGATAAACTCTACTATCATCCCATTTTTTTACAAGCGATGTCTGGTAGAAGATTTGAGCAAATTTTACGATGTCTCAATGTTGAACGTAATGAAAATTTACCTCGCAATAAATTTCAAAGTTCTTACTTTCCTGATGAACAACTTTCATTAGATGAATCGCTTTTGTTGCATAGGGGGCGTTTAAGTTTCAAAACGTATATGAAAGGCAAAAAGGCAAAATATGGCATCAAACTATATGAATTGTGTACAGCAAAAGAATATGTACTGAACATTAAAATATACAAAGGCAAAACAAGCAATGACCAATATAGAGTTAGTAAAACAATTCTCCAAAATTTTGTGTCATGTATTGCGTGTCATGGATCCGTATTTAGATAAAGGTCACATCTTTACATGGATAATTACTATAACAGCGTTCCATTAAGCTTACTGCTTTTACGTCGAAAAACCCATTCCACGGGTAGGTACACTCCGCTTAAATAGAATTGGTCTTCCAGACGAAGTAACGAAAAAGAAATTAAACAAGTCGGAGCTCATATGGAGACGCGAAAAAAAATGTGTACGTAAGTAAATGAAGAGACAAGAGGGACGTACTTTTTATCACATCTGGATATCATCAGCAATTAGAAAGCAACACAAACAGACTTGGAGCTGATCCTCAGAAGCCTAAGGAAGTTATGGAATACAATTTATGTATGTTTGGAATTGATCGCGTCGATCAAATGATATCATATTATTCCTTCCCTCATAAAACGGATTCAATAGTACAAAGAGTTGGTTTTTCATTACCTGAATATTGCTGTGTGCAATTGATCATTTATAACATTTAGAGAAATATTGATTCGCCAGTCACTAAATATTCGCGATAAAAGTATGCATGTACCAGAAACTTTACTGTACAGAACACCAATGGCTTCAACTTCGAACGTACCCAGTGATGGCACTGCAATCACTTCACAGCAGCATTTTTTAGCAAAACTACCAATTCCACAAAATTATAAACGGAAGACATATTTTCTGCGGTGTAAAGAATGATCGAAAAGCAAGAAGAGGAAGGAAACTTCGCTTTACTACAAAAGTTGTGACATTCCCACTCCATTATGCGCAGGTAAATGCATCGAAGACTGGCATAATAGTTTGATTTAAAAATCCGTAAATAAGCAAAGAATGACTGTTTTTATTAAAGAATTATTTTTATTGAGCTGTTTTTTAAAGTTGTTGGTTTTTATTGTTATTGAAATGTTTTTCTTTTGTTTTTTTATTTTTGTGCATGAAATTTATTTTTCTTTTTGCAATACTGTGTAATAAGAAGTTCATAAATAAATGCAATAAAATATTTAAACAATTTTGTGGTCATGATACATTTTTCGGGTTATCTCGTCAAGAAAAAATAGGAAAATTCTAGAGTATCCAATTCGACAATGACGGTTATAACCATTTTGTCGTCACAGTTAATATTTTCAACACCATATGTTGTAACACAACAACTTTTACCGCGGCCTGTTAGAACAGCCGTGTCACATATATATGTATGTATGTATAACTTTTACACCACCTAATGTGACCAGACGGCTAGATCAGCGCAGTATTTAAACCACCAATCTACTAATATTTAAATCACTGAATCATCAGAAAAGTAAGAACTTTGAAATTTATTGCGATGTAAATTTGCATTACGTTCAACATTGAGACATCGTAAAATTTGCTCAAATCTTCTACCAGACATCGCTTATAAAAAAATCGGATGATAGTAGAGTTCATCATATGTAAATAGTCTTCGTATTGAAGGACAACGGATTTGCCTCTGTAATAAGCACAGACCTAAAAAATGTCAGCATTTCAGCAGAGTCTGTTGGTTTAAATGTTGTTTTTCTCGAATTTCTGGTATGCACGTCCGCATTTCGTTAATTTTTGACCATACTGATTAGTGAAAAAGTACAAAATACAAGAGTCCATAAATAGAATGCTCTTTAAAAGCAAATTTGTTTTATTTCACTCCCTTAACTACTTTTTGTAAGACGCAAAAAAAAAAATTTTTTTCAATAAAGAATACATTGCAAGAGAGCCAGAGAAAAAATAACGATGCTTGAATTATTCTTTTTAATTTCTGTTACCAGCATGAACTGTTAAATTCATGCACATTATTTTAAACTCTTTATTCAGTTAAAGCGGAGTGTATATGCATAGATTAGATAGAATACTATAAAATCCTTAGTTTTAAAATCAATTGATATTGACGTCAATTACAGAACTCCTGTTTCTATGATGATTAGAATATTATTCAGTGAAAGGCCTTAGAGACACATTGAAATTGCATTCAAAATAAACTGCAGCTTTTAATTAATCCATGCATTGATCTCACATATGAATATTACAATATTACGTACGCATTAAGTGGGAAATGAGAATGACTTACTCGTAAATGAAACACTTTCTCTGCTCATTCACTTTCAATACGTTGTAGCGCATTGAAATTTTAATTAAAACTTACACTTATAAATTTAACATAAGCATATCCTTTGAAATCATTACAATGGGTTTGCTTTAATCAAAGCAATTTCTAATATTAAAATCCTGTTGAGAGAGGCAGTTTAGCGTGTCCTGGTTACTTTGTGGTTAGATACTCGTATTATTGGCGAAATTAATACATTGCTAAAGAAATGTGGGTCATATAGAAAAAATCTATGGCTCAGTGATTTGAAATGTTTTCGTAAAATTTAACTGTCCATCGCCCTTGGGCCCCCGCCCAATTATCAAGGCTTCGCCCTTTAATGACGTTGTCTAATAATGAACGGGGGCAGAGCAAAGTACTGGTCTTATCGTAAACATCTTCAGATGACGCTACCGAAGGTTGCTACGATTTGATCAGTCACAAGCTGCCGGTCATAGGTCTTGTTGGCGGCTGGACCACCGGTAGTCCCTACCAGGACTTAAATCACGGTACCATGGGAGTCAGGAGCCCCCCGGATCTCGGTCCGGGCCTGACTTGTTAGAGGTAGGCCCCCTTGTGGGAGCGTCATGGTGGCTGTGGTTTAAACCCAAAATCGCGGGTAAGAGTCTTCCTATGGTTTTCCTTGGTTTTCCTTTTGGTTGACTCAATGTGGAGTTGCAATAAGTGCTGGGTGCTGTGACCCTAAGAACAGTAAGAGGTTTTAGGTCGGCCTCGACTCATACCAAGGGTGGAACTTGTGCCGGCAACACAGTTCCGAATTGGTATCAAATAATGATTATCATTGTGAGCGATGGCAAGGCGTATCCTTGCTCCCATGGATGTATGGGCATCCCGTAGGTTTAAGCCCACACGGCAGGTACTTACGTTAAAAAACAAGAGACATCTGTCCATCGCCCTTTGTGTATAATTTCTGTGCATCTAAATATTTCTGATTTTGATTTAAGTTGATTTTGACTTAAGTCGTTTGAGATAGCAACGTAAACAATGAAAATGAAAAACGAATTACCTAAAACGAAAAATTTCAATAATTATTATGATTAACTTCAAACTACAATACAATACATATAATACAACTTACGGCAATAAATGTTTGCAATGTGACTGTTGTAAGGCCAGCCTTAATGACATTTGGTTTTTGTGTACGTTGCATAAATATAATAAGACATTTGCGAAATTTGATTGACTGATCCATCCAGTTGCAGCTATAGATAGCAGTAGTTAACATATCTGCTTCTGACATTAAAGAGTTCCCAAAATAACATATAGGAAACGTTTCAAGGATAATTGCAACTGCATATACACACGTGCTAACTAGTTGACCAACTTCGCGGTTAAATACGAAGAAATGAACTCCTGATAAACACAAAACCAATGCTGTCACTATAAATTGAACGAGGAGAGTAAAACCAATCACAGGCTTTACACATTCAAATATACTAAATAAAATTTAATTGATTAAAGTGGTAATTTTTTGTTTGGTTCAATAATTAAAACAAACCTTAAGATGTTCTTGTGATCATTGATACAGGAAACCAATTCCTTGTAGTTGTCCATCGAAGATGTACGCAAATCATATCCAATCCTTGAAACCCTCATTCGAAGAACGTGATAGTGACCCAGTAGGACGTTGATATACACCGGTGGGTAGGAATCATTAGCTCCATTTTGGGTTATTTGGAAACATGTTCCAATTAATTGAAATAAAAATGCAAATATATAGAGTGAATCTGAAGAGGACCAATCGAATGGAAACCATCCCTCGAAAATCAGCCGCCTATTCAAGTAACCAGGTATTGTAAATGATGCCAAAGAGAATACGAATGCGATTCCGAATATCATTGGAATTCGGCGACATTGTTTGATGACATTTTTAATATATCGGATTTCATCGTTATTACGACTGGCTCTCTGGTCTAACTCATTTAGGTACGGTTCGACTTTGTGCAAGTCTGATATTCTCATAAAGACAACAAAATTCTTAAGCGCTGCAGTTATAAGAGTTAAGCTTGCCTGCAAGTTATCCATAATCTTTCCGACATCTTTTAAGAAAAAAACATTTATAAACACTAGAGATGGTGATATTACACTGCATATGAGATTAACAAAAACCGCATAGATATAATAGAGCCATTTTAGCCTTTTATATGGATGTATACCCATGATCCTCCAAAGAATCCATATGGATGTGAAGGAATCGTTCGTGTCCAGATTATCCATTACACTTGCACCCTCATGAAGGAAATACCTTTTCGTACTATATCAATTTTTGGATAGACTACCTTAAATATGCTCCAGTCGTTGCTCAAAACGGATTAATTATTTATTTTTCAGGTGATTTGGTTGAGGGATAATTAATTGTTGCAATTAAAATCTAAGAACGTGTTATAACCCAACAGGAAGGTGTCTCAATGACCTCTAATAACACATAATTATCAGATTACAATTTAAAATTTAAATTACATTCGTTTTCGGGCAGTTGCACTGTAATGTTAAACTAACATTAACATGTATAAATAATTAAACTTAGGAAGTATTCATAATTATTAAAAAGATGAGAATTCTCAGCACTGCATAAAAGTGACGATAAGTTGTTTGACTTAATCTATTTGTGAATATAATTATGAAGTGACAAAAATATAAAATCTATAAAGTATTAATATATAATATCGAAGAGGTTTTGAGAACATTCCTCCATCAATTTAACGTCTAATGTAAATCCTCACCCAGTCTTCTTTAGAGAAAAAGATGTTATGCAGTTTCAGAGATCATCTTTGGTCATGATGACAAACATTTTCAATTATATAGTCAAAAGCGGTTGGTGGAAGTATCTTACCATATTAAGGGTTCAGAGTTAAAGTAGACTGATTGCCGCACTTTTATTTCTCAGTTTTAATTATGTTCGAATAAGGAATAACGACTTTAAATGGTTAACCCTGCCATACGCAACGTAGACGCTGTTGGCGTCACCTTTACATGATCAGAGAAACCTGTACATTGTAGATATAGTTTGGCGGGCACAAACCAAGGAGAGGTGGAGATTATCCCACTCAGGTCAAATCTTCTGAATTTGTGGTAAACAAAAGAAGGAATTGAAGGTGCTGATTCCAATTGCAAAGAGTTAAAATTTCTACAGTAAATGAGTCCACTTCTGCAGATCAGGATGCTTATCGGCCTCGTTGCTCTTGTAATGCACCATCAAAGTAATACTCTTGTTAGGATATCCCTGTTATGCTTAATCTCATTAAGAAAACATTTTTGTATTGGGATTTTGATGTACTATACTAACGAAAGAGAGCTCTAAAGCAACTCCACTCACGTCATTACCACTTTTAATCTCATAAAATGGTAAACCTCAGCTGCCCCTAACAGGCCTGACCCTGCTCTGGATGCACTAATAAATCCTTTTTCTCTTGATATTCATAATATGGGCTGAATTTTCAAGGCCAGCTTTTTGAATATATACAGAGGATGTTCAAAATATTAGGAACACTTTCAAAAGTTTAATTAAAAATATGAAAACAATGCCAGAACGAATTCGTGCGTTAAAAAAAGTTAAGAGAGGTGTGACAAAATATCAAATGTGACAAAATATCGATAAATAATAAATAAATATGATAAATTTTAAAATTGTAAAATTGAATTGTTTATTTCATGCTGCAAAATCAAAATCCACAGCAATAAACAAAAAATATGTAAAAAAAAATGCTGTGTTCCTAATATTTTGAACACCCTTTGTATACATAAGTAGTCTTTGGTTTTGATTGTCTAGGGGTTTTGATGATCTCGTTCACAGATTCTCTTTTGACTCTAGTCAAACAACTTCTATGAAATCTACTTTCCCTGTGCCAAAGAATAGTTGCGTCCAGAATCTAAGTCAGGAAAGAAATATAGCCCGTTCTTCACCTATATTTCCAAAAATGATCTAGGATAACGTGCTGGTGGTTCTTTCCTTTTTTGACAGACCATTTGATAAGAGAAGTATTCTGGATCCCTGCTGTGAGATAACGAGTAAAAAAAGGTATCAGGAAATGTCCGATATGTATCCGATGGAAGGCTAACACTATCCAACCAATCATGGGCTATTTACCACCAGAACGCATTACTCCAGCAACCGCATTTGTAAAATCGGAGTCGATTTATGCGATCAATTTCATATTAGAGCCAGCGCGATAAGATTCGAAAAAATCATTAAAATTTGTGTCTAGTTACCAAGGCCGTTAATTTAGAAATTTGCCCGAATTTGAGCACAGATATGTTCCTAGCATTCGAACGTTTCGCAAACATACGGTGCTGGCCTTCTTGGAGCCAAAATAAAAATTAATGACAAATGGAGTAAAATCACTGAATAGAAGCAAGGATCGGTTGATAATCAAAGAAATGGTTTGGAAATTTAATCCGCCCTACAGTCTAAAATTCGGTGGACTATGGGAAGCCGCCATTTTGTAAGGAAAATGACCGGTATCACTAATCTAACCTATCCAAAGTAGCAGGCCCCTAGATGCAGAATCGTTGGAGCAGAATATGCACCTACCATTACATCATTTCATTTCATCACACAACGTAGCTTCAAGAACACTGTAATCGACGCTGGTCCACCAAATGCCGTTCGAATTATGGAACGCTGTTTGCAAGTGATGGATGGATGGGTGTGATGGATATGCCATCACACAAACACTAGGAACCAAAACGCTCCCATCGCGGTCTCTGTGGAACCAATTGAATTTGTCTTCAAATGCCAAAAATCTAAACAATAACCCTAGTGAAACTCCCAATTTTCTTGCAAAAGCCAAGAAGGCCTTTGAAGTTCGTGCCGTATATTTCCTCTAGGTTTTCGAAAAAGTATTTCCCTTAAAATTTTCTTCGACTATGCGATATTGGCTTGCATTCACATAGTATGTGTGTTATGTCCTGTTATGTATATAACAATTTGAGTCTCTCTGCGTCCTACTGTAGGAGACAGTATCCTGTCAGGATTCCTATTACTTCCTAAGTTTATCCCTGTTTAATTTTATTAACTTTCTAGATCTTTTGCCGTCAAAAAGCGGCGAAAGAGCCTTCGATACCCTGTGTCCTTCAAGACTTGACCACCTTAGGTTGACAGTTTTTGTGGTTTTTTCCTCGATAGTGCCTCTCACTATGCAAAGGGGTGGTTTGATGTTGGCAACCTCACTATTGTCGAGCAGCCCTCCCTTTTCTTTTTTTTTAACTTTGAAAACTTATAACTAACAATTCAGAAAAATATATTTATTAGAAAGAAAAGAAAAGAAAAACGCAGTAATAACTATAAGATTTCATATAAAATAGTTAGGAACATCCGATTGTCCGATGGACAAGAGTTGGATGCGCCATTCAATGAACTAAATACAAAAGTAATTATCTATTGATGGGGATCAATTATAAAATTTAAAACAATTCTAAGAGCACCTACTATAGGTTTAAGTTAAAAAAATAAATAAATACATAAACTTGTATTAACTTGTTCTATGTAACCATTGTAATTAATTGTTATTCGGATGGAGTATGGAAGTTTATTAAAATAGCTTGGGGCGGTAAATGTGAAACTATTTGAGAAGTGTGTTGTACGTGAAATTGGTGTATTAACTAAAGCCATGCTGTTTACTCGTAAATTGTAAATCTGATTGTGTCTGCTTGGAATTTTACTACTTTGCTTAAAAAATTCTCTTAGTACTTAAAAGATGTACAAATTCCTCAATCCCAAGAAATCCCAAGCCGATTTGCACTGGAGAGTAAGCGAGCTAAATATTTCTGTGCAGTTAAAACCGGTTTAATTGTACTGAAGTAAGTTGTACCCCAACTACTGATACCGTACTGCAACTTCGAGTATTCAAGACCATAGTAGACTTTACATAGAACTGTTTTGGAGCAGTAAGATTTAATGAGATAAAGTTTACGAACAACTAGATTCAAATGGGGTTTTTTAATGCCTGAATATGATCCTTCCAATTCAAATTGCGGTCTATCAAAACCCCAAGGTCTTTAAATTTACTAACGGAGTCAATTTTAAAGCACTTTTCAGAGCACGAGTTGTTACCTTTGTAATTTTGAGTACAATAAGTATGCACTGGTAGCCCATATTTCTTGCAGTCAGGTTCATGAAAGTACAGATTAAGGTCAAATAAATAATTGACAGATAGTTTCAAGTGAACTAATTTTGTTTTTCTACTTACAATTAGTTTATGAAGCACAGTCTTAATTTTTCCTCTTAAGTCCTCCCCAATCTTAGCAACGCATTCAAAAATGTTTTCAAAATTTTCATCAGCGTATGCCGTAGCTAAACCATTTGATCGTTGTTTAAAAATCGAATTTATGTAGATTAAAAATAGAAGAGGTCCAAGCACCGAAACCTGTGAGACACCATTTTTAGAACACGTGGTTTACTGAAAATGACGTTTAATTTAACCCTTTGCACTCTGTTTTTCAGGTATGTTTTGAACCACATATAAATTGATCCTCTGAAGCAGTAGCTTGTAATCAATCATGTCAAAGGCTTTGGCCATATCTATGAATAATGCCATTGTAGATTGATTTCTATTTAGTCCTTCGTGTAACTGACTACATACTCTAAGAATGGCATCCTCTGTGGATAAACCAGATCTAAAACCAAACTGGTTAACGGAGAAGAAATTATTACGTTCTAAAAATTTTAACATCCTGACTTTAATCATTTTCTTAAACAGTTTTGCAACAGTTGGTAGAAAAGATATAGGTCTGTAGTTGGATACATTTCTTCGATCCCCTATTTAAAATAGTGGAATTACTTCAGCACATTTGAGAGATTTAGGAAAACAACCACATGAAATACTTAGGTTAAACAAATAACTCATCACGTCAACTACTTACCAAGCAATGTTTTTTTTAACAAGATGCTTGTTATACCATCACTTGTGCATAAGACTTTATTTTATAAGGACATTATGAGTTTCGAGAGTTCAAAACCACTAATAGGATTACATTCAAAACTATTTGTTTGGAGAGTACCTCCGATAATGTTGGTAGACAGGGTGCAGTTACAGGGGCAGTGGGATATCAAAACAAGCTTTAGTTGTTCAGAGACTTCAGTAAAATGTTCGTTAAATGTATTTGAGATGCTTACAGAGTCAGATATTTGGACCTCATCAACCTTTTATTCATTTATTTGAATGTCTGCTTTTGCTTCCGGAGATTATTATCCACAACTGTTTGCTGTTGTAAATATATTTAAGTAATACTTATTTCGTGTAGTTTGAACATTCTTATGTATTTGTTTTACACAATTTGTTATAGTACAAATTTAATCTTCTATTGTGAAGATGCTTCCTGATCTTCTGCAATATTTGTCTAAAGAGTGCATTTGTCATCCATGGCTTTATGTGTCTTTTTATATTAGAAATATGTAAAGATTCACTAGTGCAGTATTTCAAGTATTTTTGCAAGATTGTAAACAATTTTTCAAAGGCCATTGTGGGATCCAATTCAGAATAGACAGGATCCCAAAATTCCTAAGTAAGTCTTTCTCTTAACGCACTATAGTCTATTTGTTTAGCTCGTTTTTTGTGATTACGATTGACTCTTTCATCAACCATTTGGATTCTTAAACTAATCATATGATGATCTGTAACTTTAAAGTCATAAGCTAAACTACTAAGAATATTTTCAGAGTTTGTAAGCATTCTTATAAATACTCGTATATGGTCGATGCAACTAGATGAAGAATCTATAACTCGAGTTGGGATATTGACCATACTTTTGAGCCCAAATAATGACAAAAGAAACATATAATTCTCTGTGTCGTTATCAGAGTGGTCAAGTAAGTTTATATTTATATCACCTAAGACAATTAAGTTTTTTTTCTTCGTAGTACATAGTATATCTCTCAAGTCATTTATAAAAACTGATTTAGTTACGTATTGTAATCTATATATGCACAACATAGTGAATAACTTATTATGATATTCAAAGGATAATTTTACAATATCAGCACTTGGAATATTAATTTTTGAAAAACTGCACGCATAACCCTCTCTAACATAAACTATTACCCCCCCTGCAGAATAACTCTCATTGCAGTAACCAAAGGCGCCATATACCCGGGTATATTATACTCGTAGATATCAAGTTAATTTTCATAAATTCACACTTCACTCAAAACAATAACTACAGGTAATTTAAAAAACGTATTAATATGTGCTAACAATAATGAAAAGTTACTTCTAACACTACGAATATTTTGATGAAGACAGAAATGATAAGGAACATCGGGATATTCACATGCAATTGGAAACGAACGAGGGACAGAACAAATCAGCTACGGAAGTAATTTTTATTGATTTATCACCCTCTTTCCTACGCATATAAACTATCCCATTTGTAGTCCAAACATATTTGAATATTTGAATTGATCCCCTGTGTCATCATCCCTTTTACAGGATGTTGTGTTACTTGCGTCTAGCGCACATCGATGTTTAGCAAAAGGGTAATACTCCATTGCGAAGCCAGTAAGTAGTCTAAAGTGTTTCCTTGATAAACAGCAGCGAAATCAGGGTTCTGGGGAGTCACGAAACCGAGTTGTCAATTGAAGTATTAGCCAGAAGTCAAGAAACTCTAAGACCTGCAAAATAACTTCAGTGATGATCCCAATGTGAATTGGGACTCATATAAGGGTCACTGAATTCAGCATTTCAACTGCGTACGAGTATATGTTAGAAAAAGCTTTGCATTCTCGAACTAGTTAGGAACTGAAGAGATGGTTCATTGTTCAACAATACAATAGTAAACACAATGTCATGGTTCAAAAAAAGTCTTAAGTATAGATTGGCTATCGGTGCAGACACATATATGGTAAACCCTACTTATCGAGTCGTCAAAATCTAGTTCAGTGCAATCAAGATTGGCTATAGCTATCCTTAGAACACAGACACAAGTTTTCTTAACGAGCAGTAAAAACTAACGTTGTTGTTTATAGAAACACTTTTAACACTTTGTTGCAATAAGTAACCACCGTACCTTTGGTAGGGGGACAATTATTTATTTTAGTTGGTACCCCCTGATCGGGTTTTAATGAGATTTTTGCGTACATCAATCAGAGTGATCAGAAATATGGTACATAATGCTCCTCCCAAATACCCGTACTGATTTTCTTTTAGGCTCCAATCAATACGGTTAAGTTGATTTGAAATCTCCGCCAGAAATAGCGCAATGCAAGAGTCAGTTGGCTGTTTTCTGATTATGTTAATTTCTGGTTGCGACAAGCTATCTATCATTGGGGAAGCGTGTATGTCCGTGATTATTTTCTTGATTTCCACGATTGGAGAAATTGCTTGAAACAAGTTACTGGAAACTTTGCAGCCTGGGAAACGTGCCAGACTTACTTTTGTGGTGGGGTTATGGAGTCGTTACACACCAAATTAACTTCATTGGATCTTGATCTATAGATAACTGCAAGATCAGTCTGTACTGTGAGTGTGTTGAGTTGCAGGTTGTTAAAAGTGATTCGGATGTAGAAATTTTGAGCACTTCCTCAACTAAACTTTCTTGTAAATACCGTTACCCAGTTAAGTAACCATAATTTGTTATATAAAGCTTCCATTGGCTAGCAAGAAGAATGTGGGAATCAATTGTTGGAACACTGATGAAGAAATATTCGCAAAAGGGTTTAAGTTAAATTAAGAGGATGCTGAACGTCACAATAACTATTTCTTGAGGGTTGGACTTCATTATTTTGTTAATAGTAAATAATAAGGATACTCGTATATCGAAGACGAAGACAGGTTGCAATGAACAAAAATTTAGGTTTTTTTTATTCGGCTAACATGTTCTTTTAGTTCTGCAGTAGGGCGAATGTTGATTATATTCTGGTGATTCGTCTGAATAGAACCAATGAGTAACTGGATAATCGCTGAATAGGCGTTTATCGGCTCTTGGATGGGGAGCTGCTATTATTGTTCTATCAGCTCATCAAGCTGCATATCCACAGATTTAAACTCAATTTAAGTGATATTTGTCATAAGGTAGAAGACCTTACTTATCTCGCTTTTCAGCTGGATGGTTTGCTGGAGGGAAGATAGGACTCTAGGTGGAAAAGTTTAATCGAAGCATCTCCTAATCATTGTATGGGGATGTCAGAGGTAAGAGATTGGAGGATAAAGGAACTGGTTGTTGAGTAAGTAAGCGAAATCCAACAGAAAATAACTCGAGTATGTACTATAGTGATGCGATTTTGATTTCGATTACTTTTGCGAAGTATTTGATCTTCCTGGATATCATCTGCACGACATCCCGTTTTGCAGTTCTAAAAACTGCGTATAAAACGAACTTCCCCTTTCCTTCCCCTTTGAAAGTTTTCAATGATTCCACCCATTTTCCAGTCTATAGGCGTAATGCTCGTTTCTTGAAGCAATACCAAATCCCCGATACCGAGTGTTCGAGTGGGAATCTTTCTTTTATTTCTCATCTGTAAATGATGGTGGTAAGACCCATATTTACATACGGCGCACCAGTATGATGGAAAGCAACAAACAAGAAAACAATTTACGAAAAATTAGGTTCAAAGAACGGCTGTCATGTGGGTGGCCGTGGCTCAAGTAATAGTGGACTTGCTTCCAAATCGGAATGTTCGGCGTTCGAATCCCAGCCTCGCCCCAAATATATATTAATTTTTTCAATTAACGAAAATCAAGTGAGATGATTAGTTGACTAGAAATCAACAACAAGCCAACCTCCACTAAGGATTTAGTCTCCCCATTAAATTTTGGATTCCACCCGTGGAGTGAAGTAACCACTGAGCCCAAACATCTTTCTTTCTCTCTCCGTCCCATTTTCCAAAGTGTATTCATACCCACTTGAGTGTTAAGTTCTTTATAAAAACAAAAAAATATATATGCGGAGAGGGACGATTGGCACAAAAATGCAATAATCAGGTCGAATGAAATTGCAATTTTCACAGATGGCTCAAAAACAGAGGAAGGAGCAGGTTCTGGTATTTTCTCAGAAGACCCAGAGCTAAGAGTGTCTGTAAGACTACCGGATGCAAGCAGTGTCTTCCAATCAGAGGATCTGACTGTCCTCAGGGCAGCTGGGCTAATGCAGATGAGACCGGTATCCGAAAGAGATATGGCTATCTACATCGATAGCCAGGTCGCAATCAAGGCAATGGAATCAACCAACGTCAACTTTCATACAGTCAGGAGCTGTCGCACAGTGCTCTAGGCACTATGCAGTCAGAACCGGGTAAGACTGTGCTGGGTGCCAGGGCACTGTGGTATTAAAGGAAATGAACAAGCGGACGAGCCTGCAAAATAACGAAATTAATATCTTTTTAAATATTTTTGTTTGAGCTCTTGTACATAGTGTTTGAGTTATCAATTCAGATTTTATTATTTATTTATTTTTTTGACTTAAACCTATAGTAGGTGCTCTTAGAATTGTTTTAAATTTTATAATTGATCCCCATCAATAGGTAATTACTTTTGTATTTAGTTCATTGAATGGCGCATCCAACTCTTGTCCATCGGACAATCGGATGTTTCTAACTATTTTATATGAAATCTCATAGTTATTACTGTGTTTTTGTTTTCTTTTCTTTCTAATAAATATATTTTTCTGAATTGTTAGTTATAAGTTTTCAAATGAAATAAAGTTAAAAAAAAAAGAAAAGGGAGGGCTGCTCGACAATAGTGAGGTTGCCAACATAAAACCACCCCTTTGCATAGTGAGAGGCACTATCGAGGAAAAAACCACAAAAACTGTCAACCTAAGGTGGTCAAGTCTTGAAGGACAGAGGGTATCGAAGGCTCTTTCGCCGCTTTTTGACGGCAAAAGATCTAGAAAGTTAATAAAATTAAACAGGGATAAACTTAGGAAGTAATAGGAATCCTGACAGGATACTGTCTCCTACGGTAGGACGCAGAGAGACTCAAATTGTTATATACATAACAGAACATAACACACATACTATGTGAATGCAAGCCAATATCGCATAGTCGAAGAAAATTTTAAGGGAAATAATTTTTCGAAAACCTAGAGGCACGAACTTCAAAGGCCTTCTTGGCTTTTGCAAGAAAATTGGGTGTTTCACTAGAGCTATTGTTTAGGTTTTTGGCATTTGAAGACAAATTCAATTGGTTCCACAGAGACCGCGATGGGAGCGTTTTGGTTCCTAGTGTTTGTGTGATGGCATATCCATCACACCCATCCATCCATCACTTGCAAACAGCGTTCCATAATTCGAACGGCATTTGGTGGACCAGCGTCGATTACAGTGTTCTTGAAGCTACGTTGTGTGATGAAATGAAATGATGTAATGGTAGGTGCATATTCTGCTCCAACGATTCTGCATCTAGGGGCCTGCTACTTTGGATAGGTTAGATTAGTGATACCGGACATTTTCCTTACAAAATGGCGGCTTCCCATAGTCCACCGAATTTTAGACTGTAGGGCGGATTAAATTTCCAAACCATTTCTTTGATTATCAACCGATCCTTGCTTCTATTCAGTGATTTTACTCCATTTGTCATTAATTTTTATTTTGGCTCCAAGAAGGCCAGCACCGTATGTTTGCGAAACGTTCGAATGCTAGGAACTTATCTGTGCTCAAATTCGGGCAAATTTCTAAATTAACGGCCTTGGTAACTAGACACAAATTTTAATGATTTTTTCGAATCTTATCGCGCTGGCTCTAATATGAAATTGATCGCATAAATCGACTCCGATTTTACAAATGCGGTTGCTGGAGTAATGCGTTCTGGTGGTAAATAGCCCATGATTGGTTGGATAGTGTTAGCCTTCCATCGGATACATATCGGACATTTCCTGATACCTTTTTTTACTCGTTATCTCACAGCAGGGATCCAGAATACTTCTCTTATCAAATGGTCTGTCAAAAAAGGAAAGAACCACCAGCACGTTATCCTAGATCATTTTTGGAAATATAGGTGAAGAACGGGCTATATTTCTTTCCTGACTTAGATTCTGGACGCAACTATTCTTTGGCACAGGGAAAGTAGATTTCATAGAAGTTGTTTGACTAGAGTCAAAAGAGAATCTGTGAACGAGATCATCAAAACCCCTAGACAATCAAAACCAAAGACTACTTATGTATACAAAGGGTGTTCAAAATATTAGGAACACAGCATTTTTTTTTACATATTTTTTGTTTATTGCTGTGGATTTTGATTTTGCAGCATGAAATAAACAATTCAATTTTACAATTTTAAAATTTATCATATTTATTTATTATTTATCGATATTTTGTCACATTTGATATTTTGTCACACCTCTCTTAACTTTTTTTAACGCACGAATTCGTTCTGGCATTGTTTTCATATTTTTAATTAAACTTTTGAAAGTGTTCCTAATATTTTGAACATCCTCTGTATATATTCAAAAAGCTGGCCTTGAAAATTCAGCCCATATTATGAATATCAAGAGAAAAAGGATTTATTAGTGCATCCAGAGCAGGGTCAGGCCTGTTAGGGGCAGCTGAGGTTTACCATTTTATGAGATTAAAAGTGGTAATGACGTGAGTGGAGTTGCTTTAGAGCTCTCTTTCGTTAGTATAGTACATCAAAATCCCAATACAAAAATGTTTTCTTAATGAGATTAAGCATAACAGGGATATCCTAACAAGAGTATTACTTTGATGGTGCATTACAAGAGCAACGAGGCCGATAAGCATCCTGATCTGCAGAAGTGGACTCATTTACTGTAGAAATTTTAACTCTTTGCAATTGGAATCAGCACCTTCAATTCCTTCTTTTGTTTACCACAAATTCAGAAGATTTGACCTGAGTGGGATAATCTCCACCTCTCCTTGGTTTGTGCCCGCCAAACTATATCTACAATGTACAGGTTTCTCTGATCATGTAAAGGTGACGCCAACAGCGTCTACGTTGCGTATGGCAGGGTTAACCATTTAAAGTCGTTATTCCTTATTCGAACATAATTAAAACTGAGAAATAAAAGTGCGGCAATCAGTCTACTTTAACTCTGAACCCTTAATATGGTAAGATACTTCCACCAACCGCTTTTGACTATATAATTGAAAATGTTTGTCATCATGACCAAAGATGATCTCTGAAACTGCATAACATCTTTTTCTCTAAAGAAGACTGGGTGAGGATTTACATTAGACGTTAAATTGATGGAGGAATGTTCTCAAAACCTCTTCGATATTATATATTAATACTTTATAGATTTTATATTTTTGTCACTTCATAATTATATTCACAAATAGATTAAGTCAAACAACTTATCGTCACTTTTATGCAGTGCTGAGAATTCTCATCTTTTTAATAATTATGAATACTTCCTAAGTTTAATTATTTATACATGTTAATGTTAGTTTAACATTACAGTGCAACTGCCCGAAAACGAATGTAATTTAAATTTTAAATTGTAATCTGATAATTATGTGTTATTAGAGGTCATTGAGACACCTTCCTGTTGGGTTATAACACGTTCTTAGATTTTAATTGCAACAATTAATTATCCCTCAACCAAATCACCTGAAAAATAAATAATTAATCCGTTTTGAGCAACGACTGGAGCATATTTAAGGTAGTCTATCCAAAAATTGATATAGTACGAAAAGGTATTTCCTTCATGAGGGTGCAAGTGTAATGGATAATCTGGACACGAACGATTCCTTCACATCCATATGGATTCTTTGGAGGATCATGTGTATACATCCATATAAAAGGCTAAAATGGCTCTATTATATCTATGCGGTTTTTGTTAATCTCATATGCAGTGTAATATCACCATCTCTAGTGTTTATAAATGTTTTTTTCTTAAAAGATGTCGGAAAGATTATGGATAACTTGCAGGCAAGCTTAACTCTTATAACTGCAGCGCTTAAGAATTTTGTTGTCTTTATGAGAATATCAGACTTGCACAAAGTCGAACCGTACCTAAATGAGTTAGACCAGAGAGCCAGTCGTAATAACGATGAAATCCGATATATTAAAAATGTCATCAAACAATGTCGCCGAATTCCAATGATATTCGGAATCGCATTCGTATTCTCTTTGGCATCATTTACAATACCTGGTTACTTGAATAGGCGGCTGATTTTCGAGGGATGGTTTCCATTCGATTGGTCCTCTTCAGATTCACTCTATATATTTGCATTTTTATTTCAATTAATTGGAACATGTTTCCAAATAACCCAAAATGGAGCTAATGATTCCTACCCACCGGTGTATATCAACGTCCTACTGGGTCACTATCACGTTCTTCGAATGAGGGTTTCAAGGATTGGATATGATTTGCGTACATCTTCGATGGACAACTACAAGGAATTGGTTTCCTGTATCAATGATCACAAGAACATCTTAAGGTTTGTTTTAATTGTTGAACCAAACAAAAAATTACCACTTTAATCAATTAAATTTTATTTAGTATATTTGAATGTGTAAAGCCTGTGATTGGTTTTACTCTCCTCGTTCAATTTATAGTGACAGCATTGGTTTTGTGTTTATCAGGAGTTCATTTCTTCGTATTTAACCGCGAAGTTGGTCAACTAGTTAGCACGTGTGTATATGCAGTTGCAATTATCCTTGAAACGTTTCCTATATGTTATTTTGGGAACTCTTTAATGTCAGAAGCAGATATGTTAACTACTGCTATCTATAGCTGCAACTGGATGGATCAGTCAATCAAATTTCGCAAATGTCTTATTATATTTATGCAACGTACACAAAAACCAAATGTCATTAAGGCTGGCCTTACAACAGTCACATTGCAAACATTTATTGCCGTAAGTTGTATTATATGTATTGTATTGTAGTTTGAAGTTAATCATAATAATTATTGAAATTTTTCGTTTTAGGTAATTCGTTTTTCATTTTCATTGTTTACGTTGCTATCTCAAACGACTTAAGTCAAAATCAACTTAAATCAAAATCAGAAATATTTAGATGCACAGAAATTATACACAAAGGGCGATGGACAGATGTCTCTTGTTTTTTAACGTAAGTACCTGCCGTGTGGGCTTAAACCTACGGGATGCCCATACATCCATGGGAGCAAGGATACGCCTTGCCATCGCTCACAATGATAATCATTATTTGATACCAATTCGGAACTGTGTTGCCGGCACAAGTTCCACCCTTGGTATGAGTCGAGGCCGACCTAAAACCTCTTACTGTTCTTAGGGTCACAGCACCCAGCACTTATTGCAACTCCACATTGAGTCAACCAAAAGGAAAACCAAGGAAAACCATAGGAAGACTCTTACCCGCGATTTTGGGTTTAAACCACAGCCACCATGACGCTCCCACAAGGGGGCCTACCTCTAACAAGTCAGGCCCGGACCGAGATCCGGGGGGCTCCTGACTCCCATGGTACCGTGATTTAAGTCCTGGTAGGGACTACCGGTGGTCCAGCCGCCAACAAGACCTATGACCGGCAGCTTGTGACTGATCAAATCGTAGCAACCTTCGGTAGCGTCATCTGAAGATGTTTACGATAAGACCAGTACTTTGCTCTGCCCCCGTTCATTATTAGACAACGTCATTAAAGGGCGAAGCCTTGATAATTGGGCGGGGGCCCAAGGGCGATGGACAGTTAAATTTTACGAAAACATTTCAAATCACTGAGCCATAGATTTTTTCTATATGACCCACATTTCTTTAGCAATGTATTAATTTCGCCAATAATATCTAACCGCAAAGTAACCAGGATACGCTAAACTGCCTCTCTCAACAGGATTTTAATATTAGAAATTGCTTTGATTAAAACAAACCCATTGTAATGATTTCAAAGGATATGCTTATGTTAAATTTATAAGTGTAAGTTTTAATTAAAATTTCAATGCGCTACAACGTATTGAAAGTGAATGAGCAGAGGAAGTGTTTCATTTAAGTCATTCCCATTTCCCACTTAATGCGTACGTAATATTCATATGTGAGATCAATGCATGGATTAATTAAAAACTGCAGTTTATTTTGAATGCAATTTCAATATGTCTCGAAGGCCTTTCAGGTTATGTAATTGACGTCAATATCAATATCAGTCAATATCAAGGATTTTATAGTATTCTATCTAATCTATGTATATAATGTTTAAAATTTAAATAATGTCAGGACCGATATTTTTTCTCTGGCTCTCTTGCAATGTATTCTATATGGAAAAATGTTTTTTTTTTGCGTCAACTGCGTCAACAAATAATGAAATTACAAAAAGTAGTTAATGGAATGAAATAAAACAAATTTGCTTTTAAAGAGCATTTTATTTATGGACTCCTGTAGTTTGTACTGCCACCTTTAGTCATAATGACTTCACAAAATCGGTCCGGCATGGAATCGTAAAGTGCCTTTAAAAAGTTTACCGAAATTCCTCTCCAGGCTAGTTTAATAGCGGACTAACCATCCCAATACGTTTTCCATAATTTTCCTCTCTTATCCGATTTTTAACGGGTACGTTGTCCTATTGGAAAGTCCAATTAATGAGTCCAAAAATATCACTAAATTTCGGAAAATTCCTTTCCAATATTTCTTTATAAGTTGTTGCGGTCATTTTTGCTGTTTGAAATTCTAGTTCCACAGTTCCATAATAGCATCGCTCCCCATACCATAACAACACCTTATCGACTATGATTCCAAGCTATAAAAAAAAACGCTGGTCATTTCTCATTGCGTGAAAGTAATAATTAAACCCATCATATCCACCAAAATTCAACTTTTTTTCATCTGAGAAAACAACACAACGCCATTTTTTCTGCCAACCCATATGGCACGTCGAAAATTCCAACCCCATACGCTTTCGTTGAGGGTTTAAAGGTGGCTGCCTTTGAAGTTTCAGACGTTTTAGGTGATTGGCACAATTAATTACTCTTCTATAATAACTGTCGGAACACTAGCATTAACACCTGCTCTTTGCTTTATTTTCACAACCGAGTCAGAAGAGTTAGAACCACATCGCAAAATTGCTCTTCTATCGGCCGCTGTCGTTGCCAAATTCTTATTTCTAAAGTAAGAATAGACCACATTAAACCTTCGATCAATTTCTTTAGCTATAGCATGCCCGGTTAGTCCTTGCTTCTGTATTAAGTCAATTTGAGCCTGTTCAATATTAATAATAACGGTGCTTTATGGATTATTCTTTCTAATTTCTTTTCGCAATATTATAGACAAACAGTTACCAGAATAAAATATTAAATTCATGCACATTATTTGAAAATAATGAAATACAAACTTTTGAAAAATTTTGTATCTATTCAGTTGAAGCGGAGTGTACTCGTTTGTATGTAAACTAGCTTATGCCCGAAACTTCATTCGCATTGGTATAGTGAATAATTGATAAAAGTTCTCTTACGGTTGAATATTACACAGAATATTACATAGGCTTTTAATGAATAAGACTTTTAGTGGGTGGCCGTAGCGCGAGTGGGGATGTGTCGGCTACTCTGCAAGTTTGTATTGGAACAATAAAATTCGGGTTGTAAACGCCAGGAATCCGAATATGTTTCCGCAAATAAATAAAATATTTCGAAGAAATAATCAAGACGATCTTCCGTGTCTTTAATTCGCCCGAACGACGAACAACGAATAAATACTTGTAGCAGCAGGCAGACATAGATCCAAATGAGGCCATTGATGATGACAACTTTTTTGTGATCGTGGTAGAGGCTACAGGAACGACTTTCCAAGAAGTGTACAAGGCGAATGACATCATTTGCCCGAACCTCGATCTGGAAAATCGAGTCCTTGTGAACAATTTCACATTGAAAACGGTTTGTAACAAGGTGATCGTATGCAGACGACTTAAACGCATACAGATCAGGTCCAAAAAGTGAACGGCTTGCACTTTATGAGAAAATATGTTCAAGTCTTTCACCAAAATTTGATGCAACGAACGTCTGCTGGTGCCAAATTCTGTGCATCGGTGTCTCGTCGAAGTTTTTGGACTCTCTCGGACGTCCTCAGCCACAGCAGTGATATTATCGATCAAAGAAGCAATACGGGGCCGGCCACTTCTTGCAACATCTTTAGTGGACCCATTATGCATGACATTGAAAATGAAGTTTTAACTTTCAATGATCTTCTAACAGGTTTTTCCCTCAAACGAATTGGCAACCTTAGATGAGGTTACATTTCTTATTTTCGATCTTAAAAATGGGAAATCGCCTGGCTTCGACAGGCACGTTAAGAAATCTTCCCCTGAATGCGATTCAATATTTAAAATTTATTATTAACCGCAAATATGTTTGACATTGCTGTATTAGTAAAGTTCCTGCCCCAAATGGTTGTAGCAAAATCCTGGTAAAAATAATCAAAATCAAGCTAAATAGCTTCATACAGAAAACAATATTTTTCCACGAGAAAAATTTGGTTTTCGTGAGCTTCACAACACCTCTCATCAAGTTATGAGAATTTGCAGAAAAGTGAAACAAAATATAACATCGAAAATGTCGACTGGCCTAGTGTTCTTAGATATTGAAAAACTTTCGATTCTGTTTGGCACAATGGACTCATTTTTATGCTGATAAATTTTCTCGTTAAAATAAATCAAAACTTTTTCTTAGTATCACTAAAGGGTTCGCTATCTTCCCCGAATATTGTACTTGCAGGCGTTCCTCAAGGGTCTGTCTTGGCGCCAACTCTGTTTAAGATTTACACTGCTGACTTTCCTAAAATACCAAATTGTGAAATGGCATTATATGCCAATGACTCGGCTTTATATGATTCGAATCGGTTGTCGAATATTATTTGCAAAATAGTTTAAATTTAATATTTGAATATTATAAGCATTGGAAAATTAAAATTAACGCGGGAAAATGTCATACTTTTTTACATGAAGAAGATCTTCCTGCATATACTGTGAGTAGATTCAGCCAAGTACCTAGGGGTGTACTTGGACCCGAAATTGAGTTTCGCTATTCACATTAAAATATTCTCAATAAAATCTATATTTCCATCTAAAAATGCTTTACCCTCTGACCTGCTAAAGGGTCCGCTATCTAACGTTTTTTTTTTTTCAACTAGTGCTTATTTCGTGAATGGTAACACTTACTCGTAGCTCATGTCTGATTTGACAGATAATTAGTTTTATCCTTCCGCTGAACGAATATGGTTGTGTATACGCTTGAACAACGCTGAGAAATATTGCGACATTACTTTGAAAATCATGGTAATGTTGCAGAATGTGTGCGAAAATTGCGTACGGATTTTGGAAGAAGAGAAGCACCGTCAGCTCCGTATGTTCGTTATCTTGTCAAAAAAGTGAAAGAAACTGGCATCCTCATCGATAAACCAAAGCGTGAAAAGCCAAAAACAGTGCGTACACCCGAGAATATTGCTGCTGTGGCAGAAAGTGTGCGTGAAGCGCCATCAACATCAATTCACCGTCGTTCTCAACAATTGAACATTTCGGAGACATCATTGAGACGAATTTTGCATAAAGACCTTGGTATGACGCCATACAAAGTCCAATTGGTTCAGAAGTTGAAGCCAACTGACCATCCAATGCGATCGACTTAGAGAAGATGCCGATTTTGCCAAAAAAAATCATCTTTGAAGCTCATTTTGATCTTGACGGGTATGTAAACAAGCAAAATTGTCGCATTTGGGGCACAGAAAACCCGCACGCATACATTGAAAAGCCGATACACCCAAAACGAGTCACTGTTTGGTGCGGATTTTGGTCCAGAGGCATAATTGGGCCATTTTTCTTCGCAAATGAGCAAGGAGAGTCAGTCGTTCACGGACCACGGGAGTGTACAGACCTGTTTCGGCTTTTCATTAGTGAATTTCGTAAATTATTATACATATATATAATTAATATACAAACTTTCAAAGACACGGTTGGCGTAGTGTGATAGTGCGCGGACGCGAAATATTACATATTTCAAATTGTGCGGGTTTCATTCCCTGCCCGAGGACGAAATTTTTTTTTTTTTTTTTTTTAAACTAATATTTAATTGAAAATAAAGAATAAATTAGTGACGTGGTCACAAACAAACAATTAATGAGTGACAAAGACCGTCCCGTTATCCCCACTGTGGGATTAGTGGACGGCACAAAAACAAATAATATTGGAGCTGCCCGCCCAACAGCAGTGAGTGAAAAAGCTGTCAAACGGAAAAAAATAACGGGAACATCAAATTCAGCAAAACGCCCCTCTCTATGCACCTCTAACGAAATGCTGCTAAGTAGGGAATTGGGGGGGGCGTCAACGTCTGCGGCAGCAATAGCAGCGCAAAACCAAAAACGTCACGATTCGGAAGATGAATCCGTCTCTTATAGAGTGGCACATCACAAAGGCGATAATAGCTTTGCGTCGTTGGCAACTTCTGAGTCGGAAGACGAAGGTGAACAACTGAATGCCATTAATAGCAGCATCCAGCAACTTCAAAAAGAGGTGCTTGCTATTAAAGCTAGGCAAATCGCCCGAAGGCAAAGGGATCAGGGAGCTAAGGCAAGATCCCAACAGCAACAGCCACTGCAGGAGAAAAGTGCGCAGAAACAGCAGCAAACACACCAAGTGCAAAAGCAGCAAAAAACGCAGCAGCTAAAGCAGCAGCAAAAACGATACCAAAAACAGCAACATCAGCAGCAACAACAAAAGCAACAGCAGCAGCAACAACAACAACAACAACAACAACAACAGCAGCAGCAGCAGCAGCAGAAGAAGAAGAAGGAGAAGGTGCCTCCTATCAACACCTATAACTTAGAGGTAAATGCAACCAAAGACCTTTGTAAGCTGGTCATTGGTAATAGTTTTAACATAAAGAGATTGGGGAACGATCGCCATGCCATCCACTGCACTACAGTGGAGGGCTACGCGAAAGTAAAAGAGCTCCTAAAGGAAACGACGACGGAGCATTACTCATTCACACCGAAGTGTGAAAAGCGGCAATCTATGCTGCTGAAGGGGTTAGAACCGTCTTCTGATCCTGAGGAGATCCTGGCACTGCTCAAAGAGAAGGAGTGCGAGGGACTCAAGTTTGTGGGGGTAAAGCCGTTTACCACAGCTAGAGCCAGGCGGGAGAAACGGAGTCTGCCGTTCTTCCTGGTGCAGCTCAGTCCCGAAAGCCGTCTGGATAGTCTAAGGAGTATCAATGTCCTAGACTGCCAGGTGGTTCACTGGGAAAAACTAAAAAGGAGCGAAGGCGTTATAGAATGCGTTCGCTGCCAGAGGTTCGGGCACGCCGCGTCGAACTGCCAAATGCAGCCTCGATGCGTGAAGTGCGCTAAGAACCACAGTTCCGAAGAATGTCCTCTGGGTGTTGACGGAGCATCCGATAGGTCGCAGCTCTCGTGCGTGTTATGTGGAAACTTGGGACACACCGCAAACTATCGGGGTTGTCCTAAGTTCGCTGACATTAAGAAAGCAAAACTGGCTCGGCAGCAGAAGGTGGAGGTCAAACGTTCACCTATCAGGTTTCAAACACCAGCCGTCACGTCCCAATTTTCCTACGCCCAAATGGCGTCTGGTAGGGGGGCTACGGTACAGCAAGCGACTGTTGCTTCTCCGGCGCCAACGCCGAGAACAACGGAAGCTGCACCTAACATGCTGGCCATCTTGCTCGCAATCCAAGGGCAGATGGCTCAGCTGCAAAAGCAGGTTCTAGAACAGGCCAAGCGGGTGGACCAGATCTACACGCTGCTGCCGGGCCTAACGCAACACATGTCGTAATGGGTACACACATGGTGGAGCAAACTTTGAAGGTCCTTGCGGTGAATGTTAATTCACTGATTAGGATTGAACGAAGAGCCGCAATGTTTAAATTGCTACAAGACCAAACTCCTGATGTGCTTTTCGCTAGCGAAACTAAGCTAACCGATAAGCACAAACTGGAGTACAATAATTATATTGTTAGAAGAAGAAACCGGCCCAGATCCAAACGTGGAGGTGGTGTCGCGATCTTCATTAAAGAAGGTATAAAATTTCACAGAGTGTACAAGGGAGTGTTGCACAGGTTCCAGGTGTTGGAGGCAGTTGTCATTTACATACCGCTCCGCAGTGGAAAGCGGCTGTACTTGGCCACTGTTTATGCACCTGAGGCTTCACAATCCACACTATTCATTACAGAGCTCGACACGCTTTTTCGACTTCTGAGGCTGGAATCGGGGGAGAATTATTTTATAATCGGCGGGGAGAGATTGGGGAAATAATTTGCCAAATACTAGAAGGAACCTACTACTGGATTGGTGGGGTCAGCACGATGTCATGTACAGACTCGGTCTTAAAGCGACGGATAACCCGTCGTTTCCCAGAGGCGGGTCTTATTTAGATCTACTGCTGTACGACGAACGTATACGACTGACAGGTACGAATTTACAAACGCTAAACTGTCTGCGCACATTCGTGTATGACAGCGACCATTGCGGTTTTAGCACCGAAATTACAGTTCCCAACGAAATTGCGGAATTGGAGGAGTTTGTCCAAAGATATTCTTACAACTATTCCCAATAGGAATTTGTCAAACGAGGAGATCGACAATTACCTAAAACAAATGGACGAGGCAATTAAACAAACTATGGACACTACAATACCGCGGCATCGACGTACGACTAACGAAGACCTGTTCCGCAATCCTACTATTGACGCACTGCACCGACAGAAAAGTAGACTTCTGACAAGACTTAAAAACTTGTACAGACAGTTAACTGACAGACAAGACCCGGAGATTAGGACACTGAAGTCGTCGATTAAAAATATTCAAACGCTAATAAAAGAGAATTACAGAATTTCTGTAAGTTTGTATTGGAACAACAAGGTTCGGGCTGTAAACACCAGCAACCCGAATATGTTTCCGCAAATAAATAAACTATTTCGGAGAAAAAATCAAAACGACCTTCAGTGTCTTAAAATAGCCCGGACAACAGACAACGAACGGTTACTGACAATAGCAGGCATTGATCCAAATGAGGCCGCTGATGACGACTTTTTTGTGATCGAGGATCCACAGGAGAAGGTTGAGGCCATAGGGGCGGCTTTCCAGGAAGTATACAAGGCCATTGATATCATTGGCCCTAATTATGACCTGGACAGTCGCGTCTTGGGGCACGACTTCTGCATTCGAAATGAAATAGGGAACTGGCGATCCGAGGGCTCTGGTTTCACCCGGTTTAGCGACGAAAATATGGCAAATAATGTCACGACCAGAGAGGGTGACCTACCCCCGTTCATTTCGAGGGAAGAACTCCATGGGTTGAGGACAAACATATAGTTCCGGATAATCAATTCGGTTTTAAAGCGGGACATGCTATCTCACATGCCGCGTCTAAACTGGTTTCTGATATCCAATGGAACAAACGCAAGAAACAATGCACTGGTGCCTGCCTTGTTGACTTGGAGAAGGCCTTCGACACCGTATGGTTAGAGGGTCTTTTCTATAAGCTGACTAGGCTGGGCATCAGTAAACCTCTCTTGTACATTCTTTATAATATGCTAACCAACAGACAGTTCATCGTGAAGAATGGTGATGTGACTTCTGTTGGAATATTTCAGATTAAAAATGGTCTTCAGCAAGGCGCGGTCAATTCGCCAATCCTATTCAACATTTTTACAAGCGACTTGATAGGTTCACTTTCCCATACTATTGCGTACGCAGACGATTTGGTAGCGTACAGAACAGGTCCAAAAATCGAGGTCATTAATACTCGTACTCTCTTGCAAAGTGACTTCGATAAGATAAGACGATTTTGCGATGACTGGAAGTTGAAAATCAACTTTCAGAAGTCGGAAACCATTCTCTTTAGGACGCCGTTGTCTAGAGCCTCTAGGGATACCAGAAAAAATTGGCGAAAGTTCTCTATCATTGGACAACGCGGACAATCTCTTGCCTGTCGAAATGTAGTCAGATACCTTGGGATCTGGCTAGATCAGTTTCTGTATTTTGGCAAAAATGTAGATGCTGCTCTGGCCAGAGCTAGAGGTGCTTTTGCCCTTACAAAGAGACTGTTTTATAGCAGCCAACTCGATGCGAGGGTAAAGGTAATCTGCTACATGGCCCTTATTAGGCCCATGCTGGTATTTGGTTGTCCCGTGTGGTTCAATGTACGAGCGAGCTTAATGGAAAAGATTCGGGTGTTTGAGAGGGCTTGCCTTAGGGCTTGTCTTCGCTTGTACAGAACACCAGAGTCGGAGTAAAAGAAATTTTATCCTAATGAGGTCCTTTACAACAGGGCGAACCTAATACGAGTGGACAACTTCGTAATTAAGCTGACTCGAAGGCACATTGCAAGAGCAATGACATCGACGAATAACCTGATATCTGGGGCTTACTACCCTAATCACCTTTACCACGAGAGTGTGCGCTCTGACGGCTTCATTCCACCGGAAACATTCCTCTACCTAGATCAGATAGGGTTGATCCAGGATAGATCAGCGGTGCCGTTAATCTTCCATGTCGCTCGGACAGCTGGGGACAGGCGACTCAACTACAACAGAGACGTCGCATACAGCAGTGTGGATCGCCTCAGGTTCAGTAGGGCGGTGGGGAATCGCGATAAGAGGGATGTCGTTCGGCAGCACCAGCATTTCTGGTGGTTGAATGATGGAGAAGATGTTTCGTCATCGTTTCCGTCAATTACGGAACAGCCTCACTAATGAGCAGAGCTGACCAATCTATTTGCTCAGTAAATAGCGATGGCCAGCTTACATAGGTTTAGGTTAGCATTTAAGAAACATGTACATGTATCAGTGTATACAAAGGTGTATACTGATGTATGTATATGATTGTGTATAATGTCTATGTGTGTTTATGTGTGTATTGTGCATTTAGGTTAGGTAGGCTAAGGTTTATTGTAAGTTAGATACTAATTTTTTATAAAAAATAAAGGTCCATATGCTAAGTTTTGTAAACAAATTTTTTTCTTAGCTTTAAGTATAGAAAATAAGTATTTATAAATAAAATGTAACTGCAGTCGAAAGACATAGATATAAGTATTCAGAGTAGCTTAGAGTGCCTGTGTGGGGCCAGTAAGTTAGTGTAAGATTATTAAGTAATTGTAAGCTAGCATTTAAGCATTTTTTGTTAGAATGTAAGAGTTAGTGTTAAGAAAATAAAATGCATTTAAAACTAAAAAATGAGCAAGGAGTGGCCGTTACAGTCAATGGCGATCGTTATCGGGCCATGTTGAACGAATTTTTGTTCACCAAAATTGAAGAGGAGGATATTGGCAACATTTAGTTTCAACAGGACGGCGCTACGTGCCACACAGCCGAAGCTACACTCGATGTTTTGCGCCCTGTTCTTGATGATCGCATTATCAGCCGCAGAGCTGATGTCGGTTGGCCACCTCGGAGCTGCGATTTGACACCGTTGGACTATTATTTGTGGGGTGCCGTAAAAGATAAGTGTTACGCCGACAAGCCAGAGACAATTGACGCTTTAAAGGACAATATTCGTGAAGCCATTGGTGAAATACAGCTGCACACAATCAATAATGTGCTTAAAAATTGGACCGATCGTGTAGGCTACTGCATGGCCAGCCGAGGAAGCCATTTGAATGAAATTATTTTCCATTATTAACCGGAAGGATAAAACTAATTACCTGTCAAATCAGATATGAGCTAAGTGTTACCATTCACGAAATAAGCAGTAGTTGAAAAAAAAATGTTAGATGACGGACCCTTTATAAGCCTATGCTGAGTACCAAAAATAAATTGATTGTCTTTAAAGTCGTTTTTCAAGCTTTAAATACATATGGTTCCCTGGTTCCCTGGTTCCCTGGTAAACACACACGCTAAAAGCTTCAAATTGCTCAAACAAAATCCTTAAAATGATGTTAAATCCTCCTCGGGACTTTTCAACAATGATTCAGCATGAAAGAGCTGGCATAATTCATTGAAATTGAACATTGAAATAATGTTATTTTTCATACATAATTGTTAACAGCTATATTTTTATAAAATTAAAAAAACCAGAAAAAATCTGAATATTTTCATGTTTTATTTAAAAAAAAAATTCTAGGCGCAACTTTTTGAAAGACCCTTTACATTGAATTCATAATACTTATCAAATGACAATTCGTGTTTAACTTTTGCTCTGAAAATGCTGCTCACATGGCATTAATTGATTATACATATATTTTATATTGTTATTGTTTTTCACTAAAAAAAAACGAAAGTCAGAAGATACTTTTACTTTTTTTAACGAAAATGCCTTAAAAAAAATTTTAATGTTGAAATTATGTTAATAATGCCGTTCAAGATTACCCCAAATCTCTATGTTATTATATTCATAAAATAATCTAATTCTACTTTTCTTATTTTCTTTCTGCATCAGTTATCTATCTCTTCACATCTCTTGGCATCTGTTCGTGCAGTGTTGAATCTTGTTTTTGTATTTTTAATGTACAATACGTCACGAAAGCATTATCTTTTTTCCATTTTAGTCATGCCTTTTTGGAATAGTCGTTAGCTGCTACAAACTGTGGTAACATTTTCCTCAAACATTTCGTTGGCGCACTCTCTTGGAATCGCGAGTGTCTTTTATAGTGAGTGTCTCAGTTTTACGACGATGTTGTGGAAAATTTCGGATGAATATTGATTATTCTTCAATGATGAGTGAAAGGGGTTAAAATCAATACGTTCACATTTTGAAATCGAAAAGAGTATTGTCTTCAACGACGAGATAATTTTAAATACTCATTATTATCATACAATTTTTGAGTGTTGATATGACGTGTTTGTTTTGAATTTCAGCAATTGGAATAGCTTGTGCAAGTAAACATAAGAATCTCCTTATGAAGTTATTTAAAAAAAAAATGTTTTGTAAGTGATCTTGCTCTACCTATAATTCAGTGTTTTTTTTTGAGAAAAAATTTCTACATGATAATAAAAGGTGTTTTCATGTGCAGTGAGTGTGATAAAATAAAGTATAAGCCTTACATGACGAACCACAAGAGTTAAACAATTCACCAGCAAACCGAACGTATCTATATCCATACAATTTTCGATCGGAACTCAGATTTACGGATACCAGACAATTTAATATGTGAGTAACAATAAGCATGTACTATCACTATCCTAAAATTTAAATATTTTTCATATTGGATATAATTTGAAACTGTTTTGAAATTTGACTTCTTATAATACTTTTGTGTATACATATTAAACGCTTAAAATATTAATCCACACGAAGCCTTTGAGGTCGCTAAATAAACATTGTTGGAAGATACTAGTTGGCATTTGCAGAGGATGTCGAGAAGAGTTTTCTAGATCTGCACTATCTTTTTCTAGCTGTACTCAAAAATATGAGGGAGTCTACCTTAAACAAATTGTAGAGTTTCATCATTATTTAAGTCTCTATCTATCACCGTAAATGTCATGGTAATGGGGATTGGAGGAACATAAAACTGGTTCTATAGTAAATCAGGAAGTCCTCCTGCTTATTTTTAAATGTCAGATCTCAATCAATGAACGTATGAGTACAGTCATTCTGGTATATGGGTATTATTTCTGTGATCTCTATTATTTTGATATTTTTAAATCCTGACAGTTAACTAAGGGTTTTGCAATAAGAGGTTTCATTTTGATGTGTCAATAAAACACATATTGTTAAGAAATAAGGTTTAATTTTTATTCTAACCGTTGCCAGTATTAGCTGTATAAGCCAAATAATCTCCCTTGGATGTAAAGGGTGTTTTTTTTTTTTCAATATGGCACCAGCCAGACAGCTTTTAGTATATCTGATAGCTTACACCATCGTTTTACTCAATACTGTTTAATAAATTATCATGCAAAGAAATACCCCCAGTAACGTGTACAAATTGTAGAAATTTATTTTCAAAATCAGTGTTTTCTACATAATCAATACTCGTATAATCGGCCAAATGAGTCGGCTATTCGCACTGTTTGGGGCGGTTTATGGGCTTGCGGCGTCATCGGGCCGTACATCTTCAAATATAAAGAAATTCGAAATGGCGCCCCGTAAAAGGCCATGATTAACGACTTTTTATTTATAAAAATGCGTGAGCATGGTCTGCAGGACATTTGGTTTCAACAGAATGGTGTCACATCACATGCCATACTGCCCGCGAAACCATCTAGTTATGCGTGGAGGCGGGGTCGCGATCTTCATTAAAGAAGGTATAAAATTTCACAGAGTGTACAAGGGAGTGTTGTGCAGGTTCCGGGTGTTGGAGGCAGTTGTCATTTACATACCGCTCCGCAGTGGAAAGCGGCTGTACTTGGCCTCTGTTTATGCACCTGAGGCTTCACAATCCACTCTATTCATTACAGAGCTCGACACGCTTTTTCGACTTCTGAGGCTGGAATCGGGGGAGAATTATTTTATTATCGGCGGGGATTTCAACGCTAGACACAGAGATTGGGGAAATAATTTGCCAAATACTAGAGGGAACCTACTACTCAATTGGTGGGGTCAGCACGATGTCATGTACAGACTCGGTCTTAAAGCGACGGATAACCCGTCGTTTCCCAGAGGCGGGTCTTATTTGGATCTACTTCTGTACGACGAACATATACGACTGACAGGTACGAATTTACAAACACTAAACTGTCTGCGCACATTCGTGTATGACAGCGACCATTGCGGTTTTAGCACCGAAAATACAGTTCCCAACGAAATTTCGGAATTGGAGGAGTTTGTCCAAAGATATTCTTACAACTACAGTAAGACTCGATGGACACGCTTCTCCGGAACCTTGACAAGAGCGCTCTCCTCGAACACGCTCCACCCACCGTCCAATAGGAATTTGCCAAATGAGGAGATCGACAATTATCTAAAACAAATGGACGAGACAATTAAACAAACTATGGACACTACAATACCGCGGTATCGACGTACGACTAACGAAGACCTGTTCCGCAATCCTACTATTGACGCACTGCACCGACAGAAAAGTAGACTTCTGACAAGACTTAAAAACTTGTACAGACAGTTAACTGACCGACAGGACCCGGAGATTAGGACACTGAAGTCGTCGATTAAAAATATTCAAACGCTAATTAAAGAAAATTACAGAATTTCTGTAAGTTTGTATTGGAACAACAAGGTTCGGGATGTAAACACCAGCAACCCGAATATGTTTCCGCAAATAAATAAACTATTTCGGAGAAAAAATCAAAACGACCTTCAGTGTCTTAAAATAGCCCGGACAACAGACAACAAACGGTTACTGACAATAGCAGGTATTGATCCAAATGAAGCCGCTGACGATGACGACTTCTTTGTGATCGAGGATCCACAGGAGAAGGTTGAGGCCATAGGGGCGACTTTCCAGGAAGTATACAAAGCCGCTGATACCATTGGCCCTGATTACGACCTGGACAGTCGCGTCTTTGTGCACGACTTCTGCATTCGAAATGAAATAGGGAACTGGCGATCTGAGGCCTCTGGTTTCACCCGGTTTAGCGACGAAAATATTGCAAATAACGTCATTGCCAGAGAGGGTGGCCTACCCCCGTTCATTTCGAAGGAAGGACTCCATGAGATCTTCGACACAATCAGGGCTTAGAAATCAGTGGGGACCGATGGTATTCCGAATATCGTGCTTCGACATCTTCCTCTAGAAGCGGTGGACATTTACACCACCCTGTTTAAGAATGCAATGAATAATGCACATTATCCAGCGCATTGGAAAACGGTGGTAGTTCAACGTATCCCCAAAAAGGGGAAGGATATATCCAATCCGGCGAATCTCCGGTCGATAAGTCTCCTTCCGAATATCAGTAAGGTTTTGGAAAAAGTAATCAATTGAGCTCTGTCTAGGTGGGTTGAGGACAAATATATAGTTCCGGATAATCAATTCGGTTTTAAGGCGGGACATGATATCTCACATGCCGCGTCTAAACTGGTGTCCGATATCCAATGGAATAAAGGCAAAAAACAATGTCCTGGTGCCTGCCTTGTTGACTTGGAGAAGGCCTTCGACACCGTATGGTTAGAGGGTCTTTTCTATAAGCTGACTAGGCTGATTGATGATGTGATTTCTGTTGGAATATTTCAAATTAGCTTGCATAGGTTTAGGTTAGCATTTTAGAAGTAATTTAATTTTAGAAATATACCTTTGTATATACTAATATATGTATATAATTGTGTATAATGTCTATGTGTGTGTATGTTTGTATTGTGTATCTAGGTTAGGCAGGCTAAGGTTTATTTTAAGTTAGGTACTAAGTTTTTATAAAAAATAAAAAATTATGTCCATATGCTAAGTTTTTGTTAATAAATATTTTTTCTTAGCCTTAAGTATTCAAAATAAATAGTTCTAAGTAAAATGTAAATAAAGTCGAAAGACATAGTTATAAGAATTTAGAGTAGCTTAGAGTGCCTGTGTGGGGCCAGTAAGTTAATTTAAGATTGTTAAGTAATTTTAAGCTAGCATTTAAGCATTTTTTGTTAGTATGTAAGAGTTCATGATTAAGAAAATAAAAATGCATTTAAAACTAAAAACTAAACTAACCTTCTAGTTATGAGATTAAACGATGTGTTCGATGACAACATTAGCTGTGCCTTTTGCACAATCTTAGCGATCGTCACAAAAAAACGACGCAACTCCGCTTAAGAGTCCATCGTAAAACTTGGTAGCACAGATACATACATACCTATAATAATGGCAGTTCATCAACATTGCTATATTATTTTTGTAATTTACACGCGATATATTTTTTTAGCAGATAGCAACATCTCTCTTGCTTTGATTCCACTCTACTTTAAAAATCTACCGTGAAAGCTATCTGAGAATAGCCCTCAATATTAAAGTAATCCACCCGTATTGACACCAGCAGTTAATTCTCATCAAAAACAAGAATAAAGCTGCATATTTTGTACGCATACATAGTTCTATTCTTGACGGTTGTGTTCTTAAATCCATGGAAGTCTTAATCACAGAAACAAAAAGCTTTTAAAGTAGGTTGATTTAATGATGACTTCATTGCTCAGTATGACAAGGAACCAAAATAAAATCTATTGAATTCGGTTTACCCAACCAAATTCAATTCATTTTGGAATTGGCTACTGGACTAAACATTGCTTTAAGTGATGTTTTTGTATCGAGCACCAATTTTGTATAAAATTGTATAATCTATTGCCATTACAATTTCTTGAATCTCTTTTCGAATGACAAGTGCAAATCTACATTACAAGAATTGTATTGTAGTTTTATGGAAACATTTTTTACAAAGACCCCAGTTTCACTACACTGATTGATTCTAGAGCACTATGGAAATATTTAATAACAGTTTTTTTCTTTGCTGAGATTTTGCCAATTGTCCCGAACCAGAGAAGAAAAAGCATTTAATTGTAGTTACGTCTTAATTAGTGCTCTCGCATAAGATTGCATAGGACTGGACTTACATACCATAATCGTTGTTAGTAGTGAGCAGAGAATTGACCAGCATACCCAACAAGAGCTTAGACAGAATACCTTCACCTCCATCGTGATCCTCTTCCACTAATATGGTTCTGTTCATGCGCACCGCTCCTATCCATAAGACCAATATCTTGTCCACCGCATGTTTTCTAGCGGAGTTGCATTGTTACATCTTCTAAATCGAATTATATTTCTATTTTCAAGTGCGCACCCAAATCCATTAACAAATAATATATAAAGCGCAATCTTGCAGTACTTTCCCTCTATCAGGCGTGTTTCACCTTACAAAAAGCAACTTGATGCAAATATAAGCCGAGCAGTCTTTTTTTGCAAGAAATATTGTATGTCATGTCTAAATCTTTTCAAGGTGAAATAATCTTCCTTATCAATTCTTGATCTGAATACCATTTAATCCATATGCAATAAGCAGTCCTATTTTGCCTTACCTTAGACTTATTTCAAATTTGATTAAATTATGAAGTTCAGTTTTTTTTTCAGTTTTAATGCATTTTATTTTCTTAACACTAACTCTTACATTCTAACAAAAATGCTTAAATGCTAGCTTACAATTACTTAACAATCTTATACTAACTTACTGGCCCCACACAGGCACTCTAAGCTACTCTGAATACTTATATCTATGTCTTTCGACTGCATTTATTAAATTATGAAATGTGTATTATTATGTACACGCATACATATGTATATCTCATATGATAGTCAGACCCACAGCGATAATTCAACTGATCATTCTGGGTAATGATAGTCATTCAGGGTCATACATTTTGTGGTTCCGAAAGTAAATTTATATAAAACACATTTATGATTTAAATTTGATCGACATTTTAATTTCAACATTTGATTAGAACATCATTCAAGTATCCTCCACGGAAGTTCTTGCACTTGCTACTGACAAGGTAGTTCTCGATGAATTTTCGACGCATAACTCGGCCATAGCTTGACGAATATTCGTTTTCAAAGCGGCGACAAATCAAACGATATTGGCAGCTAGTTCACACCATCAAATGCGAAATAACTCGTCCAGGAAATTTTTCTTGCAATAAAGCCAAAACGGGTCGTGTTGTGTGAGATATGGTACTGTCTTGTTGAAACCACGTGTCTTTCACATCCATACCTTCGATTTGAGGCCAAAAAAAAGTCGGTTAGCATTTGGCTAGAGCCAACTGCACTGGACTCAATCAGAGGATGAATCTTTTTTTATCGCAAACCCTAACTCGAGTAAAGAATGCCTCTTCTTGGATAAGCTTACAGACTCTAGCCTATGCCAAGTTAGTGGGGACTCCAACTAGATGGCTAGGCAATTAGACCTCTGTCTCGCTCTATCCCCTTTCACTATCGACCATTGATAACTTTCACCCGCCACTTCTTCTATCTCTTTTCCACCACTCTCCTAGCCAGCATTCCCCATCTGCAGCTGCCTCTTCTTACGACTTTTATAAAGCGAATTTTCGCAAAATTAACGAATATCTTAGTAAGTGTTCTTTTAATTTCGTCAATATGTCCCTCAGTGATAATATCTGAGGAGAGAATTATTCAATTCTATTTCTCTCTACGTCCCCTTTTCGCGCAAAAAAAACTCTTCTACGAGCCCCCCGTGATCGTAACCTTCACTCTTTACGTAGCAAGAGAAACAAATTATGGGCAATTTTCCTTCGATCCAATTCTTTTCCGAACTATTCCAACTACCTCGGGCTATAGCTTCATTCGCCCAGCTTTGTAACGTTCTCTACCAGCGATACCTCCATAGTGCGTAATCAAGGTTTATAAACAATCCTAAATCTTTCTACCAATTCGTTAACTACAAAAAAAATCCGACGGTTTTCTCCATCCCTCCCATACGAAAATATATCATCAACTGATCCGCGTACCATAGCCAACTTTTTTGCTACTTTTTTTAAGCCGATAATTCCTTCGTACCGGATCCCTCTTATTTCAAATATCTGCTTCACTTCCCCATTGGCCCCTCTCTCTCTTTAAGTTTTGATCATACAGTGATACAAAATAAATTACAACAACTTAAAGATGAATACTTACCCGGCATAAATGGCCTTCCATCCATGTTTCTTAAAAAGTGTTATTCAACACTTTCCCACCCCTTTTCAAATCTCTTCAAATTATCGTTCTGGTAAGGTGAATTCCCATAGATATGGAAGTCTTCTTTCATAACACCGATACACAAAAAGGGATTAAAGAGCGAAGTCACTAACTACCGCCCCATAGCTAAACTTTCACATATACCCAAACACCTCGAAAGCATTTTGTACGAAGCCTTAAGCTTCCAGTGCAAATCTCTTATTTCCCCTAATCAACATGGCTTTCTGAAAGTTAGATCAACTACCACTAATCTCGTCGATTTCGTGTCCTCTGCCTTAGAAAGTGGTAAAGAAGTTGACGTTATAACATCTGATTTCAGTAAAGCTTTCGACAAGATATCTCACAAACTAATCTTGTTCAAATTGTCCGTCCTGGGCTTTGAACCCATTTCGCTAAAATGGATATCTTCTTACCTGGATAATCGCTTTTATAGTGTTCGCTTCAAGTCTGGCATATCGGCCCCTTTCTTGGCCACTTCAGGTGTTCCTCAAGGCAGTCACATAGGTCCACTCCTCTTCATCCTACTCGTAAATATTAAATTACCAAATTTTTTAAACCCATTTCCCCACAACATGACTCCAGCCTCCTTCAAATAGATCTTAATAGTTTTTCCATCTGGTGCATCAAGAACTGCTTAGAACTCAATATCTCCAAATGTGAATCGATTACCTTCTCACGTGAGTGCAACAAGTCTCCTCAACGAATTTACCATCTCCACGGCCAACCTATATCCCTTGTTGAGTCTATCCGCGACCTTGGCATATTAAGCGACAGGCAGCTTCATTTCCGCTCGAAAAAATTCTGCAACCCGTATGTGAGATCACTTACGTTCGCCCCCTTCTCGAGTACGCTAGCTAATCGTGGTGTCCCTTTCAACTAGTTCATGTATCCCGTATTGAGAGTATCCAGCGTCGTTTTCTTCGATTTGATCTTCGAGGTCTAGCTTGGAACGATCCTCTAATCTTACCTCCCTATCGAGATCGTCTCAAGCTCATTAACCGAAATACAATTGAGGAAGGAAGGGATGCAGCTGCATTATTTTCATTCACCGACTGCTCTCAGGCTCCGTCGATTGCTCGTCTCTTTGCAACTCCATTTTCTTTTACACTAACCCTCGTAATCTACGTTGCCACTGTTTATTTTACCTACCAATCCATCGCACAACATATGGCTCTATCGAACCAATCTCCCAACTCCAACCTTTCCGTTTTCGATTTTAATCGCAGCACTCTCTCCCTCAAATCCGATCTCCTCCACCATCCCTAGCTTTAAGCCCTAGTGATAAGTCCTAGTTTTCTTTTAGTTTTTAAGTCCTAGTTTTTAAGCTTTTATTAAGCCAAATAAATGGGGGCGTGAGCCCCCACCAAAATTAAAACATTCGTAATAGAGCCAGTCTATTTGAATTTTTTTGTGGTTTCCCTATAGTACGCTCAGATGGGCGATTATGTCGATGCGTGAAACGTACCTACTACAGAATTTTAACACGTTCAATGATTGTCGATATTGTAAAATGGCAAACCTTAGACTAAACATATAAAGACTCGGATGACAGTTCGGTTTGACGTATCTGATTGAAACATGACTGTCAAATCCGGACCACGAAATGGATGACTGAATGCATTTAAGTGCAAGAATTTAACCCTACGTGGTAAAAACTTAACTTTCAAACCGAGCTGTCACTCTAGACGTACTTTTTGGCATATGTCATCAAATTATTCTGCCAAATCATCAAACGTAAATTTATGGAAAATAATTTTGAAATTCGATTCTCGATTTAAGCATCTTAAAGATGACTTAATTTTTACAGGGCACATAATCGTTCACCTCAGCAAGCGATTGTTTAAAAAGTGAATAGATAAGTACGAGTATGATTATGTGAGTAATACGAATATTTGTGACATACGGACAGAATTTTTCGAAAAGTTGATTTAATTTTTGAGGACCAGAATAATCTCTATCATGCCATATATGAAAACTATAGGATTTTTCATTAGATATGCCCCAATTTTTCAAAGGAGATTCTCTGAACTCACGCATACCATCTTTTGACAGATTTCATATTTGTGTTCCGGATTGGAACATGGAATTATTTTTTTTAAATTCGTGAATAGTTACGACTACGTTACGTGTGTTAACTCTATCGATCTATTTTCGATCATTATAATTGTCCCATTAAGCGAACAATTGAGCGGTTAGTGAAGAAACCCGAATCGACTCCATAATGTTGCCCTACCAGTGAGATAGCGAAATGTCCGAATATCGCAGCTGTACGCAAGTCGGTTAGCTATAACAGTAATCAATCAATTTCGCACCGTTCTCAAGAGCTGGGCATCTATCTCTCAAATGTCCATGGCGTAATTAGCGAAAAGACTTTGTGTTATGTTTCCATTTATGTAAGATATAATAGTATTGATCCAAGAGCTAAGGCCCAATGACCATCGTGCACGTCGAACTTTTCAGCTCTATTGAAGATGGAAGATGATCCGGATTTCCTCTGAAAAATCGTTCTAAGTTACGAGGCACATTTGCTGTTAAATGGCATTGTTAATAAGCAAATTGACGCACTTGATCAAGGGGACAGCTAGAGGCGTTCCAATCACTGTATACGTTTGAAATTTACTGTTTGGTCTGGTTTTCATACCGGAGGTGTCATTGGGCCCTATTCCTACCAAAATATATTTATTTGCTTATTTATTTTAATCTACAATTTTGATTGTTAAATTCAGATAAGATTGTATTTTAAACATAACTTAAAATAATATAATAATTCATTAAGAAAGTAAAAACATTAATTTATTTTTAAAAATATTTCTTGGCAAAGATGTATCGAACTCTGAACTATGTATATATTTACATTAATCATTTTGACACACAAAGAGATATAGATTCACGTAGACTAAACAATGTATTATGAGGAATTTCAAATAGTAGGGGTCTACATAAGTCTTTTGACTCTTGAAGGAGGGTGTAAATTAAAACATCTAAGCTAATTCTCACTGTTAATAGTCGCAGATAAAATATCTCGGATCAATGTGACATCATACATTTTTTTTCTCAATGGACTGCATTCTAAGTAAGAGACATTTAGGGGAGTGCTTTAATCGAATCCTAAAAGAGAAGGAACTTCTGGTAACTATGTATGGGATTAACATGTAAGTGAAAAGGTAACTTGACATCAAAAATTACACAAATGTCTTTAATATCATATACTACTTTTATTTGAGAACTACGAGTATTTAATAAATAATGTTGAACAATATGACGCAGAGTTCTATTATAGCTCATGCACACTTGTCTATGTGCAACCTTCAGTCATTTAATTTGCACCACTTAGTTGAAAGGATTTAGATCTTGATGTCTCCGCAGAAAATTTAATATCATCAGCATACATAAGGCATACATTGATGAAAAGCAAGAATAGCATTGGACCTAGATGGTTTCCTTCTGGAACACCAGAGTTGACTAAACTTTCTTTAGGAAAATACTCTCCAATAATAACACATTATTTTCTGTCATGCAAGTAAGACTTAAACTATTGCAGCAGTGAACCATAAAAGCCATATGCCGTCAGTTTATTTAAAAGAATAGTCAAGACAACTCTGCTAAGAGCTTTAATCAAATCTGTATAAAAATCACATCGACTTGTATATGGGCTTCCAAGGAATTATTGGAGGAGTTTGTAAATTCTACTAAGTTCGAAACAGTTGATCTACCCTTCCAATTGTAAAGATAATTTTGTTCCGTACAAGACTATCTAAAAATTTAAGAAAAACTGAAAGTTTAGTAAGTTAGATACTAGAGGTCTAGTACCAGATTTATATACTGGATGTTATATCCGGCGAGTCGGATACAGTCAATTAAGACTTAATATAGCTCTCTTTGGAGCTACATTAAGTCTGTGGTCCAAACCAACAAGCCAGAAACTTTAGTCAATGCAAACATTCGAAAGGAAATTACTGAAATATTGGTCGCATTATGTGAAGAATTCATGGAAAATTAGATACAGCACATCTATTCATGCATACGGTTTCGTGGAGAGCATTTGAATGATTTTATATTTCATAATTGTTAGTATTAATTAGATAAATGCAGATCTCACAATTGGACGAAAATTTATTTGGTGAAATAAACCTATTAGCTTCCAAAATTGTGCAATGTCTCCCCGAACCTATTTTAAAATTAGGTACTATCGAGCACATGAACTACAATTCAGTAAGGGGGAAGATGGTTCTTGAACTTACAAAATTGAATTTTTAGTTGCTTCTTTGGAGTAATTGGATCATTCTTGAGTTCAGAATCGTTACTCGTATCGTATACTAGACGAAATAAAAACTTGTAATGTAGACATCATTAAAAGCCCAATGCTTAGTGATGTTATTTGGACACATTTTATAAGTGATAGATAGTTGTTTATCTTGATACCCAATCTTGTTTTGAAAGCTCATTGAGTGCCTCGATCAATCGCACACCGAACTACAACTCGATTGATGACGGTTACCTAATACAGCGTGGATCATCTACCGTCATTCGGTTTCATCTCAGATAAAAGTTGAATCGTTTACCTTCATTACAATGCACATTTCATCAATATTTCTCTGTGCAGTAGATTCTTGTGATAATCAGGTAGTGATTATCATAGTTATCTATAAACATTTGCATGCAGTGTCATTTGCTCGTATTGCAGACACCACAAAACCCAAATGGCAGCGCCATAAATATCGTAGAAAGTAACAGCTTTCATTCTTTTGATATAGTTTTATGAAAGTTTTGCTGCTTAATCCGACTGTTCCACGCCAGAAGAGACATTTTTTTTTAGCGTGAACGACATCCAATGCTTTGCGAGTAAATCATGAGCTAGTTGCCTTAAATTAACTTTAAATGTTACGTCAAGCGTGTCCGTATTGTGGGTAAAAATACAATTACAAATTAAAAAAGGAAAGTGCAACCAGAACGTACATATATTATATAAGTAATGTACGGGTACGCGTACACTATACATAATTCATTTCATAAAGTAAAAAGTTCATTTCTCTCCAAGAAAATCTAATAATTGCAAACAAAAAGCTGCGGGATTATCAACTTTGAGTATTAATGCAGTTAGATAGTGTCGTTTGAATTATCTAACATATGGAGTTTATCGACGGTTGCATTGTAAACAGATATGTATGTTCAATCAGATGTTTAGAGCAAAATGGAATAGGGAAACAAGTTCTGTCTAATTTGTACAATTAATTACTGGAAACTAGTTTTAAAGTGGTAAACAAAGTCGACTTTGAATTGATACGAGTACCTTATCGATTGGTCTCCCAAAACAAAACAGAATTAGAAACGGTCTGAAAAGGAAGCCTAGCACGAAGACATATCTTGACGGTGACAAGGAAAAGGAAATATTAACATACTTGGTGAAACCTGTTGGCCTAAACCTAACTACGTCACCCAGTTTTGTAAATGAAGGGAAACCGAAACCAGAATGATTTACCATTTCCATAGTTTTGTATTGGTCAAAGGATTGTTCGCAAATGATGTGGGAATCGTTAACTTAGGAAATTTCTCTAAACGCTCTGAATAGACTTCCTCAAGGTGCCTTTTTCCATTATTCCCATACTGACTATTGGTATGTATATACTACATCTACGTATACAGTGTGTTGTAAGTAAGCCCTTATAAAGTAAAAATTGTTGTTTATTCTTAGGCAAGGACTTTTATATTTATTTCCAAATTTACTCTGATTCTCCTCAATCAGATGCACCCTATTTTGGTTTACTAATAAAGTTAAATATCTAAAAAAAGCTTAAACATATTGGGTGTGCTCAAATGTCCTTCCGGTTTTTTTTTATTATGAAATGCATTTCTGTTTATACAAAAAAATTGATTTCAGTCTACAATACATATACGAGTATTGACCATTTTGATCAATAATGAGAATAATGATCCCTGATACTGTTTTTTTTTTTTTTTTTTTTTCAACAAAGAAACATTTTGTATATGTTTTTATACATTATACTTCGCATGATAAACATGACAAGGCCATACATTTTGCAATCGATTTTTACTCCTTATACCTGTTGGAAATTTTGTACCCGGAAACTTTTACTACCTTGGAACAGGTACATATTTTCTCAATAGGAAGTCATAAAATTAAAGGGTAAATAAGAAACGACCGTTGGAATTTCACAAGATCAAACAATGAACTACTTGAAAAGCGTATAAAAAGATGCGCCACTAAGATGAGGCCATTGCGAATATTTCGTTGCAGGAGTTCACATCAGTGATTTTTTCAAAGTTTTTTAAGAATATTTAAAAAAGCGCTGATTTTATTTAGTTTAAAAAAAAAGGAGGAAAACTAGATGCTTTCAATGAGTTTGGACTCTCAGTTAACAGTTAACAGCTGTTGTAAACTTGTAAACAGTTATTTATACCAACAGGTATAAAGAGTGAAAATCGATTGCAAAATGTATGGCCTCATCCTAGTGATCACCAGTGTATTTATGTTATATTCTATATTTTTATCATGTGAAGTAGACTTTTCGCAGACAAGGAGTCCTGCAGCAATCGGAAGCTATTATAACCAGAGGTGGAATGTGGGTGTGATTGCACATACCAGCCAAGCTCTAATCATTTTAGATGAGAAACCAATGAAGAGCGGGGCGTTGAGTCGTCAGGATGCGTTTTTGCAGCAACGAATAACATCCAAAATAACTATTGTGTCAGATGGTATAAAGTCAAAATACACAATTCCCTTCAAACCCCACCAAATCGACAATATAACCTTCTTTGGCGTTGAAAATTATTGTTTAAAATACATTCTATGTCACGAGTCACAATTTTTTGCAAAATAGATCATCCTGATAAGGTTTAAGAAGCATATTGTATAAGCTGACCCCTTGCGACAAGTGGCTTTCAAGGATATTTTCGATGAAATTAACTGCAATCTCACGAAATTATGTTTATATTTACTCGTATGTACGTTGATCAGTATCAATCGGGACCTTTAACTAGTCACCCCAAATCTCAATCGGCCTACTAGAATTTCTGGAGCAGCGAGAGTTTGGAAACCAACTCTGGGACGTGCGATCTATTAGTCTCTAAATACCATAAACGTCACATACCTTTCCGATTGCTTCTGCAGCTCGTTTACCTTTTTCGAAATAAAAAACTAGAATATGTCCAAAATGTCTAAAATAATCACATTGGTCTTCTATTTCCAAAATGACCACAATGAATTATGACAGTATGTCGGATCGGATGGAATATAACAGATAGCACAAATGTAAAGCTGTCACATGTAGAATTATCAACATTTGATTTTCATCATACTCGGTTCTACATATAAGTATTTATTATCTAAGAGATATGCTGGCAGAAACCTAAAACATGAAGGAACTGTTGTCGTCTATATAAACCTCAACACAATTATTAAAGTGTATAACCTCATATTCAGTGTCGTTAAGACCATTTTCTATTATAATCGTCAACCACCATTTCAACCAAATTACACAAAAATTTAAGACAGATCTCTGGATTTTCTCATCTCCTTAACACAAACAAGACAGACCACTTTCCTTAACTCCAGGACATCATTCTCTACTTGGATACTTCCAATACCTAGGAAGAAGTATTTCTTCCGCAATGACAAACTTGCAAGCAGTTATCAGGCGAAAGAAATGACATAAATGACATATACTATAATTCTTAATAATAAGTAACAAATTTTGAAATATCATAACTGATCATATTGAATGTTGATATGAACACTTTCATAAGTGGTTTCGCATAAAATTTTTAAATTACAAATTATACATACATGAAGCAACATTCAATCAAAAATGGTCTCAGTGGACGCACTTTCATTATAAAAATATATAAAACATTTCAAATGAGCTAAGTTTTCCTTAGAAAATAACGACTGCTGCTCCGGTTAACAATAACTGGCGTATAACTGCTGCCTGCAGCCCTCTTCAGCACCAGATCTGATCAATATAAAAACTAATTTATAAATATGCAATATCGAAAGAGCTCTTTCTCTACGATTATCATACCAAGAAAAAAACTGCCTGTGAGACTTAATCTACTGACAAACTACCATTTTGGCTTACCGATTCTCATTAACTACCTTATGTTGAGGATTTCTTCATTACTTGCAAATCTCTCACAATAATCTATTAATTGATAAAGATTTCTGAGATTCACATCATTCGTGATATTACTGCAAATCTGAAAATGACCGCGATGAAACCAAAGTTAGTCTAAGTAAGCAATGGATAATTTGTCACAGGATGCTATATTCGTTATATTCGTTCCCGGACTCATGTCGCTGCTCTTCCGTGTTAGAACGGGAACGGCGGTGTATACAAAATTCATTCAGTTCTGACATAAACAGCATCACTAAATGGAGAACCGTCGTCAGAATGAAATTGAATGCTTTCGTGAAAGCGAAATTCAAACACCCAGCTATTATACATTAATGGCACTTGCATCGTCGAAGCCGAAAAACTCACAATTCTCTCTGTGTGTCAATGACGTTGGAACGACGACCATATATTAGATGTCGTCAAAAATGCTGCGAAATGTCTAGGTTTCCTCAAGTGATGTGAAAAATAGTTCAGCCCCTCTGATCTGGCCTCAATATATAAGACATTCCCTGTCAAGCTCTTTATTTCCTAGTCATTATAGCCTTCAAACATTCAAAACCGATGTTCATCGGTACCTCTCCTTCCACCCTCATTTCCGTCGCCAATCTACCTACCCAGCTGTGTATATGTATGAGTAAATATTTATACAAATAATTTTTGAACAGACATAAGTAAGCTTTAATAAGCTTTTTCAACTAACAGTTACAATCAATTTATCAAAAGAAATAAATAAAACAAAATGGTGATCTATCTGATCCTCAAATCTGTATTTGTGACTCTGGCCCTCCCCGATGAAATCATTTCGACCTACATATCATATCATATCATTACAACAAAATTACGAATAAGTGGCATAATCCCTACCATTTCACAAAGATAGTTCTTAAGTATGCCTCTCTTAACTAAAACTCATGTTAAATGCAAAAGCAGAACAAATTAATTTCATCGAACCTCAAACCGTATTATAAATTCTAATTCGAGAAATACTCACATTCGAAGGTTCGTCAGCATATGCTGACCACGAGGAGGAGTTCCCTGCTTTTTTTCAATTGGTACTTTTATTTACAATATAATTAATTGATACGATTATGAAATATGAAATCTTTTAAACGTCCTCCATGAAACCGCTTGCATGAGTGGATGAGCTGGACCGAATTTTGCATGACTTTTTCGCATAATTCGGCCAATCCAATTTCAGGCCGATTTGCCTCCAAGTTGTCTGAAGTTTTTCGATGTAACAAAAGAAACAAGTCTAAAGGTGACGAATTGACAGGGTCATTTTTGGCGATAAAACATTCAACGAACTTCATCTTCAATAAGTCAATTGTGACACTCTGTGACAAACAGTATCATACTGTTGAAACCATATAACCTTCAAGCCTTCTAGTTCCAATTTGTCCAATAAAAAGATGGTTAACAAGAAACGAAGGCGGTCTCCGTTCAGTGTAACAACTTGCGGCATTATCTCGGAAGAGATAATAATAACATGATAAACCCTCCAAATAGTCAATTTTTTCGAATTAAAGCGAACACGAGCTGCTATTTGTACACTTCAATACTCACCACCTCTCTATCGATTTCAGGTTTTGGTATGCGAGTATCGTTCAAAGCTCAGTAGAGGTCGTAAGCATAAGCAATCTCGCTGAGACATATGATATCAAAAAAGGCTTTAGACAAAGTGAGGCCCTGTCACTTGTATTTGCAAGTATTGAAATAGATGCGGCAAAAGGGGTTAGCTGGGAATTACGAAAAAATTAAGAATATGCATTCATCAAAAAGATATAACTTTGAGGAGATGGCGATTTTGCCTAACTCAAGGTAAACTTCGAATCGTTTTCACAGCAATTACACAATCTGAGGCAGTACCTTGAGCAGCTAGATGAATGAAAATATAATGTGAGTAGGAGGCTCCATCATGCTTAAATTATAAAACATTACTTTTGTGATGCTACTTAAAACTAATTTATGGTGAAAAATCTAAGTCCAGGAGATTAGAAGAGGTATCTATATGCAGTGCTTAAATCATCCGCAAAAGCAGTGATTTTCCCTTTAAATGATTGATATGGAGTTAATGTATATAAGAGACAGTATGGGACCAAGCACTGATCCTTGGGGTACCCATAAGTTTACGATTTTCGTGTAACTAAGGCATTGCTCAATATTAATTGTTGGCATTCTATCCTTGAGATAAGAAGGAAACCAGCCCAACATAAAACTACGAAAGCCTGCACAATGCCATTTGTTTAAAAGAATAGACTGGCGCAAAATTTCTTTCCATCTTGACCTTTGTTAATAAAAGAAGAAAACATTAAAAGGGCATCTTCAGTAGATAGCCTCTCGCAGAAACCGAATTGTTGCGGACTAAAAAATTCAGTTTTATTAAGGTACTTTAGCATTCTGTTTTTTCATGGAATTCTCAAAAACATTGGAAAAGGAACGCAATAGAGAAAGCGGCCTGTAATTATTTGCATCATTCCGTTTTCCCTTTTTAAAAAGTGGCAACAAAGGCACACTTAAGCGTTCATATGAATATTCCAGTTTTAATGCTAAGGTTAAATAGATAAGCTAGAATATCAGTAATATTAAGAGCAGTCTTTTTCAGGGTAATGAAGTTGATGAGACCAAAAGTTTATGACCTGTTATATATTCGAAAAAGGAATAAGGAAAAAGGAATGCTGAAAGGCAAACGCTCTACAAGAGCTGTGCTTTGACACTGACTACAAAAATTATCACAAATGCTAGAGGATGACAATTGACCAACAGAGGTAAAAACAAAATCGTTGAATACGTTTGTGACTAAAATAGGCATACTAAGCGAAATAGGGATTGGTGTGTTGGAAATATTTCTATTCATGATGTTCTTTATGACTTTTCACTCATTTTTAGGATTACCTAAGCGTGATAGTGTATTAATTGTCACGGCACAGCTTTACTTCTTTATTCAAATGCTTACACATTTTTCTAAAGCGATTTCCCAAATTTGCGTTGAGTGGATGGGTACAATATATTTTTCTTTGATTTGATTTTCTTAAGTAAGAATCTGACTGTAAAGGGTTTTAACCGTAATTCTGATTTATGTTGCAAGAGTGTGTAGGAAGAATGGTTTATTATATAATCTTTTAATATTTTTACAAAAATTTTAAAAGCTACATATATTAACATTAGCCTCTAAGAAGACATCGGACCAGCCTTTAGAATGAAGAACATTCTTTTGTTGGTCATAATTTATCTTACATTTTATTGGAGGTTAGGTCGATTTTTATTTATTATGTTATTGAACAATATCCCAGTCATACAGTTATCAGTGATGTTTCAATTAAAATGTATACCCCCACATTGAACAAAAAATTATACCCTTATGGTTATGATACCCTTTCACTGTTGCCATGGCGCAGGCGGAGAAATAGAAGGAGGAGAAAGGAAAACATTGTTTGATGCAGTGGTTTGAAACTGAATAGGACGGAGAGTTTTTTCTTCACTCAGAATGATTCGAAGTTTATCAATTTTCACGCTTGTTTTGTGCTTGGAACTCTACAACAGCCGAATCTACATGTCAGTGTTATGCCTTCACACGCAGATTTTTCTGACTGAGTTCCAATTACACAAATGAAAAACTTGTCATGAGTAGAATCCGAACCTTGACCCTCCGAGTGAGAAGCGATTGCTAGTACCACTACACTACGGCCACGGCCATCCGTATAAGTATGAAAGCCCATATTCAGCTGTAAGTTCTAAATAAGAGTCAGACGTCAATGACGATATTAATATTGGCTCCCTTCTCACTAATCATATGGATTAAAAATTCTTCCAACAAATAGGTGTGACCGACGGGTCATACCAAGAAGTTCCTGATAAAGAGAACTTGTAGTATTCTCAAATGGTTTTTGATATTTCGTATACTTTACGAATTTAGGATATCTATTACCCATAAAACTTTAATGTATTAACGAAATCGTAGTTAGTACTGCATTGACGGTTCTAAAAGTTTTGCTATTATTTGTAGAAATTACGAAAGAGTCTTCTACTTTTAAGAAAAAATTAATTGTATTTCGAAAAAGATTTTTTTAATAACTTAAGAAGTCATCGGCGAATTTTGGTCAAAATCTGAATCCGCGATTCTGCATGAAGACGCAACAAAAATTCAAGTCGAAAAACAGCCATTTTGTTAAAGAAACTGCCTAAAAACACTATAGATACCTTAAAACGTAAAGATATCACAAAATTTTTCCTTATCAGGAAATTAGTTAATAACTGTATACTTTGCAAGAGAACTTAATAATTTCAGCACTTGAAAACCCTAATGAAATAGTATCAAATTCCAACAAGCCACGTACAAAAATTCCAGCTCCGTCTGTAGGATAATTTTCATTTGGGTATGGATAAACGAAGAAACACTTATGAATCGCTGTTTCTTTGGCCTAACAAGGCAATTGAGGAACAAGGTCTTGTTAAAGCGTACTAAGGGGACACTGTATGTATGACTCCCATCATCCCAGTTCTGCACGAAGCATAATCATTAGCGAATGCGAATAAAGATATACTTAGTCATTTTGAACATACGATGCTTTGGAGGATGAGATCCCTTTAACACAGAACCCTACTATTTGTACAGTGACATCGCCATGATCAAACAATTGTTCATCAGTCACCTAGGATGGCTAAGATATGTATGGCAAATGGATATTAAAGTAGCAGAAGAAGACCCTGTGTAACATGGATCAAAGAGGGGGAAAGGGACCGCAACCACCTTGGGGTATGCAATTGCAACCAGTTGAGGAATACCGCGCTAATTGCAGAGATTTATTGGTTCAGGCTCACGTTCTACTCGTACTATAGAATTACTGAAGTAAGAGTGTCATCCAATATTGATTAAACTAATGACCTTGCAATAAAGGTAGGACATGGGAACTATCATACCTATCTGAGGGCATGACAATGCATCAAGGCCGCAATTCACAGATGAGTTGGTGTATGCTTTATAAGAAATCAATTGACGAATTTTTTAATTATCCGGCAGCGCGCCCGTCTGCTCAAGCAACTTTATTGGTATTATTCTCTTCTCTTCTTGGCCATGCTGATGAAATAACTGTCAATCGTCTTCCATATTGAAAGGTTCATTTTATCTGCCACCGGAATAGTGTGTAATAAGGATCTACTATATTATACTATATCCAGAGATATCAGCATTCGTAACTTACGAGGGGCGTTCAACATATTCTCGGTATCGGGGTGAAGCTGTGGTTGTATATATAAATTATTTATCAAGTAATACTATTATTTTAGTGCATTCATGTAAAATTTCATATAAATGTGATTATTAATTCGCGTTTTATCTCTAGTTAAACAGAATCATAATGGCAACTGAGACGATGATGGTGAAAATTGAGCATCGCGCTGTAATTAAATTTCTCACTAAGCAAGGAAAAAGTCAAAAAACTATTCATGAAGAGATGGTGGCTGTTTACCAGGGTTCAGCACCTTCATTATCAACTGTGCAAAAGTGGTCAAGTGAGTTCAAGAGAGGCAGAGAGAGCATTGAAGACGACCCCCGCTCCGGCGCCCCGGCTACTGCTTGTACGGGAGAAAGCATCAAAGAAGTCGAAAAACTTGTTCTTGAGGATGCCCGAATAAAGGTGAAAATGATGGCAGAGATCACCAATCTTTCAATTGGTACCATTCACACCGTTCTTCATGACCATCTTAACCTTTCAAAGGTCAGTGCAAGGTGGGTGCCACGAATGCTCACAGCGCCTCAGAAAAAAGTGAGAATCGCATGCTGTAGAGAGCTTTTGGAGATGTGTAGTGAGACTGCGGACGGTGTTATGGATCGAATTGTTACTGGGGACGAAACACGGGTCCACCACTATGACCCTGAAAGCAAACAAGAGTCCATGCAGTGGCATAAAAAAGGAACAGACCCCCCGAAGAAGTTCAAAGTCACTCCGTCTGCCGGGAAGCTCATGGCCACAGTTTTTTGGGGACTCAAAGAGAATCTTGCTCATTGAGTACAAAAAAAAAGGTGAAACCATCAACGCCACATCCTACGCTTCCACTTTGCATAATTTGCGGGAGGAAATTAAAAAGAAAAGTCGGGGTAAACTCGCAGCGGGTGTGTTGCTTCTTCATGACAACGCTCCTGTTCACACGGCGCGAGTTTCCAAGGCTGCTGCGCGAGATTGTGGTTTCGAAGAAATCCAACACCCACCCTATAGTCCAGACCTTGCCCCTAGTGATTATTTCCTGTTTCCGGATTTGAAAAAATGTCTTCGTGGAAAAAGATTTTCGGATGATGAAGAACTCAAGTCGGCAATAAATGGGTATTTTGCAGAGAAAGAGGAAATTTATTTTTTTGAGGGTTTAAAAAAGCTTATCTTAAGATATAACAAATGCATTGATGTTAGCGGAGATTATATTGAAAAATAAAAACAATTTAAATTGAATTCGCATTTTCCTTCATATCGATACCGAGAATATATTGAACGCCCCTCGTAGCTGCAAAAAGGAAGTATGTACGTACGTACGTCGGATACAAATTTCTTTGCCTGGAATTGAACGCAGTGTGATCAAGACCATGTCCCCTTGTGTAGAGATGTAGATGTATGCAAGATACGACACTAATTATACGAGTATTTATAAAAGTTAAGTAACTCAAACTGATACCTGTTTAAGGCATGCACAAAAAAGAAAGAGAAAACTGATAAAAATTCAAGAGAATTTGGTCAGTGCAACAGTCTATTTTAATTTATTATTTCTCATTTCAAGTAGACTACAAGTACATACTATAATTAGGTGCTTTTCACATTGTACCTTAAATTAACTGTCTTAAAACTTTTAACAAGGCCATTAACGCTCTCACCAAAATGTATTCACTGCACTAGTTGGGAGATTATTAAGAGTTAATTGGTCTACACATTCTTTAAGATATACGGATGTAACCGTTAATTAATTGTATCTATGTACATCCGAGATGATGGGTAATCAGAATTGAAAATAAAAGTTGAATTTTCATACACCATTAACAGATACGGAGTATACGTAACATACGTATAGGGTGTCTCTAAGCCGACTTTAATCTTTCCGTAAAAAGCAACTTACCCACATATTTAGCAAAAGTGTTCATAGATACACATATGATATATGTAAATATGTTATCTATATTCGTATTATAGAAGAAATGGTAGCCCCTGCTTGCTAGGTCATAATAAAAAAAAAAGAAGAAAAAATCCGATTCGATCCGGAGAAAGTAAAAATAAAACATAAAAAAATAAAAAAACTAAAAAAACAAACAAATTAGTTTCGGTTTTAACTGACGCATATTTTCCACTTTATATCATAAATGTTACACATCTATGGTCTGCTGATAAATCATTCCTCATCACCTCCCGTACAAAAGGGTTTTTTTTTTAACATATTGAATAGGAGAAAAATTAATCGGCTTAAGTCCGAAATTGATTGTCTTACCATCGTAAGCCAGTATTCCAAGGTATCGTATTCACATTTTGATTGCATGAATCGCTTGTTATAATGGTCAGCGAGAAATAAGAGATTTACATTTATTATATATTTGAAATCGATCCGTTACTAAAGCGCACTGGCAACTTACTCAGATTTATGATACTACAATACATACGAGTATTTGTACGTACAATTGGTAAAACAAAAAAAAATAAAAAATTACAATAAAAGAAATTTCTCTATTCTGAAATTAATCGTTTGTAGGATGGTAATGTGGCCAAGGCCATTACGACGAATCTGCTACAATGAGGTACAATAGTGAGATTTAGGCTCATTCGGCGTCTTGGACTAAGGTAAAAAAAAAAATTAAATCAATTAGAGAAACTATAGTAATGAAAGGCCTTTCTATTTTAATTGGCGTGTTATTGGTGCGTTAATTGTTAATAAATACGAAGATACTTAGGTATCTTTTTACGAATACATTGTCAGAAGTACTAATCGAAACACAGAAACATTTCCTTAAATCTATGAAATGTTTCTTTCACTGCGAACCTTTACTTTTTTGTTATTTTCATACCTTTACAGGACCATCTGTCTACCTTGTCGTATTAAAAGAAATGCTTACTACTATGTACTATGTGCATACTTTTGTACAATCGGTTTTAAGATAATAGGGCCTGCGTAGGCACCTTTTTATACAATGTATTCCCATTGAACTCTTGCTGTCATCAAATGCACTATATGACAAAAAAATAGAAGTGACCATGTGACCTCTGCCGTTGACTTATAATGTTCATAAAATCCTTTCTTCTTTTTTCTCGCAGCTTCATGTTGACCATCAGAAACTTCTTATTTTATGAGGCGTTGAAATATGAGATGCGTATAGTTGCATCCGCAGCGCTTATGGCTAAATTTAAATCACTGATGATGATTTCTTATTTGAGCGATCCAACTATTTTCCTATTTTTCCAAAATCAGCTGGAATTTAAGACCGAAATCCGACGAGTTTTTGCTGACATTCGTAACATTTTCATTCCCGTCGCTCTCATTTTTCCTTTATACTTCTCGTACATCATGAAATATAAGATATCACAAAAAACTACGGAGTTTTTGCGTCATTAAAGCCACCATCAGAATTTCCTTGGTGGACTAACGACAGTATCTAAGCATTGCAATTATTCGCACTTCGATACGATGACTGAGTTTGCGAGTTCGGATCTTAGTACAGCTGATTCCTAGTCTGTTATCTTATAGCGTCTTTATTCAATTATTAAGGGTTGCACGAAGGGCTGTCATCTCTTTTCTTATAATAGTTTTTCCACTGACAAAGGAAATCGAAATCGTTCCGGAACCGTTAAGGTTCAATACAAAAATCTTCGCTGTGGGAAGCAATTGACTTTCTAGTCCTTCATGTAGCCTTCATGCAGTCCAACGCAAACTTCAAATTCTCCTGTTATTGCCGCTGTGCATTTAACTTTCGTTTAAGCGCCATCGTAATCATCCCGTACCAGTCTTATATAGTCGTACGTCTCGGTTAGATTTTGAGATCTTGGCAGCGTCTATATAAGATATCTGATAACCTGTTTTCCCCAGGATCTATTCTTTGCAATGAAGTTTTTTTTATATTATGCGACATTTGTTTATTCAATCGGTAATTAAGGCAATTTCCTATTTCGCCTCTGGCTTTATACAGTGGAACAAAAAATTCTCCCTCCACTTGTAGGGCATCCAATCGCTTCTCAAGATTTTATTGAACAAAGTCGCCAGCCAAGATTTTCTTTGCCGCCCATTTTTCGGAGGACATGTTATCCCCGGTCGACTATTTCGCTAACTTCAACTTTCGTTAATTCTGCCGTTTTCTCGTCGAAAGAGATAAGGGATTCTTAATTAAATAATGCGTTACAGTACTCTTTCCATCTGTTGCAAGGTTCGTTATCTCCTGTTAGCAGACATACCTGTTTATCTTCAGTATAATTTGGCGATCGAATCTCTTCCGAGCTTTTTTCTTCATTGCGGCGCAATTCTACAAATATTAGCCCGTACGTTTCACTTCTTCCTTTGCGTACCTGCTTATACGTTGTGAGGATTTCTCTTCTTATTCCCGATGCAATACCTCTACTGCAAGTGTTCCGCCTACCCTTTTTTTCCAAATTCGTAGTATAACTCAAGACGTACTTTATCGGTTGTGCTATTTTCGCTGTCGTAAGTCCGCGTTTGAAAAGCTACTTTGTTACTCCCCGCCATTTGCCGATCTCATCGTTCCACCACCACGTTTCTTTATTTGTGTTGAGCCGACCTTTTGAAACATCGAGCAGAGTTTTTCTACTACTCTCGCATCCACATCCATATGTTGTACCTTGCACATTTCGTGCCCAGGCCTGGCCAATTTCTGGATAATGTGTCGAGAAATTTAAGGTTTGCGCTTTTGATATAATACAAGATTTAATGAAAAAAATTAAAATAAGAATGTGCAATCAATATTTGTATCTTCTTCCATGTTTTACATGTTTAAATTTTTTTTGTTTGTGAGGATTAATTACATATTTTTCCGAAAAAAGTGATAACAAAATCAAAATTGTAAGTTAAAAAAAAAAAAAAATCACTTTTGAACTTCAATAACTTTTGACAGATATTTACTTTCAAAAAACTAAAGTACTCATAATTACGAGTTCAACTATGCCCCAGTTGTTACTATACACGCAGAAATTTGAAAGGTGTTATTTTCAATAGGAGTCAAAGCAAAGCTTTTTGCTGGCTTTGCTTAAAACATCTGTATCTCGGTGGGAATCATTCTCGACCCTTCAACCCGTAGGATTTTTTCTCAAAACAGATCAAGGAATCCTTCCTTAAAGTATCCGGAACACCCTGTATACATACATTCAAAACTCAGAACTCGAAAGACTAAGGTGATGTTTTACTATTCTTTTCTGGCTCGATTAAATAAAACGTAGTGATGTCTATTTTCAAAATATGAAATTAATTCTTTACTTAAACAATAATATCATATAATTAAAACCAGAGTGTTCAGTTTGCTGCTTTGTGCTTGTTCACATTGGCGCGGGCAGGAAGATTGTCCGAAAGAGAGGGAACGCTTTTTATTGAAGTGGGAAGAAGAAGGGTTACTTCCACCGAGAATCCATTTCTAAAGTGGATTCTCGGGTGCAACACATCGTTTTTTTCCATATCGTTCCATTTCTGGCATATTTTTTCATTTTAGTTTTGATCGTTGATGAGAAAGGAAGTGTGAAGAATAGGAAAAAAGGTATGTTTCAGGCCAACTGCTTAAATATAAAAATTAAAAATGCTCCGATTCAAGTGTTCCACTTTTCAAAAAGTCTTTCAACCTCGTGACAATGTGAACACGACGTTCATGGTGGGGACTTTCATCCCGTCGCCAATGTAAACAGGCACTTTTACTATTCATTTTAGGAATACTGTTCGTTTTAACATTCGAATTTGAACTACTCGTACCTAACCTTTTCCATAAGGCTGTTATTTATTGTATTAACTTCCGATGTTTTCGAGAACATCCTAGGTATTCCTAGTAGCCTTCGAAAAGACATTGACATAAATCGTCTTCAATGATTCGATCTCTTCAAAATCTTTAAAAAATGAGGCAAATTACATATGAAGCAACGTCAACTTAGTCATATCGAATGAATGGAGGACAACAAGCTAAGAGGATGTTCGAATCTCAGGTAAAAGTAGACTAAATCAATCTATCGGAAAAAGCTATTACTGCCACAACAATTTGTAGGAAACAAAATCTCTGGGATCAAAAAGGATAGAAGGCTGCGTCTCAGGACTAGTCTTTTCGTAAATTAAATAAATATATTACCGTCTTAATAATAATTTTTTTTTTATGATATAAGCCTCTAGAACTAATTTTACTGCTTATAACTGCTGAACAGATGGATGAACTCTTTTTCAAACTCAATAAACAGAAGATAATGTGAGGTTCGACATTTTTCCGACTTTTCAATGGCTATTCGCACGATGCAGTCCGCAAAAAATGAACCAGAGTGGAGACCTTCTTGCTCGACCTGGCAGTGTCCTTAATAATGATTTTCGGTATTATCATTGCAACTGCATGCAGTATGCTTTCCAGTTTTCGCACAAATTAACCTTTCTCAGAGAGATTGTCTATTATTTCTTTTTTTTTTTTCGTAAGAAGAGACAGCCTCTTATGACCTGTTATGAAAGAATACTGTTCAGTTGTGTATGATTATATTTTTTATAGTTTCGCTGGAATTTTATCTTTGGTCGTGCTGGTTGAGTTCGTAGAACCGATATTTGGAAAAGCTGTCCTTTTTCTGCGGATTGTAATCAGACATTCGCTCTGATGCCTAAAACTCGACTTCATGCCTGAATCTTCTTCGGGTGACAAATTAAAATGAGCGCCGCATTTTGCTTTTACCCGGCTCATCTCATCGTACTTTTAGGATGACAAAGATATCCGCTTTGTAACAGCTTAGGACCTTCGCTAATTGTTGGGCTGTATTTGGGAAAGTATAGCCGAAAATATTGTTTTTTCGTTTGGTGGGGTCGTCAATAGTAAATGGTTCATATCCGAGTCGTTCGTTGCTTCACAACATACCATATAATGTTTTCCGTGCTTGGCAAATTAGCCCGATTGCAAAACCCCAAATACTTGACACGACGGGTCAGATCCTTCAGAGGATAATGCTAGTAGCCCATTATGAGGGTTTGAACGCTGCTGTTGGTTAACTTTAAACTCTTCCGTCACAACCTCTATTTCGACAACCTTTATGACCTTAGCTCTGAATACGTCAAAGCAGCTCATCACTGTGTCCGCCTCTTAAGGACAACGTAAGACTACATCTTGGGAGTTCCTCAGCCAAAACGCCCGTATTGGGTTGTACCTGGATCACGCAACCGCACTTGCGCATGTCCGACTTCCCGATTACAAACAGCACACTGCAGAATGTTGGTGGACGTGCCTATAACGACTCTTTTCCTTTCTCAACCTTGGCTTTAAACCCGCTATAGCAAACAGCAGGGACTAACGAAAAATATTGAGTATTTTTCGCGCGTTACATAACGAAGAGTTCATTCGGATAGCCTTTCCTATGTTGTGCACATGAAAATATGAAAGATTAAGTCAGGAAACTTTTCAGAAGCATGAACCAAGGACGGTATGTCGAATCACATCACATTTGAAATTTAGACAAAAACCGAAAATCTTGGATTCAAGTGGCCCGCGATTTAATTCAATACTCTGATAATGATTGAATGTAAAACGATTGTTCACATATGAGCGAGTTCTAGATAATCGGCAATGCAATGTTATCACACTCTACTGCAGTCAGTGCGACTTCGTGTAATCCTCGTAGACACACGACGCAATTCACGTTACGGTAATAGTAATGGGAAAACATTGCGACGCAGCAAAAGATCTACACATCGTTCTTATCCATCTTGGGAAAGTGTTCGACTGACTTCCAAGTGATTTAATATAGACAGCGTTAAAATTTTAAGAAATACCCTAGACATATATGAATACATATGTACATATGTATATAAAATGTTACGCGATATGTGGCCAACGGGAGTAGCTGCAGAATTCGAGATTAAAGTTGGAGTACACCAAGGCGGTGTATAAAGACCGTTGCTTTTTGATATCACGCAAGATTTTCTACTTAAAAAAATCACATCGAAAAATCTGAACCGACTCCTTTTTTATCCGTCAAGGGCAGAGTTACCATAATTACTTATGACGTACCAGTCCTTCAGGCTATACGCAATAACTACATATTAAAAGATAACAGTTTGCGAATCAGCTTATGGCTCAAAAGGTGTGAAAGCTCAACAGTATTTTGCTACAAAACTTCCACTTAAACACAAAGATTCTCTGTACACTATAGTCGTGCGTTCGATTTTAACATACGCATCGCTGTATGTGACGAAAGGTTTTTGACAAGAGGGATATTAAAATGCGATCTAACATATTTAAAAATCGATAGGTAACAGAGTTCATACTGCAGTATTGTCATGTACAAAGACATTCGTTTGAATGTCTATTCCGAAAAGCACGAGAAGCAAACGTTCCAAAAAGATTACATAAAAAAAATAATTGGATCACTCAAAGACAAAAGCGGTCTACAAAATGGTTTTAACTTCCACAAGCTTAGCTAATCCTATAAGTTGCGAAGCAATACAGATACGCGCCACATATTTCAACAGTTAATAGAAGGATTTCTAATCTCAGCACAGATGTTACAGAGCGGTTATTGCATCCGCTCAAAGCTATATAATACTTGAGTCCGAATAGTCTTCCTATTACATAAAAGTATTTGACAAAGCAAGACTGATAGTAAACAAAGAAAACCTGCACTGCTTCAATTATGAGAGCAAATTCAATTACCACGATTGTGTTCAAAATAAAACGTCTCTATAATGACACTACTTATTTAATATTTATTTATGTATAAAATCACATTTCTCTAATGCCATATTAAAGATTCAAAAGAAAAATATTTTTTTTTTTTTTTGTTTCTTGTTTTCTTATTTTCAATATTTTTATAACATTACATATATGATGACGTCTCGATGCCCTATGCCTATAAAATATTTAAGCATTCCGACGTTAATTTGTAACACAAAGTGCATAAAACTCGAAATACTTTAACTTGCGAGACTCTAAAATCTCGGATATTTTTTAGACCACAATGAATAAAATAAAAGTTAGAAATAAAAAACGAATTTTTGTTGGCTAATTAAATTTGCAGGTTGCACTTGTTGACTTCTGCATTTAGGATATACTGAACGTTTCGTATAGCTTCTGCAGATGTCTCAGAATGGCCCTGTCTTAGAAATTTAAGAAACTCGCTTTGTACATAGTTTCTTAGTGTTACCAATATATCAGCATCGTCTTCGGTCATGTCGAAATTTATCCAATTATCCAGGCTGAAGAGGCTTCTTCTTGAAATTTTCTCTTCTTCCTCGTCTAATTTATAATCGCGAAAATCTTCGTCTGTCTGTGGCTCTGGTTCCGCTTCTGGTTCTGCTTCTGGTTCGGGTTCTGGTTCTGGTTCTGGTTCTGGTTCTAATTCTGGTTCTAGTTCTGGATCTGAATCACCCTCTGTTTTAACTGTGTGCTCTCGTCCACATTGCAATGCAATGATAACAGGTGCAATTAAAGTATTCATGTTTATGCTATACATGCTGTAGAGTTTTGATTTTTCATAAAACACAACCCAATCATATGGTAGTTTGCTTGCGAATTCTTTTAACATTTTTTTTCCAGGCGGGTTAAGCGATGAACTTCGCTGTAGTATTAACTGTTTTTCCTGACCTGATTTTATAGTCATTTGCTTGCGATCAATCAGAGCAATATTTGGGTAAAGTCCTGCCACCAAGCACAATCGAATAATATTCCAATCGGAATTATTTTCTTTATCCAATGACGTTGAGTACTTGGTAACAATCAATTCGTATATCTGGCGTCGTGTTGCGCAGAATATTTCCATACATGGAGCTGACAAAAATAGTTTGTTACAGAACTCTTGCTTTTTCCGTTTGTTTGTTCTGATAGCCATATAAGAATCGTATAGGGTTAGTATTCCCATGTGATCACTGAAATAATCTCCTGACAGTGATTTACGTTGAAAAGATGCTTGTCCTTGCAAGGAACGATCACTTGGTAATATAAAAGGATCCTTAACCGAGTGAAACGCTACTATGGTAACTAAAGGATCGATACACTTGAAAAATATACCATACATCAAAGCTTTGCCCAATTGTACGTCTACTGGAATTTCAACCAAGTGTCTACCTAATTCTGTTACCTGTTCGTCCTCTGTGAAAACGCCTATAGTTTTAAGTTTCTTAATTGCGTTTTGTACAATTATACCCGAGGGTGGATTTAGAGCACGTGATAAGAAACTTTGTACATCTGATTGTGGATCAAATGACTTTGCATACAGACATATTTCCGTCAGTGGAATGCGCATCAACTCTGGAATGCAATGCTTGCTCATGAATTGATATTTTTCTGTTGCATACAGCCGATAGCATACACCATTTTGTGTTCGACCACCACGGCCAGACCTTTGATTGGCATCTGCTTGTGATATCCAAACCGATCGTAATTCCGACGAACCAGTAACCACGTCATGCGTTTTCATTTTAACTTTGCCAGAGTCTATAATAAAAGCGAGATCTGGAATTGTGATTGATGTCTGACCTATGTTTGTTGACAATATAATTTTGCGATTTCTTTGAGGCTGCATTACCAACTTCTGATCGTTCGATTCCATTTGTCCGTGCAATATGAATAATTTGTATGTACCCCCAGGAAGTGTACTGGTTATTAAATCTCGTTGCGCGACAATGTCATTGTAGCCCGGTAAGAAAACCAATATTGAACCCGGGTGCTTACTGCGATATAAACCTTCAAGTAATGAAATAATTAAATAATGATCAACTTCATTTTCATCGTGGAACTGCTGATTATAAGCAGAGAGTAATATTTGCTTTTCCGATGTGTCACAGTTTTGTTGTGCGTACCCAAGCAGTTGTAAACATATTCCATCCTCAAATGCTGCAGCATAAGTTAGCGCTGATTTTCCAGAGTAGTCTCGAATGGTGGTGTTTGCGTTTAGTTGCATAAAGCGCGCCACATATGGCGGTATATTGCATTGGGCAGCTGTGATAAGAGCTGTTTTTCCACTCTTTGAATGCCGCAAGTCAATAGAAACTCCTTCGTTCTCAATGTAATACTGGAGTTGATCGAAAAATTCAATTGTACTTTCAAGCCTAAGGTGTACCTCAAGTATTTCGTCTATGATTGCATCAAAAATACTTTGAGTGTGTTCATCTGTCTGAACTGCTTTTGTTTGTATTTCTGCCGGAGAGAGACGCAAATATTTCTCCATTAGTGATGTGCGGTAGCCTGTGTGGAATAGAATGTCCTCCAAATGATATATCTTTACGTCATACCCTTGTCCGGGAACATTAACGATCGGGCAACCATTAAAGTAAGTCGAAAGCAAATGAATATCCATTGTAGCTGACATCAAAATCACTTTAAGGTTCTTATTATACTTTAGTTGTTCCTTTACTGCGATCAATATAAAATCGGTATCTTTGTCGCGCTCATGGATTTCATCAATTATCAAGTGTGTGATTTTTTGGAAAAAGTCTCGGGCATCGGCCATAATGGATCTCAAAACGCAGCCACTTGTTGTGTATATGAGATTTGTAGTCTTTCGCACACGACCTAAAAATAAAATTTAGTTTTAGCCAATTCATTTTAAAACAAAATATTTGCGGATTTGTAAAGTACAGAATAACATATGTATGATTGATTATATATTTCGGTATAGCCTTGCACTGACGACATGCAAAGCCGGTCAAAATAAATCGAATGTACGCTCGATAGTGACAAATAAAGTTCTCGTTTGGTATCATGTAAGACGAAGAACTTCGCAAGTGGATTTTTTCTTCAAAATATTACCAGAAAGTAAACAAAATACTGATTATCGGTCTTAACAGCACACAGCAATCTGGCTACAAAGTCAATAGAAGCCTCAAAACTCATTTGATATACACAAATTGTGAAAACCACTGTGGAAAAATAAATATTGTACAAAAAAAAAACGACGGTCTAATGGGCGCATTTGTACCGAATGGCTCAATTAATTAAAAATTAATTTGTGAACGCACTCTTTCACTAATCATCAAACTGTCACTGTCAATTTATTCAGTAAACTGAACATTTTCATCATGGTAAAGTACATGAACGAGCAAGGTCTGCAAATTATAAAAATTTTCTACCGAAATCCGGAGTCGGTGACTGCAACTTTAAGAGCGTTAACTCCAATTTTCGGTCGTAATTCTCGCCCTAGTAGACAGGCAATAACAAGTTTAGTGCAAAAATTTGATGTTGCCGTGTCAGTGAGACAACGGGTTGGTCGAAGTGTCGAAAATATCGCTACCGTTCAGGCGTCCGTAGCAAACGATCCAAATCAGTCAATTCCACAGCGTTCTCAAGAATTGGGCATCGCTCAGACCACATTATAGCGTATTTTGCGTAAGGATCATGGTTTACACCCATACAAGATCAAGCTGACTCAAGAATTGAAGCCGATGGACAATTTGAAGCGACGTACGTTCTCCGATCGGGTTCTGGAGAAGATGCGCCAAGATGATGAATTTCATCGCAAAATCATCTTCAGTGACGAAGCTCATTTTTGGCTCAATGGGTTCGTCAATAAGCAAAATATGCGTTATTGGTCGGGTGAAAATCCATATGTGGTTCATGAATCACCACTTCATCCACAAAAAATAACTGTTTGGTGCGGTTTGCATGCCGGCGGCGTTATTGGGCCATATTTTTTCGTCGACGATAACGATCGTCACGTTACTGTGAATGGTCAGCGTTGTCGCACCATGATCACAGATTATTTTTGGCCCGAATTGGAAGATATGGACTTGAACGACATGTGGTTTCAACAGCATGATGCCACAAGCTACAAAGCACACGCTACAATAGATTTATTAAAGAGTAAGTATGGTGAGCGTGTTATCTCAAGAAATTGGCCGCCTCGTTCGTGCGATATAACGCCGATTGACTATTTTCGGTGGGGCTACGTTAAGTCATTGGTTTATGTCAACACGCCGACGACGTTGGAAGAGCTCAGAGCCAACATTGAACGCGAAATAGCGGCCGTTTCGGCCGAAATGTGTGGCCGAGTCGTTGAAAATTGGGTCCAACGAATCGACCGCTGCAAACGTGCCGCGGTGGCCATATGAACGAAGTCGAGTTCCATTCATAAATGTTTTGATTGTACTTCAAGCCGATAATAAAGTTTTTGAAATATCTCAAATGGTTTGCGCGTTTTATTTAAAAAAAAAAAGTTGTCAAGTCCTATGTGTCCATGCATGTACTTACTGAAAGATAGCAAAGCAACAAATGCATAAAACCAAGGAAAACATTTTCAAGAACACAACCGTTCGCAATGAAGGTTAAGTCTGCATCCCTTGTTCTTGTTCCATGTGGTTACCACCGCCGTTCTTTTTTTACAGCGCATTGAATAAAAGCAACCAAAAGTAGAAGTGTACCATGGGTAATGACGGCACACCTACCACACGTGGAAACCATTTGCCAATTTTCTCATAAACTTAAAAATCTTCACTACATGTTGCAGAATTGGGATCTTAAGCAAATAAAGTAGATCTTAAGACAATTTTGAGAAATGAAACAATGAACTACGATCCATGTATGAAATGCAAATACCAACGACCAATGAACCCAGACTCAGTATTGCACAATCAACAAACAATATTAATAATTGGCTATCACCTACTCCGATAAATAAATCAGTAATAAGACAAATATGCATACAAAAGAAACGGGTTACTCTAGATACATCGAATAGTTAAAGCCGTGACAAAGAAAAACACGCCAGAGAAAAAAAGGACAGAGTCCACACAACGTCCCAACTCGAAGAAATCTAGCCAAAAAAAATTGACACTGCGCTGACAGACACCAACAGCTAGTTATGACTGATCACCATGACAATATGCCATGCAAGAACTACCTTAGTTAATACAATCCTTCCCAGAGTACTAGTGAACATCTAAAACACTTTTGCACCACATTCATCGGCGACTACCAGTCTGGCTTGCGACCCAACAAATCAACAACAGAGCAAATCTACATGCTAGGACCGATCCTGGAAAAGACACACAGACTTCAAGTTGACAAGCACCACATTTTCATATATTTAAAAGGCGTATACATATAATGACACTTATCATTTGGAGCTCTAAAGGTAAAGACATACATCGAGATCCGGCAAAAAATAATCTAGCTATACCGTGTAAAGCTGTAAAACGTTCGGTGTGCTGTGCGCGCCTCAACTAACCAGATTGTCAATGTGTGGAATTGAGAAAGTCATACTGTCAGACAATTATACCGTCTCAACTCAACTCTACAAATTTACGAATTAATTTCTGAAAGGATGTCGATAATAAGCGATGCCTGATCATGACTAGTCCTAGATATATGCTTTTCGTTTTAATTTTTGCATTTCAATTAAAGAATTACCAATGACCCGTACTAACTATCTTAGTATAGTTTCTATTAAAAAAGTACCTTACTCACTTTCGTTGTAAATGAGCAAAATCTTGCTGGAGACAACGATGTTGTCAAATTTCTTCCAACTTGAACTTACATTGATGAATAAATGTGGCAGTTTACGGGTTATAGTGGAGAGTCAACTCCCTCTGCCACAGAAACGTAGAGCTCGGATTGCTGGAAGTTTAACTAACATAAGACGAATCAGTAACGTCGGTAGAACTGCAGCTACTGCAAAAAGATACCCAGTGTTGTGGTGAGACAAATGAAACGTTACGTCAGTCTTTGATGGCTTAAAGTCATGCAGACCAGCTGTAGCCAGCTCTAAAGTTTATTTTTACTGCTAACCTGGCACTAGCTTACATACTCGTACTAAACCACAGACGAACAGCGAAAGGAGCTTTTAAACAGAAAAACGAAAAGATGTCTTCATTATTGTTAAAGAGGGTGGCAGTAAATAAGTGTTAATGGAAGGATCGAATCCCAACCTCGCCCAAAAGACATTAATTTTTTCAATTGACGAAAATCAAGTAAGATGAGTGGTTGTCTAGAAATCAACAACAAGCCAACTGCAACTAAGAAGTCTCCCCATTAAATGTTGGATGCCACCCATGGAGCGAAATACCCACTGAGCCTAAACATCTTTCTATCCCATTTTCCCAAAAAACTTAACACATGCTGAGGCATTATAAGTGTATTCATACCCACTTGAGTGTTAAATTCTTAAAAAAAACAGCTTCGTGTGCACAAACCTGCCCTGCAAATTCATCGTCTGTCTAATATGCGAGGCGCGTACCCAAGCTAAAGAACTTGTGAGACAACGATTCAAAACCTAGTAAGCAGAATTTAATGGCCCTTGACCACGAGCATGCGCTGAGAATTCGACCACGTATAATACGACCAGGCAACGGCGCAGAACATTCTAGATTTGTGGATTAAAGAACAGAACATTTGTTGCCGAATCTGACTATGGTTAATGTTGAATGGAGAGGATGAACAAGGGGATTGAAAGGCGTCACTATCTGTTTCTCTAAAGAAAAGAAATGACATCCTCCATAGCAACCTTCTTTCAACTAAATATGTAACAGCGAAGATTTTCTGACGATATATGAGAATATTCGGTAAAACATGGGACTTGACACCGTGAATGGTTATCGGGATCTACGCGGCTATGGTAAGACCACTTCTATCCTATGCAAAAGCCAAACTTTCTCCCAACTCCGTCACTGCTGTTTTCATCAAAATCCAAAGAACCGTTTATCTCGACTTTTCGGGCGTTTTGCCCAGCTCGTCTGCCTCCGCTTTACACAGACTGATAAATCCTTTTCTTGATATTCATATATGTAATAATAGATTAGATTCTCGAGGCCAACTTCCGTTTAAAAAGGTCTTTGGCCCAACTTGCACAAGTGTCTCATTGTATGCTTCTTCCTTTCTATTCTCGTTTTTCTTAGCACCTGAGCGTGCTAAGAATAAGTGACACCACCTCCTACGACGTAAAACAGATCAATTCCTTTGTGAGTTTCCGAATCGCACTCGCGTTAAGCTGCATGTACTGGTAGGTACTAATTTTAAGCAAAGCTGTGAAGACATGTATGCGCAGATCTGCTCTTAAACATGTTGGGACTTGGAGATTGAAGATCTTTTCAGAATCCAGTCAAAGGTTAATTACTGGCTAATTGGTCTGAAATATTTCACAGATGCATGCCCTTGCTTCCCCACTACGCTTATGAGTACAGCTCTTACCATAGTTGAGCAGAAAGAAAGTTCTGAAGCCACTATCAGCCAACCGTTTGGTAATGTAATATCTAACCAGATAAGGAAAAGCTTTCTTATTCCATGGTATAAATGAAAAGACGTCAAGAGAAACTGTAACAATTATCGTTGGGTGAAAATCAGGTCATGTACAACCAAAATGTTCAAGTGAGCTCTAGATACTCATCAGCGTAATATAATCCAACTTTATGGAGATCACGAGATGGAGATGGACATGCAACGAGACCTAAACTGAAAGCGACTGAGAAACATCGCAAGGCTGAAGAAATTCTGAATTTCTTGGGATCTCATGTTAACGCACGGAACATCCGGAACGACTGCTCTTCTCTTCAACGACGACAGCGTTATCATAAGTAACGAAGTGAGAGGAATGAAACATTGAATACGGGTTCGAAAACTTCAGTTTTCGTTACAACAATAATGCCACCCGGACCTAGAGGTTGATTTACCCGACATTTAATCGTTACACCATCTAATATACGAACCGCAGTATTAGACAATATAAAAGACGAATGATAGCAACGGAAATGAAAACACTACGAATGTCATGGAGTGTATCAAAACGTGGCCTGATTAGAAGTGTGCGTCATACAAAGAAAGTCATATTTCTGAATGCTGAATCCGTCAGCTGGTACTGACACGTACAAATAAGATCGGTTGAAAACAACCAAGCTCTAGGCAAGGTCGAGGAAGAGCGCAAGGAATAATGATTTGATCACAGCAGCACTAACAATGTAGTCGAAATAGAACGAATATCATTCAACATATTGAGTTCCGCGGCGCAGTAGTCATGCAGATATGTTGGGAATCATTTAACCTAAAATGTGCCTATACACCTTTCATTTGTTTAATAGTTTAAACAGAAGATCCCGTGCTAGAATAAAACAAAAAACAAAAAACAAAAAACGCTGTTAAAATCAGAATCCGGAAACGTACTCAACAGGAGCCCATCTCTGAAAGCAAATTCATAACCATCGGACTATATTTTCAATCGCAAAAATCATCCCAGAAATCTTTTGTTAATTGAATTGATAAACATACTCTCTAAACGTATTTGGTATCCGACAGACTCGCCAACAGGTTCACCGCGTTCTTCAGCAACCCGATTGGCAACAGTAACTGTTGCTATACGCCGCGGCTGTGTGCACACTACTCGACAAGGTTTATTAAACCTTGTACTCTCCTCCAAGATATACTGAGGAACCTGTGTTGTTTTTCCCGATCCAGTTTGTCCATTTATGATGACTACCTGTAAACACATATAAAAGAAGAAAATTGTCATTTTGGTCTTTAATTTGAACTCGTCGGGTATACGGACAGAATTGTGACGAAGAACTTCGTTAATTGATGTTTGATACATAAAAATAGGCAACTCCATACGATCCTTCTGAATTTGTTTGTTTAGACGACTTGGCCTGGGTGGCACGAGACGTGAGCACAATCCGAGCAGCAAGCATTCATTTCGTATTTTATTGCGCTTCCGACCGATATTGTCACTTGGGGAATTCGGTAAAACTGTCTCCTCTTTCAACACGGCTAAAAACGGTTTGTAAAAGTAGCTTTTTGTTTCTTCGGAAAAGGCCAAAACCCGTGCGTCGCCTAGTTTTCTTAGTTTGGTCGGCATTGTTATGTGCAATTCGCGGTGATCCTTTTCGCCATAACTCTTCGATTTTAATCCCAAGTTAGCTGCGTATCTATGTAGAAATTTTCGTTGATCGTTTGGCAGCCCTTTAAGTACCAATACGTTCGACTCGCCATAATTGAGGAAATTTGTAATTTTAGCTTTAAGTTCCTTCTGCAATTCGCGGGGTAGATTCACCTTTTCTTGGTTTCTTGAGTGTTTGCTAGCCATTGGCCCAGCTATATGATGATCTCAACAAATAACACTATTTGGCTGTTAAGTTCGCCTTCAAAATAAAAATAACAATAAAAGCCCGAAATGTATTGTATCTTTGTATCTGAGAGAAAATTAATTGTACGCCGTTTAACAGAGAAACCACACGATAACTTTTTTTTTTTTTAAATATACATTTAGCATTTGTTTCGTATGGTCGCTGTCAAATTGGAATCTGTTTGACACCTACATTACATATTTGTCTCGTTCCAAAAAGTTACGTTCAGAGTTGAAATGTGAGGGAAGTGTTTCTACATAATTATAGCCCTGATTACATTGTGTTTAAAAATGTCGGTTTTCTGGAAATAGGGGTTTTCTTGTATATGTATTTAATTTCACAAGAAAATCGAATGTGAATAGAATTGATAAGAAATAACAATTATATTTAGAAACATAACGATCCATTCATTTTGCATTAATGTATGCTCGTTCTCGTTTGTAACACAACAAAGTTTTTGAAGTGCAGCCGCTGAGAGCAAGAGTTTCATGAAATTCAGTAGCATCAAATATTGGATTCTGAATGTTTAAGGAGAAATACTGTAAAGAATAAGAAATTTTGGAAATGTACACTACCATTGCCACTTTCTTAAACAATCTTCAAATACTAGTTTGAAATTTCGCAGGAAACTGAACGAAGCTAAAGTAGGAAATAACTCTTATTTGATGTATAAGAATATCAAAAATAGTCCTCTGCTATGTATATATTTAGTGTTTTATACTAAAGTGAGTCTAAATTATGTGAAATGTACTGCACAGAGTTCAAATATTTATTCCACGTCGTGTAGCTAACTTTCGCTTTAAAAATTGTTGGGACTCACCGTAAAAAAAATCCGGAATGCAACTGGTTATCGCAATCAAATAAGATAAATAAAACTTTAAATGTGATATATTTTGCAACAGCATTTTAAAAAAATAACTTTGTAAAGGAAGTGCTCCATAGAACTCTCCTTTTTTCATGATTCTTTACGGCACATCTCAGGCAAAGCAATCGCACTACAGGTTTGGATTATGCTATACCCACACAATCTCCCCTTGTAGATTATTATTGAATAAAGCTTTGAATCGCCGTTGGAAGATTAGAAATACCTGTCAATAAAGACGACAGTGTGCTTGCGATGCCAAGAAAATGTTGTTCAATGCACAGGTAATCTTGAAAAAATATAGCCAAACGAATAAACAAGGTGAAGTTTGTGTATCGTTCAAGATATGAACCAAGTAACAGCAGGTCTAATAATGATCCCGTGTGGTTAATGCAGTTTTTGGCTAACAACATTCAGTTACCATGATGGTTGGGTCTCATCTTCCTCTTGTGTGCACCAAATAAGGCAAAGTCATCCTCTATTGCGTTATCCCGGCCGTAGCTTCAATATTCATTCCCTCTATATGTTTTAGCAATTTCAAGCAGATGATGTGTATTTTCTAAATAGTTCGATGTCGCTCAACAGCTCGTAAAGTTCATTGTTATATCTCCTTGAGACCAAAAATCGCTCAAAGAATCTTAGGTATAAAACGACCAAGGATATGTTCATTCGCTTTGGCATTAGTTATTACTCAATAACCTTTTTCTCGAAAGTTATCTCGAGCTATCCGAATTAATATCGGAGTAGAGGTAGACAAAATCCTTTAATATCGAAAAGTCATTGCTGTAAGATTCCATCCGATTTCGCTATGTTGAAGGTCCATTTTTGTTGACAGCATACCAACAAACCAGTACCTAGGTTTTTCCTCATTCACATCTTAACCAATTTTTTTCCAATTCTCTAGCATTACTGACAAGAATTTTAGAAAATTTTGTCTCTGGTGTTGGCTTGCGAGTCTCAAAAGGATGATATTAAAGAAGTCCCACGAAAGTGCATAACCTTGTAAAAGCTCCTTTTTAACATCAAAGGTCTCGATGAGATTGCTGCCGACCTTAATGGAACGGCAAGCATTTTCCATCGCTGTTCTGCACAATATTTGGCAAGAATGCTAAAATTAAACATGACTCTGTATGACTCGTCTCTATAGACAATGCGGCCATATAAAATTGACCTTTTGAGTTTTCTCAAGGATCTGCCGTAAAGTGAATTTGGTCAATTCCGGACCAACAAGGACTGATTTGGACACTGATTTGGGCCAATAATTTCGTTTCAGCCAATCACACAACATGAAACATAAGATCCTGTACGCGGTTCTAACAAAATTTATGCTTCTATAGTTGCCGCAGTTCAGAGGGTCTCCTTTTTTATTGCAAAGTCCTGGCGATTTATTGTGATTGCAGCTTTTCGAAGTAATGTTGCTTCTGAGATAGTAAGTCAGATTTTTCGCATGTTTTCCCCGTTGGTGTCGTTGTCAGAGTTGATAACGGAACCGAGGTAGATGTCCCTTACTACCTCAAAGTTGGGGCTGCCTATCGCGACAATTTATCCTAGGCTTCAATGCTGTGTTTTTGTTTTCCCTTCATTGATAGTTAAACCCATTTTTATCTCTTCTGCTGTCAATGTCGTCTGCATATGCGAGTTTTGAAAGATGGTGCCTCTGTAGTTCACTTGTGAGTTTCGTACAATTCTTTCAAGAACGGTATTGAAAAAAATCATATGACAACGCAGAGCCTTGTTTAAGTCTTTTTCTGACATTTGAGGTCACGTCATCCTGCTTGGTCGAATGGGCTTGGCGGTGGTACCAAAACTAGACATGACTCTGTATAGATAGACAGATATGTAGATATACAGATGTTGTCATCAATTTGGAAGCCCTGGGTTTTTTCCATAACTCGCTGTAATGTGAAAATTTTATTTTATGAAAATGATAGCAACTGGTCAGACTGTTTACGAAGAGTTGGCGCAATTTAGGTTATGTTTCTTCTTCAGGATCGGGCAAACAATGCTGAGGTTGCATTCGTCCGAGATACTTTGTCGACCCAGATTTTGGAGATGAGTTGATGTATGCTCCGTATCCAATTATCACCTGCTGATTTAAATCGCTCAGCAGTTAAGCCGTCTTGTGTAGCAGCTTGGAAGTGGATGGGTGGCCGGATGTTGTTCCTCATCACCGTTTAACAGTTGGCAGAAATAATCTTTTCAGATTCTTAGCACCGACTGTGATTCTATTATAAGGTTTCCTTCTCCATCCTTGTAGATTTCTGTTCCGACTTTTACAACTTGGTTACACTTCCGAACTTCATCCTTCCGGTAGCATATCTCTAAGGCCTGAATTGAGCGCTTCGCGCCCTCTCTGATTGCTCTTTGGTAGTGACGCTACTGGAGTTCTACATTCGATACTGGCAATATCGGATTTCTCAAGAAGTTAAGGGAAACTCGATCGAAAGAAAGCCCAGGCGTTTTCTTGCGATTGTAGCCGTTCGACGTTGAACTTCCTCACCATGATTCGGTGGTTTTGAGCTGTTACGGATATTCCTAAGTACAACAATTTCGATTTTATCTGCTCAGAACGTTCGTGCATCAAAAACACTGGAAGAGTGCCTTGCGTTAATCACAATATGATCAATTTGGTTGACGGTTTGTTGATCACTAGGCAGCCAGATACCTTTATGGATATCAATGTGTGGAAACCACGTGCTGGCAATAGTTATGTACATTACATCCCGCAGCAAAATCAATAAGCCTGTGTCCGTTTCCGGAGGTTTTGGCATGGAGGCTGTACTTCCTCACTGTATTACCAAAGATGCCCACTTTGGAGTTAAAATAGCCAGGGACGGATTTCTCGTCATATTTAGAGTATTACTCCAAGATTTTGTTGAGGAGTTCGCGGGAGCAGTCTTTGATAAGGTTGTTCTTCTCCTACGTCGGGACCTGGGCGTTTCTGAGGCATATGTTGGAGAATTTAATTTTTATACGAATCGTCGTCAAGCATTCGCTTACATGACCGGAGCTCCAAACTTGTCTCTAAGCCTTCGTCTTACAACGATTCTGCATCTGAGTAAAAGCTACGACTGCTGTGCTTGTCATAATGTTTGGAAAATGAACACTTTTTCCAAATAAATCTTCAGCAAAGAATCGAAGATTGCACTGCGCTTCCGTCGCGTCACAATCAAGAGCTGTTTTTGAACCCGAGACGAAAAATGGGCTGTTTACAATAACCCAATCCCGAAGACAGACTAGCACAACATCCCAGTGTTGTCTAATGAAGCAAATTACATTGGCGACTTTGCATTTGATACTGTTTAACACTAAACAGACGTTCAAAAATCGAGCATTACTGTTACAACCGATAGTTACCGGAGACCACCGCTGAGGTTAAGGCAAGCACTGCACTACGAACTTGATCGTTGCGGTGCTAGCCCAATCCTGGGTATAGGACAGTCAGCAGTTTCCTGATAAGTCGGGACATAATTTGACAAATATTGCAATCATATCAGATCACTAGCTTTTCATAGGAGAAAAGATTAAACAAGGATGAAGGCAAGTGAAAAAGCAGTAGGGATATGTATAGACAAATCAAATGTTTCAAAATCGGAAAAAGGGTACGGCTGGGAAGGTAATTAAAAATCTGTGTAAGTGCTTGCAATTTCAATTTAGGGGCTTGTTCTAAGGCACCTTCTCTAGTATTTTTTTTTTTCTAATTCTAAAATAAACCAACATTCTACTATTTCGACTTTATTCAGATTCCCCCTCATCATCGGACAAATCACTATCGTCAAACTCGTCCGAATCAGACACATCATCTTCGCCCATCTGCAATTCCTCTATTTTCTTTAAAAGATTATCTCTAGAATGTGGAATTCTTCTTGGAGGTGGCTTTGGAACATTTGCACTGTCTTCTGCTGCGTCTTGGCTATCTGCTTCACCAGTTTCTTCAAGATTTGTAGTGTCAGCGATACCCTTTTTCATGTAACGAAGGAATGCTCTACGTTTCCTTTCTGGTAATGATTTTATCAGCCTTTCCATCTCCACCTTTAGCTTTAATTCTTCTTCAGGAGTAGGTATCGGAGCCTCGATTTCAACTTCATCGGCCGTCTTTAAACATTTCGCACAAACTTTCTGCGACAAGGCACAATCTCGACACAAAACATGATAGGCCTTACGAATGTTCCTCTGTTGGCATTTGACGCAAGTTTTCGGTTGACTAAGAGGTTTATACTTTTTGTATTTAATTTTCCATTCTATCACTTGCTTGCAATGCTGGCAGACCTCGGAAATGTGCAAGGAATTGAGCATTTTCTGTTGCGGTGTCTTGTCGTGCAAATCGTTTTTGAAGACATGACGGTTTTTGTACTTCTGTGCACGAGTGCGCAGTGCATTCCCTCGTTGTGTACTCATTTTTTAAGGTGCCTACAATATATGTTTCAAAAATATTTGCGAAAAATTGATACTTTAGCCAGAAACTTACGTTTTCCTGTAAAGTGATGAACGTGCTTCTGATATTGTACATAAATAAATGAAGAGTTCAAGAGTATAACCTCAATCAGATGAAAGCTGTCAAAAGTAAGACAGTTGACATCTTCAAGTCGCTTCAACAGTAAACGAACCAAATGTGGAACTTGTTTGACGGTTTGTGTCTACGATAAGGAGTGTTCATTTGTACGTGATAATTATAGTTTGGGTTTTAATTTGGTGTTTATTACAAAACGTTCAGATTTGTTTAAACTAAAATATAGAAAAAAATTTAATTCAATTAAATAAAATTGTTCCTTGGCTTACTAAAATATAGATGCAACTTTCAAGAAAAAGAATCATTCTGAATGTTAGGAACTCGCTTAAAAGACTCAACTAAATGTATTAGTTTTGTGTAAAAAACTTGTAAGTGCACTCACTTGTTTCCGCATTTATTGTCTGATTGTGGCTCGGGTCAACCCCGAACAGATTTTTTGAAGTTTAATACGAGCTTAAGGATTTCGATTTTAAACCTAAAACCATTGAGCAACATTCATGGTGAAAGGTTGTGGTGCTTAGAGAGGAATGTTGAAAAGTAGAGTTGTTCATGAACTACTTAGTTTTATATACGTAGTTCTTACCATTCTGGTCATAAGTTGCTCCATCCATAATTTGTGCGAAGAAAACCAAAGAGGCATGCAAATCTAAGGTTTTGTAAGTAGGAAGACAAGTTACCAGTATGTGGCCAATTAATACCGCATAATGCAAAACGGAGGACTTCGTTAAACTGCTGAATGTTCCAGCCTAGGTCTAACGAGGGTGACGTAAAGAGATTTTGTGACTTAAGAACCTAACGCAAAATTATCACTTTTAATGATGTTATCAATATCGACCCAAAAATGTAGTTCTCTGCCGTATATTACGCTCAAATGAGAAGTTTAGTGCTAATGGAAAACGCCTTCGCTAATATGTTATAATTTAGCATTTACCGACATTGAGTTTAGGGATTTTTATGGCATCACCATAGACAGAGCTGGGAGACTCCTTGATAATAAAATCCTTGATTAATTGTCCGGACAAAGATTAAGAGACCGGCACGTCTTCCTTGAGGCACTCAATTCCTATTGTTGATCAATTCCCAAGAAAACAATGCTAACTAGGAGAGAAGTTTACCAGACTCCAAACAACGGTTTGTCTCGGATTCTTGGGAACTTCCGCAGCACTCCCGGCTCCGCTCTAGACGCATTGATGAATGTCCCTCTCCTTGATATTCATATCTGTTGTACTCCTGAGCAGGTTTTTGAGTGTTTATTTTAATATATTGTGAGAAATTGATCTAGCTTGTTAGTTGATGTCATCGACGTTGGTGTACACGGTTTGAACACTCTTATCCACTTCTGGCAAGCTCATGCAGTCTCGTCATACAATACAACAGAACTGTCGGGAATAGAACATTAGGCTGTCGAAACTATTTTTGACGTTGACGGTAAAACCGATATCGATCTTGGTGGAGTCGAAAGCATTTTCTGATATCATCTTGCAAAGATGGAAAATATGACTTCTTGTAGCTTATCTCTAGGAAAATGCTGATGTGTGCCCAAATCTACGGCATCGTGCAACAAGATGTTGTGCAACCCTGAAGTTGAAAGTGAAGACAAGTGAAATCAAACGTTGTCGCAAACCAAGGTAACATACTAGATCGATTTTAGAGCTGTCTGTGAAGACTCAACTCCATTCCTTTTCTGGTATAGATTTTCGCTGAAACAATTCTTGGGTATAAGAAAAGTCGATGTGTTGTTCCCTTAGCAACAGGAGTTGTGGTGTTATTTTATCTATTGTGCATTATCGTCATTAAAGAGTCTATAAAAGCAATCTTTATAGATTTTCAACACTGGTGTTTCTACCGCTTTCTCATTCCTCTCCATGAGAGCTTCTGTTTTGTACACTTATCATGTCCTAGTCTTATGGCAAAACCTACGAGTAGGATCATTTTTAATTTCACTTTCCGATTTGCTTTCCTAGTTCTTTGTATTTTTTTCTCAGGACAAATCGGTGTTCTTCCATCCTCTTTTGTTCAAAAGCAGTCTTCGTTCTTCATTCACCCGGGTTTCCAGCTTCACTCGGCATCTTTCACGGGGATATTCGTTGTGGTTGTGGTGGTCGGTCGCAGCAGAATATAGAACTTCTCGCAATATAGTGGGCAACTTCTTCGGAAATAGCGCTAGCAGTCATCTGTTCGTAAATGAGATGTAACAATGTAGTGGTCCAACTTATTTGTGACTCCTTAAAATATTCGGACATCCAGAATATTTTTGCTGTTTCTCGCGTCAAATATGATAAATCTCATCTACCGTAAATTTGATTTATATTAATTCTCATTTCTAAAGGTGATATCATGCTAAGTACCTGTGTTGCCTTAAATGTCCTTATTTTCTAACTTAATGTTAAATCGCCATGTTAAAGTCCTTCTAAGTACATTACGTGTGTACTAGGTCGATGAGTTCAGAGTTTTGTCTTCTTCTCCGTGGTGTATCTGAAACTTGTATAGGTGATGTAAGCCAAGCCCTGATTCGGATTTTTAACAAGATTCTAGAAAGTAATGTATTTTATAGATGTTAATTCGTAGTACGGCTGCAAGCTTTTACGTTCTGATTAGATGTTGAAAATTTAAAATGGCTTGAGTTCCAAATCTGTTGCAATAGTTCAATAAGTCGCCGGCAATTCCTTTGAAGGAATATCATTATTCTGTCTATCTGGCTCTTTTTAATATTGCATGGCTAAATTCGGCATGCCGTCTGTTCCTACTACTCTGCTACAACAAACAGCAACCCTCCCTTTCGTTAAAAATTTTCATAATTAATATATTAAATTTTTAGTGTACAAAAAAGTAACGAAAAATATCTTTCTATATTTTTAGATACTCGTATAATCGGAACCAGCTGTGAACTATAATGCTCGATCTAAAACTCTGTCTGTTGGATCTAATTCGACCGTCTGGATCCTGTTCAAAGCCGAAGAAAACCCTCAAAGATATCTGCAACAAATACCCACCTGATCTAATGCACAAATACAACGACGTTAATGTGATTTTTTTCAATGAAAATTTATCTATGACCAGCAAGTACAAAACGCGACAATTCAATGGAATTGATCCTGGCTACTACAGATCGTTTAATTTTAGCTCGACTAGCAATAGTGGCAGTGATAGCTTCACGCGTCGATCATCTAAATCAAAATTTATGCGTAGATACGATTGCGAGAGTTTAAGAATTGATTTTTCTTCTGGGAACGATACCGAAAGTGAGCTGGATTGCAATTCGTATGAAACAGATAATTCAGCCCAGGTTAACAACGGAGAGCAATTGGATTCCTTTTGCACATTGTGTACGTCGACATTTAGCTACACGCAATGTTGTAGATTTTGTGAAAATTCGTTGTGTGGATCCAAGTGTGACTCTGAAAAGTGTTCAAATGAAAATAACAGTAATAAGTCATACACAACACGGTAATTTATATAATTATTATTTATTAATACGACTAAATAAATTATTTAAGTGTCCCTATAACTCGGTAGTTGCGAGTAAATTAGCATCTTCCACTTAGCTTTTAAGACTGCTGATGTTTTAGGAATACATCAATAATTATTTTTGGTGGCATTTTCTCAAACAGATACTGCGTTTAGAATACGAACAACAGGATTCGTATTAATGTTAGCAGCTCGAAAGGAGTGTGGTGCATCAACAGTATCATGACCAATCTGATGACGCGATGAAGAGACGTTACTATTTCTAGCTTTCACTTACTTAATTGGTTTTCGACAATTGAATGGATCTGCCTGAGACAGTATACACAGTTTCTTCGATCACAGGCAAGCTGTTGTTGTTTTTTTTTTTTTTTTTTGTTTGGAAACTACGCATTCCTGCTAAGAAAGACGTCCAAATTTTACTTGGTGACCTTGATGTCAGATGGCGGATTGATTTTTGAAGTAGACGTTGGACTCGGACAGCTCGTGTCAGAAGTGCTTATGGCAAGAATGCAAGAGGGCTATCAGACAGGGAATATCTGATCTGATCTGTTGTGTTAAATTTAATGATGTGAACCACAAAAACCCGTGTTTCGTCGATGAATGCTGATTCGCACTTACAGTCAAATAGGAGACGTATGATGCAACTAGGACGAGGATGAGAGCTGCTAACGACTCGTATCAGCAGACGAGAAAAACCAAACACAAACTTATCTAAAAGAACAAGAGGAGTTCTAAAACCGAGAAATCGAGTCGATCAGAAGGTTAAAAGGACATGTCACGGCAACAGAACCTGAACCAAAGACTTCAACAATAATCGAGCTCTCAGGCAGGACATAAGAGTACCTATATAAGTACCTCCTATAACATATCTCTCTAAAATTAGTTACCTATCAAAGAAGGAAGTACGGAAGGTGGTTGTATCAACGGTAGCGTCAACATTCAGCATTACAGATACCTTAGATAAACTAAAGATTCCTGAAGTACTGAAGACCAGTTAGGGTACTGAAATGAAATGGTGGCTGATGAATCCTTACTGGGCAAAGGCAACTCTTATATCCACAAAATGGGTTGCTGACAGCGGAATATCCGAATCAACCCTTTAGATTGCGGATTGTGCGTATAGTTGACTACCTGGACACATAATGGCCTTAGCATGAAACTAAAATCGTTGTAGGTGATTCAAGCGTCAAAATCGAAAAGGGTGAAATGTTTCGTAGTTCGTAGGGAAGTATAGCCTACACGTCACCACGTTTGGAAATAGACATAGACTAACTGACCTGATAGCACACGGTTTCTCTACCTAAATATCCACAAAGGAGCATGGCGGTTACTTGATCATTAAACAGTTAACCAAATTGATCATAATGCGATGAAAATGGATACAGGGCACTCCAGGGCAGCATACAGTTGCTGCTATCTTTTTGAGTATTGGAACAAAAGCTGCAAACTTGTGAAGGATTCCGTCGTCATTCAATCAATTCGTTAGATAGCAGGATGTAATAATATAATTAGACCGCCCTGCCATAAAATAATTTCTGGAATAACTCCCAATTCTTTTGTTTTGGGGGAAAAATCGAAAACTGGATGGGACAAAAAGATATGACAACATAACATCTCAATATTTTATTTTATTAGTAATGCGTGCTACCGCCTTTATTTACTATAACTTCGAAAGGGCATTTTTTAAACAACTTTTTAATATATGCACTTTTTTTGTTTCATTCAGTGATGTGGCTTAACTGCACAATATATACAACTTAACAAATGACTAACACTGGGAGTTTAAAAAAAAGATTATTTCTTTATTTCATTCAAATGCAACTTACTAACTAACTCGAGTGACCATTTGTCACTCCCTTATATCAAATCTTAACTTGCTACATCAGCTATATTCAACATTGCGCGTGTAGACTTGTGCGATACTTGACACCTTGTTTGCAACATTGTTGTCGCACCTTATGTTGCTGTGATCGCGAAAAAGTGTGGGAAAAAGTTAAGTTACTTTGAAATTGCAAAAATTGAAGCGGCTTTAGATTTCATGGGATACATAACCTCTCCCCCGTTAAATTGAGAATTCTCCTGAATTTTGAAGTTTTTAGGAGTTTGATTCTTAATTCTGAATTTCAGATTTCTGTTTTTTCTAGTAAGCGTTATTATTGAGATAGTTATTACGATAATGATGATGAATATAGTTGAGTTAGCAATATAATTTACATTTCTATGAAATCTTAACAATCTTATGCTTTCTAAGTTTACAAAATCTTTTAATATAATTTCCTTAAAACTAAGATTTTTCGTAAAATTGACTTTTATCTCATCTTTGTAAAAGAATCTATCGACAAATTGAATATTTTTATTTCCAAAGATTTGATTTAATATATTTATTGAACAATCAAATAATTTCCATCTAGTTTTACTTTTCGGTCGTCACAATAGTTAAACAATTCTTCATTATTCATATTTTTACAGATTACAGTGTATTCATCTAATGCTCTAATCTCAGTTAATTTATTTTCTTTAAATTCACAATTTTGGTTTATAATACAATTATTGATTGGTAGTAAGTCTTTTCATATAAAATTTTCCTATCATATTTATATTTTGTTTGATTTATTTCTATAATATATTGATCTTCAATTACAATTTCTTGCTTTAATTTAGTAGGTAACGCCGTGATTAGTTTAAAGTCTACTTGCTTGTAGGTGTGTGGTACTTTGATTGCAATAATCAGTCTGCCTAAGTCGTATTTCAATAGACCTATTTTAATGTTTTTTAGCTTATACAAATCTAATCCTGTATTAGTAATTTCTGCAGAGGTCATCATACTTGGATGGACTAGGCCTTGTTTGACTAATGCTATGCTATCTATTATCTGATTAAGCTTGTCTTCTAAAATTCTTAATTTTAATATCTGATCTATTTTGAGTTGCTGGCGAATGATTCGTTTTTCGTTTCCTGTCAGTTCTTCGTATGTTTGTGTCAGTTGTTTTCTGTCAGTTTCTATAATGGTCTTCAGATCTGTAATCGTGTCGTTGAAATGGGAGTTTATTTCTATTTGCTTGTTAAGGTTAAAGACTGCGTTACTGTCGTTTTCTTCTATGTTCTTGATATGATCTGTTATTTCCTGCCTATCATTGTCGTCCATGGTTCCGAATAGCCATTTTTGTGCTGATCCGATCATGTTTACAAGTCCTCTTCTGTGTCTGGTCCTTTCCGGCTCTATTGCTGTTATTTTGGCTTCAATGTTAGCTACAAGTTTTATGATTGTCCTGTCATCTGTTATTTGTGAACTTATTGCACTCTCTTTTATTAAGTTCAAAGTCTGTCTAAGTTCATTGATATTGATAATGTGTAGTACTGTTTTTGTGTCCTTAACTATTTCGGTCTGTCCCATGTTGATGACTGTATAACCATTGTTAGTTGTCAGTGGTGTTATTTGTAACATTGCTGTTATTTGATGCGATGCTAACAAGATCAGTATTAGATGTGTGAATATCATTACCTGCAAATATACGTGGTCTTTTAATATTTGTTGGGTGTTCGCCTTCTGCTTTCTTTATCCTATATCTGGGTTCGTTTTTATAATAATTTCTTTTGTAGTTTTTAACTGGAATAATTTGTCTCTTTTCTTCATAAGCTTCCCTATTTTGATTTAGTTTTTCTGTTCGTTTCTCTTTTTGTTTCTTTATATCATTAACTAAACTAGCGAGATCAGTGAATATTGCTTCCTCTGGGGTCATTTTAATCGTTGAATGATACCTATTATTGTATTTTTTAACTGCCCTATGCATCTTTTGTGTGAGTGTTAAATCTAATTTGTTCATGACTACTAAGATTTCTTGTAGTGTGGAATGGAACCTTTCTATGTCGCTGTTTCCAGTATGGGTGTTTGGTTTGGTAAGGTGAAGCTCTACTTCCTGCTCTATACAGAATTCTTTTACCTGTTCTGATTTAAATTCATTATCTGTTATTATTTTAGTTGGTTTACCGAATTTGGAAAAATGTTCTTCTATTGTCTCTATTTTATATACCCAGTTCCTATTTGGTAATGAGTAAACATATGCTTTTTTCGTTAGTTTATCAATCATTGTTAGAAATGGTTGTTTTTGAAAATAAAATACATCCATGTGGATAATTTCGTTCGGCCTGGTTGGAGTTTCACTAATTACATATTTGGGCTTTATGGGTTTTCGTTCATATTTCGTTTCTAAGCAAGTTTTGCAGTTATTTATTACCTTAGTAATTTCTTTAATTAATTTGGGATAATAGATCTTATTTTTCAGACTGTGGTAGGTTTCCACTATTCCGCTATGAGCACTTTCCTGGGTGTGATATAAGGATATTTGCTTGTGGGTTTCTTCCAATGTTTTAAGATCTCTTGCTCTTTGTGTGGCTTTTATGAATTTGATTTGTTTATCGTGTACAAAAAGTTCTATTAATAGCTGCTGGATTTTATTGAATTCATGGTATGAAAGTTCTGTAAAAATTCCAGTGAATCCTGGTTTTATAAATCTTCGTAAAAGGTCTGTCCAATAGTCTTTATCCCTGGTCATATCTACAAAAATGATTCTTCTGTTATGGAGTATATCAATTTCTTTATTAACATCGTTAGTTAAGATCAGCTGGGTTTTGTAGATGTTAACTATTGTTTCTTTAATTTGAATATGGTCGAGTTGTTGTTCTTCTTCATTAAGGTGGTTTAGGTCCACTTCTTTTTCGGTCGAACTTAATTCGAAACAGTCAAAAGCTGCTTCGTCTTCTACTGAATAAACCGATATTTTAGTCTCATTTTTTAAAATGAGGCTCTTATTGTTAAAATCTAAAGTTTTGACAATGTTACTTAATAGGTCCATGCCTATCAACAGATCGTATGGTTTATCACTTAAGTCTCTCTTGTACCACCTTATCGCCCCTTTCTTATCATAATTAAATTCTTTTGGTATATTTGATATCACTCTGTCTATTTTTTCTATTGTAATGCCATTAATTGTTTGTAGTCTTAAATTAACTTTTTCACAAATTTTAAATTTCCTGCAGTCTACCCTGCTGGAATTTATAATACTCATTGTTGACCCGGTATCGATAAGTCCTTTGTATCTAAGTCCGTCAATCGTTAAGTCCGCGAATATTTTATTTCCGAGGCTCGATTTAGAAAAAAATCTGGTTCAATATTATGAACCTCTTCCTCAATTAATTTTTCGTCCTCATTTTCTTCGTGTATGACTTGTCCTACGTCCATTGGTTGTATCTGTTGTCGTGCGTTTCTAATTTGCCCTGAACTATTAAATACTGGTTCTTGGTTTTGCCCTGTATTTGGCCTATAATTATTCTGCCTATCCTGACCTGAATTGTTCTGTTGTGAGTAAGAGTTACGCTGCCTATTTTGTCCTAAGGTATCTCTATTATCCCTACTACTATTTGCCTGTCTATTTTGATTATTTGAACTATTTGAGTTATTTGAATTGCGATTATGGTTTTGGATGTTCTGAGTGTTATTGCTGTCATGTTTTTGATTCGTCTTGTGGTTTTGTGTCTGTCGTCTATCGTCTATTAGAAATTTCCTATCTATGTTGTTAAAATCAAATCCTATGTAAAAATATAACGTTTCTTTCACTTCGTGTAGTACAAATTTATCCCTAATGTCACGAGATAAATTTCCTGCAACAATTTGTTTTATTTTGTCTACTAAAACTGTATAAAAGCAATTTTTTGTTTCGGCCGATTTTATTTCGTACGTCGCGAAAGTGTTTATTTCTTTAATGATTTTTTCTATTTGTTGATTAAGATCGGAAATTGAACTCACCCTTAAATTGCTTATTTTCCTGGAGATGTCCTTATAACTAATTGTAGGTCTAAAGTGTTGTTGTAATAGTTGTTTCGCTTCTTCCCAAGTCGCTGGTCGATTGTTGATGAGAATCTTTGTGTTCAGAATCGCCTGCCATAGTTCATTTTTTACACTGTTGTCCACGCTGTCCAGATGTATTTGTACGACTGTTAGGAACTGTGTTAGTTGTTCCTGGTCGCCACTATATTCTTTAATATAGGCTATTTCCTTCATAATAGTAACTGCCCTACTTTGGACAGGGTTTCTGCTGGCTAATGCCTCCAAAGCTATGGTCAATCTTTCAACTAGAGCTGCCTCCATTTCTTCTTCTATCCGGTTTCTGAATAGTTTGGAAATGACGTCTTTTCGTGAAATTTTGAAAGTAATTTTATTTTGTTTTGTTTTTGAGTTAGTAGCACTTGTTCAACTAAGCACTTTCTTGCTGATTTATAGCTAGCACTTAGAACACTCTTCACGCGTTAGGCACTTGTTATTTTGTTGTTTTCTGTGTTGGGTTTAAACTGATTGGTAGTTGAACCCTTATAACACTTTTTGTTTTATTATTTTTTTCTTTGTTTTTTACTGTGTTGGAAGAAAGCTGATTTTAAGCTTAATCCTTTTGACACTTTTAACACTTTTATTTTTGATTTTGGAACTCGCGTATCGCCCGTTCTCTATGGATTCTTCCCGTTTGAAAGAATCCTACCGACTGCGCCACTTAAAAAATGACTAACACTGGGAGTTTAAAAAAAAGATTATTTCTTTATTTCATTCAAATGCAACTTACTAACTAACTCGAGTGACCATTTGTCACTCCCTTATATCAAATCTTAACTTGCTACATCAGCTATATTCAACATTGCGCGTGTAGACTTGTGCGATACTTGACACCTTGTTTGCAACATTGTTGTCGCACCTTATGTTGCTGTGATCGCGAAAAAGTGTGGGAAAAAGTTAAGTTACTTTGAAATTGCAAAAATTGAAGCGGCTTTAGATTTCATGGGGTACATAACCTACATACATATACTGGCCGGTTAGGAAGGGTGTTAAGTTTTTTGACTTCTCAGGAATTATGGATTACCAGATATCCTCTTGAAGAATGAAATTATAGTAATTAAAGCAACAGTTTGGATATGTTTGTTAATAAGTTCAACATATTTGGCAGTTTTAATTCTTCCGCTAGCAGGTTTTATTTTGTTCCGCCCGTTGTATCCTTTTCCAGCCCAAACCATTACAGAACCTTCTCCCATTTAATGGCGACTTATAATTGTATTCGTACAAGAAGAAAAGTTAGGCAGATAGGTAGTTGTGAGTGATTGCACCTTTTAGATGTCACGACTTAAGTGACAGTCTGCAATACCATATGTTGTTCAAATGCAGAATCAAAACGGCCGAGGATATTTTCATCCACCTTCGCTAACGCTGCTTCTACACCATAAAGCAGGACTGAACTTCTGAAATAAGTTAACTCCGTGCTAACCCAGCGAATTTGGTGGCTTAACTTGTGACAGATGCTTTTGACAGCTGGCAAACGAAGGGAATTTATATCAAATTTTATTAACTGTATTTTCGATTGGCCGAAAAAAGTGGCATAAAACTGTTTCTTCTCACTTTTTCAGAATGAAAATTTTGCTTTTGGTTGTCATTTCAGAATATGTATAACCGTCAAATAGTACCTATTGCGTCAAACTAGATTTGTGTTTTCGAGCAATCGCCTGTGTTTGGCTAATTAAAGGCCAAGGCCCATAAAATCCGTTGCGTCCGTTGCGTGAATTGCGTCGACTGACAGCTCGATAGAATATACACGTTGTTATGGAAGCAGGCCCATAAACAAAGGATATGACGAAACGGACGGATAAAGTAGATTTAATTTCTACTTTTCAATCCGTTGGCAGTTCACACATTCACACATTGAGGACCATACTTTCACATATTGAGGTTCACGCATTCACAAATTGAGAGTAAGCACTTTCATTGGTGGAGACATTGAGAGAATGAAGAGAAATTGTCATAGCTTGAAAGAAAATATTGAGATTAAATGACATATAAATTTTTTTGTTTCGTTTCGTTCGTTATTCTGCCAACGTATGCCACGGATTCTATGGGACTGTCATTTCCGTCAAATGCATCAACGTCAACCTATCCGGCATCGTAACGGACGCAACGGATTCTATGGGCCGGAGCCTTTATTCTGAATGTTCAAATTGATTCTTAAACAAATATATCATATAAATATAAAACATAAAAGTATTTTATTAGACACATCTTCGTCATCAACTTCAACATCAGACGAGATGAATTTGTTATGAAGATTTTAGGCAGAAATGTTGCCAAAAATAGGATTAGAAATTCCATAAATGTTATTGAAAATGCAAAATAAAAATTTGAAATTTAACCAATACATGTAACAATTCGGACAGCAAAGTCCGAATAAGTTTTTAGTCTTCGATTAGAGTACAAATTGCCAAACTTCCGGAGAAAAACCAATCGAAAACGCGAATTGAATTTGTTTTTGACATTTTGTACTTACCTATGTACATTAGAAAAAGAAAAAAAAAACACAATGCAAATCTAGGAAAAGAACAAAAATGAAATCAAGATGTCCTTACGGAATCGATGGATTTTCGACAGCTGAATCGGTAAATCAAGGGCAAGGCTAGTCCTGTACTGAAAAACTGCTTCATGAGCTAACTCTGATTTAACTCAAAATTAACTCAGCACTGAAAAACTGGGCCTATTCGTAAGTGTTTTTTGATATAGTCTTTTACTCATTTGTCTTCCTAGACCAATGAGTTTAATTTATGATAAGATGTCATTATGAGACTTAATAGCGAAGGCGGGGTATACGAAGTCTCTGACTACTGACTATCTCAAAGCTATCTTATAGCTGTCTCTTGTAACATTCTGTCAGAATCGTCCTACAGTTGTTGTGTATCCCTTCCTGTTGATAGATTACACTTATGGCGTTTTCGTTTGGGCAGCCAGAAGCCTTTTATTTTGTATTCTCCGATTTGACTACTTTTGACTTTTATTTTTTAAATATATATGTATTTGCTTGCGAATCAATTTAAACACTCAGAATAATAAATTGGCCAAACACAGCCGATTGCACGAAAACAGATATCTCGTTTGACACATAATACTACTTAACGTTTATACATTTTGACATAAAATCCAGGAGAGAAATTTTGTTTCTGAAAAAATGAGGGGAAATATGGTTTTACTTCACTTTTCCAAACGAAAACGCCATTAGTTCCTAATTCACGACTAAACCCATTTTCCGCTTCTGTTTCAATACTTGCGAACGCAAGTGGCCGTGGCTCAAATGGTAATGGACTGGCTTCTAAATCGGAAGGTTCGGTGTTCGAATCCCAGCCTCGCCCGAAAGACATTAATTTTTTCAGTTAACGAAAATCAAGTAAGATGAGTAGTTGACTAGAAATCAACAACAAGCCAGCTTCCACTAACAATTTAGTCCCTCCATTAAATGTTGGAGCGAAATAACCACTGAAACCAAAACCCTTTCCCATTTTCCAAAAAACTTACTCGTAACACGTGCTCAGGTACTTTAAGTATATTCATACCCACTTGAGTGTTAAGTCCTTTAAAAAAAACCGGTCGGTGACAGCTCGCTAAGTTCTGTCAATGATATCAATGTCAACAACGTATGCTAGTACTTACATATGTTATACAGGCCTTTGGAAAATTGTGCTCCTTTGATTTGAGAGTATTTTTTCAAGTTGTATGAGAGAGTATCACCTTGCCTTATTTTCTAATTTACATCAAAGGCATCAGATAAATTATTTTCGCCCTTTACATAGCATCCAGCGTTTTCTATCATTTCTATAAGATGCTGTCATCATTTTTTGGTAGCGTCGTCATTTTCTCTGTAGGGTTAAGGCGCATGTCAGGCTGATGCGCTGCTGGTTTCGCGTCAAAACCTCAAGACATCTCGCCTAAGTCTGCCGCTTACAACAAATTTACAGTTCATACCAAAATATAAGCTGTTTGTTTTCTCTGCAGCAATCGCGGTCGAGGGCCTCTATTCCTTTTTCCTTTTTACAGAGCCGTCAATTGTACATATGTACGAGGGGCTTTCAATATATTCTCGGTATCGATATGAAGGAAAATGCGAATTCAATTTAAATTGTTTTTATTTTTCAATATAATCTCCCCTAACATCAATGCATTTGATAGATCTTGAGATAAGCTTTTTTAAACCCTAAAAAAAATAAATTTCCTCTTTCTCTGCAAAATACCCATTTATTGCCGACTTGAGTTCTTCATCATCCGAAAATCTTTTTCCACGAAGACATTTTTTCAAATCCGGAAACAGGAAATAATCACTAGGGGCAAGGTCTGGACTATAGGGTGGGTGTTGGATTTCTTCGAAACGACAATCTCGCGCAGCAGCCTTGGAAACTCGCGCCGTGTGAACAGGAGCGTTGTCATGAAGAAGCAACACACCCGCTGCGAGATTACCCCGTCTTTTCTTTTTAATTTCCTCCCGCAAATTATGCAAAGTGGAAACGTAGGATGTGGCGTTGATGGTTTCACCTTTTTTTTTTTACTCAATGAGCAAGATTCCCTTTGAGTCCCAAAAAACTGTGGCCATGAGCTTCCCGGCAGACGGAGTGACTTTGAACTTCTTCGGGGGGTCTGTTCCTTTTTTATGCCACTGCATGGACTCTTGTTTGCTTCCAGGGTCATAGTGGTGGACCCATGTTTCGTCCCCAGTAACAATTCGATCCATAACACCGTCCACGTTCTCACTACACATCTCCAAAAGCTCTCTACAGCATGCGATTCTCACTTTTTTCTGAGGCGCTGTGAGCATTCGTGGCACCCACCTTGCACTGACCTTTGAAAGGTTAAGATGGTCATGAAGAATGGTGTGAATGGTACCAATTGAAAGCTTGGTGATCTCTGCCATCATTTTCACCTTTATTCGGGCATCCTTAAGAACAAGTTTTTCGACTTCTTTGATGCTTTCTCCCGTACAAGCAGTAGCCGGGGCGTCGTCTTCAATGCTCTCTCTGCCTCTCTTGAACTCACTTGACCACTTTTGCACAGTTGATAATGAAGGTGCGGAACCCTGGTAAACAGCCACCATCTCTTCATGAATAGTTTTTTGACTTTTTCCTTGCTTAGTGAGAAATTTAATTACAGCGCGATGCTCAATTTTCACCATCATCGTCTCAGTTGCCATTATGATTCTGTTTAACTAGAGATAAAACGCGAATTAATAATCACATTTATATGAAATTTTACATGAATGCACTAAAATAATAGTATTACTTGATAAATATGTCAATTTATATATACAACCACAGCTTCACCCCGATACCGAGAATATGTTGAACGCCCCTCGTTGATCTGCTCTTATCCGAGGTTGTTGGTTGTTTACACTGATGAAATAGTTGTGGAGTAGAAGGATTTGATAGCGTTCCAACTGTTAGCAAAGATGACTTTTTGGAGTTAATTTTAGGGCCGCGATTGATGGAATATTTAGCATATAGTAGAAAAAGAGTAACGAACTTATGTGACCCCATTACACACAAAAATTGCTAAATTTGTTAGCTGCTTTCGCCTCTAGTTTCTTTAAGTTGGTTATTAATTACTATATGTATAAATAAACTTGATTCTGAATTGTTAAGAATCGATAAATTAATAAATTAAATTGAATTGTAATTAAAAAATACGTTTTCTTGTTAGTTGATTTTTATCAGAAATATACAGAAACATTTTTTTCAGCTACGATGATATACCTTGAAAGCTCCCGGAATTTATTCAGAAAATTAAAAATCTATGAGTATACTGTCCCCTTTAAAGTAATCCCCATCGACTGCAACACACTTATGCCAGCGCTTGATCCAATCCTCGAAACATTTTTTATATTCGGTTTTCGGTATGTCCATCAGTGATTCCTGGGATTTTTCAATTACTACCTCTCGGCTGCTGAAACGCGTTCCCCATAGTGGATTTTTTAACTCGATTGAACAGAGCCAAATCAGGTGAATTTGGTGGCTGTTGGGTTGTATTTGTTGCATTTTTCGTCAAAAAATAACTAATAATGATGGCACTGTGCGACGGTGCGTTATCATGGTACAAAATCCCCACAATTCTGGTCTCTTTCGGCGAATTGCTTCACGCAAACGTCTCATAACGCCCAAATAATACTCTTTGCTTACTGTCTGGCCTTCTGGCAGAAATTCATGATGCACTACACCGTTGTAATCCATGAAAACCGTAAGCATTGCCTTCTTTTTTGACTCAAAATGACGTGGTTTTTTTTGGCCTTGGCTCATTTGGTGAACGCCATTCACTTGTTTGATGTCTGGATTGTGTGTCGTACTCATAAACCCACGTCTCGTCTCCAGTAATGATACTTTTAATGAATGTGGGATCGGATTCAGGCTCGAAAATCATCTCTTTTGCGACGTCAACACGGTCTCTTTTTTGCATGAAATTGAGGTCTTTTGGCACCAACTTTGCTGCTACACGACGAAAACCCAAATCATTAACCAAAATGTCTTGGACGGATCCATAGGCAATGTTCAAGTCCTCCGCTATCTCTTTGATGGTTAATTTGCGGTTATTGACCAACATTTCTTTTACTCCATCAATGTTTTCATCGGTTTTCGATGTCGATGGTCTGCCACTGTGTTCATCATCTTCGATTGATCACGACCATTTTCCACCGTTTTCTTTAGAGAATCGTTGCAGAAACACTTTTCCAACATTTCCAACGTTCGCACACCATTAATTCCGTTTTTACGCAAAATTTAATACAAGTTCGTTGTTGCAAATTTAAATCCATTTCTAAAATTGTAAAAAATCGCCAACACACAAAGAGCTAGATGTACTCTTGGCTACGGAACATTTGCAAATGTCAAACTATGACGTTAAGATTTAGAGGGAATGTCAACAACAGATTTACCAACTTACCAAAAAAAAACAGAACTCTAATCGGAACAATGGGAGCGCCACACGGTGGTTATTCCGGGAACGTTTTGATCAAAAACATATGATTCTATGTCACAACATTTGTTACAGGTAAAAATCGATGCTTCGTACGTCAAAGAAATTGTGTCTATTTCTCATTCCTCACTGAGGAATTTTGAGTATTTTTATTGGTATAGTTTCAGTTTTACGTATTCACTGCACTACATACAACGGTATTTTTGATATACAGAATGTAGGGGCTGAAGAGAACACTTAGTCGTTTAGTTATTATTTAGCTTAAAACCCTTATAGTGACCAGCAGTTCTTTGAGCTCTGTTAAGTATACTGATATTGTATGCTCCACTTTGTACAGACCACGACACTATGTTGCAGGGACATTCTTGGGTGAATTCCCTAATTTCAGTACAAATAATAAAAGCGATCATTTATATTTTGCCTCGAAGGATAAAGGTTAACAAAAATATAAATTGTGCATTTTACCTGCAAACGCTCCGGTCTTCAGTTCTAAGTCAGAGAAAGAGCGCATTAGTGGAGGAGCTCTCCTTAGGAGGCTTTCGAGGTACGAGTAGTTGTTCAAGTACTACGCTGACTCTAGAGGCTTATTCTTTAACGCCAAGTTTTACTACGGCACATTCTTTTTCCCTTCTGGTTGTTAGCTAAAACCCAGAGTTTGAGATACGGAGTTTCTAAGAGCCTCTTAGCATATTTGCCTGCGATGTTTACGCTTGTATTTTATAGTTTGGAATTAGTTCAAATATTTTGTGATATATAACTGGCAAAACAAGTCTTTTGCGATTACAGTTTTCCAGTGTTTTGTTTTATTTATTTTTAAGTTATATTATAAAAACATTTGTAATATTCATAGAATATTGCCGTTTTGATAAGCCACCTGTCTACAAACCCAACTTCCAATACAAAAAAAAACAACATATAACAGCACTAAGGGCGACCTTAAAACCCAAAATTCTGTGGAACTAGTGTTGTATGTACTCAGAAATGAAGTTGCTTTCAAAGCTCAATCGTATTTATAACTAATCAGCTAATACATTGACCTCTTGTTCTATACTCATCGAGGCAACAGTTGGTGGTTGTGTTTTTTTTTTTTTTACAAATTACATATGTACGTTCGTGTGTTCGCAGATTTATCATCTTCGATCCAAAAACTGGTTAACTGCCATTTCTCTTTAAATAACGTGGCTGCATAAATTCTAACTAAATTTGTTTGCTATTTCAGAGCAAAGGACTATCTCAGTTGTTGGCATCATTCCGATAACACTATCAGCATCTCATCATAGAAACCATTGGCAAAGTTCATCAATATAACTCACTTTAGGTAAACAACAATTGATTGTACATCTTTAAAGAAATTTGATCAAAGCTGGATCAAAAATGCTCCAATCATCTAATCAGTATTACTTTAATAAATGTAAAGCAATTATTGTACAATTTTAATCTTTTGAAAGTTATTTATCTTGTCAACCGAAAGAATTATATCAGGTAACTGGTAACCAAATAGATAGTGAGAGTACATCTCACTTAGGGCTTAGTGGTCGATGTCGGGCATTTATCAATAAAAACTCGTTCAAAGATCATTACTAACGCACAAACATACATAGTACAGTATAGGCCACTGAAACGAAACTCAATTCACCCCTGTCTGTCTGTAAGCTCAAACGGTTAATACACTCGTGATGGATAATTGGTAGTAAAATAAAGCAAAATGATTTGAAGTCTTTCCTCTTACCAATATATTGAATGTACATACTCTGTCGTTGCTGTGTATCCGCACTATGAGTATATTCGTATCTTGAATAACACTTTAGCAACATGGCAGCGATGCATGCTGCTGACCAAGAGGTCTATGCAGCAGCGGTAATGCGTTGATGGAGAGAAAAATACACTCAACCAGCAGCAAATGGCAAGCAGTCACCTCGAATTTTCTTTCATCGGATGGGTCTCGGGACCAATTTCTTCGAGAAATCTTTCCCGGCTCATATATTCTTCGGCTATTGTTCGGATAGCACGTGATTATTCTGTGGCTTTGAAGCTACTAGTAGAGTGTCTATCTCATGGTAACTATCTCGGATATAAATATTTGTGAGCTAAATATTTTTTTCGATGTATCTATAGACATCTTTCGTGGGCATAATTTAACAGTTCATTCCTAGTGTTTGTCTTTAAGAATTTTTCCCGGAGTTGGTTTCGCATTTCATTGTTGTTTTTTTTTGTTTTTTTTTTTCTCTTTATACCTGGTTCAAAAGAAAGGTGTTACATTGTTTAATAAAAATAAAAATTAATACAGATCTCAGTGGAAATTGTGTTTGAGAGTTGAGTGAAATTTATATTTTCCTGTTTGCATTAGTATCTATAATATAAAAAAATTAAAAATATTTTATACATAATTGTTAGATATTTTTGCTGCAAATACCTATATAAATATGTTAAAATGTCAACGTGCTTGACAATTTTTGAACAAACTAGTATTTACTCGTATATCTCGAGAGGAAAGAATTTGCTGTCCTCGGACGGAGAAAGTTATGAAAAATTTTAATTTGCTTGGATACTGCTTTCAAAAGGTTTGTCAAATTTTGTACTGATTTGTATTTATTTTCAAAAATGATTCAAATTTAGGTTATAGTTATTTCTATGTAAATACATTTTTTTTAATGAACCAATTTATGCGCATGATGATGATGATGTAAATTTGTGGAAACATTTCTTGTATAGAGAATTTTCAAATGAAAATTTGCATAACTTTAATTTGTTGTCAAAAAGTTAATAGAATTATAAATATTCTGAAAGTCAAAGTAGAACGGATCCTGATAATATATTAAATGTAGCACCATATTAATGTTTTTTAAATCAATAAATTATACAGGAAAGTGTTAGAGGGTTTATTCATACATACTCGTATGTGTAACTTCTTAATTTACGTTTATTTTAAATGAATTAAATCCTCACATATCTAAATATGAACTTATTTCTAGTACCATCAAGATCGTTAGCGAATTTTCAACCATTTCTAGAACCATCAGTTTTTCAACATCAATTTAACATTTCGTGATCAAATAAATTAACCATATTAACTTACAAACTCGTATATGTTTTGGGTTTTCCAAAATCAAATTTCATTATTCATTATATTCTGTATGAAATACGATTTGGTTTGTATTTTAGTAAAAAGAAGAAGTTTTACTGCAAACAATGAAATATAATAAAACCACGACCTCTGTTGCACATCCAGACTCTTTAAGATTAAATTTTTTACCATATTTTGGCACATTGGCGGCTCTATTTAATCGATAACTTAAAAGCTTTGGATAAACCTTCTCTTCCACATGTCCCAAAAAGAAGAAGTTACGTAATCTTGCCAGGAAATTTGTATCGCAAAAGAGCAAGTATTTTGACATTTGTGTAACACCTAGAGCTGTCTTATTGCAAAGATACATCGGTCATACGGTATGACTCATACTCATAGCTTCACTATAGTGAATAGGTAAAAGCCACATCTGCCTCATTTTCAAAGGAATAAAGTTCGATGATGCCTTCTGCCCTAAAACCGCCCAAAATAGTAACACGCTGTTTATAGAGAAGTTTCTCGACAATCATTCTCATCATTCTTCAATTTCTTAACCCCAAATTCGGCAATTCTACTTATTAACAAAGTCTTGAAGATGAAAATGTTCCGCATCGCTAAAAATGATTTTTGGCTTAAATTTTTGACCAATATCATGTATTTGTGTAAACTATTCCCAATTCACACCTTAGACTCACCATTAAAATACGCAGTATCATACATTTATCTAATAGTATCTCAATCAATTCATACGAAAATAAGCATAAAAAAAATCAACTTAAACAAATAATTATATTTTGTACTTTTAGGGCTGCTTTAATTTTTTCAAATAGTCTTACGGGTATACAATATTTTTGTTGTATAGTTTAGTATTAATGTTTTTCACCAAAAAATGAGACAAGTTTCTATACAACTAATACAATAGAACTGTTGAGTCCGATCTATGTCTTACTACATTATTTCAAGACCGCACATTAGAAAACCAAATCGATTGAGATCTCAACGTTGCTGCTTAGAAATTATATTACTTACTTTCTTACTTAACCGGCGCCTGACCAGTTGTGAATCGCTCCCTTTGTCACAGTTACAGTTTTTCACACAAAGATCTACAATATTCCGTCTACGTATTCGAAGGATCCCAATATCTGATCCGCTTTTCTGTTTATTGTCCAACACTCGGCGTCGTTGCGTCATATAAGGCAGATCCACGGTTTAGTAGAGCATTATCTTGACGTTTCTCGTACCAATTCTTTCGAGAAAACAAAGGATCGACGAATTACTAGAATCACTCTCGGTCATTAAATCAGTGAGGTTTATTGTACATTTATTCTGAGGTACAGTAACTACAATAATTTACTATCCTACTTCGAAGTTATTACTGTCGATAATGATGTTTTGGTCCAAAGATGAGTAGCTGATGCTTTGTTCGTCGATAACAAGTAATCAATTCTGTCGTAATTTTTTGATTGAATCTTTTCACATTTTATTAAATTTATGTCAACACTCCTTCAACACATCCTTATGTGCGGTGATGTCAATATCGAATACCTTATCTTGTTGGACTTTCCGTGTTAATACCTGACTTATCCACTAACTGTTCTAGCATTGAAATGAAGAAGGCAAATATCGTGTGATATGCCGACTTTCGCATACATACACGTCTTAAATGTCACATACGGCGTTGAGATATATGAAAAGTGGGTTTTCATTGAAAATTATAAAGGTGCGATCAGACGGTCATCGAAACTTGTCATCCGGATGACATCCTGATGTTCTAAAGTGGTCATCCCGTGTGATCGCCTGTCATCCGGTATGTCACTGAACGTGTCAACCGGATGACATACCAGATCCAGGTGACTGATTTGATTGATCATGTGATCACTTGTCATCGTCATTGGGACTGAATGACCTAATTTTTTTGACAGCGTGTCATCCGAACCGAATGACAAAGTCGCATGGATGACATTACTTGATTTTCCACATTGTCATCTAACTTCGGATGACACGTTTGCATCGTTTAAAAAGTTAAAAGTTAATTTTCGTTTTGTTTCTGTGTTATAAAATGAGTGACAACCGCGGTGAAGTCGATATTGAGTCCAAAAATAAAACACCCACGGTTTCAGGAAAAAAAGGAGCAGAAAAATATTATTTTCCTGGGACCGTCAAACAGAGTCTGCTTTAATTGCATCTGTTCAGGTAAATCCCGTCCTTTGGGATAGTGAATGGAAGGGTTACAAAACTCCGAACTCCAAAATTAATTCCTGGAAACAGGTGGCGGTCAATTTAAATATTGACCGTGTTGACGATGTCGAGGCGCGTCTTAAATGGCAATCACTTCGTAGACATTTTAAAGCCCATTTGGGCAAATTTCGAGCCAGGAAATTGGTAGGTACTCGTACTTCAATTTGTCTGTTTTCATGTATGTATGCATTCACACATTGCTATATTCCTTTGTTGTTTTTCAGGAGGTTGTGAACGATGCCTACTCAATTTTAAATGAGTTGATGCAGTTGTCAAACCTTGAACCGTCCCTCGAAGCTGCCCAACCAACACCAGTGCCGAAAAAAAGGCAAAAAAACACTTTATTCCAATTTTTATACAGATTAAATTAATCGTTTTTCGCAAAAAACTAATTACAGATTGTCATCAGTATCATTAGTGTTGTCCGTGCCATTAGTGTCATCCCGTGAGATCGCTTGTCATCCGGCTATGTCATCCAGACATGTCAACCGGATGACAAAGCAAGTGTGTCATTCATTCTAGGACAAAATGACACTCGGATGACCGAACGGATGATACTGTGTGATCGGGTGTCGGCATGTCATCCAGATGACAAGTTTGGATGACCGTCTGATCGTACCTTAAGTCTTTTCGATAGAATTTCCATCTAAAAATTGATCTGGCCAATAATCGACGGAAGTCAAACCAGCATTTGCGAATGAGTGTGGTATACACCATCTAAAACATCTGCACAGCATATGATTTACAAGAAATATTTCCATAGGGAAAAAGTAGCTGGTATTTCAGTCAGCCCCGTATACCCGATTTATGATTTGATGCATGTCCCTGTAAAGCCCCACATTCGTGTAGCCCATCAGTATGGCAGGTTACTTTTGACCCCTAACTGTTAGCTGGTTAGACTCCTTAAACAAATTCCAGACAATCTTCTATTGCGCTACTCTTGATTCCGTATATAAGAGAAGGCAGTGTGGCCTCTATTCTCATTCAACAGGATTTTGCTTTTGAACATCAACAAAAATGGAATGTCCATCTTAAAAGAATAATAACCCAGTTCTCAGTTTGATGAAATCCGAGAAATCCCAGACTCATCGGCAAGGTGATAACCATGACTAGATCTCCTAACTCAACTACCTTTGCGTGAATTTTTGAAAAATTTCTTTTTACTGTTATCCCATACTTTCAAATCATGTTGTCATTCTTGACAGTTCTTCGACAATATATTCAGTATTGTTTGACAAATCAAACTTTTCTGAAAATCAGTCCAATGGCCTTTTCCATTGGCCAAGAGAAGCCTTCTTTTTGCACTCCGAATAGAATAAAAATACATAAAACTGTTCCATTGGCACTCTTCTCGCTTTTTCAGAAACAAAACACTTTGCTTTTGGTTTTCATTTCAGAAGCAAAATTACGCTTCTGGATTTTATGTCAGAATGTACTAACATATATACCATATGTATATATAAACGTCAAATAGTATTTTGTGTAAAACCAGATTTTTATTTTCGAGCAATCGACTGTTTTTGGCTTCAAAGTCAGAAGAAGTTTTTAGTGCTCCATTGAGTAAAATTGTTTAACTTCAGGAGAAAAACCGGTGGAAAACGCCATGAAATTCACAAAACTTGTAAAGAGTCTCCCGAAATTCACGTAAAAGTGCTGCTAAAAAAAAAAACAGAGGATGACAGCTGACAGTTCACGGTTATTCAAAATGGAGCGCTACACGAAAGAACAACACGTTTTCATTGCTAGCAAAATTTTAAAAATAATGAAGGTTTGCAGCTATGTACAGTTTAACAAATGCAGAGATGAGGCTCATTTTTATGTTGATGGCTTCGTTAATCGCCAAAATTGTCGAAAAACCCATGAGTGATTGTTGAAAAACATCACAACGTGTCACTTTTTGTTGCGTATTTTGCGCTGGAGGCATCATCGGACCATTATTCGTTTAAAATACGTCTGGTCATAATCCAGTTTTGTGTGCCTAAATTCCAAGGTATGGATGTGGACGACATATGGTTTCACAAGACGGCGCCACATGCCATACAGCACAAGAAACTATAACTACTGTAAGTGAAGGCGCAGCATAACAAAGGGAATTGGGATTGTCAAATCCAATAGTGGCCACTAGACTATAACTTCTGACAAAAGTTATCGAACTAGGTTATAAAGCACCTTGAATTCGACTTTTTTTTGATAAATCCTTTTAGTGGTGAGGATTACTTTTGGCTCACTGGGTTTGTGAAAAAGCAAAATTGTTATTTCTGGATTGAGACAAATCGAGAAAGGACTCATTACAGTAACCCGCGTTATAGTCGATGGCAAATGTACCAAACAATGAGCAGTGATCACTTCTTCGAATATCTGGACGATATATGGCTTCTTCAAGATGGCGTTACGTAACATATTGTCCATGAAACGACAAAGTTATGTTGTGAAATGGACCAGTGAATTGAGATCGTATAATTTCACACTATACAATTACTTCTTGTGGAACTATGTAAAATGCTCAATAGGGTAGGCCAAATTTGACTGACAGGATGCACTTCTTCAAAAATAACTTACTTATACAGCAATTATGAAACTTACCTTAAAGGGAGATATGGAAACATTCGTTTGGTCTAGTTGCACATCAATCAACAACCGCGGATTTAAGGTCTTGAGGAACCGGCTTCTGAGCTTATCTACCTTTTACGCTATCTCACCATTTCTAATCCTATTATAGCTTGAGACCCAAATAATACTCAGTGATTTGAAATTTAAGACGAAAATTTACTTCTTTTTTTTAATTCTTTGATCAAATGACATAATAAGAAAACTCATTATATATTTTTAAGCGAAAAATAAAATCATGAAGTCCACTTTCTATCTTTACCCATTTACCCATATATGTATGTACTCGTACTCACATCATTAATTTCATTGAATTTTGATTGAACATTAAACACTTTGAGATTAGAAATCGTTAATAAGTGTGTTAATCTTTTGCAGATTAAAAATTAAGAATTTAAGAGTAATTAAACACTGCCGTGTATACCTACCACATACTGACAATGGGATAAAAAGTCATTTATCTACGATCTTCTGAATTTATTTCACTTTCGAAAATTGTGTGCCTACAAGTAATATAATTACGGTGATGGTGATGTTGCTTGCAAGGAACTCCTTTCTCCTTTTGGCATCAGAAATTTCTCCCGCCTTGTCCAGATGCAATTCGTTTATTTCACTACGGGCAATGGTTACATTTTAATTTTCAAAAATCAGGTTCTCGTCAATAAGCACCAAGTGCAATTATGAGTATTTTTTTTTTTCTTGACGATTTTTTCTTATTTTCTGTTTTTTTTTTTTTTGCCATTTACAGATACATATTGCTCTTGTGCGCCTACTTTCCATTGATTTTCGTATTGTAACTAGTAACTAGTATTGGACAACATCAATGAAAGTTTATCAAAAAGTGAAAACTTATCAGAAAGTTATTATTGGTAATTGATGCGTTTGGTTCCAGTTTTACTACACTTACGCTTTTTTCTTTACGAGCATCTTCTTCTGTCTATTTTCTATAACCCTAAGTTCAAATGAGCTATTGTTTTCCAATTACTTCACAGATACGAGTGTACGAGTTTGTAATAATCGTTCATTAAATTTGTGAGTCTTACTTAAGTCTAAAAGTGTTGATGTACCATAATGCAATCCTTTCAAACAATCTACCATTTATTATTATATTTTGATTTTATACCACTTTACGCCTGACTTACGAGTAGGCTAAAGGGAAAGTTAACTGAAACAAAATAGTTTTAATTGGATTTTTATTATTGTCTACGAATGCACTCAGGTTTAACTTGTAGCATTTGTGTATAAATAAAATTATACGTCTTTGTTTTTCTAAAGAAGAAAATATTTCAACAATTAATCTTTCGGTTAAAAATGGCGAAAAGGTATAGCCGTCGGACTACTTACAGTTTCAGTTTTTCAGTTTTCAATGCATTTTATTTTCTTACTAATTAACTCTTACATACTAACAAAAAATGCTTAAATGCTAGCTTACAATTACTTAACAGTCTTATACTAACTTACTGGCCCCACACAGGCACTCTAAGCTACTTTAAATACTTATATCTATGTCTTTCGACTTTAAAATAAAATGTAAGTTATTTAGAATTATTTATATTGTATACTTAAGGCTAAGAAAAAATATTCGTTAAGAAAAAACTTAGCATATGGACTTTTTTTTATTTTTTTATAAAAACTTAATATCTAACTTAAAATAAACCTTACTCTACCTAACCTAGATACACAAAACACACATACACACACATAGACATTATACACAATTATATACATATATTAGTATACACCTTTGTATATACTAATATATGTATATATTTCTTAGATGCTAACCTAAACCTATGTAAGCTGGCCATCGCTATTTACAAGAGAAAACAGATTGGTCAGCTCTGCCTCATTAGTAAGGCTGGTCCGTAATTGACGGAAACGACGACGAAGCATCTTCTCCATCATTCAACCACCAGAAATGCTGGTGCTGCCGAACGACATCCCTCTTATCGCGATTCCCCACCGCCCTACTGAACCGGAGGCGATCCACACTGCCGTGTGCGACGTCTCTGTTGTAGTTGCGTCGCCTGTCCCCAGCTGTCCGATCGACATGGAAGATTAACGGCACCGCTGATATATCCTGGATCAACCCTATCTGATCCAGGTAGAGGAATGCTTCCGGTGGAACGAAGCCGTCAGAGCGCACACTCTCGTGGTAAAGGTAATTGGGGTAGTAAGCCCCAGATATCAGGTTATTCGTCGAGGTCATTGCTCTTGCAATGTGCCTTCGAGTCAGCTTAATTACGAAGTTGTCCACTCGTATTAGGTTCGCCCTGTTGTAAAGGACCTCATTAGGATAAAATTTCTTGTACTCCGACTCTGGTGTTCTGTACAAGCGAAGACAAGCCCTAAGACAAGCCCTCTCAAACACCCGAATCTTTTCCATTAAGCTTGCTCTCACGTTGAACCACACGGGACAACCAAATACCAGCATGGGCCTAATAAGGGCCATGTAGCAGATTACCTTTTCCCCCGCATCGAGTTGGCTGCTATAAAACAGTCTCTTTGTAAGGACAAAAGCACCTTTGGCTCTGGCCAGAGCAGCATCTACATTTTTGCCAAAATACAGAAACTGATCTAGCCAGATCCCAAGGTATCTGACTACATTTCGACAGGCAAGAGGCTGTCCGTGCTGTCCAATGATTGAGAACTTTCGCCAATTTTTTCTGGTATCCCTAGAGGCTCCAGACAACGGCGTCCTAAAGAGAATGGTTTCCGACTTCTGAAAGTTGATTTTCAACTTCCAGTCATCACAAAATCGTCTTATCTTATCGAAGTCACACTGCAAGAGAGTATTAATGACATCGATTTTTGGACCTGTTCTGTACGCTACCACATCGTCTGCGTACGCAATAGTATGGGGAAGTGAACCTATTAAGTCGCTTCTATAAATGTTAAATAGGATCGGCGAATTGACCGCGCCTTGCTGAAGACCATTTTTAATTTGAAATATTCCAACAGAAGTCACATCGCCATTTTTCACGATGAACTGTATGTTGGTTAGCATATTATAAAGAATGTACAAGAGAGGTTTGCTGATCCCCAGCCTAGTCAGCTTATAGAAAAGACCCTGTAACCATACGGTGTCGAAGGCCTTCTCCAAGTCAACAAGGCAGGCACCAGTGCACTGTTTCTTGCCTTTGTTCCATTGGATATCGGACACCAGTTTAGACGCGGCATGTGAGATATCATGTCCCGCCTTAAAACCGAATTGATTATCCGGAACTATATGTTTGTCTTCAACCCACCTAGACAGAGCTCTATTGATTAATTTTTCAAAAACCTTACTGATATTCGGAAGGAGACTTATCGACCGGTGATTCGCCGGATTGGATATATCCTTCCCCTTTTTGGGGATAGGTTGAACCACCGCCGTTTTCCAATGCGCTGGATAATGTGCATTATTCATTGCATTATTAAACAGGGTGGTGTAAATGTCCACCGCTTCTAGAGGAAGATGTCGAAGCACGATGTTCGGAACACCATCGGTCCCGACCGATTTCTTAGCCCTGATTGTGTCGAAGATCTCATTTCCTTCGAAATGAACGGGGGTAGGCCACCCTCTCTGGCAATGACGTTATTTGCCATATTTTCGTCGCTAAACCGGGTGAAACCAGAGCCCTCGGATCGCCAGTTCCCTATTTCATTTCGAATGCAGAAGTCGTGCACCAAGACGCGATTGTCCAGGTCGTAATTAGGGAAAGTCGCCCCTATGGCCTCAACCTTCTCCTGTGGATCCTCGATCACAAAAAAGTCGTCATCAGCGGCCTCATTTGGATCAATGCCTGCTATTGTCAGTAACCGTTCGTTGTCTGTTGTCCGGGCTATTTTAAGACACTGAAGGTCGTTTTGATTTTTTCTCCGAAATATTTTATTTATTTGCGGAAACATATTCGGGTTGCTGGTGTTTACAGCCCGAACCTTGTTGTTCCAATACAAACTTACAGAAATTCTGTAATTTTCTTTTATTAGCGTTTGAATATTTTTAATCGGCGACTTCAGTGTCCCAATCAGAAGTCTACTTTTCTGTCGGTGCAGTGCGTCAATAGTAGGATTGCGGAACAGGTCTTCGTTAGTCGTACGTCGATACCGCGGTATTGTAGTGTCTATAGTTTGTTTAATTGTCTCGTCCATCTGTTTTAGATAATTGTCGATCTCCTCGTTTGAAAAATTCCTATTGGACGGTGGGTGGAGCGTGTTCGAGGAGAGCGCTCTTGTCAAGGTTGCGGAGAAGCGTGTCCATCGAGTCTTACTGTAGTTGTAAGAATATCTTTGGACAAACTCATCCAATTCCGCAATTTCGTTGGGAACTGTAATTTCGGTGCTAAAACCGCAATGGTCGCTGTCATACACGAATGTGCGCAGACAGTTTAGTGTTTGTAAATTCGTACCTGTCATTCGTATATGTTCGTCGTACAGAAGTAGATCCAAATAAGACCCGCCTCTGGGAAACGACGGGTTATCCGTCGCTTTAAGACCGAGTCTGTACATGACATCGTGCTGACCCCACCAACCGAGTAGTAGGTTCCCTCTAGTATTTGGCAAATTATTTCCCCAATCTCTGTGTCTAGCGTTGAAATCCTCGCCAATTATAAAATAATTCTGTTTATGCACCATTATGGCATGTGTTGCGTTAGGCCCGGCAGCAACGCGTAGATCTGGTCCACTCGCTTGGCCTGTTCTTGAACCTGCTTTTGCAGCTGAGCCATCTGCCCTTGGATTGCGAGCAAGATGGCTAGCATGTTGGGTGCAGCTTCCGTTGTTCTCGGCATCGGCGCCGGAGAAGCAACAGTCGCTTGCTGTACCGTAGCCCCCTTCCTGACGCCATTTGGGCGTAGGAAATTTGGGGCGTGACGGCTGGTGTTTGAAACCGTACAGGTGAACGTTTGACCTCCACCTTCTGCTGCCGAGCCAATTTTGCTTTTTTAATGTCGGTGAACTTAGGACAACCCCGATAGTTTGCGGTGTGTCCCACATTCCCACATAACACGCACGAGAGCTGCGTCCTATCGGATGCTCCGTCCCTACCCAGAGCACACTCCTCGGAACTGTGGTTCTTTGCGCACTTCACGCATCGAGGCTGCATTTGGCAGTTCGACGCGGCGTGCCCGAACCTCTGGCAGCGAACGCATTGTATAACGCCTTCGCTCCTTTGATTAATTAATTTTTAATTTTTCCCAGTGAATCACCTGATAGTCGGACTACTTACCATTATGAAATTATGTGCTAATATCCTCACTTCATGCTTCGTGGATAAAGTATGTTTTCATGTTAAACAGCCCCAGATAAGTCCAATAAAGAAACTAAGACAGATACATGAATTCTCTAATTGTGTGCTAAGCAATGTATTGGAATTACAATGTCATCATAAGCAAAACAATTTAAGATCTTGATACAAGTATTGTCTCTTTAAAGTATATTCACATACAGCCTCATACAAAGCTAAGGATTATTTGACCTGCATCCTTTTCAAAAAAGTAAAGTCCGATGACGCCGACTGACCGATCACAACTAACAGTGACTTGAAGATTCCTACTTTTAGAGGTGAAAATGTGCTCATCGCTGATGAAGACTGTCTTTTAAATATTAAGATCAATTGAATCTTGCCATGTCCATGGTGCCTTTATCTTGTATATATATATAAAGGCTGTTTTTTTAGAGGTATGCAAATTCAATATTAAATAAAACACTTGAAACTAATGTTAATGTCTATGATATTAGCTTTATTTAACAGATAATGTCAAAATATGATATCTGCCATGAACCGCAATCTTGAAGTCCAATTTTCGACAACTTTATCGAGCAACAGGGGCCGTATATCAGCAATAACACGGAGAATGTTGACTTCCAAATCATCCAACGTCTGTGGTTTATCGGCATAGACTAGTGACTTTACATACCCCCAAAGAAAGTAATCTGAAGGTGTGAGATCACAGCATCGTGTAGACCAGTTCACAGGTCCATTATGCAAAATTATGCGCTCAGCAAATGTTTCCCGCAATAAATTGATGGTGTAGCGTGCCGTGTGGTACGTTGTGCCATATTGTTGAAGCCAAAGCTCTGTCACGTCAATGCCATTCAACTGAATAAGGAAGAAGTCAGAAATTATGTTTCTATAGCGCTCTCCACTGACGGTAACATTCTGGCCGGCATCGTCCTTAAAGAAATAATGGCCGATGATTCCACTAGCCCATAAAGCACACCAAACAGTGAGTTTTAATGGTTGTAATGGCGTCTCGACAAAGGCTTCTGGGTTTTCTCCACTCCAAATTCGGCAACTTTGCTTGTTTACATATCCATTTAACCAAAAATGGGCCTCATCGGAGAACAAAATTTTGCGTT